>CM038227.1:64469329-65801829 GCA_021442155.1 Cymbidium sinense | reverse complement strand
TATTATAGGTTTCTTCCTCTTGACCAAATCTGTAACCTTCATTAGCAGACTCGTTTTCAGTGGTTTCCCTGATTAAACTAGAAGTTACCAAAGAACCATGCATAGCACTGAATAGGGAGCCGCCGAATACACCAGCTACGCCTAACATGTGAAATGGATGCATAAGAATGTTGTGCTCTGCCTGGAATACAATCATGAAGTTGAAAGTACCGGATATTCCTAAAGGCATACCATCAGAGAAACTTCCTTGACCAATAGAGAAGATCAAGAAAACAGCTGTAGCAGCCGCAACAGGAGCTGAATATGCAACAGCAATCCAAGGACGCATACCCAAACAGAAATTAAGTTTTCACTCATGACCCATGTAACAAGCTACACCAAGTAAATAGTGTAGAATGATTAGTTCATAAGGACCGGCATTGTATAACCACTCATCAACAGATGCTGCTTCTCATATTGGGTAAAAATGCAAACCTATAGCTATGAAAGTAGGAATAATGGCACCTGATATAATATTGTTTTCATAAAGTAGAGACCTAAAAATAGGTTCACGAATACCATCGGTATCAACTGGAGGGGTATCAATGAAGTCAATGATAAATACAGAAGTTGTGGTCAATAAAGTAGGGATCATCAAAACACCAAACCATCTAATGTAAAGATAGTTTTCAGTACTGGTAATCCAGTTGCAGAAGTGACCCCAGGCTTGTACTTTTGTGTCTCTCTAAAATTGCAGTCATGGTAAGATCTTGGTTTATTCCATTTTCAAGGACTCACAAGCACACGTATTAACTATAACTATAGATTAGATAGATAACGAAAGGCTTGTTATTTCACAGTATAATATGTCTTATATGCCAACATCAACCAATCGACATGAATATCAATTGTAATGACCAAACCTATCAGAACAATTTTAAATAAAATAAAGAGTTCAAATAAAACTAAAAAGAATTATTATTATTATTATTATATATATATATATATATATATATATATATATATATATATATATATATATATATATATATTTTACTTGCGTATGGATTGATGGGTTTCTCGGGACTCAAACCCGGAACTAGTCGGATGGAGTAGATAATTTTATCTTGTTGCTATATAAGAAAATGATCCCTCTCCAAACCGTGCTTGCAGTTTTCATTGCACACAGCTTTCCCTATGTATATATCAATAAAAAATAAAAAGAATTACATATATTACATATTGAGAAGAAAGTCTAAGAATTTTGACAATCTCACCACGAATATGATGATATATATGATATATCTTGATATATGAGCATTTCAGAATACAAATTCATGAATTTTTTTTCATAAAAATGAAAAAGTATCATGAACAATCATGAATGATCCACCAGATCATTGATACGGATAATGCCCAAATACCAAATACGTTCTCTATGTAATCGGTGTAAAATAAAAGGGATTTTTTGGAGGAAGATTATAGAAAGAGATTGTTCTTCTTCCAAAAAAAATTCTTCTAAGAATCTCAAACCTAATTTTTGCATAAAAGTGTGTATTGTACTTTTATGTTTATGAGCCAAGGTTCTAGCACATGAAAGTCGAAGTATATACTTTATATGATACAAAACCTGCTTCTTTGAGGATCCACCATGATAATGACAAAGATTTTTACATATCCGACAAAATCGATCAATAATATCATAATCCAATAAATCGGTCCAGATCGATTTACTTATAGGATTACCCATTTTAGTACAAAATTTTTCTTTCGATAATGATCCAATAAGAGAAACAACTAGGACTATGGTATCTAACTTATTAGTCAGAGTATTTATTAGAAATGAATTCTCTAGCATTTGATTTCTTACTACCAAAGGAGTTTTTAGTATACTTGAAAAATACCCCAGAAAAGAGAAGTAATAGTTGAGTAATTGCTTTATATGGATCCTATAAGTTTGAAACCAAAAGTGAAAATAAGATTGCCAAAAATTCACAAAATGAAATTTCCATTTCTTCATCAGAATTAGAGTTCCTTTTGAAGTCAGGATCGCTTTTCCTTTATATCGCACATAATGTATGGAAGTATCTTTGAGGAACCATAGGATCCTCTGAAAAGAATTACAACACACGATCATAAGATATTCTATTTTTCCAAAGAAAAGTGTTCGCTCAATAAAGACTCCAGAAGATATTGATCGTAAATAAGAAGACTATTTACGAAGAAATAGGAATAGATTTTCAAATTCATATACATAAGAATTATGTAGGAACCAAAACAATCTTTTCTTTCTTTTTAAAAAGATGTAAATAGATTTCTTTGAAGTAATCAGACTATTCAAATTATGATATTCGTGGAAAAATAATCACAAGAAATGCAAAGAAGGAACATCTTTGATCCATCATTTTGAACTAAGATTTCCAAATGGATAGGATGGGGTATTAGTAGATCTGACACATAATTTAAATGTGATAATTTATCCTCTAAAAAGGGAAATATTGAATGAATAGATTGTAAATTCTGAGATTTTGGTATTCATTTTTCTTCATGGGAAGATACTAATCGTGATGAGAATGGAATTTCTAGAATGACTCCAAAAACTTCTGATATCATTTGAGAATAAAAATGAGAAGAAAAAGAATTCTTGTGACCCCAAAATCCATTTTGGTTAGAATCATTCTCCGAAGAAATCAAAGATTCCTGTCGATACATTCGAGTAATTAAACGTTTCACAAGTACTAAACTATATTTATTGTCATAACTGATAATTTCCATAGGTTCATAAAAAAATTAAACTATTGAAGCTATGATAATGAACAAGTGAGTAAATATACTCCTGAAGGAGTAGTGGATAGAGGAAGTTTTGTTGCTGAAATCTATCTTTTTTTTAAATCTAAATATCCTTGTCATTCTACCATTTAAATACATTTCTACTGTAACCAAAAAAGGGAGGCACTTCTTGTGTTATGAAATGATACATAGTGCAATATGGTCAGAATGGCGTATGCATATGTTGTATTTCTCTTATACTAAAATACTATTTAGAATTTTAGAATAAACTATAATAATAATATAATAAAATAAAAAATAAGAAGTAAAAGATTATCTAAAAGTAAGAACAAATAAAGAATATTTACCCCAGAGACAGAGAGCCCAATCTACAGATCTTTTTGTTTTCCCTTTCTATCCAATTTTGGTTTCTTTTCCTTGCTAAATATAACTAGACTAACAATAAGAAAAAGGGTAAAGATCTTTTATTTTTGCAACCCAATCACTCTTTTGACTTTGGAAAAAGATTCTTTTTTTATCACTATACTATTTCTTAGACACATCCATCTCCAATCCACAATAAAGAATAATTAGGATTAATAAAAAAAGAATCAATGGTCCACTCAAAATTCACAAGAGAACCTTTTCCCACATCAGGCACTAATCTATTTTTAACGTATAATTAGTATTTTGATCGGGTAATCATTCAAATTAAGAAATGAAGCTCGTTGCATTTTTGTCTTATTCGAATTGGAGCCATAGGACTCTATCCATTTATTAACTAGACCCAAAATACTTTACTGAACTTTAAAGATTTTATAAAAAGAAAAATTCTTGTTCTATTTATATTATGAGCACTAGAAATATTATGAGTAATAGAAATCTTCTTTTTCTATGATTTTATTATTCTTTATTTTTTATATACTTTTTATTCTTTTTACGACATGCTTTTTTTTCCATTCATTACCTTTCAGGATCAGTCACGGTCTTATAAACTCTACCAATAGTCTACACGAATTCCTTCATCCAAATGTGTAAAAGATCAAATATCATAGTTGCAATTAAAAGCCGAGTACTCTATTGTTGAGTTAGCAACACAGATCAATATGAAGTGTAGATATGATCGAAATAAAAAAAATTCTAGCAAACTCATCCATTTTACTAAAGTCAAGGAAAGAGCCAATAGGGAATGAAATGGGGATAAAAAGATCTATTTATATATGATCAAATTATATTTGTTTGATACATCATTGTCAATATGAATGGACATTTTAGAAAACAAATTTAGAGAAATTATATATAAATTTGTGTTGTATTTGAAAGAATAAAACTTTGGGCAGAAAAAAAAGAAGTAATAACGAAAGGTAGATATAGAAAAAATGTAGCTTTCTTTAATAAAAAAAGATAGGTACAATACAAATATAAGAAGAAAGGTTACCCCCCCTTGTCGATGGGGGTACACAAAAATAAGCAAGGAAAAAATAAAAAATTTATATATAAAGAAGTATGAATAGAAAAAGAAAAGAGAAAACTTTGAATAAAGAATTACACAAAGATAGAGTAACTTCTTTTTTACCATCTCCAATTGAGTCTGATTTTCATTTCTTATTTTCATTAAATTTAAAACATAATTATGGAGTAGAGAAAGTATCGTGTAAGGTAAGATCAAAGAGAAAAAAAGAATCATCAAATTATGAAAATTATGATCTTTTCACATCCATCTCCATCTTATAAAATAAATAATCGTTACCAAAAGGAATCACAAATATTGAAGAATAAAACACTTGAGTAATTTAATAAATAAAGTAAAAAAAAGATATGATTCTTAGAATTTAGATTGGATAACATTGTATCCAAAATTAAACAGAAAATTGTTGAATTAGATTTTCAATAGAGAAGAATATTTCATTTGGATGCAACCAAACGATGGAAGGATTGAACCTCCGAATAACGGAGCAAAACCCGTTGCCTTCTTGGCCACACCCCATTTTAGTTGGTTTAAAAAGACTAAGATAAATATTGGTTATTCGTCAATAACCAAAAAAATATAGGACATGTTGTCGCTAGGATTCAACACAATGTATATAGAATCAAAAAGATTAATTGATCATTACTTAGAATTCAATTAAGATATTGTATGAAAATAGAATTCTTTGTATTCTTATTTTATTGGGGAGAAGTCAATGAAAAAGAAGAATTTATTTCTTTTATCTGCCTTTTTTCTTTTCACTTTTCCCTCAAAAAAACAACTCAATCCAATCTGATTATTTATTATCATTTCAATTTCATTTGAATTTTGAAGAACAAGAAAACAATATTTGTTATGTTTAATATCTTTAGTTTAATCTTTCTGTGTCTTAATTCTACCCTTTATTCGAGTAGTTTCTTCTTCGCCAAATTGCCCGAAGATTATGCCTTTTTCAATCCAATTGTAGACGTTATGCGAGTTATCCCTATACCTTTTCTTCTCTTAGCCTTTGTTAGGCAAGCTACTATAAGTTTTCGATAAGAATGAAATTCTATTCAATTCAAAATTTATTCAATAAAAAATAGATAAAATTTTGATTCTAAAAATCAACAAGATCATAAATAATATTCAGATAAGTCTGAACATTAGGAACCCTCGATTCAAAAAGCGAAATTCTGGTATTTATTATTGAATTTGAATAAGGGAAGGAGCAATGATCTTGATCTTTAATCAACTAATCAGCTGATTCTTTTTGTTCTGACTTTTCCTTTAGAAGATCCCATGCAATACCTAATTATAGATATGGATATGGCAAGAAATTTTTGGTAACAAAAAAATGAATATTATTCATAATATTACATTAGAATATTACATTAAAAATAGAAAGGAATTTGGAGCGTCATGTCAAAATAGTTTATAGTGTGTGTCGTAAAATAGGTGATCTATTTCCTTAAACAAAAAATTATCTTATCTTGGTGATTTTTAATGCTTACTCTTAAATTAATTGTTTATACAATAGTAATATTTTTTGTTTGTCTCTTCATATTTAGATTCATATCTAATGATTTGGGGTGTAATCCTGGGCGTGAAGAATTAAAAAAGAGATGAGATTCATTTTTTACTTTTTCCCTGCTTTTTTTCATAGGTAAATGTATAAATAAATAGAATAGATGCTAAATAAAGATAAAAGATTTATAAAAGAAACTAATCCAAAATTATTCCAATTCAAAAATATCAAGTGATCAGGGGGGTCAGAGAGAGAGAGAGATTTGAACCCTCGGAATGAATAATTCATACAACGGATTAGCAATCCGACGCTTTAGTCCACTCATCTCTCCCCATTCAAAATGGGAAATTTATCATGTGATTTCACATGAAGATTTTGACAATCTTTATTTTCCTTCACTTCAATGATCCAAACATTTCTCCAATAGAAATAATACTTTACTTACATTTTGTACAAAAGCCAACATTAAGTATATAAGTACGGGCGGTACTTTTTTTCCAAATAAAAATTATTATTGAAACAAGAATTCTAATTTTCATTGCCATTCCTAATCATTACAAATTATATAAGATCCTAATGGAGAAATTCTCTAAGAAATTGTTTTAAAAATTCTAGATTAATATAGAATATTCTATCTATATATTTTATATTATATAGAATATATTATATAGTAATTATAGTAAATTAGAGTATAAATTAGAATATTTAGTCTTTCTATTAAAATTTATAGTAAAAGTGTTCTAGTAATAGTATTATAGTAAACTACTATTTTTTGTCTTTATTTTCTTATTCTTAAGTATAAGATTCAGAAATTCATCAATGAAAAATAAATTTCATTCTAAATGAAAGTTGAAGTTCAGTATTTGATTCATATTTCATATTATTCATATTTTATATTAATATTAAATATATATTCAATATATAATTAATATGTAGTGGGTATAGTTTAGTGGTAAAAGTGTGATTTGTTCTATTAATAACTTCAATAGTTAAGGGGTCTTCCCATTTTTTTTCATATTTCATATTCCATTCCGATAAAAAACTTTATTTCTTAAAAAGATTTAATCCTTTACCCCCTCAATAGGACATTTGAGGAAAGAATATACATTCTCATGATTTCTATCCAAAAGTCAATCAAAATTTTACAGAATTTTAATAAAACAATTGGATTATGGAGTCGAGAAGCATAATTTTTTTGATTGGTTAAATTCTTCCAATTCAATGAGTATGAATAAAGGGTCTATGGATAATAGTATAAAACTTTCAATCGTAACTAAATCTTCAATTTTTGTGCTGACAAAGGGCAAGATTGAAACCAAATAGCTAGAAAATGATGGTTTTGGTTTACTAGAACCCTCGACTTCTTATTTCAACTCAGTAGATACAAAATTATTTTCATTAGGATCCCCTGATTAGAAAAGAAATAGGGAATGAAGTAACTAGGCTAGAGACTAGAAAGATTTGATAGAATCTCCATCTTCTATAGGGATCATCTAAAAAGCAACTTTAGATGCATTCGTAAAAAAAGCTGACATAGATATTATGGATCTCATTTTTTCTATGATGGGAATACATAGATATTCCATAAAGGAGCCGAATGAAACCAAAATCTTATGTTCGATTTTGAATTAAAGATGTTAAAACTGATCAAACAACGTTGACTATAACCCCTAGCATTCCAAGCTAATGATGCGGATTCGATTCCCGCTACCCACTATATATATTATTTATTCCTTAACTTCATAGGATATACAGATGCCTTATCCTTTTTGATATGCATCCTTTTTATTGTTTATTTTATTCCCTAAATACATCACTTTTTTTTTTAAAAAATGTGAAAATAGGAATGAAGAGCATCCATTATCTAATGGATAGGACAGAGGTCTTCTAAACCTTTGGTATAGGTTCAAATCCTATTAGACGCAATTTATTTCTATATATCTATTCTAGATAGAGAATAGAAAAAAAAACTATATTTTATAAAGGACCTTGATTCAAATTAGAAATATTTCTCAATAATTTATATGAATTAAGAATATAATAAAAATGATAGATTTACATTTATCTTTGTTCTAGAAAGAGTTCAATCTCGAATAGCTTCTTTCAAAAGGGTTTCAGCCTCTTCGGTGAATATCTTGGTAGAAGATAGAATTTCTTGGAATTTAGGTTTCTTCTTTATTAAGTAGGTACATAACTCAACGAGAAATTTCTTTACCTGTCCAAATTCTAACGTATCAAGATATCCATTTATTTTAGTGTAAATAGTAGCTATCTGGTCTTCCACCATGAGAGGGTCTGATTGAGATTGTTTAAGCAACTCACGTAATCGTTGGCCTCTTGCCAATTGATTCTGAGTAGCTTTATCTAGATCAGAAGAAAATTGTGCCAAGGCTTCTAATTCTACAAATTGAGCTAGTTCCAATTTTGATTTGCCAGCTACTTGTTTCAGGGCTTTAATTTGAGTTGTCGATCCTACTCTTGAAACAGAAATACTTACATTAATAGCAAGCCTGATTCTAGCATTGAATAGATCTGCATATAAGAATATTTTTCCATCTGTAATAAAAATTACATTAGGTGGAATATAAGCTGAAACGTCTCATGATTGAGTCTCTACTATTGGTAAAGCAGTCATACTTCCTTCACCTAAATGAGAACTTGATTTAGTGACTCTTTCCAAAAGTCATGAATGCAAATAAAAAAACATCTCCTGGATAAGCTTCATGACCTGGGGGTCTTCTTAATAGAAGAGACATTTGATGATAAGCTTGTGCCTGCTTAAAGAGATCATCATAAATTATTAAAGTATGTCATTCACGGTACATAAAATATTCAGAGCAGCTCGTATAATAAGGAGCGAGATATTGTAGCCATGAATCTGCATTGTTTACCACAATAGTGTATTTCATTGCCCCTTCTTCCTGGAAGGTAGTCACTACTTGAGCCACAGAAGATGCTTTTTGACCAATAGTTACAAAAACATATATCACATTTTGTTTTCTTTGATTGAGAATCGTGGCTCTTGCTATTTTACCTCTATCTATCTCCAATATAATTATCATTTGCCCGTGTCCTATAGGAATCATTGAATCAATAGCAATAAGTACCGCTTGAAGGGGCTCATATATGGAACGCCTCAAATAATAACTGGAGATTCAATTAACCAAGAATCAAGATGAAATTTTACCTCTCCCATCAATAGGTTTAGCATTTATGATGACCCAAAAGCCTCTCACGGGGATCGGCGATTCTTCCTGCTTACTTTTATCGAAGCTTCCCTCTTTTATCATCAAACCATCACCCATTAATACAACACTAACATTATTTGATTCCAAATTCAGAACAATACCTATGGTACCCTCTTCAACTACTATTAATTCACCTGCCATTACTTCATCAAGACCATGAATACGAACAATGTCGATGCCTACTTGAAGGACAATACCAGTATTCACAATCTTTACTTCTTTATTATATTGTTCAATACATTCGCGTAAAATATTACTAATTTCATCAACTCGAAGGGTTCCCATTAGTATCTCTTTTTTCTTTTTCGGTAGGAAAGGGAAAAAATAATACCTAAACTATAAACTAGAGTAAAAAGGCTAATCGGTTATTTCTTCCGCGAACTCGAGAATACCTATATTAGCACTGATGGTACAAAAATATAATTTGTTATTCAAATAACTATTCAAAGTTTCTAAAGCTCTTTGTAAGGCTTGTTGTAAAACTTGTTGTCGGACCTAATTAATTTCTCTTTGTTTTTCAAAAAAAAAAAAGAGTTTCATTTTTGTAATTTTATAATTGTTCCAAACTCTTGCAAGTAACATTAATCAAATTTACTTGTTCTTGTTCTATCTCAGAATATCCATTCATTCGATACTCATCTACTTTGATTTCCACTTTCTGTAATCTAACCCGCGCTCTTTCGAGCTGTTCAATTGCTCTTCTATGTAATTCTTCTAAATTTCAAATAGTACTCAAGATCCTCTATTTTCTCTTATCTAATAAATCATTTAATGAATGTAGATTATCTTTCCATTCATTTCACAACTATCATATCTCTTCCCAAACCAAACATGAATCTTTTGATTCATTTGGATCTCATGCTCAATTGTTTCTTTTCTTTTATTGATGGGCATTCCCATATTTTTGAGCCTATCCTCTCTTTTCTGTTCGTTCGTATTCAAAGATATCAAAACTAATCTAACATCAGAATCTCTAGGAGGACTCTTTAGACTAGACAAAAAGTAAAAAATTGTCACCAAGTTGTTTCTTTATTTGTTCTTTATTTATAACTTATTTCCAAAAACAAAAAAAAAAGATTATAAAGAAGAAAGAATAGAATTCTTTCTTCTTTATATGCTATGATAAATTAGATCAAGATTCTAATAGAATAGAATTATGAACTTCATTCTCATTATTATTAGAATGATATCTATATTTTTTTCATCCAAAAAATTATCTTTTTTATACAAATACAATACATAGGTCATCGATTCGATAGTGGACAAAAAAGGGGGATCCATCTTTCCAGTTAATGATTCAAAGAATTTTATCCATATGAGTGTTCTACATCAGATAAATTCTCAATTCTTGCTTCTTTCTTTTTATCATTTTTAAAACTTTTTGGTACTAACGTAGTGGTAGAAAGAATACCATGTTATGTTGTGTCTGGACTTCAAACAATTTATCTTTAACCATGTAAAAGGCCTCAACATTATTGGTTGATTAAGAAGAGAATCAAAGTTTATTTACCAATTAGTTATGAAATGATATGGTTCTTACATATGATTTCTGAATGAAATCCAATTCTGAAGTAATTCGTTGAGATTGTGCACCCTTTGTTCTTATTTCTGCCATAAAAATAATATAAAGAAAGTGCAGTTGGTGAAATCCAACCTATTCTTGAAATACACAACCCGCACACACTCCCTTTCCAAAAAAAAAAATCAATACACCTAGCACTACACTTAGATTTATTAGATTTATTGCTAAACTATAGGTATTAAACTCGAAACTCCTAGCGGATGGCCAGTGCACCATGAAAACAAAAGAATTGGTTATATTTTTCATATGCCCTCCTTTTATAGATAGGACTAATAAAGAACAGAGTTCTTTTTTATCACTTCGCTTATTATTCTTAATCTTAATGGAATTTGAGAATTCTCAAATTTATTAGTTATGGTTATATGTTTATTCATCTATTTTTACATTTTTATTCTACTTAAACATTAAACAAAAGAATTTGCAAATAAAAGAGCTAATGCCACGACCAGTCCATAAATGGTTAAAGCTTCCATAAAAGCCGACTCGGAATAAAGTACCTCATATTTTACCCTCTACTCGGTTGTCTCAATACCTTCTACGGCTTAGCGGTTCTTTTTCCGGATAGCAAGCCCCTACCAATCCAACAATAATGGAAGCAGCAAAAATAAGTGGATTCATGGTAAGCTCCTCGCATCAAAAAAAAGAAATGATTAATGATACATCCAACCAATAAATTAGTACTTAATCTACTTCTTTTTTCTACTTGTCAGGTCGAAGTAACTAAAAGCTCCAAATGGAATTCAGAATATTACTAAATTGTCAGAACTCTTTGAGATATCATTTTTCCTTTCTACCTTATGACCTTATGTAAATAGATATGTATATAGTTTTAGAATTGCATTTCCTTGTTTATAAACTATTCTATTCTTTCTCTTTCATCCAATTCACAATCACAGACAAAATAGAAAAAGGACTGATATGGGAATCCATATAAATGCAGTGGACTAGAAAAAAGAGATAGGGGTCATTACTATCTAACTAGTAAATAGCATATACTTTTATTCTTCTATAACATAAATCACCTGCACTTTTTATTCTATTAAATCGTATTCTAGAACCATTATTTGAAACATACACAAAGATTGATACTCAAAAGCATTACATATATGTAGTAGGATCCCCAACCCTTCTTTCTTTTTTGATATATACATACATGTAGCTATTTGCATTTTACTCTACAACTCAGTGGTTTATATGGAACCCCCTGCAATGCTTGATTTTGGATAAGCTTCATAAAAGACTACTCTATTTCAAAAGTTAGTCAATGATGACCCTCCATGGATTCACCTAAATAAGCTACAGCCAAAGTTGAAAAAATAAGAGCTTGAATATCATTTGTAAATAATCCAAAAAAACATGACAGGTATAAGAACTACTGAAGGCACTAAAGCAACAAGAACAACAACCACTAATTCATCAACCAATATATTCCCAAAAAGTTGAAAACTAAGAGATAAAGGTTTGGTGAAATCTTCTAGAATATTAATTGGTAAAAGTATTGGAGTTGGTTGAATGTATTTCCCGAAATATCCCAATCATTTTTTACTAAGACCCGCATAGAAATATGCCACTAATGTCAGTAAAGCTAAAGCTATAATAGTATTTATATCATTCATGGGCGCAGCTAGCTCTCCATGAGGTAACTTTATGATTTTCCAAGGTAAAAGAGTGTCTGACCAGTTAGAAACAAAAATAAATAGGAACATCATTCCTATAAAAGGAACCTAAGGGCCATACTCCTCTCCAATTTGAGTTTTGCTCAAGTCTTGAATAAATTCAAGGACATATTCAAAGAAATTCTGACAGTCAGTCGGAATGGTTTGTGGATTGCGAACAGCTATGATGACTGAACCTAATAAGATATTAATTACAACCCAAGAAGTGATAAATACTTGGGCATGAATTTGTAAACCTCTTATTTGACAATATAAATGTTGGCCTACTTCTACACCTGATATAGCATATAGCCCTTTGATTGTTTTAATGGAACATGGTATAACATTCATATTGTCCTCTAACATAAATCGAGCTTCAAAAAAGTAATTATTTTGATTCAACCATTTCTTTCTCAATTCATCTATGTTCATTCATGAATTTAAGTTTTCTAAATAGTATAATTTGGATACTGAGAAATCACTTATGTTTCAATTTTTTTTATTCATTCTTTTCTTTTTCTCTTCTTTCAGTCTTCCCAATTCCCAATTCTCTTGATGGGTCTCCAGATCAGAATCTTAATAAACTGGGCTATCTTGATAGCGTGCCTCTTGAAAGTGAAATTCATCCTTTATTTTTTCCTTTCCATTCACTCGGATCTCTTCCATTTCATCTATTTTGTCCAGATCCTCCTTTTCTTCCAAAGAAAGGGAAGGGTTTTCTTCGGTGGATCCCTCTTGTTCCTGTTGAATCTCCTTCATTTCGTAAGTTTTTTCTTAATCGCTTTCTTTCTTTCTTTCTCCCCCTTCTTCCGTTTCTGAGGTTTCTTTCTTTTTCAATTTCTTAGTGAAAATAGGCGATGACATTCTGCCTAAATAGTAAACACAGGTGATAAATAGGAGAATACTAAAGATTTGAGCCGTGGAATTTCTCAATTCTGACATAAGATACTTATTAGATTGAATAGAATGATTTTTTTCATATCCAGAATAATACCAATCTAACCCATTTCATAAATAAAATGTGACCAATTAACCAACCAATAAAACTACTTGTTAAAAATAAAATCTTGTCATTGCATCGAAACATATAAATGTTGACTAATCTGGCTAACGTGAAACTTGGTAAAATGAAATGGTTGAATAATTGAAAATTTATATTATTCAGGAATACACATTGAATGCTGAGATTATGCATTGAATTTATGGTAGTAGATCCATAATCAAAAAGGTTTTTATGATTGTTCTAGAATAAATGAAACAAAAGATACAGTAGAATTAGAATAGTTATTGTATGAGGTCTACCCAATGCCAGATGCAGAGGCGCATACTAGATCGATATGAACATCATGAGCTATCCCGCAATAAAACTAGTTGTACTAATACCTCCTTCTCGGTTCCCTCTTCCATAACCTGAGCTGGAAGAAGGAAGAGATAAGAGGGGCCTATGGAGAATGTAGTCAGAAATCCATAATAGAGCCTGATCACAACAACCGAATTTATTATCTTCATGCATAAGGATAATGGATTACCTAGTAGAAAAGATTTCAAAATCATAATAAACCTCCCCTTATTCTTTTCTATTGCAATTTATGGATTATTAAATGATGATTCTTTAACTTTCCATATCTATTCTATATCTATATAGATAGAAATAGATATACTATAAATGATATGTCTTATGTCAATGACACAAAAGGGATATAAAATGAATGGAATTGGGATATAGATGGAATATAATGAAATAGAGCCACATTGAGGTTTCCTATGAAATGAGGCATGGAATGGAGCCACTACGAAGAAGTTCTTGGAGTTATGAAGGAAGCTTCGGACTTATATTGTTCATGGGTTGAGAATGGGAGTTGAACTCTATGAGATTGAATCTCCCATTATTCCTCAGTAGCTCAGTGGTAGAGCGGTTGGCTATTAACTAACTGGTCGTAGGCTTGAATCCTACTTAGGGAGATTTGATTCATTCATCATTCTTTCTTGAAGAATTGAATGAAAGGGCTTGCTTTGATCATTAGGAGTAGGTAACTCGTTCCCTATCTTTGTTTCTATTGCATTCTATCTCATCGTATCACATCCTATTCTACAATATTTAAGAATCACCTTCAATACCTCAGCATAGATCCGACCCTTGTAAACAGCCAATTCAGAATTCTCAATAGTGCATCAAAGATGCAATCATCGATTCTCCCGATAGGCCATAATTACCACGAGCAAACTTATTAATGAAGAGGAACGCAATTTTGCTATGCTACTAATACTTGTACTTGCTCTGCTATTCTACCCAAGCCTGGATGAGGAAGAGTTACGAGGAGTCAAACACAAATATGTCGATCCCAACCTGGTTTACTAAAAGGACCATACCCAAGTTCAATAGCTTTGCGGTCGATATCCTGATCATGATTTTACTACCCCCAGAGGGGAAGGCCCTTCCCTTTTGGGCCGGTTGTGGGCGAGGAGGGATTCGAACCCCTGACATCATGGCTCATAGCCACATCCTCTAATCCTCTGAGATACCATCTATACTAAATCTATTCCCGAGAGTACCTTCAAAAAGGAACCTTTCCTCTCCTCAGCCATTTCTAGTTAAGAAGATGTGAAAGCGCCTTTCTCTCTAGAATAACAATGCATTCCGAGGCGTGAAGTAGGAGAGAAGGGCTATTATTGAATAAGTTGATCTTTACATTTTTTATTTTAATCTTTTGAAATATGAAAAAAATCAAATAAGAGGTGTTAAGATTTTTATCATTCTGACATCAAGCTAGTTCTTCAAGACCCCTACTAGATCGTCATCACGGTAGAGTTTAACCACCAAGTTCAGGATGGATTGGTGTGGTTCCTCTACACCTAGGACACCAGAATATCAAACCATGAATGATGAAAGGCATGAGACCTAATTCTTGACTGGAAGGGATGCCAAAGGCCTCTGCCCTCCCTCTCTATCAGATTGAAGGATAGAGCTTTTAGGTTTTTCATGTTGTCAAATAGTTAAATAATGAAAATAGATGGCGAGTGCTGATCGAATTGATCAGGTCATGTAAGAACAAGGTTCAAATCTCTCAGTCTGTTAAGATGCCTCAACTGCATACATCACTGCACTTCCACTTGACACCTATCGTAATGATAAATAGCTCATCTCACCGTGACCTTATCTTGGATTCTCAATACTTCTATCGCTCCATCCCCATAGGGGCAGAGAACCCGCCGCTATCTCGGCTGTGCTACCGAAGGCTCTAAGGAAGTCAGAATAGGAGAGCACTCATCTTGGGGTGGGCTTACTACTTAGATGCTTTCAGTAGTTATCCACTCCGCACTTGGCTACCCAGCGTTTACCATAAACACGATAACTGGTACACCAGAGGTGCATCCTTCACGATCCTCTCGTACTAGGGAAAGGTCCTCTCAATGCTCTAATGCCTACACCATATATGGATCGAACTATCTCACAATGTTCTGAATCCAGCTCACGTACCGCTTAAATGGGTGAACAGCCCAACCTTTGGAACATACTATAGCCCCAGGCAGCAAAGAGCCAACATCAAGGTGCTAAACCTTCCTGTCGATGTGAACTCTTAAGGAAGATCAACCTGTTATCCCTAGAGTAACTTTTATCTGTTGAACGATGACCCTTCCACTTGGCATCGTCATATCACTAAGGTTGACTTTTGTTCCTGCTCAACAAGTGGGTCTTATAGTCAAGCTCCCTTATGCCCATGCACTCAAGGGCCAATCTCCGTCTGGCCCGAGGAAACCTTTGCACACCTCCGTTACCTTTTGGGAGGCCTACGCCCCATAGAAACTATCTACTTGAGACTGTCCCTTGGCGTAGGTTCCGACACAAGGTTAGAATTCTAGCTCTTCCAGAGTGATATCTTATTAATGGCTTGACGCCCCCTCCCGCCTGAGGGGCCTTCTTCGCCTCCACCTAAGCTATGCAAGAAAGGCCCATAGCCAATCCTAAGGAACAGAAAGCTTCATAGGGTCTTTCTGTGCGTGTAGTCTACATCTTCACGACATGTCTATTTCCGAGCCTCTCTCGAGATAGTACCGGATCATTATGCCTTTTGGTCGAACTTACCCTACAAGGAATTTCACTACCTTAGACCATTATAGTTACGGTGCTCGTTCACGGGCTTCGCCGACTCCCACATCAGTCACCAACTTCCTTGATCTTACACCTCAAGGCCCATACATGGTCTTATGACTTTGTGGAGACCTGTTTTGGTAAGCTGCCCGGGGCACGTCACTTGACCCACTTTTGAGGAGGCACCCCTTCTCCTGAAGTTATTGGGCTATTTTGCTAAGTTTCTTAGAGAGAGTTGTCTCACACCCCTAAGTATTCTCTACCTACCCACCTATGTCGGGTTTGTATAGGTACCCTCTTGTTGAAGGTCGTTCGAGCTTTTCCTGGGAGTATGGCATGGGTTACTTCAGTGTCGTAGCACCTAGTACTCGGACATTGACTCGAGGTATTTCCTCTACCCCTTCTTACCCTAAAAAATCAAGGTCACCTTGCATCCTTGAACTGATAACCATCTTTCGGCTAACCTAGCCTCCTCTGTCCCTCGGGACCAACAAGGGGTAGTACAAGAATATTCACTTGTTGTTCATCGACTATGCCTTTTGGCCTAATCTTAGGCCCTGACTCACCCTCTGTGGATGAACCTTGCGGAGGAACCCTTAGGTTTTTGAGGCATTAGATTCTCACCAATATTTGCATTACTCAAACTACTTCATCCACACCTGCTTGTGCGAGTGCTTCCCTCTAAGGCGGAATGCTCCCCTACCGATGCATTTTTACATCCCACAGCTTCGTCAGATCACTTAGCCCCATTCATCTTTGGCACAAGAGCGCTCAATCAATGAGCTATTACATACTCTTTCAAAGGTGGCTGTTTATAGGCAAACCTTCTGGCTATCCCTACACCCCTACCTCCTTTATCACTGAGCGGTCATTTAGGGGCCATAGTTGGTGATCCGGGTTGTTTCCCTCTCGACGATGAAGCTTATCCCCCATCATCTCACGGCCTTGACCCTTTTGGGGGTTTTGCCTTGATTTGGTATCACTCTCGTGGCCCACATCGAAATAGTGCTTTACCCCTATATGTCTAATCAACTACTGTGCCTCAATGTATTTCAGTGAGAACCAGCTAGCTCTGGATTTGAGTGGCATTCCACCCCTAACCACAACTCATCTACTGATTCTTCAACATCAGTCAGTTTGGACCTCTACTTCATTTCACCCAAGCTTCATCTTGGTCATGGATAGATCACCCAAGTTTGGATCCATAAGTAGTGACAATCGCCCTATGAAGACTCACTTTTGCTATGGCTACGGTGGATTCCCTTAACCAAGCTAGTGCCTATGAGTCACCGGCTCATTCTTCAATAGGCACGCAGTCAGAGATCACATTCTCCTCCCACTGCTTGTGAGCTCACGGTTTCATGTTCTATTTCACTCCCCGATGGGGGTTCTTTTCACCTTTTCCTCACGATACTACTTTGCTATCAGTCACCTAGGAGTATTTAGCCTTACAAGGTGGTCCTTGCTGATTCACATGAAATTCCACATGCCTCATACTACTCAGGTCAGAGCATAAGCTAGTGATTCTTTTGGCTACTGGACTCTCACCATCTAGGGTGCAGCACTCCACCTATTCGCCTAGCAGCATGACACTTGTATCTCTCTCCCACAACCCTGTTTTCATGATTTAGGCTGCTCCCATTTCGCTCGCTACTACTATGGTAATCGCTTTTGCTTCATTTTCCTCTGGCTACTAAAATGTTTCAGTTTTTTTTGAAGTTCTAGCCGTAAACGATGGGTCTCCAGATCGAGGAAAGGTTCGAGGAAGTAATTAATTAAAACTTTAAACCCTAATTAATTATTATTCACTCGATAACACTTGGGGATTTTATTTTCTTGGATTCTCCTCTATCTTAGCTTTCCAAAATGGGTTTATTTGCATTTTTTTTCTAATTTTTTTATAATTAGTTATGATTTTGTGAAGTTTTGACTATTTAAAACATAATTTAAACCCTAATTAATCAATTTACATAGTCAGTCCCATGTAGACGCTGACACGATAGTGCTTTCGATGTGTCACCACAGGATTGGTAATTTAAATCTTCTAACGTAGCTGCTAACTTAGTAGTGGCGAACATGCTTTCATCTCAACCATCCGATCATAGATCGAATGGCAGAATCCCATGATTTTAATAGAAAATTTTGAGGAAATCTAACACGATTAATCATGGTCATCCATTTAAATCACACAAAATGGACGACCGAAGATCCACCGTCTTCCTGTGATGAAAGACAAACACCGTCCACCCTTCACCACTCGATCTAAGCTCACTGAAGCTCGTTCAATGATGGATTCATTCCAAAACTATTAAAGGGTTATCATAAGGGGATCTTATAGTCAGATTTGCATGAAACGATAATTTTCTTCAAAAAAAGACCAACACTTAATGGTCGAACTATGGTTTGCCAAAAATTACCTTACTAGAGTTAATGATCGATAGTCTGTCAATTGAGGTAGCTTCATCTTAAAGAGATGAAGCCCTATTATGAAGACCGTGACTTACCTCCCTACTAGTTGCTCTCTGGACCAAATGCTATCATGAAGCTCACTGGAGTTGGTCTTAGGATGCCTTCCGACTGATCGAAATGATTTATTTTGGTTAGTCGGAGCTAGAGGAAGGTGTGGGGAGAGTAAATTTAAGTTTAGTAGAGTTTGAGTGATGTTGGATGGAATAAGGGCTCAGGTTTGAATAGGGCTTGGTCTCGTCAGTGATTGGAGGCACGGGGAGCTTTAGGGATCTTGAGAACTGCTTAGGTTGCGATGGTGAAAGTGTCCCTTGAGTTTGAATGGAAGAGGAGGGGTATACTTCCCTCCCTAAGTGAGCTGAGCCATGGGATTGGCTCAACTTTTGGCATTCATCTGGCCAGCATAGGTGGTCGAAGGTGGCAAGGGACTCATGATGTGGAGGCGTTTGAGTGATTGAGGGAGTTTAGTGGCCTGTCATGAGGTATACACCTCTTTTGAGGTGGACCAATGGCTGGCCACCATGGTCAAGGGCTACACCCAACAGCTTACATTGGGTCAATGGGCCAATGTCCAGAGAGGACTAAAGTTGGCTTCCATGGGTAGAAGAGATGGGTAGGCCTTCCAAATGGGGATTTTATTTCATTTGGAATCCTTGGTTCCTTGAATTGTCCCAAACCAAGTTTACCATGGGTTAAGTTCACTCGGGCAAGTCAATGGGGACCTAAGGATGAGTCTTGCCAAGTTTAGTTAGATTTAGAGTTCATTTGGTTGGTTTTGGCTCAAGTTGACTCATATAGGTCAATTTAGGTTTATTTGGGCTAGGTTGACCAGTTGACCAAATTAGGTCAAGAGGCCTATTGGATCATGTTTCATTGGATATTTAGAATGCATTGGTTCAATTGGTTTGATCAAATTTGAAGTGTACTTGAATTTGGCTTATATAGGTTCACTAGGGTCAAATGGGTCAAATTGGTCAAATTGGGTTGATTGAAGGGTTGGCATATGTTTGATTGATCATTTGTGATTGATTGTAGGTGTTAGTTTGAATAGATTTGGATTATATTGAGTTTTAGTTCTAGGTCAATTAGGTCAATTGGGTTGCTTGATCAAACTGCCTTTAATTTGGTGATTGAAGTATGTTCAATACTTAATTGGTGATTGATTAGAGCCATTGGTTGCCATCAATTTGAAGTGGAATGAGGTTTGGCCCAATTTAACTCTTTAGGTCAAATTGGGTCAACTTGGGTTAATTAGGTTAATTGGCCCAAATGATTGTAAATAGATGGTCAATGGTGAATATAATTGCTTTAGAATGGATTGAATGAATTAATTTGATCCAACTTGGGTTAAATTAGGATTTCACTCAATTTAGTCATTAAGGCCAAATTGGCTCAAGTGGACCAATTGGCTTGATTGGGTTCAATTGGAGGTATATGAAGGCTGAAATATTTTCAATGATGATTTTGAAGTAGATTGATGACTTTGATTGCAATCAATTTGGGTAAGGTTGAGTTTTGACTCGTTTCAACCCTTTAGGTCAAATGGGTCAACTTTAGTGAATTAGGTTAATTAGGTTGATTGGCTTGATTGAATGAATTAGAATTGATCATGATATTTAATTAGGCATTTAAGATAATTATGAAGCTTGGATTAAGTTTGATTATCTTGAATCAAGTTTGATTCAATTAAATTGGAGTCAAGGCTCAATCATATCTAATTAGAGTTCAAATGAACTTGGATGGGTTAGATCCCAATAATGTTGATTTGGTCTTGAGTTTGGCCATCTTGAGTCTAAATAGGTTAAGTTGAACCAACTTAGCCATCAAACTAACATGGATCAAGCTGAGCCTAGGTCAAATTGGTATTTGGCTTGGAGCTTAGTTTGTAATCATTAAGGTTAGGTTTGAGTAATTGACTAGGCATGAGATTTAGTTGGGCCTTAGGGTCGGTGTGGCTCTTCTTATCCTAAGGTAAGCTCTAACCTTAGGGTTGTACCCCATGGGTCTTCTAAGCTTGGACTTGGTGTGCTTCTAATCATTAAAAGTGTCCTAGCACTAAAACAATCTTAGTGTCTAAAAGAATCCCAAGCTTAAGATGAGGGTAGTCAACCTCACTCTAAAAGTGAGGTCAACAAAACTATATAAATGTCTAGTTATGCCATTTGGTCTTTTGATTGCACCTAACACATTCATGAGATTGATGAACACAATCTTGAAACATTATATTAAAAAATTTCTAGTTGTCTATTTTGGTGATATTCTTATCTTCCATTCTAGTGAGAAGAATCATTTAGACTACTTGAGGTTCATTCTGATCAAATTAAAAGAAGCTAAACTTTATATCAATATCAAGAAATGCTTCTTTTGTTACCCAGAGGTTCCCTTCTTAGAATTCATACTGATTGTGAGTAACTTGAAGGAAAAACTTATAAAAATCCAAGGCATACTAGATTGGCCAACTCCTAGGGATGTCACTCGTGTTCATAGCTTCCATAGCTTAGACACTTTTTGTAACAAGTTTACCAGAAACTTCAGCATAATTGTAGCTCCAATCACAAATATGTTGAAGAAGGATAAATCTATTTGGATTATATTTGCATAAAAGGATATGGAACAAAAAAAAGACTTTTTGATCTTATCACTAGTTCTAAAACTTTTAGATTATAATGAGGCATTTAAGATCACTTGTGATGCTATGGTGTTTGTATGAGAGGTGTACTTAGTCAAGAAAATTATCACTTAGTCTTTTATTGTGAAAATTTGAATGATGTAAAATAAAGGTACTCTATATATGATAAAAACTTTTATGTCATTGTTTAGACTTTAAGATAATGGAGACATTATCTATTATATGAAAGGATCATCTTAAACACTGATCATCATTCTCTAAAATTTATCAGAACCCAAAGGAGGTTGAATTATTGACTGTAAAATTGGTAGAATTCCTTTAGGACTTCATATTTGTTCTTAAACATAAGCTTGGCATGGAAAATAATTATGTACATGCACTTTCTAAAGTCACTTTGATAATCACTTTTTTTAAATTACAAAGTTTAGGATTTAAGAGACAAAATGATGATTATCACTTATGCCTAGATTTTCATTTGAGTTATTCAGAGCATGCTTAAAAAGATTTATATTTTATCAATTTAAGTGGTGACATATAATTATTGATGGATATTTATATTTAAGGGTGAGATAGTGTATCATAAAACTTCATTGCAAACACTCCTTATCATTAAGTTACATTTAAGAGGAGTAGTGGGCTATTATGAAAAATTAAAAATAATACACCTAGTTGAACGTAGATTTTATTGGATATCCTTCAAAAGAGATGTTTAAACTATGATAACATAGTTTTATACCTATAAGAAAGCTAAAGTATCAAGTAAAAAGTAGGAAAATTTTGTCCCTTACCTATTTCATTTAAACATAGGGAGGATATTTCACATATGTTGTGCTTGGCCTTCCAAGGACACATAGAGGACATGATAGAATATTTGTTGTGGTACACTTCTCTAAAATGTCTCACTTCATATCTTGGTCAAAATCCAATGATACATCTTATATAGCATGGTTATTTTTCAAAGAGATTGTTATATTACATGAACTTCATTCCATAATTATTTTTTTAGGGATGTAAAGTTTATAATTTTTTTTAAATAATATTGTGGAAGGAACATTGAAATTCTTGTCAAAATTTCACCTATAAATTAATGGCCAAATTGAGTTAGTGAACATGACTTTAAAAAATCTTTTGAATTGTTTGGTAGGTAACGGTTTAAGAAATTGAGATTTGCATTTTATACTATTGAGTTTTCATATAAGAATATTATCTCTATAATCATAATAAGACATCAATTAAAATAGTCGATAGCTTAAACCTTAAGAAATTCATTGACCATACTAATATATATTCACATGCATTTTTTGAGTCTGCATTTATATTTATAAAAGATTTGGAAAGCCTTCATGAATGTTTCAAATAATAATTAGAAGTCCTTAATTAAGAATATGTTAAAATAAAGATAAAAAAATAAAACTTTTCAAGAGTTTAATGTAAGGAGTCATGTGTTAATTAGAATCTATCTTAAGAGATATCCATCCACTCAATTTAAAAAACTACAAGCTAGGGCACGTGGGAAATTTGAGATTATTAAAAAAAATAACACAAACATATATGTTCTTAAAATCCCAAGAGTTGTTTATTAGCTTGTTTTTCAATGTGAAAGATTTAATATCATTTAAAGGAGTTAGGTGATCTTCAAATATGCAGGATGAATCTTTAACAAGAAAATAAAATCATTATTTATAGGTACCAAACTAGTATTTCTTCTTTAAGGTGGATCACATCATCATATATGAGATAGATTAGAGTGGAGATTATAGATTCTTAGTGAGATGAAGAGACAAGCCACTTACTAAAGACATCTAATTGATTAAAGAAGATTTGGAGAAGTTAGGGCCTGAAATTGCAGTTGATTACTTAGACTTTAACTCTTATTTAGTGTTAAAATGAAGTTAAATTATTATTTTGTGGTGTTCTCTTTGGAGTCGCAGGGATACCATGCTAATCTTGGGGGGTACTTATTGAAATGATCGAGTGTGGCATTAAAGATTGGTGTATTATCTCAAAAGATAGAAACATCACCCTATAATGAAATCAATCATCTAATAAGAACTCCTAAAGCTAATGGGTTGACATATATTAGATAACTTTCTCCTACTTTATATGAAAAAATAAAGTAGGGTTTATTTTATGCTGGGTTCTTTAGTTTCCTTTAGAAGCAAGCCCCAATAGTTAATTACATCCTAGAAAATTAAAATTTTCTAAGATTACTCTTGATTAAATTAGTCAATTAATGTATCCAAAGATTTTAAAGATTGGTGATCAAAGGATTGTTAATTATTATGAATCAAGTGGGAGAGTTCAAGATAAGAAGAGTTTTTAATAGATTCCAAAGGAGAATGAGTCGGAAGCACTCATAATACTAAGAATCCTAGTGAGTGCTTCAGCTTACCCTATAATGAAATTTTATATTTTTGAAGGTGACAATTTTATTTATTTGAATTGACATTTCATTAGAATATTAGGATTTAGATTCTAACAATACAAGATTGTGGAAATGCCTAATAGATGAGGACTTATATCCATAGCAAAGGAGAAACAAGTAGCTTCTGAACCTTTTGAAAGTGTTCTAGCATAAGCTAAGAGCTTGACCTAAATCTAAACGAAGAAGGTTGGCTGCATTAGTTTACCTCCATTAAAGAGAGTGAACCAATTCTGACTCTTCAAAACTTACAATTGCCTAGAGTGGCTGCCAGCTAATACCTTCTATAATTCAAAACCATATGGTTGGTCTTACGTAAATGTAAGATAGTTAAACTATTATTTATTTGAAAAGAATCTAGAGTCCTAAACACACCTAAGAGACTAAATCATGACAGGTGTGCAAATTATGAATTAAACTATTGCAATCAAATTTATAAATTTTATTTCTTTTTGACTCATTATATTGGACTCAAGCTTGGAGTTTATGCTTAAATGCATAATGAAAATAGATTATCGGCAAATTATCGAGAAGAGGTGTTCTCTACTATAAGGCATTTCCCTCATAGGTCAAGCATTCTCCCTGATCGTGCAAGAGTGTAGATCCCATATTTTCAAGAGTGAGATATGCATGTATGATATTGAAACATACAACCATAAAACTAATAAGTTGCTAAATCTTTAATTTCTTGATCTATATACCTAAGCTTTATAGTGAGGTTATGAGTTCATTAAATTTAATTAAAATTGATTAATTGGAGTATAAAAATTAAGTTTTCTAAAGAGCCTATCGCATTTAGGCCACACACACTAAACAATCAAACTTTAAGAATCCTATGAAAATCATGTCATTTCTATTGCATAATCAATGTAAACACAATAATCAAGTATTATAGATTAAAATAATAAAGAGCCTAAATTTCCATCAAAAAAGAAAAGATAGGGTAGCCGAGCTCTACCCTTATATAGGCCAGATTATAATTAAATTATAAATAAAAATAAAGCTATATAGGTCTTCAATTCTTTATCTTCACTTTGCTTCATGAGTTTTAAACTCTATGCATCATAAGGCTTCTCCAGTTTAAGCCTTCTACCCAATATTCATCCTAAATCCCATAACTATAATCTTATTCCTATTGTAAAAATTATATTTTTATGAAAATTGTGAATTTAACTACACCTGCAAAACATAAGTTAGCTTAACATACATTCACACCAAATAGTTATATTTCATACATTTGGGCTTAGTGCCTTGGCTCACTAAACCCACCTATCCTAATGGATTATGCTTTGGGACTTAAGCAACACATATAAATAAGAAGCATTTGTAACTTTTATTACAGTAGTCCCTTATGCACAATCCCTAGTAGAAAAAATCATTAGTCTAATATTGCCTTAACATCTAAACTGCGCATAATCAATCCTAGCATATAGTCTAAAACATTATATCACAAAAAACACCACATCATCACAACAAGCATTGACCTAACCTAAGACTAGGATTGGTGACTTAGCCTGCTAATGTGTGTACTGGGCTTAGTGTGATATATCATGAATAGGCTTTAATATTTGAATCTTCTAGTGACAGATGTTTAAGTTATTTATTAAAGATGATTACACTTTTATGTGATAAATGATTTGAAATAACCTTTAGACTTAAGTTTTTATTTCATTTTGAGTTTTTTTTTTATTCGGGGTTAGAAATAGAAGAGGAAGAAATAAATCCTCCTCAATCCCTATCCTTAGATTGATTACAAGAAATAAATTCTTAAAATGTTTATTCCTCTTAATTAAATCTTACAAATTTTATTTTGTCTCATATTTAGATTTGACTTGAGAGATTCTATTCAAATATAAAGAGGTATTTTAGGATTAATGAAGTCAAGCTATGATTAATTCAATAATGCTCTCTTGATTTTACTTCACTATTCTTTAATATTCACTTAATTAAATAAGTATGCTTAATTAAATAATTATATTTAATAAGAATATCATCTTTTAATTACCCCATATTTAATATATGATGGATTTATGCATATACTTTGCATTAACCTACATATGGAATATGATACATTAATTCTTATAAAAGAATTTAATTTAACCATACCATATACATATACATATACATGATTACATTGAATTTATATAAGTATGTACCATTATAGAACTAAGGAATTGTGGTAATCAAAGAGTCCCTTGGGACTACTTAATGTCTTGTGCTCCCGGGATGTTCAGACTATATACTTATTAATTTATATACATATGCATACATATGTCGATATAAGGATGGAGTTTTGAAAGTCTTAGGATGTTTCAAATACATATGAGTGAAAATATTTTAATCTTAGTATGTATTTCATCACAAATTTCAAAAAACATGTCATGTTATACTAAAGGCATGAGATATCATGACCTCCTTCGGATCAGTAACCTGTGACATCGAATTTCCAAGCTATATATCTTTCAAATTATGGTTTATACATATAAGAATTAAATTTATCTTTAGATTATTTGTATTAGTTTATTTTTCAAATTAATAGATATCTTTTAATTAATTAAAAAAATAATTTGAGATTTATTAGTGATAATAGTCACACTATTTAATTCAAAGCTATATAATCAAGTGAAATCTTTTTGAACTTTAATTAAAACATGTGTGCATGAAATAAATGAAATACAAATTTCTGAATAATTGAAGCAAAGTAATTAAATATTACTAAACAATGTATTTTATTTCATTAATTTCTAAGGACATTTACATTAAATAAACACCATTAAGCCAAATCAAATTCGTTAAGGATCCATTTTTTAAATATGAATCATTTGCCCATTTTTGTCATTAAGTAATTTAAAAATGATTTAGTTGATTTTTATGAATTAATTAATCAATTAAGCCTTAAAAGAGCCTCTAAATTTAATTAAGCCATAAACATGAGCACAAAACTTATGATAAAATTATTGAAAATGCATAAACAAGAAATAAATATTTCCTAAGAATTCTAATATAATTAGGCTCATAACTAAGGGTTAATTAAATAAAATAAGAAAAATTCTAAAATCATCAATTACACTCGAAATATTCCAAACTAATTGGTGATATTCATTCATTGAAAATCTCTTTGTTAGTTGAGCACAAAAAGGGTTCGGTTAGTAATTTGTTTTTAACTATGCTAATTACTATGATTTTTCTAAGTTCTAGGTTAATTAACTAATTAATTAAATAAAAGCTTATTAGGATGATTTTGGAGAAATAATTAGGATCAGGGTCCCAATTAATCCCAAATGTCACCCTTACTATCTAAATATTTAATTGAGTTATCATAATTATTTTTATAATTTTTTGAATTTTAAATAATTATTAAATGCATAAAATGTATAATTAGAGTTTGAAAATTAAGATTTCTCAAATTACTTTGCAAATTGCATTGAGAAAATTAGAGGAGACAGAGGTCATCCCAATGAGTAATTACACCAAATTTTATGTCAATTAGCCAAGCAATTATGGCATAATTAAACTAATAAACTAAAATTTTAAACCATAATTAAGCAATATTCATTTAATTAAAATTAAGGATTATATTTTGCCTTAATTCTCTTCTATCTAAGCTTTAAAAAATAATTTTATTTATATTTTAAAATTTTTCTACCATTAGTTATGATTTTTCAAAGTTTTGGCTAATTAAATCTCATTTTAATCCCTATTTAATACATTTACACAATCAGTGTCATGTCGACACTAACACAATAATGCTTTCCACATGGCGCCATGGGATTAGTCATTTAAATCATCTTGCGTGGCTACTCACTTAATGACGGTGGACACACTTTCTCCCCAGTCATTTGATCATGGATCAAATTGCGGAGATTAATCCCTAATTTAAATCAAAAAATTTAATGGATTAATCACGATCGTATGTTCTAATCATGTGGAATGGATGATCGATGATCCATCGTCAATTCACTGCAAGAGACAAACACTTTCCTCCTTTAACTGCTTGATCTGAGCTCGTTGAAGCTCGTTTGATGGTATAGATGATTCCAAAATGATCAAATGGACAATCTAGAGGAGATCCTATGGTTTGATTGATACCAAATGCACATTTCTTCCATAAAGCACCAAAAATCCAATGATTTTTTAAAGTTCTCTGGAATTTACCTTCTATGGAGCTGGTAGCTTCACCAAAAGCACTCGAGAAAATCACAATCTACCTCTCCACTGATCGTCCTCTAAATTGAGTGTCATCATGAAGCTAGCCAGAGTTAGTTTTGGAGTACTTTTCGGTACTCGAATCGAGTGAGGCTCAATTCATTTCGACATGCTAGAGTGAGGGAAAGGTGTGGGTGAAGTTAATTTAAGTTTACTGGAGTTTTTGTAAGGTTGGATGGAAGGGAAGCTTAGGTTTGAGGTCGAGTTTATCTCACTGACAATAGAGTGCTCGAGAGGCTCTAAAAAAGCATAGGGACTGATCTCTTGGCTCTGGTCAATATGTCTATCGAGTTTGAGTACAAGTGGAGAAGTATACTCTTCTCCTAAAGTAAACCAAGCCATGGGATTGGTTAGGCCTTTGGCAACCGTCCGACTGATGTAAGTTGTTAGAGATGGTAGAAGACTAGTGAAGCGGATGTGCTTGAATGGCTGAGGGAGCCTGATAGCCTACCATGAAGTGTACACCTCTTTTGAGGTGGACAAATGGCCTGCCAAGGGGAGGAGGTCCTCCCTTTAGTAAAGCACTGAGCCCAACAATTTTGGGTTAGGTTGGGTCAGTGGTCTTATGTCCAAAGAAGGCCAAAGGTAGTTGTCACGAGCTAAGGGAGTGAGTAGGCCTTCCAAATAGAGATTTTTTATTTAAAAACCTTGATTCACTTAGTTTGGGTCAAATTGGGTTTACCATGGGTTGGGTTCACTTGGGCAAGTCAAGGGGGACCTAAGGGTGAGCCATGCTAAGTTTGGTTTGGTTTGGACTTAGTTTGGTTGGGTTTAGCTCAATTTGATTTATGTAGGTCAATTTAGGTTCAAATGGGTTAGGTTGACTGATTGACCAAATTTGGTTAAGAGGGCTACTGGATTATGTTCAAATGACCATTTGAAATGTATTGGTGCAATTGGTCTGATTCAATTTGAAGTAGGTTTGGATTTAATTCATATAGGTTCATTTGGATTCTATCCTGACTAATTTTGTCAAATTGACCAAATTGGGTTATGTGGGGAGCTTTAATCATATTTGATTGATCATTTGAATGTGATTGGAGGTTTTAATTTGAACCGATTTGGGTTAGGATAAATTTTAGCTTAACTTGGTTCCTTAGGTCAAATTGGGATAAATGGATCAATTTAGTTGGTTTGATAAAATTGGCTTCAATTGATGATTGAACAGTATTCAATAATCAATCTTTGATTTATTGGAGGCATTAGTTGCAATCGATTTGGATTTGAATGAGTTTTGGCTCAATTTGTCCCTTTAGTTTTAATTGGGTCAACTTTGGTTAAGTGGTCAAATTGACTCTATTGGGTTCAATTGGTTGCAATTATATGATTGATCGTGATTAACAATTATTTAGGAAGAGATAGGAGGAGTTTGTTTGGTCCAATTGGAGTTGAATTGAATTTTGACTCAATTTGATCTTTTAGGCCAAATTAGGTCAAGTGAACCAATTTTCTTGCTTAGGTTCAATTGGATCTAATTGAATGTTAAGAGATGTTCATTGATGGATTTGGAATTTATTTATGGCTTTTATTACGATCAATTTGGACTAAATTAACTTTTAGCTCATTTGGACTCTTTTGGTCAAATGGGTCAAGTTGGGCTAATTAAACCAATTGATATAATTGAATGTGTAGGAGTGAATTGGAATGTTCAATTAAGTGTCTATAATGATCATGATGTTTGTATTAATTCAATTTGGCTTAGATCACATTGAATTGAATCTTGGCCCTATAAGGTTTAAATGGGTCAACTTGGGTTAAGTCCAATTAAGTTAAATTAGACTTAATTGAGTTGTAATCAAGGTTCAATAACTTTCAATTAAAGTTCATATGAGTTTAGGTGATTTCAATTTCAATTGGATTGGGTTAATTTTGGATTTAGTCCTCTTAGCTCGAATGGGTTGGATCAAGTCAACTTAGTCACTTAACCAAATTAAAGCATTATGGCTCAAATTAAGTATAAGGTTGATTGGTCTTATTTCATGTATAATTTGTGATCATTTAGCTAGAGTTTGGGAGTTTTTTTTAATATGTGGCTTAATTGATTTTATTGTAGGCGGGCCCTATATATCTTAAATCAGAGTCTAACCCTAGGGTTGAACCCTATGAGTCTTCAAGGCTCTGGGTTAGTGTTCACCTAACCACTAGAAGTGTCCTAATCTTAGGAATCACTTAAAGCTTAGATGAATCCTAGGTCTAAGGAGGGGATACTTAACCTCACTCCAGAAGTGAGATCAACATATTTTAAGTCAAAGTTGGAAGAGAAATCTCAAAGGTTACGGCTTAGCAATTGGTCAATAAAGAAGGGAGAGTTTGGTGATCCTACCTACAAAGCTATTTTAGTCAGCAGCATCTCTTTATGTATTGATATTTTCTATAAAATTTTGATTATGTTGTGTTGTTAATGATCCAATTATGTCATAAAATTATTCATCATAATTTCCCTCTACTAAAAAGGCAATTTCTAAGTCCTTGAAGTATTCAACCAAGTCTAGGTTTGAGAAGCCATAGTTTGGTTATTATGTTGGTTTATGTATCTAAATTTTATGAAATTTAATAAAATTATCCATAATTATAGTAAACACTTATCTTTCATTTTCTTATGTTAATTGGCCTTGAATCCCACTATTTTCTTAAGTTTAATCAACTCTAATTATTATTCCAGCTAGTCGGCCATGCAGTTATTCCCATGATCAGTCCTTAGTGAAATTCACAAATAATATCTACACTCTATGAAAATTCAAGAAACTTTCAAATCATATGTAGACTTTCCCATCTATGAATTCCTTGGATTTCTTCTGATTTGGAGTCTTATAGAGGGAGTTCTAATTATTTTAAATAGGGTGTTCAAAATTAAATTTATTTTCTATCTTATCTTATGTTGGTCAACCCTAAAACCTTATATTATTTGAAGAACACTTCAAATTAAACTCTACTAAGACCTTCCTAACTCTTCCCGACATCTTAGAATATCTCCTATCCACCATTTAAGTCAGGCCATGGCCCAACCCCAGCTTACATCAAATTAGTTTTTTAATTACTCAAACTATGATTCTTTAGGTGACAATTGAGTTGCTATTTATATTGTTATCAACTTGTGTTCCTTGAAAAATTGGAGCAAATTAGGGTTTATTATCATTTTATTCAAGATGTTGTGCCTTCAAAGAAATTTTTTTCTTTTATAACTCCAATTTAATGGCTTTTTAGGACAAGTGCAGCTGCCTGAAGAAGTAGTTGTAAAGCTATTATAGAAGAAGTTGTTGTTGCTAAAATAGTATGTTTGTTTGGAAAATTCAGTTGAGGAACTACTGTGCTACAACTCTTTCAAGAAAAGATTACAATACCCTTATATGTAAGTGATAGTTAAAAGTGTGTTGTTTTAAAATAATATTAAATTGAATGTCAAAAATAAACTTTTTGAAATTCATAGATAATTAAAGTCCATTGTTGACATTACAAGATTACACATCATATAGCATTACATTACATGAAAATTAAAATTAGAATTCGAATAATTAATGCTAGCATAATATTAAGCTTGTAGTCCAAGCTGTCAAGTTTTTGGGATAGTTTCTTCTCCAAAGATACTCTTCATACATGACCACTATCTGAAGTTGTGTCAAACATATTCATCAACTCATATGAAGAAGTTACAATCATATTGTGTTCTATTTCTAGGACACCTATAAAATATTCTCTCATAATTACCTTCTTTATGGAAATTGAATATGCAACACTACAAACCACAATTACAGTAGACAGTCCTAGAGATACTTAAGATCCTTGAACTCATATTCCTTGAAATACATTGATGTTAGCAGCAACACCATTAACATATATTTATATGAATAGATTAATGCAAAGTTTAGTACATTAGTGTATACAAGAAGTATATCTCATGTAAAAAGAGGTGATGTACATTACATTATATAAAATTATATTTTGTGCTACATATAAGAAATTCAAATAAACACATTTGATTCATTCATCAAAACATCATTAATTTCTTCTCTCAATTGTATTATTTCTTATACACCTGCCCCAGCTTGTGTCTCACGGTCTTTCATTATTGAATCACTATCTACCATTGATTGGACTATGTGATATTCATATGCTTCAGAATTTACATATGTTGGATTCTCATCTAGGACACAAACGTCAATATCTTCTCAAGAGCAATGTTGTCATATATAATTATGAAGAATAATTATTAATACTACTATCATAACTTATGTTTTGAATGGATATATTATCATATCACATAAATTACTCATTTCTTCTTCTAGACTCCAAATGCTCCCTTGATAACACCCCGTAATGAAGAGTTCACTTCTTGAAGTTTTTTTCTTCATCGAATAAATTGGTTGATTCTCTCAAAGTCGAGGATGGGGTATTATGTATCTAGATATGACTTAAGGAACCCTCATCGCAAAGAAAATCTGTCATAAGTGAGGTAATCTTTTTCTGAGAGTAATCACAAAATTATAACTTTATATGACTTGATACTTCTTTTATTTATGCATGTACAAACTTGGAGATGTCATTGAAAAATTATATTCTTAGTTATGTATGAAAAATTTGAACATATGATTATCATGACCACTACCTTCCCATCCTACCATGGTGAAGGTGAAACACATATTGAAGTAGCACAAAACTTTCTCATTGCTTTAAATATGAGCACCGATATGTGTTCCATCAACTGCTCCTATGTAGTCTAATACATGCAATAATTTTAACTTTCTAAACTATTAGGTGGAAATATAAATTTTGATAACATTCATATTTAGGTACCTTAAAGAAGGGCATGTATCTAGCATTATTGCAATTTTTTTCTTCTGTGCATTTAAAAGTATGATTAGTTTACTTCACAATAGTATAGGACAAAATTATTAATGAATTCAACCCAATAATAAAGTATCTATTAATTGTCTCTAATGAATGTTGAAACTGTTCACACGTTGCCTATATAGATTCATTGTGTGATAAAATATATAAAGTAATAGCTAACACTTCTCTTATTATTATTCTAGATGATCCATGGAGCCCGTGCATAGTGCATAACTCATGCAATAGATATAAAAAAATTGATTGTGACATGCAAAACATATTATGCAATTTGTGAGGATGCCTTTTAAGCAACTCATTGATCCACTTATCACCAATGTAAGATGATGTCATGTATTGGGTCATGCATATGTAAGTCTTATAGTACTCATTGAATAAACATATTATGGTTGCAACAACAGTATGTGTCATGCCCTATCGAACTACTCATCCCTTTCATTGTTCTCCATCTAGTTATTATTTACCAATTAAATGAGAACAACAACTTATATTTTAAGAATATGAAAGGCTGCAAAGTAAACTAAAGTCAAATAATAGTAATTGGCTAGCACAATACAACTATTACATACAATAAAAGTCATTAAGATATTTAAGTATAGTAAAGCAATAAAATAAACTTGTCTCAACCAGATAATCTATCTATAAAAGTGGATCCTAAACTAAAGTATAGCACAAGAACAAAGTACATATTAAAAGTTATATTACATGTCACGACTATTATAAAAATAACGAAGGTAATGAACCCTTCGATCTAGCACCATTACCATTGAAACCACTCTCTTGATTGAATCTTCTAATAGTTTTATTGAGAAGAGGTATAGTGGCATGTCTTTTAGAACTTTGTGAGTGGAATCAAGTAGCTTGATGGCTTCCGACATTAAAGATAAAACATGCACTATGCTGACACTCGGTGTCATACTTACATATGTGGTAACTAATTATGATACTTGACCTCTTAGGAATGTGACACCACCTTTACTTTTTTTTTTTCTTACTATGTTGACCTTGTAATAGTGGACGTTTAGAATGCCTAGATTCAACATGCTCATCTACATCATGAACTTCTTCTCATTCATATTATTTGATCGTGAATCCTCATGCTCACCTAAATTTTGTTCCCCTTCCTTAAGTGTAGCACAAGCATGATCACTAGGAACTACCACACCAATAAACATCATGTTGAGCTTCTCCTTTAACTCCGGATCTATACCACAATACCTTTTTTTTCGTAGTCGGGACAACCTACATCTTAAAAAGTATAACTTTTAACTTTGAATTATTACATATACAATTGTTGACCTCATTTTTAGAATGAGCTCTCAACACCTCCATCTTAGACATAGGACTTCTCATAGATTTTAAGAGTTCCTTAGTCTTAAGACACATCTAGTGATTAGGTGGACACTCCCCTAGCCCTATAAGGCTTAGAAGAGTTAGTCATAGGAATAGGTCATGCCTTAAGAGTGCTAGGAAAATCTCCTACCCTTTAGCTTAAACCTTTCCACACTTTCCCTTCTTTTAAGTCAAACTCCAAATCAATTCTATTTGATTTTCTCATGACTCAAATCAACTCCATATGATTCAAATCTGTGATTGAAATCCATGATTGAAACCCATGATCAAAATCCATAAAAAATTTTGAAGTTGAAATTTTCTAATTCCTTAACCCTTTCTTAAGTACTTAACCAAAATTATGATTCAAACATATCCAAAGCTTTGAGATTTTCTCATAATCCATTTATATTCTCATTTATATTCACATATATAAATGAAATATAAATTCAAAAGTCCAAATCAATTCATAAAAATTTCCTTAAATCCCTTTAATTTTTCATTAAAGGACTTAGCCAAAATCAACTCTAAAACTTGATCAAATAACTTAAAACCCTTGGGATTTTCTCAAAAATATTTATATTCTCATTTATATTCTCATATATAAATGAAATATAAATATACCACAATCAAATCAAACCCAAAAGTTAAATTCCAAATCTAAAATCCTTAAAATTCCCTTAAATCCCTTAATTTTCCATTGATGGATTTAAAATAAACTTTGATCAAACCTATTCAAACTCATGGGATTTTCTCAAAACTTATTTATATCCTCATTTATATTCTCATATATAAATGAAAAATAAATCTATCAAATCCAATTCAAAAATTAAATTTTTAAATTAAAAATTGATTTAATTCCTTTAAATTCCCTTTAATGGATTTAACCTCAAATCATGATTAAACCACTTCAAATTCTTGAAATTTTCTTATGATCAATTTATATTCTCATTTATATTCACATATATAAATGAGATATAAATTCAAACAAACAAAACCAACTCCAAAATTCAAACTCAAATCAACTCAAAATCAAATCTAAGCCTTTCAAGCCAAAATCTTGAACTTAGCCAAATCACTTTCAAATCAAGCCAAACTCTTGATTTTCCCTCATGGTTCAATCAATCCCTCATGAGCTTATACATAAATCCAAACCTCAATCAAAAAATCAAAACCCAAATCAAAAATCAAACCCAAGACCCCTTCATATTCTTCCTTTGAATATGAAATTTTCAAATGGATCAAAATCCATTTGACCTCAAACCGCTTATAAATTGACTTATATTTCAATCATAAGTCCATATTCAAGATCAATCAACTTCAAATCAAGCTTTGACCAATTTGACCCACTTAGGCTCACTTGAAAGTACCCTTATGAGCTTTTGATCCTAACCAAATTGGATTGAACCAAACTCATATATCCCTCTTGTCATGATCAACAATCATCATGGGATGATCAATCAATCAAATTGGGTCAACCTAGCCATACCTAAGGGTTGATCAAGTCAACACTTAACCTAAAATAAAACCTAACATAGACAAAATCTACCATAGGCCAAATTGGTTGAAACCATTGATCCAAGTTCACTCATGACCTGTGTTTAAACTTGACCAAGCCAACATTTGAGCCTAACCTAGCCTAATTATTGACCCATTTTGACCTAAAAGGCCAAAATATGTCAAAACTTGATCTAAGCCAAATTGATTGAAACCAATGGGTTAAGTCCATTCCAAATCACTTGTCAAACTTGTGCGTCAATTGGTAGACTAGCCCTGACCTTATACCAAGCATGTTTACCCAAAATTGAACCTAACCCAAATTGATTGGAAACAAAGATACCAATTTATGACCTACCCTTACCTCAAATAGGTCAAATGGGTCAAATGGGTTAACTTGACCCATTTGACCTAAATGAAGTCATATGAGCCAAACCCAAATATATACCAAATTGAACCAAACTAAAGGCACCAAAATATTTCAAATGGTCATATGAACTTGGACCAACCCTTGGTTTGACCCAATTTGACCTATTGGTCAACTTGACCCAAGTTGATCCATTTTGTCCTAAATGGGTCAACATGAGCCAAACCCAATCAAATGGATTCCAAATCTAATGAAACTTGGTCAAACCTATTTTCTCAACATACCAAACATACCCAAAGGGAAAAAAATAGCAAAATGACTATTTTACCCCTAGGTCATAGAATAATGTTTGGCCTAGCCCAAGGGTATTTTGGTCATACCCTCTTCACAATCACTTGAGGCTTTCCTAAAAGCTCAAAGGGACTCAGTGATGAGTGGTGCACCCAACCCAATGGATTTGGGTTAACCCATTTGACCCATGGACCAAACCCAACCACATGGCTTGAAATTGAGTTTTCAAATTCCCTCCTAAGCTCAATTTCAGGACATGATAAGTGGGCATTCCACTCAAAGGATCGAACTGACCATGTGTACACTCAAAACCACCTAAACAACCTCCCTAATCTGGTCAATTGGATCAAAATGGCAAGCTTATGCTCGGTCGTCTGATTACCATAGGGGGAGATATACTCCCTCTAATTCAATGAAAATTCACTTCTCTCACACTCAATTGAGGCCTAGGAACCTTTAGCAATCATCATAGAGCATCCCTAAGCCTTCTAAGGAGTATTTGAAATTGCTTCTTCTCGATTTTCTCCATTGAAAAATAGGGGATCTTCTTTCTCCACACTCAAAATTACTTCAGTCCCTCTTGCACACTTCCCCTAAGGATCATTTAAGTGCACCCAAGCATCCATTTGAGTTCCCATAGCATGGAAAGCCTCAATTGGATCAAGGCTGCAAAGGAGATCAAGTGGTATTTATCCATAGGAAGATCCACTCAACCCCAAGGCTTGAAACTTTCAACAGGGATTCGTCTCCACCAGATGAAGCTACCTCATTGAGCTAGAGCATCGATGATCACCTCCGGTGAGGTATGTAATTTTTTGGCCACTTAGCTTGATAGGTGTTGGTCCTTTATGAAAGGAATTTTCAATGCATGAGAAATCAATCATTGGATAAGTTGGTAATTATGCTTAGATGGTGTGGGTTGAGTCTAGTATGATTCCATCCTAGATCGGGCCCGGATCTCCCCTTGGATCATGGACAGTCTCCATTAATCTTCAGGGAAGAACTTGGCTCATCTCAGCCATCCATCCGTGCATTTTAGATGGATGGCTGAGATTATTTAACACATTTTAGAAATCCTTCCCCCTTTTAAAATCATAGGTGAATCCTTAGCCCTCCGATCTTTGATCGGTAGGATATTGCCAAGCCACCTTTTGATGTGTGACGTTTGGCGATCGTGTAAATCTTGGGCCGCGGTCATATAATTAGTGTGTCGATTAGTTATTTACCTAATTAATTCTTAATTAGTCCATAGATCTTTTAAAATTTATAATTCCTCATAGAAAATTTAGAAAAAAAGGAAATATGCTATGGAAAGATAATTTCATCTAGAATATTTTTAAAATGTTTTTAATGGATTTTGAATTCCCCTTTTCTCTAAATTTGGGTTTCTTTAGGAATTTTAATTAGCTAATTATCCTTTAATTAGTTCATCAATTAATCTCAAACTTATAGAGTTCATTTTAAGGAATGACCTCTGCCTCCCCTAATTTTCTTGAGATTTATTGACGGCTCGATTGGGAAAATTGCTAGCTCATTCCCTAATTACCCCTTTCATGTAATTAAGGGTGATTAAGGTATGAATAGTGGATTTATCCTATGATTAAGTTTGATTAAGGTCAAATCTAGTGAGTAGGGGTTTTATGGAATACTTTTGGGGCATTTCCCTTCCCTAAACCCCTTTTAATCCTCTTAATTTAGGGTTAACTCATTAATCACCACTTTAAAAAAATTTCAAAAATTCTAAATAGTTCTAGAACTTAACTAATCTACCTTGGGTAGATGCTTAGGTGTTTAATAGCCTAATGCTCATTAAAGTAATTAAAACTCATTTCATAAGTATGAAAGGGTGTTTTAAAAGTACTTAAGCTAAACCTCTTAGCTTAATTAACTTTTAATTGTGAGCCAAATTGCATTAGGCCTTTTCCTTATTAGGTGCATTACAAATTTAAATACCTTGTGGGTTTTTATGTCATCTCATTGGCTCATAATTACTTAGTTAATTTTTCTAAAGTGGTGTAGGTAAGGGTTAATTAACCCACTTAATTCATACTTTAACCTAATCAACACATAAAAATGGAACCAATTGTCTAAAAACTAAAAAAAATACAAAAAACATGTGGGAAGGAGTTAGGAATAGCAAACTCATCAGACCTTTTCAAAGTTAAATTAAACTTCAAACTAAACAAAAATCATTTTAAAATTCACTTTGATTTATTTTATATTTTCTTATTCTTTAAGAATGTCCTTAGGATTTAAGTAAAGTGAGTTTGTTTACATGCTTTCATTTCTTTAGATCATTCCCAACTTGTTAATTTGTATGTCATGTGATTCATGCATTCATAATTTCATGTTTCAAATTTTAAAAATAAAAATTATTTACTTTATGTCAAATGTGCATGTGTTGGCTAAAGTAAAATATGAATGGCTATTATCACTATTAAATCCAAAATATTTTCAAAACCTATAAATGAAACATCACATCTGAAAGTGTGATATTCTTCTACTTTAATTATAAGCTTCCATGTGATGGAGTATAAAGTAATGTTTAGTGTACCCTTTCCTTTCTTTCTTATGGTAGCCTAGTTTTGAATAGGAGTTGGTACGATGTAGGATTCATTTGAAAAGAACCCAACACTTACTTAATTCTATACTCTATTCATCCCTATGCCATCATCTAGGAAGGATTTCCTATACTTGCATGCATAAACTTAAACTATTAAACATCTTCCTTTTCCATTTCATCTCTTTTACATACATGTTTGTACTTAAGGAAAGTGGTATATAAGTCTGGACAACCCTGATGTTGCGAGGCTTTAAGTAGCCCTAAGTAGATATTGTACCTTACACCTCTAGTTAACAATGGTGTTGTACTCACTTATGCCTTTCTTACTTTCATGTATGTATGAAAACCTTCTAGTTAAGAAAAATCATGCATATTCAACTTCTTAAATGGATTACTTAACATGCATCATAGAGTGTGTTAACTACACTCATTTGCATGTATAGATATGCTTAGGATCCATCCATATGCATGTTATATATGTTGGGAAAGAAATAAAGTAATGTGTGTTATGTGAATTTTGATTCATTTTATTTAATCTTAAAAATGTCTTTCTTTTTTAATAGGTTTATTTAGAGTTTTTCTAAACTTAGGATTGATTAAAAGATGTAATCAAAACATTCACCCAAATGAAAACATGAACCTACTTAGTAAAGAGAAGTTCTCTTCTCTTTCCCTCTCTTCAAGTGGTTTATAATTCATGAAATGTCCTTCACACTTAGAAAACTTGAACCTAAAGTTCTAAGCTAAGCATACCACACAAACCTTCAAAGCACACACATTAACCTAAGTCACCACTTCTAACATTAGGTTAGGTCGGTGCATGGTTTGATGTCATGTTTTATTTTGTGATGAATGTTTTTTAGAATGTTATGGTATGCTCATAGAATGAATGGTAGGATTGTTAGCTTTAATAATTGTGCTTGGGTGCTTATCTGTCTCATCCATTAGTCCATATACATGGTTTGTGTGATTTATTTATGTTAGGATTTATACTTTTCCTTTTTCATATAAAAAATTATATATTTAGAATTTTAGAATGATTTGTTATGGGGGATTAGGATAATCATTGTTCATAAGATCTTATCTTATGCACCATGTGAGGCCTTGTAGCATCTACCATATAACCATCCAAAGGAAGAACCAAAGAAGAAAAGAAAAAAGAAGAAGAAAGAAAGAAAGTAAAGCTTAAGACCCCATAACTTAATTTGCTTTGTTGTAATCAAGTTATATAATATTAGAGCTCGGCTACCCATATTTAATATTTTAGGGTTTATGTAGTGGTTCCCGACCATAAACGGTCATTTATTTTTTTTGTGATTAGCTTTATAAGTTGATTGATGATTTGTTTAGCTTTTACATTAAGTGGCATACTTTTTCTAGTTTCTTGTTTGCTTTATGTATGACCTAGATGTGGATTAGCCTCTTTAGGAAAAAATAAATCTTTTATCTAACTTATAACCTCACTTGAAGCTTAGGATTAAAATCAAGATAAAATAATTAGCAACCCCTTAGCTAGATGAGCATTTCTTTATAATATCATGCAAAAATACATCTTATTTCACTCTTGATTGGAGGGCTTCCACCTTTGCCAAAGAACTTGACCTTTTGGTGGTGGAAACTCATATCCCGCTTATTGATTTTGCATTAGTCCTAAAAATCCTATTAGCTTGAGTCAAAATGATTGTCCAAAAATAAAAATAAAATGAAATTTGAATTGCATTAGATTTAGGTCATTTGAAGCATGTCCCTTTACATAATCTAGTCTCTTTAAGGAGTGAGTTTAAGGACTTAGTCTCTTTTAAATAATAAGCTATCTTGCATAAGCATAAAGACTTGCCTACATGTATTTAAAATCATAGTTGGTTTGTAAGTAGGCGTCATCCGGTGGTTTGTCCTCTTGTGGAGGCAAACCAGTACCCATTTATAGATTTGTTGTAAATTTCCCTTGGGTTGTGTTGCTTCCCCTCATCAATTTCTAGGCATTTCCTTCACCTTGTGTTAAGGAATCTTAAGTCCTAAATTTCTAATGAAAAAAAATGCAACTCAAATATACTAAATCAATTTCCAAAATGCAAAGCCCAATTTTAGGATAATTTGAGATGCTCGCTAGGTCTCCTAGCATCGTGAGCATCTCCTACTTATTTCTCATTTTATCTTGGATAATAACTTCCTCTTTTTATCAATCCCATTTTGATCTTTAAAAATATAAACCAATCATTTGATAGTCCTTCCTATTGAAATCTTCAAAGACAACAATCATTTACCATAATCCAGAGTTTTTCTAAGGGATCTCATCCCTTAGGATGTAATTAACTATGGGGACTTGCCCCTGTAGGGAACTTAATGAACCCAATTTAAAATAAACCCTGCTTTACTTTTCCATGTAAAGTAGGGGAAAAATATCTAGTACATATGCAGACCCATCGTCCTTAAGAATCCTTATTTAGGTGATTAGGTCCATTAAAGGGTAGTGACTTCTGTCTTTTGAGATAGTACACTATTTCCTTAATGATGTGCTCGATCAACTAAATAAGTACATCTATGAATCTGCATGGCATCTTATTAAGATGAATTTCTATAAGGTCTCTTCTTTCTTTTCTCCATAGATTTGAAAGGCGACTCCCTCTATAGAAATTTTAAACCAACAGATTTTTCTGGCGACTCCGCTAGGGATGGTTCCTCTCTCCATCTTTCGTAAATGATCATTGTCTTTGAGTATCCATAGTGGGTTTGTACTTTGGTATGAATCGAAGAATATCCTTCTTTCCATTAGCACTTAGTTCATTTTATTCTTGAGTTAACTTAGCCAATATCTTTAGGTTTTAGGATTGCATTCCTTGTTAGTCTTAAAACCCCTGTTGGGTTCCTCCAATGAGTAAAATGAAAAGATCTAAAATAAAAAGAAACATCTCTTAAAGTCTTCCTCTTAATCATCTTCATGATAAGGAAAGGTTCATCCTAAAAATAATAAATCTTTCATAAAGAACTTTGCTTTTTCAAAATCACCTTTTCAAAAAAAATGCTCTTAATAAAATATCTTCCACAAAATTTTGTTACCTTCATTTAACAATTCACATAATTGTTACATGTAGGGATTTTCAAAAATAAAACTAATAACATTTTTCAAAAAGCACAAATAAACATCTACTTTCAATTCATTTTGATGGAGATTTCATTTTTGAAATAAAATGAACAATCATGTTTTCCAAAAATCACAATCATAATCATAAAATTTTCAAAAGCACATATAAATTTTTCTATTCAATACATTCATACTTATTGAATAGAAAGTTCATTTGTAATAAAAATAAAATAAAACTTTTAAAAGCATGCATGAATCTTTCTATTCAATACACTCACACTTATTGAATGGAAAGCTCATTTGTAAACAAAATAGAAATTTTCAAAAAGCAGACATGAATATCCTCATTTAATTTATTAAATGAAGATTTCATTACCAACTAAAAATAAAATATCATTTAGGAAATCCTGCTTAAACATATCCCACATATATTTTAAGTTGAAATTTCTCTCTTTCGAAAAGCAACAATCACACACAAAAATTTCATATTTCAAAAATAAAATGGATCTCATTCTACATATGGAATCAATCCCTCTTTAAAACTCATTTAACATTTAAATTTGTTAAGTGAAGTCTCCAAATTTAAAATCCAACAAAAATTTTCAAACACATTTGGAACCTCACTTAACATACCCAAATTTGCTAAGTGAAGTTTCCAAATCTAAAATCAAAATCAACAATCATATTCTTCAAAACAACATTTGAAACTTCATTTAGCATAATCAAATTTGCTAAGTGAAGTTTCCAAATCTAAAATCAAAAATTTCAAAACATTATTTGGAACTTCATAGCATACCAAATTTGTTAAGTAAAGTTTCCAAATTCAAAATTCAAAACTCACATACCTTTGGAACTTCTTCCCTTGGATACCAAATTTGCTAAGGAGAAGTTTCCATTTTTCAAAACCAAATGAAATCAAAATTTTAAACACACCACTTGGAATTTAATTTAGCATACTCAAATTTGCTAAGTGAAATTTCCATTTCATAAAACCAAGTGTGATTTCATCTTTAGCATACCAAATTTGCTAAAGTTGAAACTCCACTTTCAATCATTTCAAAAAAAAATGAAGCACCTTAGGATCCCCTTAGCATAACAAATTTGCTAAAGGATCCTACCCTTTTCAAAAATCAAAAATTTTTAAACAAATGATACACTTAGGATTTTCTAAGCATACTTAAATTTTCTAAGAATCCTATTTTCAAAAAAAAAATCAAAACAACACTTGGGTTCTTCACTTTGTATACCTAAATTTGTTAAGTAAGAATTCCAAAAAATTTCAAAAAAAATCAAAACAAAATAAAATTCACAAAAAGAAATAATCACTTTTACTTTACTTAGCATAGCCAAATATTCAAGTGGAATAAAATCATTTGACCCTTACTTTAACATACCCAAATTTGTTAAAGGAAAGGGTCCTCCAAATCACAAAAATTCAAAATCAAAACAAAATAATGAACCTATGGAAGCATCCTATCAAAAATTTTGAATCCATATTTCAATATACTTAAATTTGTTGAAGTTTGGATTCATACTAAAATTCCTCTTCCAATCAATCTCTTCAAATTCATTTGAACCCCACTTAACACTTCCAAGTTGTTAGATATGGGTTCAAATTTTCAAAATTCTAAATCTATGGAGATAGAAAACTGATGCAAGTTCATGTCTCATTGCAGATTTTTTTCAATCAGTGCAAGTATAGTTTCAGTTTCAGTTTACTTCAGTCAGTGCTATGGACAATTCTCAAAAATTTATCTTTACTTTCCCTCACGGCATGGATCTAGCCTTAGATTTGGCTGACTTCCCTCATTTGGACCTTAGCCATTTGATCCATTTTGGCCATTGATTTGAGGGGTCCAGGATCACTTGTGAGGGCATTCCCCTCACCACAGTCAACAGGAAGAAGGTGGCCAGGCAGAAGCCAGTCATCATGGTAGACTTACCCTGTAATTCAGATGTATCCTCGAAAGATGTATGTGTACCACGACTTGATGATTTGATGCAGATAATACTAGTTCTAGTTCAGCTTCGAGTTTCACATGTTGCTTTGGTGCGAGCTAGCAACTTACCATCTGTACCCTCCATGGGTAAAGCTCCCCTAGTTTTAAGGCTTTCCTCCCCCACATTTGAGTATGGCTCTAGCTCACACTCCTCTCATCCTACCCGCACCCAGTGTAGGAATAAGAATCGTTTGGTCAAATGATTATATACTCGGATAGCCAGAGAGCTTAAGGCAGCTACTAGATCAGCCATGGATGAGTCTCCCATGATCACTTCACCACTAGGTATGGAAAACCAATTTCATCCCCTCTCGAGATTAGATAGAGAGGATGTCAGGAGGATCAGTTCATCACCTCCTCCAGTGGTGCACTTACAGCCGATAATTTCTACGAGTAGGAGGTCATACACTAGCCTTCGCTCTATTTTATTCGAGGTAGGCGAAGCATACGGATGCTCAGAGTCCAATACCCAGTTCAATCTTCGATCTGTTATCCCCCATAGCATAGTAAGGAAGATTTGTCAGGAGAGGACCCATGAGGCCCATACATTACACATTATCTTGGACGGGTTAGCCATCGGTCGGTTTGCTTTGGTTGACTTTCAGTACCACTGCGTGACCATAATGGGACCAACCACCACAGGCTAGTTCTCATATAGAGTTTGTGGTGTCTCCACCTGTTCACCCACATCCACCATGTCGATCACCCATTCATCTAAGGCCATGAAGGCCGCATCCGGGGAAAAACATACCCCATTGGTGATCCAGCTACGACCAAGGGATCTTACTCCTCCCACACCACCCATTATGGTAGGGCTAAGCTCCCTTGCTCAACCTTCTACCCTAGTGATGGTGAGAAAGGAGTGGTGACCCTGGAGTATCGCAGTTGTTCCTTCACCAACTCCACCCACACAGCCGGATGCGGAGGTGGTGATGACTATCACAGATATTCCAGATGACAGTTTAGTTGCAGCAGTAGTAGAGGATCATCCTAGGATTGTTATCCCTATTATAGCTAGTATCAGTCAGGAGTATCATTCTTCTAGTGAGTATAGTCCACACAGGATTGACTCCCCAGCTACAGGTGAGGTCTGGTGCTTCTCAGTGCATGATAGCGATCACACCGATCAGCCCGAGCTGTTTGTACCTGTTGATTTAGATCGATCCTTAGATGAAATAGTTGCACACTATTTTATGGAGAAAAAGGATATCTTAGGGTATGCAAGGTCTGATCAAGAAAGAGTCAGCTTCAATCCCAATGAAGATGACTTAATGGGGGATTCAGCTGGCGTATGCATGATCGATACTAGAAGTTCTCTTCTTAAGGAGCAGTAGACCATAGCAGGAGATGAGGTTGATCAAGGAGACACCATAGAATCAGCCCATCACCTCTTACTTCAGTTAAGGAAGAAAGATGAACAGATTGATAGGATGGCATAGCAGTTGTAGAACTTATTAGTAGTAGTGTAAGTGCTTCAGAAGCAAGCCCCTCCAGCTCATGCTAGTACAGTCGATGTTAGTCAGCCTGAGCTAGTGCATGTCTTAAACCCAGTTAAGACTACCTCCCATTGAGCAAGGTAGCACTATTCTGTATAGGAAGGTAGTGGATTGTACCTCCATACATGAAAAAATCTAAAATCCATGATTGAGCAGTAGGAGAAGGAAGCCTTGGCTCAAGCTAGGGGAGGATCATCAGTTCCAAAGGATAGACCCTATCTAGAGGAATTCGATGCTATCCAGCATTCCAAGGGTTTCGTGCATCCTTCCTTCAAAAGCTTCGATGGTAGTGAAATCCTAAGGAAGCACATAGCTGACTTCAGGGCCAGGTGTTGCAACATAGGTGGCAGCGATGCTTCACTCTTTAGACTCTTTGTCAGTAGCCTAGCGGGTATCGCTTTTGATTGGTATGCTGAACTGTCCAACGGTTCAGTTAAAATATTTGTTGAGCTAGGGCAACTCTTCATCAAGAGATTTGTTGGAGCTCAGCATAGGGTTACTATAGGTGATCTCATTATAGCCCAACAGCACTCCGATGAGTCACTTGTTGATTATATTCTCTGATGGTGTAACATGAGTATGAAGTGTGAACCACAGGTATTTGAACAGCATGCCATTAAGATTCTCTTGAAGAATATCCATGGCCCGATCACCTTCATGCTTAAGGGCTTCACCACAAAGATATTTGAGAAGTTAATCAACAAGATGGCTAGTCTACAAGGAGAGGCCAAACAGTTGCCTTTTCTAGATCAGTTGCCAAAGAAGAAATCCCAAAAGGTCTATGAGAAGAAACTTGGAGTAGTAGCAGCGATTAATAAGGGGAAGCAGCCAGCTATAGATCAGTCTGACAGACCATGACCTCACCAGCCTCCACCTCCTTTGTCACCACCAAGGCAGCCATACCGGCCTCCACCTCAGCCTCCATGACCAGCACAGCCACTGCCTCAGCCATACCACCACCAGCAGTGGCATGCATATCCTTCGTCAGGTAGCTATGGTCCACCTACTCTTTTAGATAAGTTAAACAAACTTTATTCTTTTAAAAGGGAGGTAATCAGAAAAATCATTAAGAACCTCTTAAAGAAACTTGATTTTCAGCTACCTAACCCTAGGAGACCAGAGGAAGTAGGCAAAAGGTGTGATCCAAACTTTTGCCCTTACCACCGTATGCTAGGCCACATTTTGGAGGATTGCTTCACATTCAAGGATTGGTTTGAACATAGTTTCAAGACCGGTGCAATCATTATCCTAAAGGAATATCTTGTGGAACAACCTTCCAGTTCCATTAGGATAATCCTTGGGGATACAAGTGATCCTTGAAGGTTGGGATATTTCTTTGTCTAAAACCTCTAAGAAAATAATTCAAGATCAAGGCTGCGGTGCGAGTCACTCAAACCTCCAACACCAAGGAAGGTTTGCAAGTTCAGGTTAGTGCCAACTCTAGAAAGTGGAGTCAGGATATTTAGCCTGCCCCAAACCTGTCACTCAGTTCCTTGCTTCCCACCCTGCTTCTACCATTTTAGCTAGCTCTTCTGTTTCTTCTACTAGTAGAACTCTTGTATCGGTAGATAAGAGCATAAAATCCCTTACTCCGCTCACTCAACTTGACATCTACTTTATACCTCCAAATACTTCCAAGAAATTGAAGAATAAAGCTAATTTAAATTACATATATGTCTCTTCTGATGAGTTATCTTCTTCTATTCCTAACGATAACTCTTCAAGTCTAATTAACTATAATAATTCTGATCTTCCTCTTTCTGATTCAGAGTTGGATTTTTCAGCTCTTCATACTACGGGTTCACCTCTTGAGATAGACTTGGAATCATCCGATTTTGAGAGTCCCATAGGAGAAGGTGTAGGTGTGAGTGCCACCACCACCTTGCCTCAGATTGCAGTCATCCTTCATAGTGGCAAGGTTCTACCTCCCAGGGCAGCACCTCAAGATAGAGGGAAACAAGTCAATGGTACTAAAGATCGAGAAACCCTTCCACAGGATGCTATACCCTTGGATATGCTTGTGGAAGATCAGCTGAAGGGGGACTACAACATCCTTTCTCATCTAAGAAAGTTGCCATCTAAGCTAAGCATATATGATGCCCTTGTCTTATCCAAAGAGACGAGGGAGTCACTAATCAAGGCCCTCCTAGATCCTAAAATATGTTTAGCTCAACTGACCGTTATAGGTGAGGAAGCACACTATGCAAAAGAAGCACAAGGGATCACCTTCACAGATGAAGACCTTTTACTAGGGGACTTGGAAAACAATCGTCCCCTATACATTACAGTCGACATGGATGGGTTCGGACTCACCAAGGTTCTTGTGGATTTAGTTGTATCAGTAAACATTATGAGTCTAAAGACCTTGCCTAGTTGAATATTGACATCTCTACTCTCTGAGGAGATAGGATAATGTTGAGAGGATTCAATGATCAAGGTGAGTGGGCTTTAGGTTCTATAGTGTTGCCTTTGGAGATAAGTGACTGGAAGACTGAAGCCTAGTTCTACATCATTGATTTGAATAATTCATTCACTGATTTACTTGTAAGGCTTGGATACATCAGAATAAGATTGTTCCATCCTCCCTTCATCAGTGCATCAAGTTCAGAAAAGATGAAATTGAATACCGTGTCAACGGTGATGAAAAGCCATTTTTAGTTAGAGAGGTTGAGATTTATAAGGATGCGACCTACTATCTTCCTCAAAATACCCTTCCTCATGAACTTGGACAAAATTCAAATGCAAAAGAAGAAGAAGAAGAAAATGGATTCCTGATTTCATCATCTGTATTTGGGAATGTGGGTGATGAACCTGAGGTGTTCTAGTTCATGGGGTTCTAGAATGATTGGTATGCTAGCCCTCATTGGGTTCCATTGGATGACTTTTGATCGGGAGATGAGCCAAAAGAAAAGCAAGTATTGGGATGGTTTACTAATGGTATTGGGAACCTTAGCTCCACCTTTATAAAGTGGTTTGGGGAAGTCCCTAAGTCTTCGATGACATGAAGAAGGTTCTTTTGGTTCATCATCCTCAAGTCTAGAGCTCGATGTAGGAGTTGAGTAAGATACTTTTAAAGAATTAATGGAATTACCTTTTGACTTTTACTCGCCTTGTGTTCAAAATCTTATACAGAAAGGTTTAGTTCCTCACACTTGGTCCAAACATAGGTCAGAATATTTTGAAAAATTATGGAGCAATACAGGCAGGGAAGCACAATCAAGAGTAGGAATAGGATTTGGCACAGTGGGTCTAGTCAATGATAAAGATTATTGCCTAGTTGCTACCAACTATTTGGAATCTGATAAGTTTTTCTCACACATCCCCAACTCTCATAAGAAAGTGTGTTTAGAAACTTTAGATGATCCAGATGATCTCCAAGTCAAAGAGGCACCACCAAATTTTGAAGAGGAGATTCATTCAACAATCGACAAGTTAAATGAAATCAACCTCGAGATAGAAGAAAATCCTCGCCCGACATATATAAGTTTGTTGTTGAATGAACCAATGACTTAGTTAGGCTATTGACTGAGTTTAAAGACTACTTCATATGGATTTATGAAGAAATACCTAGATTACCACCTAACATAGTAGTCCACAAGCTAACAATAGACCCTAACATTACCCCTATTAAGCAAGCTCATAGACGCATGCGATTAGAAATTAAACAACAGGTCATTTCTGAAGTCAAGAAATTGATCGATGTTGATTTCATCAGAGATGAAAAATATCCTACCTGGTTAGCTAATGTCATCCCAATTAAGAAGAAGAATGGCCAAATTTGTATTTGCATTAATTTTAGGGACTTAAATAAGGCATGCCCTAAGGAGAGTTTCCTCTTCCTATACCAGAGTTAATGGTGGATATTATCTCATCTCATGCAGTCATTTCTTTCATGGATGGATCATCTGGCTATAACCAAATCAAGATGTCTCCTAAAGATGAAAGAAACACTACTTTTTGAACCCTGATAGAAATCTTCTGTTATAGGGTCATGCCTTTCGGCCTTAAAAATGTTGGTGCAACATTCCAACGAGCCATGACTCAAATCTTCAATGAACTCATCCATCATTAGGTTGAGTGCTACGTTGATGATCTAGTAGTCCAGAACAAAGAAAAAGAATACCACCTCTTTGACTTGAGAGTAGTTTTCAAATGGTAAAGATAATATAACCTTAAAATGAATCCTCTGAAGTGTGCATTCAGAGTCGCTTCAAGGAAATTTCTTGGGTTTGTTGTTTGACACTAGGGAATAGAAATAGATCCTGAAAAGATCAAAGCTATCTTAGAAATACCACCTTCTAAGAGTTTGACTCAACTCAAATCCTTTCAAGGATGGCTAGCATATCTAAGATGCTTTATCTTAAACTTATCAGGGAGATGCAAGCCATTCTCAACACTTGTCAAAAAGGATGCCAAGTTCAAGTGGGATGATAAGTGCCAACACGCATTCAAAGATATCAAAAAATACTTGGTGAAGCCACCACTTCTCGCAACCCCTATCCTGGGCAGGCCGTTAATCCTTTACACTGCTGCATTGGATGACTCTCTCAGAGCTCTATTGGCCCAAGCCAACAACAAGGGAAAGGAGAGCGCTCTTTACTACCTCATTGTTGCTGGAAAATCCATCTATTGAAACAGACATTTGGCTTTGATCTTGCGAAGCTACGGCACTATATGCTTCCTCATAAAGGTGAACTTGATCTCTTGAACAATCCATCTTGCTTTCCGGGTGTGTTGGTTCATGAGAGGTAGTTTGATATCACATTTGTACCCATCTTAAGGACTTTGAAATCTTAGCAACAACATCTGATTCTGGTGGCCATCTTTAATTACTTGAGCTATCTTTCCAAGATGAGTATTGATGAAGGAGCTATTCTATTCTCATTCCATCTACATCCACAAGCAAAAGTCTTGAGGGATCTTTTTAGTTGGAGTTAGTCATTTCAATATAGTGTCCAAATCAATGAGTCTTATCCCTTATTGATTCAAAGCTCATCAAAGAGATTTCTTGAAGTTACCAAAATGGACAAGAATGGTTGGAGGCAACTTCAGACTACTTGAAAGAGTTCATGATAAATCTCATTTATGGTTGAAATAAAGAGCTTTTTCCATGCTCTTGTTGATGGCAATCAGGATCCTTTGAAATGTGGTTATGTTGTTTAGACAAACATGAAACTCATGGCATTATAATAGAAGTACATTGGTCAATGGGTTATCCAGTCATGAAGTTGAAGATCAAAGATGTGGGTATTCGCCTTATGATCCGCATGCATGGGACATTATAGATGTCATCAATGTCAGGTGCATAGTGTGGTCCTCCACCAACCACCCAACATTTTACACCTTACTTTGGCTTCATGGTCATTTGAGTGTTGGGGTACCGACATTATAGGTCTGATCGATCCCCCTTCTTCCAAGGGGCATCGATTCATCTTAGCTGCTACTAATTACTTTTCCAAGTGGGCGAAAGCCATCCCACTCAGAGAGGTCATAGCTCACCATGTGCTTCAATTTTTTAAGAACCATATCATATATAGGTCCGGGATGCCTTGATTATTATATCATAATGATTATTCAAAAGCATGAAGATCACTTGATTGGAGATACTCCACCATCTACGACCCAGAGCTAATGGCTTAGCAGAAGCATTCAACAAAACTCTCATCCAGATACTGAAGAAAATTCTTGATGACAACAAATGATAGTGGAACGAGTAGTCTTTGTGGGCCAACTCCAACTCAACTCATCCCATTTTTTTTCCTTGGTGTATGGTTCTACCAAGTTCAACTCTCATCACTAATGATAGCATTGGGTAGCAAGATCACTAAAGAGTAGAATGCAAAGTTGTAGTTAGAAGAGCTCAAAGGTTTGGAGGAAAGTCTCCTATGGGCATGCCAAAATCTCGAGTTGTACAAGGCCAAAATTATTCAAGCTCATAACAAGCTGGCCCACCCTAGGTCTTTCCAAGTAGGAGAACTTGTGTTAGTACTAAGGAGATCAATTGTTGCCCGTCAAAAGATGGGAGGCAAGTTTGAACCCACTTGGGAAGGCCCCTATGTCATAGACAAGGCCTACCAAGGAGGATTTTATCAGCTTATTGATTGTAAAGGAGAATACTCGATGCTTCCAATTAATGGGCTCTATCTAAGAAAATATTACCCATGAAATAAAACTTATTTGAAAAGAATTCATTAATAAAAAGAACAAAATCTGATTCCATTCATCAAATCTTCTCTTCTTTTGAAGTGTTGTTTGCTTATCTTGTGAATCCTCCATGATGTATTTAGGGTAGGTGTAAGAGTCCCCCAGTGACATCCTATCCCTCTTTCACAACACAAACACAATCTCCTGATGCTATTAGAATAGGTGTAAGATAACCCAAGAGGCATCGTACTTCGATTAGCATAATTAAGATATGTGTGGGAGAACCAAAGTGGCATCCTTTCTTAGTGGGAATCCTATTTTCCATCTGTGGCATCATTCCATAATTCCCTAGTGTGTTTTAAAGTAGGTGTAAAAGTCCCCCAGAGGAGTCCTATTTCTTTTAACACATGCACCACAAAAAACAAAAATCTTTTATCTCAAGCTATTTTGATGTGGGAGCAAGTCCCCTATGGAACTCACTTATTAGCTGCTCTAGGTCGAGTCTACATGCTACCTCGCTAGTATATCACCCTAGTGGTCATTTATTTGGAGGATGTGAGTCCCCAAACTTTCTTCCTAACTTGACCATTGTAAACCAACGAGCACCTTATTAGTACGATAGTCTTCACTACTTTGCCAGTAAGCTACCTCATGTTGACTTTGTTTAATAAGATGTGAGTCCCCATGGTTTCTTCTTGAACTAGCCATAATACTCTAATTAGGTTGGGTATATTTTAGGCTTAGGATAAGTCCCCCATTGACTCCTTTCCTCTTGACTACTTTTGAGTTGATATAAGTCCCCCAGTGGCATTCACTCAATAGTCACCCTAGATCGGATAGCACCTGTCTAGCCGAAGACAGACTATCCCAATAATCAATTTTTCTATAGGAGGATGTAAATCCCTGAGCTTTCTTCCTATGCTGATTGTTGCAAACTGATGGGCACTTTAGGTCAATTGATATTTGCTATGCTGACATTGACTCACCCAATAAGTACACCACTCTTGGCAGATTTCAGTCCCCGTGTTTTCTCCTTGAGTTGGACACCAAATACGTATTGAATTTATGACTAGCCATGTCATTTTCTCCAAGGTGTTAAGCTAGACCCCAACCCTATTTGGATCATGTCCTTTGTTACTCCATTTAGACACTACACATGTTACTTTTGGATTGGACAGTTCCCCATTCCTAGTAGCCATCCCTGTGGATGGAGAATTTATTCAGTGGATGAGCAGATTCTCCCCTGATTCAGTAAATTTAAGATAGGTCTAGGCTAATATAAATTCCTTCTTAATTTGATCCCTTGCAAAATAATAGGGTCCACGATAAAATAAACAAAATTGAATTCACTTGTGAACTAGGATTCAAGCCCCCAAAGGGCCCCTTCTCCCAAGTAGGCATCCTATCTTTAGAGGCGGTCGGTAGAACTCCTATGAGAATCCACGGGTGACTCCATAGTCACCCTTATATTGGGTTCAATCTATTTTTCCATAAGCAGGTTACCCCGGCAATCATTCCACTTTGAAAGATAGAAGATCATGATGCATTCTTTCTAGCATGATTGTTGCAAACTAATGGGCAACCTTAGGTCGGGGTTTGATTTATTGCCCAAAGAAATTGATCACCCTAGTGGTCTTTTCTAGTGGAAGATGTGAGTCCATGAGCTTTCTTCCCTTAAATTGTTCATTGCAAATCGAAAGACACTCCTTTGGTCGAATAGTTCCCATCGATCGGGAAGCTACTCCCTTTGGTTTAGTAAATTTGAATAAGTATGTGCTTCTATAAGCTCCTTCTCAGTGTGATCCAATACAAATTGATGGAATCTGTCAAAATAAATAAATTAAAAAATGAAATCTAACTTGACTATTCTTGAGTTAATCTAAGTCCCCAGTGGCATTCACCCAATAGTCAGCCCTAGGTCGAGTTTGATTTATTGCTAAAAGCAACTGATCATCCTAATGGTTCCTTGTTTTTAGAAGATATGAGTCCCCGTGCTTTCTTCTTAAGACTTGACCATTGTATACCCAAAGGCATTTCTCCTTGGTTGGATAGTCCTACCTTGTGGTTGGTAGACTACTCCCTTTGAATTGATAAATCTGAGTTAGGTCTAGGCTTCCTTGGCCCCTACTCAGTGTAGTTCATTGCAAACCTATGGGATCCATCATAATCATAAACAAACAAAACTAAAAGTGAAATCAATCTTGACTATCTTTGAGTTGATCTAAGTCACTCAATAGTCAGCCCTATGTTGGGTTCAAACTGTTGCCTTGCCAATAAATTACCCCAGCAATTAGTCTTTACTTGGAGGATGTAAGTCTATAATGCTTTCTTCCTAGTACAGCTATTATATACTAAAAGGCATCCCTTTGGTTGGTTAGTCCTACTATGAGCTTAGTAGACTACCCCTTTGGATTGGTAAATCTAAATTAGGTCTTAGCCTCCATGGCTTCTATTTAGTACAACCCATTGCAAAACCAATAGGGTTCTTCTAAAAAATTCAAACAAAACAAAATTTGAAATAAATTCAGCCCTCTCCTCTAGTGGAGATATCTCCCTAGTGAGATTCAAATCAAATCAAACATTTCATCTCCTTGTAGATTACTTCAACCAGCTTCCCTAGTGGAAGGTTCACACTCTATCCCTTAGTGGATTTCTTCCCTCTCTCTTATGGTTTGGACATAAGTAAAGCCGCATTGCATTATGCTCTGGATTCTTTCCTTTCCTTGGGTTAGAGATAGATAGTTTTTGTTAGTACTTGTGATATTTTGATGTTATTGATCATTTCGAATAACACCAATACATGCGGTGTTCCTGGTCAGTCACACCACGCCTTTTGGGCGCCCTTTGTTGATCTCATTTTTAGAATGAGCTATCAACACCTCTATCTTAGACATAGGACTTCTCTTAGACTTTAAGAGTTCCTTAGTCTTAAGACACATCTAGTTATTAGGTGGACACTAGAAGACTTAGAAGAGTTAGCCATGGGAATAGGTCATGGGGTGTTAGAAAATCTCCTACCCTTTAGCTTAAACCTTCCTCACTTCTTTTCAAGTCAAACTCCAAATTTTGATTCTAAAATCAACTCCATATGATTGAAATCTGATTAAAATCCATGATTCCATCAAAATTCTAAGGTTCTTAAGGACTTAAAATGATTCAAACTTATTGAGATTTTCTTATAATCCATTTATATTATCATTTATATTCACATATATAAATAAAATATAAATTCAAAACCATCAAATCAAATTGAAAAGTCCAAATCGATTCATGAAAATTTTTTTAAATCCCTTTAATTTTCCATTAAATGACTTAGTCAAAATCAACTCTAAAACTTAATCAAATCACTTCAAACCCTTGGGATTTTCTCAAAATTTATTTATATTCTCATATATAAATGAGATATAAATATAATTCAATCAAATCAAACCCAAAAATTAAATTCCAAATCTAAAATCCTTAAAATTCCCTTAAATCCCTTAATTTTCCATTAATGGATTTAACCAAAACTTTGATCAAACCTATTCAAACTCATGGGATTTTATCAACACTTATTTATATCCTCATTTATATTCTCATATATAAATGAAATATAAATATATCAACTCCAATTCAAAAATTAAATTTTAAATTAAAATTTGCTTTAATTCCTTTAAATTTCTTTCAATGGATTTAACCTCAAATCATGATTAAACCACTTCAAATTCTTGAAATTTTCCCCATGATCAATTTATATTCTCAGTTATACTCACATATATAAATGATATATAAATTCAAACAATCAAAACCAACTCCAAAAATCAAACTCAAATCAACTCAAAATCAAATCTAAGCCATTCAAGCCAAAATCTTGAACTTAGCCAAATCACTTTCAAATCAAGCCAAACTCTTGATTTTCTCCAAGGTTCAATCAATCCTACAATCATGAGCATATACATAAATCGAAACCTCAATCAAACAATCAAAACCCAAATCAAAAATCAAACCCAAGACCCTTCATATTCTTCTTTTGAATATGAAATTTTCAAATGGATCAAAATCCATTTGACCTCAAACCTCTTATAAATGGATTTATATTTCAATCATAAGTCCATAGACAAGATCAATCAATTTTAAATCAAGCTTTCACCAAGCCATTTGACCAACTTAGGCTCACTTGACCCAAAGTGACCTAAAGTCTTAACCAACTTGGATTAGACCAAACTCATATATCCCTCATCATGATCAACGTCACATCATGGGATGACCAATCAATCAAATTGGGTCAAAAGTCAAACTAAGGGGTTGACCAAGTCAACACCCCAAAATGAAACTAGCAAAAAAATCCACCCATAGGCCAAATTGATTGAAACCATTGATCCAAGTTCACTCGCATGACCTATGTTTGAACTTGACCAAGCCAACATTTGAGCCAACCTAGCCCAATTCACTTGACCCAAGTTGACCCATTTTCTAAAGGGCAAAATGTGTCAAAACTTGATCATAGGACAAATTGATTGAAACCAATGGGTCAAGTCCATTCCAAATCACTTGTGGAACTTGACCAAAGCCTCAATTGGCTAACTAGACCCAACCTACCCTAATTGACCTTAGACCCAATATGACCTAAAGGGGTCATGTTGAGCCAAAATTGAACCAACCAATTGGAAACAAAGACACCAATCTCATGACTAACTTAACCTAAACCCCTTCACCTAACCTCAAATAGGTCAAATGGGTCAACAACTTGACATTTGACCTAAAGTCATATGAGCCAAAACTAAATATATACCAAATTGAACCAAACCAAAGGCACCAAAACATTTCAAATGGTCATATGAACTTGACCCAACCCTTGGTTTGACCCAATTTGACCTATTGGTCAAGTTGACCCATTTTGATCAAAATGGGACAACATGAGCCAAACCCTATCAAATGGATTCCAAATCTAATGAAACTTGCCAAACCTATTTTCTCAACATACCAAACATACCCAAAGTAAAAAAATAGCAAAATGACCATTTTACCCCTAGGCCATAGAACAAATTTTGGCCTAGCCCATGGGTATTTTGGTCATACCCTCTTCACAATCATTTGAGGCTTTCCTAAAAGCTCAAGGGAACTTAGTGATGAGTGGTGCACCTAACCCAATGGGTTTGGGTTAACCCATTTGACCCATGGACCAAACCTGACCACATGGCTTGAAATTGAGTTTTCAAATTCCCTCCTAAGCTCAATTTCAGCACATGGGAAGTTGGTATTCCACTCAAAGGATTAAACTGGCCATGTGCACACTCAAAACCACCTAGATAACCTCCCTAATCTGGTCAATTGGATCAAAATGGCAAGCTTATGCTCAGTCATCTGATTGTCATAGGGGAGATATACTCCCCCTAATTCAATGGAAATTCACTTCACTCACACTCGATTGAGGCGTAGGAACCTTTAGCAATCATCAGAGAGCATCACTAAGCCTTCTAAGGAGGATTTGAAATTACTTCTCAGTTTTCTCCATTGAAAAATAGGGGAGCTCCTTTGAATCTTCAACTTTCTCCACACCCAAAATTACTTCAATCCCTCTTGCACACTTCCTCTAAGGATCAATTTGAGTGCACCCAAGCATCCATTTGAGTTCCCACAATAAGGAGAGCCTCAATTAGATCAAAGCCGCAAGGGAGATCAAGTGGCATTGGTCCATAGGAAGGTCCACTCAAACCCAAGGCTTGAAACTTTCAACAAGGCTTTGTCTCCACTAGGCGAAGCTACCTCATCGAGCTCAAGCACCGATGATCACCTCCGATGAGGTATGTAATTTTTCAACCACTTCGCTTGATAGTGTTGGTCCTTTGTAAAATGAATTTCCATTGCATGAGAAATCAACCATTGGATAGGTTGGAAATTATGCTTAGATGGTGTGGGTTGAGTCTTGTTTGATTCCATGCTAGATTGAGTTTAGATCTCCCCTTGGATCATAGACGATCTCCATTAATCCTCAAGGAAGAACTTGGCTCATCTCAGCCGTCCATCCGCACATTTTAGATGGACGGTTGAGATTATTTAGCACATTTTAGAAATCCTTTCCCCTTTTAAAACTACAGGTGAATCCTTAGCCATCCGATCTTTGATGGACAGCCAAGGATATTAGCACGTGTGCCACCAGCCACCTTTGACGTTTAAGTGAGTGGTTCATGGCGTGACATGTAAAGCGTGTAACCGCCCGCCATACAGTGGGTAATGTAGATTAATTAGGGAGTAGTTATTTACTTAATTAATTCTTAATTAATCCATAGATCTTTTAAAATTCATAACTCTTCATAGAAAAATTAGAAAAATAAAACAAAAATGCTATAGAAAGATAATTTCATCTAGAATATTTTTAAAATGTTTTCAATGGATTTTGATTTCCCCTTTTCTCTCAATTTGGGTTTCTTTGGGAATCTTAATTAGCTAATTATCCTTTAATTAGTTCATCAATTAATCTCAAACTTCTAGGGTTCATTTTAGGGAATGACATTTACCTTGCCTAATTTTCTTGAGATTTATTTAGGGCTCAACTAGGGAAATTGCTAGCTCATTTCCTAATTACCCCTTTCATGTAATTAAAGGTAATTAAGGTATGATTAGTAGATTTATTCTATGATTAAGTATGATTAAGGTCAGATCCAGTGAGTAGGGGTTTTATGGAATAAGTTTGGGTCATTTCCCCTAAGCTATTCCCTAAAACCCCTTTTCTCTCCTTAATCCTTGCTTAATTAAGGGTTAACTCATTAATCACCCAACAACAACAACAACAAGCCTTAATCCCACTAGGTGGGGTCGGCTACATGAATCCTTTATCTCCATTGTGTCCTATTATGTGTCAAATTCTCATTTAATTCAAGTATACTAAGATCATTTTTTATACATCTTAACCAAGTCTTTTTAGGTCTACCTCTACCTTTCTTAACATAAGGCAAATCTAATGCATCTACACTCTAATCGGGTCATGGACGTGATGCTTTATGTGGCCAAACCATCTAAGGTGACTCTCCCTAATCTTATCTACCAGGGGCTACTCAACTTTTTCCCAGAACATACTCATTTTGAATTCTACAGAGTAAAGCCACTCATCCACGAGCATCCTCATCTACGTAACATAACTTAGTCTTATGCTTCTCTTTTATTGGCCAACATTACGCACCATAAGTCATCAGGTCTTACCACCATCTTATAAAATTTTCCTTAAGTTTAAGTGGAACTTTTCTATCACATAATAGGCCGATGTATTCCTCCACTTCAACCATCCAACTTGAATTCTACTAATAACATCTCCATCTATTTCACCATCATTTTGAACAATAGAGCCTAAATATCTAATCGCCACTCTTATTAATGACTTGATCACCTAAAGTCACAACACTACCACTAAAACTTCTACAACTAAAATTACACTCCATATATTCAGTTTTAGATCTACTTAAATGAAAACCTTTAGACTCTAAAGTTGACCTCCATAATTCAAGTTTCTATTGGACTCTCTCTAGTCTTATCAACAAGAAGAATGTCATCAGCAAAAAGCATACACCAAGGTACATCTTCTTGTAAATGCCTCGTAAGAACATCCATAACTAAAGTAAAAAAGATAAGGGCTTAATGTTGATCCTTGATGTAATCCAACTCAAACAGGAAAATATTTTGTCAATCCTCCTTGTGTTTGGACACAAGTAACAGCTCTAGTATACATATCCTTAATGACTTGAATATAACCAATATTAACTCCTTCTATTCTAGAACTCTCCAAAGAACATCTCTTGAGACTTTATCATAAGCTTTCTCTAAATCAATAAATATCATATGTAGATCCTTCTTACTTTCTCTATGCTTCTCCATCAAACCTCTTAACAAATGTATAGCATCCATAGTAGATCTACCCGCATGAAACCAAACCGACAGAGAAACTTCTATATCACATCGTAACCTATGCTCAATTACTCTCTCCCATAATTTTAATGTATGGCACATTAACTTAATTCCTCTATAATTTGCACACTCTTGTGCATCACCTTTATTCTTAAATATAGGAACCAACAAACTCTTTTCTCCACTCATCCGACATCTTTTAGTCTTTAAAATAACATTAAAAGATTTGTAAGCCAAGAAATTCCTTGATCTCCTAAACATTTCCACACATCTATTGGAATATTATCCTGCCTTTTTTTCCACATTTCATTTTCTTTAAAGCTTCACTAACTTCAGATTTACTAATATGATAAAAAAATGAAATTCTCTATTTTGTTTAGGGTATTAAGGTTGCTAAAATCAATCAGACTTTCGATCCCTATTGAAAAGTTTTTATCAAAATACCTCATCAATTATTTTCAATATATTTTTCTAAGAAAACACTTTATTATTTTCATCCATAATACCCCACTTTGAACTATGTCTTTACTTCTCCTATCTCTTGGTGGCTAACTTATACATACATCTTTCATTTCTTTAGTATCTAATCTATTGTATAAATCACTAAAGCTAAATTTTTGCATCATATATTGCTTTGAATTTCTACAGCCACTTTATATCTTTCCCATTCTCGAAGTTTTACATCTAAACTAAGTTTTATAACAATGCTTATTATTTCTTATCTTTTCTTGCACACTGACTCATACCAACTATTCTTATTAAAAGAAGCTTTTCCTTTGATTCTCCAAGCATATTTTAGCAATCTTAATTTCATTTGATATTTTTCCCACATAACGTTAAATTTCCTTATGACCATCCCAAATTCTAATTTCTTGTAGCTTGCTCTTAAAATATTTTTTTTTGTTCTTAAGTTCCATCTAATCTTAGGATAATAATTTAGTTTATTTTTCTATTACAACCTTTCATCTTAAAATCTAAAACTAATAATGATGTGGGTACTTAAAATTTCACTGATGATTGCAATCTTTACAATCTAAACGATCTATTTTTCTTATCAAAATAATCAATGTTTTACTAGATCCATTTTTATAAGTAATAATATGTTCATCTCTTTTCTTAAATAAATTATTAGCAACTAAAAATCATAAGCTACAAAATCTAATATATACCTTCTTCATTAGTCACTCCAAATCCATAACCACCATGAATACTTTTAAAATCTTCTACCACCTACCAACATGTCCATTTAAATCTCCCCAATAAATACTTTTTTCTTCAAGAGGTATCTTTATATTAATCCCCTAATTCATTCCAAAATTTCTTTGAGCTTTCCAAACCTACTGAGGAGCATGTAACATAACATTCATAAATCTAGTAACAATAATCTTTAAAGCTATAATTTATCTCCACATCTATTAATACTTATAACATTGTCCTTCAAACTTTATCTATAATCACACCTACACCATTTCTAGAACTTTAGAATACCAAAGTTTAAAACCTAAACTATCAATCTCCTTGGCCTTCTCACCAACCCATTTAGTTTCTTACACATAAAATATTTATCTTTCTATGAACCATAATATCTAAATTCCATTAATTTATATAAGAGTACCTATATTCCAAGATCTAACCTAATTTAGTTTCATGGACTAACTCTTTCCACATTCATTAAATGGAATCCTTGTTTATTTAACATGAGAGCATATGTGGCTCTAACACATTCTCAGATTCATATATAAAGTGTGGGACACTAGATACATTGATTTAAGATTCATGTCATGATTATTTGACAAATTTTATCTGGATGTCACTACAAAACCCTCCACTTTTGCATCCGACTCAGACCCAATGGTAGTGTTAACTCATTAATCACCGCTTTAAACAATTTTCAAAAATTCAAAAAAGTTATAGAACTTAATTAATCTACCTTGGGTTGATGCTTAGGTGTTTAATAGCCTAAGTCTAATTAAGGAAATTAAAATCCCTTTCATAAGTATAAAAGGGTGTTTTAAAAGTTCTTAAGCTAAACCCCTTAGCTTAATTAACTTTTAATTATGAGCCAAATTACATTAGACCTTATTAGGTGCATTACAAATTTAAATACCTTATGAGTTTTTATGTCATCTTATTGTCTCATAATTACTTAGTTAATTTTTCTAAGGTGGTGTGGTAAGGGTTAATTAAGCTACTTAATTCGTACCTTAACTTAATCAGTGCATAAAAATGGATATAATTGTCTAAAAATTAAACAAAAATACAAAACATATGTGGGAACGGGTTAGGAATAGCAAACTCATCTCACCTTTTCAAAATTAAATCAAACTTCGAACTAAAAAAAAATTATTTTGAAATTCACTTTGATTTATTCTAAATTTTTCTATTCTTTAAGAATGCCTTTAGGATTTAAGTAAATTGAATTTGTTTACATGCTTTCATTGCTTTAGATCTTTCCCAACATGTTAATTTGTATGTCATGTGATTCATGCATTCATAATTTCATGTTTCAAATTTTAAAAATAAAAATTGTTTACTTTATGTCAAATGTGCATGTGTTGGCTAAAGTAAAATATGAGTGGCTATTATCACTACTAAATAAAAAAAATTTCAAAACCTATAAATGAAACATCAAATTTGAAAGTGTTATATTCTTCTACTTTAATTATAAGCTTCCATGTTATGGAGTATAAAGTAATGTTTAGTGTAGCCTTTCCTTTCTTTCTTATGTTAGCCTAGCTTTGAATAGGAGTTGGTAAGATGTAAGGTTCATTTGAAAAGAACCCAACTTAATTCTATACCCTATTCATCCTTATGTCATCATCTAAGAAGGATTTCCTATACTTTCATGAATAAATTGCATAAACAAAAATGAAATTATTAAACAACTTTTGCATCTTCCTTTTCCATTTCATCTCCTTTACATACATGTTTGTACTTAAGGAAAGTGGTATATTAGTCTGGACAACTTCGAGGTTGCGAGGCTTTAAGTATCCCTAAGTAGGTCTTGTACCTTACACCTCTGATTAGCAATGATTTTGTACTCACTTATGCCTTTCTTACTTTTATGTATGTATGTGAAATTTTGGATAAGAAAAGCCTTTTCTACTTAAGAAAAATCATGCATATTCAACTTCTAAATTTTCTTAAATGGATTACTTAGCATGTATCATAAAGTGTGTTAACTACTCTCATTTGCATGTATAAATATGCTTAGGATACATCCATATGCATGTTATATATGTTGGGAAAGAAATGAAGTAATGTGTGTTATGTGAATTTTGATTCATTTTATTTAATCTTTAAAATGCCTTTCTTTTCAAATAGGTTTGTTTAGAGTTTCTCTAAACAGAAGATTGATTAAAAGATGTAATCAAAACATTCACCCAAATGAAACTAAAACATGAACCTACTTTTGAAAATTACTTAAGGTTAGGGAAGGAAAGAGAAGTTCTCTTCTCTTTCCCTCTCTTCATAACTTAGTAATTAATTGTAGGTTTCACTTAAACCAAATTAAAACATGAAAAAAAATAACCCAAAATACTTAAACAACTTAAATGAAACCCTCCTCTAAGTTGAACATGTCTTTCACACTTAGAAAAATTGAACCTAAAGTCCTAAGCTAAGCATACCACACAAACCTTCAAAGCACACACATTAGTCTAAGTCACCACTTCTAGCTTTAAGTTAGGTCGGTGCATAGTTTGATGTTATGTTTTATTTTGTAATGAATGTTTTATACTGGATGTTAGGATGTATGCTCATTGAATGAATGGTAGGATGTGCTTAGTCTAACTATTCTTTTCTATAAGGGATTGTGCTTAAGCGCTATCATAATAAAAAATATAAATGCTTGCTTTGCTTATGCCCCTTTGCATAATCCATAGACCAGGTGGACTTAGTCACCCATGTGTGGTGTGATAAATCCAATATACATGCTTGGAATTTGTGTGGTGTGATTTAATTAACCTTTATTTTGCAGGTGTTGGTTAGATTTATACTTTTCCTTTTCATGTAAAAATTTGTATATTTAGGATTTTAGAATGATTTGTTATGGGGGATTAGGATAAGCATTGGTAATAAGATATTATCTTATGCACCATGTGAGGCCTTGGAGCATCTACCATCCAACCATCCAAAGAAAGAACCAAAGAAGAAAAGAAGAAAGAAGAAGAAGAAGAAGAAAGAAAGAGGAAAGAATAAAAAAGAGTAAAGCTTGAAGACCCCCATAACAATGAATTCCTTTCCTTAAATTGTAATTTAATTTATTTGTAATCCGGGTTGTCTAAGGGTAGAGCTCGGCTACCCATATTTGATATTTTCAGATTTGTGCGGTGGTACCCAACCACAAACGACCATTTATTCTTTTTTTACAATTAGCTTTATAAATTGATTAATGATTTGTTTAGCTTTCGCATTAAGTGGCATGCTTTTCCTAGTTTCTTCCTTGCTTTATGTATGGCCTGGATGTGGATTAGGCTCTTTAGTAAAAAATAAATCTTTTACCCAACTTAACAATTCAAATTCAAATTAAATAATTTATAACCTCACCTAAAGCTTAGGATTAAAATCAAGATAAAAGAATCAGCAACCCCTTAGCTGGATGAGCATTTCTTTATAATAGCATGCACAAATGCATCTTATTCCACTCTTGATTGGAGAGCTTCCACCTTTGCCAGAGAACTTGGCTTGATCTTTGAGGGCAATTGTGGAAACTCACCTCCTACCTTCTCACTATTTTTTTCCAATAATCTAATTTCTCATACATTAGTCATAAAAATCCTATTAGCCTCAGTTAAAATGATTATCCAAAAATAAAAATAAAATGGAATTTTAATTGCATTAGATTTAGGTCATTTGAAGCATATCCATTTACATGATCTAGTCTCTTTAGGGAGTGAGTTTAAGGACTTAGTTTCTTTCTAAATAATAGCCTAGCTATCTTGCATAAGCATAAGACTTGCCTACATGTATTTAAAATTATAGGAGGAGTTAGTTGGCGGCCACCCCTAGGTGGTTGTAAGTCCAAGCTGTCGGGTGATTTATCCTCTCTTATGGAGGTAAACCAATTACTCATTTTCGCCTTATATTTAGGTTGTGCTTCCAACCCTCGCTAAAGCTCCCTAGATTTAGGTTCTGAGGTTACTTCTCCCCTTTGTGGGCCATAAGCATAATTCCTCACTTCCTAGGCATTTCCTTAACCTTGTGTTAAGGAATCTTAAGTCTTAAATTTCTAATGAAAAAAATGCAACTCAAATAAACTAAATCAATTTCCAAAATGTAAAGCCCAATTTTAGGATAGTTTAAGATGTTCGTTAGGTTTCCTAGCATCGTAAGCATCTCCTACTTATTTTCCATTTTGGCTTCGATAATAACTCCCTCTTTTGATCAATCCCATTTTGATCTTCAAAAATATAAACCAATCGATTGATAGTCCTTACTATTGAAATCTTCAAATGCAGTGATCATTTACCTTAATCGAGAGTTTTCCTAAGGGATCTTGTCCCTTAGGATGTAATTAACTATGGGGGCTTGCCCCTGTAGGGAACTTAACGAACCCAGTTTAAAATAAACCTTGCTTTACTTTTCCATGTAAAGTAGGGAAAGAATCTTTGGTGCGTATGTTGACCTATTATCCTTAGGAATCTTTATTGAGGTGATTAGTCCATTAAAGGGTAGTGACTTCTATCTTTCGAGATAGTACACTATTTCCTTGATGGCGTGCTTGATCACCTGAATAAGTACATCTGTGGATCTGTGTGGCATCTTTTTAAGACAAATTTCTATAAGGTCTCTTCTTTCTTTTCTCCACAGATTTGAAAGGTGACTCCCTCTATAGAAATTTTAAGACAACAACAATACAATGATATCTTTAGAAAATTATAATATACTTCAAGTTTCTTTCTCCACCATTATTTTGATGCATTGTGGTTCTTTAATTTGAAGCCGTTGAGACATCACATAGATCTTAGAGGGTATTTATTTAAATAATTAAGCACAGCATCTAAGAAATAATGTACTATCTTGAAAGATAAAAATATCATTCTACAATAGACTCAATCACTAAAATAAGGATTCCTAAAGGATATGGGTCTACATATATACCAGAGATCTTTTCCTTACTTTACATGGATAGGTAAAGTAGGATTTATTTTATGCCAAGTTTTAAAGTTCCCTATGAAAGCAAGCTTTCATAGTTAATTACATCTTAGGAAATAGGATTTTCTTAAGAATACTCTCAATTAAAGTAGTCAACTAATATCTCCAAAGATTTCAATGGTAGATAATCAAAGAATTGGTCATTTTAAAAAGCAATCAAGAAGAGCTCAAATAGGAAGAATTCTTAGTAGATTTCAAAAGAGAATAAGTAGGAAGCACACATGATACTAGAAAGCCTAGTGAGCTCTTCAATTTACCCTATAGTGAGGCTTTATATTTTTAAAAAAAGAGCAATACGCAACTGAACGAAACTTTTATTAGAATGCTAGGACTTAGAGTCCAACAATAAAAGATTGTAGAAATGCTTAAGAGGTGAGGATTTATACTCATAGTAATGGAGAAACAAGCCACCTCGAAACCTAGATCTGGAGTTCTCTAGCACAAACTAACAACCTAACCTAAATCTATTCAAGGAAAGCGGGATATGATGGTTTACTTTCATAAGAGAGAATGAATTAATCATGACTCGTCGAGACTTACAACCGCCTGGAGTGGTTTCCATCTAACACCTCCTGTGATTTTAAAACTATGCCGGATAGTCATATATAAATGCAAGATAACTAAGTTGTTTTTAATTAGGAGAGAGTCTAAAATCCTAAACTCATTTTCTAAGAAATTGTTTCATGATTGGTGTACAAATTATGACTTAAACTAATGCAATAAAATTTATATATTTTTATTTCATTTTTTGACTCATCATTTTAGACTCATGTTTGGGAAGATTTATGTCTAAATGTATGATGAAAGTGTATTATGGGCTAATCTAAATAGAAGGGGTGTTCTCCACTATAAGGGACTGCCCTCACAGGTCAAGTATGTTCCCTATCGTGCAAGAGTGGAGATTCTATATTATTGACCTCATGTTTAGGATGAGCTCTCAAAACCTCCATATTAGACATAGGACTTCTCTTAGAATTTAAGAGATCCTTAGTCTTAAGACACATCTAGTGATTAGGAGGACACTCAACCGAACCCTAGAGACTTAGAAGAGTTAGCCATAGGAATAGGTCATGTCTTAGGGGTGTTAGCAAAATTTGCCTACCCTATAGCTTGAACCCTCTCCTCCTTCCTTCAAATCAAACTAAAATCAATTCCAACTTAATTGATTTTCTCCAAACTCAAATCAATTTCAAATGATTAAAATCCAAATGATTTGAATCCATGATTGAAACAAATGACTGAAGCTTTTGATTGAAATCCCTAGTTCAAAATCTTTCCTAAGTCCTTTGATTCCCTCTCATGGACTTAGCCTAAATCAAATCTAAATCAATTCAAATTCAAGGAATTTTCTTACAACCCATTTATACCCTCATTTATATTCTCATATATAAATGAAATATAAATTCAAATCAATCAAACCAAATTCAAAATTCAAATCCAAATCAAGAAATCTTTCCTAAGTCACTTTGATTCCCTCTTATGGACTTAGCTCAAATCAAGTTCAAATCACTTCAAATTCATGAAATTTTCTCATAACCCATTTATATTCTTATTTATATTCACAAATATAAATGAAATATAAATTTAAATATCTAAAACCAAATCCAAAGATCAAATTCTCATTCAAAATTCAACCTAAATCTTTGAAGTCAAATTCTTGAACTTAGCTAAATCAATTTCAGATCAAGCCAAACTCTTAATTTTTCTTCATGATTCAATCAATCCTACAATAATGAATCCAAATATAAACATAAACTTCAATCAAAAAACCAAAACTCAATTCAAAAATCAAACCCAAGTCAAGCTCATGTTCACCCTTTTGAACTTGAAATTATCAAATGAATCAAAACTCATTTGACTTCAAACCACTAGCAAATGAATTTATACTTCAATCACAAGTCCATATGTGAGTTCAATCAAACTCAAATCAAGCTTTGACCAAGCCATTTGACCTACTTAGGCTCACTTGACCCAAAGTGACCTAAAGTACCCTTATGAGTCAAATTCTAATCATAACCAAATTGGATTGAACTAAGTTCAACTAAGCTTGGCATTGTGAACAACAATCATCATAAGATGATCAATCACTCAAATTGCATCAAACCAAGTCAAACCTAAGGGTTGACCAAGTCAACACTTAGTCAAAATGAAACCCAACATAGTCAAAATCCACCATAGGCCAAATTGATTGAAACCATTGATCAAAACTCATTCATGACCAATGTTTGAACTTGACCAAGTCAATATTTGAGCCTAACTTAGACCAATTGGCCACTTGACCCAACTTGACCTAAAAAGTCAAAAGTTGTCAAAACTTGATCTAAGCCAAATTGGTTGAAACCAACGGGTCAAGTTCATTCCAAAATGATTATTGAACTTGACCAAAGCCTCAATTGGCCAACTAGACCTAACCTAGCCCAATCAACCATGAACCCAACTTGACCTAAAGGGTCAAATTGAGTCAAACTCAAATATAAACCAAATTGATTCGAAACAAATATACCAATCCATTTCATATGACCGATGAAACCTAGGCCAACCCATGACCTAACCTAAATAGGTAAAATGGGTCAAATTAGTCAACTTGAACCATTTGACCTAAATGAACTCAAATGAACCAAATCCAAATATAAATCAAATTGAAACAAACTGAAACCACCAACACATTTCAAATGGTCATATGAACTTGACCCAACCCTTGGTTTGATCCAATTAGACCAATTGGTCAACTTGACTCAAGTTGACCCATTTTGACCTAAATGGGTCAACATAAGCCAAATCATATCAAATCAACTCCAAACCCATTGAAACTTGGCCCAACCCATTTTTCAATCATACTAAACATATTCAAATTAAAATCCAAGCCATATGATCATTTTACCCCTAGGTCATAGGGTAAATTTTGACCTAATTCACTTGAAATTTCATCAAATCCTCTTCATGACCACTTGGCACCCTCTTAGTGACCCAAGTAGTGAATGTGGTGCACCTAACCTAATGGGTTTGGGTTAGCCCAACCCAACCCAAGGTCAAAACTGACCACCTCACTTGAAATTAAGCACATGTAATCCCTCCTCCAATTAAGGCACATGGGGCTCCCTACTCCTCCACACTCCAAATGAATGTAACAACCTATCAAACTAATCCAATCTGGTCAATTGATAAAAAATGGCAAAGGGAGGCATGGTTGTCCGATTGCTCTAGGGGGCGATATACTCTCCCTAATTCCATTTGAATCCATCATTCTTTAATTTGATTGAGCTTAGGGAAGCCAGGGGAGTCATTTCCAAGTCTCCCCAAGCTTCCTAAAGAGTCCTTGAATTTCCTATTTCTCAATTTTCATAGACTGAAATTAAGGGAGCTCAAGCAAAATTCAATCTCACTTTATACTCAATACCAAGACAATTCACTTTGCAAGCTTCCTCAGGGAGCTAAATCGAACTCACCCAAGCCTTCACATAAGCTCCAAAGGCAAGGGTGGACTACTCTTGACCAAGACCAAGCTCAAGTGAAGGTGAAGTTGGTATATAGGAAGATCCATCCAATTTCAACACCTCAAACCTTCAACAAGGCTTCGTCTCCACTTGACGAAGCTATTTCAAGGGAATCGAGCACCGGTGATAGCCTCTGATGAGGTATGCCATTAAATCAAGCATAATTTCATTTTCTCTTGGTCCTTTGTTAAGTGAAGTCTCATCTCATGAGAAACTAGCCATTAATGTGATCTCCCTTGCATAGTGATGGTGTGGGTTGAATTTGGATTCAATCCAGCTCAATTGAGCTCGGATCTTCCCCTAGAAGATGGACGATGGCCATCTCTCATAGGGAAGATCAGGGATAAATCATGGGTCATACATCCACGCATTCTAGATGGACGGCCCTGATTAAAACATGTAGGATCCAAGGATTAACCCTTAAGAACCATGGGCTTGATCTCAGCCGTCCGATCCTTGATCGAACGGACATGGAGAATGTGCGTAGCATCGCTATTGATGCGATGCTATGATGTGACTACTTAAATAACTTCTCCTATCATGCAACATAGAAAGTGCGTGCCACGTCAGCCTCCATGTGGCACCGATGGGATTAGCTATATAGTTAGGGGATTAAATTACCTAATTAATCAAAAAAATTTCAACTATTCATATCTAAGTGTTGAAAAATCAAAAAAATATGAAATAAATTGCATATGAAAGATAATGGAATGTAGAATATTATAAAATTGATTTTGATAGATTTTAAATAGTGTTATTTTTGAATTTGGGTTTTATTGGGAATATAATTAGGCTAATTACCCTCTCATTATTCCATTAATTAATCTCAAACTTCTCATGTGTATTTAGTGGGATGACTTCTGCCTCCCCTAATTTTCTTGGGAATTATTAATGGTTTAGTTATGGTAATTGTTGGATTCATTCCTGATTACTCTCCTAATGTAATTAAGCATAATTAAGTGTGTAATCAGTGGTTTAATCCCTTGATTGAGTTAATTAAGGTTTGTTTAAGTGAATAGGAGGTTTAGGGAATAATTTTGGGATATTTTCCTTAAACTATTCTTTAAACCCCCCTCTTTCTTCTTTAATCTGAACTTAATTAATGAATAATCCACTAATTACTTATCTAATTAATTTGATAAAATTCTAAGACCTTACCGAACTTAACTAATTCACTTTGGGTAGATACTTAGGTGTTCAATAACCTAAGTACTTTTAAGAAATCATAATCCAACTCACATGTCTGAGAAGGATTATGAAATTACTTAACTTAAACACCTTAGATTAATTAATCATTAATCATGAGCCAAACACATTAGGCCCTTTTCTTCTTAGGTGCTTTGCTGATTTAAATTTCTTGTGTGATTTTATGTCATATCATTGGCTCATAATTATTTGAATAAATATGCTAAGGTGGCATAATAAACACACTTAATTCATACCTTAACCTAATCAAAATATAAAAATCATCTAATCATCTAATGATTAAACTAAAATACCATACACAAGGGGAAAATGGGTTAGGACCAGCAAACATTTCTTCACATTTCCTAAATCAAACATAAAGTAAATTCAAAATAAAAATCACATTAAATAAACTTTGATTCACTTTAAACTTTCTTTTTTCATAGGATTATTTTTTAAGAATTAATTAGGGTGAATGAATTTATATTGCTTTCATCACTTTGTTTCTTTCATAGCATGCTAAATGTGTATGTCATATGAAATTCATGCATTCATATCTTTTAAAAAACATCAAAATTAAAATGAAATATTTTCTTTATGTGAAATTGCATGTTTTGGCTAAAGTAGAAATATGAATGGCTATTATCACTATTAAATTCAAAAAAAATTTCAAAACTTATAAATCAAATATCAAAACTGAAAGGTATGCTACTTATACTTTATCTATAAGCTTGCATGTGAATTTAAAAATGCATCTTCTGTTTGCTTCCTTTCTTTCCTCTTAACATGAATTTGGATAAGATTTGCAAAGTGCATAGTTCTTTTAAAAGAACATAACACTTGGTGCAAATAAACATAAACTTTGCATAAACAAACCAAAAAATTAAATAAACATAAACTTTGCATCTTTCTTTCTCCATTTATTTCATTTGCACATGCATGTGTATTTAAAGAAAGTGGTATATTAGTCTGGAAAATCCTGGGGTTGCGAGGCTTTAAGTTGCCCTAAGTAGTTCTTGTACCTTACACACCTGGTGCAAATAATAGTGTCGTACTCACTTATGCTTTTCATACATACACATGTGCATATGAATAAAGGATAAAAGAATAATCTTTTTTTCTACTTAATGAAAATCATGCATCATAAAGCATCCAAAATTTCTTAACTAACATTTCTTAGCATTCATCATAAAGTGTGCTAAATATTTCTATTTATATGTATAGATATGCTTAGGATTCATCCATATGCATATTATACATGTTGGGAAAGAAATGAAGTGATGTGTGTTTTGTGGTATTAGTTCAAATGTCGTTCTTTTGAATAGGTTTGTTTAGGGAAGATCTAAACTTAGGATTAATTAAAACACATAATAAAATATTCACTAAACAAAATAAAACATGAACCTACTTTAGAAATTACTTAAGGTAGGGAAGGAAAGATAAGTTCTCTTCTCTTTTCCCTCTCTTTATAACTTAGTAATTAATTGTAGGATTCACTCAAACCTAATCAAAATATAAAATAAAATTAATCCCAAAGCAATTAAACAAATTAAATTGAAACCATCCTCTAAGTTGAACATTTTCATACTTAGGAAATCTAAACCTTAAAGCCTAGCTAAGCATACCACACAAGCCTTACCTAGCACACACATTAGGATAATTCACTACTTCTAGCTTTAAGTTAGGGCGGTGCATATCTTGTGTGGATGTTAGGGTGTATGTGCGTAGAATGAATGGTAGGATGATTTAGTCTAATCATTATCTTCTGTAAGGGATTGTGCTTTAGGGGCATTGTAATAAAAATATAAATGCTTTTGCTGTGTAGGTGCTTGTACCCCTAAGCATAATCTAATAGGCTAGGTGGACTTGGTTACACATATGTGGGGTGCTAAGTCCAATATACATGCTTGGGATTTATATAGTTTGTTTAGCTAATCTCTATTTTGCAAGTGTTAGTTAGATTTACTTTTCCTTTTCATGTACTCTTGTAATTATGATTTTGGAATGATTATTATGGGAGATTGGGATGAACATTGATCATAAGATCTCATCTTATATACCATGTGAAGCCTTTAGAACAACCACATTCCAACCATCCAAAAGAAGGAACCAAAAGAAGAAAGAATAAAGAAGAAAGAAGAAAAGAAGAAAAGAAGAAATGAAGACCCCCATGACATGAATTTCTTGCTTAATTGTAATTAATTCATTTGTAATTTGGGTTGTATAAGGGTAGAGCTCGGCTACCGAATTTTTTTTCGAGTTTGTGCGGTGATGCCCGACCATAAATGGCCTTTTATTCTTATGATTTTGGAATAATTATTATGGGAGATTGGGATGAACATTAATCATAAGATCTCATCTTATATACCATGTGAAGCCTTTAGAACAACCACATTCCAACCATCCAAAAGAAGGAACCAAAAGAAGAAAGAATAAAGAAGAAAGAAGAAAAGAAGAAAAGAAGAAATGAAGACCCCCATGACATGAATTTCTTGCTTAATTGTAATTAATTCATTTGTAATTCGGGTTGTATAAGGGTAGAGCTCGGCTACCGAATTTTTTTTTGAGTTTGTGCGGTGATGCCCGACCATAAATGGCCTTTTTATTCTTTAATGTTAGCTTTATAAAATATTAGATATTTTGTTTAGCTTGTGCATTAAGATGGCATCATTTTCCTGGTTTCTTCCTTGCTTGATGTATGGCCTGGATGACGATTAGGCTCTTAGGGAAAAATAAATCTTCTACCAAATTAATCAACTCAAAATTAAAAATAAACAACTCATAACATCACTTAAAGCCTGAGTTAAAATCAAGATAAAAGAATTAGCAACTCCTTAACTGGATGTGTAATTTCTTTTCTAACATCATGCATAAAAGCATATTATTCAGTCTTGATTGGAGGGCTTCCACCTTTGCTAGAGAACTTGGCTTGACATGTGAGAGCCATGGTGGAAACACACCTCCTTATCTCATTGATTTTGTCCCATAATCTTATTTCTCATGAATTAGGCATATGAATCCTATAACCTGAGTCAAATGATTGTCCTAAATAAAAATAAAACATGTGAAAATTTTGTATTATATTTAAGTCATTTAAAGCATGTCCTTATATGATCTAGTCTTATAGAGAGTGTGTTTAAGGAATTAGTCTCTTTCTAAATAAATAACAACCTTGATATCTTGCATAAACATAAGACTTGCCTACATGAAGTTAAAATTGTAGGAGTAGTTAGTTGGCGGCCACCCACAGGGGGTTATAATTCCAACAGTCATGTGATTTATCCTCTCTTATGGAGGTAAACCAAATACCCATTTTTGCCTTAGATTTAGGTTGTGCTTTCGGCCCTCACCAAAGCCCCCTAGATTTAGGTTCTGAGGTTGCTTCTCTTATTTGTGGGCTATGAGTATAGATCCTCACCTCTTAGGCATTTCCATAGCCTTGTACCATGGAATTGTAAGCCCTAACATTCTAATGAAAATTTAACTCAAACACATTAATTCAATTTCAAAAATCTAAAGCCCAATCATAGGGTAGTTTGGGGTGCTTACTAGGCTTCCTAGTATCTTAAGTATCCCCTACTTATTTTCATTTGTCTTCAATAAGAACTCCTTCCTCTTGATCGATCACACTTGACCTTCTGAAAATAAACCAATGGATTGATAGTCTTACCTTTTCAAAATATTTGGAGACAATGATCATTTACCTTAATCGAGAGTATTCCTAAGGAATCTCATTCCTTAAGATGTAATTAACTATGGAGGCTTGCCTCCATAGGGAACTTAACAAACACAATTTAAAATAAACCCTACTTTACTTTTCTATGTAAAGTAGGGAAAGAATCTCTAGTACATATGCAGACCCATTGTCTTTAAGAGTCCTTATTGAGGTGATTAGGTCCATTATAGGGTATTGACTTCTATCTTTCGAGATGGTATACCTTACCTCAATGTCATACCTGATCACCCTAATAAGAACATCTGTGGATCTACGTGATGTCCAAATGCAAAGAGTATATTTTTATCTTCATTTTATTCATATAGATTAAAGACGGAAGTATACATCTTAAGAAGAGAAATGAAATTTTTTCACCACACCTATCTTCAAGAGTGAGATAATATGATATGCATGATGTGATAACATATAATATCTAGTTAAGGGGTTATGAATTAATTAAGATTTTAGCTATGAGTTATTTATGAGGGTAGAAAAGTTAATTTTATTCTAAAGATCCTACTATATCCAGGCCACACATCAAATCATCATATTTTAAGAAACTTATGAAAATCATGTGATTTCTATTATGCAATGTAAGCACAATAATCAAATAATTAAATTTTGTAAAAGAATAAAAGGCCGGTGCTGCCAGGAACCACCATACACCCCAAAAAAGAAAAGAAATTTGATAGCCGAGCTATACCTTTATATAATCCAGATAACAATTAAATTTGATAAATGAAATAAATTCTATGGGGGTTAATTCATGTTCTTTCCTTCTTTGGATTAGCTTACTCTAAGCTTCATAGGGCCTCCTAGGTCTTTACCTTCTAGCCATTGTGCATCTTAAACCCCATAGCACTAATCCTAATCCTATTACAAAATTACATTTTTTAAAAGGAAAAGAAACTCTAACTACACCTACAAAATAAATATTAGCTAAACAAACATGTAAGCCAAACAATTAAATTTTACATATTTGGACTTAACACTATGTATCTGAGTAACCAAGCCCTTATGTTCTGATTGGATTATGCTTAGGGACTTAAGCAGAACCTGTAAGTAAAAGAAATTTTTATATTTTATTATTATAGAAAATATTATTAAGCTAATAATGACATAACGCACAAGCAATCCTAGCATCTAGTCTAAAAATATTACATCACAAAATAAAAGATATCACCACAACAATCACAAGCCTAACCTAATATTAAGATTGGTGACTTAGTATTCTAATGTGTATGCTAAAGTAAAAGTCTGGCATGTATTGCTTAGGCATTAAGATTGAGATTTTCAAGTGTTTGAATGTTTAAGTCTCTTATTAAGGGTAGTTGCAGTTCAATTAGCTTAAGACTTTAATTAGATTTTAAATCATTTTTTTGTTTATAATTTATCATTGTAAAGAGAAGAAAGAGAGTTGAATCTCTTTAATTCTACCTTAAGTTAATTTTGAAAAGTGAATTTTATAATTTTTAAACCTTTTCATGGATTTTGATTAACCCTATGTTTGAATTTGACTTAATAAATTTTATTCAAGCATGAAGCCAAGTCACCATCTAATGCATAATATTTTATTATTTTAGTCTCATTATCAATAACATTACAATCTCATTTCTTTTTTACTTCACTTCAATTTAATACATATATATACATCGTATGCATATTTTGGCATACTTAAACATGGATATGAATGAATTTTGTAGCAAAAGGAATTTCACTCAATATCCAAACACACACACACACACACACACACGTGTGTGTGTGTTGTGTGTGTGTGTAAGTGTATAAGAGAACTATGCAAGTACGTGCCCTTTGTTAAACCAACAAAGTGAGATTATCTAAGACCTTCTTAGGGCTACATAAAGCCTCGAGTTCTCGGGATGTCTAGATTATATACTTACAAGCTTAAATGTGCATATACACATATATGAATATAAAGGTGAAATCTTGAAAAATTGAAAATTATTATCTTTTAAGACATAAAGATCAGGTGAGTTTTTATTTTAGTTTCATTACTTACAATAAGACTTGTAAATATAAAGTTTAACTTTAAATCATTTAATTAATAACTAGCATATGATTCTTATAAATAATAATAATTTGAGATTTACTAGTGATAATAGTTGCATCATATAGTTTATTTATTTATTTATTTTTACATCATGCACTTAAATGCAATATTTTCTTTTAAGTTTAAAATATGGATGTATGAAACACATAACATACAAATTTTTGATAATTGAAATAAAATAATTAAACAACATCAAATTACATACTTAGCTTCGTTAAAAATTAAGGGCAATCATGTTAAATAAACACACTTAAAGTGTAATCAAAGCTTCTTTAAGATTTAAGTTTTATGTTTTGAATTATTTAATTTTAAAGAGGAAGAGCAAAATCAATTTTCAAACCATACCCAAGTTGGTTAGTTAATGAATTCAAAGTCAAAATAAGTAAATTTTATGATTAAATTTAATTTGATCCAATAATGAATCACTTAATTACTCTCCCAAAGATCCATTAATTTGACTAATCATTAAGCAAGGGCCCACAAAATATGATGATGTAATTGAAAAATAAAATAAAGTTTACAATTCCCTAAGGATTCTAATACAATTAGGCCCATGCTTAATAATTAATTAAGATAAAAGAATTAAGTTAATTACTTTCATAATTTTCCAAATCAATGAAAAATCATTATTTCATTAAGAGCCTTATGTTAACTAAGTGTGGAAAATAATTTCCATAGGGGCCAGTCACCTTTCAAATCTATTGGGGAGAAATGAAAGACGGAAGACCTATAAAAATTCATCTTTTTAGGATGCCACGCAAATCTATAGATGTATTTATTCAGGTGATCGAGTATGTGATCAAAGAAATAATGTACTATCTCGAAAGACAAAAGTCACTACCCTTTAATGGACCCAATCACCTTAATAAGGACTCCTAAGGATGATGGGTCTGCATATATATACCAGAGATTCTTCCCCTACTTTACATGGAAAAGTAAAGCAGGGTTTATTTTAAATTGGGTTCATTAAGTTCCCTACAAAGGCAAGCCCCCATAGTTAATTGCATCCTAAGGAATGGGGATTCCTTAGAAAAACTCTCGATTAAGGTAAATGATCGTTGTCTTTGAATATTTCAATAGGAAAGGACTTTCAATCGATTGGTTCATTTATGAAGATCAAATGGGATTGATCAAAAGAAAGGAGAGTTATTATTGATGCTAAAATGGAAGATAAGTAGGAGATGTCCACGATGGTAGGAAACCTAGTGAGCATCCCAAACTATCCTATAGCTGGGCTTTATATTTTTGAAATTGATTTAGTTTATTTGAGTTGCATTTTTAATTAGAAATTTAAGACTTATGATTTTTTAACATGATATTAAGGAAATGCCTAATAGGTGAGGAATTATGCTTATGGCCCGCAAAGGGGAGAAGCAACCTCAGAACCTAAATCAAGGGAACTTTAGTGAAGGCTGGAAGCACAGCCTAAATCTAAGGCAAAAAAGGGTAATTGGTTTGCCTCCACAAGAGAGGACAAACCACTCGACACCTTGGACTAACAACCATCTAGGGGTGGCTGCCAACTAACTCCTCCTATGATTTTAAATACATGTAAGCAAGTCTTTATGGCTATGCAAGACAGCTAGGTTGATATTTATTTAGAAAGAGACTAAGTTCTTAAACTCACTCCCTAAAAAGACTAGATCATGTAAAGGGGTATGCTTCAAATGACCAAAATCTAATGCAATTCAAATTTTATTTATTTTATTTTTATTTTGGATAATTATTTTAACTCAAACTAATATGATTCATATGACTAATGCATGATGAAGAAGGTTAATGGCCAAAATCAGTGAGAAGGGAGGAGGTGAGTTTCCACCATGACTCCCAAAGGTCAAGCCAAGTTTCTCTGGCAAAGATGGAAGCCCTCCAATCAAGAGTGATATAAGATGCATCTGTGCATGATATTACAAAAGAAATACTCATCCAGCTAAGAGGTTGCTAATTCTTTTATCTTGATTTTAAACCTAAGCTTTAGGGGAGGTTATGAGCTGTTTAATTTTTTTAGTTTGAGTTATTAAGTTAGGTAAAAGATTTATTTTTCCTAAAGAGCATAATCTTCATCCAGGACATACATAAAGCAAGATAAAAATAGGAAAAGCATGCCACCTAATGCAAAAGCTAAACAAATTATTAGTCAATTTATAGAGCAAATCAAAAAAAGAATAAAAGGCGTTGTGGTCGGGCACCACCGCACAAACCCAAAAATATAAAATGGGGAAGCTGAGCTCTACCCTTATACAACCCAGATTACAAATGAATTGAATTACAAATAAGCAAGGAATTCATTTTTATGAGCGTCTTCAAGCTTTATTCTTCTTTCTTCTTTCTTCTTCTTTTCTTCCTTCTTCTTTCTTCTTTGGTTCCTTTCTTTGGATGGTTGGAAGGTAGATGCTCCAAGGCTACACATGGTACATAAGATACGATCTTATGACCAATGCTTATCCTAATCCCCATAACAATCATTCCAAAATCCTAATTCCATAAATTTATATGAAAAAGAAAAGTGGAAATCAAGCTAACACCTGTAAAATAAAGGTTAGTTAAAATAAACTACATAAATCCCAAGCATATATATTGGACTTATCACCCCATGCATGGGTGACTAAGTCCACCTAGCCTATTGTATTATGCTTAGGGGTATAAAGCATCTGCATGCAAAAGCATTTATATTTTCATTTATGATAGCGCCCCTTAAGCACAATCCCCTACAAAAAAAATAGTTAGACTAATAGCATCCTACCATTCATTCTACGAACATACATCCAAACATCCAGTCTAAAACATATATCACAAAATAAAATAAATATCAAATCATGCACTGACCTAACCTAAAGCTAGAAGTGGTGACTTAGGCTAATGTGTGTACTTTGAAGGCTTGTGTGGTATGCTTAGCTATGGCTTTAGGTTCGAATTTTCTATGTGTGAAGCACATGTTCAACTTAGAGGAGGGTTTCATCTAAGTTGTTTGATTATATTGGGTTGATTTTATTTTATGTTTTGATTTGGTTTAACTGGATCCTATAATTAATTACTAAGTCATGAAGATATAGAAAGAGAAGAGAACTTCTCTTTTCTCCCCTAACCTAAGTAATTTCTAAAATAGGTTCACATTTTAGTTTTATTTAGATGAATATTTTAATTAAATCTTTTAATTAATCATAAGTTTAGATAGACTATAAACAAACCTATTCAAAAAGAAAGGCATTTTAAGATTAAATAAAATGAATCAAAATTCACATAACACACATTACTTCATTTCTTTCCCAACATATATAACATGCAAATAAAAATATTTAACACACTTTATGATGCATGCTAAGTAATCCATTTAAGGAAATTTAGAAGTTGAATATGCATGATTTTTCTTAAGTAGAAAGGGGTTTCCTTATCAAAATTTTTACATACATAGATGAAAGTAAGAAAGGCATAAGTGAGTACAACACCATTGTTAACCAAAGGTGTAAGGTACAAGACCTACTTAGGGCTACTTAAAGCCTCGTAACCTCAGGGTTGTCCAGAATAATATACCATTTTCCTTAAATACAAACATCTTTATAAAAGAAATGAAATAGAAAAGGAGAATGCAAAAGTTGTATAGTTGGATTCATTTTATTTGTGAAATTTAAGTATTCTAGTATAGGTAAACCTCCTTAAGTGGTAGCAAAAAGATGAATAGGATATGCAATTAGGTGAGTGTTAGGTTCTTTTCAAATGAACCATACACCTCGCCAAATTCATATTCAAAATTATATCAACATAACAAAGAAAGGAAACCTATGCTAAGGATACCTTTATATTCTTTCTCATGCAAGCTTATAATTAAAGTATAAGTAACATATTTGTTTTATATGTTTTTAATTTGGATTTAATAGTGATATTTTCTACTTTAGCCAACACATGCAAGTTTAACTTAAAGTAATCAATTTCATTTTTAAATTTTTAAATTTAAAAATTATGAATGCATGAAAGCATACGACATACAAATTTAACATGTTGGGGAAAGATTCAAAGTAATGAAAGCATGTAAACAAGTTCACTTCACTTAAATCCTAAAGACATTCATGTGGAATAAGAAAGTTTAAAATAAATCAAAGTGAATTAAAAGTGATTTTTGTTAAGTTTAGAGTTTGATTTAATTTTGAAAAGGTGAGATGAGTCTACTATTTCTAACCCATTCCCACATATGTTTAATATTTTTGTATAATTTTTAGATAATTAGATACATTTTATGCATTAATTAGGTTAAGATATGAATTAAGTAACTTAATTAACCCTTACCTACACCACCTTAGAATAATTAACCAAATAATTATGAGCCAATGAGATGACATAAAACCAATAAGGAATTTAAATTTTCAATGCACCTAATAAGAAAGAGGCCTAATGTAATTTGGCTCTCAATTAAAAGTTAATTAAGCTAAGGGGTTTAGCTTAAGTAATTTCAAAACACCCTTTCATACTTATGAATTGGGTTTTGATTTCCTTAATTGAACTTAGGCTATTAAACACCTAAGCATCTACCCAAAGTAGATTAATTAAGTTTTCAAACTTTTTAGAATTTTTTTAGAAATTAATTAAGGGGATAATTAATGAATTAACTCTTAATTAAGAGAGGATTAAGGAAAGAAAAGGTGTTTAGGGAATAGCTTAGGGGAAATGCCCCAAAAGTATTCCATGAACTTCCTACTTACTAGATCTAACCTCAATCAACCCTAATCATAGATTAAAAACACTAATCATATCTTAATTATCCTTAAGTATATAAAGAGAGTAATTAAGAAATCCATACGTAATTCTTCTAATCAAGCCTCCAATAAATCCCAAAAAAATTATGGGAGGTAGAAGTCATCCCCTAATACATACCCAAGAAATTTGAGATTAATTAGAAGCTTAATTAAAAAGTACGTAGCAAAATGAATTTTCCCACAAAACCCAAATTCAAAGAAAAATGTAGTTCAAAACCCATTGAAATTACTTTTAAAATATTTTAGGTTGAATTATCTTTCCATGAAATTTTATTTTATAATTTTCTAAATTTTCTAGAGCGAGTTATAAATTTTAGAATATCCTTATGTTAATTAGAAATTAATTAAGGCATTTAACTAATCCCCTGGCTCACGGCATGATGCGTAGCGGTGATAGCCAGTGCGCTTTACATGCATCGCACCGTGAGGGGCTTACTTAAGTAGTCAAATCCCAAATAGTGGCTGGCGGTGCACGTGGTTTGATCTCTGTCATCTGATCAAAGATCGGACGGCTAGAGAACTCCCCGTAATTTTAAAATGAGTAAAGGATTTCTAAATGTGGGGAATTATCTTAGCCGTCCATCTAAAATGCACAGATGGATGACTGAGATCTCCCAAGTTCTTCCCTTAATCAGAGATGCATGATCAGGGAATATCTCGATCTAGCAGTTCAAACCAAATTCAACCCACACCATCTAAAGCTAAAGAGCGGTATATCTAATGATCAAAAATCCATGGGATTAAAATTTCTTTCACAAAGCTCCATGTCACATTGAGTTTAATGGTCAAAAAATCCCATACCTCGCCGGAGGTGGCGCTCGATTCCCTTGGAGAAGCTTCGTCTAGTTGAGACAAAGCTATATTGAGAGTATGAGCACTTGAGGTTGAGTGAATTGGGGTATGAACCAACTCCTCCTTAGCTAACTTGCGGCCTTGATCCAATTCAGCTCTTCCTTACTGTGGGACCTCCAAAGGAAGCCTGGGTGCACTTGACTTAGCTCCTTGATGAAGTATACAAGAGCAACTGGATGGAAATTAAGTGAAGAGGAAGTTAGCTCTTCAATGTACTACCCCTATTTTTACACTATACAAAATCAAAAATATCAGATTTGATTTCACTCTAGGAAGCTTAAGGATGTTAAGGAATGCTGCAGTTCAATCTTGAGGACTAATGGATTTGAGTTTGTTTAGGGGGAGTATATCTCCCCCTTAAAGGATCGGACAATTGTCCATCCTCTTGCTATTTTGATCTAATTGATCATAGGCAGTGGGTTGCTTGATAAGTTAAGAGTGTGCACATGGTCAGTTTGAGCCAAGGAGTGGATTGCCAACCTCCCATGTGCCTGAATTTTAGTAGGAGGGGATTTTGAATTTTGCATTTTGACCCATAGGGTGGGTTTGATATAGGAACAATTGGGCTGACCCAAACCCATTGAGTTGGGTGCACCACTCTTCACTAGGTCCCCTTGAGCTTTTAGGAAAGCCTCAAGCCGATATGAAGAGGGTATGACCAAATTACCCATAGATTAGTCCAAAATTTGTTCTATGGCCTAGGGGTAGAATGGCCATTTTTTTATTTTCTACTTTGGATATGTTCGGTATGTGGAGAAAGTAGGTTTGGCTTAGTTTCATGAGATTTGGAATTCATTTGATAGGGTTTGGCTCATGTTGACCCATTTAGGTCAAAATGGGTCAACTTGTCAAGTAATTGGTCAAATGGGTCAAACCAAGGGTTGGGTCAAGTTCATATGACCATTTGAAATATTTTGGTGGCTTTGGTTTGATTCAATTTGGTATAGTTTTGAATTTGGCTCATATGACTTCATTTAGGTCAAATGGGTCAAGTTGACCTATTTGACCCATTTGACCTATTTGAGGTAGGTCAAGGGTAGGTTTAGGTTAGGTTAGTCATATGGATTGGATTGGTATCTTTATTTCCAATCAATTTGGGTTAAGTTCAATTTTGGCTCAACATGACCCCTTTAGGTCATGTTGGGTCTAAGTCAATTGATTGTTGGTGAGGCTTTGGACAAGTTCAACAAGTGATTTGGAATGAACTTGACCCATTGGTTTGGATAAATTTGGCTTTGATCAAGTTTTGACACATTTTGACTCTTTAGGTCAAAATGGGTCAACTTGGGTCAAGTGGCCAATTGGGCTAAGTTAGGCTCAAATGTTGGACTGGTCAAGTTCAAACATAAGTTATGAGTTTTGATTGTTTGATTAGAGTTTGAATTTATATTGGCCTGGTCAAGTGGTTTGAAGCCAAATGGGTTTTGACCCATTTGACAATTTCATATTCAAAGGACGAATATGAAAGGGTTTTGGCTTTGATTTTTTACTTGGGTTTTGATTGTTTGATTAGAGTTTGGATTTATATATGGCATCATGATTGTAGGTTTGATTGAATCATGAGAGAAAAATCAAGAGTTTGGCTTGATTTGAAAATGATTTGACTAAGTTCAAGATTTTGACTTGAAAGGCTTAGATTGGATTTTTGAGTTGATTTGAGTTTGATTTTTGGAATTGGTTTTGATTGTTTGAATTTATATTTCATTTATATGTGTGAATATAAATGGGAATATAAATGGATCATGAGAAAATTTCAAGGATTTTAAGTGGTTTAATCATGATTTAGGCTAAGTCCATTAAGAATGGTTTAAGGGACTTAGGAAAATTTTGGAGTAGGGATTTGAATTTTTTTTGAATTTGGTTTGATTGATTTATATTTATATTTCATTTATTAATGTGAATATAAATGAGGATATAAATTAATTTTGAGAAAATCCCATGAATTTGAGATGGTTTGATCAAGATTTTGGCTACGTCCATTAATGGAGAATTAAGGGACTTAGAAAAATTTTTAATTTGGAAATTTAATTTGAGGATTTGATTTGATTGATTTATGTTTTTATTTCAATTATATATGTGAATATAAATGAGAATATAAATGATTTTTAAAAAAATTCCATGAGTTTGAATAGCTTTGATCAAGATTTAGGCTAAGTCCATTAATATAAAATTAAAGGAGTTAGGAAACATTTAATGAATTGATTTAGAATTTTGGGTTTAGTTTGATTGATTTGAATTTATATTTCATTTATATATGTGAATATAAATGAGAATATAAATGATTTATGAGAAAATCTCAAATATTTGATTTGGTTTAGATCATAATTTTGGTTAAGTCCTTAAGGGAAGGTTAAGGACTTTGGCAAAATTTGGACTTAGGAATTTTTTGATGGATTTTGATCATGGGTTTCTATCATAAATTTCAATCATGGATTTGATTTGAGTTTGGAAAAAAATCAATAAGAATTGATTTGGAGTTTGACTTGAATGAAGAAAAGTGAGGAATGGTTCAAGCTAAGGGTAGGCAAGTTTTCCTGACACCATTGAGGCATGGCCTATTCCTATGGCTAACTCTTCTAAGACTTCTAGGGCTAGGTTGAGTGTCCACCTAATCACTAGATGTGTCTTACGACTAAGGAACTCTTAAAGTCTAAGAGAAGTCCTAAGCCTAAGATGGAGGGGTTGAGGGCTCATTCTAAAAATGAGGTTAACAAATGGCGTCCGATAGGTGTGGTGTGACTAACAAGGAACTCTGCACGTATTGGTGTTGACCAAAATGATCAACAACACCGAAAAGATCACAAGCACTAACAAAAATAATCTATCCTTAACCCAAGGCATAGAGAGAATCTAGAGCTTAATGTAATATGACTTTACTTATGTCCAAGACATAAAAGAGATGGAAGAATCCACTAAGGGATAGAATGTGAACCTTCCGCTAGGGAAGCACGTTCAAGTCATCCACAAAGGGATGAGAGGTTTGATTTGATTCTCAGTGGGGAGAAAAAAAATTGATTTGTTCCACTGGGGAAGAGGGTTAAATTTATTTCAATTTTTTCTAGGTTTTTATTTTGAGATGAACCCTGTTGGTTTGTGATGTATCGTACTGAGTAGGAGCCATAGAGGCTAAGACTTAACTCAGATTTATCAATCCAAAGGGGTAGTCTACTAAACATATAGTAGTACTAGCCAACCAAAGGGGAAAATACCTTTCGGTATATAATGGCCAAATTAGGAAGAAAGCACAGGGATGCACATCCTCCAAAATAAGAAGCCACTAGGGTGATCAATTAGCAAGGCAACAGATTAGACAAAACCTAGGGCTGACTATTGAGTGAATGTTATTGGGGGACTTAGATCAGCTCAAAGATAGTCAAGATTAATTTCATTTTTCAAATTTGTTTATTTTGATGGATTCCATTGGTTTATGATGGATCAAACTGAGAAGGAGCTCATATCAGCCTAAACATATCTCAGATTTACTGAACCAAAGAGAAAAGCTTCACGGGCGATGGGAGAACTATCCAACCAAAGGAGTACCTTTCAATTTGAAATGATCAGTTAAGGGGAAGAAAGGTCAAGGACTCACATCTTCCACTAGGAGGGACCACTGGGGTGATCGGTTGCATTGGGCAATAGATCAAACTCGACCTAGGGCTGCCCGTCAGTTTGCAACAATCATGCTAGAAAGAATGTGTCATAGTCTTACATCTTTCAAAGGGGAATGTCTGGCGGGGTAACTTGTTTAAGGCAAAACCTAAGGGCAACTATGGAGTGAGTGTTGAACCGAGGACTTATCTCAACTCAGGTAGTCAGGCAATTTCAATAGGGAGTTCTGCTGACACTGACCTAAAGATAGGATGCATGCTTGGGAAAAGGGGTCTTTTGGAGGCTTGAATTCCTAATCCACAAGTGAATTAGTTTTATTTATTTTGTTTATTTGTTTGTTTTATCATGGACCCTGTTAGTTTGTGAGGGATTAAACTAAGAAGGAGCTTATATCAGCCTAGACCTATCTCAAATTTACTAAACCAAGGGAGAATTTGTGCATCCACTGAACAAATTTTCCAATCACAAGAGGTGGCTACTAGGAAAGGGGAACTGTCCAATCCAAAAGTAACCCAGGTAGTGTCTAAATGGGGTTGCAAAGGACATGATCCAAACAGAGTGTCTGCAGGGGATGGGGCCACTAAGGGCTTGATCCAAAACCCTAGAGAAGATGGCATGGCTAGTCATATATCCAATAGGTATTTGGTGCCCAACTTAAGGAGAAAGCGCGGGGACTCATATCTGCCAAGAGTGGTGTACTCATCTAGTGAGTCACTATCAACATAGCAAACATCAACCAACCTAAGGTGTCCATCTATTTACAACAATCAGCCTAGGAAGAAAGCTCAGGTACTCACATCCTTCTATAGCAGAACTGATAGTTGGGATAATCTATCTTTGACTCGACGGGTGCTATCCGACTGAGGGTGACTACTGAGTGAATGCCACTGGGGGACTTAAATTAGCTTTAAAATAGTCAAGAGGAAAAGAGCCTATGGGAGACTTACCCAAAACCTCAAATATGGTCGACCTAGTTAATGCATGATGGCAAGTTCAAGAAGAAAGCATAGAGACTCACATCTTCCTAAGCAAAGTCAACATAAGGTAGCTTACTGACTGAGCAGTGGAGACTACCATACTAATAAGGTGCTCGTTGGTTCACAATGGTCAAGTTAGGAAGAAAGCTCGGGGACTCACATCTTCCAAATAAATGACCACTGGGGTGACATACTAGTGAAGTAGCATGTAGACCCGACCTAGTGCAACTAATGAGTGAGTGCCACAGGGGCTTACTCCCACATCAAAGTAGCTCAAAACAAAAAAGATTTGTGTTTGTTATTGTGTATGTGTTAAAAGGAATAGGACGCTTCTGGGGGACTCTTACACCTACCTTAAATATAATATGGATTTGATAAAATGGTGCCACGGATGGCAACAGGACTTCCATTTAGAAAGGATGTCGCTTGGGTTCTCTCACACCTATCTTAGTTATGCTAATCAAAATAGGTTGCCCTCAGGTTCTCTTACAACTATTCTAATAGAATCGGGAGACTGTGTTTGTATTGTGAAAGAGGGATAGGATGCCACTGGGAGACTCTTACACATAGCCTAGACACATCACGACATATTCCCAAGATAAGAAAATAACACTTCGAAAGAAGAGAAGATTTGATGAATGGAATCAAATTTTTATTCTTTTAATTAATGATTATTTTTCAAATATAATTTATTTCATGGGTAATATTTCTTTAGATAGAGCTCATTAATTGGAAGCATCGAGTGTTCCCCTTTACAATCAATAAGCTAATAAGATCCTCTTTGGTAGGCCTTCTCTATGACATAGGGACCTTCCCAAGTAGTTTCAAACTTGCCTCCCATCTTTTGATGGGCAACAATTGGTCTCTTTAAGACTAACACAAGTTCTCCTACTTAGAAAGACCTAGGGCAGACTAACTTGTTATGAGCTTGAATCATTTTGGCTTTATACAACTCAAGGTTCTCGCATGCCCATGGGCGACTTTCCTCCAAACCTTCGAGCTCTTCTAACAGCAACTTTGCATTCTGCTCTATAGTGATCTTGTTACCCAATGTTATCCTTAGTGATTGGAGTTGAACTTCTAAAGGTAGAATGGCTTCAGACCCATACACTAAGGAAAATGGGGTAGACTGAGTTGGAGTTTGGTATGTGGTGTGATAGGCCTACAAAGCTTCAGATAACTGCTCATTCCACTATTGTTTGTTGTCATAAAGAGTCTTCTTTAGTATCTGGATGACAGTTTTGTTGAATGCTTCGGCTAAACCAATATCTCTAAGGTAGTAGATGGTGGAGTATCTCCAATCTATATCGCATCTTTTGGCGAAACTATTGATTTTTGTGACTTTGAACGCAATACCATTATCGGATATAATTCATCGAGGCACCCTGAACTTATATATGATATGGTTCCTAAAAAATTGAAGCACATTGTGAGCTATGACTTCTCTGAGTGGGATGGTTTCTACCCACTTGGAAAAGTAGTCGATGGCAGCTAAGATGAACCGATGCCCCTTAGAAGAAGGAGGATCGATCGGACCTACAACATTGGTACCCCAACACTCAAATGTCCATGAGGCCAATGTTGGGTGGTTGGTAGAGGACCACACCATGCACCTGACACTGATGGCATCTCCTAACTACATCCATGCAATCTATAATCATCGAAGGCCAATAATATCCAAGTCATTTGAACTTCATCTTCATCTTCAGACCAAATTGATGTGCTCCACATAGACCTGAGTGTAACTCAGTTACAATGCCATGGGATTTGTGTTTGTCTAAAGAATGTAACCATATTTGGTCGAAGGACCTGCAGTACAGGGTGTCATCAACAAGAGCATAGGAGAGAGCTCTCTATTTCACCTGATGGGCTTGTGACTTTTCTTGAGGTAGTTTGCTGGTGTTCAAGTAATCTATGAATGGTTGCCCAATCTAGCTCCTTGTCCATTTTGGCAATGGAAACCTCCCCTTCAAGAGAAAGTCTCTCGATGAGTTCAGAATCAATAAGGGATAGGACTTGTCTATTTTGGACCCTTATTGAAATGGACTCATCTTCCAGACATGCCAACTCTTTACCAAGTTTGGCCAAGGCATCAGCTACTGCATTCTCTACTCAGAGAACCTTATAAGTAGTGACTTTGAGAATCTAGGCCAACAACTTCATGGTATACTCGTAGTAATGATGAAGCTTGGGCTTGAGGACCTGATAGGACCCGACAATCTAGTTGATGACCAGCTGAGAATCCCCAAGGATGTTGATGCTCTTGACACTGATAGTGATGGCTAACTCTAGATTGGAACTCAAAGCCTCATACTCAACTTTATTGTTGATGAAGGGGTTGGAATGATAGTATTAGAATCTCATCACATCGCAGTTTAGAGTTAGAAGAACTATTCCTACCCTTGCCTTTCTTGGGAGAGTAGATCGTGGTGTTTCACCTTTAAGAAAAGAAGAAGCACCACCCATCGATGGTTGCCAACCTCTCCTAACTTCATTATTTTTTCATTAGGGAGATCATCAGTAAGCAGAGAATCAGCAGGAAGTGGGTGTGCTGCTAAGAACTCTGCCAGTAGCTGACCTTTTATCGCACATAGGGGTACAAATGTGATATCAACTATGAGAAATCATGGACCAGCATGCTAAACGTTTGAAAAGCATTGACCGTGCCATGAGGTACTACAGTGCATTGGTTTGAGAAATCAAGTTCACCTTACGAGAAAGCATATAGTGTCGTAGCTTCTGAGATGCAAAGATCAAAGCTAGGCAATGTTTCTCAATAGGTGAATAGTTCGCTTCAGCAGGAATTAGATGATGGCTGAGGTAGTAGAGAGTGCTCTCCTTCCCTTCATCATTGGCTTGGGCCAACAGAGCGCCAAGAGAGTCATCCAATACAATAGTGTAGAGGATGAGTCGCATGCCCGGGATAGGGGCTGCAAGAATTGGCGGCTTGACCAAGTACTCTTTGATGTCTTTGAAGGCATGCTGACACTTGTCATCCCACTTGAACTTAGCATCCTTTTTGACAAGTGTTGAAAATGGCTTGCATCTCCCCGATAGGTTGGAGATAAAGCATCTTAGATATGCCAGCCATCCTTGAAAGGATTTGAGTTGAGTTAAACTCTTAAGAGGTGGCATTTCTAAGATAACTTTGATCTTTTCAGGATCTATTTCTATTCCCTAGTGTCAAACAAAAAACCCAAGAAATTTCCCTGAAGTGACTCCAAATGTACATTTCAGGGGATTCATTTTAAGGTTATATTATCTTTACCGTTTGAAAACTACTCTCAAGTCAAATAGGTGGTATTCCTTTTCTTTGCTCTTGACTACTAGATCATCAATGTAGCACTCAACCTAATTATGGATGAGTTTGTTCAATATTTGAGTCATCACTGGGTTAGTTTTAAATTCATTCATAGCAATACGTAACATGACCCTATAATAGAAGATTTCTATCAGGGTTTGAAAGCAATGTTTCTTTCATCTTCAGGATACATCTTGATTTGGTTATAGCCAGATGATCCATCCATGAAAGAAAAGACTGCATGAGATGAGACAATATCCACCATTAACTCTGGTATAGGAAGAGGAAACTCATCCTTAGGACATGCCTTATTTAAGTCCATAAAATTAATGCAAATGTGAATTTGGCCATTCTTCTTCTTAAGCGGGATGACAGCTAACAAGGGGATATTTTTCTTCCCTGATGAAACCAGCATCGATCAGTTTCTTGACTTCAAAAATGACCTATTGTTCAATTTCTAATCACATGCGTCTAGGAGCTTGCTTAATAGGGGTAACGTTAGGATCTATTGCTAGCTTGTGTACTACTACGTTAGGAGATAATCCAAGCATTTTTTCTTAACTCCATGCGAAGCAGTCTTTAAACTCAGTCAATAGCCTAACTAAGTCTTTGGTTTCTTCTTCATTCAACACCGAACTGATGTATGTTGGGCATGGATTTTATTCTGTCCTGAGGTTTATTTCTTTAAGCTTGTTGATTGTTGAATGAATCTCTTCTTCAAATTCTGGCGGTGCCTCTTTGACTTGGAGATCATCTTGATCATCTGAAGTTTCTAAATGTATATTCTCATAAGAGTTGGGGATGTGTGAGAAGAACCTATCAGACTCCAAATGGTTAGTAACAGCCTGACAATAATCTTTGTCATCGACGGACCTTATAAATCTAGTCACTGCTCTTGATTATGCTTCTACTGTATTGTTCCATAGCTTTTGAGTATTGACGTGCTTGGACCATGTGTGAGGAACTAAACCTTCTTGTATAAGATTTTGAACACAAGGTGAGTAAAAGTCAAAAGGTAATTCCATTAATTCTTTAAAAAGTATCTTCCTCAAGCTCTACATCAACTACAAGGCTTGAGGATAATGATCCTAAAAAGAACTTCTTCTTTATATCACTAGAAGACTTATGGACTTCTTTAACTATTAAACCTTCAACTTTTTGAGATGTAAGTGAGGTAAGAGCTAAGGTTCCCAACTACTGCCTAATAGTTTCACATAAACTAGATTCAAATACTTTGCTTTGCTTGGAGGCACGGTCTTTCTCATCTAGATCAAAAGTCACCTCCAATGGAACCCCGAGAGGGGTTGGCTATACTAATCACATTAGACTCATCCTCAGAGGATTCAAGTCTATGTGAATAGTAGGGTACTCCTATAAACTAGAACATATGGCCTCTAGGTGAGAAGGCCAACAGTCTCCCACCTATGGAGCTGCCTCCTGGAGGTTGAGCCTACCCTATGTCCATATGATGGAATGAATTGTGGGTGGAATGCAATATGCTGATATATTTCTTCTTCAATTCCCCTTTCTTGTGAACTTGGACTTTCCTTTTTCTTTTCATTTTCTTTTGTCTTTTCTTTTGCTTCATTTTCTTTTGCTTTTATATTTGCATTTGAATTTTATTCAAGTTCACAAGAAAGGATATTTTGAGGAATATAGTAGGTCGCATCCTCATAAATCTCATCCTCTCTAACTAAAAATGGCTTTTCATCTTTGTTGACACGGTATTCAATTTCATCTTTTTTGAACTTCATGCACTGATGAAGGGAGAATGGAATGATCTTGTTCTAATGTATCCAAGGCCTTCCAAGAAAAGTAGTGAATGAAGTATTCGAATCAATGATGTCAAACTAGGCTTCAGTCTTCTAGTCACTTATCTCCAAAGACAACACTATAGTACCTAAAGCCCACTCACCTTGATCATTGAATCCTCTCAACATCATCCTATCTCTTTGGAGTGTAGAGATATCGATATTCAAATAGGCAAGGGTCTTTAAACTCTTAATGTTCACCGATGCACCTAAATCCACAAGAACCCTGGCGAGTCTAAATTGTCCATGTCGACTGTGATGTAGAGGGGACGGTTGTGCTCCAAGTCCCCAGAAGAAGGTCTTCATCTATGAAGGTGATCCCTTGAGCTTCTTTTGCATAATGTGCTTCCTCACCTATAGCGGTCAGCTGAGCTAAGCACGTGATCAAGGAGGGCCTTAATTAGTGATTCCATCATCTCTTTGGATAAGACAAGGGCATCATATATGCTTAGCTTAGATGGCAACTTTCTTAGATGAGAAAGGATGTTATAGTCCACCTTCGGTTAGTGTTCCACAAGCATATCCAATGGTGGAGCATCCTGTGGAAGGGCTTCTTGATCTTACGTACCAATTACTTATTTTCCTCTATTTTAAGGTGCTGCCCTAGGAGGTAGAACCTTGCCACTATGGAGGTTAACTTTGGTGATCTCTTGAGGCAAGGTGGTGGAAGGTTCTACCAGCACTTCAGGCTCACCTACAGCTTCTCCTATGGGACCCTCAGAATCAGATGATTTTAAGTCTATCTCAAGAGGTGAACCCGTAGTATTCAGAGCTGGAAAGTCCAACTCTGAATTATAAAGAGGAAGATCAAAATTATTATAGTTATTTATACTTGAAGAGTTATCGTTAAAAATAGAAGAAGAAAACCCATCAAAAGTGACACAAATGTATTTCAAACTAGCTTTATTCTTCAATTTCTTGGAATTATTTGGAGGTACAAAGTAGAAGTCAAGTAGAGTGAGTGGAGTAAGGGATTTGATGCCCTTATCCACCGATAAGAGTTCTACTAAGAAAATAAGAGCTTAAATGGAAGAAGTCACCGTGGAAGCTATAACTAAGGCCGAGACGCTATTGGCTATGCTAAGACTATCCCAACGAACATGATGCTATTACAGCTCCCACTTTCCTAGTGTTAACAACTTGCAAACCTTCCTTGGTGTTGGAGGTTTGAGACTGCACCGCAAGGAAAGCTTGATCTTCAATTATTTTCTTAGAGGTTTTGACAAAGAAATATCCCAACCTTCTTTAGTTTTGGTAGATCACTTATCCCCAAGGATTACCTAATGGAACTAGAAGGTTGTTCCACAAGGTATTCCTTTGGGATAACTATAACACGATCTTGAACTGTTCAAACTTGTCCTTGAATGTGAAGCAATCCTCCAAAATGTGGCTAGCATGGTAAGGGAAAAGTTTGGATCATGACTTTTGCCTACTTCCTTGGTCTCTAGCAGTAGTAAAATCAGGTTTCTTTAAGAGATTCTTAAAGATTTTCTTGATTACCTCCCTCTTAAAAGAATAAGGTTTATTTAACTTATCTAAAGAGTAGGTGGACCATAGCTACTGGCAGAATGCATGTATCTTGTAGTGGTATGGCTAAGGCGTGTACTAGCGTGGAGGCCGTGGAGGCCAATATTGCCTCGATGGTGGCAAAGGAGGTGGAGGCTCTGAGGTCATGTCTCTTGACTGATTTCTGATTGATTCCCTTGTCAATTCCTACTCGGCTTCTTTTCATAAACCTTGGCTTTTTGCTTGATCTTGAAAAGGCAATTGTTTGGCCTCTCCTTGTAGACTAGCCTTGTTGATTAGCTTCTCAAATGTCTTGGTGAAGCCCTTAAGCATGAAAGACGCCATGGATATTCTTCAAGAGAATCTCAATGGCATGTTGTTACTGGTTCACACTTCATACTGTTATGCTATCGAGAATATAATCAATGAGGACTCACCGGGGGTTGTTGTTGTATAATGAGATCACCTATATAATAACCCTTTGAGCTCAAAAATCTCTTGATGAAGAGTTACTCTAACTTCAAATATCTTTAATGAACCATTGATTCAGCATACCAATCAAAAGCAATACCCATAGGCTACTAAAAGTTGGAAAAGCATCCCACATGTTGCAACAAGCGCCCTGTGAGCTATGTGCCTTGGGTTTCCACCATCAAATCTTTTGAAGGAAGGAGGCCCAAACCCTTGGGATATTGGATAGCATAGAATTCCTCCAGGTAGAGTCTACCCTTTGGAACCGATGATCCTCCCGCTTGACAAAGCTTCCTTCCTTTTCAACCATGGATTTTATGTCTTTTTCTTGTATGGAGGTACTTTCCACTACCTTCCCATATAGACTAGTGCTACCTTGCTCAATGGGAGGTAGTGTCTTGACTGGGTCCAAGACATGCACAAACTTAGGCTGATTGACATCGACTATAGTAGGATGAACTAAAGGGGCTTGCTTTTGAAGCACTGAAATGGTTGTTAACAAGTCATGCCAGCTGCATCCCATCAATCTCATCCTTCTACCTTGATGTCAAAGGTGTTGGGTGATTCTTGTCTCTTGATCAACCTCATCACCTTCCATGGCTTGTTATTCCAAGAAGAGATCCTCTAGTGTCAACCATGCATCTGAACTCATCAAGTCATCTTCATTTTGGGATCGGCGACTTTCTCTTCATCGGACCATGCATACCCCAAGATTTCTTTCTTCTTCATGAAATAATGTGCAACTATCTCATCTAAAGAATGATCTATCTCAACAGGAACAAACAGTTTAGGCTCGGTGTGATCACTCGTGGAGGCAGGACCTGCCTATCGGTGGAGTCAATCCTATGGTGACACTCCTGATGAATGATACTTGACTTTTGGTATGAGAGGGTAACAATCTAGATGTTCCACTATACATTTGCGTCTAGAATATCTATAATAACTATCACCATCTCCACATCTGGTTGTATGGGCGGAGTTGGTGAAGGGGACTACCACGATGCTTCGGGGTCGCCACTCCTTTCGCACCACCACTGGGGCAGAAGGTTGAGTAGGAGAGCTCGGCCCTACCATAATGGGTGGTGTAAAAGGGGTAGGATCCCTTGGCCATAGTCGGATCACCAACTGGGTGCACTTTTCCCTGGATGCGGCCTCCATGGCCTTAGATGGAATGGGAAATGTTGTAACAATGGATGAGGGTAGAGCGTGGGGTGAGACACCACCGACTCTTTGTGCACAACTTCCCTCTTGTGGTGGGTCCCCATTGAGAAGAATTATCGTGGTGGGGTAGCATGTCTGGAAAATCATTAGCGAAGTGGTCGGGTGAACCTCATCTCTCCTACTAGTAACATGTGATGTATGTGCCTCATGGCCTCTCACAATCTATCTTTCCCACATTGGGGATAACAGATCAAGATCAGTCTCAAACTCTAGCGTGGGTATATGCTCACGGCATAAAATGATGGAGGCTGCACGACCTCCTCCCAAAACTATGGGCTAAAATTGCACCACTATAGGAGGTGATGAACGAATCCTCCTGACATCCTCTGTGATCCAGAGAGGATGGGCGGTTTTTAGTAACTAGTGGTGAAGTGACAATGGAGACTCATCCATGGCGATCAAGGCAACCTCCCAGCTCTAATATGGGTGGGGTGCTTGATCATGGTTCTTATTCCTACATGTGTGGGATGGGAGGAGTGTGAGCTAGACCCATACTCAAATGTGGGAGGCAAACCCACGAGATGAGGAGCCTTACCCTTGAGGTACATATGGTGGTACTAGCCTCACTAGGGCAACATGAGCACACGGGGCAACTACAATTGAGTGCACATGCTACTATAATAATTAAAGTCACTCAACTTTCTTCTTTAGTGAGGAGACAATCAAAGGGTAAGTCAATTGATGTGACTAGATCACTTTCATCGCGGCTGTGGTGAGGGAGTGCCCTCACAAGTGATCCTAGCTCCCTCAAATCCATGGCCAAAGTGAATCAGGTGGGTATGGTCCAGATGGGGAAGTTGACTATCTAAGTTAGATCCATACCATGGTAAGGTAAGACAAACTTTAGAACATTTCAGCATCTAATATTTGGCTATATCTGCCTATAAGAATCTGCAATGAGAAATGAACTTGTATCATATTTCTATCTCTATAGACTTTGAATTTTGAATTTGAAATTTTGAACTCACATCCAACAACTTGGAAGTGTTAAGTGGGGTTCAAATAGAAGAGATTGATTGAAAGAGGAATTTAAATATGAATCCAACTTCAACAAATTTATCTATTTTGAAATATGAATTCAAAATTTTTGATAAGGATGCTTCCATAGGTTCATGGTTTGCTGAATTTGAATTTTTGATTTTGAGTTCCTTTAACAAATTTAAGTTTGTTAAAGTAAGGGCCAAGTTGATTTTATTTTGTTTGATTGTTTTGGAATCTCACTTACTTCGCAAATTTAGGTACACTAAGTGAAGTGTTTTGAGAATGGCTGTTTCTTTTTATGAATTTTGTTTTGTTTTGATTTTTTGGAAAATTTGGAATTCTTACTTAGCAATTTAGGTATGCTAAGTAAAGAACCCAAGTGTGTTTTGTTTGATTTTTGAAAATAGGATCTTTAGCAAATTCAAGTATGCTAAGGAAATCCCAAGTGTTTCATTTTTATTTTGATGTTTTGATTTTTGAAAAAGTAGGATCCTTAGTAAATTTAGGTATTCTACAATACGTTTTGAAAATGTTTGATTTTGGGTTTGGAGACTTCATTTAATAAATTTGAGTATGCTACATGAAGTTTCAAAAATGTGTTTAAAATTTTTTATTTTGAAATTTGGAGACTTCACTTAACAAATTTGAGTATGTTAAATGAAGTTCCAAAAAGTTGTTTGAAAAATTTTGATTTTGGGATTTGGAGACTTCACTTAACAAATTTGGATATGTTAAGGAGTTCCAAAAAATTTTGAAAATTTTGATTTTTTTGGGTTTGGAGACTTCACTTAAACAAATTTGGGTATGTTAAATGAAGTTCCAAAATGTGTTTAAATTTTGAATTTTGGATTTGACTGAGATTTGGTTTTAGTTTTTTTAATATTAAATTTAATTTTGGATTCAATAATTAAAGTGAATTTTTGATTTAAATTTTTTTTGATTTTGTTTTGGAATTTAACTTAAAAAAATGTAAATATGTTCAATGTTTTTAAATGATATATTTATTTTTTTAATTGAAAGAAATCTTCATTTACAAATTTGTATATTAAATGAAGATATCATATATTATTTTTTGAAAAGTTTAATTTTGAAATGAAACTTCCATTCAATATATGAATTTATTGAATGAAAGGTTCATGTGTTTTGAAAATTTTATGATTATGATTTGATTTTGAAAATATGATTATTCATTTTATTTTGAAAATGAAATCTTCATAAATGAATTGAAAGAAGATTCATTTTTTTTTTTGGAAAATGTTGTTAGTTTATTTTTGAAAATCCTACATGTAACAATTATGAATTGTTAAATGAGGGTGATAAAATTTTTGAAAAATATTTTATTAAGTGCATTTTTGAAAAGGTGCTTTTGAAAAGCAAAGTTCTTTATAGAAGATTTATTTATTTTTTATTTTATGAACCTTTCCTTATCATGAAAATGATAAGGAGGAAGTCTTTAAGATGTTTCTTTTTGATTTAGATCTTTTCATTTTAGCCATTGGAGAACCCAATGGGGGTTTTAAGACCAATAAAGAATGTCATCCTAAAACCTAAAGATATTGGCTAACTCAACTTAAGAATGAAATAAGCTAAGTGTCAACGGGAAGAAAGATAGTCTCAGATTCATATCAAAGTACAAACCCACTATAGATACTCAAAGATAACGATCATTTACCAAAGATGGAGAGAGGAACCATCCCCAACGGAGTTGTTAGAAAATCTGTGGAGAGTAATTTCTATAGGGGCGAGTCACCTTTTAAATCTATTGAGGAGAAATGAAAGATGAAAGACCTATAGAAATTCATCTTTTTAGGATACCACGCAGATCCGCTGATGTACTTATTCAGGTGATCAAGTACATCATCAAGGAGAAAGTATACTATCTCGAAAGATAGAAGTCACTACCCTTTAATGGACCTAATCACCTTAATAAGGACTCTTAGGATGATGGGCATATATATATATAGATTCTCTACTTTACATGAAAAAGTAAAGCAGGGTTTATTTTAAATAGTATTCATTAAGTTCCCTATAGGGGCAAGCCCACATAGTTAATTACATCATAAAGAATGGGGCTTCCTTAGAAAAACTCTCGATTAAGGTAAATGATCGTTGTCTTTAAAGATTTCAATAGGAAAGGACTATTAATCGATTGGTTTATTTATAAAATCAAATGAGATTGATCAAAAGAGGGGATAGTTATTATCGAAGCCCAAATGGAAGATAAGTAGGAGATGTCCATGATGCTAGGAAACCTAGCGAACATCTCAAACTATCCTATAGTTAGGCTTTACATTTTTGAAATTGATTTAGCTAGTTTGAGTTATATTTTTTCATTAGAAATTTGGGACTTATGATTTCTTAACACAAGATTAAGGAAATGCCTAAGAGGTGAAAAATTATGCTTATGGCTTGCAAAGGGGAGAAGAAACCTCAGAACCTAAATCAAAGGAGCTTTGGCGAGAGCCGGAAGCACAACCTAAATCTAAGGAGAAAATGGGTGGTTTTCCTCCAGAGGACAAACCACATGACTTGGACTTACAACCTGGGTGGCCTCAACTAACTCCTCCTACTATTTTAAATACATGTAGGCAAGTTTTTATGCTTATGCAAGATAGCTAGGCTATTATTTATTTATAAATAGACTAAGTCCTTAAACTCACTCCCTAAAGAGATTAGATCATGTAAATGGACATGCTTCAAATGACCTAAATCTAATGCAATTCAAATTTTATTTTTTTTATTTTCATTTTAGATAATTATTTTGGCTCAGGCTAATAGGATTCATAAGACTAATGTATGAGAAAGAAGGTTATTGGCCAAAATTAGTGAGAAGGGAGGAGGTGAGTTTCCACCATGGCTCCCAAAGGTCAAGCCAAGTTTCTCCAGCAAAGGTGGAAGCCCTCCAATCAAGAGTGAAATAAGATGCATTTGTGCATGATATTATAAAGAAATGCTCATCCATTGTAATTCTTTTATCTTGATTTTAAACCTAAATTTTTGAGGTTATGAGTTGTTTAATTTTATTTGAGTTGTTAAGTTGGGTAAAAGATTTATTTTTCCTAAAGAGCCTAATCCATCATCATACATAAAGCAAGGAAAGAAAGCATGCCACTTAATACAAAAGCTAAACAAATCATCAATCAATTTATAAAGCTAATGTAAAGAATAAAGGCCATTGTGGTGGGCACCACACAAACTCAAAAATATGAAATGTGGGTAGCCGAGCTCTATCCTTATACAACCCGGATTATAAATGAATTGAATTACAAATAATCAAGGAATTCATTTTTATAGAGGTCTTCAAGCTTTATTCTTCCTTCTTCTTTCTTCTTTCTTCTTTCTTCTTCTTTTCTTCCTTCTTTTTTCTTCTTTGGTTCCTTCCTTTGGATGGTTGGAAGGTAGATGCACTAAGGCTTCACATGGTATATAAGATAGGATCTTATAACCTTATGACCAATGCTCATCCTAATCCCCATAAGAATTATTCTAAAATCTTAATTGCATAATTTTACATGAAAAAGAAAAGTGGAAATCTAACACACAAATAAAGGTTAGCTAAAACAACACAAATCCCAAGCATGTATATTGGACTTATCACCCCACACATGGGTGACTAAGTCCAACTATTGGATTATGCTTAGGGGTATAAAGTACACAAGCAAAAGCATTTATATTTTTATTTATGATATAGCCCTTAAGCACAATCCCTAAGAAAGAATAGTTAGACTAAGCATCATTCATTCATGACAAACCTACATCCATCTAAAACATATATCACAAAACAAAATAAACATCAAACCATGCATAACCTAAAGCTAGAAGTGGTGACTTGGCTAATGTGTGTGCTTTGAAGGCTTGTGTGGTATGCTTAGCTATGGTTTTTTCAAATAAGTGTGAAAAACATGCTCAACTTAGAGGAGAGTTTCATTTAAGTTGTTTGATTATTTTGGGTTGATTTTATTTCATATTTTAATTTGGTTAAGTGGATCCTACAATTAATTACTAAGTTATGAAGAGGAAAGAGAGAGAACTTCTTTCCTTTTCTAAGTAATTTCTAAAATAGGTTCACATTTTAGTTTTATTTAGAATGTTTTTGATTAAATCTTTTAATTAATCTAAGTTTAGATAAACTCTAAACAAACCTATTCAAAAAAAGGCATTTTAAGATTAAATAAAATGAATCAAAATTCACATAACACACATTACTTCATTTCTTTCCCAACATTATGGATGGACCTAAGCATATCTATACATACAAATGAGAAATTTAACACTTTATGATGCATGCTAAGTAATCCATTTAAGGAAATTTAGAAGTTGAATATGCATGATTTTCTTAAGTAGAAAGGGTTTCCTTATCCAAATTTTCACATACACACACATGAAAGTAAGAAAGGCATAAGTGAGTACAGCCATTGTTAACAGGTGTGTACAAGACCTTAGCTACTTTAAAACCTCACAACCTGGTTGTCCTAATATATACTTTCCTTAAATACAAACATGTGTAAAAGAAATGAAATAGAAAGAAGAATGCAAAAGTTGTATTAATGGATTCATTTTATTTATGCAATTTATATAGTATAGGTAACCCTCTTAAGTGGTAGCATAGAGATGAATAGGATATGGAATTAGGTGAGTGTTAGGTTCTTTTCAAATGAACCATACACTCACCAAATTCTATTCAAAACTATACCAACATAAGAAAGAAAGGAAATATGCTAAGCATACCTTTATAATCTTTCACATGCAAACTTATAATTAAAGTATAAGTAGCACTTTCAGATTTGGTATTTGGTTTATATGTTTTGAAAATAATTTGGATTTAGTAGTGATAAACCACTCATATTTCTACTTTAACTAACACATGCAAATTTGACATAAAGTAAATAATTTCATTTTGAAATTTGAATTTGAAAAATATGAATGCATGAAACCACATGACATACAAATTTAACATGTTGGGGAAAGATTCAAAGTAATGAAAGCATGTAAACAAGTTCACTTCACTTAAATCCTAAAGACATTCTTATAGAATAAGAAAGTTTAAAATAAATCAAAGTGAATTCAAAGTGATTTTTTTTAGTTTAGAGTTTGATTTAATTTTGAAAAGGTGAGATGAGTTTGATGTTCCTAACCCATTCCCACATGTGTTTGATATTTTGTTTAATTTTTAGATAATTAGATCCATTTTTATGCATTAATTAGGTTAAGGTATGAATTAAGTAACTTAATTAACCCTTACCTACACCACCTTAGAATAATTAACCAAATAATTATGAGCTAATGAGATGACATAAAACTCACAAGGAATTTAAATTTGCAATGCACCTAATAAGAAAATGCAATTTGGCTCATATTAAAGTTAATTAAGCTAAGGGTTTAGCTTAAGTAATTTCAAAACACCCTTTCACACTTATGAATTGGGTTTTGATTTTTAATTGAACTTAGGCTATTAAACACCTAAGCACTACCCAAGTAGATTAATTAAGTTCTGTGAACTTAGAATTTTAAAATTAATTAAGGGATAATTAATGAATTAACTTAATTAAGAGAGATTAAGGAAAGAAAGGGGTTTAAATAGCTTGGGAAATGCCCCAAAATTATTCCATAAACCTCTACTTATTGGATCAACCTTAATCAACCCTAATCATAAAATCACTAATCATCCTAATTATCTTAATTACATAAGAGGGTAATTAAGAAATCATGCAATTCTTTCAATAAACTCAATAAATCCCAAGAAAATTAGGGAGGTAGTCCCCCAATTCCAAGAAATTTGGGATTAATTAAGTTTAATTAAAAGTAATTAGCAAAAATGAATTTCCAATAAAACCCAAATTCAAAGAAAAATATAATTCAAAACCCATTGAAATTAATTTTAAAATATTCTAGTTGAATTATCTTTCCATAGATAATTTTTTGAATTTTGAGGAGTTATGAATTTTAGAAGATCCTGTTAATTAGAAATTACCAAGGCATTTAACCAATGGCATATCCACGCGCTACGGTCGCGCTTACAGGCCACATGTGAGGGGACTTAAGTTGTCAAATCCCAAAAGGTGACGCACATGTTATTTGATCTCTCCGATCAAAGATTGGATGAGATCTCCAAAATGGGTAGGGGATTTCTAGACGTGGGGAATTATCTCATCCATCGATCTAAAATGCGTGGATGGATGGCTAAGATCTCCCAAGTTCTTCCTTTTGATCAATAGAGATCATCCATGATCAAGGGGAAGATCTGAGCTCGATCTAGCTTGGATTCAAACCAAATTCAACATGCATCATCAAAAGCTAAAGAGTGGCAAATCCAACGGTCAAAAATCCATGGGATTAAAATTTCTTTCACAAAGCTTCACACAACATTGAGTTTAATGGTGAAAATCATACCTCGGTGAGGTGATCACCTGCTCGATTCTTGGAGAAGCTTCCTTGAGATGAAGTTTGAAGTATGAGCACTTGAGGTTGAGTGGATTGGTGTATGGACCAACTCCTCCTTGCTAGCTTTGACTTGATCTAGCTCTTCCTTGTGGGAACTTTAAAGGAAGCTTGGGTGCACCTCGAATTTATTCCTTGATGAAGTATGCAAGAGAATTGGATGGAAATTGAGTGAAGAGGAAGTTAGAATGGACTCCACACTATTGGAAAATGAAGAATTTGATTTCCTCTAGAGCTTAGGAACTCGAGATGGATTTCCTCCCCTAGTTTAATTGCGATGATGGATTTGAATTTGTTTAGGGGAGTATATCTCCCCTTGAAGGATCGATGACGCATGTGCCATTTTGATCCAATTGATCATAGGAAGGTTGTTTTATCATTAGAGTGTGCACATGGTCGGTTTGAGCCAAGGAGGATTGCCAACCTCCATGTGCTTGAATTTGAGTGGGAGAGGATTTTGAATTTGCATTTTGACCCATTGGTTTGGTCTAGGGACCAAATGGGCTGACCCAAACCCATTGTTGGGTGCACCACTCATTAGGTCCCCTTGAGCTTTTAGGAAAGCCTTAAGTGGATATGAAGAGGGTATGACCAAATTACCCATAGATTAGTCCAAAATTTGTTCTATGGCCTAGGGGTTGGATGGCCATTTTGCTAATTTTCTACTTTGGATATGTTGGGTATGGCCAAGTTTCATGAGATTTAGAATTCATTTGATAGGGTTTGGATTTAGGTCAAAATGGGTCAACTTGTGTTAAGTTGACCAATTGGTCAAATTGGGTCAAACCAAGCTTTGGGTCAAGTTCATATGACCATTTGAAATGCTTTGGTGGCTTTGATTTGATTCAATTTGATATAGTTTTGAATTTGGCTCATATGATTTCATTTAGGTCAAATGGGTCAAGTTGACCTATTTGACCCATTTGACCTATTTGAGGTAGGTCAAGGGTAGGTTTAGGTTAGGTTAGTCATATGGAGTGGATTGGTATCTTTATTTCCAATCAATTTGGTTAAGTTCAATTTGGCTCAACATGACCCCTTTAGGTCATGTTGTCTAAGGTCAATTGGGCTGGGTCTAGTTGGCCAATTGAGGCTTTGCTCAAGTTCCACAAGTGATTTGGAATGAACTTGACCCATTGGTTTGATCAATTTGGCTTAGATCAAGTTTTGACACATTTTGACCCTTTAGGTCAAAATGGGTCAACTTGGGTCAAGTGACCAATTGGCTAGGTTAGGCTCAAATGTTGGCTTGGTCAAGTTCAAACATAAGTCATGAGTGACCTTAGATCAATGGTTTCAATCAATTTGGCCTATGGTGGAATTTGGCTATGTTAGGTTTCATTTTGTTAAGTGTTGACTCAACCCTTAGGTTTGACTTGGTTTGACCCAATTTGATTGATTGATCATCCCATGATGATTGTTGATCATGATGAGAGATATAGATGAGTTTGGTTCAATCCAATTTGGTTAGGATTAGAATTTGGCTCATAAGGGTACTTTAGGTCACTTTGGGTCAAGTGAGCCTAAGTTGGTCAAATGGCCTTGATCTTGTATATGGACTTATGATTGAAATATAAATCCATTTACAAGTGGTTTGAAGCCAAATGGGTTTTGACCCATTTGACAATTTCATATTCAAAGGAAGAATATGAAAGGGTTTTGGCTTTGATTTTTTTTACTTGGGTTTTGATTGTTTGATTGGAGTTTGGATTTATAAATGGGCTCATGATTGTAGTTTTGATTGAATCATGAGAGAAAATCAAGAGTTTGGCTTGATTTGAAAATGATTTAGCTAAGTTCAAGATTTTGACTTGAAAGGCTTAGATTGGATTTTGAGTTGATTTGAGTTTGATTTTTGGAATTAGTTTTGATTGTTTGAATTTATATTTCATTTATATGTGTGAATATAAATGGTAATATAAATGGATCAATAGAAAATTTCAAGGATTTGAAGTGGTTTAATCATGATTTAGGCTAAGTCCATTAAGAATGGTTTAAGGGACTTAGGAAAATTTTGGAGTAGGGATTTGAATTTTTTTTAAATTTGGTTTGATTGATTTATATTTATATTTCATTTATATATGTGAATATAAATGAGGATATAAATGAATTTTGAGAAAATCCCATGACTTTGAGATGGTTTGATCAAGATTTTCTCTAAGTCCATTAATGGAGAATTAAGGGACTTAGAAAAATTTTTAATTTGGAAATTTAAATTGAGGATTTGATTTGATTGATTTATGTTTATATTTCATTTATATATGTGAATATAAATGAGAATATAAATGAGTTTTGAGAAAATTCCATGAGTTTGAATAGCTTTGATCAAGATTTAGGCTAAGTCCATTAATGTAAAATTAAAGGACTTAGGAAATATTTAATGAATTGATTTGGAATTTTGAGTTTAGTTTGATTGATTTGAATTTATATTTAATTTATATATGTGAATATAAATGAGAATATAAATGATTTATAAGAAAATCTCAAAGATTCGATTTGGTTTAGATCATAATTTTGGTTAAGTCCTTAAGGGAAGGTTAAGGACTTAGGCAAAATTTGGACTTAGGAATTTTTTGATGGATTTTGATCATGGGGTTCAATCATAGATTTTAATCATGGATTTGATTTGAGTTTGGAGAAAATAAATAAGAATTGATTTAGAGTTTGACTTGAATGAAGGAAAGTAAGGAATGGTTCAAGCTAAGGGTAGGCAGGTTTTCCTAACACTCCTAAGGCATGACTTATTCCTATGGTTAACTCTTCTAAGACTTCTAGGGCTAGGTTGAGTGTCCACATAATCACTAGATGTGTCTTATGACTAAAGAACTCTTAAAGTTTAAGAGAAATCCTAAGCCTAAGATGGAGGGGTTGAGGGCTCATTATAAAAATGAGGTCAACACTAAGCACATAAGGAGGATCAATTAAATTAATCTTGTTGATTAAACTAATTATAATGATGTAACCTTTATTAATTTCAATTTTCTTTTTTTTTTTTAAATTTTATTTATTAATTTAATGATTTAATTAAACACCTTAAGGATGATTTTGGGAGAACAATTAGGAGGGGAGGTCCTAATCATTTTCCTAGATTATCCTTACTATTATGATGACTAAATTACCTTCCCTAATCAATTTCATAATTTTCTCAATTTTAATAGTTATTAAATTACTCAAAAGAGGTAATTAGAGATTTAAATTATAGTTTTTCCAATCTACTTAGCAAATTAATAAACAAAAAAAATTATGGGAGGTAGAGGTTATCCCATATATCCAACATGCCAAATTTCAAGTTATTTAACCAAGTGATTTGGGTTTAATTAATGTAACTAGTTGAAATTTTAAACCCTAATTAGTCACTATTCATTGGGTGAAACATAAGGATTTTATTTTTCTTAGATTCTCCTCTATTTAAGCTTTCCATAGATGGTTTATTTGTATTTTTTTATTTTTCTATAATTATTTATGAGTTTTTCAAGTTCTAACTAATTTATCACAATTTTAGCCCTAATTAAATGATTTATACAGATGACGCCACGTGGACGCTGACGTGGCAGCACTTTCCACATGGTGCATCGAGATTAGCTATTTAAAACATTTAATGCGGCAGCTGACTCAGTAGTGGTGGACGCGATTTCATTTCGGCTGTTTGATCAGAGATTGAACGGTCGTGATTAATCCCTTGATTCTAAAGGAAATAAATAGAAAAAGCTAACGCAATTAATCATGGTCATCCATGCTAATTGTGTAGAACGGACTGCATATGATCCATCGTCCCACGAGCACTGAAAGACGGACACCATCTACCTTTTGCAGCTCAATTCGAGCTCGTCGGAGCTCGTTCGACGGCAAAACTAATTAGGGATGAAATCTAAGAAAATCCTACGGCAAGATTCACATGAAATCATGATTTTTTTTTTGCAAAAGACTAATAATTTTAAAATTTTCTATGTTCATCTGCTTTTATCTCATCGGAGCTCAAAACCAATGGTCTATCGACTGAGGTAGCTTCGTCTTGAAGAGACAAAGCCCTGTTAAGAAGCCAGTGAATTGCCTCCCCGCTGGTTGCTCTGTGGAACAAATGTCATCACAAAACTAGTCGGAGTTGGTCTCGGGGGTAGTTTTAGGTGCTTGAATAGACTGAGAATTGATTTATTTTGATTTGTCGAGACTAGGGGAAGGTGTGGAAAGAATTAATTTAGGTTTGGTAGAGATTTGGTGAGTTTGGACGGAGAGGAGGCTCAGGTTCAAGTGGAGCTTGGTCTTGCCGACAATCGGAGGCATGAGGGAGCTCGGGGATGCTTGGGGAGTACGCGAAATCATCTGAGGAGTGTGTGGCTTGAGTTTGAATGGGAGAGGATGGGTATACTTCCCTCCCAAGTGAACCAAGCCATGGGATTGGTTCAACTTTTGGCAATCGCCCGGCCAGTATGGGTGGTTAGAGGTGGTATGGGGCCAGTGATGTGGAGGTGTTTAAGTGGCTGAGGAAGTTTAGTGGCTTATCATGGGGTGTATACCTCTTTGGAGGTGTACCAATGGTCGACCAGGAGGAGGAGGGCCTCCCCTTGGTCAAGGGCTACACCCAACAGCTTTTAGTTAGGTTGGGTCAGTGGGCCTATCTCTAAAGAGGGCTAAAATTGACTATTATGGGCAGAGGAGGTGGGTAGGCCGTATGTATAGAGACTTATCTTATTTTGAACCCTTGATTCACTTTAATTGACCCAAACTGTGTTCACCATGGGTTGGGTTTACTTGGGCAAGTCAATATGGACCTAAAGGTGAGTCATGCCAAGTTTGGTTGGGTTTGACTCAAGTTGACTCATATCGGTCAATTTGGATTTACTTGGGCTAAGTTGACCAATTGACCAAATTGGGTCAAGAGGGATATTAGATTATGTTTGATTGGATATTTGAAATGCATTGGTGTAATTGGTTTGATCCAATTTGAAGTAGATTTGAGTTTGGCTCATTTGAGTTTATTTAGGCCAAATAGATTAAGTTGACAAATTTGGTCAAATTAGAAAATTTGGTTTGAGTCGAAGGTTGGTTCATATTTGAATAATCATTTGAGATTGAATGTAGGTGTTGAATTGAATTGATTTGAATTAATATGAAATTTGGTTCAATTTGATCATTTAGGTCAAATTGGGTCAAATGGGTCGATTGAGCTCATTTGATCAAATTGGCTTCAATTTGTGGTTGAATTGTGTTTAATACTCAATTAATGATTTATTGAGTTCATTGGATGTAATCAACTAGAATTAGAATGAGATTCTGTTCAATTTGACCCTTTAGGTCGAATTGGGTCAATAGGTCAAATGATCAAATTAGCTTGGCTAAACCTAATTTGATGTAATTAAATAATAAATGGTGATCAACAATCATTTTGGAAGAGATTGGGTGAGTTGGTTTGGTTCAATTGAAGTTTGATTGAAGCTTAACTCAATTGGGTCATTTAGGTTAATTTGGGTTGGATGGATCAATTGGGTTGATTGGGTCCAATTGAGGCTATATGAAGATTGGAACATATTCAATGATAGATTTAGAGTTGATTGGAAGCTTTGATTGCAATTGAGTTGAATAAGATTTAATTTTGGCTCATTTGAACCCTTTTAGGTCAAATGGGTCAACTTGGATCGATGGAGTTGATTGGCTCGATTGAGTGGATTGTGATAAGTTGTGATGTTTGGTAAGATGCTTGGAATAATCAAGGAATTTGGATTGAGTTGGATTGGCTTGATTCAAATTGAATCGGGTTTTGATCTTTAAGGAATTCACATGAGCTAACTTGGGTTAAGACTTAAATTGGCTTGGCTTAATTCAATTCGATTGAAATCAAGGTTTATTCATGTTGAATTGGAGTCTAAAAGAGTTTGGATAAATTAAGTTTCAATCAATTTAGTTTGATATTGAAGAATCCAAATAGGTTGGGTTGGGTTGAGTCAACTTAGCCTGTCTAGCCAAGTTAAGCCGTTGATGGATCAAATTGAGCCTAAATTGATTTGGTATTTGGCTTGAAGCTTGGATTGTATTCATTTGATTTGGATTCAGTAAATTTATTGATCACAGACTTTGGTTGAGTCTTAGAATATGTGAGGCTTCACTTCTTCTAAGGCAGGCTCTAGTCCTAAGGTTGTACCCTATGAGTCTTTAGGTTTGGATTTGGTGTTCCCTTAATCACTAGAAGTGTCCTAGCACTATAAAACTCTTAGTGTTTAAAAGAGTCCTAAATCTAGGGGGAAGGTAGTTAGCCTCACTCCAAAAGTGAGGTCAACATGCATCTATATTTTTCTAATTAGATTCTAGCCTATTCAGTGGATCCTCACTTGAGTTCCTTCTAAAGATGCCAATCTTTTTTTAATTTGATCTCATTTATTCTTCCATTATGTCTTATTATATTTTCTTCTTGTTTTCTCCTAAAATTTTTTTATTATGTTTTGCCAATCTTTTTTGTTGAAATGTGTCGTTGGTCTGTTACCTAACTCAATTTCTCTTAAACATAAGTCATAAAAATAATCTTGATCTCTTTCCCCCATGTGGTAGTTATACCACCATCCTTTAGTTTGCCCATCTAGTAATAACTAAATAAGTGAGTGAGTAGCTAGATATATTAAATTACAATTAGATTAACTCTTACTAACCCAAAGTCATAATTGAAAGGTGCAATACGGTATAAGAAAGAAAGTGACCCACCCAAAAAAGTTCTATAGTAGTAAGCTAGATTGTTGTTAAATAGGAGCATATGAAGTTGACATCATGTAAGATCATATAGCCATCAAGTGACAATCATATGAAGTGCTAAAGTGAATGCATTATGCTAGTTATTTTAACTAACTGCGCAATGTTTCAAATGTAACAAAAAAAAACATGCATACCTAGGCAGAATGATTTTAAGACTTGTGCAAGCCAGAATTAATCAAAATCATCTAAAATATATGCAATTAAAATAGTCGTTCAATTGCATATTTCATGTCAGTTAGCTTTATGCAAAATATCTTATGCACATTCCATTATGTTGCATCATGATAGAGAAATTGATCTAATTAATGGCAGTAAATAATATCAAATTCTCTTTTAGTTCCCTATTTAAGAAAGAATGAACATCACTACAACATATCTTAATGAAGTGTTAGCATAAAAATATGAAATTAAAAATATTCTATATTTAATGTATATATATATATATATATTATTTTTTTTAAATGTTCTATTAAAAATAGTAATAGAGAAATTCTTTAGAGAAAATGTTCAATAAACTTCCTAGATCAAAGTTTAAAATGTTGCTCCGTTGGGCTGTGGTACCGGCTACTTGTGTCAGATCAATGTTCCGTGTTCCATACTTGGCAGCGGATTAGAAGAATGGAGTCATCTGTAATTTGCTGCATTGAACATGGGCAGCCTCGTACATTAACATAAAAATTCGTCGTCCGAGCCAAGGAAACGAAACGAAACGAAACGAAAAACAATAGTGAAGGAAGCGAGGTGAATCAGTCCAAGAAAAACCATCGTCTATTCTCCGAGCGATCCTCCGATTTTGGTAGCTCTGCTCATTCTCCCTCTCTCTACTCCGCTCTTTCCCTCTCACCGCTCTCTCTCTGTCTCCTCTCTCTCTCTCTCTCTCTCTCTCTCTCTCTCTCTCTCTGTTTTTGACGACTGCATCATTCTTCTCCTCGTTTCTAGCCCTTTAAACGTATCGCAGACGGGAAGAGTGAAATTCATTTCCCCTTCAATACACCGACAACCTTTGATGCAAGGGTTAAACATATCGTTTTCTCGCTGTATGAGGGTCTACTGAGCACGTAAAGCACTGTTCTCCCACGATTCATCTTAGCCATCGATTGAACCCCAGGACTCGATGTGCTCCTTTCCCCGCCCTTTCCATCTGTGTTACTTCTGAATTCCTCCACGCCCTTGTACATATTCAACTCTTAGCCCTAGGGACCAGTTTTGGGGTTGGAATACTCAACTGCCCTGTTTAGGGTATTGTAAAGCTTTATTTTTCAATTAGGAAAGAGTTTCTTGGTGCAGGCATCCTTGGTTTCCTCCAATAGAACGTCTCTTTACTATCTCAGCGTTACGGAAGAAGCGTCGGTTTTTATAGTTTTCATTTGTTTTTTTCACATGAAAGGATAGAGTTCGAACGGTTTTGGTTTGTTTCTCGTCTATCAAGCTATAATCTAAGAGCTGAGCGGTTTCCGTGGATGAGTTTGGAGAATGAGGTCCAATTGTCGCTGCGATCCCCGATGGGAAGCAGCGCGCCTGTATCGGATCAGATGTAAGCGATCCTTTGAATCTTGGCTTATTTAATTGAATAAATTGGCGAATTCATGATCTTCTGCTTCTAACCTGTCTTCTTTTTGGATCTAGGAAGCCGAGAATTAGGTATACGAGGGAATTTTTTTTGTCTTTGAGGGAACTGGATGTTTGCAAGAAGGTGCCCAGTGGATTGGACAAATCAATCCTGAGGTATGCTTACCTTTTTTTTCCCGATTTGTTCTTTGATAAGTTTCATCTGTCGTTAATGGCCATACACCCTTTTCGTTTTCTCCTGGGGCAGTGATCTTGAAGAAGCTGCTAATACTGCGTCTGAGCGGCAAAGAAGTTTCGGCAACTCATCTTTGCAGGGTTCAAGGCGAGGAGAGTATGGTTCGCAGTTGCTGAATAGACCAGAAAATTCAAGCAGTTATACAAAAGGTATCCCCTCCAGGTGGGATACCCGCTCATCTGGATCAAGTGAAAGGGAAGTAGACTTGCAGGCTGACCGTGAATCATTTACCCAAGGTCTGTTTGATTTTCCTTACATTTGTCCTTCCTTTTTGGTGGATGATTTCCTCTTTCGCTGTTCAATTCCCTGTTTTCTTGCAAGTGCTACTATGACGTAGAATATTGACTTATCTGCTTCTGGTCGTAGATATTTAGACTGATGCATCCACTTGATTTTACCATGCTAGCTATTAACTCAATTAGAAGGATTTTATTGTTATTTCTACCATCGGGCTTACCCAAAATTTCTGAAGGCCTTTCTGGGATATCTAATAAGCAGTTTGATGTTATTGTGGTATGGTGTTTTACTGCATATGATTGCCTAAATACTTCCTTGGTAGGTATGTTTGTTGGTGTTAATGTTAGGATGGCTTTATACGGTTTTCTTTTAACAAACCAATTCATCTTTTATGTTTTAAGAATCTCAAATATTTCCACTCTTTAATTTGGAGCCCCTATATTTGTTAATTGGTTGCCTCTTTTGACAAGAAGTTCATCGTATGTTTTTGTTCTTACTTTTTGCTATCTAGAGATTAAACTTTATGATCTATGTCAAGGTTGCAATTTGCTTTGTTTGTTCATATTCTTTGATCATGTAATTCTACATTTTTAAGCAGTTTTATTTTCTTATTTATTTTTTGTAGTAAGCAGGTTTCGATCTCAGGACCTTGGAATAACTTCTAAAAGTTTCGGAAACAAGTATCACAATGTTTTCTAAATGGGAGTTTATGAGACTAGTGCTTACATTTTACGGCTTTATTTTTGCTCATGAGAAAACTAAATTGCATGGTAAAGGGTGATTATTGTTATTGTTGAAAGAATTGAGTGGCTTATGGCTTGTAATTTATTCCATTTTGGGGCTGTTTATTTGATGGAGTTTTGAGTGTAAAATAAAGTTAAATGTATGGATTTCAAATTTTTATGTGTTGGAGTGTTGCAAAGTAAAAGTCTAAAGCATTTTTAGTGTATTTGAAATACATTGAAATGCTGTTTTTTTGTGTATTTGGACCAAATGCACCATTTGGTATAAAATGAGGATCGCCACCTGTTGCCACCTTTGGGCCCGATTCTTTGTCCATCGCATTAACCAACCACCGCCATCATCATTGTCTCTCACCATATACAATAGACCATCGCCATTATTAATCGTTGTCGCCGACTGCCGCCATCTCCAACCACCGATCGGCACCACTACTGTCGATCATCATCAGCTACTGTTGTCGGCCACCACTGCCATCCCAGGCCGCCGTCGTAGTCAGTCACCACTGTCGCCATCAACCGCCATCGGCCATCATCACTACCGTAGCCGCCGCCACCGCCGTTAACTGTTGTCCATCGTTTGTCACTGCTCCTATCGGCCACTGCCAAATATATTATATTATATTCACTTTATGAATCAAGAAAAATAAATCCCTATATTTATAAGGTTTTCAATCTAATAAATTAAAGTAATCCAAATAGATTACATTCATTTTATCCTACATTTATTTTATTCCTTTACACAGCCTCTTAGTTTCAAAGTGAGTATGATTGGGGTCTCAACCAAATGAGAAGGCATTTTTTTAGCTATCATAATAGTCGAACTGTAGAAGTAGGCTGATAAAAACTTCAGGAGCTCCACACATGGTAGCCCATTTATGGTGAACTATTGGGATTTTCTAGATTTCCCCTCTAAAACATGCTTCCTACATTCCTCTATATACAATCTGAGCCTTTGATATCTAACCTGTTACCTTATGTTTGATGAATGGGTGATTAATGCAATTTATGAACATTTATTTTTAGCATTTCTTTCTAAGCATGAGAAAATTTATAGGCATTTTACACACTTACGAAATTCATAACATGCATGGTTTCCATTTACAATGAACAGCATAGTGATTGAATTTTACTCAATAATATTATCTATTTTTTGAGAAAAGGGTGAACTATAATAGAAACAAAGTTTTATTTTTATTTTTTTTATTTTTTATTTTTTTGAATTTATGTAGTTGTATCTACACAAGTTAGCAGATCAACTGTTGAAATTCTTGCAATGTTGAATCATGTAATTCCTTTATGTTTAAGCTGTTTAATGTTTGAATTTTTATTATTGGGGTAATAAAAAATTAAAGAACTGCAATTGGCTTGTATAGTGCTATATATTGGAAAAAAAAAAAAATTCCTGAGCATACTAACCTGGAATCATATTCATAACCATTTAGATGTTGGTCTAGGAGGCTTGATACTTTCTTTAGTTCCTAATGCATGTGAGCTTGGAATATTCATAATTTCCAAAATGTCTTTGTTTCAATAATTTCCTTGTGCCATACTTTTGACACAAGTTAAAGCATTGATGTTGGTGACTGTTTATTTATACAATATCAATTTTTTTTATTCGTTTGTTGATCCCAATTATTTTTATAATACTATGTGTTTTTGAGTGTTTTTTTTTTGGGTTGTTTTGCAAATAGTTATCCTTCAAATATTTATGTTAGAGTTAGTCCTCAAATTGAAGCCCCTTGTACTTATAAGTTAGTGTTGTTTGAAGGCAATTCAATCTAATATTAAATCCATGTTTAGAGGTATGGTTGGTTGATCTTGGTATGAGCCAAGCTTATTTGATGAATGATTCGATCCAAGCTTTGTTCAAGCCATGCTCAACTTGTTGATTTTGATTAGCATAAAATTCTTTGCCCTACATACATGCATTTAAACACTTACATATATACATGCTATATAAATATATCATACGTGCATATAAATAGATGGGGATGTTATTTGTAGAATTCAAGTTGGATGGTTGAGGAATGCATCTGGCCTATTGTGTGATAGAAAAGTACTGCTAAGACTCGAGGGAAAATTTTTATAAGATCGGGTTAAGACCTATAATGATTTATGGAGCAAAATGTTGGCCAATAAAAGAGAAGCATAAATTTAAGTTAAGTGTTGCAAAAATGAGTACGCTCAGGTGGATGAGTGAATTTACACTTAGAGACAAAATACAAAACGAATCTATAGGTGAAATGGTTGGAGTACCTCCAATGGCAAATAAGATTCGAGATAGTTGCCTTAGATTGTTTGGTCACATAAAATATTGGTCATCTGATGACTCTCAATTAGAAGAGTAGATATATTAGATTTGACCTATGTTAAGAAAAGTAGAGATAGACTTAAGAAGGTTTGGTTAGATAGTATAAAAGATGATGTTATTTTATTAGAATTAAATGAGAATTTGACAATTAATAGGACACAATGGAGAATAATGGTTCATGTAGCAGACCCCATGTAGTGGTATAAGAGCTTGTTGTTGTTGTTATTCCCTCTCTCTCTCTCTTACTTTATATACATATAAAATAATTGCTTATTTATTTTCGTTTGAGCCCAAAACTGATAAGATTTTCATAGATCATCCATCATAATGTGAAATTCATTGTCCTACTTAGAAGCCATGATGACATCATCTAAGGTCGAGAGCATTATATTCAATAAGTTGTTCAAAAGAGACTATAACTGTTAATAATGTTGAAAATAGGTTGCAATAAGTTGAAGCTTAATCTGTTGAAAGAAAATATTCTATTTTTCTTATGGGAATATTCAACTAAAGTTGCCTTAAAGTTGTCTTTTTTATTGATTTCCACTCCTTTTCCTTGCAATAAGTTGAAGCTCAATATGAATAATGATGACCATGCAAGATATTACTGCTTTTAGAATGTCCCAAGTCTCTTACTCTATATACATATAAATAAATTGGTTATTTATTTTCATGTGAGCCCAGAACTGATAAGATTTTACATAGATCATCTATCCTAATGTGAAACTCATTGTCCTACTTAGAAGTCATGATAGCATCATCTACGGTCGAGAACATTATATCCAATAAGTTGTTCGAGAGAGATTATAACTGTTAATAGTGTTGAAATTAGGTTGCAATAAGTTGAAGCTCAGTCTGTTGAAAGAAAAGATTTTGTTTTTCCTATGGGAATATTCAACTAAAGTTGCTTTAAAATTTTTTATTGATTATTGACTTTTTTATTGGTTTCCACTCCTTTTCCTTGCGACATTCTGAATACAGTAATATCTTGCATGATCATCATTATTCATATTGAGCTCGTTGAAATCAACGAGAGAAAAGAACATGTAGAAGAAAAAGTGATTATTTGTTTTCTTTATTAAACATTCAGTTGAGAAAGCTGCTCTGCTTGTTTGAAATCTTACATTTAACTTTTTAGCTCTGCATTAATCTTCATTTTATTTTATCTTTTTTTTCTGTGGTCTATTAAGAGCTTTTTAAAGAGCAAACATGCTTAAGAGGGAATAGTACTTTTGTATTGTTTTATTTGAATTGTTTACCATATGGCTCACTGAATTTTTAAATTCTTTCTAACAGAGGTTTTATATTTATTCTATTTTGTTGAAATCGCTCTTCAAATTATAGACTTCTCATTTGTTGCAGGATGCTTGATGCTGTTCTAGTTGATATTTTATGTAGTTTCGGTGTGGTGTTTATTGATCGTTGTACTTTAAAATGACATAATCAACTTGTAACATGATGATGCCAAGCATTTTCATTGTGTTGATCTTCAAGCTAAAGTTTTGTAGCATATTTCATCTCCATCTTCATGGACTTTCGCATTAATGTAATAATAATATAATTTCCATGAAAAAATACGCATAAACTTGGAAAGTAAATCTTTTTATTTAAATTTTGCTTACTTGAATTTAGTAATTTTATTTGAAAATTGTGCAATGCCAATGAGTTGTCCTATTTTGCTTGAGCATCTTGTTTGTTCTATGAGGTGGCTTGTTTGCTTTGTTCTTTTTTCCCTTAGATTAATTTCTACATTCTGCATTTTTGGATTGTTTATTTTAATTATTATCATAACAATATTAACTATTTGGTGTATGCTGGAATTCTGCAGACTCTGGAAGAAGGTTTGCAAATCAAAATAGGCGCACTTGGCAAGATCCAGAACATGACGGACTTTTGGGAAGTGGCTCATTGGCTAGACCTCCAGGATTTGCTGGGGCATCAGCCCTTAAGACTCGTGGTAATGGCCAATATCCGCTTAGTAGGAGTACTGAACCCTATCAACCCCCACGAGCTTATAAGGTGTACTTCTCTGAGATTTCATTCTATTTATTAGTTCAGAAAGTTGTTTGGATCCGATTCTCAAAATGGGGTTCGCTTGGTTATTTATGTCAATTTGATGGTTTACCTCTGTATAAATCAGTTGTTTATATGTTGAACAGTTTTTATGAGGTAGATTATAATTTTGGGTTATTCTTCTCCATCAGGCTGCGCCTTATTCACGCAAAGATGGCAGTGATTTATGTAATGATGAAACTTTTGGATCAAGTGAATATTCGAATGTGGACAGAGCTGAGGAAGAAAGAAAGAGGAGGGGTAATACATTATCTTGGTTGCAACTTCAGGAATCAATTTCTCTTTTTAAAACAACATTTTAACTCTATTTTTTATTTTATAACTTAGACTCACGAATGCAATCCATGTTTATTAATGATTATTTTCTTTAATTGACCGTCAGAGTCCTTTGAGTTAATGAGGAAAGAGCAGCAAAAATCACTACAGGAGAAACGTAACAACGATATTCACAAAGGAAACCTTGACGTAGATATACTGCCACTATTAGACAATTCTGATGCTGATAAAAGTACAAAGAGTAGAAGCAAGCCAGATGAATCTTCAGCTGATTCTCTTTCCCCTTGCGATTCTTTAAAATCCTCTTCTCTTATCCATGTTCCTGCAGTAAGGCCACTGGTGCCACCTGGCTTTGCAAGCACATTTATGGAGAAACACAATCAGGTACATTTTTTTTGGCATTACTCACGCTTTACAAATGTTTGTGCTGTTGATGACTAGATTTCAAAGCTCATTATATAATAATGTACAGGTAGGGTGTGGATGCTTGTTATTTGGCGATTAGATAGGAATATGTTGCTTTCCTGTCTTTATTATGTTTTCAATATTAGCTTATATGTCTGTAATGGTTTGGAAGATCTTTTTTTTTCCTACTGCTGCCCAAGATTCTAGTTTTTTTTTTTTTTTTGACTGATGCAGGCTTTTTATTTCTCTATATTTCTCTTCCAATGGTGAATTAATTTTCTTTGGGATCATGCTACAGTTACGTCTTTTCTTCTTAGACATCAATTCTAATCTATTTAAAGATCAAGTCAATTATTTTTGTAAAGTTTTGATGAACAGATTGTGACACGGATGCAAATGGACCCAATATGTGTTTTTACCATCAATGACTTGAGAAATGGAGGCAGGGTTATTGGAATGTGCATTTGATTTTTTTGTATTTCAAATTATAGACTATATGAAGGAAATTTTGGATTAAAGAAGATGCGAGCTTAATTATGTTTAATCTCAAAGATTTCAATGATACTGTCAGGTAGGTAGCTGTAGAAATCCCTAGTGATTACTAATAAGCTAGAAGGCAGCAGTAAGATTTAGTACATGACTAGATGCAAAGTCAACTGACAGGATATAGTCAAGAACCATTTTTGGAAGTGCAATACATGCTTAATATGGTTATTAGGAAAACTATTTGTGTGATATATTTGTGAATTGACCTCTATGATAACACGGAATCATTTTTGCTTTCATAAAGAAATTAATTTGATTTAGAAAGGGTTTTACCCAGTTTGGATTCTTGTCAGGTAGGTCTACTATAGATGCTATACCTTTATTGAGAGGTTTCATGGAGAAGTATAGAGAGAGTAAGGAGGATCTATATATATGATATTTGTTGGTTTAGAGAAAATATATGATAAAGTTCCAAGAGAATTGCTTTCGAGAGTTCTAAAAAAGAAGGCAGTTAATATTGATTATCTTCAATTAAGGATATGTATATTGGAGATTTAGAGTTATTACTGGTGTTCAAACACAAATAGGATTGATAAAGTATTTTCTTATTTCTGTTGGATTAATGGATGTTCTTACTGGACATTTATAGAAGGATGTACCTTGGTGTATGCTCTTTACTAAAAATATTCTTCTTGTTGATAAGACTAGAGAGGGAGTTCAAGAAAAAACTTGAATTATGAAGTTAACCTTATTGTCTAAAGGCTTTCGTTTGAGTAGATCTAAAACTGAATATATAGAGTGTAATTTTAGTTGTAGAAGATCTAGTGGCGGGGTTGTAATAATGAGTGATCAAGTCATTAAAAAGAGTAAATTTTTTACATATCTCTGGTTTATTGTTCAAAGTGATGATGAAATAGATGGGGATGTTACTAGTAGAATTCAAGTTGGACAGTTGAAGTGGAGGAATGCATCAAGTCGATTGTGCCATAGAAAAGTATCGCTTAGACTTAAGGGAAAATTTTATAAAATGGTGGTGAGACCTGCAATGCTTTATGGCCTTGAATGTTGGCTAATATAAGTATAAAATTAAATTAAATTAAATGTTGCAGAGATGAGATGCTCAGGTGCATGAGTAGCTTTACACTTGAAGACAAAATGAGAAACGAATTTATATGTGAAAAAGTTGGAGTAGCTCCAATGATAGATAATATTAGAGAGAATCTTCTTAGATGGTTTGTTCACATAAAACGTCGGCCGTTTGATGACCCAGTTAGGAGAGTAGATGTATTAGATTTGGCCTATGTTAAGAAAGATAAAGGTAGACCTAAAAAGACTTAGTCAGGAAGTATAAAACATGATCTTATTTTATTAGAATTAAATGTGAATATGACGCTCAATAGGACGCATTGAAGAAGGATTCATTCAGCTAACCCCATGTAACGGAATAAAGGCGTTGGTGTTGCAGAAGGTGTTTGCATAATTATCTTATTGTAAGTTAATTATCTTTAAAATTGAAAAATATTGAATCATCATTTGTACCATATATATGTAAGTGGATGCTAATTTATAGTTAGAAGGGCCTTGTAGGTTGTTAATAAATCCCATCATGTGAGCTTTGGTGTATATAATGAAGGATAGAAGTTTTATTAAGATGTTTATGTCTTATTTAAGAAAAGGTAGATATGTGGTTTTTAGAAAATTGAACTCATGTTTGCAGTAAGATTATTCCTGTATGCTACTTCATCTTAAACTTTAGATAATTACCTGTAAAGTTGAGATTATAAAGATTGATCTAAGGTCCTTTGGTTTAATTTTTTCTTTGCTTTGATTAAGAGATAATTTTTTTAGAAGCAAGAGAGTTTAAAAAAGTTGATTTGCTCTAAAATTTATAGGAGTCCTTCTAGAGTTCGCCTACTTTCTTTGAGAATTCCTGAGATCACATGCTACACTTTTACTATTATAAGGGTGGTGCATAGGTATATAGGTAGCATATACTGTAGAATATAATGTGAATAGGTGGGTTCTTTTTGGTTTAAGGCTGATAAAGATATATATGGAGGGATGTATAAAAAAGAGATGGAGCTAGAGAAAAGAGGATCGGGGTGGGAATTATTCTTAGTCTTGCTCCAAGGTTGTGGTGTTATGATTGTCTTTAAGTTTTCTATCATGTATTTGGGTTCCATGGGGAGGATGATGTCTTTTAAGGATATGTTAAATTTTTTGTAGCACGTAGGGATATTTATTTCAGTCAAGGACCTGTCTATAACTTCTCTTTTATTGGCCCTTTGACCTATGTTTAGTTGGTATGTATTTGATTTGTTATCATGACTAGCCTTAAGCTTAGATTGTTCAAACTTATCATTTCATCAGTCATGTTATGTATGGATTAACCTCAGGATGTTGAGTCACATACAAGAGGATGTGCTCAATTTCTCTCATGTGATGGTGAAAGATTCATTTGTCTTGGTGATATAAACTCTAATATGCTATGCCAGAGGTAAGAGTCCAGATTTTGTTAGCAATTAATAATTATGGATTGAGTGTGTTTAAGAATTTTTCTCAAGTGAGTGTGTGTACTACTACATGATGAGAGCGTATGTGCAAGACTATTGGGAGAATCAAAAACACACCTTAATCGAGTATTCTAGAAGATGATAGTAGGCGTAATATATGGTCATCACCAAAGTCTAAAATTGCGCAATCGGATATTGAAGCGTTGTTTAAGATTTTTATAAAATTAAAGTGAAATCTCAAGTGAGTGTGTGTACTACTGAATGATGAGAGCGTATGTGCAAGACTATTGGGAGAATCAAAAACACACCCTAATCTAGTATTCTAGAAGATGATAGTTGGCGTAATATATGATCGTCACCAAGGTCTAAACTTGTGCAATCAGATATTGAAGTGTTTTTCATTCATGAGGTAACCAATAAATTGCACAAAGTAAGAAGTTGTACGTACATCAAAGTATAAAATAAGAAGTAATCTATTAATACATTGACCTATTGACATATTAAAATATAACACATTAACATTCTAATATAATAGAAAGTAATAATTTGTGCAAAATATCAAATAAGATATTAATATCAACATCAAATCATGAAGTAAGAAATTTAAGTAAATATCAAAGTAATATAAGATATTAAAGTACGAATTAATGACATAAAAATTCAAATAAATTTAACATAATTTTTTTTTGCCTCACTCCAAGTAAGAACGATGATGACGATGGCTAGCACTATGTGTGAGGAGTTGAGAAAGCATGAGACGAAAGGTGCTTGGGTAATGTCTATCCCAAGATTGATTGAGTGTATGTGTTAGGGCATATGTGTTATTTGGGTAATTAAAATTCATATTTGATTTTTAAGAAAACTAGATTTAAAAGTGCATGCCTTAGAAAAATTGAGGCGAGACGTATCTTTAAGCGTGCCTCATATAATGTGAGGCATAAACGTCACATAGCACCAAAGGGGCATAAGCCTCGTTACAATTTTTTCAAAAAGCACTAAGACTGATTTTTTATTGTGCAATTATAAACAAGGATTATCACCTAGCACAATTCTGAATTTTAATTCATTTAGAAGTTATCACATTATTCTTATCATTAATGACATTTGAATCAAAATTACAACTACTCTATTTAAATGCTTAATTATCAATTCATGTTTATCAACTACTTTATTTAATGGCTAATCTTTTTTATTTATTTTAGTAATTAAAAGTTAAAGCACCTTCACTTGATCATGTTAGGAGTACTCTAATGAATCACAAGTTTTATACTTGGCAATGGAAATGGTGAAAAAAGATGAGAACGACTTGACTTTTCATGTTTAAAATGAATTTGCAGACAAACAAGCTGAAGGGAATGTCTTTGCAGTCTGCTGAAGAAAACGAAAACCCATCAGCAGCCCCTTCAGTTGTACCTGATGCTGGATTTGGTAACATTTCTCTCAATACGTCTGCTCTTCAGGAAGTCAACAGAGTTTGGGAGGAGGACATGCCAAAGGACTCTTTCCACAAATTAGAGGCAGAACCTGATAGAGTGGATGCAGCTATTCAGGAACATTCTACATCTATTTTTGATAAGTTGTTTGGAAACGCATTGGTGAAAAATTCTTGCAGTTTAGCAAGTGACATTCAGGTACTGTTCCTACAGATCAATTGGTATTCTGGTAATCATCCTTTTTATTATATATCGTCTCTTGCTAGATCTCAATAGACATTCTTCTCTTGAGGTATATTCTTGCACCCAGAGTCACATCTACGAGATTAACAGGATTTTTGTTTTTGTATTTACTCCTGGAAAAGTCCTTAGAAAATATTTATTGACTTCTGTGGTTGACATCTTGATTATGATGGGGTGTGATTTAGAATCATCATCATTTGTTTAACCTCATCTCATCTATTATATGTTAGCATGTTCATTCCTTTTGTGCACTTCATAATTGTTAATTTGCAATTTTAAGCTAATTTGGTCTAAAATCTCTTATTCTTTCCCAGTAAATCAACCTCACCTCATTCATAGAACGTCTTTTGCTCTCAGCTGCTCATGCCTAAAGTGCCTCAATCATTTTTTTTTTCAATTTGCTAGTTAAGGCGTGCTACCTCCACTTTCTCCCTAGCAAGGGAACTAGATGAACTGGGAATTTTAGTATTAAGATCTTCTTACAATCTTGAATCTTTTTTTTATGTTTTTATTTTTTACATACTATGGACATGTTAATGGCAATGAACCTGTTGATGTCATCATCAACATTATCATTAGCTAGCCTTATCCCACTATTTTGGCTAATGGATCATTTTTACTGTTATATTATTTCACTTTAGCTTGTGTTAGCTGCTACACTAATCTTATGTCATGAGGTCGAATGACAACACCCCCAATTAGGCCTTAATCTAGAATTTGGGAGTTCATGTAATTTTCTAATCTTCAAGTCTCCTAGCATTATATAATCTACCTTGAACATAGTCTATGTATCGGTTATTATTAGGGTTGTTATTTAACCTCATTGTCCCATCTTGATAAGATGAGGACTATTTTGAAGTATAATTTTATAGAATGCATTGTTTTGTCATAGTAATTTTTTGTGCTTCCTGTTGCACTTCACAATGTCAAAGACCTGGCTTTGTTATCTCTCATGAGAACTCTTCCAGTCTTGATATTTATCATGTCTTACTCATTCTCAAATCTAATTAATTATGCCTTCTAGGCAGAAGTTCTTAAATGTTTTACTCTAGATAGCACTAACTAACTACTCTTACATTTCTGCTTTTACCTTGAGCATCCAAATATGTAAAAAGTAGACCAGATTCAGAAATTTTTATGCCTTTTGCTTGGTAACGTAGTATGTTTTTTTTTACTCGTGCATTTCTTCTTTTACCATGAATATCCCAACGTTACAAAAATGAAAAAGCTCAGATCAACTTTTTTCCCTCTAAAAACACCCTTTATAACGTTAAATCCTTAGGTTTTGTTATCCTATTGAAAACTCTTCCAATTGTAGCTATAAATTTTGTAGGTTGCTATTTTTCTACACTTAACTTTTTATCTCTTTACCAATGCATACCATGATTTTTTTTAAAGAACAATATCAGATAGGGTGGTTGAAACATGTACTGGACCTGATATTTGGTCTAGAATGCAATGCTCTTTAGAGTTTACTAGCTAATCAATGGCGAGTTATTGGGGTTCAAAGAGGATTGAAATTTATGCACTTTAGGAAGCATGCGAGGTAATTGATCTATCCGGTAGAAAGCCGATAGAAAGCAAATAGAGCATCCGCTTGAGCCACCTGAATCTTTTCGTTAAGCATGAAGGGATGAGCCACCTTTTGCACCTTTGTGAGTTCGTTATTCCAAGAGTTGGGAAAGGGTTGGATCATCTGATAACAGCTCTCTCTCTCTCTCTCTCTCTCTCTCTCTCTCTCTGCTTTCGTTACCTCATCAAGCTTTCTACATGATCTCCTAATGCAATTCACAGGAGAAAAAATAGCAGGAAGCTGACAAAAAGATGAATTGAAATTAGTAGAAAGAGAAGTGCACTTTTCTCTGGCATACTTTGTTCTTCCATAGTCATAAGCATGGTGGTCGAAGGAGAGCCAAGGGATGAAGCGGGTGCTAGGGACCCCAGTCTATTGATCCTTAGTTGTTGAAGTTTTCCATGAAAGTTAGTTTATTAAAAATTCAAAAACAATGTTACTGAGTTTGGTTACCACCAGTCACATTACCAAATTGGTTGGAGCCCTGGCACCAAAAGGGGAATTAACATAACAATGAAACCTTGGCTATGCTTTTATTCCAGTAGTCTATATATATTTGTTAGATAAGTGTTTATTATTACTTAGGATAATGCACATCGTCAGTCTCAGTTTGTTTTAATGATGATTTTGTGGAGCAGTAACGTGCCACTACAGTGAACTTGCTTTGCATGCTCATTACATTTTATAATCAGGATTTTCTTATTTATTTTCTACTGTTTCCAGTTTGTTCTGCAGTAATATAGCAAGATTTGATTAATTTTTATTACCTTGTGAATGTCACAAATCGGTAACCTTTAGTATGCTTTTCAGAAAAATGTTAATAAGACAGATGAGGAAGCATGGACTCATGTTACATCTGAATATTCCAAGTTTGCTCATCTTTTTCACGAAGAAAGGGAAGGTCAGCTTATTGGCATCTACCTTCCATAAAAGCGTGATTTTGACTCCCCTAAATTTAAACTTTGTTTATTTTACTCTCGTGCTTTTGCAGAGAAAATGCCTATTGAAGATAAATCTTCCAGGGACTTGCTTTCCTTAATTGTCAATAGTGATAATTTTAGTTCACAAGTTTATATGTCTTCAAATGATGAAACCACTGAAATGAATCAATCAGGCCTGCCTTCTGAAAATGCCGCAGTTTTCCCCAGTTCTCCTGCACTCTCCCAAAACACCGGATTGTTTGAGTCCTACCAAGGTAACGAGCAAACACTTTGTGCAGTGCTTACATGTGAAGATCTTGAGCAGTCAATATTGGCTGAAGTTAAAGACAGATGTTCTGTCAAGTCTTTGCCAGAACCTTTGACTTTTGTTGATGACAAATCTGAAGAGCAAAATGGTGTTGTTGATGACAATGCATCCCTTCATCTTCTTTCTCTCTTGCAGAGAGGAGCAAACTCTAAGGGGTCATTAGAGTCTCCTAGGCTAGATACTTTTGGAAGCCATGCTATGCTCTCCTCTTCTGATGTAGAATCTAGTCTCCACTTTCAGCGTGCTGATAATGCTGCAATTAGTCTTTCTGAAGCAGAGCATAACTCACAAAAACGCCTGACTCTTGAGGCTTTGTTTGGGGCGGCATTTATGAATGAGCTGCATTCAATGGAAGCTCCTGTATCAGCTCAGAAAATTTCTGTTTGTAGAGTAAATGACAGCGGTGATATTAAGTCTCATGGTTTACCATGTTATCCTCCGGATAGCCTTTCTTTAACACCCGATGTGCAACATTCAAAGAAACTTGCCTTCGAAGGAGACATATTACAATTGAACAATTCTACTGATCATTCAAGAACTGATAATTGTACAGAAAATTGGGCAGGTTACAGGGATTCTTCTTTACAGGACTTTAAAATAGGTGATTTAGCTTTTGAACAGGCTGCTGGAGATATTCATCTGCCTGAAGAGGATAGTTTGATTTCTCTCAATGATTCTGTAGAAACCGTGGCCTCTGATTCTTTGTGTCTTCAAAAAAGGAATAGAAATGAGTCACTTGCAGCTGAAAAGATGGTTGGGGATCTCAGTGATAAGTTACTTCATACTATTCTTAGAGTCGGAGAGCCCTCAAGGGAACCTGGTGTGGATTATACTGCTCTTATGCAGACCTCTCATGAAAAAGTTGATCCTCGTGGCGATTATCATAATCTGCTAGTTAATCCAACATTACAGTTTCCTCATCAGATGAATCATGGAAGGCCTTTGTTTGCTGCTTATTCGGATCATCCCTCGCTTACAAATTCTCAGATGAATTTTGTTAGTCCAGATGCCATGCTTCATGATCCGCACCATCCTTTTACTCCGAATGTATTTGCTCACCATAGTTACAATACCAGTAGTGGTCCACATTTTGATCCTACCACCCGTCATCAAATGCTACAGCCGATTCCATTTTCAGGGAATTTTCCATCACATAATTCTGTTCAAGGTTTGCCACGGGCACCACACCCAATAAATCATATTCCTGGCTTTTCGCATGAGATGAACAACCAACGTATGTTTTCACAGCACCACCGGCAACCTAACAACGGAGTCCGTGGAATGGGGATGCCCGGTAAAGTTCAAAACTGTTTCATTTTTAAAACATGATTTTTTTTCCCAATTTAGTTATGGTTTTGATAGAGTTGAGGGAAATCAGCTAATACACCTCATTTGCATGTCACTTGTTAAACTTTGGAATCCTTATTTTTTGTTAGTTATCACCAAATATTTTTAGCGTTATTCTGATATTCTGACTTCAGGAAGGATGTTTGTAGTCTATATTTCAAGCTACGGAGATTTGCATCCAAATTGATCGGCATGAAATGATGCCTTTGAGTGCTTACTTTTTCAGAATGGTTATTAGCATTTTAATTAAGCAAGCAGACAAATTTTTGTCATAATCATAATTTTCAGCTCATCCACCCAATTGAGCTTGAACTTAACAAATCCTCCTGAAATTACTTCTATTGAGTGTTGTTTTGTAAGGTGTTGATTGTATTGTGTGCAAGCCTACATGCTTATTGACTGGGATGTACAACCTACATTTATATGGTTGTTCGCATGAGATGGCCCAGCCACATGTGTTTGATTTTTTAATTTCTACCCAAGTATTTGAATAGAAGTTGCTTAACTATTCTAATTGCACTTTTTTAAAATTTATTTTAACGTTTGTCTATTATTTTTTTTATTAGATTACACTTCTGAGTTATTTATTTTCTTAAAAGTTTAACTCTAAATTCTTTTAATTTATTTGTATCAAAGTCCTTGAACTCATAAAACCTGTCATTTGATATTTCAAGAATATTGACTGATATTTGCAATACTACCTTTTTGGCTTACTGTTTTCTTAATGTTCTAATTCACAAGTTTTTACATATTAAGGATGACTAAAACATCATAATTCCAAAATGATTATTTACATTTGAGTGTGGTTGAATTTTGTCTTTTTTTCGTGCAGGGCATGGCGGTGCTGCTGCTACTGCTGCTGCTGCTGAGAGGCGATCCCAGGAGGCATTCGAAAGGCTGTTGGAAATGGAGATGAGAGCTAACGCAAAGCAGTTCCATCCTTCTATGGCTGAGCATGTTCCCGGAATGTATGGCGCTGAGTTGGACATGAACTTACGCTACATGTGATATGAATGTTGTGAATGCCTAGAGCTTTTTGCACTTTGAAGATTGTTTTTCTTCCCTACTGCACTGAAACTACTGGTCCAATGCTGTTTGATGAAGCTTCTTTTGCTGTCCACTACATGTTCTCGTTGCCAACTTAAAGCATGGAAGATTAAAAGAAAAAAAAAACTGAAAAATTAGCAGTTAGAAAAAGGGTATTATGTAGGTAAATATTAGGAGTAGAAAGGGGAGAGGAAAAAAAAATATTGTAGTGGCCAGTGATGTTGCTGTGATTGTCATCTTACACAATTGGTTCTTCTTGTCAGTCACTTGAGGAACTTTTATCAGTTGCAAATTGTTGGCAGTCAATATGCAGGACATCTTTTCATGTTTTATGAGATTTTTATCGTTGTGCGAATGCAATTTCTTTGTTTGAAAGCCTTTTTTCTATGGTCTTAATACACTTCTTCCTTCCCTAAAACCTCCCATCATTGACTTGATAGGCAAATGACATTGATTTTCCATCCTGAAAATCAATGATAAATTGCTAGATTTTCTATCATTGGCTTGAATCGCATTAATTTGCTCGATTTTAGGATATCATTTCTGACGTTTGATGGTTTATTTTTTCAATTAATTATATTCAAAGCTTTTGTTTTTAGGAGTCCTTTGGATTTATTTCTTATTTTTATTTTTCATTTATTTTATTTATATATGGATGTTAAAGAATAATTTAATTGACATGCTAAATATATATTATTGTTGTTTTTAATTGTATGATTTGGAGGGCGGTGGAATCACGGTTGTGGATGGTTTGGTGAGGATGGCTGTGGCGAGCATGGAAATGATCAATTGCTTTGGCGCAGAGTTGCCCCCGCGCATTGGGTTGGCTTGTGATGGGGGGGTTGGCCGGAAGCAAGTGTAGGGTTGGTTGACAGCAAGTGCGTGGGTGGGTGGCATAGTGCACAAAGATGTTTAGGATGAAGAAATGAAAATGCCTTGAGTTATTTTAGGTGTTGCAAAATTGATTTAATTTATTTTTGAAAACTAAAAGTAAACACTTCCAAAATATTAGTTAAATAGTCCAAAATTTTAAAAATAAAATAAAACGTAGAAAGAAATATACAGTTTCTGTAATTTTGATTTTAGCCATGAGTTTCCTTTGGGATGGATGAAAGCCTGATATAGTAAAAAAGCAATAGTAATATATATATATAAGAGTTAAAGAACAAGACTAAGCGAATTAATTTTAAAACTTTGGACAATCAAAATCAGGGATAGAAAGAATTCAGGTTTGAACTAACCGTATGTCTAGTAACGATGTAGGCCAAGCAGTGACCAACAGAATATTAAAAAATAGCTTTGTGGGAAGGAAAGCACCAGAGGACAAGTTTGGCTGAAAGCCAAAATTATCCTCCGGTAATGAGTTGTTTTTAATGTTTTAAAGAATTTTTTAGCAAGTTTAATCATAAAGTTATGCATATATTGTACGTGATAGATCTTGAGAATATGTGGTTGAAGATAAGGCATCCAATTAAAAGGCCAAGTGGCCTACATATTAAAAGTGTGTTCATATTCAATCTTATTTTGGCAAAAAAATCTGCAGGTTCATCAGAAAAGTCAGATTCATAATGCATTCTTATTTTTGTATGTTCTGTTGGTACAGTTGAAATTTATTTTGCATTCAATAAAAAAAATTTGAATTTATATACATTATAATACCTAAAACCAAAAATCATATTATAAGTTTTATTTTTTTGGGGAAAATATATGTCTGAATTACAATATCTTCAAATATTTGGGTATGATATTAGTGATCTTTCAAGTATGAAGTTGAGTTATCCCTTCCATTCTGATGTCATCTTCTTCATAATTTCTATTCGTGAGTAATTGTTTTGCGGTTAAGATCCTATGCAATTGTTTCATCTTCATCTTTAGCTTACCGATAATTATCATTGAAGGTTCGTGAAGTTATTTATTTGGCGAAGTTCAATGATTTTTCAAGTTTATACTCCAAACACTAGCCAAAAGGATATTAAAAATGAGTTTATTAGCTTCAAACATTACTCAAAACTTATTAAACCTTGATCAAAATATGGTTGATTCATCTTGTTTATATTTTAAAACTAGGATCAAATAATAGTTGAAGTTTTGGTCAATATTTGACAATGATTTGATGAAGGTTTGAAAAAGCTTTAGTCAATGTTAGAACATTAGTCAAACAACTTCTATTAGATTCTGATCAAAGTTCATCAAGTTTTAAGCTATGTTTAATGAAACTTTGAGAGAAGTTTGAATTTATTGTTTTCCACTCCATCTCTTTTAGGATTTTTGTTGTGTTATACATGCAGATGTATGCTTCGGTCACAAGTATAGCAAGGGGGTATAATCAAAAAAATATATTATGTAATTTAAGTCATTTGAGGCTAATAATTTTAGAGATGCATTACACTACTTTTAGAGAATGTGTTACTACATTTGGCAAATGTACCATAAAGATCAATGTGAAACTTAGTGTCTTAAACTCATAATTATAAATTGAAAATATAATTACTATACAACAACAACAACAACAACAACAACAATAAGCCTTAATCCCACTAGGTGGGGTCGGCTACATGAATCCTTCGTCTCCATTGTGTCCTATTACATGTCAAATTCTCATTTAAATCAAGTATACTAAGATCTTTTTTTTTTATACATCTTAACCAAGTCTTTTTAGGTCTACCTCTACCTTTCTTAACATAAGGCAAATCTAATGCCTCTACTTTCCTAATCGAGTCATCGGACGGTCGACGCTTTATGTGGCCAAACCATCTAAGGCGACTCTCCCTAATCTTATCTACTACTCCAACTTTTTCCGAATATACTCATTTTGCATTCTATCTCTAAGAGTAAAGCCACTCATCCACCTAAGCATCCTCACCTATGTAACACTTAACTTAGTCTTATGCTTCTCTTTTGTTGCCAACATTGCAATATAAGTCATTTGGTCTTACCACCATCTTATAAAATTTTTCCTTAAGTTTAAGTGAAACTTTTCTATCACATAATAGGCCAAATGCATTCCTCCACTTCAACCATCCAACTTGAATTCTACTAATAACATCTCCATCTATTTCACCATTATTTTGAACAATAGAGCCTAAATATCTGAAATGCTCACTCTTATTAATGACTTGTTCACCTAATGTTACAACACTACCACTAGAACTTCTACAACTAAAATTACACTCCATATATTCAGTTTTAGATTTACTTAGACGAAAACCTGTAGACTCTAGAGTTGACCTCCAAAATTCAAGTTTCTATTGGACTCCCTCTCTAGTCTTATCAACAAGAAGAATGTCATCAGCAAAAAGCATACACCAAGGTAGATCTTCTTGTAAATGCCTAGTAAGAACATCCATAACTAAAGTAAAAAAGATAAGGGCTTAAAGTTGATCCTTGATGTAATCCAACTGAAATAGAAAAATATTTTGTCAATCCTCCTTATGTTTGGACACAAATACTTGACTCTAGTATACATATCCTTAATGACTTGAATATAACCAATATTAACTTCTTCCTGTTCTAGAACTCTCCAAAGAACAACTCTTGAAACTTTATCATAAGCTCTCTCTAAATCAATAAATATCATATGTAGATCCTCCTTACTTTCTCTATGCTTCTCCATCAAACTCCTTAACAAATGTATAGCATCCATAGTAGATATACGGCATGAAACCAAACCGATTGTGAGAAATTTACGTATCACATCGTAACCTATGCTCAATTACTCTCTCCCATAATTTTAATGTATGGCACATTAACTTAATTCCTCTATAATTTGCACACTCTTGTGCATCACCTTTATTCTTAAATATAGGAACCAACAAACTCTTTCTCCACTCATCTGGCATCTTTTTAGTCTTTAAAATGACATTAAAAAGATTTGTAAGCCAAAAAAATTTCTTGATCTCCTTAACATTTCAACACTTTTATTGGAATAATATCCGGTCCTACTGCTTTTCCACATTTCATTTTCTTTAAAGCTTCACTAACTTCAGATTTACTAATACGCTGATAAAAATAAAATTCTCTATTTTTGTTTAGGGTATTAAGGTTGCTAAAATCAATCTTACTTTCAGATCCTTCATTGAAAAGTTTATCAAAATACCTCATCCACCTATTTTCAATATCCTTTTCTAAAAAAAGCATTTTATTATTTTCATCCTTAATACACCTTACTTGAACTATGTCTTTATTTCTCCTATCTCTTTGGTTGGCTAACTTATACATACATCTTTCACCTTCTTTGGTATCTAATCTATTGTATAAATCACTAAAACTAAATTTTTTTGCATATCATATGCTTTCTTAGAATCTCTACAGGTCACATTATATCTTTCCCAATTCTCATTTACATCTAAACCAAGTTTTATAACAATACTTCTTTTTTTATCTTTTCGCCGACTCCACCACCAACTATTCTTATTAAAGAAGCTTTTCCTTTTGATTCTCCAAGCACATCTTTAGCAACTTGCTTAATTTGACTTGCTATTTTTCCCACATAATGTTAGCTTCCCATGAACATCCCAAATTCTAATCTATTGTAGCTTGGTCTTAAAATATTTTTATTTGTGTTCTTTAAGTGTCCCCATCTAATTCTAGGATAATAATTTGATTTATTTTTCTCTTACAACCTTTCATCTTAAAATCTAAAACTAAGTCGATGTTGGGTACTTAGATTTTCACTTGGAATGACCTTACAATCTTTACAATCTAAACGATCTATTTTTCTTATCAGAAAATAATCAATAAAGTGTTAGCAACTATAAAATCATAAGCTAAAGCAAAATCTAATATAGTTCTACCTACTTCATTAGTCACTCCAAATCCATAACCACCATGAATACTTTTAAAATCTTCTACCACTCTACCAACATGTCCATTTAAATCTCCTCTAATAAATATTTTTTCTTCAAGAGGTATCTTTTGTATTAATCCCTCTAATTCATTCCAAAATTTTTCTTTTGTGCTTACCTCCAAACCTACTTGAGGAGCATAGATACTTGTAACATTGATAATCTTAGTATTAACCATAATCTTTAAAGCTATAATTCTATCTCTACATCTATTAATATTTATAACATTATCCTTTAAACTTTTATCTATAATCACACCTACACCATTTCTAGTTCGACTGTTACCTTAATACCAAAGTTAAAAACCTAAACTATCAATCTCCTTGGTTCTCCCCAACCCATTTAGTTTCTTGAACACATAAATATTTATCTTTCTATGAACCATAATATCTATTAATTCCATTAATTTACCTGTAAGAGTACCTATATTCCAAGATCCTAACCTAATTCTAATTTCATAGACTAACTTCTTTGCTCGCATCCGTCCATAATGTGGGAACCCTTGCTTATTTAACACTCGATGCAGCGGCTCTAGCACATTTTTCACTGTATTCAAGCCATACAGCGTGTCGCTTCCAAGGAATTCCCTTGCATTAACACAATGATTTAAAGGATTCATGTCATGATTATTTCGACAAGTTTTATGATGGCTGTCGACTATCTAACGCAACCCTCCACTTTTCACATCCAGATTTGGAACCGACAAAGGCAGTGTTGAAAATATAATTACTATGCTTGATGAAAAATAATTTTAATCTTGATTGTATACCCAAGGTATACATGGATTACTCAACCCATCAAGGAGGTTGGTCTAGGCTAAGTCACATATTGCTTAGTGTTCAAGGGATCATGCCAAACCAAATTTAGCTTTTACCAACTTGCCACCTTGCTAGAAGAGTTCTACAATAACTTGCTAGGAGAACTCACTTGAACACCCACTAGAGGTACATAATCAAGGAACCAACTAACCACTCACCCAAGGTTCAACAAAGCAATGAGTCATTTCACACTCTCAAGTCTCACCTATACTTGAGGATTCTACATACATACCATATAGAAGGCCACCTTCACCACCATTCTAGGCTTCTATACATGTATTTGTATCAGGGATGTCCACCATGTCTATACCTTTTCTTTTCTTTTTTTTTTTTATCATTTATGATTCATGGTGAGTTAGTTTCATAGCCCTCCAACCCAATAAATAATGGGTCAAAGGCACATTTAGGAATTTTTATACAGGGATCCTTTATAGAATTTCTTTGATTATGAATTTAATGAATTGTTTACTTTAAGGTTTAGTTAAGTTCTGCATTTTTAATGATTTTCATTAATTCTTAAGTTTATAATTAATCAAATTCTTTGATTTAGAATGTTGGAAAATTATCCTTAGTAGTTCTGATATTAATGAATATGTTTCAAGTTACTTTTATGAATTTTGTGATTTTATGATTATTTTAATTAATTATTTAATTTATATTAACTAAGAGACTCGAAAATTCAATAATTCTCAATCCAAATGTCAATTGGATTTGAAATTTTTATGGTACGTGGGTTTCCTTGATAATTTAAAATTTTCAAAGTTTCATTTAATCAGATGCATGATTAGAGTGTAATTAAAGTTTAAATTATTTTATTAAAACCTAAATTAAGCTTAATATAGATAAAATTAATTAGGGGTTTTATTTTCCTTAGATTTCTCTAGGGAAGATGCATCCATAAAAGTTTCATTTGAAATTTTTGAAGCTTTGGTTGATTTATTGTAATTTTCCTAAGTTTGAGTTAATTAATTGAATTAATTAATTCAATTAAATGCCAAATTAGGCTATTTTATGATTTATTAAGTTTTAGTGGATTTCATTGATGTTTTTAAGTTCATTAGGGTTTCTTATGTTAATTTAAAGTTATTTGATCAATTTTTGTGATTTATTTCATTTAATATTAATTTATTTTATTTAATATTAATTTATTTCATTAAAATTGAACTTTGGAGTTTGAAATTTAATATCTCGTGATTTACTTCGCAACAAATCAAGAAATTTTTTTCTAAGGTGCATTCTGACTTTAATTTAAATTTAAAAAATTTCACTTTAATTTGATTAATGGTTTGTGATTAATTTAAATTTGATTAATTTCATTTAAAACTAAATTAATCCAAAATTAATTGGAGATTTTGAGTTTAATGAATTCTACTCATTGAGATGAATTCATAGAGCCATCATTTGTATTTTTTTAGATTTATATTTTATTTATTATAATTTTTTAAAATTTTTGGTATTTTTTAATAATTTAAAACTAGAAATCTCATTTTAAACAGCAGCGCTGACATGGTGCCATTGCCACGTGGCATAATGCCATTGGGCCATGCGGCATTCAAGCGGATGCCTTCATCAAAAGTGATGGCCACGTGGGATTGATCTCAACCGTCTGATCTTTGATCGGATGATCATGATCTCACTCGCAGTTCCTATAGAGATTTAACCAGACCGTCTGGCTAGATCCCAACTGTCCATTCCAAATAGAAGGAACGAATGGTAGAGATCGTTCTCTGTTCTTCATCTGTGAGAGACAGATCCATCTGTCAAATTTGATGGATTTCCAGTGATCTAAGGTGAATTTTAACGCGATTTCTATTGCAAAATAATCAAGGATCAATTTGTATTTAATCCATACAGTTTGATCCCCTTGGGGATCAAATTCTCTTCACAAAGGACTAAAAAAAATTTTCTGGAGGCATTGGTTTTGAAGCATATCTCATCAACAGTGATCCCCAGCAGTCGCTATGCTTTGAGAACCTTCGCCTAGATGGGATGAAGCCATGGACATGATTTGGTGGCTTGCCTTATCGCCTAATGCCTTGGACACCAACACTTGGTTGTTTGCCATCAGTTTTGACCATTCTCTAGCACATCGATGGCATAGGGGTCAAGGGAATATTTATTTAAGGTCGCATTGATCCCTAGAATGTGTAGGGATGTCCAATTTAAGGTGAAATGCTTTCCCTATCATTTTTCCATTGAAGACTAAGAGGTTTGCCATTTAGCCGAATTACCGCTTGCTAGCGGCGAAAACATCGGGGGAGGCTTCGAATTGACTTCTCTTCATCTTGTGGATATTTTGGAATGAAGATATGGAGAGGTGAGGGCCTCTCTCCTCTTTATCCATTCATGGTTGAGAGCTATGTATGGAGAGGGGTTTGGTCAATGGGTTGGTTTGGTCCCTCTTGACCTTGTGAAATGCATTTGGATGAAGGGTTTGAGGGGAGGAAGTCATTCCTCCCGTTTACTTCTTTGGCCAAGTGCTTGTCCTTGGGAGATCACCTCTTCCTCTAACTTTTTCTTACCATGGAGGAATCCAAGTTTTCTTTTCATTTTATCTCATCTTTAGAGGCTATCAACTAATTAGAAAGAAGCCAAAACAAGTTGGAACAAGAGGTGGATGAGATATGGAAAGGAAATAGGATTTTCCTTCCTTGTTTTTGATTCCTTCTCCCTTCATATGGTTTCTATCTCATCTCTTTGATTTTTCATTTTATGACTTTTGGCATCACCACTAGTGCCCTTAAGCTAATGTTTGGCTGGCCACAACAAACCCAATGTGAATTTGAGGTTGAATCCAAGTTCATTTGAGTTGGATTTGAGGTTCGAACCCAATTCATGTCATTTAGATTCAAAGCATTTTAATTGTGTTTATTTGATTTAATTTATTTAAATTTGGGTTTAATTATCTTTAATTTATGATTTATCAAGTTTTAATTTGATTAATTATTTTAGGTTTTGAGTTGATTTTGGATTTTATTTCACTTTAACCCATTTAGGCTTAAATGGGTTAAGCTTGACTTCTATTGGGTTCAAATGACTCATTGGACTTAATTCAATTTTGTTCGAACTCCAATCATGCTTAATTATATATATATGGAGTGCTTTAGAATGATTGATTTCAATTGGTTTGTGGTTAATTTCAATTTTGATCAATTTGACCCAAATTGGGCTTAATGGGTTAAGCTTGAGTTCATTTGGGTCAAATGATCAAATTGGCCAAATTAGACCCAATTATGGGTTAAATTATGTTTGATTATCATTTATAAATAATTTTTAATAATTATTTTGGGTTTATTTTAATTTGATTTGGATTTCAATCCCATATGGACTCATTTAGGCCCATTTAGATAAAGTAGTCTAATTAGCCTAAGTAAGTCCTAAATAAATTTAAATTTCTTTAGATTTATGATTAAATATGTTTATTCTATCATTTAAATCATTTGGAATGATTTCATTTGACCAAATTTTGGTGGGTCAACCTTTGACTTGGTGGGACCCACATAAGTTATATCTATATCAAAAGGGTTGATTAGATTTGACTTTGATTTGAGTTTGGATTCATTCATATGATTTAATTTGAATTTATTTGGTTTATTTGGGTTTGTTTTGATTTAATTTGATTTTAAAATTTGGGTTGAGTCTAGATAAACCCATTATATTAGATCAAACCTAAAGATAATGTACTAGATCACTAGATGTAGTGTCCTTAAGTGTCTAATTAGCTGGCTCCTAATCTAGGATTAGGTGTCCTAATTACTAATTTTAGAAATAATGTTAACCTCATCTAAAAATGAGGTCAACAATAAGTTTTTCCTTAGGATTTCCTAAACCTTAAACCTAGATTCTAACAATGCGAATTCACCACTAAGCATTGACCGAAAAGGTACCACTAAACCACTCTTAGAAGAAAATTTTGAAAAAAAAATACTTATACCTTATGAAAAATTGTAAAACATTTTAGATTAAGACAAGACTATGTCTCTTACAATATCTTATTTGAAGTATTTGTGTGTTTTGTGAAGGGAGTATTACATTTTAGGAAGTTGGTGTACCATATTTTGGGTTTTGATTTATCTTAGGTTGGTTGACCACAATTGAGGGTGTATTTGGGGAAACTTTCTAGTTGCTTTTTTTTCCAAAAAGTAACCATAATTGTATTTGACTACGAGCTTTCTAGCTTATTTTTAAAAAGTTGTCGTCGAAAGCTATTATAGAGAACTAGAGCTATTAAAGTGTGGTGGTTGTTAGAAAGTTGTTATTTGAATTTTTAAAAAAAATATATTTGTAAGACTCACAGTAGCTTTCCTAAAAAAAACTACCATCCCCACAACAGCTTTACAATGATATTTACAAAAAGCTACAGCTACCCGAAATAGACCGTGAGTCTATATCTTGAATTTCACTCTAAATTAACCTAACCATAACATTTTCTCACTTTTCTAAGCATCTTAAGAAAGATCAGATCTACCGAATCATCACCCCAATTGACTTAACCACATGCCACATCAAGTTTGATATTAGAACCTAGGTTTGGTGAAAAGTATTAGAGAGTGATCACCAAGGGAAGTGGAAAGCTTAGCAAGCCATTTAAAAATAGTGGAGTTGACATCCTAAAAGTTTTCATCTTTGATCTTTTTTATTAATTCCACTTTATAGTATTTTATTTTTTTATTATGAAAACTTAAGTAAATTGTATATTTAAGTCAATTCTATGACCCATTACATTAATGCTAATTAGTTGGCTCCATATTTTACTAGCCTAGCCATTTCCCCTAAGCCAATTACAAAAGAAAAATATTTTGATTAAAAATTAAAGCAATATTAATCAAACTTTGAGTAAGGCTCAAAGTTTATTTGTTTAATTTTTAGTCAATATGAATTGCATGCCCTTCATAGCAATCTTAATCATGACATTGATATATAAGAGAGGTCATAAGTTTAATGGCATGGACATCCTATGTGAACATGCATTTGTTACAAATCAATTGAGGTGTTAGTTATTGTTATATTCAAAGTTTGATATGCAATAATTATGATAAGTAGCTCTTATGATACTCTACTATGTTAAAGACCATGGATTACACTCTATTATACCTACCTTATAATCTATTATATTAGACTTAATATACCTGCACTCTATTTTGTTATTCTTATGGATTATTATGTTAAAGCAATTGGTACTCATTATATCGTACCTATGATAGGTAAGCCCTATTTTAATTATGCTAATTATATTCAAATCAAAGTTGGACCATATTTCAACCAAGTTTAAACCATATATTTGAAAAGAGTTTGAAGCTAGTTTAAATTCTATTTGAACTATATCACATATGATTCAAATGTAAATGGAGTTCTATCTAAAGATGATTTAAATTAGGTTTGAACATAGTTAGTACCTTATTTGAATATGTTTACAACCTTTTTTGAACTAATGTTAATTGTGCTAGGGTATTATTGACCTCACTTTTGGAGTGAGGACTCACCCTTCCCATCTTAGACTTAGTCTTCTAAACACCAAGATTTTTCTCGTCATAAGATACTTTTAGTGATTAAGGGAACACTAAACCCAAGCCTAAGGACTTAGGAAGGTATACCCTAAGTTTAGGATGTTCCTTAGGACAAATAGGTCTTATTTATCCTATGGCCTAAACCAAAACCTATGCTTATCCACTTATCCAAAAATAACTTCAAGCCAACACAACCAACCTCAATTGAATTTTATTTTATATCTAAGCTCCAAGTCAAATTAACATAACCCTTAACCTAAACCAATTCCAACATCATCCTATGGATCCAACCCATGCCCATTCAAGTAGACCAAATCCAATTGATTTTCACAAAAATACTTCAACCATTCAATACTCTATTTCAAATCCTTCCAAGACTTACATTCAAACTAATTGAACCAAATGAATCTAATTAGCCCAAGCTGGCCCATTTAACCCAAAAGGTCCAAATGAGTCAAAATCTAATCAAACCCAAAGCAATTGCAATCAAAGCCATCAATCAACTCTAAATTCATCATTGAACTCTTCTCAACACCAAATTCAATCCAATTCAACCCAATCAACCCATTTGGTCCACTTGACCCAAAGTGGCCTAAATGACCAAGTTGATTCAATCTTCAATCTAACCAAAATTTTATTGAATCAACCCATCCAATCTCCTCTATGATGATTATTGATCATCCTTGATTGTCTAATTGCAATCAATTAGGTCAAACAAAGCCAATTTGATTACTTGATCCAAGTTGACCCAATTAACCCATATAGACCAAAATAAATCAAATCTCATTCCAACTTCAATCAATTGAAATCAATGACACCCATCAATCATAAATTCAGTATTGAACATGGGTCGACCACCAAATTGAATCAAACAAAGCCAACTTGGGCTCTTGACCCAAGTTGACCCAATTTGACCTAAAGGGATAAATTGGGCCAAATCAAATCCTAAATCCAATTGATTGAAATCAATGTCTCTAATCTATCATAAATTGATTATTGAATATGATCCAACCTTCAATTGAATCCAATTTGATCAAATCACCCCAATTGACTCACTTAGCCTAATTAACCTAAAAGGTTTAAATAAACCAAATCATTTTTGAATCTAAATTAATTCAGACCAACACCTACAATCATTCTCAAATGATCAATTGCACCTAAACCAACCCTCCACCCAAGACAATTTGGACAATTTAACCAAATTGGTCAACTTAGCCCATTTGACCTACATGAACCCATATGATCCAAACCAAAATCTACTCCAAATCAAACCAAACCAATGACACCAATACATTCCAAATCATCATTTGAACACACCCAAACCCTTAGTTTGACCCAATTTGACCAATTGGTCAACCTAACTAAATTGAACCCCATTTGGTCCATATGAGTCAAGTTGAGCCAAACTCATTCTAACTAAGTCCAAACCCAACCAAACTTGGCATGACTCATCCTTGGGTCACCATGAGTCAGCCTAAGTGAACTCAACCCATGGTGAACTCGATTTGGGCCAAAACCCATGAACCAACCCACCCAAATGGAACAAAATCCTCATTTGGATGGTCTCACCTACTCCCAAAGCCATGATAACCACTATTAGCTCATTTTGGACACTAGGACCACTAACCCAACCTGACCCAAGGTTGTTGGGTTCAACCTTGAGTCATGAGAGGGTGAGCTTACCCTTAGCCCACCATTGGTTCACTTAAAGGAGGAGGTACACCCCATGTGAGCCCCTACCACTACCTCAGCCTCTCAAGCCCCTTCGCCTCAGCAGTCCATTGCTATCTCCGGCCAGCTACCCCGGTCGAATGACTGCCAAAGGCTGAGCCAATCTCAGCCATCGGTTCACTTGGGGAAGAGTGTATACTCCACCCCCATCCATTCAAACTTCACATTCTGAGCAATCCCATAGTTTCTCTCAATCCGCTAGTTCACCCCATCGTCGATGAGACCAACTCACATTCAAAACTGAGAGCCCCATCTGTCCAACATCACCTAAACTCCATCAAACTCAAATTAGCTCTTCCCATAGCTTCCCCTAGCTCCGGCGAGTCGAAATGAATCAATCCCTGGTTGTGATCACTATAGACCACTCCAAGACTAACTCCAGTGAGCTTAGCGGTGACGTTTGGTCCACAGAGGCATCGGCGGGGAGGCAGCTCGAGATATTCTCAATAATTTTTTGTCTCTTCAAGACGAAGCTACCTTAATTGATGGACCATCGATCTCTAGCTCTAGTGAGGTAAAACTTCAGCAAACCATAGAAAATCTCTTAAGTGTTGGTCGTTTATGAAGAAAAGTGTGATTGCATGCAATTTCTATCGTATGATCCTCTTAGATCTCCTCCCTGCACATTTTGGAGTTGATCTAGACATCCAACGAGCTCCGACAAGCTTGAATCAAGCGACGAAAGGTGGATGGTGTCCGTTTTCCACTGCTCGGGGGATGATGGATCATCGATCATCCATTTTGCGTGCTTAGAATGGACAGCCATGATTTAATCCATTAGATTTTTCATTTTAATCCAATAAGAATCACTAGATTAATCTCCACCATCTGATCTCGGATCGGACGGTGGGGATGAAACTACGTCCATCACCACTGATTAAGCCACCATGGGGGATGTTTTAAATAATATATCCCATGGCGCCACATAGAAAACACTGCCACGTCAGCTCTCGTGTGGCGTCGATGGTTTAGGGGATAAATTGGGTATTAAAAATACCATTAATTAGCTAGAACTTCAAAAATTCAAAACTAATTGTAAAAAATTTCAAAAAAAAATATGAGTAAACCCATTTTGGAATGGGAAAATAGAGGAGAATTTAATATAAAAAAATCCTTAATATTTGAATAGTGAATAGTGCTTAATTAAGATTTAAAGTTTAGGCTAATTATTCTAGATAAGTCTTAATCACTTAGCTAATTGATCCTAAATTTAGTGGGTTGGTTCTAATGGGTTGTCTTCTGCCTGTCATAATTTTCTTGGGATTTATTAGTCATGTAATTTGGAGAATTTGAAATCTTAATCTTGATCACCCTTTTAATCAATTTAATAATTATTAAAAATGTTAATCATTAAAATTTAAATAATTAATCATGCTTTATCACTATTAATAGTATAGAATAATGAAGGAAAATTATTTGAATCTCTTTCCTAGTTATTTTCCCAAGTGTATTTCCATGGGATGGTTAATTAATGTATGGTTTAATTAAATATTAATTAAGTAAATTAATGGAAGAATCAAATCAAACTGAAATGATAATTATTTCAGATAACTTAAATTGAATTCATGGGTCCCTTTTATGTGTTTAATAACATAAAAAACCTTAAGGAATATATGGTTAACCCATGGGTGGGGGAAAATCATATAAGTACTAGATTAGATTCTTCTTTAATCTAATTAACCCTTAAGCATGAACTTCATTACATTAGGTCTTATTAAGTGCATTGTAAATTTTAATTACTCTTTGGCATATCATTGGATGCTCAAGATTAAATGGTTAATTAAATTAGAGAGACTTAGAAAACATAAATTAAATTAATTGCTTAATGATTTGAGCTTAATCAATCCATAAATTTTACTTAATTATTTTTTCCTTAAACACATTGAGTTACTAATGTGGGATGGGTAAAAACAACAAATACTATTTCTCCTCTCTAAGTTTAATAACTTAAATCCAAAATCAAACTTCATAACAACTTTGGTTAATCTTAAATGGTTTTATTTAACTTAATTATCCTTAGAAATTAATGTGATTGAATGTATCATTTGGCAATGTTTAATTATTCTTTTTCAATCATTATAAACTTGTATGTCATTTGATATCATGCATTCATGTTTTCAAATAAAAGAATTAATGGAATATGATTATATATGTATAAATTGCATGTGTTGGATTAATCTTATTATATGGCATGGATATTTTCACTAATAAATATCAAATTATTTTCAAAGTTATAAACTAATAATGAAGATTTAAATTGATGTTTGGCTATGAATATTCTATGTGATTTACTTTTGCTTATAGCTTAAAAATGTTGAAGGATTATTCTATTTTCATGATTCATGTGTGTGTTTACATGTGTTTGAATGTTAGTAAGTATATAGTATGGACATCTCAAAAATACAAGGCTTTAAGTAGCCCTAAGGAGGTCTTAGATTACCTCACTTTCCTAGTTTAACAATGACACATACTTACATAATTTCATTCATATGTATACATGCATTAGACTTCAGATAGAGCTTTACTTTACATGAATAAATAAATTTTTTAATATACAATCTTTTGCATGATTTTCATTCTTATGTTTATGTATACATCTACATGTATTTAAGATAGCAAGTATATAGTAAGAACATCCCGAGAACATGAGGCTTTATGTAACCCCAAGGAGGTCTTAGATTACCTCACTTTTCTGATTTAACAATGGAACGTACTTGTTTAAATCTCTAATACATGTGTATGTATACTTAGCTAAGAAATGAAATCTTCTTTTTCTACTAGAAATATATGCATTGACGATCATTTAAGTGTGCTAAAAATACATTGCATGTATAGGTATTTAAGTTCAAGATCATATGGATGCTATTGATGTTGAAAAAGAGTGATGGAATGTTAGCCATGTGATAGTAATTCAATTTCATTAATCTTAAGATGCCTTCCATAATTGAATATGACTCTTTAAGATTAACCCAAACTTAGGATTAATAAAATATTTAATAAATCATTCACTAAAAGAAATCTAATTATAACAACATACTTTAAAAGTAACTTAAGATAGGGATGAATGGGGTTAAACCCCTTTCCTCTCTTTACAATAATTAGATGTTAAGAAAATATCAAATGAAATAAAAAATATAAATTAAAAATCCAGTAAATCCTTTTGATTACTCAAAAATGAAACCACCTTTAATGTTTAACTTAAACAAAATCCTTTAGATGATCATAATACTAAAGCCTAGTAAGACATATCACACTAAGCTTAAGCACACACATTAGAATACTAAGTCACCACTTCTAGCTCTAAGTTAGGGCGTTGTATGTTGTGATGTTGTATTTTGTTTAGTGATGTAACATTTTAGACTCGGTGTTAGGATTACTTGTGCGTACACTTGATGTTAGGCCGATGTTAGGTTAATGATATTTTTTGCAGGGGATTATGCTAAAGGGCTACTAAAATGATAAATGAATATAAATTCTTTTGCTTGCAGGTTGCTTATGCTCCTTTGCATAATTCACATTAGGACAGGTGGACTTGGTTACCCATGTGCAGGGTGCTAAGTCCAAATTTATATAATATAAATACTTGGTTTGTATGGATGTTTAGCTAAAATCTACTTTGCAAGTGTAGTTAGATTTCATTTTCCATAAACATGTAATTTTGCAATAGGAATTAGACTTAGTCTTATGGGGTTTAGGATGAGTAGTGGCCAGAAGGCAAGTCCTAAGAGGCCTTATGAAGCATTAGAGCAAAACCAAATCAAAAGAAGAAGGAAAAGATGAAGAATGATGACCCCCATAACATTCATTCAATTATAATTATTATATTTATTTGTAATCTGGGCTGTATAAGGGTAAAGCTCGGGTACCCAATTTCTCTCTTTTCTGGGGTGTGCGACGATACCCGGCCGCACCAACCTTTTATTCTTTTATGAAATCTATGAAATATTTGATTGTCATATTTAGTTTGTACAATAAAAATGACATATTTTTCATAGATTTCTTAAGTTTGATGGTTGAATGTGTGGCCTGGATGCGATAGGCTCTTTAGAATAAAATTAATTTTTTTATCCTCACTAATAACTCATAAATAAAATTTAAATATAACTCATAACCTCACTTTAAAGCTTAGGTTATAATCAAAATAATTAAAATATTTAGTAACTCCTTAGTTGAATGATGTATGTGATAACAATCATGCATATCATCTTATTTCTCTCTTGAATAGGGAGGTCTCCACTCTTGCATGATATGGAAATATTTGACCTGTGATGGCATCCCTTGTAGTGGAAAACACCTCCTCCTGCTGATTTAGCTAATAACCTCATTTCATCATGCATTTAGGCATCCCTTATTCAAATGAATGTGTCAAAATGATATAAAGAATTATAAAAATTTTGCATTTAGTCTAAGTTATGTCTTCATGCCAATCATGATCTAGTCTCTTAGGGAGTGAGTTTAGAATTTTAGTCTCCTTCCTAATTAAATAACAACTTTGTTATCTTACACTTATATAAGACCAGCCTACATGGTTTTGAATCGAAGGAGGTGTTAGCTAGTGGCCACTCCAGATGGTTGTAAGTCCAAAATAGTAGGGATGATTTTATCCTCTCTTATAGAGGTAAACCACTATGTCCCATTTTTTACTTAAATTTAGGTCATGCTTTTGGCTTGTGTTAAAGCATCCTAGATTTAGGATCCGAGGTTCCTTTTATCTTTCAAGCTATGAGTATAAGTCCTCACCTCTTAGACATTTTCATAATCTTGTATTGATGGATTATAAGCCCTAGCATTCTAATGAAATTCTATCTCAAATGAAAATAAATTATATCTTTCTAATATAAAGCCTCATTATATGGTATATTGGAGCACTTAATAGGCCTCCTAGTATCATGAGTGCTCCCTACTTTTCTTCCTTTAGAATATGAAAATAAGTCTTCCTAATTGAACTTTCCCACTTAATTTTTAGAAATACCTAATCCTTTGATAGATGAAGTCTTTGGAGATATTTATTGACTACTTTAATCGAGAGTTTTCTTAGAAAATTCTCATTTCCTATGATGTAATTAACTATGGAAGCTTGCTTCCATAGGGAACTAAAGAACCCGACATAAAATAAACCCTACTTTACTTCTCCATGTAAAATAGGGGAAGATCTCTGGTATATATGAAGACCCATCTTCCTTAGGAGTCCTTATTAAGTAATTAGGTCCATCGTAGGGTGATATTTCCATCTTTCGAGATGGTATATTCGTACCTGATTACTTCAATTAATATCCCCTGAGATTTGTGTGGTGTCCACAACGACTCCAAATTAAAACACCACATGTATACAATTATTTAATGACTAACCAAAGAAAGATAAGAACTTAGACCTGACATGGGTAAACTTGACTTTGATATCTACCACTTGCTAGGTCACCATTGACTTAATGGTCAAGGTAGTTGTTGCTATTCTATCCCTAATAAGGGATCACCATCTACTCTCACTGGACTTGTCCAACACATCAAATGGGTGACCTTTGTAAGACAACTTGCCATATATTCACCCTTATAGAAACTCCGCAAGGACTCAGATCTTGGAATCACCCTACATGTAGACTCCGATGAGTAAACAAAGACAAGGAGCCAAATCTTTTAGAAGCCACACTTATTTACATTACTTTGGTGTACATGTGTCTATTTTTAATTACTCTCTAGAGTTTGTGTACTTTCCTATTATTATTATATGAGATTTTCAATATCTTTCTATGTAGCCTCTAACTATATAAATAATGTGTCCAAAAGGCATCATAGGGCCCTCTTCAAATTCTCTAATATTTTTTATGTTTATGGGGTTCTTTGTGATTTTAATCCCTTTATAATTCTTGTACTCAAATATATAATTTACTCTACTTTATTCATTGATATAGTGCATATACTCCCAATCTTTTTTTTTTTTATGTTTCCTTACTTCTCATAACAATACTCATATGTAAGTTCTAGTATCAATCCATGGACAAAATAGGATTCAACAATTTGAGGTATACTTTATGAATTATTTACAATCAAAGAGGGGTTTTTAAATCTAAAATAAAAATTTGTTCTTATTTCTCCAACTAAAGTACAAACAAGCATATTTCTCCAATCATGGTTATTCTAAGGCACATAAATTCAAATTTCACTAGTATAATTTATTTATCATCATTATATACTTGTGTTTTAACATAACAATTGAGTCTTTGAACAACCAAATCTATCCTCGCAATGAAGATACTGCCCCATCCCCACTAGGTATGCTTCTCACTTCTCTAGGGTACTATTCATTATCTATCGTTGCATTGGTCTAGTCTCCATGGAAAGATCATCCCACATTGGTGCCCTTTCAGACAACATTCCCTCCATTGACCCAAATGATCCTTCCATTTAACTAATATTTCTACAGTCATACCATGATAAATTTGTAGGAGGTGGTGACAACTACTTCCTCAAAAAGGCAAATCGCAAAAATGACAAATCAACCCTCTTCCTTAATAAATATGAATCTGTTCAACCGGCGAAACCTCTCAGATTAACTTTGGTTGGAAAGTTTACTTACAAACACCCAAAACTAGATAGAATATGTAAGCACTTTGATGAGCTAAGGCTTCTTGGTGAATGGAACATTGGGCTACTTGATGGAAGGCACATAGCTATTAGACTTAATAGAGAGGAGGATTATGCAAGGCTCTTCACCAAAAAGCTTTACCACTTTGACAATGTGCCTATGAAAATACTCAAATGGACCCATACTTTTGGTTACAGCATAGAACCACCCATTGTCCTCATTTGGATCAAGTTTCCAAGCCTGAAATATCATCTCTTCAACAAGCAAATTCTATACACTTTAGTTACAAACTTTGGCAAACCCCTCAAACTTGATTTGCCCACCTTCAATCTCACTAGACCATATACTACTCGACTTTTTTATGGAACTGGATATAACAACACCACATGATGAAGAAATATGGATTAGTGCACCAACTAATAGATACTGACAACATGTAGTTATTGAAAAAAAGCCACACTACTATCCTAAATGCAGAATGTTTGGACAACTCCTTGAGAACTATTTTATTGCTAATCCTAAACTAAGAGGAAGGAACACTAAAACCAGTGGAAAGGATGATGAAATTATAAATGAGCTCTCAAATCGCCCTTGCAAGAATGAGATGGATAAGAACACAACACAACCTAAACACATTAAAGATCCAAAACAGTCATGGATACCAACTGAAGGGAAAAATTCAGAAAACACAAATGTACCGCTCCAAAATCAAAAACCACAAAGGTTGAAGTAGTAGACCATACAACCACTACAAATCATCTGATAAGACATCATGGGTAAGAACCTCTTATTCACACACCACTAGAATTTGAACAAGCAGTAGTTTTACAACATGCTAAAATAGAAGAATTCAGTTTTCAGCATTAATAGACTTTACTTGATGATGTACTGGCCCTTATACTTCAACAAAACACCTCTCATTAGAATGAACTAGGCCAAACTATGCAATACATAGAGGAGGACTGGTTAATACAAAAATTTAAAAGGATCAATCATAAAGGAATAAAAGAGATAAGAAACATAAACCTAAATGCAACATCCTCCACATGAACGGTATCTATAGCTAGAATTTTAGCGAATGCTGATGATAAAATTGCTATTAGAGCCTCTAGGGGCTCTAAGTACTCCAAACATGACTAACTTTATGATTTGAAACATTAGAGGCATTGCCAACCTTAATTCCTCTAATAGACTCAAGAACTTAATTAGTAGTCACTATCTTCATGCTTTTGCAATTTTAGAACCTATAATCCAACCCCACAATATAGAGAAAATCAGAAGGAAGTTCAACAACTACATCATAGTTCAAAACTGCAACAACAAAATCATATTTTTCTAGAAAAATCCTTCTCAGCAAGAACTTATTATGGATGACCCTCAATTCATCCATGTTCACATCAATTGTAGCAACTACAACTTTCAAGAAACCATTGTATATGCTTCATACTCTAGAGAATCAAGAAAGGTCCTTTGGACCAAAATCATTGCCATCAACCATAACTATCAACATAGCTAGCTTGTGGGTGGTGATTTCAACATGATAACAAACTCTAATGAGAAAAAAAAGTGGTAGAAAACCCAATGAAACAGTAATGAGGGAATCTTCTAATTATATATAAGAGCACAACTAATTGATCTTGAATTCAGTTGTTCTCTATACAATTGGAATATAAGCATAACCTATGAATAGTTAGATCGAATCTAATTAATGCAAATTGGATTAACAACTTTTACCAATATGCAATTATCACTTGAATAGAACATGCTTTGACCATGCTCCCCTCTTTTTATCTATTATTTTCCTCCCTAAATCATCTAAAAAAGTTTTTAGATTATGGAACATGTAGACAAAACATAACCTATTTATCAATTGTCTCCAAGATGCATGAAAATCAAACACATTCGACCCTTGGATTAGACTTTGGCAATTACACAAGAATTTAGCCTCAAGTCTTAAAAAATGGAATTGGAATGTATTTGGTGATATTCACCAACAAGTTAAGGCCAATGAGCAATGGGTTACTTTACTTGAAAACATTTGCACCAATGAATCATCCTTGGAAGCTGAAGTTGGTCTAAATCAAGCCCAAGCAACCCTTAATAACTTGATTGCCATGGAAGAAGACTTCTTATCATAGAAAGCTATCATATCCAATCTCAAGGAGGGAGATAGAAACACAAAATTCTATCATGCTTTCATAAGAAAAAAAAGAGGGAACATAAAGCCATCATCAAAATCAAATCTCAACACAACTTGTTACACAATAAGGAAGATATCATAGAGAATGGAATTGACTACTTTAAATCACTGAATCAAGAGCAAGAGGTAAATTTAAACCTATCTCTAGAGGATCTGCTCAATACCAGCAAAGCCAAAGTAAATCAACTTGACCTTGCATATATTTCTATGGAAGATGAAATTAAGAGAAGTCTTGGTTCTCTTAGTGGATCCAAAGCTACAGGACCTGATGGATACATAGCCCATTTCTATCAACATTCATTACATTGGATTAAGATAGATGCAATATCGACTATACAAATGTTTTTTTTTTTATTTTGAGCCAAGACATGCATAAATACTTTAGTTCCTCCACCATCACTCTCATTCCCAAATCCAACAATAAATATAATTGAAAAAAAAAAATAGGCCTATAAGCCTTACATCTATCTTAGCAAAACTATTAGCAAATTCCTTTCCAATCGCCTTCAACCACACCTACTAGAACTCATCTACAAAAACCAAACAACATTTTTTGAAGGAAGAAACATAGCTAAAAATATATTGCTAGCCCAAGAACTTACACAAGACCTAGAAAAGAAATGCAGAGCAGGGAATATAAGCATCAAATCAGACATAAAGAAAGCTTTTGACACATTAAATTAGAAGTTCATCATAGAAATAATAGAAGCTAGAGGATTTAAAGAAAATTTCTACATCTTGGTTAAGAGGCTACTTTTCAATAACTACTACTCTATCCTCATCAATGGGGAGGCACATGACTTCTTCAAAGCATCTAGAGGCATAAACCAAAGTGACCCACTATCCCCTTCCCTTTTTGTACTAGCTTTTGATTATCTTACTAGATTGCTTGATGCCAACCACAATTCTAATAGATCTCTCAATTACAAAACCAAAGGGAAGATAAACATATCTTAATTGGATTTTGCTGATGATGTTTTACTATTTTGCAATGGATCCAAAAATTCAATAAGAAGAATCATGCACATACTCAACACTTTTCAAACCATTTTCAGCATGACCTTCAACAAGACAAAATGCCATTTCATCTTGGGTAAGCATTATCAAACAAGCTGGAGATGGATCAAAGACTACACAGTCTTCACCCACTCCCACATTCCACTCAAATATCTTGGTGTAAATATATACAAAGTAAGGCCAAAAACTCAATATTTTGATGGTGTCAGTGGAAAAATCCAGACTAGAATCAACTCATGGAGAAATATGTTTCTTTCGATTGGAGGAAGAATCACCCTCTTGCAAAGTATTCTTATCTCCATCCCCCTATATTCAATCCATACCATGTTGATGCCTATCAAGGCACAAACTCAAATTGAATGTATATTCAACAAATTCCTATGGAGTAGACGGAGAGATTCCATACATTCAGTAAGTTGGAAAAAGATATGCAAGGCTAAGCATGAAGGGGGTTTGGGATTCTGATTCCCTGTTGAATCAATCCACATAAACCAAAAGAAACTTTGGATCAAACTTAGACAAAATGATTCACTATGGGCTCAATTCCTATTAAGCAAATAATGCTAGAAACTCCACTTAATAATGGTTCAACCAAGAATAACAGACTTCCAACATTAGAAAAGCCTTTTGCAACATAGAAATACAGCTGAAAGCCTGATCTTCTGGAACCTGGGGCAAGGTAAATGAAGTTTTAACAAGGATCACTAGTTTCTTGATGGATTAATGATCAACCACACAACACAACCTATATTCGACTAGGAATTAGTATCATATTTCTTGAGTGAAGGCAACTAGAATACTATTAAACTTAGAGAACATCTCCCTACCAATATAATGAAAGAAGTAAATTTGTGCATAAAATATAAGATTGCCACTTTTGAAGATTGTGCTACAATATGGTGTAGACATGATTTCAACTCAAGGCCTTGGCAATAACTTCCAAGACCCTTACTAACTTCACTAAATGGCACCAATAGATTAAAATATTATATAGTCAATCATTTAACCAAGGAAAGACCTTAAATGCCTTTAGAAAAATTTGGGTGTTTAAGCATTACAGTTTACATAAGTAATGTGTTAGTATAATTTTAAAATTTATATTAATTAAGTATTTTAGTTTTAAATTTCTTATTTTTTTAATTTTAAAAGAAACATTATTAAATAAAAATTAAATTTCAATCATTTTCAATATGTATAATCCATAATTTCAAGTATAAATATCATTTTAAATGCACGTGAGTTATCTCCAATTTATTTGATCTATTCATAATTATTTTGAATTTTTAAATTTTTGTTAATAAAAAAAATAATAATTAAAAAAATTAAAACTTTTTAAAGGTGATTAACTTATGTACATAAACATTTATTTTGAATTTAACAATTATTTAATATATTCATCACATGTTATGAATTTTCAGTATTAAAATAACAATTTTGGATGATGAAATTTTTTAAAATAGATGAGATTAATCATCATTTAATCTAGATTTTTTAAAATCAAATGTAACACATTAAACAATTTAATTTTTTTTTTTATAATTGTATTAAATTATTTGGCATTTCACATAATGTTTTCATCCTTGGGTGATAATTATAAGAATACTTTTTAATAGCTGGGAATGTATTTTAACCTTATTGAAGAAATTTGTGAAGGTTAGTTAATTAATTTTTCCCATGGTGTGATTATTTTCTAAAAGCTTTTTTATTCTTTTCAATCTTTAATTACCTAGTATAACCAAGGATAATGGACTTTGATTTTAGATGATTAAAGTTTATCTTAATTATTTAGAACCATTCTATCTCCTAAGTATTTGAAACCCCTTCAAACACTTGAGTCTTAACCTAGATAGTATAAGATTTTGGTTATCTTTTTTCCTTATCATTGTGTTCACACACATATGATGTCAATCAACACAAATTAGTTGGGTGTAACCCCTTGAAATTTAAGGTTTGACCTATATATAGTAAGTTAATATTAATTATTGCACTATACATCACCTAATAATAAATTTATTTTATATTGACCTAACCTTACATGATTGTTCCATGAATACAATAACTTAAACTATATTACCTTTTCAATACTAACCAAAAAAATGAGGTGATATGCCTTTGTTTGATTGAATCATTTGAGATGAGCTAGTTGGCTAGCCTATCATATTCATATGAGTTCACCCTTACTACATTTAAAATTTCACACGCACCTAAATGCTATGATAGGTCATAACCCCTTAGTCATTTAGCATATGTATTTAGGTTGCCATTTTGCTATAAGCTCCATTTAGTACATTACTTATAACCTTATATTATAGTTTATATTGGCTAATTAACATGCACATGTTATGGCTACCTTTTTACAATAATATAAATATATTTATCTTATAAAAGCTTGATTACAACTAGTGATCTATGTTAAATTTTTGTTACATATGATATGATTTGTTATTTTAATTTTATTTGGTCTTTTAAGGTAAATTTATTTGGTACTTTCATTTAATACATTTTGTTTAGATTAAAAAACTTTGTATGTATATTACGATACAGATATAGATTCTTGATTATATACATACTTAGATGTTAAAGTACCCACCAAGCACTGGATGGACAAGTACTCATTCAAACTAGAATATGAGTAGTAGGAGTAAAGAGATATAATGCTTATAACATATTTTCTATTTTCTAGTCATGTATTACCAGATTGTCCAAAGATACTAGTCTATTACAACACATTGCCTGATTTATTTTATCTTAATTGTTTATAAATTTATCTAATATTTTTTTTTACTTTTTAATTATTTTATCTTTGTGTGGGATATAGATGATTTGTATGGAAAGCTTTTAAGGAAAAATCCTTTTTTATTAATTTTATTAAGTTGATAATCTAATTAAAATTATAATAAATAATTTCTTAATATTATGGCCTTGCCCAATTTTAAAATTAAAAGCTCTTCTCTTTATGGTTCTTAAATGAGTTATAAAGTAGAACTTTCCCATTTTTAAGACCCTAAAACCTAGTGCTACTCATAGTACAGCCATGTCTATATTCATATAGAAGTCTTACTCACACAAGGAAATATACATATCATGATCTATAAGATAGAGCCTACTTATGTAGACATGAATTTTTTAATAAGCATAAGGGCATAACACATTAAGTAGTGGCCATCCTTCCCCAAAAAGATTATATGTCCAATTAGGTAACTCTACTTGCATATAATTTGGCTATGTTATTTCCCTCCTTTCGTAAGTAATTTTCCATATTTCTAAAGATTATAATTCCTTCAATTTTCTAATACAGAACTTAAATATTGTCTACTTATCGATATAGAAAAGCAACAAGTTCTCTTATTCACCCCAGGTATGCTGCATTTTCCCTTAGGTTACTATTCCATTAAATCTCTTTCTCATCATTACATGCCTTTTCGTAATTCCAATTTTGCTTAATTCTCCTCTCAGTTAGCTTCCATTTCAATGGATAAACCAACATATGCTGCTATGACTGGCTCAACCAACACCCAAGACCCTTACATTGACATTATAAACAAGCTTCTATTTTCCTAATCTTATCATGAAGGCTTCAAAGTTAGGACTAATTAGCCTTTTTTTAATAAAAAAAAAGCTAGCCATGAAATTGATAAACTAGCAATTTTCTTATCTTATTCAAAAACTAGCATCCTAGTTGAACCCTTGAAATTCACTCCACTTGGTAAATTTACTTACAAGCATCCCAAAATGGACATTATAAGGAAACATTTTGATGATTTGAAACTACTTGGTGAATGGAGTGTTGGACTTCTAGATGGAAGGTATATTGCCATCAAGCTAAATAGAGAGGAAGACTATTGCCATATCTTCTCCAAGAAGCTTTACTATATAGAAAATGTGAAAATGAAGATTTTAAAGTGGACTACAGCCTTTGAATATAGCACAAAACCCCCAATTGTCCCCATTTAGATTAAGCTTTTGAATATGAAACTCCATCTATTCAATAAACAAATTCTCTATTTAATTGCTGCTATATATGGAAAGCTCCTCAAACTTGATCTACCTACCTTTAATTTCTCTAGACCCTCGATAGCTAGAGTACTAGTTGAAATGGATGTCACTACATCTTATTTTGAAGAGATATGAATTGGATCCCCAACTAATGGCTATTGGCAAAAGGTAGAAATAGAACAAAAACCATATTATTGCTTAAATTAAGAGGTTTAGCCATCAACTTGAGAGCTACTACAATGCCCATCTTGAATTGAAGGAGAAGAGACTAGCAAGGAATGCAAATGACCCGTAACATAATTTAACCAGATCAATTATCATGACCTAAGTTACTAAAGTTGAATATTTACATGAATTTGGCCACAGTCTTATAATAGCTAAACATGAGGAACTACCCTAGCTATCTACTGAATAGTAGAATACAAATATGGACAATGTTTTGGATAACCCTCCTCAATATCAAAATGAAATCCCTCTAGTAACTTCTAAAACCATTCCAATTGCTGAATAATTTTAGAGTGCTGAAACCCATCTAAAGATCAGGCGGAATATTAAAAAATTAAATTAAATTAAGAGTAGGTTGGAACCATCCCATTAACAGAAGCACAAAATTTAGACCTTTTAATAACACCATAAGCTGAAACTAATACCATGGAAGAGGCTCTCATTGATCGACAACAAGTCAACAACCTCCTAAAAGATGCCTAAAAGGAATGGAAAATCCAAAAAAAAAAAAAAAAGGAATTAAAGAACTCAAGGATCTCAATTCAAAAAAATGCTTCTTCATAAAATAATCAAGACCCACCCATTCCTTGACACTCCTCAAGGCGCTTGCCTTCCTACTTATGATAAGCTTACTCATGTGGAACATTAAAGGCATTTATAAGGTCAATGCTTCTATATATTACATTGCCTTATTAGAAAACATAGATTAGATCTCTTTATTATTCTCAAACCAATGGTCAATCCTTACAACATACCAAAAATTAGGAGGAGATTCACTAGATTCAATCTCTTGACCAATTGTAGTAATAAAATGTGGTTCTTTTAGGAAGATCATTTTCAAGCTGATATTTTGATAGATGATTCTCAATTTTTGCATCTAAACATCACCAATGGAAGCTTTAGCACTCAAGCAACTCTTATGTATGCAACTTGTACAAGAAAAACTAGAAGAGAACTTTGGGTCACAATCACTCTAATTGGGTCTTAATGGCTTACCCATGGATAGTTGGTGAATCCTTTAACATGATTTCTAACCCCATTGAAAACAAAGAAGGTAGGAAACCACATCTTGCTATTAATGTAGAATTTGATGATTCTATTACTATTGTAGGTCTTCTAAACTATGGTTACAAAGGCTCTCTTTTCACTTGGAAAAGAGGCATAACATATGAAAGACTAGATAGAATACTTACTAATTCCAACTAGATCTCTACATATAGACTATGCATCTAGACTTCATCAATTGCATCAATAGAGCTTGGTTGGATGATTCAATGCTCAATTCTTAGTCTAAGCTTTGGAGACTCCACAAACATTACAATAATTTTAAAAAATGGAATTGAGGAACATATGGAAATATTAACACACTCATTGCTAAAACTAAAAAGAAATATACACTCTTTAGAGAAAAAAGCTTCTTAGAAACTAAATCCAAAGAAATTGAAGCCAAACTTTTGGCTGAACAAACTAACTTGCAAGCTTGTATTGATAGAGAGGAAGCTCTTTGGAGACAAAGAGTAGCCACTAACAACTTCCATCATTGAAATAGAAATTCCAAATATCTTTGTACTTGTGCAAGAAAGAAAATTGTTAGGAAAGCAGTCTCTAAGATTAATGATACGCATAAAACCTAGCTTCACAATAAAGATCAAATCATTGACAACTACATCAACCATTTCTATCACATTTTTAATGCAAACCCAGACCAAAACCAAAATTTACAAGTAGCATCTCAACTCTTTATTAATGATAAGAATTTTATGCAGGAAAAGGACCTTACTTTCACCTTGATGACAAGGAAATTGAAGAAGTTTTAGACTCCATGGATGGCTATAAAAACATAGGACTTGATGGATTCTCTGCCCTCTTCTACCAAAAGCATGGGGTATCATCAAAAATGACATAGTAAATGTAATTTAGATTTTTTTTAAGAGGAGAAAAGACTCATAACTACTTTTCTTCTGCCTCACTTGTTCTAATATCAAAGGAAAAAAGATACATACACTTTCGATAAATTTTACCCCTTCAATCTTACTTCTATTGTCAATAAATTGATTAGTAAAATTATTTCCAACCATATTCAGTACTTACTTCCATCCATTATATCCAAAAACTAATCAAATATTATTAAGACTTGAAACTTCTCCGACAACATGCTCTTAGCCCAAGAGCTAATCAAGAATATTAACAAAAGCTACAGAGGATGTAGCCTTATTATGAAACTTGTTATAAGGAAGGCATTTGACACCATTAGTTGGGACTTTATCATTAATGTTTTTAGAATTAAAGGCTCCCTAATTCAATATATTTTTTTGATTCATAGAGTAATATAGGTTAACCACCATACAATCCTCATCAATGGCAATACTTATGATTTTCTCAAAGCTCGTGATTTCTTCAAAGCTAATAAAGGGACTTAAGCAAGGTTATCCATTATCCCCAACACTCTTCATTCTTTCCCTCAATTACTTTTCCGAGCTTTTGAATTTCACATATGAGGAGAATCAAAGTATGGCTAATCAACTTAAAAAAATTATCAATTTTTTTTAGGAAGTTAAGTTTATTCTAAATAAGCCTATGTTTTAAGTTTAAAGCCATGGTGACTTAAGTTGTAAGAATAATGATTTTTAATTTAAATAAAAATTACTTATTTTAATATCTAAATTTTTTTGGGCATTTATAAAGCCTCTGTAATTTTTCATGGCCTTGTGAAACCATAAACACAATGCACATAAATGGTTTGCTAAGATTATTATTTTACCCTTGATTCATTTTTCTTGACTTCCATACTTGATAATGTGTCCATAAAAATAATAGAAGCTTTAGCATGTTTATGATATCAATCCAATGGTTATTTATTCATTTACTTATTATATTTCTTCAATAGCATAAAAATTATCAATTTTCCCTTAAGGTTTGAATGTTTTAAACATTCAATTAGAATTATTTAAAAAACTATCTTTTTATTAGCCAATCATGTCATCATGCCATCTTATCATATTTAGGATCATAATAAGATAAAATGGAGAATTCATTCTCAAATTTAAGAAATTATAATTTCACACTTATACATACATTTTGCTTAGATGAGTTGCTTGCAAGTGACCAAATCATTTTAAGTTATCCTATAATAGTCATTAACTTGAGATATGAGATGCTAGTGTTTATTTATGGAAAAAATGTCAATCTTGGCCTTTATACTTAAATATTTTCTTAATATATTTTTTAAAATTATGTTATCTATTAATCACATGCATCATATGTATTTAAAGTCATATATCTCATGGCTTGAGATTATCACATGGTAAAAACACAATAATTAAATTAAAATTAGTTATTAAATTTAAAATATCCCTAAAAAAGTTGATTTTTTTATTATTTGATATGGTTGTTGTTTTTTTGACAAATTTTATTATTATTTAGGATTAACTTCTTATGTTTAGTCTAATCAATTTAAAATTTGTATTATTTTAATTATGTTAATTTTGAGAAAATTTTAAATTATCATAATCACTATATTATATTCATGAATTATTGAATTAACTCCATGATTATTTAGATTAATTTTGACTATGACACTTAGCTTCTAATTTAGGATTTAACATTTCCAAATAATCAATTCAACATATTAATTCTTAAAGATAATCAAAGATTTTTCAATATCACAATTTTAAGATTTTTAATTATTGTTTAAAAAATCAAAGTAAACAAATCAAAGAAACATTTGATATAAAGCATTTGAATCACAACAAAAATCTCATTAAAGTACAACATAGCACCAATGTATCTACAATATATGGACACATTCATCTATGCATTAGATGAGGAACATCTGGTCTACTGCACTATCACAATAGTTTATAATTTGATTTCATCTTTATCAAACATGGGGTTGATTATATCAATCAACTCGATGCATTTTGATATTTATGCACACAAGTTGGTTGTTTAGATAGGTAAGTCAACTTAATAGGGAACACACATTCTATGATCACCCTACATAATATCTTAGAGTTTTGATTATTTCTTAAACTAGTTCAGTAGCTTGCATGATCAATATCTTGCATATTGGTCCTTAACCTTAAGTAAATCAATATCATGACTTAGTATTGCACCCTTTACTAGGTTTCTTATACTTAGTCAATCCCTTTGGTTAAATATCCCTACATACATTAGTATATTTCTTTAAACTAGTATTTCACTATCCTCTCAATTCTTTCTACATCATACAAAAAATTTTATGAGATAATCATACACATAATGACTTAGTCTAGTCATAACATAGCCATGCTTATGTGAATATGTTAATTCCTTTTTTTATGAATCAGGTCATCCACTAGAGCAAGTTTAAATTTAGTTTGACAAATACCATCTTTGGTCAAATTCTTATCCAACTAAATTATGTTAGTATGATGAACTCATTGCATAGTTCAATCATACCCTATGATTGAACATTATGGGTTCCAAGTATACAACTTTACTTGGTTCTACTCTTTCTTTCTTTTTTATTTAGTAGATAGTTTCTTTTAAGTACTACATTGTACTTTGGATATATAAGTAATTTTATTTTTATCTAGAAAATATTCATCATCAATAGTTCTTACCCCTCTTAAATACTTGAATCTTATACCAAATAGTTGTTGGATTTGACTATTTTTAACATATTGATATAATTGTAAGCATATAAAGTAATGTCAGCACTTTAATTTAGAATAGGGCTTATTAAAACTAAGACTTAATTGATGCTTCATCTAATAGTAAAAATATTTTAGTTATAACTTCATCTCATTTGATCAATTAATAAGTTTAATTAGTCTAAAGCCTATCAATCTGATTCAATATAAAAGTATAGCCTTAGGATGATTGTGCTCTTATAAATGACTTTAAGGTTGACCCTACAATGCTCTGACTTTTTCCCACACTTAGGTGTTGTGATAGTTCATAACACTTTAGCCACTTAACATACAAAGGTTATAGTTAGGTAGTCTTGATATGCATTTCCTTTGATTCTCAAGCTGGGGTTACTTTGAGTGCAACTAAAATCCAATTGTTATGTATGCTTTGTGATTATTTGCACATATTTGGTTGTTTTGTTAAATTAAGATAAACATATATTTTTTGGGTGCTCTGTGTATGGCCATTGCATTCTTTTTTACTTGTATAGGAGTCGTGCATCAAAATGTAAATGTCATTATGTTATCAATATGTGATGTTACATGTTTATTTTATGATGCTTTATTTCTGTTGTATTGTGATGACTCCATTTAATTTAAGATATTTTATTTACTATATATATATTTTTTGAAATTTTATATGTAAAAAGTGTAAGTTATGTTTTCTGACCAATAAAAGCTATCAAGTATCAAGTGAATAGGTGCACAAATAATCAGGAGAATGAACTATGCGCAGTCAAAAATAAAAACTTATACTTTATTATTTAAAATTATCTAAACTTGTTGGATAGAACTTGGCTACCACTTTTATTTTTATTCCAGGTATATATAATGATTTTCCCACTACACAGGGTCATTAAAAATTTGTGTATAGCCATCATAATAAAGTGATTCTTTGTTTTTAATTTTCATTGACTATTAATTATTTTTTGCATTCTTATTATATTATGATTATATAGGACTATTATCCCCTAAAGAATGTGTAAAATAGAGCTAGCGAATGATCAAAATCCTTAAACATTAGTGCACATTCATATCATGGCCAAGTCAAGCATGCATATGAGGCCATGACTTAAGGATAGGTAACTTTCATTGCATGTCATTTCCCATAGGATAAAAACTTAGATAGACATGAATTTGATTGTGTTCATGGAGTCTTACTACACTAAGAAGTGGCAACCTGGCCCAGATAAGATTGTAAGCCCAAAGTTGTGTATCTTTAGTTGTGTATAATTAGCCTATCTCATTATCTATTTTTCATAAGCATTTATATACTTATATAAAGATTATAAGTCTTACATCTTTCTAATTTTTCTTAAAAATTATTGATCTAAGAAATCTTCAAAAATTTTCTTTAGTTTAAGGTCATAAGGCTAACTCCACAAAATGCAATTCATGGTTTTTAATAGAGCGTCTCATGATTGGGTTTGGTCAATTGCCTTCCCAAGCTAAATATCTTTAAGCTTAACAACCTAGGGTGATAAATCCATGAAATTCAAATTATGCTTGTTTCGATCTCATCATTGATATTTTTCCCTTTCATTTTTATTTCTTAAGCACATTGAACTTATTATCTTTGGTGATTTAGTAATTATTATCACATAAGCTTTATGCATATTGGGTTACCATCTTGCTTGGTTACAATAATTCACCCTTTACCTTGCAAATAGAAACCCGAATATAGATGGTTCTATAAAGATAATAATAATTGAATCATGAGTCCTTATTAAACCCACGATAATGACAACAAGCCTTTATCCCACTATGTGGGGTTGGCTACATGAATCCTTCCTATTAAACCCAATTAAATAAAATCAATGCAAAAGCAAAGCATGCTTTTACTTTTGAGAGTTTTTCACAAAGGTATCCTCAGGCATAATAAACTAGAAGGATTCTAGTCCCTCTGAGAGATTAACCCACATCTGATATGTCTATGAATAAATATTTATTACAAGTTTAGATAAAAGATTAAAATATTTTTTAGATTCTCTTCTCATTTTCTCTTATGAATCATTTTATTTGAAGACTATATAATCCTATAAATACACTTTTCTTCACACCACACTAAAACATCTTGGAATTAAAATGATTTAAATTAGTCATAAAAGCATTAGGTAATTGTACTTCTTTAGTCATCCACAATGAGGCATGTTGAGTATTACTTTGTCTAGAATTATCTAAATTACTTTGGGGGAAAAGAGATATTCAAAGAACTTATTAGACCCTACACTAAATATGCACTTTAAAAGGGTGAGGTACATATTATACTTACTTAGAGTGGTCAAGGTCTCCTAGAGGTCTTGTTTATGCTATTCCAGTCACTTGCATTTTACTAGAAAGTTGTCAATATATACTTATACATTTCTCTTTTTTTTGGTCCTTGAAAACCTAATCAATCATCCTTCAATAAATGGCTCTAGCATTCTTCAAGTTGAATGACTTTACTTTATGATAATAAGGGTTTATTTTTTTCACTGAATTATATGGAGAAGTATAACATGATTTATTTTATTGTAGGGCTTGCAATTCCCCATAAGGGAAAGTGCTTATAGTTAATAATTATATATTATGAATGAAGGATTTCATTCTAAGAACACTCTCGATTGAAGAAATATATTTTTTTATTTTTATGGATTTCAAATCTTGTCTTAAAAGGATGATAATTTGGAAATTCAATAGGGAATGCTCTTAAAAGGGAAAAAGTTCTTTTAGAGACCAATTGAGATTAAGTAAAAAAATGCCTATAGATATTGGGATACCCAATAGGCACTTCAACTAACCTACCATTGGGCTTTATAATTTTGAGATTGAATTTAATAGAGTTTGAATTGACATTTTTTTAGAAATCGATGGATTAACTTTTAATGACAAAAGACTGGAGAAATGCCTAGGGTTGAAGACTTTTTCCTATAAGGACGATTCAGAACCTAAGTTTACAAGTGCTTCTAACACAAGTATCAATTGAGAAAATAAACCTATCCCTCACACTTTTGGGCATATCACCCATTTAGAAGGACTGCTAGCTAGCACCAGCTAAGTGATTTTTGAATTCATGAATTAGGCCTTCATGCTATGGAAGATGGTTGAGTTGTTGTATTTAGGAATGAATTTATGAACCTAAACTCACTTCAGAACCCTATGATCATGTTTGGTATGATATGCACCAAACAAATGCAATAGATTTTATTTTTTTATGTTTTGACTCACAATTCATTTAAGGTCTTGGGTATGCAATTTATGCTTTCATTGATATGTAGTTAGAAGCAGTTGTGGGCCAAATCAGAAAGAGAAGCCACACTTTCCTAAGAAGGGTGGTCATCCTCAAAGGTTAGATGCCCCCTTATGTATAATGAGTGAAGTGCCCAATTTAAGAGTATAAACAATATACTGTCATGTTTCACTAAAGCTAATTATTTCTAGTTGCTTTAAGTTGTGCCTAGGGCTTTAATTAACATGAGATTTTGAGTTTATTTTATTTGTGTTCAAGTTGATTAGATTTAGATTGGATAGAAAATTTAATTTTTTTTCTAGGAGCCTAACGTTCCAGGCAATTTCATCACATAAACACAATCACAAAAAAAAACCTAAAAAGCAGGTTATTTCTAATGTGCACCTAAAATAAATCAACCCAATTTAATTAAAGAAGATTAATAAGACCGAGTACTACTATACACCATAGAAAAAAGAAAGAAAAATGGGCAGCTCGCCCTTATACAACAACTTGGCCTAAAACTAAAGTTAGATATATGGGGTCTTCTTTGGGTTCGTCACCTTCCTCAGAGATCTCCACGAGCTTCATAGGGGACCACCGAAGCCATGCACTGGCAGGGTCAACTCTTGCTATTTTTAGACCCCATTGATCCTAACCTAATTCTAGATTCAAATTACATTTAAATTTCCAAACATAAATTCATAAACCATAGAAAACAAATGTTAAAAAAATACAAACAGTACTCCAATAGTTATATATGCAATCATATAAGCTTAGCATTAGTTGTTTGCTAAGCCTAGATGTCCTATTGTGCTATGCTTATAGACTTAAGCATACATGCAAGCAAACAATATATATATTATTACAGTAACACCTTTAGCACAACCCCCTACAAAAAATGGTGTTAGGCTAAAAAGAATGTCCTACCATCTAGATTAGCGGGCAAACAATCCTAGCCATCTAGTCTAAAATAGTACACCATAAAACAAGAAAAATCACATCACAGAATATCACATATGTTGATCTCACTTTTGGGAGTGAGCTCTCAACTTCATCATCATAGATCTAAAACTCTTGTATACACTAAGAGCTCCTTAGTCTTAAGATATTTCTAGTGATTAGGTGAACACTTAACCTAGGCCTCGAGACTTAGAAGAGTTAGCCATAGGAATAGGTTATGCCTTAGAGATTTAGGAAGACTTGCCTACCCTATAGCCTTAAACCCATTCCTTGCTTCCTTCTTCTAAACAAAACCTCAAATTCAAATCCAACCATAAATTAAATCCAACCCCAAATCTAATGATTGAAACCCATGATTGAATTCAAACTCCAAAATCCCTTCCTAAGCCATATGAACCACCTTCATATGCTTAGCCAAAACCTCCTTCAAACCAAATCAAATTTGATTGATTTCTCTATAAATCAATCATTCATTCTTTTATATTCACAAATATAAATGAAATCTAAATTCAAACCGTTCAAATCAAATCAAACTAAATCAAACTAAATCATTTCTCAACTTAAGACCTTTTGACCTACATCCCTCAATATGGTCAAATTTGCTTCCATGTCATTTCAAACTCAAGTGATTTTCTCATAAATCATTTATATCTTCATTTATATTCACAAATATAAATGGAATATAGGTCCAAATGGCCAAAACCAAACCCAAATCAAATCAAATTCCCAATTTAAACCTTTTTAGCCAAATTCTTAAACTTGGCTAAATGATATCTAAATCAACTCAAAGCCCATGAATTTCTTCATGATTCAATCACTCCTTCAATCATTGTTCCAAATATAAACACAAACTACAATTACCAAACCAAACCCAAGTCAAGCCTATGTTGATCCCTTTTGACTTGAAATTGTCATGTGAACCAAAATCCATTTGACTCCAAACCACTTGCAATTGGATTTATTTTCCATCCTAAGTCCATATGCGAGTTCATTTAAACTTGAATTAAGCCATGATCAAGCCAATTGACCCATTTAGGTCCATTTGACCCAAAGTGACCTAAAAGACCTTTTTGAGCCAAGTTCTAATTCAACCAAAATTGGATTGAACGAAGCCCATCCAAATCTCATATCATGATCAACAATCATCCTAGGTTAATCAATTGTTTTGAATTGGGTTAAATCAAGTCAATCCAGCCCTTTGACCAAGTTAACACTTAACCCAAATGAAACCCAAACTAGCCAAAATCCACCATATACCAAATTGATTGAAACCATTGACTCAAACTCACTCATAATCAATGATTTAATATGACCAAGCCATTAATTGAGTCAAACCCAATTGGCCATTTGACCTAAGTTGAGCCAAATTGGCCTAAAAAGCTAAAATGAGTCAAATCATGATTTTATCCAAATTGATTGCAACCAATGGCTCAAGTTCATTCCAAATCACTTATTGAACTTGACCAAAGCCATGATTGAACCCAATTTGACCAATTGGTCAACTTGACCTAACCTAGCCCAAATTGACCTAAATGGTCAAATTGGCCAAAATCTAAATTAAATCTAAATTAAACCAAACCAAAGCCTACAATTACTTTCAATTAACCAATTGAACTTGACTCAACACCTAACTCAACCCAATTTGGTCAAATTGGTCAACCTGGCCCATTTGACCCTTTTGAATTCAAATGAGTCAAATTCAAACCTGAGCCAAATTAATCAAAACCAATTGAACCAAAACATCCCAAATCATCATATGAACCTAACCCAAGTCTTGGTTTGACCCAATTTGACTAATTGGTCAACCCAACCCAACCTAACCCAAATGAGTCTATTTTGACCATATGAAGCCAAATCACCCAAAACCACCTTTTGGAACCTTGGTGGCTGACCTAACCTGACCCAAATGAATCCTAGGTCAGCCCCAAGCCAGCCCAAATCCATATGGGACCCATCCCAAGGAGATCAACCAATGGACACCCTCTCTTTGCATTGGATTCTTGCCATAAGTGGTAAAGTCCATTTTGCCTCCCCATGACAGCCCTCCACTTGCCAAATGAGGCAAGCCTAAGCTTCCTAGCCCAACCTAAGCCATCCTAGCATCTACCATGAAGCAAGGGAAACAAGCCAAGCCATTCCCCCTCATGGCCAAACCCAATAGATGCAAGGAAGATCAATCCCACACAATCTCCCTATATCAAGCCTTGAGACTCCTGCCACCACTTTTTCCACTCATGGCGTGCCACGTGGAGCTGATGGCGACCCCTCCGATGACTCGACGGTGGCCAATCAAAATATTTTTTGGGATCAATCCCGTCCATCCATCATGGGAAATTGAGGGGTATACTCCCTCAATTCGAGCGGGATTCGATATGAATCACTTTGTGTGAGTCTATGAGGCCATTTCAAAATTCCTTAGAGCTTCCCAGAGCATCCCAAGCCTTCCTCAATCAGCATTATTCCTCCCTGAGCAAAGCTGAAATAGAACATCACTCTTCCAATCAATACTTCCCCTCCACTAAATCATACTTCAATTCCTTGCACCCACACCATTCTCGTACTCCGTTGAAGCCAACTGAAGCACTCCCAAGTCTTCCCGAATGCCAAAGATAGGAGTTTGACCATGATCGATTTCCAAATAGAAGGAGTTTGGCCTTGGGAGTAACCTACACCAAATCAAGCTCAAAGCTTCTCAACAGGGCCTCGCCTCAATTAGGCGAAGCTACCTCCATCGACCCACCGTCGGACATTAGCTCCGGTGAGGTAATTTTACAAACTGAGCCTTGTATGAAAAAATTGCTTGGTCTTTTGTAAAGTACATTCTCACGTCATGTATTTTTAGCCATGGGATGTGTGCGCCTCCTCTCCCCGAAGGTGTGGGATGAATTTGGAGGCAATCCGAGCTCGAGTAAGATCGGATCGAATGAGGAAAGATGGATAACATCCATCTTTCACTACTTATAAACGGGATAGATCATGAGTCATCCGTTCCATGTGATTGGAACAAATGGCTCTGATTAGATCCCACGTTAGATCCCTTAATCCTTTTCTTAAATCATAGATCTGATCATGGTCGTTTGATCTTAAATCAAACAGTCCTCGAAGTTAGCACGTCCGTCGTCAATCGAGTCAGCCTTCAGATATGATAACTTAAATAGGCATTCTCGTCGTGCCATGTGGAAAGCACGCTGCGTTAGTTGCCACATGGCCCGATGGGATTAAGGCTTTAATTATGCATAATTAATCCATTTTTAAGCCTAAAACTTCCTAAATTCATAACTAATCTTAGAAAAATCCAAAAAATATAAACTTAGGCTCATTTTAAAGATATTTCGGAGCAGAATCTAGGAAACTTATTATTAATTGATTTTAAATAGTGATTTTTACTTAATTAAGGTTTAATTGGAAATATAATTAGCTTATCACTTCTTAATTAATCACCCAATATCTCAAGTTTTATATGGATGTTTAGGGGGATGATCTCTGCCTCTCCTATTTTTTTAGGATTTTATTGGTTTCTTAATTAGAAAAATCCATTGATTAAGCTTTACTCACTTTCTTAATTTAATTAGTGATAATTAGTGAGTGAACAGTGGCTTAATTAAATATTTAAGCCTAATTACCTCTATTGAACAATAAGGGAGCTTAGGGAATGTGATTGTGATATTTTTTCTAATTCATTTCCTAAGTTTTCCCTCACTTTTTGGAATTTGATTAATTAATGATTAATGGGGCAATTAAGTACTTAATTAATTAATTAATCTCCAAGATAAAATCAAAGCCTAAATAATCAAATATGGGACTTAGGGATTGAGGTTAAGGCCTCTTTCTTGATCTATTTCCTTAAGTTAATTTCATTAATTGAAAATGTCTAATATTTAATCAAATGGGTTAATGAGCTTAATTAACTCATTCTAAAATTCACTTCACATCTAATCACCTTTAATCCATCTTGGGTAGCTCTTTGGGTGGTCAATAACTTAAAGATATAGCTAATGAAATTATGGTTAACTCAGATGTGTGAGAAAATCATAAGAGTAGTTAAGTGAGATCCCTTAAGCTTAATTAACTATTAATCATGAGCTAATTGCATTAGGCCCCTTTCATTTCTTAGGAGCATTACAAAATTACTTTTCATGTGGTTAAATATCATATTGGCTCATTATTAATTAGTTAGTTAACTTAAGGTGATGTAGGTAAGGGTTAATTAATTGACTTAATTCATACCCTAACCTAATTAAGACATAAAATTAACCTAATTATTCTTCATTAAACTAAATTAACTCACACATGGGGAATGAGATTAGGATTAGCAAACCTCCTTTACTTTTGTTAAATCAAATCAAACATGATAATGAAATGATATTAAAGAACTTTGGTTTATTTTAAATAATCTTATTTAGTTTGATTGTCCTTAGGACTTAGTTGATTTGAATGAAATCACATGCTTGTGTTGTTTTATTTCCTCCCAATCATGTTAAATGTTATATGCCATATGATTCATGCATCCATCTCTTTTAAAAATTAATTAAATAAAATGATTTCCATTATGTCAAATTGCATGTGTTGATTTAAATTTAAAATATGTGTGGCTAGTATCACTATTAAATCCCAAATATATTTTCAAAATTTATAAATGAATGAATATACATATATGTTATAAATTTAGTTATATATAGACATAGGAAATACAAGTGAATATAAATCTAGTGTATGAAATCAAGTCCTTTGCATTCATTTATCGATTTGCATAAGTAAGAATGTTAGCGGTATATTAGTCTGGACATCCCAGGGATGCATGGCTTTAAGTAGCCCTAAGGAGGTTCCTACCTCGTTTCCTTGTTGTAGAACAATGGCAACGTACCTGCTTGAATTCATTTTTATGAATTTAGACATTAGAATTTAGATAGAGATTTAATTCATTTACACAAAATAAATAAATCAAATCAAAATATAATTTTTGCATAGTTTTTTATTCTTGTATTTGTCTATACATCTATATGTATCTAAGAATAGCGGTATATTGGTCTGGACATTCTAGGGATGCACAACTTTAAGTAGCCCCAAGGAGGTTCCTACCTCATTCCCTTGGTGCAGTGGCGACGTACTCGCTTAAAACTTTTATACATGTGGATGTGTACTTAGCTAATGAATGAAAACCTTCTTTTTCTATTAAAAAAGGCATGCATTCACACTTTGTTTATTTGGTTGAGTTGAGTAGTCATGTGATTTAAGGTTCTTTCCTTATACTTTTGAATAAGAATTTAGATAGAGCTTTAAATTAATATGATAAAATCATTCAACCAAATGAAATATTAATTCCAAATATATTCACTCACATTCATCATTTAAGTGTGCTAAGATACAAGTTGCATGTATAGCTATGCTTAGGCTCTAATCATATGCATGATAAATATGATGGAAGGAAATGAATAAACATGTGTTATGTGATAGTAATTTATTCCAACTATCCTTAAGATGCCTTTCTTATTGAACGAGTTTATTTAAAGTAAACCTAAACTTAGGATTAATTAAAATATATAATAAGGCATTCACTAATAGGAATTGATTAATTAATTTGCTTTAGATGTGACTTGAGGTAGGGATAAAACAGAGTGATCCTCTCTTTCTTTCTCTTCATAATACTTAGTTGCTTTGTGTAGGTCAAATGAAATAAAAAAAAATATTAAGTAAATTTTACAAATCAATTAAACCACTTCAAGTGAAACCACCCTTTATGATTAAATGTCTTTCATACTTAGGAAATCTTAACTCTAAAACCTAGCTAGGACATACCACACAAGCCTTAACACACACATATTAGATTAAGTTACCACTTTTAGCTTTATGTTAGGGCGGTGTATAGTTTGATGTATGTTTTATTTTGTGATATAATATTGTAGACTGTATGTTAGGGTGTATGTGCATAGACTGGATGTTAGGCCGTGACTAGTCTAATCATATTTTATATAGGAGATTATGCTTAAGGGGTGCTTAAAATAAATATAAATATTTTGCTGTGCAGGTTGGTTAACCCCTAAGCATAATCTATATTAGGACAAGTAGACTTGGTTACCCATGTGCAGGGTGCTAAGTCCAAATTATTCATATAACTGCTTGGGTTGTATGGTGTATTTAGCTAACACTTGTTTTGCATGTGTAGTTAGATTTACTTTTTTTTATTTTTAATGTAATTTTGCATTAGGAATTATGATTAGTGCTATGGGGGCTTAAGATAAACATTGGTTACAAGACCAAGTCTTATGTACCATCTGATCCTATGGAGCTTGCCAACCAAATGGAAGAAGGAAATGAAGGAAAGAAGGAGCTTTAAAGATTTAAAGATCTCCCATAGCTCCCATTCATTTATTGTAATTAAATTACAATTATTCTTTCATTATACCAGGATGTATAAGGGTAGAGCTCGGCTACCTACTTCTTTTTTGGGTTGTATGGCAGTATCCGATCGCAATGGCCTCTTATTCTTTTACGATAGATATATAAATTGTTTGATGATTTATTTAACTTGTGCATTAAAAAAGTATGTCTCTTCATAGTTTATTTATGATTGGTGATTATTGTATGGCCTGGATGTGATTAGGCTCATAGGATAAAAATAAATTTTCTACCAAAATTAACAACTCATAACTAAACTTTTAAAATAACTCATAACCTCACATAAAGTTTAGGCATTAAATCAAGATAATAAAATATTTAACAACCCCTTATCTGGATGTTGTATGTTTAACATCATGCATATCATCTTGTTTCACTCTTGTTAAGAGCTTCCATCTTTACCAAATAGAATGGGCTTAACCTTTGAGAGCCAATGATGAAAAAAAATACATCTTTCTCTTTTGATTTGGCCCATAATCAACTTCATCATGCATTTAGGCATATAAAAATCCAATAGCTTGTGTCAAAATAAAGAGTCAAAAGTTAAATAAAACTTGATCAGATTTGCATTAAACTAAGTCATTATTCATACCACTCATGCTCTAGTTTCCTAGGGAGTGAATTTAAGGACTTTAGCTTCTTTCCTAAATAATAAACAACTTAGCCATCTTGAAAAATCATAAGACTTGCCTACATAGTTTTAAAACATAGGAGGAGTTAGCTGGCTGCCACTCTATGTAGTTATAAGTCTAGCAGTTGGGTGATTTACTCTCTCTTGTAGAGGTAAACAATATACCAATTTTTGCCTTAGATTTAGGTCATGCTTTGGCCCTCACCGAAGCTCCCTAGATTTAGGATCAAAGGTCGTTATTTTCCTTTGGGGTATAAACATAATTCTCACCTCTTAGACATTTCCACAATCTTGTATTGTGGAATCATAAGTCTTAAATTTCTTATAAAATTTTAACTCAAATATATAATTCTACTCAATTTTAAATATATAAAGCCCAACTATATGATAGTCTAGAATGCTCACTAGGCTTCCTAGTATCATGAGCATCCCCTACTCATCTCCATTTGGTTTCAATAGTAAGTCTTTCCTTTCGATCTATCTCATTTGATCTTCCAAATATAACCAATTTATTGATAGTCCTATCTTTGAATTCTTTGGAGACAACAATTATCTATCTTAATCGAGAGTATTCCTAAAGAATTCATCTTCCTTAGGATGTAATTAACTATGGGGGTTTGGCCACATAGGGAACTCTAGATCTTGGTTTAAATAAATCCTACTTTATTCATCCATGTAAAGTAGGGGAAAAATCTCTGGTACATTCGAAGATCCATCATGCTTTAGGAGTCCTTATTAGGTGATTAGGTCCATCGTAGGGTAGTGATTTTTATCTTTCGAGATAGTGCACTATTCCTTGATGTCATACCTGATCATGTCAACAAGTACATCCTCAGATATATATTATTGGCATTAGATTATAAATTTTATTTGAAAATTTGCATGATTTTAAAATTTTGATTTTGAATTTTATAGAAAGCAATGATTTCGATGAATTTTATGGAGGAATGTGTGTAGTCAAGCTTTTGGAATCATGTGAGCATATTACAGTGCATATGATACCAGTTAGAGCCTCCTAGAGTCTATGCACCAAAATCATACATGGCATCATATTTAGCCAATTTCAAGCAAAAGTCATAGAGCTCAGTGCTTAAGCACTAGCCCATGACATCTAAGTGCTAACGGAATGTCAGCCTTGATTTTTGCCCTAGATTTGTGATGACTTTTACCTTTAAAGAGATTTTTATAGATTATTAAGATGTTTTTATTAGTGTTTCGAGAGTCTTTCTTAGAGTTTTCTAACTACCATTTCATAGAGAACTTAGGAAACAATTTGTTAGGTTAAATGAAGAGGAAGAAGGTGATATCACTTTAATAAAGTGAGGGTAGCAAAATTGAGTTTTCTCTTCTCTTATTTTTACTTTTGAGTTTTGTGTATTATTTTATTGTCTTATTTTTTAAAAATAAACAAAATATTTTTTTTTTCTAAGAATTCAATTTAACCAAATAGAGTAGTAGGTAAGTTTTGATAAAAATTTTGAAGTTTTTTATTTTTTATTAATTACTTTATATTTTGTTCTAAGCTTTCTTCACTTATTAATAGACTGATCAATAATTAATAATTTAGGAGGTATTTTTGAAATCAAGAGATGAAGCATAGGTTCATCTTTGATGAAATACCACTATGAATTATATGTTAAAGATAAATGCATTGAACTGGGGTAGTCATTTTTTATAATTATCACTTTAATAAAATTTCCTTATATTAAATATATTATTGCATGTTAATAGTTTAGGAGGTCGTATCAATTATAATAGAGACCTTAAACTTTTGAAAGAAAAATAGTCACCATCTTGATTGGACTTTAATAAAATATTTTGTAAACACCATGATTTGGAAATATACTAATGAAATTATTTGGGTGAAATCCATTCACTAGATTTTAGTGTGCTCAATTTTAACTACAAATTTGTTTTGGTTATCCTTGTAGTTCTTTTAGTTGTTGCTGCATAATAACGATTGAACTCAATCTCAATAATTAATGTCTCAACCTTCATATGATGATACTTATGCTCTTTATTTAACTACATGCTCTAGCATGTAAATTTATCCCTTATTGAAATAAACACTATGCTCAAACTACATGATCTTACAAGTTCTTTACTTTCTTGCCTTTTCTTTGATTCTAGTTTCATATCTTATGATCAAACTCTAGGTCTGAAATAGAGTTTCATATCTCTGTACTTTTATTCCAATATCAATTAAATTATATCTTTTTAAATTTAATTGAATAATTAAAATATAATATTTAAATTAAAAATAAAAAAATTAAGTAATATATCTTTACTAAGGAATCGTTGAGGGAATTAGGTTTCAAGCATGACATCAACCCTTTTGTGCTAATCTCCAATAAGGCTATAGTCATTATTACCCTAATGACTATTTTTCATTGATGATTAACTCAAGATCAGAATTTTTAAAATTAGATTAAATTAATTAGTACAATTAATTTAATTGTGAATTTATCCTCAAACTATATTGATTTAGGACAAAATATATATTTGAATAGAATCAATCAAAATAATTGAACTGATGAATTAGATTAATTTAAAAAAAAACTAGTAGTCACATTTAAAATAACCACTTATTCTAACATTAATCTTTTTTTTTTCTGAATTTGGTTGAATGACTAACAAAAAAAATTTTAAATATAATATGGGTGACTTGATTCACTTGGTTTGGACTGCACCAGATTCACCTTAGGCTGGGTTCACTTGTGTTGGTCAAGGGGGATCCAAGGATGAGTCATGTCAAGTTTAGTTGGGTTTAGACTTGGTTTGATTGGGTTAGACTCAATTAAAAATAAATATATTAAGTAATATACATGTCAATAGCAAAATTAAAAATTAATTAAACTACAAATAGTATGAAAATATACTTTACATCAAAATTATTGTAGGCTTTTTGCTTTGCGCCTGACTCAATTATGATCTTTTGTTATACATCGACTATATTTTCTTTGCACCATATCTTTTTTTTTCCTTTTAAAGGTCATAGCACTCATTATCTTCACTAAATGAGGCAACATGATAATGCTACTTATTTATTTTAAGGCCACATACACATATACTTTTATGGTATAAAATTAATCATGTTTTTTGAGAATAAAACTATAAGCATATATTTTCATAGAAAGATCTATTACATTAAACTTTCCATAAGTACATATCTTTTTTTTTTTTCAAATTTACCTCACCATCCACATCAATATTAAGGAAATGTTGTTCATATTAGCCAATCATATAGGCAATTAGTATTTGACCCTTAGTCAAGAGCCTGCTCAATCAATCTTTGATCTCCTTTAATAAAATAGTGTTTACATTTGCTATGGTGTATGCCATTTAATGAACCATTTTATTTTATACTCTTAAAGAACTTCATTAAAATAATTATTGGATAATAACACATATTTTTAATAACATTATTAAAAATATATGAAATTATGATTTTATTAAATTTTCTCTATTCTCTAAAAGACATAATGAGCTCACCTCTTAAAATCAACTTCATTTCTATGTATGTAACAATGATTGCCTTCTTCATTCTATTTTTAAAAAAAAATATTTATATAATTTAGCTCTTCAATATGTTTTGGAAGCTAAGATATATTCCTCAAGCTAACTATTAGTTTAAATTTTGCTATGATTTTTATTATGATGTGATTAGTGTAGGCTTCATGATGCACCTATAAAAATATTATAGATAAAACATTTATAATACTATTGTGTTGATATGTTATAAATGCTAAGTTTTCCACCATACATACTCTAATTATGAATTACATTCATGAGTTCCTTGAGTCAATTATATTAAATCCCATCAGGTAAATATGCATATGTATATTTGAGCCACAACTGCAAACAAAGCACCTCCATCTCTTAAAAAAAGAAATAATTAATTTTGTAACTATGTATAGAAGTTTTATTAGATCTTCTAGAGTGATATTTCTTAGACCCATTAATCCTTTGATCTTTGTGTTTATAAAATACAAAAATATTAATGTTTGATTCACCTGCATAAGAAAAATGCTTTAATAACACAAGTAATATTACCACCTAGTTCAAATAAAGGTTATTCTTGATTTGAATAAAGTTCAAACTAGGTCCCAATAAAGGTCAACTATTTTCCCATATTTGGAAGCTTATTGAAACTGAGATTGAAAAGGTTCGATCAATGGCCAAAAGAGGCTTTAACAAGGTTCTAGTAAAGTTTGAACATTGTGAAGTATGTTCAAGTAATATTTAAAACTTATTCTAATATGATTAAAAAAAGGTTCAAACTTATTTAAACGTGGCTAGAATCTTGATCAAACATGATGTATATGAAGTTAAAACCTTTTTGAGTCATTTATTGAACACAATTCAAACTAATTTTGACCATTCCTTTTTCATTTTGTCTTATTCTTTTACAAGTAGATTATATCATAACAATTTCAATTTCCCTAATCATCATAATCAGTATAAATCATATGTATCAATAAATAATCCTTTTTATAGCACAATCATTGTATTATTTAAACATTAAAAGTACTTACTAATGATTATCGATATATGATTAAAACTACTTCATCCAATTCAACAAAAATATTCTTTTCTTACTACATGAAAAAAATATATACACAATAACAAAGAAATTAATAATGACTAAAAAAATAACATGAAAGGATGCATATGTAAAAGCTAAAACTAACATTTATTTGTGATTCTAATGAGATATAATTTAAAGGGGCATATACATTTTCTAGAGTATTTTTGGTTAAAATATGTTTTAATGCATATTTGATCATAAGCATATAAGGGGATATTTCTCCAAATATAAACATCATGCAACAAATGAAGTCAAACTTTCATACACAGACACACATATACAACACATTTTTATATGCTTTTTAATGCACTCATTTGGACAAATAACCTTACTAATTATTTATTTGGAATATGATACTTTAAGGTTCATTTTGAACAAAACTATCTTTGTGATAGCAATATAAAATATAGTTCTATGAATGTTTGAACTATATAGCTCTTAAACATCTATCTTTCAACTGTAATAATTATCTTTTAAGCAACATCTCCCTTTGATTACACGTGATCCCTATGTTGTAAAGCTTAATCATAAACCTCTTCAAGCAAATAAAAATTATTATTCATATTTTTAATTATATAAGTTTAAATACAATCATCACATCTTCTAATATTGACAGTCTTGTGCAATAATAGAAATGAGATGGAAAGGGAACTTTAAGTGGAAAAAAATGAAGTTTGAACCTTATATTCAACATTCAAACCATATTCAAACAATATTTAAACATCTATTTTAAATTTTAGATTTTACCATTAGATGCAAAATTAGATTTGATAGAGGTTAAAATAAGGTATGAAGTTGCCTTAAAAATTTTGAACCCTCATTTAATCATATTTAATTCTATTTTGGATTAGTTTTGATTGAGAATATAACACTTTTTAATCAAGGATTAAGCCTCGTTGAATCCATCTCACTAATCTTGTAAATTCTTGTTCACATAATTGATGGGCTAACATTATAAAAAGCATAAACAAAAGTAATAGTAAAGGTACTTGAGAAAAACATTTTAATAAAATATAACTTCATTAAATAAATAAATAAAATTTATGGTATAAATATTGAGTAAATTTTCTATGATAGTTTACTCATGCAAAAAATTTACATAATACTAGTATAACAAATGGATGCTAAGTTGGTCTCATGGTTGGTAAAATGACTAATGAAATCTTGATTTTTATATCTATAAAGTATTATAATGGCATCAATTATCATATATGAAGCACAAATTACTATTAAATTAAAAATACATACACATGCTTGTGTGAAGATAATGACTTAGTGCCCTAAAGAATTACAAGTCTTTTGTAAGTAAAAACTATTGGAAAGTGGATTTCTCTCTATATAATTAATTAATTAGAATATCTGCACAAATAACTTTGGTGTTTAAATAATGATGAGGATACTATGAAACTCTTGGGGGTACTTATTTAAGTGATCGAATATAGCACCAAAGAACAATATACAACCTTAAGAGGTAGACATATCACCATACGATGGGTTTATTCAATTAATAAGGACTCCTAAGGCTAATATGTCTATGTGTACTAGAGATTTTTCTTCTATTTTATATAGATGAAATAAGAAAGGTTTTATTTTAAATTGTGTCATAAGTTCTCTATAGTGACAAGCCCCCATAGTTAATTACATCCTAGGAGATATGAATCTTTTAGAAAAATTTTTAATTAAAGTAGTTAGCTATTGTCCCTATAAATTTCAAAATTTGTGTTAAAACTACTAAGTATGAAATTCAAATAGGATGGCTCAAATAGGATCAGTTCTTAGTGGATTCCAAAAAAGGATAATTAAAAAGTGTAATAAAAAGCTTATATTTTATAGATTTTATACTCTCAAATTTAGCTTAGGTTTGGGTAGTTTAGTAACCTTACATACATGATGAAATTAAGTTATGAGTTAAATCATTGAGAGAAAACATTCTTCACTCAAGGGTGGCTACCAACAATGGTTAGGCTCCCCAACTTATCATGTACTAAGTGATTCTTATAACAAGAATAGAAGTCAATATGATTTATGGTTAAACATTCATCACAGACCTACATATTTCAAAATCTTTTATTGATTAATCTTAAGGCTTTAAGCTGATATTGCGAATTGTATTAATTTTAGTTCAAGTTGATAATTAAGTTTAGATAGAAAATTTAAGTTCTAAAGAGCTTATCAAATTCAGGCCACATACATCAATACATAACACTTGAAGAAACTTAAGAAAAGTATGTTATTTTTATTACATAATTAAATATTAAATCAAATAAAAATAAAAGAAATACTGATACGACTGAGTTCCATTTTCGTTATACACCCAAAAAAAAAGGAAAAATGGTAAGTCGAGCTTTGCCTTTATACAGGCCGGCCTATAACTAAGTATTACAAATGGCTAATGGGGATCTTCATCTTTGCCTCCAAGGTGTATGTGCTCTAGGTTTCACTAGGCCTAACAAGTTTATGGCTTCTAGTTGTTGTTAATCCTCAATCACACAGCTTTAACCTAATTCTAGCATAATATTATATTTGAAATTCTAAGAAAATAAAATCTTAGCTACATTTGCAAAATAAAGGTCAGCTAGAACACACATACACACAAACAATAATAATTCTATATAGTGGGGTTGGCATTAGCAGGTGTCCAAGCCCACCTGTCATAATAGGCTATGCTGAAGGGGTAAGGAGAATTTACAAGAAACACCATTAAGCTTAATTTTTATTATAGTGGCACTCTTTTATTAAGCATAGCCCTTTATAGAAGACAATATTAATTTAATGAATATTGCCTTAAATTGAGTCAACAAACATACACCCTAACATTGAATCTAAAGCAATACAACACAAAATAGGGAGATTGAAAAAGTAACACATCATAACAAAGCATTGGCCTAACCTAAATCTGGAGTCGGTGATCGAATATTCTAATATGTGTACAAAGGGCTAGTGTGGTATGTAAAAGTTAGGCGTTAATGTTAAGTTATAGTTTGAAGGCATGATTTAATTTATTACCATTGAGATGTTTTAATTTAAGTAATTAATGACTTAGATGTAAATTTTATTAGTAAATTTTAGCTGCAATACGTAACTGAACGAAGTACATCAGGAGCATGAAAAGTGGCAGATGTTACTTGAAGTGGAATCCATTCCTTTTCCACAACCTACTCCTAATGAAATTTAAGAAGATAAATTTTATGGCTTTTAATTAACTTAATGAAGCATTAAGTTTTCATTGAGTCCTAAATTCAAATCAAGTATAAATGGCACTATAATTATATAAAAGACATATTAAAATTAAAGGCATAAGATATGGTTCTCATTGTAATGCTTATTTAACTTTCTTCATCACTTCAACTTCTTTAAATATCAATTTTTTTCAATTTTATAATTAGAAAAAAAATACTTTATTTTGTTTAGATATTACTTGAAAAAAATATTTTACTCATGCATGCATGTATGCGTATATATATTATAGCTCAATTGTAATTAAGGGTTTAAATAAATATATGTATATAACGATGCATGTATTCTTATTCCAAATAAAGTTAACCATTTACACATATACACATACATATGCATAGACATACACTTTAGCATTTGCAAGTTCATTGTTAAACCAGAAATGTGAGGTTAGAACTTCCTTCGGACTATTAGTTATACAATCTTGCAATCTTGGATGTTCAGACTATATACTTGCTAGATATATATATAGATATATATATATATATATATATATATATATATATATATATATATATATATATATATATATATATATATATATATATATATATACATATATACATATGTGTGTGTGTGTGTGTGTGTGTGTTTGTATATATATATCTGTGTGTGTGTATATATATATATATATATATATATATATATATATATATATATATATATATATATATATATGTGTGTGTGTGTGTGTGTGTGTGTATAGATGCAAATGGATGCATTAATTTATGCCTTTTAATGACTATAAGTTTAAATAATTTAGCAAAACCATTTATGCCCCAAAAGCTAAGATCACTGGGCTACTAATTTGAATGAGGTTTTGACCTTATATTTTAGGTTTAGCAATGCACATACCTATGGGAATGCAAAGAGAAATATACATATAAGTTAAAATTTTGGGGCATCCATATGCATTTTTTGGGGCTTTTTATTTTTGGATTCATTTATCAAAAGTGAATCTAGAGAGTCATTTGCATTAATTGGATTGGCGGTTAGTTTTATATGCTTATTTAAAGTTCAAAGTAATTAATTAATACCTGATTAAACTCTAATTTAGTGATTTTGTGATTTAGTGTGATCCAGAGAGTTCCTTAATGTTGCTAAAATGGTTTGGACTATTTGGAAGAGTTAATGCAATTTCCATAATTTTTTCAATTAAATGTTTAAAAATGAGTCAATGAATATAAAAAATATATAACTCTTAAACAAAATTTTATTTTACTTGAAATTTTAATGATATGTAGAGAATATCCTTAAGTTCAGCCATTAAAAATTTCAGCCTTATTGTTTAGTATTTTAAGAGTAATTAAGGAAATTTAAATTTTACTAAAACTCAATTTACTCTAAAAACACTTAAATTTTTTTTGAGTGTGTAGATTCATTAAACTCCTCTTGTAAAGACGAACTAATAGTGGGATTATTTGTAATTTTGTATTCATAATTTTATTTTTTATAATTTTTTAAAGTTTAAGGTCAATCTATAGGGCTTTTAATCATGTCTGCCTATTTTAATCAAATAGGAAGGACATCTAGGGGATTGTCTCCCTCGTGGCCAACAAAGCTAGAGAGGGGTGATACTTAAAACCATTTTACAAATGCAGAAAATTTGTTGTTGTAAGTGTTGGGATTGAAAAGAAAATCAGTTTATTCATTTACATGAAGTCACTATGATTTTTCTTAAGTTTAGAATACTCATTTGATTTATTCATTAGTCAACTTGATTCTGAATTTATCATTATATGATAAGAAGAAAGGAAGTTTTATTTATATTCTAATTAGTCAACTTGATTCCCAATCAGATTCAATTTATGTTTATTTGTGTTTGAATAACAATTCTAAGCTTTTGGATTGATTCAATTTAAGTTAATCTTAACTTAGTTTGATTTATTTAATTTAACCTAACTTGATTTTAGTTCAGTAGGATCCTAAATGGGTTGATTTGGGTTATGTGACCCAATTAGCCTCATTAAGGGTCAATTGAATTTAGAATTTAGTTCAAATGCATCCATCTTCAGTTTGGTTCAATTACATTGAGTTTAATAGTGTTTGGATCCACTTAATCTATTTGGATCAAGTTAGGTCTTTGTGATGCCTGATAGCTTGACCTAATCAAAACCTAGGATTTAAGTTTCATTTGATTTAGGTATGGTGTCTAAACCTTATTTAATTTGATTTGTATTATATTCTTCTTTAGACTTGAATTTGGTGTTTCACTCAATCATTAGAAAGGTGGCCTTAGTACTTAAGTGAAAGTCATAGATTAAGATTGTGAATCTTGAGCACTAATATAATAATGAAGGATAAGCTCATTAGAAATAAGATCAACAATAACAAAACTTTCAAATGAATCAATTCTTTACAATATAATGTACAAAATTTTAAACAAGTGGCCACACATAATTTGAATTATGTTTGAACCTTGTTTAAGGTTTAAAATCTCCATGAGGTAAGGGTTGAACATTGACATTTATAACTTATATATATATATATATATATATATATATATATATCAATTCAAACATTATTTAAAGAGATTTTTATGGATGGATAAGATGTTTTTATTAGTGTTTTGAGAGTCTATCTTAGAGTATTCTAGCTACCATTTTATAGAGAACTTAGGAAGAAGGTGATATCATGGGGAGTAAAGAGAGAGGTAGCAAAATTGAGTTTTCTCTTCTCTTATATTTTCTTTTGAGTTTTACGTATTATTTTATTGTCTTTTCTTTAAAAATAAACAAAATATTTTTTCTATGAAGTCAATTTAACTAGATAGAGTAGTTGGTAAGTTTTGTTAAAAATTTTGAAGTTTTTTATTTTTCATTAATTACTCTATATTTTGTTCTAAGCTTTCTTCACTTATTAATAGACTGATCAATAATTAATAATTTAGGAGGTATGTTTGAAATCAAGAGATGAAGCATAGGTTCATCTTTGATGAAATACCACTATGAATTATATGTTAAAGATAAATGCATTGAACTTGTGTAGTCCTTTTTTATAATTATCACTTTAATAAAATTTCCTCATATTAAATTTATTATTACATATTAATAGTTTAGGAGGTCGTATCAATTATAATAGAGACCTTAAACTTTTGAAAGAAAGATAGTCACCATCTTGATTGGACTTTAATAAAATATTTTGTAAACACTATGATTTGGAAATATACTAATGAAATTATTTGGGTGAAATCCATTCACTAAATTTTAGTGTGCTCAATTTTAACTACATACTCTAGGTTTGAAATAGATGTGTGATTTTGCTTGAATGAGGATTGCACTATGTATTTTAAACTTATTTTTTTTTAAGACAAATATTTTTATTGTATTTCCTTATTATAATCAAGACTATCAATATTAGAATAGATAATGAAAGCATTTGCACCTAGATAATAAATTACATCATCTCTTATCTTATAACAAAATGTTAGTGGAGGGATCACTATGGAAAGGCATGAGAACTTGAAAGTGATTACAATGAAGAATTTTGAGATCACAACAAAGGTTCTTGTAAGAGAAAGTGTAACATTGTTATAGATTACAAGGGTATTCTATTATTAAGAACAAGAGTATTTTTTGATCAAAATAAAATTTTTATTATATTTCTTCAAATAAAAATATAATTATATATTTACCTAACTATATGTATTATAAATCATATACGATCATATAGGTGATACATAGGGCTGTAAATGCACCTAGTGTTCAACAAGTTATTCGTGACTCGGCTAGATTAGAGCTCGTTTATGTTTGTTCATTTAACTAATCGAGCACGAGCTTTTTAAATACTCGATTAAATGAAAGCACAACTTGTTATTCAGTTCATTTGTGTTCATGAACAATATCATTTTAAGCTCGTGAACAAGCTCGTTAAGGAGCTTGGTTACGTTTCGATTAAGGCTTGATTAAAGCTTGTTCATAAACAGTATCATTTATATTTCTCAACACGCTGCTCGCAAATAAGCTAAATTAAGAGTCGTTTATTTCATTAAACAAGCTACTTGTTAATAGGCTCGATAAGCCCAATATGAACCGAGCTCACAAAAAATCTCGAGGTGAGCTCGAACAAGATTTTTTTAAACGAACTTGAGCTTGGACACCATCCTAAAAACTCGAATCGAGCTCGAGCTGAGCTAGAGTTCAATAATGATAAATGAGCTTGAACTCGAATAAACCTGTACTCAACTCAGCTCGACTCGTTTGCAACCCTAGTGATCTAGATTAGTATTTTGGAATAAGATATTATTCATGCAAATGCTTCGCAAATGCTCTCCTATTAGCATCTTGATAAATGAACTACGCCTCATTCTGCTTTCGTAATATGAGCTCTTTAATTTTACTAAATATTCTTCTTACTTCTAATGGCTTCTGCTTCCATCCGGACCCTGACCCGGGCCTCTCTCTCTTCTTCGAGGCTCCCTATCACCGTATCGAAATCCGCACCGGCGGCGCGATCCTCTGTCCATTCCGTGACAACCAGAGTCACCTCCCGCTCCCCTGCTCTCCGCTTTCAGGCTTTCTCTAGGTTTCCCACCACCTCAAATTAGGCTTTTGTTTTTCTCTCACTAAAGTGCCCTTTTTATTCGTTTTCTAACAGGAGTACTCGTCGTGCTTCATTAAGGTCGCCAGTGGAATTAGCTTGCTGCAGTGCTTCACTTCGCCCCCTGCACACAGCGGTTGCTGAAGCAAACATTACATCACTGATGAGCTTGGCCTCGTGGAGCTGTCGGGCACTTTCTCAGGGTATCATCTTTTCCTAAGCCCATTCTGAACCCTAGCGATAGTATTGTTTTATTTGTTCTACAGGCATTTGTACTTCTGAGATAATCTTATTATTATTTTATTTGTTTTGATACCATTTTTGATGCCCAAGCCACATAGTTGGAAGATGGCTTTTTTTTTTCTGAGTTGTTGGTTTATCTATTTTTTTTTTTAAAATATTTGGTCTTATTGAATGCCTAGATCTGTCCTATGTGTGTTTGCTTGTGTTATCAGGAAGTATGTAAGTTGCTTTTACTTAGGGTGCGTTTGAGATAGTTGTAACTGTTTGAAAAAGCTGCTGTGAATTTACCATAGGAGAAAGTGGTGTCAGAAAACTGTTGTTGCTAAAGTAATGTTTCTGTTTGGAAAACTTAATTGTGAAATTGTTGTGCTATAGCTGTTTATGGATAAATGATTGAAATATCCTTATGTGTATATGTTGATGAATACATAGATTATTTAGGTGTTATTAATCCTTATATTTAACCATACTAATAAAGCAAATACATAAGTTGTTCCAAAATCAATAATTTTACATAAAATGATATAAACTTAACAAACACTAAAAGTTTGAACAATATTCTAAACATGATTAAACAAAAAACTTAATAAGAATTAACATATAAGATCAATTAACTCATTAATTAATGCATTGACAATTTGCTCTCACAACAAAATCATCTCTTTGGTACCTTCCCCATCTTGTGTGCAAGACACAGCTATGTCACCATCAAATTGTAATGTTGATTGCCCTAAGTGGTACTCATATGCTTCAGAAGGGGCATATGATTGATTTTCAGTTGTACTATTGAAGTCAATGTCATAAAGTGATGGATGGTGATATATGTAATAATGGAGCGCCATTATTGCAGCCACAACCTTCACCCACTTTTTGAATGGATATGTAGGCATAATCTTGTAGGATAACACAATTTTTTTTTTAAATTCAATGGATATGTAGCCACAACCTTCACCCACTTTGAGCTTTGCTTTTTTCATCCAAATTCTCAACATAATATTCTACATATATGTGTACGAGGTCATGAAAGATATGAGTCATTGTCCTTTAGTATGTAGTTCTGGCATTTTTTAAGCCAAATGATATTATTTTATAACAGTAAATGCCAATTGGTGTACAAAATGTTGTATGCTTTTCGTCTTTTGGAGCTATTTTTATTTAGTTGTAGCTCAATGAACTAGCCATAAAAGAGAACATATTATAATTTGATGTGTTATCCACCATGAGTTTTACATTATGTAATAAAAAATCATCTTTTGGTATGTTTTATTTAAATCTCGTAAGTCAATATAGATATGGATTTGCCCTTTTTTTTTTCTTTATTGGAACAATATTGGCAATCCAATTGACATATTTTTCTTTTCCAATGAATCATACTTCAATAAATTATTTGGTTTCAACAATTACTTGTTCTTCAATTTCTACTTGCATTCATCTCGGCACTTGCTTTCCAAGTGATATGTTAGGTTTGATGGAGAGTTTATGCACAACTATATCTAGTGATATGCTTGACATCTCACTATAATTTCACACAATGCAAGCAGTGGTTGCAACTTTTTCAATTTTTCTGGTGTGAGATTAGCAGTAACAAGTATTGTCTTATGATCTTCTTTAGTACTCAAATTAATTTCTCAAAGTTCATCAATATTAGCTTGACTATGTGCTTCAAACTCCTTTGGGGCTTGTTTAAGGTTAAAGATTAATTCCTCTTCAGGTTTGCCTTTATTTTCAGCTGAGAAATTCTTGTGTTCATATGTAGTTTAAGTGAACTACCTTCTTTTTAAATGGTATACCATTAGTTCATTGAAGGGAATACAAAAATAATGTACTTAGCCTCCATAAGGTAAACCTTCCATATCTTTTAAGAGTTAGGACATTATCTCTTCTCCAAAACCTTTTAAATAATCGAGCTTGAACACTTGTTTGCATTGGTTGAACATTGTTCTTAACCAATTTCTTCATAGCTGATGAGTAATATCGGGGAATAATTATTGGACTATTTCTTCCTTAAAGTTATCTTTTTCAATTAGCTCTTGAATAGCATGTGTGGATCGCTCTTCTATTTTATAAAAAAGAATTTCACACTTCATCATAATATTTTTTAAGAGGAACATAGAAAATTTTAATTCTTCTATTTATTCTTTGAAGCAGTTAAAGCTTTTACATATGTCTTTGATATTGTAATTATTTTTATAGCTTTTTTAGAGATTTGAGATTCCAACACTTTTATTAAAAGACTAAGAGTTTTCTCCAACTATTTTGTTATAGTATTTGTTCTCAGATTCTCTTTTCTTTGACTAATTGAAGTTTTTTTGGGTTGATAGAGTAAGAATTCTTCTTCATTATCCTCGATATCACTGCCCAAGTGAGTTACTACTTTGGATTGCTTTGACCTATCCATGCCTTTATCCTTTGGATCATCACCTTTGAGCTTTTCTTTATAGGTAGATCCACTTACTTTTGTTGAGAATTAGCATTCTTTGCCTTCTTAGGTAAAAATTACTTAAGGTCATCATAAATCATGACTTAATGTATCTAGAAGGGGTGCATGTCACCATCAATTTGACATTCTTCATCATTTTGAATATATCTAGTTCATTGTTATAGAGTTAAAGGTACTATGCCATATTGTTTATGCCATGGCTTCCCAAGAAGTGTTTTCTAAGAAACATTATCATCAATCACATGAAATTTAGCTTCCGTGTATAGCTTTCCAAAATATGGAGGCAAAACAAGAAATCATAAGGTTTGTTAATCTTCTTCATTGAATTCTTGCAAAAATGTTATACTTTTATCTAGGTAACATACATCTATTGCCAATGTTCAGAGCATTTTAACAATTACTTGATTGATTGAAGAACTTAGGTCAATCAATATTCTTTTTAGATGGGTAGCCTTACTCTTTGCTGTGACATAAAAGAGATCGATTATGTTCAATCGCTTCTAATAATAGATTATTATTACTAAATGTGATGATTGTTGATATCTGAGCATGGAAGTCTTCATTCTTTCTTCAACAGAGAAAGCTTCATACTACTATGGATTTTGTATAGTTTGTTAATGTCTCTCATATATCTTTATATACGAAAAGAGCATCATAGATATGTAGTAGTGCTAATAATTTGCATAAATGCGCTAAAATGTTATAGTCTGCTGTTGCTTTAAAGGCTTTTTGAGATTTAGCCAGTGGTGAGATAAGGCATATTTGTTGATTTAAATTTCTTTATTTTTCACTTTCTTTGATTGGGGGTCTTAATTGGATTTGGGTTGCTTCCTCAGAAGTCTTTATTAGAAGAATTCTTTGAATCTTCTACATGCCAAAATTTTTTGAGCCTTTGGAATCACTACCAAGTTTAGGACATTACTTCTTTGAGCTTTTTTTTTTTATATTTCATTTTTGTGGGCTTCTTCTTTTTCTTCTTTATAGTCAGTTGATGTTGCCATTTTTTTAGGTTGAGAAATCTCTTCATTAAGATTTTTATAGATATTTATAACCTAATATGTTTCTCTTGAATTCTCATCTATCATTTTTCGTGTCAAGTTGTAAATTTGTTATATATTCTTCCAACTTAGTTGATTTTTGAGGAGGTTGTTCATACTTCTTCATATGGTTGATCATCTCCTGTATTTTAGATTTTGGCTTTTGGGGTTTTTTCCTTCTCAATTTGCAAGGTTTTGATGAAGAATATTGATCAATCTTTACCCAATTCATTGAATTATATAAAAAATTGTTCCCTGTTGGGTAGCATAATCGTTGGGTCAATTTCAGGTTCTAAAGAAATTCTCCAATGAATGCATTTTATGGCTAGAATGATATTAATCATTAGTTGAGTCTTTTTTAATATGAATGTCTCCCAACCACCATCTTTCCTTTTGTTTGTGAGGCTTCTATTTCATCATAATTTGTATTTTAAGCTTTGCCTTGAGATGATACATTACACGTTCAACATTTATGCTTTGGTCTGAAGTTTGCGATATTAAGTTTTGATTTTGTGTTTGTCTCGATTATTCATCATGCTTGCTCTTTACATCTTGGCTTTGGCGTAATGAGATGGCATTTATCATTTTTGTTTTAGGATGTACTTAGACACTATCAGATTGAGTGAGTTCACCATTTTGATATCTCTTCTCCACACAATCTTTGAAATTAAAACAACGCTCAATCGGGTGACTAATAACCCAATGCTACTAAGCAATGATTCATATTTGAGACTAATATTTACATTCAATTTTAATTGAGAGTGATCTCTTATTGCTGTAAGAGGGGAAATTAACTATGGATGTTTGCGTAGTAGGACTTAGATCTAAGTAAACCTTAATATAAATGTTAAGAGAAATCTGGTTGAATAGAAATTAATCTACCTCATTAAGAATGAACTCTAGAAATTTTAAATAACAAAGATTGGATGTTTTTCTTGAGCGATCATTGTCTTGTAAAGCTTTCTTGTTTAGTGAAGTTTTCATTTTTTTTTCTCATTTGCTATAGTATTTATTGCATCCTAGTCAATGTTATGTGAGAGCTAAGCCAACTTAGCATCAAGGATGGGTACTGAGGTAGCATAGATAGCTTGTCAGAAGTTTAGTCCATAATAGGTGGTATCAGATCAAGTTTGATCCTAGGGTAAAATGGAAGCCTCTTTGGTATCAAGGCTAAGTGATATCAAAGATGAATTTGGCATGAATGTGTGGAGTCATTGCAGCTAGGGTGAACTTGGAAGGAGCAATGTGATCTTATAACATCCAATCCAAGGAAAATTTTAGGAGGTGATCTCCGGTTTTGGTTCATACTTACCTACAGGAAGAGGTCGTGAATGACACAGGGGTCCAGATGGATGATAGAGCGAAAAGGTGAGTAACCTAATGAATGAGGGTTTCACCATCCAGTTTGCGATAAGGGGAATGTGGCTTCAACTAGAGGTGTTCTAGGAGAATTTTATAGGATGTAGCAAGTTCATGAGGCGAAGAGGTGTGAAGTGCTTGCATGCATTGAGAAGGCAAGTGGGGATGTTGCCTTGTGCAAATATGCATTAGTGACATCCACTACCTACACTAACAGCATTGGAGAATCATGCAATGCTTGGGAAGAACCTGTTTCTATGGAGTCTAGAACAATTCACAAGTGACATAGGTCAAAGTGAGGAGAAGGATCACCAAGACATCACCTTGGCGAGAGAGAAGGAGAGGAGTTTAACAAGGAACGACAAGGGCTTATACTTGGTTGCTTCTTCTGCAAAGGTTTGGATTGAACAAGGGAGTGCCCTCGATTCCTTACAAGTCGTTGAAGGGAGATAGGGGATGGGGATGAGGATAGGGTTGCACACACGGGGTCTACACATGTGCTGCTAGCATAATGACAGAGAGAAATGGATGAGGATAGTTGCTTGGATCTTCTTAATGGGGGTGATGAGTGAGAGATTGATGATGATGACATACCAAAAAGGGTAATGGTAGTCCTCAAGGAACCCAAGGATGTCTTTCTAGTGGAGTGGCTTTAAAATCTACCACCACGTGGGGTGAGTGTAGTAGCATAGGTGCTAAGTTGATACGAGGAATCACAAATCTTTAGTCTAAGGTCCAAGGAAAACAACTATCTAGCATTGGAGTAGCTAAACATTTAAGGAGGACATGTGACAATCAAAAGATGAGATCCATCATTACATTGAAGGAAGTTGTGATGAGGGCATTACAAGGTTAGGTGGGGGAGTGTAAAAAATCGAGCCAAGAGATTAGCCACAACTCCTTGGGCATGGCATGACAAATGTGGCCAAAAAATGCTGCTAGGACCATACTAAAGTGGAGTTACAAAGCACTAAAAAGTTCTGGAAGACTCTACATGTCTAAATTCTACTAGAAGAATGTAGAAGACATTAGAAGTCTTTGGATGCTATGAAAATATTTTAGAAGTCTTCATAATTCTCTAGAATTTTCTGAATACTTTAAAAATAATCAAGTTTTTAGAAATTTCTAGAATAATATACAAAGTTAAGGAATAATGGATGAATCTCTAGAACTTTCTAGATTGTTATAAGAATCTTGGATTGATATGAAGTATTTTAAAGAAATCTATACTTAAGAATAATGTATTTATAATCTAAAATGTTCTTAGAGATTAGGTGGAGGATTATAAATTGGAGTCACCATCCATCATTTATAACCATTCAAGAGTTCTAGTTTTGTAAAGCTCTTCGTGTTTAGTGAAGTCTTCTCCTTCTCATTCTCTTTAGTGTTTTGTACATTTTAGCTATAGCATTATGTGATCAAGGGTGGATGCTAAGGCTTGCAAAGATGGCTTGCAAAGATGGCTTGCTAGAAGTTTAGTTCATGATATTAGGGTGTAGTATGACTGTGAGAATTCCGGAGTAGTTATTCTTCATCAAAAGCTTACTTTGCTTGAGAAGGTACTACAAAAACTCCTTAAAAGTTCTCGAAGTTTACAACATGTGAGTCTTGTTAAGGACATAATTGAACAGTTGAGGTTGAGAATGGCAAAAGTGTGGTGCCATGTGTCTTGATAGAAAATTTCTTGTTACAATTATTTTGGTATAGTTATTGACTGATGATTTTTCTGTGTCCTTTTTAATTATGATTGCTAGAACTATTTCTTATTATAATAATTAGCTAGTAATTGACTATAGTAACATACTGTCAGTAATTAAGACACTTAATTAGCTAATTAACTTTTAATTAATAATTGTGCACCTATTTAAATGAATTCTATTCAAATATATTAATATGTTAGTCATTTCAATTTATCACTAAAAAGAATTAGTTCAGTTGGAAAATCATTAATTTAATACTGTCATCTAATATGGTCCCAATTATTTTAATAATAAATGAATTTAATATCTTGAATATCATTTAATTCCTAATTATTTATCAATTGACTAATTATCCTTAATAATATATATCAATAGAGTTAAATATTCTAAGTTAATAACTACATATCAATTAATCCCTAATGAAGTTTTATAATGTATTAGCTATTGAACTTCTAATTAATTTAGCTTTGATCGTTATCATTCTATATAATCTCTTTAATTTAAATAATTTCTACTTAGCTAATCCTCTCATTACACTTTGGCTTTATTGTACAGTTAGCAATTGCAAAAGCAGAAGTTAATCCAACTTTATAACCATAGTTTGAGCTCACTTTGTCACGATGACTTTCAAACACTTTCAGTCAAATAAATGTCTCATATTTGTGTTATATGTGATATAAATGGTAACCTTCCATCTGATATTGAATGTTAGATGCATGTAAATAAATATACTTAACAAATCAAGTAACAATGTTTACTACTTTCTCAGATGACTTTGATGGTTCGTGAGTGTTGCTTTTCTTTTCGGAGTGAAGGCTGGCTGCTGCATTAATTGCTGCAATTATTTTCCTGATGAAGAAGGCATTCGGTACGAGAAATTATTATTATTTTCTCATTTAATCTATTGTTGAATGATTTGATTTTTTCAATCAGCTCAATCTTCCTTAAATTTTTATAGGTTGCGATTGCTTGATTCAATCACTGTATTATTAAATGTTTAGGAAATGTATCATTTTTGTTCTATTTCCTCTTCTCAATTTAGTTAACTGTTTGATAAAATTTAATTTAGTAGCATGAATGGTTAGTAAAGAATTATTTTGATTTTTAGCTTAGGCTTCGTTTGACTAAGCTTTTTTAGTGCGTTTTACTTTTGAGAGCGTGAATTTTTAATTTTGATACCCGTTTGAATAGTGTCTTTTGAAATTGCGTTTAAATTTTATTTGAAACTCCTTTTACTCTTTCAAAAAAAGACATGGTTTTTTGAAATATTTTAAAGCTTTCGAATCAGAAAGCTTAGTCAATAAACCTTAGATTTGGAGCCTATTTGGGGAGTTGTATTGACATGAAAATTAAGTGGTGAAGTTATTGCAGAAGAAACTGTAATCTAAAAATTATAGTGGGTATTATAAATTTTTTTTTAAAATATGAAACCACAATTTTATGACAGCTATCACATTTTATCAAGTTAAGTTGTAAAATGCAGCTTTCTCATTGTGAATTATCCAAAACGCGGCTATAATGTAATTTTTTAAGTGACACTTTTGATGCATTCTCGCACATCACTGCATCGCCACTCCAAACGCATCGCACCCTTAACACATGCGTGCAATTCGGATACGGCGAATTTGAAGTGAAGTTAATCAGTGTTAATATGCTATTTACAAAATTTAATGATTTAAGATTAGATCGAAGAACTTTTGTGTGTTATTCCAGATAAACATTTTCAAATTATTATTTTTAAAATATGATTTTCAAAAAGTTGTTTATTAATACAAAATTCAAATTGTTTCATAAACGATTTTGTTAATACAATGGGCCACTCAAGTGAGTCATATAAATCATTTGTTAAGGGGTAAGGGGTAGATGAAGTGTATGGTACAATGAAGGGGAGTTGATTGATCTTTTTAAAAAAATTACTTAGTCTTAACAAAATTTTTATTTTCTAAGAAGTGCATGAAAATAATGAGTAGGTTTGAGAAAATCAAAACAGGAGATAAAGAAAACAATTTGGGATATCACCTGAATTGTTATAAATATATAAATAATGCATTTCTAATTTTATTGTGGGTTTATATTTCAAGCTTAGCATATTGGGAAGGTAAGGGGATCTTATCCTCTTCAGAATCAATTCGTGTGATTTGTTCAATAAGTGAATGAAATATTATCTAAAAAAAATATAAAATAGCAAGTAAAATATTTAGAGGCAAAAATATATATAGTTAATATGATGAAATAAAAATTAAGTTAAAATTTAATGATTATAAATATATTTTGCAGAACTATTAAATTTTATTTATTTATGTAAATTTATAATTTGTAAAATAATCCTAAAAAATCTAAGTTGACTTATATAAAAATATTTATATTTTTACATTATGTCATAAAAATGTTAAGTTAATATGAAAATTTAAAGTCTACTAAATAAAATTTTAAAGATTCATTCTTATTACTTTTAATTAAGATGATAAATGTCATTATATTATTTTTAGTAAATTTACTGTTAAATATGAAGCATTTGAAATTATTTAAATTTATTAATATAAGAATCATTTAATTTAGGAAACTTATGATATATACCATAAGCTCATTATCCTGATTAATAAATTCTTATGAAATAAAATAATGTAATAGAATTTTAAAATCATGTCAACTTATTAAAATGAGTTGATAAATAAAATTTCTAGATCTATGATACATATACTAGTATAATATAAATTTAATTTTTATAAAAATTTCTCTTTTAATGTTTAAGTTTGAGCCAAGATTTTGCAATTATATAATTAATAATTCTACGAACTCTCTAGAATTTAAAATACATGTTTATACATTTTTAGTGCCTTTTTGATTACTTGTAAGTTTTTTAAATAACTTGGCCATCCAATATAATTGGTGTTACTTTAAAGGGGTATAAATATTTAGAATATTCAAATATATGTTTGTTGTTATCAAAAGAAGCTCTTGAACATTGTAAGTTCATTGGATTAATAATATAATTTTTTTTTAAATTTTTAGATAAGGTTTTTAAATAAAGAGGAATTTAAATATATGGCACAAAATTCTTTTATATTTACATATTTATCTCCTAAATTTTAATATTTACATACACAATACTTTTTTTGGTTATAAACAAATCAAAATATTTTCATAAAAAGTATTTTTCACTTTAAAATTTATTATTGAGTGAAGTTAAATGTTTAGGTGTTATATAAATAAATATTAAATTATAAGTGTCAGACATATAAATATATAAGAACTGTGTGGCATGTATGTAAATCCTCCTTAAATGATGTGTTGTTATTTTAAGATATTTAATATAAATTTAAAATCGAAGATTTGAGTATATGTATGGCCAAAGTGGGCGGCTTTGGATGTTTTGAAAGGTTTCATATGAGATTATCATATGATGATTGTGTTGTTATAATATGGTTGCTTTGAAAGTTATACTAAGAGTTCATTTTATTAAAGCATCGAATATTTTAAGAATATTGAGATAACCCTCCATATCTGATGATGGTTTAAAGCATCATGTCGGCCTTATGATGCAGGGGATGTTTATAATGGCAAATGTTGCCATCTCTTAAGGATAGCTATAAGACTAAGCAACCTTGGAGCTTGTGTAGTTTTGATCTACATTATAGTGTTTCTTGGAGGTAGATTAGACTAGCATGGTGGTACCCTTGATTAGATGGCCAAGATTGACTCATATCTTACTATTCTAAGCCAAATTTTCTTGGTGGTACCCTCTCTTAGAAATCCTAACCATTATGTAAGGTATGATTGTATCGTCTTATGGTTGGATGACCTTAGCAAAAAAGTTGGAGATGATGGGTGGTGAGGACAAGTTGTTAGCTTAATGCGTATGAAGGAGTTTTAACTAAGCGTATTTTTTATAATATAAATTATTTTTCATAATTTTATAGATCTAATCCCTTACAATGAGCACATGAGATGTAATGCACTATTGAACATAATGCACTACATGATCTAATTAGAAGATTCAATAAATGAAAAAGGTGCAAGCGAGTACTAGATAAGATGTTGGCGAGTGGATTTCTTTAAAGTCGAGAAGATTGGTGAAGACTAAAAGAAACAAGACTTTCAAGTAGAGCTACATTATGTCAAACAATTTTTCTCATATAGTTGAATGATGATAATTAGTTTGGATGCTAACTTGTTATAAGCATCAATTTAGATATTGTTTTTTGCATCATAATAAACTTTTATTTCTAGTTCTTTGATTTCATATAATATACAACTATTTTTCATGCCCTTTATAGGATTGCCCCTGCGATATACTCCACTTACCTATACAGAGTTTGAAAACTAAAGAGAGTGTTCTGGATTAAGGGAATTCAAAGAGATAAACAAGTTAGCTCTTTCCCTCTATAATACTCCTATTATTCTTAAATACGACAAGGTCTCTAAACTCTGTCAAGAATCCAAAATACTCTTCCTTTTTTTTGTGAAAACTCTGAATTGGCTATTCGCCATATCTTTATATTGCTAGATTATGGGTGATTTTTTATTATAAGATATTAGAATGCCTCTCTTGAATCTTTTTGTATGGTGTTAATAAAGAGTAGCTATTGGAATATATGAGAACTATTTTTTAAACCTTAGTTACTCAAACTATAAGACATCACCATTCAAAAAAAAAAAAAAAGGAATAAAAACATTTAGTGAATTGATTACACAAGTTGCTAATCTATATCAATATATGATTGTAAATGATGGATATTCTTAGTAAGAATTTTGGTGATGAATGGTGAACTAATCACTAAAGAGGATCAATTTTAAATGAGGTATCACCATCGTGATGGTGAGAGGGTAGAAATAACTCTAATTTGTAGGTCGATGACTCAAATGAAATGATCTGTTGTGTCCTAGAGTTAGACCACTTGGGGTTACCCAAATTTAGTTTGAGTACTTCCTTAAAATGCTTAAAAAAGTGGTGGAGGGTATTGGGAGGCTAATTAGGTAGGGGAGTTCACTTGGTGAGTTAAAAGGGTTGGCCAACATACTAAACAAGCAGGCTAGATTTTGGAACAACCACTTGTTTATTTTAGTGTGGCTTCTACAAACATCTAAATTAGTTGAGACAAAAAGTAAATGACAGAGGATTTAGTTTAGTTTGATTTTACAAAATTTCAAAATTTGTCAAGAACTTTAAGTAGGTTTTTTTTTTAATTTTAATTTAGGATTTGTTCACTAGAAACCCTCTCAAGCTAAAATTAATTTTGTTGAGTTTTGGATTTTTAAAACTAAGTTTTAATGACTGGATTTCTTAGGAAACACTTTAATTTGATAATTACACATGTTAATAAGTAAATTGGAGATTTTTATATTTTTTTGTAGATAATTGAGACACTAAAAATTGCTTTGAAACACAGTAGGTATACTAAACCATAATTTTGGTCCACAAAAATTAATAGGCTTTAGGATGCATTAAAGTGGGAAATTTTGGATGTAAAAATTATAGGAGATAGATAAGATGTTGGCAACAACTTTACAAAGAAAATCCATAGCAAGACTTAAGAAAAATACACAAAATAAATTTAAAATCTACTCATTAAAGTAGATCTCAAAGGAAGATCATCAAACCCTCCTTATTTTTGCTAGCTACCCCACTGAAATGAAAACTCACTCCAATTGTAATTACAAAACTAACATTAGCTTCTTTCCATAGAATTCAAGTGTTCTTATACAACTTGCACACACATCCTCACTTCAAACCCACGTTTATTGAGAAAGGGAGAGAAGGAGGAGAGAGAGGGGGCCAACCTCAACTTCTTTAACCACTCCCACCATACGTGTCCAACTCCTCCTTATTCAAATAATTAAATTAAGTTTGGAACTTAATTAATTATGACTTTTTTAAAATAAGACCTCCCATTTCTCTTTAATTACAAAGCAACCTCTTATTATCAGACAATTATATAAAATACCCACATTACAAAAATTATGAACATAAATACATAAACATATGAAAATTAAAAAATGGATAACATGGAAATAATATGTACCTTCTTAAGTCTTCTTAAGCTTGCTTCTTATCTTGGGCCTTTAATTCTTTCTTATTCTTCCTAGTTTGGGACATAAAAATTGGTTCATTTCCTTTAGCTCCTTGATATGCCACATCAATTTTTCTTGGCCCAATATAACTCTTCTCTAAAGAGTTGAAGTCTACGTAATCTGCAACAAGGTTAGGTCCTAGCTTCTCCAAGTCTTATCTAGTAAACCAAGTATCATTCCACCTTACAAGAAATTTGTACTCTTCTTATCAATGTGTAGATTATTCAACTACAATGATATGATCCACTTTAAAGAATGAATGTTGATTTGACACTTGCAAATGATTAGTTTATCCTCTTGTAAAAGAGTTATTTTTGTAAATTCAAGAATATATCCATTTGTGCTAAGTTTTTTAATAATTACAATTGGTCCATAAGCATTTACTTGTAGTTTCGTATAAAATTTAAAAGAATGTCTTTCAGGGTGGATTCTTATTAACACATGATATCCTATATTGAATTCTTTAAATATTCTATTTTTATTCTTAATTTCAACATATTTTGCATTCATTGTTTCTTATTGTTGCTTAACATCTTCATGAAGGCATTGAGAATCATATGCAAATTTAAATGTAAGATTTGTAAGTGCATATGCAGGAATGCTAGCATGCTCAATGTGTTTCTTTGAGTTAAAACAATACATTATTTCAATAAAATAAGGTATTTTGTTTATGGCTCTAGAAATAGTGCTATTATAACATGATGCGGGGACAAAAAGATCTCTAAATAAGGTATTGAATCATACCTTCTCTACTATAATGTCCAAAGATAAAAATGGGTGTAGTCAGAAGTGATCTCTTAGTAGTAGGGAATACAAATACTATCAACTAAAGTTTGACATTTTTCTTCCAACTAAGCTTAGGTTGTAAATCAAAATTGAGCATATGTGGAGGCATGAACAAAATTCTATGCGGAGGAGTAATAGAACTCTTCTCAGTTGATTTTACATAAAAATAATTTTATTGTCTTATCATTGAATTTAAACACATATGCGCTCTCATGACCATAATGAATGACATTTAAGTCATATAATCATGATCTTCTCATAAAATATGTGTGATTTTTATAAGGAGTACATCACATAAAATATGATTTAACATAGCTTCTTAGGGATACGACATTTAGATATGATAGGAAAAGATGTGTGGTTTACCCAATAAACATGAAAGGCTTTGGGTGTGGTTCAATTTTTACATTTGTTCTGAAATAACATGGGTGGAAACTACATTCATGGCACTGCCTCCATAATCATGAACTTACATCACCGTTCCTTGCATAGAACATACATGGAGAAAATATTTTTTCTTCTTCACTAGATGTAATCATGAGTGCATCTTATGACACTTAAAGGATCTTCTACTTGATCTAATTTCTTATCCAATAGTAGTGTGCTATCATGAATCTCTTCAACCAATCTTCTTCTACATCATCCACTTCATTTAAGAATATGATTTTTTTTCTTTACATTAGTTTCGCATATGACCTTTCTTATGGCTCTTAAAATAAACAACATATTTAATGTTTTTAGAAGAGGTTTCATAAGTTGATTTGGTAGTACTACACTAGATGAAGATAAGCTAGTTTTAGATGTGGAATTTTGAGTTTGAGAAGTAGAGGTTTGGTATGTGGATGATTATCCATTAGATCTAACAGAGGATGATTTCTTAATGCCTTCAAAGGAGCAAGGAAAATTGAAATGCATCTTTTAAGGTTTGGGGGTCATGTAGTTCTACTTTATTCTTTATATCACTCTTAAGACCAATCACAAATTTACTTGCTCATTTCCATTCCTAATCAAGGCAATTGGTATTAGATCCACAAATGTATTCATATAATCAACCAAACACATATTTCTTTACCCTAAGGCGACAAGTTGCTCATGCATGTTGATCTAATTTTTGGATAATATTGACATCATTCCAATCTTAATAATTAGGATCCCTAATCTTAAATTAGGAGCTTCTTAATTAGACACTTAGGACACTACACTTAGTGGCTAGGTGTATTCCAAATCAAAATCAAATATTAAATTAAACCAAACCAAAAATTGAAACCAAGGCTAAATTTGAAACTAAAATTAAAATCAAGCTCAACACCCTAGGATGAAAATCAGTTTAGCTTAGTGAACCTCACTATGATCTAACTTAACTAAGAGAACCAATTAAGTCCAAACTTAGTTCAACAAAAATTAAAGTTAAATATAATTTAATTAAAATCTAAATTCAATTGAACCTAGATTGAGATAATTAATACGGCTGACCTATTTAAGCTCAAAATCACTCGAGTTCAAGAAAAATTAAATAAAATCAAAACAAATCAGGTTAAAGAAAAAGAAAAAAAGAAAAAAAAAAGAAAAAGCATTAAATCAAAACATAAACATAAACAAATTCAAAATTAAATTCAAATGGGCATAAAGTGGCCATTTAGGTTATTTAACCTAAGTTGACCCATGTGGGCCCACCAAATCAAAAGTCAACTTATCAAAATTTGGTCAATTTAATTCATTTCAAAGGCATAAAATCATCGCATGAATCTATTCAAAAACAAAAATTAATAAAAATAGATCCAATAAAGGTTCAAGCAATCTAATGTAGTCATTTAACCCAAATGAACCTGAATGCACTCTATTAAGCTAAATTCAAAATCAAAGTGAAATTAATTCAAATTAAATAGTTCAAAATACTTCTAAAGCATAACTAAACACAATACAATCCTTTGTTAGGTCTAATTTGATCAATTCGATCATTTTTCCCAAGTACTCATTTAAATATATTTTGGGTTAACATGGATCTAATTCAAAATTAATTCAAATTAATTGAAATACATGAACCAAATCACTACAAAAATTTAATTGAATATGATTTAAATCTAAAATACACTTTAATTTGAGTCAAATTGGTTGTTTGAATCAAACTCCTTAGTTTAAGTCATTTGAATTCAAATGGGGCAAAGAAAATTTTAATCAAAATTGGAATTAAAATAATTGAAGATAATTGAAATTAATTATCCTTAACACCAAATATGATTAGTTATACATAATTGAATCAAAACCCAATCTCTAAAATGGCTAAATGGGTTAGAAGATTCAACTTGACTCATTTGAGTCAAGTAGATCAAACTAGCCTCAATTATTCTAAACCCCAAACATAGCTTAGATCAATTCACTAACAAATCATATAGTGAACAATCACCATGATTGTAAACATAAATCTAAAGTTAATTGAATTCAATTGAGCTAGCTTAAGCCAGCTCAATCCAACCCAATTCAAATCCAAATTAACATATCCCAAACTATCTAAATCAAACCCAAGCTAATGGAACTTGAGTCTAATGTTAGATTCATGACCTAAGAAGTTGCCAGCTTACCCAAAGGGGTAGGTGGAGGTTCCATGGATGAGGTGGAACTAGGAAAAGGCATAAACCAAGCCACCTAAGTCCCAAAATCCCAAAATTATCCATACTCCCTTCATCATTACAATTAGCCACCTCAAACCTCTGCCATGATCTCTTCACCAGCTTTAGGAGTTGACTTAGGCTTCAATTCCCTAAGGCTGACCACCTCCCACAGCCTCTAAAGGGGTAAGACTTGACCAAGTATAAAGAGGAGAGAGCCCTTAATTTTCACTTTTGATCATCCCTACATCTTCCCTAGGCTAAATCAAACTCAAATGAAACTTTTCCCCACTTCCCCAACCACTCTGACCATCATTTACACCAAACTCTGACAAGCAGTGATGGCAGTTGTTCTCCACTTCAATCTAGAGGGAGACAAGGTGCTGAATTGTATAGCTTTTGAAATGATATCACCACCGAAGATCAACACTAGTGAGGTCTCCTTCAATCCCGACCATCCCTTTATTATGCTTTAGTTTTTTTGTGAAGAGGAATTGATCTCAAGTGAGATTAGACTGTTCGAATCCATTGTAAATCAATCCTTGATCGATTTGCAATTGAAATTTTCTATTTCTGCTACCTTGATCATCGAAAATCAACTCAAATACATCGATGACTCTCGATCTCCGGTAAGAGGTTAGAGATGAAATCACAACCATCCATTCCTTTTATTTGGAATAGACTGTTATGATTTAGAAACACGATTGATTTAATTCATAAATTTAAAATCAATAATTTATGCTGACATAAGTGCTTATGTCAATTTATTACTGTCACCATGGCTAACATTTATATCGAAATCACAACCATCCGTTCCTTTACTTCTTGAAGATTATTTTTATTTTTGCATAGTATACAACTCTACAGCTTTTCTTTCTGTATTTGTTTACAGAATTTGATAGGTATTTCTAGACTAGCAGAAACTATATTTTTTAGTAGAATATTTTTTCATTTTTGATACATTATTTCATGTATCTTTTTGGTTTTTTATTTGTAGTGACTGTAATCAAATAATGAATTTGAATAATGATAGATCCAAATATTAGATGGATCGAGTTTATTTGTTTCAATCCATAGTTGATATAATTCTTCATTCATTTCTTTTGATGAATTTTTTGTCTGCCACATATTTTGGATAGAATGGTTGCTATTGATTATGAGATGAATCATTATTACTAGTTCTACTTTTAGTTCAGGACATGTCTGTAAAAGTTTAGCATAAATGTTCTAGTGCTTCAAGACCTTTTCAAAAGTCTCAACTACTTCCACAAGTGCATTTAACAATTTGACTAATGAAGTAAGACTTTCGATATAAATTATTTTAATTAATCCACTTAAGTAGAAATCTTTGGATCAATATCTCTATAGATGTATGCTACATTTATATTTCTATGAGAATGAAAATATATTTGAGGATTAATTCGTTCTTGATACAATGAAAATCGTTGCCATTCGTCTGATAGTTCTATCTAATTTTTTTTTTTGCTATTTTGGTAGTTTAAGGAGAACAACGGAGTACTGTTCTACTCGTTGTTGGATTTTGAGCAAATCTACAACTATAAATAGATTTGATGTCTTCATTACTAATCATTTGTAGTGATTGTTTGCTGTTTGATATCTTATCAGATACATCTTTAGTTTTTCCTTCTTTAAGAAACATGCTAACTTCCAAATTTTTATCATGAGGATTGACATCCTTTATATGTTTTGCAAAATTGCACATAGTACATAATTGAGATATAGAAGGTAAATCTTTGGCATCTAGTTCTTTAGAGAGATAATTTTTTACTTTTTGTAACTCAGATAAAATCTTGTTACTGAATGATATTTCACATTCTAGTTTCCAAATTTGGAATTTAATAATTTGGAGGTATTTTTTAATAAGTTGATCGTCTGATTTCTCAAAGTGTTTAGCAGATGCTAATTCAACATATAAAGATTCCATAAATTCAGGAACTTTTGAATTTTCTTGTGTTACATCGAGCATATGCTCTATGTCTTATTCTTTGCTCATATCTTGCAAAATTCATGAGTTATAGTATCCGCAAGACTATTATTTTCACCTTTAATATATTCAAGTTCAAAGCTATAAGCAAAAAATTAGCTTTGATATCTGATAGGTCTTTTAATAGGAACAGAGTCTACAATCTTCCCTTCGATAAATGAAATGACAATTTTATTATTAGTTATGATAATAAAATGCTTGTTTAAAAATATTTCAAACATTTTAATGGCTTTTTTGATTGCTAGAAGTTCTTTTTCATTGACATGATAATTTTGCTCTGTCTAAGTGTAAGTGCCAGAGGCGTATCGACATAATATTTCAGTATGATCTCATTTTGCCTTTAAAATAACACCCCAATAATTTTCTAGACTATCTATTTCTATAATTAATTTTTCTCCATTATAAGGGATATTTAATTTGGGTAGATTTTTATAATCTAATTTGATTCCTTGTAAAATCTTTTGACTAACTCTAGGCCATATTTTTTTCGAAGCTTCTTTTGTAAAGGAGCGCGTAGAGTTGCCAAAATTTGATGAATGCTTCAACATAGTTGATGCATCCAAGAAACCTTTGTAACTCTTTTTGATTATTGATATTGAAAAAGATATCAATTTTTTTGTAGAATATGATCTTGAAGTTCTATAGCTCCTTGATCTATTTTAAGTCCTATGAATTCAATATTTTGAGTTACAAAGACTGCTTTTTTCTTGCTTAAAGCAATCCCATGTTTTCTAGCTTTCTGCTAAAAAATTGTTAGATACTTTAAATGAGAAGTTAAAGTATTGCTGAAAATAAGAATATCATCAACATAGATTAAAGAAAAATTACTAAATTCAGAAAATAAATAATCCATGCATCTTTGGAACATTTGTGGTGCATTTTTTAATCCAAACAGCATTACATTCCATTGATAATATCCTTAGAAAGTACTGAATGCAGTTATTTCTTTTCTATTTAAATGCATTTTAATTTGCCAAAAGCTTGATTTACAATCATGTTTTGAAAACCATTTCACATTTTTAATTTGGTTGATTAATACTTCTTTATTGGGTAAGAAGTTTTCATCAAATTTAATATTATCAATCAATTTTTTATAATTGATGACCATTCAAGCTTTACTGCATAATTGTTCAACATGATTTCAGATAAGAAAAGTAGGTCTATGAGGACTAGTGCTGGCTTCTATTAGCTTCATTTGTAAAAGTTCTTTTATCTGAATTTTCAATTCATCTTTATCCTCAATGGTATATTTCATTGGTCTTACTCTAAGAATGAGAGTAGGATCGATAGGCTCAATGGTGGCTAAATGTTTATCTTTAGTCCGAAATTGAAGTGGGTTTTCTGTAAATGTTTTCGTAAAAAGATTTTGGCAAAATGACATATCTTTTGTATTTTTTCAAAGTCAGTTAAAAAATATGTGTGACATCATCTTGAAAGATGTGTTTGAATAAGTTTATCCAAATCACCACGTTGGCTATGAAAAATGAGGGGTTTGCGTGAGTGTGGTAGACAGGTGTAAGGATGAATGAACATGAAAGTTTATGTTGATAGGGGGGTAACTAGTTCAAGGTGATTTGTGAACTGAGTAATGAAAAACATAGACTTAAAAAAGTTATTTTTCTAAAATAGAATCAGGTCCATTATCTCAAGGCACAATAATCGAGGGATTTTGATCATAGTTTCTTGAATGAGTATGTATTGATTTGGCCAATACTCATTAAAGGGTTCTAAGACCATTAAAGGTATCAAGGATTAAGGCTTCTTTTTCTGCAAGTAAATGGGAAAGTAAGATACAGCATTTGGCGACTATGATCCAGACTTAAAAAGTTATTTACTAAAAATCTAGAGCCCTACTCAAAAATGGTATAAGAGCCTTTACAATATAAAGAAACTATTATTTACATAAACACAAAACACTGTGATGAAAAATATGCTTACTTATGCACACCTAGTTACTCGTATAATAGTAATTTTCTCTCATATGAATCCTTTATTAGAGAAGAAAAAGAAACATTTAAGAGACTTCGAGTAGAAGAACTTGACAAAGATATATTTGGATCTAAAAATGATGATAAATATATCAAACGAATATTCAGAAAAAGAATTTAGAAGAATTCAAGATCTACTAAACATAAATATTTCTAACAACCAATTAGAAGTATTTATAGATGAACAGATCTTTCACATTAAAGCTCCTCTAGAAAATTTTAATGAATGGATTGTTATTAGTTACATGATATTAAAATAACGATATGATCTTGGAATCAATTTGAATAGTTCGAATAGAATAGCAACCTATGATATATGGAATTAAATCAAATTTAAAACAATAAAACTAAATGATTTAAAACTCTTTTAACAAAAAGATACAATCTTTGACATATTTAGAAAGTACTAGAAATATACTAGAACTTGGCAAAAGAATTATTGAGAATCAATAGATTCTAAATAATAACATTGCCATAGTCATAATTTTTGCAGAATGTGTTTACACAGAATTTGACTTACAAGGATCAAGTTTCAATGACAACCTTCCTAGGTATACAGAAAAACCTACTATTACTCCTATTAGTAGAAGTAATATTCAGGGTGCAATACGAATCAATGAAGTCGTAGAAATTAAAGAATCACCATAAGAAATAGATGAATTAGTAGCTATATTGAATCAGCATCAATTCATGAATAATACACTGCAAACTCCTTTTGTAGATAGACTAGTTTCAGAGATAACCACACAAACTAATGCAAGTACTTCATCCTCCACCAATTCAAAACACTATTTATCACATAATATTAGATGCATTCCTACACCTAGGAATATTCAATCTAATAGAAATGTCCAAAATAAAAAAGATGATTGTCTAAATACTACAATTAGTGAACATGGAATCTATTTAAATCTAAATTATTGCAAGAACATTGTAGAAATAATTGGTAAATGGATAATAGAAAATAGTTTAGTTATTTATAATTATAATCTTCATGGAGAAGATGCATATGGATTTATTGAAAATACTCTTACAAGTATTTGCAAAAAATGGTTTGTTGGCCTTATGGAAGATCAAAAACAAGAAATTAGAAATATTTGTTTAGCTGAATCCACTATAAACACGCCAGGTAAATGGGTAAATATTTATGCAAATTTTATTAAGAGTGAATTTCTTGGATATAGGATTAGATTCACTACAGAAGCTGAAAGAGCTAAGAGGCAATCTGAGATCGCTAAGCATAAATTTACGATTCTTAGTATTTGCAATATATGTTATCTAAATGAATATAATTGTGAATATCAAAATTTATTTTATGATATCCTTTCAAATGAACGTAATCAGTATCTTGACATGTACTTTTATAAATTACTTGAACCATAAAATATTAAATGGTGTCAAATATTTCAATAGTTATATCCTACAAAAATAACCTTAGGAAGTAGAATTATATTTCTTAAGAAAAAATTAGCAGAAGCCTGTCAACAGATAGATTTACATAGGAAAAATAAATCTTATAAACAATCATTATGTTGTGATAAGAATGATCTAGTAGCACATCAATGGGGATGTTTTAAAAATACAACACAAAAATGTACAAGTATGAAATGCAATAAAAAAAGAAATTCTTCAAGAAAATTACAAAAAAGAAATATTAAGAAAAGGAAGCAATTCCAAACCTAAGGTTTGTAAATGTTGGCTATGCCAAGAAGAGGGAATTATGTAAATGAATGTCCAAAATGGAAAAAAAAGTTTCAGGAGTTAAACCAATTCAAATTATAGAAGAACAATTAGAATATATATTTGATTTTTTTAGAAATAGATTTCAAAGAATAAATTTATGAATTATTTGATGAAGAAAATGATCTCATAGATCAATATTGCTATTCCGATAATAATATGGATGAATATATGTATTTTGATTAATGTCTGAACTCAAAAAAAATAAATGATACAGATGAAATTACAGATAATCAATATGAATTTAGCAGACAATTAACTCTTTTAGAAGATAAATAAAATATTAGAAATAGAAAGCTATCTTTAGGAACTAAATATTGTTTTGATATGCCTATACTAATTTGGAAAAAAATTAATTCATTATAGTATTAAGCAAGGAGAATGCCCAATCGAAATTACTAAAGCACAAGGTAGTACAAAAATCCCTTTGTGCAATTTAGAAATTAGAAATAACGATCTTCAAAATATATCTCATTCAGAAAGATAAATGCATGTATTCTTTGGAGGAATTCAAATATTAATTAAAGCCTATTTTTGGAAAGCTATTGATAGTCCACTTACTCTTTGGATTTATGATGACAGAATTATTCATTCATAGAAAGATGCATTACTTGGAGTCATTCAAGGAAATCTCTATTATCAAACATTAATGTTTAACTTAGATCCCAACTATGCAATTAACATTAATGATCGATCTACATCTAGATCGAACACTTACTCTCAAACATAAGTTAGATCATATTCAGTTACAATCAGGAAGTGATGTTTATAGTATTACATATCAAGCGGCACATGCTTATAATAATCATCATAATACTATCGTATTTCATACACATGATGAACATATTCATATTGTATCTATATTCTCTCAAATTAGACATACTATCCAACCAGAAGAAGTAAACTACACAACATTAACACTTCCTCCTAACACTATAGCCTTAGATTTTGGAGAAAGAATAATTTAGGTAATACTTTTAGATTATCATGACGTCAATTATTATTTAATGAGAATAATAACGATCTCATAATTCAACCAAGAAAATCAATTGACTTATGAAAACAACAATACTCAAAAAATCAATTGATTATAAAAGGATATTATATTCAACTAGATAATAAGATTTCAATCTTATTAGACACTAGATCACATAGTTCTCATATTGATATATCTTTAATACCATCAAATCTATAGATCAAAAGGACATAACCATATGTCTATAAAGATTACCATGGTAATAAACATTATTGCCATAATGAAACCAATATCCTATTTGGATTTTGGGATACCCAAAATCAATGAATAGATTTTCAACATACCTTCTCGACTGATGAAACAGAAAAAGGACACATTCTATTAGGAATGGATTTCTTACAACAGTATACTGTTACATTTACTGATTCTATCATTCGAATCAACTCATATATTATTAACTGATGGCATGGTTAATATTCATAGCTACATACAAATAGAACAATACGTTCCAACTTATGACCCAATCTATATTCATGTTTTATGTGACACTAGAAGTGACATTACAGTCGCCAAATGTTGTATGTTACCTTCCCATTTACTTCTAGAAAAAGAAAGCCTTAATCCTTGAAACTTTTAATGGTCCTAGAACCCTTAATGAGTACTGGACAAATCAATAATACTCATTCAAGAAACTATGATCAAAATCCCTTGATTATGGTGCCTTGATGATAATGAACCTAATTTTATTTTAGGACATAACTTTTTAAGTCTATGATTTCCATTACTCAGTTCACAAATCACCTTGAACTAGTTACCCCCTATCAACATAAACATTCATGTCCATTCATCCTTACACCTGTCTACAAACCCCCCCATGTCACACTTATTTTTCAACCAACTTCAAAAAAAATGCAAAAGATACACCATTTTGCTGAAAATCTTTGTACAAAATTATTTATTGAAAACCCACTTCAATTCTGGACTAAAGATGAACATTTAGTCACCATTGAACCTATCGATCCTACTCTCATTATTAGAGTAAGACCAATGAAATATACCATTGAGGATAAAGATGAATTTAAATTCAGATAAAAGAACTTTTACAAATGAAGCTAATAGAAGCCATCACTAGTCCTCATAGCAGCCCTGTTTTTCTTGCCTTGAATCATGCTGAACAATTATGCAAAAAAACTCGAATGGTCATTAATTATAAAAAATTGAATGACAATACTAAGTTTGATGGATACTTCTTACCCAATAAAGAAGTATTAATCAACCAAATTAAAAAAGTGAAATGGTTTTCAAAACTTGATTGCAAATCAGGCTTTTGGAAAGTTAAAAGAATTCAATACTCCCCAAGAACATTATTAATAGAATGTAATGCCATTTGGATTAAAATTTGCAGCACAAATATTCCAAAGGTGTATGGATTATTTATTTTATGAATTAAGTAATTTTCTTTAATCTATATTGATGATATTTTTATATTCAACAATACTTTAACTTCTCATTTAAAGCATTTAACGATTTTCTCGCAGAAAGCTAGAAAACATGGGATTCCTTTAAACAAGAAAAAAATAGTCTTCGTAACTCAAAATATTGAATTCTTAGGGCTCAAAATAGATCAAGGAGCTATAGAACTTCAAGATCATATTCCACACAAAATTGATATATTTTTTGATATCAATAATAAAAAAGAGTTACAAAGGTTTCTTAGATGCATCAACTATGCTGAAGCATTCCTAAAAAATTTGGCAACTTTATGCGCTCTTTTATAAAAGAAGCTTCAGAAAAATATGGTATGGAGTTGGTGAAAAGAAGATGAAAAGATTTTACAAGAAATCAAATTAGCTTGTAAAAATCTATCCAAATTAAATCTCCCTCATAACAAAGAAAAATTAATTATAGAAATAAATAGTTCAGAAAATTGTTGAGGTGCTATTTTAAAGGAAAAATGAGATCATACTGAAATATTATGTCGATATGCCTCTGACACTTACACGTAGGCAAAGCAAAATTATCATATCAACGGAAAAGAACTTCTAGTAATAAAAAAAGCCATTAAAAAGTTTGAATATTTCTAAACGAGTATTTTATTATTAGAACTGATAATATAATTATCATTTTCTTTATCAAAAGGAAGATTGTAGACTCTCTTCTTAATAAAAGACTTATCAGATGACAAAGCTAGTTTTCTGCTTATAGCTTTGGTCTTGAATATATTGAAGGAAAAAATAATAGTCTCACGGATACTCAAATCCTCAAACCACCAAAAAAAGAAAAAGAATTGGATAGAACTATCTGAAGAATGGCGATGATTTTTATTGTATCAAGAATGAATTAATCCTTAGATATATTTCCATTCTCAAGGAAACATAAATGCAATATACAACTATAGAGATACTGATCCAAAGATTTTACATGGACTCTACTTAAGTGGATTAATTAAAATAGTTTATATTGAAAGTCTTACTTCATTAGTCAAATTGCTAAATGTAATTATGGAAGCAGTTGAGACTTTCTAAAAGGTTTTGAAGCACTAGAACATTTATGCCAAACTTCTGTAGACATGTTTTGAATTAAAAGTATAACTAATAACACTGATTCATCTCGGAATTAGTAGCAAACCATTATAACCAAAATATGTGATAGAAAAAAAAATCATCAAAAGAAATAAGGATGAAGAATTAAATCAATTATGGATTGAAATAAAGAAACTCGATCCATCCAATATTTGGATCTATCATTGTTCAAATTCATTATTCGTCTACAGTCATTGTAGATAGAAAACCAGAAAGATACATGAAGTAACATATCAAAAATGGAAAAATATTCTACTAAAAAATATAGTTTATGCTAGTTCAGAAATGTATCAAATTCTGTAAACAAATGCAGAAAGAAAAGCTGCATAGTTGTATACTATGCAAAAACAAAAGTAATCTTAAAGAAGTAAAGGAACAGATAGAATCAAAGCTTCTAGAAGAATAAAACGTCAGCTGTGACGACAATAACAATTTGACATAAGCACTTACATCAGCATAAATTATTGATTCACCATCGAATCTGAGTTATAAATTGCTCGACCTACAATAGAGAAAAGGGGGAGGAAGATTTTGAATAAATAAAGAAAAAATCTAATGTGTATGAGTCATCTAGACTAAAGCCATCTTCTCCCTTATTAATGTCTTTTAATATGGTTTGAAAATTTTGTAATTCGATTGATTTTAGCAACCTTAATACCCTAAACTAGAATGGAGATTTTTTTTATCGTCATATTAGTAAATCTGATGTTAGAGAAGCTTTAAAGAAAATGAAACGTGAAAAAATAGTAGGTCCTGATGATATTCCAATAGATGTATGGAAATATTTAGAAGATCAAGGGATTTCTTGGCTTATATATCTTTTTAATGTTATTTTAAAGACTAAAAAGATGCTAGATGAGTGGAGAAAGAGTTTGTTGGTTCCTATATTTAAGAATAAAGGTGATGCACAAGAGTGTGCAAATTATAGAGGAATTAAGATAATGTGCCATACATTAAAATTATGGGAGAGAGTTATTTAGCATAGGTTACGATGTGATACAAAAGTTTCTCACAATCAATTTGATTGCATGCCAGGTAGATCTACTATGGATGATATACATTTGTTAAGAGGTTTGATGGAGAAGTATAGAGAAAGCAAAAAGGATCTACATATGATATTTATTGATTTAGAGAAAGCTTATGATAAAGTTTCAAGAGATGTTCTTTGGAGAGTTCTAGAAAAGAAAGGAGTTAATATTGGTTATAAACAAGTCATTACGGATATGTATACTAGAGCTATTACTTGAGTCCAAACACAAGGAGGATTGACAAAATATTTTCCTATTTCAGTTGGATTACATCAAGGATCAGCTTTAAGCACTTATCTTTTTTTGCTTTAGTTATGGATGTTCTTTCTAAGCATTTATAGGAAGATGTACCTTGGTGTATGCTTTTTGCTGATGACATTCTTCTTGTTGATAAGACTACAGAGGGAGTCCAAGAGAAACTTGAATTATGGAGGTAAACCTTAGAGTCTAAAGGTTTTTGTTTAAGTAGATCTAAAATTGAATATATGGAATGTAATTTTAGTTGACGAAGTTATAGTGGTAGTGTTGTGACATTAGGTGAACATGTCATTAAAAAGAGTGAGTGATTCAGATATTTAGGCTTTATTATTCAAAATGATGATGAAATAGATGGAGATGTTATTAGTAGAATCCAAGTTGGATGGTTGAAGTGGAGGAATGCATCTAGCCTATTGTACGATAGAAAAGTATCGCTTAAACTTAAGGGAAAATTTTATAAGATGGTGGTAAGATCTACAATGATTTATGGTGCAAAATATTGGCCAATAAAATAGAAGCATGAGACTAAGTTAAGTGTTGTAGAGATGAGGATGTGAGGTGGATGAGTTGCTTTACTCTTAGAGATAAAATGCAAAATCAGTATGTTCAGTAAAAAGTTGGAGTAGCTCCAGTGGTAGATAAGCTTAGAGAGAGTCACCTTATGGTTTGGCCACATAAAGCATCGACCGTCCAATGACCTGGTTAGGAGAGTAGATGCATTAGATTTTTCTTATGTTAAGAAAGGTAGAGGTAGCCTAAAAAAGACATGGTCAAGATGTATAAAAAAATGACCTTAGTAAACTTGAATTAAATGAGAATTTGACAAATAATAGGACATAATGGAGATGAAGGATTCATGTAGCCAACCCCACTTAGTGGGATAAAGGCTTGTTGTTGTTGTATGTAATATGTAATATGCTGTCTTTGTGCTTATGAAATATGTTTTACTATTATACTCTCTTATGAATATTTTATGTTGTTATTTTTAAGATAATCACTTTTGGCTGTAGCTCACCTCTTTAGTTGATTTAACCTATGATTATATTTTATCATGTATGTAGGCATATTTTCATACGTAAGCTTTGTTAATGAAGTTGTGGGTCCAAAGTACATATAAATTTAAAATTTATAACATCAACTAGAAGCATTGTTCATACTTATCATGATCTTAGAATTTGAAGAGTGAATGTAGGTTCTTAGGCATCTTTCCTAATAATAATAGACTAGCCATCTTGCATTACATAATGCTTGACCACATGATTTTAAAGTATAGGTGGTGCTAGCTGGTTGCCCATCCAGGCGGATTATAAGTTCAGATGAGTCAGGATTTGTTTCTATTTTTGGATAGAAGTGTGCTAATATATATCCCATATTCTCCTAATTATATTAGGTTGACCTTCTAGCACGTGTTGAAACACTTTTATTTTTAGGATATCTGGCTACCCATTTCTCTTTTGCTATAAGTATAAGTTTTCACTTCATAGACATTCCCATAGTCAAGTGTTATTGGATATAAGTCCTAATATTCTAATAAAATATCAATATAAATCAAATATAAATCTTAATTTCAAAAATATAAAGGCCAATTATAGGAGAAATTAAAGTATTTATTAGGCATCTTAGTATTAAAACACTTCTTACTTATCCTCTTTTAGAATTTATTAAGAACTGTCTCTATTGAGCCATCCCATTGACTTTCATATTTAGCAGTCAAGACACAAACTTTGAAATCTATAGGGATAATAATCGACTACTTTAATTGAGATTTTTCATAGGGGATTTGCATATTCTAAGATGTAATTAACTATGAGAGCTTCCCCGTTACAAGGAACTTGTAACATAGGTAAAATATAGCCTTCCTTACTTCACCCATGTAAGGTAGGAGAAAGATATTTAGTATACGTAGACCCATTAGCCTTAGGTGTTCTTAGTAAATGATTGAATCTATTATAAAGTGACACCTCTATCTTTCGAGTTAGTATATTATTTCTTGATGTTGTATTCGATCACCTAAATAAGAACCCTTAAAATTTATGTGACATTCTCTCATTTTAATCACCATAGTCATATATAATTTAGCTAGTGAGTGTGAATCGAAAGTGTTTCCCTTATAGTTAGTTCATTCTTAATAAGAGGTGGGAGATGGTCCAACATCATTTATATTAGATTAGATCAGTTTAATAAGGTCTAATAAGTGTAGCTATGCAATGAGATAGTGACCAAGGATGCCTTAAATAAAGTATGAGCCCTATAATCACCATGATGTTCGAATCTCAACAACTTAGGATTTGCCCAAAGGAAAGAATATTACCAATGGTCATAGTGGAGTATAACACCTATTCATTTATAAAATATGTTCTCTCTCCTTTGTGTTTATGGTGCTCTTATGTTATCTTTAGAGCAAAAGGATACCTTAATCATGCTCTACTCAAGCAAGAGGTATATCAGGTATACTTTTTTTAATAGTACCTTATAAAGGCTATTATGTTTGTGAGCATCCCACAATTACTTTTTTTTGATAAGGTATATTTTTAAATGACTTTAGATTAGAGCCATCCTTTGTATGTTATTATAGATGTGAATGGCAAGATATTGAATTGCATTCTTAGTGACCCCAATGCTTTGTTCAATGTTATAAGTATGGATACTTTAGGTCATTTCTCTTTTAGTGTTTGGAAGATCAAGTCTCGTTAGCTCTTGCTAGGGACCAATGATAAAGGGAAAAAGTGTTAGAATTTGTACTTTACCTATATAATTTGGCTAACTCCTCACAAGGCTAAGTTTCGTATCCTTAATTCAAACACATCATATAAGGCTATCCTAAGAAGTACATTATTATGTAAGTATAAGATGATCCACACTACCCTCTACCAGTGCATCAAGTATAAGCTAATGTGAAGTATTTCTTCCTATGGAATACCAAAGCCTTCTTAAATCTATGAGACAAGAATTTATGATAATGTTAGTGCTATATATTCTTCGACAACCCTCTACTTTTATACTTATAAGAAGGCTAAATACATCTACTTCTATATCTACTAAGGAACTAGAGAAATCAATCTCTGCTTAAAATTTTCCATAAAGGTTTATGTAGCCAAAACCACTAACTCATCATTCTCCTCACCATCATGAGAAGCAAAAAAAAAGGTGGAAAAAGACATTATTTAAAGGTGTGAAGAAGTTGTTTTATCTATAAATCCCCTTACTAGATTGCCTTTGGTCAATGAAAGTTTATATCAATACTTACTCAAAGAATGTGTACGCAAGATGGATATTTGCACAAATGGCATGGCAAGATTGATATATTCATTATTTACAACCTTTTTCTCACATAAATATATGCTTTAATGATGCTTTAGATGATGGTAGAGGCATTGAACTTGTTTAGCCATGGTAGTCTCAACAAGTACTACCGTGCAGCTTGACTTATAGGTCAACAGTGTGTCAGCCAATCATGTACGTATAGGTGGTGTGTGTACGTTGATTCTCATATAAGGATATTAATTAAAGATTTATGTGCATTCTTCATGCCTCCTTATGAATAGCATGATAAATGTTACTTTATTCTTTATTCTTGCTGTCTTATAAGGTACAAGTTAAAAAGCCTTTTGAGATTATTCAAAATTTTCATTGAAGACATTCTTATTCCCTTTTTCACCTTGTCTTTTAATATGTTTTACTTAAGAAGTGGTATTGTGCTTCTTACTTGGCCTTATACATTTTATTTGAGATCTAATGCATCATAAGTCTATACCAAGGTCTATGAAACATAATTATTGAGAATAACCAAGTATGAATGCATGTGTAATTATTTATATGAACTTATTATAATTTAAGATATCTTGTATCGTGTAAGTGTACGTGTTTGATCTAGAATTCCTATGTAATATTACACCTATAAAGTGTGTAAATTCATGTGTATAATTAATTACATATATTAAAACACCAAAGGGTTATAGTATGTAAGAAATAATGTGGAAATAGCTCAAGACTGGCAAATCACATAAATTGACTTAGTCTTATTTTTTTGGACTCATAAGTTAGTTGAAACCACTTGCAAGTCAATATTAGTTAGCTTAAACATGATGGAATTATTTTGGAAAGTTTCGAGTCAATTTAAGTCAACAAAATTTCTACATCAACTCACTCTCCTCAAAGAAGGGTCATGTCTCCACATCACCACACAACAACTTAACTACCTTCTCTATTCAAGATATCACTTCAAATCTTTAGGGATTTCAAAATTTTCAATGAAAACATTTTAGAATGAAGGTTTAAAAATATCTATTTGCCATAAGAAAATGGAGATTTGAATAAATATTGAAAGTTTTTGGTGAAATAAATTTCTTCTCTTTTGTTTGGTGGTTGAGAGACATTTTTTTGTGAGAAATTACTTTTGTAAGTTTCTTTCATTAATAAGACCTAAACAAACTCATACTCAATCTTCTTTTTCATTCAGTTATCATCCCTTGGATTAAATCCATCTTCTCTTGTTGAAAATTTGAAAGAAATGCTATGTTTTTCAAAGCTGAGCGAGTTGAGATTTAAAACATATATCTTAATTTAGTTCTGATTACCTCACAAAAAATTTATAGGTACCTAGAATTAACTCCATAACTAAAATATAAGCATACCACACCTTCCCAAGTGTTTCAAACTATATTCAATATGAAAATGTAAAAGAAATAAAGCTAAATGTCAAATTGGCTAAATGAGAGTGTATATAGACTAATGTTGCTATTACTTTTAAGTCTCCAACCCAAAACTCTTTAAAGATCCTAAATATTAGTTGTCCTAATTCAAACATATGAGAAATCAACCAAGATGGATTCTCATGGTTTGGTTGATCATAGACATTTGCCACTTTTTTAAACTCCTCAAACAATAATTTTTAGGGTGTACAAGAGATATTAGAATACTACTATAGCAGGTATATGTCTTAGGATATTTTATTTTATGGTTACATCAAGCGCTATCAGAGCCAAAACATTGATGGAATAGGAGATAATTTATTGAATGGGCATGAATAGAACAACTTGATAGATTGGTAAAGAAATTGTTGATAACATTATTATTGTTGGAATTTTTATATTTTTAATTTGATGAATTAACTTTTTATTTTATTCCTTATTATAATTTGATGTAATCAAATGTCTCATTTTGGTGATATTCTATCTTTAATACATGACTGCATAACTGAATGTAAACATACAAAATAATGGTTTATAAGTCAAATAATGATGATATATGTATACTCAAATGTACACAGATAGACCTAACATACAAACTAGTGTGAGTGAAACTCAATGACAAGTAGCAAAGCCAAGGGAATAACTCACTCACCTGCCATCTAGAAGAACCCGCCTCATGCAGGCAATCACATGAAGAAACCCGCCAACCTCTCAAGGGAAATTTCATCACAGGAAGGACTAAATAGAACTCACCTTGGCATGAAGGAACTCACCTCACATGATAACAATAGAAAGAACTTATCACAGTCACACGTCCACATCAAACAACTTTCCACTTAGCATACAACACTTACCTAATCTTCAGAATCACGAGCAAGTCTCTTAATATTATAACTGACATATAGCTTCTATAAATTAACATATAATTTTTTTTCTGGCTATAATGCCACATCGCTATGTTCTTGGTGCCATGGGGCTATCCTGACCTTCAAGAAGGATAACTACCCTAGTCCAACTGCCAAATTATGGTACAGTGCTGCAACGCCTTGATCTTGCTAATGAGGTGCTACACCCATTGTTGAGAGGGAATATTTATCAACCCACTACTATAAATAGGAGTGAGCATTTCACTCTAATGACCTTTTTCTCACTTGACTCACTCTCTCATTGAACTAGTGATCGCCCCTCACTCCTACATCTATCACTTTGAGTAAAGAATCTATGTCATTTTACTTTTGAAAATGCATGTTTAATAAAAATCTCATTGTTAATCTTTGATCCAATGTGTAAAACTTGGAGATTTGAAGACCTGCACCGTTGAATTTCATTCTAATCGAGATGAAAATCTTCTCCCCTCCATCGATCTTAAATCCAGAATAAGGGAGAAGAGTGCTATGCACTATACAATTTTGAAATCTAGCATTGCTAAGGTGAAATGTTGTTGAAATTTATAAATTTTTTTTAAAGATTCACACTTTAAATTCAAATTGTGGCTCACAGCGCCGTGGTGTCGTGCTTTCGGGTATTTATATTATAAGAATGGCATCGCCACGTCCAATAATCAACATCATAGCGCTTTAATGAAATCTTATAGTGCCATGACACCATTGTATCGGCACCGCAGTGCCATGTCATCCTAATACAAGTAAAATGACACTTTAGTGCCACGACGCCATGATGTCATGCTTACGTGTCACTTAGAATATGACTTAGAACATTTTTTTATAATAAAAATAAAATCCCACTGTGTTGTGGCATCATAGGGATAGTGCCATAGTGCTATATCACCTTCATGCATAAAAGAATGACTAAGAAATTTTTTGTTGAGGGGACATAATATCCCTATAGCACTGTAGCGCCACAGGTCATCTCCAAGCACCACGGCGCTGACCCCTGATATGACTTTTTACATAAGCAAAAAATATTTAATTATTATTATTATTATTATTATTATTATTATTATTATTATTATTATTATTATTATTATCTTGGAGCAATTCTACAAGCATACAATAATGTGAAATGATTATATATATATATATATATATATATACTTTGTTTCCAACTAAATAAAATTACAAGATGATTAAAAAAAAGAAAAATATAGGGAAAAATATAAATGTGGGAAACTAGTAGTTGTATGCATCACCACCCACCTCTTCCTCTTCTTCCTCCTCCGTGGCTGACATCGGTGGGAAAATTACACAAGGATAATACTGAGGCACCGTAGGGAAGGAGACCTGGCTCCAATCAGCAGGATTGCAATTTTGAAATATGTTGACCAATGTAGTGTTGAAATTGGCTATGTTAGAGAACTGCATCTGCTGTTGACCCATATGATGTTCAAACTAGTGTTCCAGCATCTCCTACCTACGACTACTCCTGTCAGCCCTCTTTCACTTGTCCGTGACCTAGTTTCCAATCACTTGAACTTGCTCAGCCACAGAGTTTGAAACCTAGATCGTGGAGGACGTGAACTCTCTCCCACTTCAATCTATTCTCGAATCCCCGAATCACCCTCTTCGTTAAAGGGGCCTTCTGAAGGAGTACCTCCTCATCAGACTTCACTACTGCACCTGCCATAACACATAAATCATAAATAAGAGAAGGGTGGCCGTACTTGACAGTAGTGTTCCCCTTCAGTATATTACAAATATAATTATAAATAAATTTCTCGATGTCGATCAAAAATCACTTATGAATAGCACAGTTTAAAATAGTCTTATCTTTGGTAACCTCACTAATGTTACTATAGGGCATAAGCCTAGTAGAAATGAAATAGTGCCAAGCCTTAGAAGCGGCTGTCATGTTGATGGAAAAAATGTTGATAATCCTTTCCTCCCGTCATTTCCATTGCACACTTTTATTTTTTCCATAAAGAAAATGAATGATCTCGTCGAAATCAGGACGATCACTATAGTAAGAGAGATATTGATCATATTCAATATTGGGAAGATCATAATATACATTTATAGCACTACTATCATAACTTACTAGCTTCCTTTGGATGTATGCTTTGTTGTCCTAGCCTTCTCATACATTTGCAAAGAATTCAAGCACTACCGGGATGATGCACGAGCTATTATCGTAAGCCAGCTTGATCCACCTTCACTTTATAATCACCCCTTCCATGCTGCCTCTAAGATTCTGGAAACTCCTTTCCGAAATCAGGTGCTCATGAAAGAGAGCTTGTCGATACTACTCTCAGAATGAGCGATGATAAAATGATTGCCATCACTGGATGCCCTCCTCTTACCCACCAATATTCTAAGAGGCATGATTAAAATTGAGATTTAGGAAGCAAAGAAAAGTAAGGAGAGAAAGGAAATCCTTAAGAGAAGTGATCGTTGAATGAAATTCTTAAAATCCACTTGCCTCTATTTATAAATTAGGCCTTAGCATCGTGGCGCCGAGGTGCTGGCCTTTTGGTTTGAAAATTGCGACCCCAACATCGCAGTGCTTACATGTAGCACCAAGGTGCTGGTCAGCCTGTCCCGTCGATTATCGTGCAGTCAAAAAGATAGATATAATTATAATTAATTTTATATCTGACTGACAAAAAGAGTGTAGTCCTACAGTGCTTCGACTCGATGCTGTAGCGCTCATTAAAATGAGGTTATTATTTCCCCTTAAAACCCATCGCATACCTATCTAGAATCTTGACTAGCACCATGGCACTGTCCATGCAACGCTATGGAACTGTTCAAACTATCAAAGGACCAATAATGATGGCACTGCGATGCTACTCATGTAGTGCTAAGGTGCTAGACCTGACATCTCATCTATCCACCTAGGAAATTGGCTCTGCCATGACAACGCCTAGGCACTGCTGACTAGCGTCGAGGCATTGTCCCTTGGAATTTTTTAATTTCAAATAAAATGATAATATGTCTGATTATCACATAAATCTTCCAATTGTTTGCCATACGAACAATCTCTATATGTTCATCATCCGTCCACCATATAGACAACCCTAATTTTTGCATTCTAAAGGGATATAAGCCCAACATCCTATTCATTCACCATGTGAACATTTGTTCATTCGCCACATAGACACCACATAATTCATTCGCCATACGAACAAATTTACATCCATCCATTATGTGGAAAACCTTGATTTTGGCATTCCAAAGGTATGTAAGTCTAACCTCCTATTCGTTCATCATGCGAACATCTACCTGTTCACTATGCAAATACCTTATAATATGTTCACCACGTAAACACTCTTACACCACTTACACTAAATATTCTAAGTCTACTCAAGATCTCTGAAAAGTGGCAACTCATGACTGCTAATTAGATTCTCTAGACATTACGGCTATTCTCTCTGATGTTAGTAGGCTTAATGTAATCCCGGGATGATGGAATCATGGGATCTTGATCGAGATTACACTCTTATTTCCCTTTAGGCGATCATCTAAATCACACTATACCACTGAGGCACTAATGCATATCATTATAGGAAGAGGGATATTGATCATATTGAATATTGGGAAGATCATAATATGCATTTATAGCACTACTATCATAACTTACTAGCTTCCTCTGGACGTATGCTTTGTTGTCCTGACCTTCTCGTACATTTGCAAAGAATTCAAGCACTACTGGGATGATGCACGAGCTGTTGTCATAAGCCAGCTTGATCCAACTTCACTTTATAATCACCCCTTCCATGCTGCCTCTAGGATTCTGGAAACTCCTTTCTGGAATCAGGTGCTTGTGAAAGAGAGCGTGCTGGTACTGCTCCTCAGCATGAATGCTGATGAAATGATTGACTTTGCTGGATGCCCTCCTCTTACCCAGCAATCTTCTAAGAGGCATGATTAGAATTGAAATTTAGGAAGCAAAGAAATCTAGGAGAGAAAGGAAATCCTTAAGAGAAGTGATCGTTGAATGAAATTCTTAAAATCCACTGGCCTCTATTTATAAATTATGCCTCAGCATCACGGCGCTGAGGTGCCGGCCTTTCGGTTTGCAAATTACGACCCCAGCATCGCGGTGCCAACATGTAGCGCCAAGGCACTGGTCAGCCTGTCATGTCAATTATCGTGCAGTCAAAAAGATAGCTATAATTATAATTAATTTTGTAACTGACGCATACAAAAAGAGTGTCGTGCCGCAGTGCTTCAACTCGATGCTGTAGTGCTCATTAAAATGAGGTTGTTGTTTCCCCTTAAAGCCCACCGCATGCCTATTAGGAATCTTGACTAGCACCATGGCACTGCCCATGCGATGCTACGACACTGTTCAAACTACCAAAGGACCAATAATGATGGCACCGCGATGCTACTCATGTAGTGTTGAGGGACGGCCTCATCTATCCACATAGAAATCGCTTTGCCTAGGCATTGTGACCGTAGCAGCACTATCCCTTGGAATTTTTAAATTTCAAATAAAATGATAATATGTGTGATTAACACATAAATCTTCCATTTGTTCACCATACGAACAATCTTTATATGTTCATCATTCGTCCACCATTTAGAAAACCCTAATTTTGGCATTCTAAAGGGATATAAGCTTAACATCCTATTCATTCACCATGTGAACATCTATTCGTTCGCAACATAGACACCACATAATTCGTTCGCCACACGAACAAATTTACATCTGTCCATTATGTGGAAAACCTTGATTTTGGCATTCCAAAGGTATGTAAGTCTAACCTCCTATTCGTTCATCATGTGAACATCTACCTGTTCGCTATGCGAATACCTTACAATATGTTCACCACATGAACACTCTTACACCACTTACATTAAATATTCTAAGTCTACTCAAGATATCTGAAAAGTGGTAACCCATGACTGCTAATTAGATTCTCTAGGCATTACGGCTATGTTCCTCTGATGTTAGTAGGCTAGAATAATGTAATCCCGGGATGATGGAATCATGGGATCTTGATTGGGATTACACTATTATTTCCCTTTAGGCGATCATGTAAATCACACTATACCACTGAGGCACCAATGCATATCAGATAGATATGTCTATTTTCAACCTTAATCGAGAGTGCTCTCTTACCATGGTAAGAGGAGTAATTAACTATGGAAGTTTGTATCCATATGAAGTAGAGCCCATATCTAAATAAACCCTAACGTAATGTTAGAGAAAATATTGTTGAATATATGCCAATCCGCCTCATGAAAAAAAAATACTCCTACCCATTTCACAAAAGATGCGGTGCACATCCACGAAGATGTTTTTTCTGAGCGATCATGGAGGAGTTAGGGGACCTTTTTTAGGGTGCTTCTCCTGATATCTTTTTCACCATTCCATGTCTCACTTTTAGCGAGGTTAACATATATTCATCCCCTTAGCCTATAGGTTTCAATCATAGTAGGATTCAATTCTAACATAGGGTCCTTCTCATATAGATCCTTAAGAAATATCCGAGTGGATAAGTGAATACCATAACCCAAGCCTAGGTTAGAACAAATAAAATTCAAACTAAACTCATGCCAAAACTAAATCCAAATAAAGTCAAAATCCTAGAACTTAGATATATTGATCTAGTGGGCATTACTTAAGCCAACATAGCTTGAGTAAGATAAGTCAACTAAAACACTTCTAAATTATATCAAATTGATTAAACTCTAAAATGAAACTAATTTTAGTTGAAGTCAAGCCTCAATTGTCTTTGAGTTGGGTTAATTAGGTAAGTTAACCCAAAATGATTCATTTGAATCTAATTAAACCAAAATCAAAATTAACTAGAATTACATCAATTTGATCATTTTAAATAACTAAAAATGATTGATTATACTTAACAAAACTTTTTTTCAATTTGATTAGTAATGCTAAGTATGTCTAAGTCGACCCTATTTAGTCAAATTTAGACAAATAAAAAATTAAGCTTAAAAAGGACAAGTTAAGCTTTTTTAATAGACTCAAAATCACCTATCATTCAAAATAAAATAAAAAGCATGACATCTTAACACCTTATTAAAGCCATTAACCAATTAACAAAATGGTTGAACCTAAACCTATTCAAATTGAAGCGGTGTGAACTTGTGCTAAGCATATCAACATGTACTGCCACACTACCTTTTACACAAACTGAAGCTTTGAAAATTTGAAGGGATCTTATCAAACTAACAGCTCAAATATACAATTTTGATGTCAAATTAAAAAAAGATGAAAAAGTAATTAAAAATGTAATCCTTTCCAAATCCCTATATGCCCATAAGGGGAGGAAGTTTCCCATATTCTCCCCTTTGAAAAACTGCCAAAAGAGTTTGACCACCAAATTCAATAGGTCCCAAAGTATGATCCCCAGTCCACTTGGCTACCACCTCAAGCACTATTAATGATGGTTTTCAACCAAGTGTAAGAGAGGAAAAAATAACCACCCTAGTGATTTTGGACACTAAGAACACATTCCCTACAACTTAAGGAGTAAAACCACGCCTTCTCTCTCCATTTATGTCCACTTAACACCCAAAACTAAGTAGTTTCCATCGAGGTGTGATGGTTAACAATGTTTAGAGTGATGGGAGACAAGGTAAGTGGGGAGTAGCTCAGGAGAAGTTTGTCTCGAGCTAAGGAGTGTGTTCGAACTGAGAAATCCACTCAACATTAGCTTGAGTGAGGTAACACCCATTTCATATAGTTAAACTCTAGGCTTTGATCCTTTGTAAAGTGAGCTCATGCGATTTTAGGCCATAACCTATTGAAACTCTCACAATCTTTATTTTGAACATTCTCAGTGTGAGAAAACTTAAAATTCTAATGTAGATCATTAAACTTTTGAGGTTCCAGGTGGTTGAATCTCACTTCTCTCCGATGTTGGGAAAGATGACCCCATGGTCATCCATTCTATTTGACTAGAATGGTCGACCACTATTACATCCCATCAGATTTGATTTAAACCCTTAGTTAAATATAAGTTTAATTAAAATCATTCGATCTTTGATTAGACAATTCAAATTAAAACATTGGATCGCCACCATCCATGTGGGGTCATCATAGCTCAATCACATGCCACCACGCATAAAGCCTAGTCAGCACTACTTGGTTTAAGTAGGAAAATAGGTATTTCTGAATAAATTAATAAATAAACCTAAACTTCATAAAAAATCAACTAATAAATCAAAAATTGTAAATGTCCCCCTCCCTAGAATTAGGATTTAGAGAGAAATCCATTGGTACTAAAATATTATATTAAATCCATCGATTAAGTTTGTTAATCATCATAGAATAGTGAATGGACTTAGAAAATGAGATTAAGATTTCTTTTTCAATCTTTTCCCCTAAGTTCATTTCATTTGGACAAACACTTAATTAATTTACAAATTAATCAATGAATTAATCACTTAATTAATGGCTTAATTAACCAAATTCAAAATAAAATTAATCCAGAACTTAATCCCTTAGTTCTTGGGCAGATTCTTAGGTGTTCGATAACTTAAGAAACTTCAAAGAAAATTATAATCAAACTACATGTGTAGGATGGTTATGAAAGTACTTAATTAAGCTCTTTAGCTTAATTAATCAATAATTGTGAGCAAATTGCATTAGGCCCCTTTATTTTTTAGGTGCATTTGTTGATTTAAATTCCATGAAGGTATGTTATTTAAAGGTACCAAAATACCAAAATCAACCTAATTGTTCTAAAATTAAACTAAATTGATTTGGGAGAAATGGTTTAGAACCATTAAACCCTTTTCATATTTCTTAAGTCAAATCAAATCCAAAAATTAAAAATCTCTTTAAAGAATTTTGATTCATTTTAAATAATCCCATTCTATATGATTGTCCTTAAGAAGTAATTAAGGTGAATGAATTCATGTGCTTGCATGGCTTTATTTCTTTCTGAGCATGTTAAATATTGTTTACCATATGAAATCATGCATTCATTTCTTTTTGAAAAATCAATTAAATAAAAATGTTTCTTTTATGTTAAATTGCATGTTTTGGCTAAAGTTAAGAATATGAATGGCTATTATCACTATTAAACCAAAATATTTAGTTTAAAAACCTATAAATCAAAGATTTCAAATGAAGTGATCCTACTTATAACTACTTATAAGCTTGAATGTGATTATAGCATAAAATATGTATTATGTGATTTTCTTCTCTTCTCTTAACATAGATTTGAATAGGATTTGCAAAGTGTATAGTTTATTTGAAAAGAGCATAACACTTTCTTAAATCTATTCATATGCATTTCTATGTTATGACTTAAGAAGGATCTTCACATTTACACATGTAAATTGCATAACTAAATCAAACATAATCTTTTGCATGATTCTTCATCTAATTACTTTCTTTTTGCACATTCATATGTATTTAAGAAAAGTAGTATATTACTCTGGACATCCCGGGGCTGTGAGGCTTTTAGTAGCCCTAAGTAGGTCTTGTACCTTACACCCCTAGTGTAGAAAATAATAGCACCGTACTCACTTATATCTTTAAACATATGGATGTGCATCTGATTAATGGAAAAAAAGAGTCCCTTTTTTTCTACATAATAAAAACATGCATTCATGGAATATCCAAATTTTCTTAAATAACATCTATTTGCATTCATCATTAAGGTGTGATAAAAGTTTGCATTGCATGTATAGTTATGTTTAGGATCATTCATAAGCATGGTACACATGGTGGAAAGAAATAAATAGGTGTGTGTTATGTGATAGTAATTCACCCTAACTAATCCTAAGAGGCCTTTCTTGTTGAATAAGATTATTTAGAGTAAATCTAAACTTAGGATTAAAAAAATACATAATAAATCATTCACTAAAAAAATCATTATTGAATCTACCTTAGAAATGATTTAAGGTAAGGATGAGAGAGAAGTTCTCTTCTCTTTTCTTCTTTTCATAACATTTAGTAACTAAGTGTAGGTTCATTCAAACCAAATCAAATCATCAACTAAACAAAAATTAACAAATCAACTAAACCACTTAAATTAAAACCACCCTTCTATATTGAATCCTTCATATTTAAGGAATTTCAACCTTAAAGCCTAGTTAAGACATGTCACGCAAGCCTTAAATGACACACACATTAGGCTAAGTCACCATTTCTAGCTCTATATTAGGGTGATGCATGGTTTGATGCCTAATTTTGTTTTATGATATAATATTTTTAGATTGGATGTTAGGGTGTATGTGCATAGGCTAGATGACAGGATAATCTTAGTCTAACCATATTTTTTTGTAGGAGGTTGTGCTTAAAGGGGCGCTATAATATAAATATAAATGATTTTGCTGTGTAGGTTGCTTATTCCCCTAAGCATAATCCAAATTAGGACAGGTGGACTTGGTTAACCATGTGTGGGGTGTTAAGTCCAACTTATTCATATAATTGCTTGGGTTGTCTGGTATGTTTAGCTAATCTCTATTTCACAGGTTTAGTTAGATTTACTTTTCCCATTTTGATGTAATTTTGCAATCAAGATTTGTAATGAATGTTATGGGGGATTAAGGATGAATATTGGTCATAAGACCAAGTCTTATGCACCATGTGAAGCCTTGGAGCAAACTACACTCAAACCAAGCTAAATGAAGAAAGAAAAGAAGCAAACCAAAAATGAAGAATGAAGAATGAGAAAGGAAGAATGAAGACCCCCATAACATGAATTCATTTTAAATTGGAATCATTCATTTGTAATTCGGGTTATATAAGGGTAGAGCTTAGCTACCCATTTTTCTCTTCGAGTTTGTGTGGTGGAGCCTGACCACATCGGCCTCTTTTTCTTTTGCGCCAATTTTATAAATTGATTGATATTTTGTTTATGATTGCGCAATTAGGATGGAATGATTTCCCTAGTTTCTTCTTTGTTTGATGAATGGCCTAGATACAATTAGGCGCTTAGGGAAAAATAAATTTTCTATCCAATTAATCAACTCAAAATTAAAATTAAACAACTCATAACCTCACCTAAAGCCTAGGACATAAATCAAGATAATAAAAAATTTAGCAACCCCTAGCTGAATGTTGTATGTCTCACATCATGCATAAATCATATTGCTTCAATCCTGCTAATGGAGGGCTTTCACCTTTGCCAGAGAAAATAGCTTGACCTTTGAGAGCCATGGTGGAAACACACCTCTTTATTTCTAATTTTTTCCCGTAACTAATTTTCTCATGCATTAGGCATATGAAATCCCATAGCCTGTGTCAAATAAAAATGCCTAAAAATTAAAATAAAACTTAACAAAATTTGCATTAGATTAGGTCATTATTCATATCCTTCATAATCTAGTCTCTTAAGGAGTGTGTTTATGGACTTTGTCTCATTTCTAAATAAATAACAGCTTAACAATCTTGCAAAGCATAAGACTTGCCTACATATATTTAAAATCGTAGGAGGAGTTAGTTGGCGGCCACCCCCAAGCGGTTGTAAGTCTAATAGTCGGGTGTTCTATCCTCTCTTGTGGAGGTAAACCATATACCCATCTTTCTCCTCAGATTTAGGTTGTACTTTGACCCTCGTTAAAGCTCCCTAAATTTAGGATCTGAGGTTGATGTTTCCCTTTGTGGGCTACAAGCATAAATCCTCACCTCTTAAGCATTTCTACAATCTTGTATTGTGGAATTATAAGCCCTAGATTTCTAATGAAATTTTAACTCGAACATATAATTCTCCTCAATCTTAAAAATATAAAGCCCAACCATAAGATAGTTTGGGATGCTCATTAGGTTTCCTAGTATCATGAGCATCCCCTACTCATCTCCCTTTGGTTCCAAAAATAACTCTTTCCCTTTGCTAAAATCCCACTTGATTTTCTAAAAATAACTAATTGATTGATAGTCATATCTTTGAAATCTTTGGATACAATGATCATTTGCCTTAATAGAGAATATTTCTAAGGAATCTCATTCCTTAGGATGTAATTAACTATGGGGGCTTGCCTCCATAAAGAACTTAACAAACCTGATTTAAAATAAACTATGCTTTACTTTTACATATAAAGTAGGAGAAAGATCTTTGGTACATTCAAAGACCCATTGTCCTTAGGAGTCGTTATTAGGTGATTGGGTCCATTATAGGATGGTGGCTTCTGTCTCTCGAGATAGTACATCATTCCTTACTAAAAATAAAAACACCATAGCAATTTTTCTGGCGACTACGCTGGGGATGGTTCCTCTCTCCATCTTTGATAAATGATCGTTGTCTTCAAGTATCGATAGTGGATTTGTACTTCATATGATTTTGAGACTATCCTACTTTTTCATTGGCACTTAGTTAATTTCATTCTTAAGCTAAGCTAGCCAACATCCTTTAGGCTTGAGGATCTCACTCCATATAGGTCTTAAAAACCCCTATTGGGTTCCCCAATAGGTGAAAACAAAATTTAATAAATAGATGACTAAAGACCTTTAATAAGGTAAAGTTCATTCCAAAAATAAAGAAAAACAAATCCTTTATAAAAATAATACATTTCAAAAAGCACTTTTCCAAAATTCACACAATAAAATATTTGCACAAAAATTTCACAAAAACACATGTAACTCATCCTCATCAAACAATCTTCAAGATTGTTACATGTAGGATCTTTTCAAGAATAAAATCAAAATCAAAAATCATCTTTCAAAAAAGCACATATAAATATCCTCATTCAATATACCCAAATTTATTGAATGAAGATTTCATTTTCAAATAAAAAATCATCTTTCAAAAAAACGGGCACATATGAACATCCTCATTCAATATACCCAAATTTATTGAATAAAGATTTAATTTTCAAATAAAATTAAAATCATCTTTCAAAAATCACATATGAACATCCTCATTCAATATACCCAAATTTATTGAATGAAGATTTCATTTCAAATCAAAAATCAAAAATCATATTTCAAAATATAAAAAAGAACATAGGAACATCCTCATTTAATATACCCAAATATATTGAATGAATATTTCATTTTCAAATAAAAAAAATCATCTTTCAAAAAGCACATATGAACATCTTCATTCAATATACCCAAAAATTATTGAATGAAGATTTCATTTTCAAATCAAAATAATAAAAAAAATCATCTTTCAAAAAGCACATATGAACATCTTCATTCATTATACCCAAATTTATTGAATGAGGATTTTATTTTCAAATCAAAATAAAAAATCATCTTTTAAAAAGCACATATGAACATCCTCATTCAGTATACTCAAATTTATTGAATGAAGATTTCATTTCCAAATAAAATCAAAATCGTCTTTCAAAAAAAGCACATATGAACATCCTCATTCAATATACCTAAATTTTTTGAATGAAGTTTTCATTTCCAATCAAAATCAAAAATAATCTTTCAAAAAACACATATGAACATCCTCATTTAATTTACCCAAATTTATTGAATGAAGATTTCATTTCCAAATAAAATCAAAATCACCTTTTCAAAAAGCATATATTTGAAAATGAAAATCCTCATTCGATATACCCAAATTTATTGAATGAAGATTCCATTTCCAAATAAAATTGAAACTCCATTTCAGTATATCTTACATATGTTGAAGTTGGAGTTTCTTCCCTTTTCAAAAATTACAAATTTGAAGATATGCATCTTCATTCAATATAACCAAACTTGTTGAATGGAGGCTTTGTCTTCAAACAAAATCACACCATTTGAAACTCCACTCAACACATTCCACATGTGTTAAGTTGGAATTTCCATCCTTTCAAAAAAATAATAATCACACACAAAAATTTCATCTTTGAAACATAAAGCATGATTGACTTCCATTTTACTACCCAAATTTGTTAAATAAAAATCTCCTTTGCAAAAACCATAAAAAAGAAATCAAAACACATTGGAATTCCATTTGACATACCTAAATTTGTCAAATGAGAGTTTCATTTTTTAAAAGAAAAAAAATTAAAAAAATTAAATAAATTGGATTCCATTTAACACACCATATTTGTTAAATAGAAATCCCTCCTTTCAAAAATAACACAAAATCAAAACAAAAAACAAAACATATTTGAACTTTACTTAGCATACACAAATTTGCTAAGTAAAGATCCCATTTTTCAAAAATCAAACCAAAAACAAAACAAAACACATTTAGACTTTATTTAGCATACACAAATTTGCTAAGTAAAGATCCTCTTTTCAAAATCAAACACATATGACTTTACTTAGCATATACAAAGTTGCTAAAGTAAAGATCCCATTTTCAAAAATAACAAAAATCAAGCACAATTGGATTTTTATTTTAGCATACACAAATTTGCTAAGTAAAGATCTCATTTTCAAAATCAAACGCACTTGGGCTTTATTTAGCATACACAAATTTGCTAAGTAAAGATCTCATTTCTAAAATTCACACATGATACGCATCATGGGAAAACAAGCAAAAAAAGAAAATTATTTTCAAACATCTCATCTAGCATACCCAAATTTGCTAAATGAGTAAAACTCAAACATTAAATCTAAAACAAAATTAATTTACCCTCTAATACTCAAATTTATTAAATAAAGGGTCCCCAAAAGATAAAAATCAAATTCAAATATGAACCAATGGAAGCATCAAAAATCTCTTCAAAATATTTGAACCCATTTTCAACATACACAAATTTGTTGAAAATGGATTCTAAATTCAAAATTCTCTCCTTCAAAAATCTCTTCTAAATTCAATGAATCCCACTTAACATATTCAAATTGTTGAGTGTGGATTCAAACTCTAAATTAAAATTCAAAAAGATATCAGAATTCCAAAAGTAGACAATCTGATTTGAGTCTATTTTCAAAAATTGTAGAATTTCAACTCAGTTTCAATCAGTTTTTCTCAAGTTTAGTACAATGTCATGGATGCTCATAAATATGTGTTCACTTTTCCCTTTGGGATGGATTTGGCCTTGGATCGGGCCAGCCTCCACCAAATTGAGTTTTCCAATCTAATACACTTTGGCTGAGGATTCGAGAGGGCTAGGATCACTTGTGAGGGGGAAACCCTCACCACCGTCAGTAAGAATGTGGTGACTGGGCAGAAGCCAGTCATCCATGTTGAGATGCCTTTAGATTCTGAATTTTCCTCACTGAAGAGAAAGGTAGTGGAAGTTCTCGCAGTAGTTGCAGTTTCAGTTCTCGTATGTTCAGTTGTTTCTGTCATTGCCCCATCACTGGTTAGTACCCACTCACTTGATTCTTCCAAGGGGAAGGCTACCTTAGTTTCATGAATAGTCTCCCCTACCTTTGAGATAGGGTCCAGTTCCCGTACTGCTCCTCCCAATAGAACTCAATGTCAAAATAGATGCCACAAGATCAAGCGGCAACATGTGCGTATTACTAAGGAGATGGAGGCAGTCTCTCACACTGCAGTAAAGGAGTCACCCAGAGTAGTCTCACCTTTACCCACTCAGAACAAGTTCCATCCTCTTTCTGGTTCCAACAGAGAGGAAGATGTTGAGGACAGTGTCACCTTCACCTGCAGTTTATTTTGAGGCACCTATCAGAGTTAGGATGAGGTCCTACACTAGTCTTAGGACAGTTTTGTGCCAAGTTGGTAGGGCTTCGGACCATTAGAATCCAAAGCCGAGTTTGATCTATGATCGGTTATCCCTCGCAGTGTGGGCAAGCATATCCATTAGGTGAGGACTAGAGAGGCTAGCGTATCAGTCCATGTTACTAGCAGGGAGAGGCGAATGTATACCAGACAGTCAGCAGCCTCAGCCCTTATAGATTTCCCTGATCGGTGTGCTACCCTTATCGATTATACAGATAGTATTCTATTGACTGGTACTACCCATCATGGGAAGAGAGCCCCCGTAGAGAGAGAGTCAGTGGTGTCTCCACCACACTGCTCTACTCAATGTTCATTATCACCAGTACAAGTTCCATCTTCCACAGTTCCATCTAAATCCATGAAGGCACCATCAGGGGAAAAGAAAGCCCCACTAGTGATCCAACTACGGCTAAGAGATCCCATTTCATCTACACCACCAACTGAGGTGAGGTCGAGCTCTCCTACTCGACCTCCTACTTCAATTTAGTGAAGACGGAGTGGCAACCTCGTAGCATCGTAGTCATGTCATCATCACCACCACCACCGTAATAGATCATAGAGATAGCAGTAGCTGAGGGAGAAGGAGACAGTTCCATTGTCTCCATGGCCATCGATCCTCCTAGGAGCAGCACTCCACCCACATCAAGTGACAGCCATTAGCATGTATCCTCTAGTGAGTGTAGCCCTCACACGGTTAGCATTCCAGTAGCAGGGGAGGTCAGATGTATCTATGTTCATGAACACGATCCCACCACTGATCAACCACAATCATTCATGCCTACACAGTTGGACCGCTCTTTGGATGATATTGTAGCACATTATCTCATTGACAAGATGGAAATCTTAGGATATGACTTGTCTGACCTTGAGGAAGAGAAGGTTAGCTTTGATCCCAATGAAGATTATATATTAGAAGACTCAGTAGAGGTGCATATGACTAACACTAGGGGTTCTCTCCGTCGGGATCAGAAGAGTTTAGAAGGTGTTACAGTTGAACAGGATGATATAGCCTATTCGACCCAACACCCCCTTCAATAAATCAAATAGAAAAATGAGTAGATTGATAAAATGGGAAATAGGCTCAAAGATTTGCTAGTGGTAGTCTTAACACTTCATAATCAAGCCCTAGTAGTACATCCTACTATTATGGAGACCGGTCAGCCAGAGTTGTTGCATGTCCTAGATCAAACCAAGATTTCACCTCCAATAGAGCAGGGCAGCACCAGCTTGTATAGGAAGGTAGTGGACAATACCTCCATACAAGAAAAGGATATTAAACTCATGGTTGATCAATAAGTGAGAAAAGCACTAACGCAAGCCTGAAATGGTTCATCAGTCCCAAAGGGTAGACCCTACCTAGAGGAATTCGATGTTATCCAATATCCTAAGAGTTTTTTTGTCTCCTTCTTATAAGAGATTTGATGTCAGCGAGAACCCTCGCCAGCATATAGCACACTTCAGGGCCAGCTATTGCAATGCTGGTGGCAGCGATGCACTATTATTCTGTCATTTTGTCAGCAGTTTAGAGGGCATAGCCTTTGATTGGTACGCTGAACTCCCCAACAGTTCAGTGAAGACTTTTTCTAAGTTTGAGCAACTCTTCATTAAGAGATTTGCTGGAGCTCAGCAAAGGGTAACTGTGGGTGATCTTGTTGTAGCACAACAACACCCCTGTGAGTCCCTTATTGATTATATTCTTAGATGATGCAATTTGAGTATGAATGGAACCGTAGTTATTTGAATATCATGTTATTGAAATTCTACTAAAGAATATTTATGGCACGGTCGCATTCATGCTCAAAGGTTTCACCATCAAGACATTTGAGAAGCTAATCAACAAGGTGGCTAGTCTACAAGGAGAGGCCAAACGATTACCTTTTCAAGGTCAGTCATCAAAGCCAAAGCCGTAGAAAGCCTATGAAAAGAAGCCAGGGACAGTAGCAATAGTGGATAAAAGGAAGCAATCGGACAAAGATCAATATGAGAGGCCTCGTGCTCCACAGCTGTCACTTCCACCTACTTTACGACCACGTAGGCCATCCTATCGACTGCTACAGTAGCCTCCATGGGCTTCACCGCCTCCTCCTCAGCCATATTCTCAATAGCGGTAAACATATTTGCCCCTAGGTAGCTACCATCCACCTACTCTTTTGGATAAATTAAACAAAACTTATTTATTTAAGAGGGAGGTAGTCAGAAAAATCTTTAAGAACTTCTTAAAGAAACCTAATTTTTAGCTACCCGAGCCTAGAAAGCATGAGGAAGTCAACAGGAGTAATGATCCTAACTTTTGCCCCTACCACCGCATGTTAGGCCATGTTTCGGAGGATTGCTTCATATTTAAGGACTAGCTTGAGCACAGCTACAATTCAGGCACTATAATTATCCCTAAGGAATATTTGGTGGAACAACCATCCAGTTCTGTTAGGGAAATCCTTGGGGATACATGTGGTCCTCTCAAAATAAAAGAAGGTTGGGATATCTTTTTATCCCGAACCTCTAAAAAGATTATTTCTAAAATCAAGAAACTTTCCTTACAGGTACCTATGGCAACTCGAACCTCCCACATTAAGGAAGGTTTGCAAGTTGCCAAAGACAACTTGGGAAAAGTAGGAGATCACCAGCAGCAGCAGCAGCCCATACTTTCCTTAGATAGCCAAGTAGTGCAACCATCGACCAAGTTCAGTCTCCATTCCACCATTGCAGCTACTACTTTAATCGTCACTTCTACTTTAGCTAGCTCTTCTTCTAGTAGACATCTTGTATCAGCGAATGAGGGCATCAAATCCCTCACCCCACTTACTTTGATATATTTTTACTATGTACCTCCTTCAAATCTAAGAAATTGAGGAATAAAGCTAGTTTGAATTACATATGTGTCACTTCTGATGGGTTGTCTGATTCTACTCTTTTAGAAAACTCTTCAAGTCTAAATAATTATAACACCTCTGATTATCCTCTTTCTGATTTAGAAATGGAATTTCTTTCTCTAAATAATACGGGTTCACCTCTTGAGATAGACTTGAAATCATCTAATTCTGAGGGTCTTATAGGAGCTGTAGGTATGCCTGACGAGAAGGTAGAATCTTTCACTAAATTGCCACAAGAGATCACCAAAGTTAACCTCCATAGTGCCAAGGTTCAACCTCCTAGGGCAGCACCTCAAGATAAGAGAAAACAAGTCATTGGAACTAATGAGCAAGAAGCCCCTCCACAGGATGCTCTACCCATGGATATGCTTATGGAGGATCAACCCAAAGTTGATTATAATATCTTCGCTCACCTAAGAAAGTTGCTAGCTAAGTTAAGCATCTATGATACCCTTGTCTTATCCAAAGAGATGAGGGAATCATTAATCAAGGTTCTTCTTGATCCAGAGATATGCTTAGCTTAGCTGATCACAGTTAGAGAGAAGGAACATTATGCAAGAGAATCCCAAGGAGTCACATTCGTCAATGAAGACCTTCTGGGGGACATGGAGCACAAGCATCCCCTCTGCATCATAGTGGATATAGGCAGATTCAGACTTTCTAGGATTTTTGTTGATCTAGGTGCATCGATGAACATTATGAGTATAAAGACCCTTGTCTATTTGAAGATTGACATCTCTGCACTTCGAGGAGATCGGATGATGTTGAGAGGATTCAATGAACAGGGTGAGAGGGCTTTAGGCTCCATAATGTTACTTTTGGAAATAGGTGACTAGAAGACTGAAGCCAAGTTCTATATAATTGATTCGAATACATCGTTCATTGCTTCGATGGGTAGGCCTTGGATACACCATAATAAGATGATTCCATCCTCTCTTCATCAATGTATCAAGTTTCAAGAAGATAGAATTGAATATTGTGTCAAAGGAGATTAAAAGCCATTTTTAGTTAGAGAGGTTGACATATATGAAGATACGACCTACTATCTCTTTTAAAATCAAAATATCTATTCTCATGAACTTTGCCAAAATTCAACTACAAAAGAATAAGAAAAGTTAGAAAAAGAAAAAGAAAAGAAAAAGGAAAGTATAAGTGTGCGAGAAAGGGACACCGAGGAAGAAGTAGAGCCGTATGTTACATTCCACCCACAGTTTGTTCTATCATACAAACATATGGGTAGAATTTGACCCCCACCGGGCAGAGGCAGAGGAAGATACAGAGGCAATTTTAAAGGTGGAAGACCCCCTGGTCAGCAGCCAACCAACCCCTCTCAACGATTTTCATCGAGGTGACACTATCATCCTCAAGTACAAAAGCTGATGTAGAACTTGAGGATAATTCATATAAAGATTTAATAGAATTAGCTTTTAATTGGTACTCACCTTGTGTTCAAAATCTTAAAAAAAAATTTTTTGATTCCTTATACAGGGTCCAGGCACAGGTCAGAGTATTTCAAGAAGCTATGGAGCAACAAAGGTAAGGATGCACAATCAAGACCAAGACTAGGATTCGGTATAGTGGGCCCAGTTGATGATGATGTCTACTGCATAGTTGTCACCAATCATCTAGAGTCTGATAGGATCTTCTCAAACCACACTAACTTTTATGAGAAACTCTGTTTAAATTTTGGAGTAATACGAGTCTAATTAAAAATCAATTTTTCTTAATTACTTTAAAGTACAAATTCAATTAATTTTAAATTTTTAGGGGATGTTCTTCATAACATTCCCCACATCCAATAAGGTTTAATACATGTTTTAACCACTTAGTCAGAACTTATTAATTTTTTAACTATCTTAAAGAAATTTAATCAATTACTTAAGTTTAAACTATAAAATTATAAAAATTCATGTAAATAACCTAAATCACTTCCCTGAATAAAGAAAAACCTATGAAAAATAGTTAGGTCATCTGATTTCATTTAAATCATAAATCCCTAAATTAGTCTTAATTAAACCTTAAATAAATCATTTAATTATCCAAAAATTTAAAAACTTAAAAAAAATAAAATATTAAATAAAAATTATAAATGACCCATCTTTGGATTTAACATCGAGAGAAGAATCTAACGACCCAAAAAATCCCCATTTTATTGAGTATTTTAAAAATAATTTAAATTTAATTAGAAATTAAATTGATTTAATTACTCCTGAAATATAAATTCAATTAATTTGCAATTTTTAGGGGATGCTTCTCATGACATGTCTTACATGTAGTAATTTTTTTCAAGGCATTTAGACTTTTGTATTAAGTAAGAAAGAGGGGTATCAACTTTTTCCACCAAGGCTATAAATTTTTGAAGTTGTCTTGAAAATTTAAATTAATTAAATAATTATAAATATTAAAAACATAAATTTGTTTTCAATGAGTCAAAGCACTTTGCTTAAGATAGAATGACTTAAACAATCAATTAAACTCTATGGTCTTAATAAAATCATAAAATTACCAATTTGGTGCTTGATTAAGCATTAATTATTTGGTAAAATTAAATTAAATTAAATTATAATAATTAATAATAAATCAACCACTCAACCTAAAATTTATAAATAAGCTCTCTCTAGATTCAACATTCAAAAGAGAATATTAGAAAAATAATGCCGCAAATTTAACAAAGTAATTAAATATTAATTAGAGAATTAATAAAATTATAATTCTTGAAATTAATCACAATGTATAAGTTTAATTAAGGTGAAACATTCAGAGAATAATCTTAGAAGTATCTTCAACCTCTAGAAATTTTCTTGTCATATTTTATGTATCCATGATTAATTATTAAAACTTCAGTTTAAAATAAGAATTAAAGAAAATAAGAATTAAAGATGAGTAATTAATTATTAAATTATAAAAATCATGACAATTATTAAATCATGTCAAATTGTTAAACTTCTAAACCTTATTTAGGTGAACAAACATGACATCGAGAAATAATATATTACCTCGAAAGGTAGAAATATCATTTATATGAAGAATTTAATCACTTAAAAAGGACTCTTAAAAATGATGGGGCTATGTATATTATGTATTTTTTTCTCTATTTTATATAGAGATAAATAAGACATGGTTTATTTTAACCTAGGTTACAAGTTCCTTACAAGAGTATGCCTTTATAATTAATTACATCTTAGAAGAATTGATCAATTTAAAATACTCTTGAGTAAAGTAGTTGACTTATGTTTCTATGGATTTCAAAGTTTTGGATAAAGATTGATCAAATAGAAATCAATCAGGATAACTCAAGTGAAGCAATTTTCTCCGAAGTCTAAGGGGAAAAAGTAAAAAAAAATGCTTAGAATTGGGAAGCCCAATGGGCACGCCAACCTATTATATGGTTGGGTAGTTTGAAATTTATGTTTGTTTTTTTTGTCTAAGTTTTCATTTCATTAGAATGCTAGGGTTATATTTCAATAGAGAAAAAACTATGAAAATGCCAAAGATGTGATAACTTATTTTCACGACGAAGAGAAATGAGTTGACTCGGATCCTAAAACTAGAGGTGCCACCAACATAGGTTTGAAGCTTGCCTTAATCTAATGAACGCAAAATGAGAATTGTTGGTTCATTCCTACTAGAGAGTATAGACTAATTTTGACTATTATAGACTTATAGCACATCTGAAAGGATTACCAACTAACACTTCTTACGATTTAATACTATGAGTCAAGTCAGATGCAATATAGTTCACATTGTCATTTAATTTGGAATGGAACCTAGGAACCTAACCTTAGCCACTAATATTTAAATGATTAGTATGAAATATCTTTAACTAATGCAATTATTTTACATTTTTATGCATTTTTCAGATGATTTTATTTTAAAGCCACTAGGTATGTAGATATGCCTATTATACATGTAAATTCAAGAGGTTGACACAATCAAATAATAGAGGAAGCTTTCCTTAAGAAGAATGGTCATCTTCAATAGTCGTATGTCCCATTATGTGTAGTGGGTGAAGTGTCAAAACAAGAATATTAATGCAATATGCATTATGGTTCTCGCACCAAAGATTTTCTAGTTGAATTTATTATTTATGCTTAGGCTTTTAATTGTGATTTTAGTTATTAGTTATTATTCTTAAGTTTGAGTTGATTACTTTAGTGTAGCATAAGAATTAATTTTGTAAGAGCCTATCGTTCAAATCTATACTTTTAGCATAAATGTACATCAATCCTATAAAGAAACCTAAAAAAAGCATATAATTCTTGTGCACATATAATATAAACACAACATTATATATCAAATAAATTTATCAAAAGGTCGTAGCCGAGATCCACTATACACTTTGGAAGAAAGAAAATGAGCTATCGAGCTTTTCCATTTTACAACCTAATTTAGAACTATAAGTTTTAATTTGGGGGTGGGGGGATCTTCAATATTTCTTATTTTGGATTATCTCCTTCCTTGGGATCTTCTTAAACTCTATAGGACATCACCAATCTCTGCAGCGCATCCATGTAACTCTTAAATCTCATAGATCTTAACCAAATCTAGTATAAATTACATTTTAAGTTCCTAAAAGAAAAGCCTAACTAAACCTGCAAAGTAAGCATTATTAAAATAGGCATATGGATAGGCAATTTTAATTTAAACATATGGGCATAGCATTAATGACTGCCAAGCTCACACATCATAGTGAATTTTGTTTAAGGGGAATTAACATAAGCACTTGCAAGAAAATGTACTAGTTTTTAAATTACTTTTAGCAATCCCCATAAACATAAGTCCTTGTGGAGAACATTGTTAGGACTATGAAAGATCTCCCTGACACCTAGTTTATAAGTAGACAATCGTCCAACCATCTAGTTTATGAACATTATGCCATTAAATAATAAAGTCTATCCAATACAAACATTCAACATCCTAACCAAAGTATATAGTCAGTAGCTTAGTAGTCTAAAGGATGTTAGTGTGGTTAGGCTATGCTAGGTTTTAGGGTTTAAGTTTTGATTTAAGTTTGGAGTTAAAATAATTATAGTTGGGTGGTTTTATATTTAAGTGGTTCATGATCTTGAAATGAGTTTTAATTTTTGATTTAATTTAGGTTAAATTTGTCTTTAAGATTTTAAAGTGTAAGGAGTAATGGGTTTCACAAGGGGTAGGTCTCACTCTCCCTATCACCCTAACCTTAATGGGATAGACACATCACCAAAGGGCAAGGAGAATCCTAAAAATCTAAGCAAGGTGGCTTTTATTAAATTTTATTATTTTATATGGTTTATTTTAGTTTTTTTATTAAGTTATGAGTTCTTAATCCTCTTTTGATTTTGTTTTGAAATTAAATAACTTCATAGCTTCATAGAATACTTTATTAATATACATCTTAGCTCTAAAAAGCATCATAAAATTTCATTTTTTATTTTTATAAATTATGAATTATTATTAATTATAAGAATATTATAAGAATATTTTGTAGAGTCAAGAAATATTAACAAACATCTTATTAAAATTTGGAGTTATTTTGAATTAATCTGAATTTTCTAGAATTATTTAATTTTTTTATCTTGTTGAAAATATTTAAGTCAAATACACTTAATTAAAATGAAAATTTATAAGTGTGCATTTTTTGGTTAAAATCGAAAATCTGAACCAAAGTTTTAAATTTGGATTGGTTTTATAAATGTTTTTTTGGATTTCGGTTTTGAATTTGGTAATATCCCGTTTGCGGATTTTGGTTCAGTTTTATATAATTTTAATCCGATTAAATCGAAAATAGCTAAAAAAATCAATTTTTTTTAGAAAATTCCTCTTAAGAAAGTAATTTCAATGATAAATTTGTATATTATTGATTTCATTTATTAAAGAGTTACTTGATTTTGTATGAAATAATTTAATAAAATGATGTAATTCTTTAATAAATAATTGTTATAGCATTTATATTTTAAATTTTCAGTTTTTTCTAAACCGAACCAAAAATCTGAAAAAAATTCTGTCTAGATCGGTTCAGTTTATGTTATTGATTAAACAAATCAGTTTTTTCGGATTTTGGATTTAAAACTGAACGGTTTAACAAATTTCAAAACCGATCTATCTAAACTAACCAATTGCACACCCTCATATTCAGAAAAATTTTTAAATCATTTAAAGGTTATTATAATTTTTGTGAATTATTTGATTTATTTAATTATTTAAATTCTAGGAAACATTTTCAAATTTTAAAATCAGTTGGTTTTATTTTTTTAAATCTCTTTTATTAATATAAGTTTACATAGAAAATTTAGGGGCCGTTTGGGATCACTTTTTTTATTTTATATTTTATAATTTTATTTGGTTTTGTTTATATTTTTTTTAAAAGAACTTGTTTGATTGTACTTGTTATTTTAAAGATGTTTTGAGTGTTTTTAAAACAACATTATTTATTTTTGAAAATAAAAAATAAAACTACATAAAAAACTTTCTTAACAAACATATTTTCAAAAATAATATAAAAATAAAAATAAAAAACTGAAAACAAAATTTATCCCAAACAATCCCGTAGTGATTAGTTATGAGTTTATTAATTTAATTTTATATTAAAATAATTGAATTTTTTACTTTAAATTTACTTAAAATGGCTAAGATTATTTCAAAATAGCACGAGAACATTTTATAAGGCTAGGGGTGACTCAAGATTACTTTATAAAGCTTTAGTGAATTTTTGAGATTAATTATTAATTATTATTTAATTGTATTTTATTTAATTATTTTTTTATGAAAAATTCAAGTAATGCCAAAATAACTTCAGTGATTATTAAAATGCTTCCACCAATTTTGAATAGGAAGAGAAGCATTCTAAATAATATCCAAAAATAATTTTTGATATTTAATATATTCTTAATTTATTTTAAATGATTATTTGCTTAAGAATATTTTTTATTATAATTTTATAATTTATATTAAATTACTTCAAAATTTCATGAAATTCTTTTTAAGTGCTGTCTTCAACCTCTAAAAGGTTCTATAAAAATTTTAAATTATTTATAATTAAATTGGATTTTATATATTTTATTTAAATAATTTGTATTATTAATTAAAATAATTAAATATTGATTAATTAAATATGATTTTAATTTTTTATTTCTTTCAACTTCTTGATTAGGTTAAATATTCTTGAGAGAAGAGAACATACTTCTATACTATAATTCTTTATTTTCACTCATATTTTAATATAGTGAAATTTCTTATATTCTTTATATTCTTTTTTGCCTAGTCCAGTACTTTTCAATATGCCTAAGTAAGGTCTTGCATCACTCCAGAGATAAATTTGAATTCAACATCTTTGTTGGTGTAGTGAACATGAAGGATGTCGATGACAAGAAGTTAGATGCTTAACAAAATAGACTACCCTATGAGGGACAAGTCGACCACTTCATTATTAAATAGGCAATTAATTTGCTACTCTACAAGACATCAAGAAAATGGAATATCACATCACTTTCTTAGTTTAAGCGACCATTTGAAAGACTGCAAAGTGAGCGGGGCCTAAAGCAAAAGGATCTAGAAGATCCCCAATATTAATTATTCATCAGGAGCAATATCAGCAACAACACCGAGCCTTGATGATGTCTCATATTAGGCTAGCGAAATTGACGTCACTGAAAAATGAGTAGCAAATGTCACCTTTATAATGCATTTTCAAGAGAAATCATCAAAGTTTATCCCCAACCAAAGTTTAAAATTTTGCATGTGGAATCTTACAAGGGTCAAATCGATCCCACCAATTATGTGGCATACTTCGAGTCAATTACATCTCTTTTGGATTTGAGTGACACCCTAAAATGCTGATTTTTCTTTGTCAACCCTAAGATGGTTCTCTCATCTCTTGCTAGGAACCATCACCTCTTTTGCCAAGTTCATAAGGTTGTTTACTATTTACTTCAGCAACACCTAGAAACCTTTAAAGAATTCTCAGGCTTGATTCAAATGAGGAATGAACTAGGAAAGTCATTGAGAAGATTCATAACTCATTTCCAAAGAGAAGTAATGGAGTTCAAAGACCTATAACCAAGAGTAGCACAAGTCACAAACACAAAAGGCTTATGTGAAGGCCAGTTTAGATACACTATCAGCCTTTAACAACCAAAAACTTCATGAATCTGGTAAACTCACCATCATCCATGTTAATGTCGAGGAATATAAAGATGTCACTCATTCCTCTAAGGCAACATCTAGGGGAAGCTTGATAGCAAATCCATGCTTTGAACAAAGCTTTGCTGATGGACAATAACTAGGAAGAACTGACATAAGAGTAAGAGGGCAACAAGAACATCATGTTGTACTCCTTGGTGCGAGTATGATATAGATACACCCTCTTGTCTTATTGCATATTGGTTGTTCAAATGAACACTCATCAACAACATCTTTGTAGGTCTCAATAGCAAAGTTGGTGGAAGCCGTCTAGAATAAAGAATACTTTAAACAACCAACACCCCTCAAGAAAGATGCATTAAGGTATTGCACCTATCATAGAGACTATGGCCATAATAAGAGCTTGGTCAATGAACCCATCAAAGTAGGAAAGCTCAATAAATTTGTAAGAAGCCTTCAAAAGAGATAATTTTCAAGAAAAACCATGAACCAACACTAGCTCGTGTGTTCCATTTCACTAGAGTAATACCCTAAGAGAAGTCATATTTTATGTATTCGATTTCATTACTTTGTTCTCATGAAAAAAAAAACTATATTCTCACCCATTAAAATATTAGTGTTGAAACTCTCATTATAATTTACACATACTCATCAAAAAATGATTTTTGCTTACTCACCCATGAAACTCGCTTATAATATAAATATGCTCTCCTCAAATCAATAAAGCTCTAGGGGCTCACCGATCTAACATGGTAAATTACTTAAACAATCATAAATGTAAATGACGAAAGTAAGGCGATCAACTTTCAAATAAAAAGTCGCTAAATCATAAAGTTTGTTGAGATCAGCTCGAGTACAAAGTGAATGTACTACTTATTATAAGAGAGCTACATCTCCTAGAAGAAGAAAAGGTCATACGACTAAAATCATTTAAAATCTACTCACCCTAGTTCTTTATGAACATCTTTAATCACCACATATTATTTACTAAACTTGAGTTACACTTGAGGAGCTCATCGATGAAAATAAAAAAAAAAGTATCTAGGTGCTTAAAAAATTATTGATGAACTAAAGGCTTCTGAGTTTTGCTTGAAAGTTCATTTACTTGACATGCTAACTAAGTTTGGCTTGAATTCAAATCAATGAGAGTTCTAATTGTAGAAGAGCAAAAACTCTTGGGAGAAGGAAAAACCTCATCGACCTATCACTCAAACTTACTTGCATGTTAAACTTGCCAATAATGTTTTAATTACTGCATGTAATCACCTTCCATATGCCCAACTATGCAGAAAAGGACAAAACAAAAAAATTACCAAGCTCTTAAGGGTGCAAAAGGTAAAATGAAGGAAGCACATTCAACACCTCAAGTGCACATTGGGTGACTAGCTAGGTAGGGCCTTTGGTGCATCTTTAAGAGAATAAGACACTTATTTGACACACTATAGACATAAGGCCTACACTTTGAGTGATAAGAAACTTCAATGCCATAATACCAACAATGTGTGATTGCCAAATTCAAAAGACTAATACTCTATGTGGTTGACGAACTCAATGACCAGCACTCCATGTGGTTTGTGACTAATTTTCTCTTAAAGTTATTGATAGGTTCGCCATGTCGACTATTCAATAAAGATAATATAAAGTAGTGAGACATTGATAAGCACGTACCATTATAATTACAAGCACATAATAATGAATGATGAAATATAAGACAAACATTGCTACCAACATCATATATGTGGCAAATATGAAAAGAATTTTCATCTTATTAAAAAGTTACAATATACATTGTGAATGATAAGTGCAAAGATGAATATACAATTACTCCTTTCTTTTCTCACTTGATGGAATAAAGAAGGAAAAAAATTACAAAATAAAAAGACAAAAGCTCGCCAGAGTCTAAGAGATCATGATCAGCAAACTAGATTATGTGCTTGATATCATTGTCATCCTTAGTAATGTTATCTCCTTACTCATGAGGGAAAACTTGTCCTCAGGGAAAAGTTTGGGCCAACCAAGCTAGGAATTGCACCCATGCCATTTGAGTGGAAAGCCAGAGCATTAGCTAAGCTCCCTAGGTGAGACACCCATTATTATGCATCAACCAACTAATTATTTCAAAAAAAAATTTAAACACTCAGTGCCACCAATACAATAAATCTAGTAGTAGTTGAAAGTAGAAAATTCATAAGCTTCTCTTGTGCTACCTTCTTCACAACACTCGTACCAACAATCTTTAAGGTACTCACATCAGTTCAGCGAATAATGTCATTCCCTCTATTTAGGGTGGCCTCAACAACTATAGATGCCATGATCGAGATAGAAGCACTCACCTTAATGGGAGGAAAAGAGACTTCTCTTTTAGGGTGAAATGAACAAATGATGACCAACTTGGGTAGTAACAAAAAAGAAAGTCAAATCAAAGGTGATGTGACATGACCACTCATTAGGTTTTAAATAGAGTAATGGTCAAACATTATAATAATTGCACTAAACTGTTGACTTTATAATAAGCTTTTTTCTCTTTTATCATTTTGGTGAGTCGCCTCTCCAAGGAGTAGAAGAGCTAAGGAACTAAATGTATACCCAAATCATGAACCTAACAGGTGTATCAACACGAAAGGAGCTCAATGATAAGTAGCAAAACTATGAGAATAACTCACTCAACTGCCATACAAAAGAATTTTCTTCATGTAGGAAATCACATGCGGAAACTCACTAACCTCTCAAGAGAACTCAACTCACATGAAGGACCATTTGAACTCACCTAACATTGAAGACAATAGAAAAAACCCATTATAGTTAGGCAACCATATCAGATAACTTGCCAGTAGAGCTCGTCACTCGGCATACATTACTCTCTCTACCTCTAAAATCATAAGCAAGACTTTATATATTGTAACTGATGCATAGCTTCTAGAAACTGACATATAGTTTCCTTTTGTAACTGCTCTCATATCTTATATAAAAAGGGGAATTTTGAGGAGTGAGGAGACTTTTTAGGGGCCTTCTCTATATCTCTTTTTTATTATTTATACGAAGAAAAAAAAGTTGATTCTTATACTTTGATTGACTATTTTCACTTATATTCTAATGTAGTAGATTCATATACTCTTTATATTATTTTTGTTTAATCTTATATGATTTAGCCCTACTTCTCAATGTGCCTAAATAAGGTCTTGCATCACTCTATGAATAAATTAGGATTCTATGATATAAAAATTAAAGAAAATTAAGAACTCATTTATCACATTAAGGAACCAAGGCTTAAGTGATAGCCCTTCCAACTCAATTTAAAATAGTAATAAATTTGAGCCACAAGAAGTAAACCTTAAAAAGTTTACCACAATTGCTATCGTATTAGCCTATACAACTCCAAATATTTCTATAAGTATTCCCATTATTTTTACATGAATTATAATGTTTTCATGTGGTCAATACATGATAATATAATTATTTCAATAATAGTATATATTAACAAATATTTTAAAGATAATTTGCTATTAGGAATAATATGACCTCTCTTACATATATACCACATGATGATCTACCTACTCAAATTAACACTCTACCTCCTTTAAAATGCTCATATTACATCAAGTTTACTGAGTAGAGTTCTTTATATTATTGGTGAGTTAGTTTAGTGCATCATATGGTTATCGCATGTCTATGACACAATTATAGATAATATCCAACTATAAATGTATGTGTAATTATTTATATAAAAATATTGTGATTTAAAACATCTTTTATTGTGTAAATATAAGCAATGTCTGTATATAATATTATGCCAATATATGGTGTATAATAATGTGTATGATCAATTACATGAAGGGATATTTACATAAATAGCACACAATTCTTATACAATTATATATCTGACACCTAAAGTTTTATATTTACAAATATTGCACTTTTCCTATGCTTGAAAAGGTTCATTTCGATTTTAAAAGTTAATGATAATGCTATTTTTTATATAATATTAAAGATTTATGTGTTATTTATACAAATATTAAAGTTTAGATGTTAAACATGTAAACATATAAGAATTGTGTGCTATGTACATAAATGACTCTTAAATATATCATAGATATCAAATGGTCATATTATGCAAGAAAAAAGGTGAAGATGAATTAAGATTAGCCACTTGTATAACTTCTCCTAGTCTTGATCCTTTTGAATTCATAAGTTAATAGGAGTAACATGAAACTTAGTATGAGTCAACTTTTGTGAGAAAGGGAGATGATGAAAGATATCAAGCCAATCAAAACCATAAAATTGTCATCCACTCTCTTCGAAAGAAGGAGCATGACTCCACGTCTCTTTTAGCTAGTTAACCACCTCTCACGCTTAAGGAACCACTTCAGTTATTAGTGCATTCAAATTTTTGAGCGAGAAAATTGTAAATGAGAGGTTTAAAAATGTATCTCTCTAGTAAGAAATGTTTAATGCTCATTTTCATAAATTTTATAAGTTGTTGGTGAACTAATTCCTTTCTCTTTAGCTTAGTTGTTGAGAGACTTTTCTTTAGTGAGAAAATTACTCATGCAAGTTTTTTTTTAAATCCTAAATAAACTCAACACTAATTTTCTCTTACATTTTACTATCATCCCATAGCTAAAACATACATTTTCTTTCAAAAAATTTGGAAGATATGTTGGGTTTTTCAAAGTTAGCATAATTTTACTTTAAAGGATTTAAATTGTTTTAGCTCTCATTTTTTTCTATGAAAACTCCTTACAAAAATTGCAAAAATATTTCTGACCAAAACTGTAAACACCCCCATACCTCCTTCAATTGGTTTCAACAAAGAAATGTTAAAAAAAAATAAAGATAAATGTTAAATCAACCAAATTATGGTATACATGGGCAAGTTTTTTTATTGCTCATAATTTCTTAACTTAAAACTCTATAAAAAACTAAAATAATAGTTTAAACATTTCTTTATCATCTTTAAGTTATTTCACATCCATTGAACTCTCCATTTTTATACTTATCCTAATTTAAGCATAAAAGTAATTAGCCAAGATAGGATTTCATGGTTTGGCCAACCTTAGCTCCTCTAATAATCCCTTAAACTCCTAAAATAGTTTATTGAGGTCTTATGGTGCATTACAAGACTACTACAATAAGAACAAACCTTGGAATAATTTATTTCAAGGCTATATCAATTTATTATGTGAACAACTTTTTAGTCTTGATTATCCTTGCCTCGATCATGATATGTGATATCTCCAAACCTTATTCCAATGTCTCTACTCTTTATGTCTTTTCAATCTCTCTGATATCATTGTTATGCCTAAATAGATTAGGGCATCAAGATTGTCATTGATAAGGTTAAAGTCATGTGATATTTTCTTAATGTAATTATTAGTTCCTCTTGTTTTGGAGAGCTTGAATAATGATGATGAGAGGGTTAAAAAGGGACTCACATGATCTTGAAGATAACATCACATCTACCATTGATAAGCTCTAAAAAATCAATCTTAGTTTAGATGCAAATCCTTAACCTAGTTTTATTAGTTTATTACTTTTGAGTTTGAGTTTAACGCATAGTAGTTGATGAACTTCTTATTTGAGTATCATGATTATTTTGCTTAGAATTATACCAAAATCAATAGTTATCCTAGAAGTAGCATTCCATAAGTTGGGATGTTAAGCCTAAGGCAGCCCCTATTAAATAGCTCCTATATATAATGAGGTTAGAAACTTAAAAATATGTGATTGCCAAACTTAAGAAGTTTATGGAAGTTGTCTTTGTTTAAGAAGTGAAACATTTGACTTGGCTAATGAATGTTGTTTCAATCTAAAGAATGAATGTAAAGTTTATGTTTGAATCTATTTCTTTGTTTGTGCTTATCTCAAGGATGACCTCCTTCTTTTCATTCTTAATATATATCTTCATATACATCTTTTTGTCATTTAGTAAACCCATCATTTGATAATAATTCATCCCAAACATTATCATGAGCTATTGGCCCTTTATGGCACTCTTGAATATTAACCTTTAATGGGCTAGTGATATTAGAAGCTTTTGATAGAATCAAGAACTATATAATGCACATATCTGTGTTGACTATCTGAATTTTAGAATGCATCTATTATGTATGCAACCATTCTTGCTGAATCTTTCAACACCCTTTTTACTCAATGGAACTAATAAAGCAAATAATGACTTATATTTTTTATAATTGATACATCATTCTAGAAAAAACAAGCATCCCATCATCGAGAAGCACTATCTTGTAGCATAAAAACTTTGTCCATATATACTATCACATATGATCAACTTATTATTTTAAGTAAATATACTACAGTATTTAATGACTGACCTAATATTATCAGGATGCTTAGTATGCTAGTCCTTGAAATTATTGTAGTTTGATATCCCTTTTTCCCCTTAATGAGAACATATCCAATTCATATTGGTTTTTTTTCCCAATAATGACTTGTTTAATGAGCATGTCTTAAGACTAGAGGACCAAAAATCCCTTATATAAAAGTAATACTTCAAAAGTGTATATTTTATAAAGATGGTTAGCCTATAACAAGTTCTTTAGGCTAGGGCAAGCATTAGCCTTGCCTTCATATTGCTCTGGGGGGTATCCTTATTACTTTACAACCCTTTTGATCCCTATAGTAATATGATGTAGATTATGGGGCTTTAATAATAGGCTTGGTGTTAGTTATCCAAATAGATATCTAGTGAGTGAAAATATGGAAGATTCTCAAGTGATTATTAATTAAGTTATGAGGATATTCAAGGTTCTTATGCCTAAATTTCTTCTATATCACTAATGGTTATTAGATGTTTTTTATTATTATAGACTTGACATCCTTGAGAGTTCATTATTATGATGAAAGTGAGTCTATTAGTCCCACCAAGCTTAGTGAAATGCTAACTACCTCTCAAGGTGATCCTATTATCACAACACAATGCTATCAAGCTTTGTTGTTTTTATACCCCCAACCTCTAGTTCAAACCCTCATGGTGCATGATATCGAGAACTTCTCTTGGAAAGCATGTTGTATAGACTATCTATGCTTAAGTCAAATCATTAATGATTGATCTCTTATCATCTAGATCAAGAAGAAGATTATTTGTTTCAATGAATAGCACCAATATGATTGCATTGTATCAGTTAGGATGATACCTATAACATTATATGTAAAGTATACTCTAGTCTCTATGACACCTGTCAATCTAGCCATAAGTTGAAACTTAAGACCTAGCCTCTTGAGTATACTAGCCCACCATGACTTATGATTGTATGAGACACCCTAGACATGCCATTAGTGCTATTTTAATGGCAAAATCTTACACAAAATTCTGAATTTACTTTTGAGATTTGGGGTATGAATATCAAAGGATTGATTAACCTTTCTTCCTCCAAGAGTCGTAGACTTATCTCATAATCACTAGTTACTTTTTAAAATGGGAAGAACACATCTTTTTTAAGGAACTTAAGATAAATAACTTGTTAACTTTACTTTGGGTCACTTTATCTACCTTTTTTTTATTCCCCATTGCATTGTTTAATACTTCTTTATAAAGTATTAAGATCATTTTATTTAGACATGAACATTAGAATTATTGAAAATATTCTACCATTTACTACCCTAGGGTAAATAGTTTGTCTAATTGTTTCAATGAGATCCTTATCCTTATTTACCTTATTAAGAAAACATTACAAATGAGAATTAGTGGCATAATAAGCTTACTTAGACATTATGGGTCTATAAGACAATGTATCTTACTATGCACATGGAATTGACACCATGTGATGCCCTTCTCCTTGAGGTTAAGCATCCTTCACTATGCATTGATCTTAGCCACAAATTCCCTAGCAAGAAGCATTCCCAACATTACTGAATAATTTGAATGTTTAAATGAGTTACAAATTTAAATTTCTTAGAACCTTGACTTGCATCAAGCTTGTATGATGCAAGTGCATGATCACTTGGTATGGCTTAAAGCCATATAGTTTAGGGAACTTATTATTGTTATTCATTGTCATATTATTACATATCACAAATATGGTGATAAATTTCACTCTATTTAGGATTGCCCTTCATTATGAAGTATGCATATGAAGGTCAATCTTACCACTTAGTTTATTATGTTGGAAGTTGCTTTATGTATATAATTAATGGATGCCTGTTGACCTCACTTTTGGAGTGAGGATTCAATCTCCTCTTCTTAGATTTAGGAGTCTTTTAGACCCTAAGACTTCCTTAGTCATAAGACACTTCTAGCAATTAGGTGAATACTTAACTTAAGTCTAGAGACTTAGAAGGATTAATAACAAGATTAGGCTCTACCTTAGGACTTACGAAGATTTACCTACCCTATAGCTTAAACATAATTCATGCCTACCTCTTTGACCTAAACCAAACCTCAAATTCAATTCATCTAAATTTACATACCAAATCTAAATTCAAATTCCAAACCAAATGATTGAAACCTATAACCAAATATCAAATCAAATTCAAATAAGCCCATGATTCAATCTTATGGACTTAGCCAAGACAAATTCACTCTAAATCAAATTCAATTGATTTTCTCAAAGATCAATTCAACCCTTCAATCAATTTACCAGAATCTATAATCAAATCCAAACTCCTAATCCAAATCAACCAAATACCGAAACCAAATTCAAACCTATCCTAATCCATATGATTTGATCCTATGGACTTAGCCAAAACCTCTTTCAATCCAAATCAATTTCAATTGATTTTCTCATGAATCAATTATTTCTTCATTTATCTTCCCAAATATAAATCAAACCTACATTCAAATAATCAAAACCAAAATCAATTTAAGTCAAACCCATCCTAAACCATATAATTTAATCCCATGGACTTAGCCAAAATTATATTCAAACCAAATCAAGTTCAATTGATTTTCTCATGAATCAATTATCCTCTCAATCATCCTCTTAAATATAAATGAATTCTAAAATCATCAAGCCAAAATCAATTCAATCAAATCAAACCTAGCTAACCCATTTGGCTTGAAATATCCAAATGAACCAAAACCAATTTGAACTCAAATCAATTGCAATCAAAGCTATATACCATTCCCAAATTCATATTTAAATTCAACTAAACTCAATTCAACCTAAAATCGATTCAACTAAACCCAATTGGTCCACTCAACCTAAAGTGACCTAAAGGACCTATTTGAGCCAAATTTCAAACCAACCCAAATTGGATTGCACCAAGCCTACCAAAACCTCCTATGATGATTGTTGATCACCCTAGGTTGATCAATAGTCATCAATTAGGTCAAACCAAGTCAACTTGGTCATTTGACCAAGTCAAAACTCCTAACCTACTTGAACTAAACTAGTCAAATCTCAACCCAAGCTAAATTAATTAAAATTATTGATTCACACCAACCTATGATCAATGATTGAACATGACTTGACCATCAATTGAGCCAAACCTAATCCAATTGGCCCTTTGATCCAAGTTGACCTAATTTGACCTAAAAGACCAAATTGGGTAAAATCATGATATAACTCAAATTGATTGCAACCAATAGCTCAAGTTCATTTCAAATTGATTATTGAACTTTACCAAAGCCCCAATTGAACCCAATTTAGCCAATTGAACCCAATTAACCCATTTAGCCCAAATTGACCTAAAGGGTCAAATTGGCCTAAATACAAATCAAATCTAAATTAATTTAAATCAATTCTTACAATCATCTTCAATTGATCAATTGAACATGAATCAACCCATAACCCAAGACAATTTGGCCAATTTGGTCAAATTGGTCAACTTGACCCATTTGACCTACATGAATCCAAATAAGCCAAAATCAAATCCAAGCCAAATTGACTCAACCCAATTGAACTAAAATATCTCAAATACTCATTTGAACATGGCTCAAGTCTTAGTTTGACCCAATTTGACCAATTTTTCATCCTAATCCAACCCAATTTGACCTATAAGGGTCAAATTTAGCCAAACCCACTTAAACCAAGCCAATACCCAATGAGACCTGACCCAACCCATCATAAACTAACCTTGGATCAGCCCTAAATAAGCCCAACCTAAATTGGGTCCAATCCAAGGACTTGCCTATTGGATTTTTCCTCCCCGCATGGGATTAAACCCAAAAATGGCAAGTCAACTCTTCCCTTCTCTCCTTGGCAGCCACTCCATACCCAAATGAGGACCTGACCTACCCACCTAGCCTGACCCAAGTGGGTTAGGTCAGCTATGAACCAAGGGGAGATGAGCTAACTCACCTCCCCACACCTAGTCAAAACCATTGGACCCAAGAAAGAGGGCTGCCACTTTGAGCCACCAACCAAACCAACCCACGTGGAGTTGATAATGACCACTCCGGCGCTCGGATGGTGGCTGATCGGCCAAAATCGAGGGCTGAATCTCATCCATTCGATCCAGGGGGGGGGGCGCTCATTTCGAGCCAAAATCATCACCTGAACCCTTAGAGAGCTTGAGAGAGTGAATTCAAAATCCCCAGAGCATTTTTTAAGCCTCCCGAGCCCCCTATTCCCAGAAACCTTCAACCCAAAATAGGGCAACCTTTCACTCAATCCAACTCCATCATTATTCAACCAAACTCAAATTAATTTCACCCGCACCTTCCCCAGACTCTATTGAGCAAGAACGAATTGCCTCCTGAGCCCTTCAACAATCGAAAGTTTAAGTTCGATCAATGTCGGCTTGCATAGTGATGGTTTGTGGCCCTTTGAGTGAACAACAAGGAATCCTCATGCTTGCTGATCAACAGAGCTTTGTCTCCACTAGACAAAGCTTCCTTAATCGATTGCGCCGCCGGTCTTGAGCTCCGGTGAGGTAATTCCATTAAACTGAGCTTTAGTGAAAAATGTTTGGGCCTTTTTGAAGAAAACTTGTATGTTGTGCAAATCCAACCAATTGATCCCTTCAGATCTACCTCGTGATGGTGTAGGTTCAATCCTGAATTGATCTGACCTCAGGCGAGCTTGAATAGAGCGATGGAAGACGGATGATATCTGTTTCTCGTTTCTCGGGAGATGATGGATCATGCACCATCCAATCGGAATGGACGGTCATGATTATTTGCTAGATTTATTCAATTTTAATCCCTTAAGAACTGCAGGTTTGATCCACGTCATTCGATCTCAGACCAGACGTCAGAGATAAAAGCGCATCCACCATCAGCCACGTAGGCACTGAGTTAGATGAGTTTAAGTAACCAATCCTGCGGTGCCACATGGAAAGCACACCATGTCAGCGGTCCATGTGGCGTCAATGAGATTAGGCTTAAATTAGGTTTAATTACTTAATTTAATAGTTGAAACTTCAAAAATTCATAACAAATTATAGAAAAAGTATAAAAATACAAATAAATACTTATTTTGAAGGTATTTCAAAGGAGAATCATTTAAAATTAATTCTAAATAATTTTGAATAGTAATTAAGGCATAAGTATGGCTTAATTACAAACTTAATTAGCTTAATTATCCCTTAATTACTTGAGTAATTAATCCCAAACTTTGTGTGTTAGTTTAGTAGGATGATCGTTGCCTCCCATATTTTTCTTGGGATTTATTGCTTGGTTAATTAGGGGAAATGACTATTTAAGCCCTAATCACTCTCTTAATTAATTTGATTAATTGATTAATCTCCTAAATAGTAAAAAATAATTAATTAAGTGCACTAATCTCTATTCAATAGTGAATGGGTAAGGGGAAATGGGTTAGGACCTCCTTCCTAACCTCTTTTCTGAAGTCCATCTCTTTAAAGGAAAATTAATTAAAATGACATTAATTAAGAGATTAATTAGTTAATTACGTGGCTTAATTAATCAAATTAAAATCATGATTACATCAGATAATTAATAATCAATTTAGGGTTCCTCTTTATGTGTTTAATAACATAAAGACCCTTTAAGAAAATTGTGATTAACCCATAAGTGTGGCAAAATAATAAAAGTACTTAATTAGGTTCTTTGATTTAATTAACTCTTAATTATGAGTGATTTGCATTAGGTCCTTGTAAGAGCATTGCAATTTTATTTCTTCACATGTTCATGTCATTTGTAACTCATAATTAAGTGATTAATCAAATTAAAGAAATATAGGTAAGGGTAATTAATCAATTTAATTAAAGATCCAACTTAATTAATTTATAAAATTCACTTAATTACCTTTTCGTAAACCATATCAAACTACCAACATGGGAATGGGATTAAAATAGAAAATGATAAATTCTCCTCACATCCTTAAAATAAATCAAAACATAAAGTTGAAAATGGTGTTAAGAAGCTTTGGTTTACTTTAAATAATTTTATTTAGTATGATTGTCCTTAGGAATTAATTTAATTGAATGGATCATGTGTTTATATTTGATTATTCCTTTCCAATCATGTTAAATATTATATGTCATTTGATTTCATGCATTCATATCTTCCAAAAGTGATTAAATCAAATGAAATTCCTTTATGTAAAGCTTGCATGTGTTGGATTAACTTATCATATGTGTGGCTATTATCACTATTAAATCCAAATATATTTTCTAAAAATTTATAAATGGATAACAACATATGTTGTGATGATAGTTATAAATACATAGGAGATGCATGTGCTTATAGCCTAAGTATATGAAGTGAATTCTTCTTCTTTTATTCATATGTTGATTTACACAAGTTTGAATGGTAGTGAGTATATAGTTTGGACATCCCAGGAATACGAACCTTTAGCTAGCCCTAATGAGGCCATTTGATTACCTCACTTTCCTGATTAACAAAGGCACGTACTCTTTTGATTTCATTCTTATGTATTTTTATATTAGAATTTGGATAGAGCTTTAATTTATATACATAAATAATTCAATTAAAGAAAATACAACCTTTGCATGATTTTCATTCTATTAATTGTACATACATTCATATGTATCTAAACAAACAACTATATAGTCTAGAGATCCCGAGAATACGAGATTTTAGCTAGCCCCAAGGAGGTCAATTTGTTTACCTCACTTTCTTAGTTAACAATGGCACATATTTGTTTATGTCTTTACATGTGTATGTATATGTGATTGAAGAATGGAAATCCCATTTTCTATTAAAAATGCATGCATCCATAATTGTTCAGGTGATTTAATTATTTAATCAAGAATTTGGAGCTTTCTTTCCTATGTTCATGTATGCAAATTTACATATGTTTGAATGCAAACAGGTATATAGTATGGACACTCTAGAAATACGAGGCTTTAACTAGCCCTAAGGAGATCATTTGATTACCTCGCATCCTTGGTTAACAATGGCATGTACCTATTTAATTTCATCCCTATGTATTTTTGTTTAAGAATTTGGATAAAGCTTTAAAGCCACATACATTAAATAATTCAATCAAATGAAATATAAACTTCAAACATACACATACATTCATCATTCAAGTGTGCTAAAATATGTTGTATGTATATGTATAGATACACTTAGGATTGGATCATGTTAATGTTATATGTGGTGGAAGGGAATGATTTAATATATATCATGTGGTAGTAATTCAACTAGATTAATCTTAGGATATTATTCATTTTGAATAATGATTATTTAAGGTTAACCTAAATTTGGGATTAATTAAAAAATTATTTAATAACCCATCCACTAAAGAGAATTAATTCAAATTAACATGCTTTAGAAAGTGGCTTAAGGTAGAGATGAATAAGGGTAACCCTCTTTCTTCCCTTTATACACTTAGTTGCTAAGTATAAGTCATATGAAACAAAATAAAATATAAATTAAAATTCACAAATCAATTAAACAACTTCAAGTGAAACCAACCATCATGTGAAATTAAATAGTTTCCAAACTTAAAAAAAATACAACTCTAATGCTTAGTTAAGACATACCACACAAGACCTTAACACACACATTAGAATTAAGTTGCCACTTTTAGCTCTATGCTAGGATGGTGTATGATGTGATATATGTTTTATTTTGTGATGTGTTATTTTAGACTGGATATTAGGGTATACGCTTCGTTAACTGAATGTTAGACCGCTCTTAGCCTAATCATATTTTCTGCAGGGGATTGTGCTTAAGGGGATTCTTAAAAATAAATATAAATGCTCTCCTTACAGGCTGCTTAAACCCCTAAGCATGATCCAAATTAGGACATGTGGGCTTGATTACACATGTGCAGGATGCTAAGTCCAAATTATATATATAACTACTTGGGATTGTATGTATGTTTAGCTAACATCTATTTTGTAGGTATAGTTAGATTTATTTTTTATATAAAAATATAATTTTGCAATAAGAATTAGGATTAGTGCTATAGGGGATTAGGATGAGCAATGGCCAGAAGGCTTTGTCCTGGGGTGCCCTGTGATGTCTTTGAAGTAAGTACATCCAAATCAAAGAAGGAACCAATCGAATCAAAGAAATGAAGATGGAAGAGTGAAGAATGAATACCCCCATAGAATGCATTCATTCTAATTGTAATTACTCTTTTATATTCTTGGTTGTATAAGGGTAGAGCTCGGCTACCCATATTTCTTCTTTTTTAGGTTGTAAGATGGTACCCAGTCGCACCAGTCTGTTATTCTTTTATGGTAGTTATAAAATTAATTGATGATTTGTTTAAATTAGCCATTAAGATGGCATGCTTTTTATAGTTTCTTCTTGTTTGATGCCTTAATGTGTGGCCTAGATGTTGTATACTCTTAGGATAAAGATTTTTTTCTATCCAACTAATCACTCATAACTAAATTTTAAACAACTCATAATGTCATCATAAAGCCTAGGATATAAGTCAAGATAATTAAAAGATTTAACAACCCCATAGCTGTATGGTTATATGTCTCACTTATCATCTTGAGTCACTTTTGCAAAATTGAGGGCCTCCATCCTTACACGCATAGGGACCAATTGACCCATGAGAGAAACCCCTACCAATAGAGTTTCACCCTCTTTCTCTTTTGATTTAGCCAATAATCAACCTTAAATTATGCATTCAAGCATATAAAAATCCTAAATCCTTTGTCTAAATGATGTGTGAAAAATGGAATAAAATTTTAAAAGATTTTGCATTTTGTAGATTAAGTCATATACTCATACCACTCATGCTCTAGTCTCTTAGAAAGTGGGTTTAGGACTTTAGTCTCTTTCCAATTAAATAACTATCCTCACTATCTTACAATTCATAAGACTAGTCTACATGATTTTAAAATTGTAGGAAGAGTTAGTTGGTGACTACTCTAAGCAGTTATAAGTTCAGAAATTAGATGGTTTATCCTCTTTTATGAAGGTAAACCATTATGTTCATCTGTCTCTTAGATTTAGGTCGTGCTTTAGCTCGTACTAAAGTTCCCTAGATTTAGGATATAAGGTAGCTATTTTTCTCGGGCTACAAGTATAAATCCTCACCTCGTAGGCATTTTCACAACCTTGTGTTGGCTGATTATAAACCCTAGCAATCTAATAAAATTTAGCTCAAATAAATAAATCTCTTCACTTTCAAATATATAAAGCCCAATTATATGATAGATTGGAATATTCACTAGGCTTCCTAGTATCATGGGCATTTCTTACTTCCTTCCTTTGGATTCCTAAAATAAGTGTTCTCCTTAAACTTTCCCAATTGATTTTCCAAATATAACCAATACTTTGATAGTCTAACCTTGAAATCTTTGGAGATGATAATTGTCTACTTTAATCGAGAGTATTCTTAGGGAATTTCATTCTCTATGATGTAATTAACTATGGAGGCTTGCCTCCATAGGGAACTTAAGAATTTAGTTTACTACTTTATTCATCCATATAAAGCAGGGAAAAAAACTCTGGTACATTCGAAGACCCATCATGCCTTAGGAGTCCTTATTACATGATTAGGTCCATTGAAGGATGGTGTCTCTATCTTTCGAGATAGTACATCATACCTCAATGTCATACTCAATCAATTCAATAAGTACCCCTTACAGTCTGCGTGGTGTCCCCCACATCCAAAAATAAACACAACAATGCCATGTAAAGAAGTACTTTTTATAAGTGAATTTAAAGATAGATTTCTCCCACAAACATAGCCTAGGTTAGTGTTGATCTCACTTTTGGAGTGAGCTTTCAATTTCTCCATCTTAGGCATATGACTCCTCTAGACACTAAGAGTCCCTTAGTCTTAAGACACTTCTAGTGATTAGGTGAATACTTAACCTAACCTTAGCAACTTAGCAGAGTTAACCACAAGAAATAGGTTATGCCTTAGGGGTATAAAGAGGACTTGCCTACCCTATAGCTTGAACCCAATCCTTGCTTCCTTCTTTCAAATCAAACTTCAAATTCAAATCCAAATCCAAATCATGAATCAATTCCAAATCAAACCCATAATTGAATTCAACCAAAATCTTCCTTATGCCCTTTGATTCCATCTTATGGACTTAGCCCAAATCAAATCCAAATCACTCCAAACTCATATGATTTTCTCATAACTCATTTCATCTCCATTTATATTCACAAATATAAATAAAATATAAATTCAAATAACTAAAACTAAACCCAAAATTAAACCAAAATTCAATTTACATCTTTCAAGTCAAATCCTTAAACTTAGCCAAATTATTCTCAAATCAATCCAAACCCTTAGATTTTCTCCTCAAACAATCAATCCTTTAATCACATGCCCAAATATAAACATAAACTACAATCACCAAACCAAAATCAAACCAACCAAAATCAAACCCATGTTCATCCTTTTGACTTGAAATTGTTAAATGAATCAAAACCCATTTGACTCCAAATCACTTACAATTGGATTTATATTTCTATCATAAGTCCAAATGTGAGTTCAAACAAACTTGAATCAAGCCTTGATCAAGTTAATTGATCCACTTAGGCTCACTTGACCCAAAGTGACCTAAAGGATCTTTTTGAGCCAAATTCTAATCCAACCCAAATTGGATTGAACTAAGCCCATCTAAACCTCACATTGTGAGCAATAATCATCTCAGAATGATCAATCACTTAAATTGGGTCAAACCAAGTAAAACCTAGCCTTTGACCAAGTCAACACTTAGCCCAAATTAAACCCAAACTATCCAAAATCCATCATAAGATAAAATTAATTGAAACCATTGATCTAAACCAATCCAAAATCAATGATTGAACATGATCAAGCCATCAATTGAGCCAAACCAAGGATAATTGGCCACTTAACCTAAGTTGACCCAAATTGACCTAAAAAGTCAAAATGGGTCAAATCTTGATCTAAGCCAAATTGATTGCAACCAATCAGTCAAATTCATTCTAAATCACTTATTGAACTTGACTAAAGCTTCATTTGACCAATTAGATCTAACCTAGCCTAATTGACCATGAACCCAACATGACCTAAAAGGTCAAATCAACTTGAAATCAAACCAAATAAAGATTGATTAAAACCAAAGGTTGCAATACATTTCAAATGATCAACCAAGCCTAAACTAACCCATGACCTAACCCAATTGGGTCAAATGGGTCAAATTGGTCAAATTGACCCATTTGACCCAAATGAATCTAAATAAACCAAAACTAAATCTAAACCAAATTGAACCAAACTAATGATACCCATAGGCTCCAAATGATCATTTAAATGTGACCTAACCCATAGTTTGACCCAATTTGATCAATTGGGCAATCTAGCCCAATTTGACCCAACTTGACCTAAATGGGTCAAATTGAACCAAATCAAATCAAATGAACTCCAAATCACTTGAAATTTGGCCAACCCATTTTAAAATCATTTCAAATCTACCCAAATCAAAACCATGCCTAAATGACCACTTTGCCCTGAGGTCAAAGGGCAATGCTATGACCAAATTCACTTGGAATTTGGTCATTCCTCTCTCAAGGCCACTTGGCATCCTTCCATTAGTCCACATAGGCACCAAGGGAGGTGGTGAACATGACCCAATGAGCTTGGGTCGACCATGATCCAAGCCAAGGCCAAACTGACCTCTCCAATGGAAATTCAACACTTGGAATTCCAAATACACTCAACTAGCACATGGGCACCCACTCTGCTTCCCTCCACTACTTAAAATGACCCATGTGGGGTGATTGCTCAAATCATCTAATCCTTGCCATTGACTGCAAAATCAAATAGGCAAAATCCTCATCAGTCCATCTAAGGAGGGGGAGATATACTCCCCCTCATTCTCACTAAAACTACAAGCTTTCATTTCCACAGAGCTAAGGAAATTTAATTGAAGCCTCCCCAAGGATTTCCAAGCCATTCCCAAGCTTCATTGATTTCCCATTCTTGGTTTCACTCAAAGCCGAAATAGGGGAGGTCATTCTTGAGCTCAACTCATCCAATTCTCCATCAAAACCAAATTAACCTTGCACACCCCATCCGTGGACCTCGTTGAGCTAAACCAAGTCATTTCCCAAGTCTCCAAGCCACATGAAGCATCACTTCAATCAAAGACGATCTCCATTGAAGGGGAGCTTGGTCAACTGAACCATCAACTTCAAATCAAGACCTAATTCCTTCAATATGGCTTTGTCTTTACTAGACGAAGTTACATCCATCGTTGGAAGAGCTGGTGATAGCCTCTGGTGAGATAATTTTTCAAAACTGTAACCATAGGAAAAATTGTTTGGTCCTTTTTGAAGAAAAGTGTCACTCCATTGAATCTTGACTGTTGGATGTACATCCCCCCTCCTTCCGAAGGTGTGGGATCATTTTGATCCCAATCTGAGCTTGGGTGAGCTTGAATTGAATGGGGTCTCTCCTCATTCGCAAAGGAGAAGCATCACACATTGTTTATTCTATGTGATTGAAATGGATGGCTGTGATTAGATCATGCTAGATCCCCTTTGATTTAAGCCTAAACCATGAAATTAATCCCGGTCGTCCGATCTTAGATTGGATGGCTCATAGAGAAAGCGCGCATGTCACTGACTGATTCAAAAATGGGATGTGATAACTTAAATAATCTATCCTATCATGTCGTGTCAGCCGCCACATGGCCCGACGAGATTAAGGGGTTAATTAGGCTTAAATATTCTGATTTTAATGCTAAAACTTCCAAAATTCATAACTAATTATAGAAAAATCTAAAAAAATACAAACTGAGGTTCATTTTTAAGATAATTCAGAGGAGAATAATATAAAATTAAAATAAATTAATTTTGAGTAGTGATTTTAACTCAATTTGAGTTTTATTGGAAATGTAATTAAGTTAATTACTCTCTCATTAATCAGGTAATTAACTCCAAACATTTTGAGATTAATTAGTGGGATGACCTCTGCCTCCTCTGTTTTTCTTGGAATTTATTTCTTGATTAATTAGGAGAATTTCTTGTTTCATCCCTAATCACTTTCTTAATTAATTAAATGATTAATTAACATGTTAAGCAGTGGTAAATTCATTAATGAAGCTTGCTAATCATCATGAAATAGTGAATGGACTTACAGAATAAGATTAGGACCTCTTTTCTAATATTTTTCCCTAAGTTCAATTTATTTGGAAAACACTTAATTAAGTTGTAATTAATTAATGGTTTAATCACTTCATTAAATAATTCAATTAATCAAACTCAAAATTAAATCATTCCAGAACTTAATCATTTAATTCTTGGATAGATTCTTAGATGTTCAATAACCTAAGAGGATTCCAAAGGAAATTATAACCAAACTACATGTGTAGGTGGGTTATAAAAGTACTTAATTAAACCCTTTAGCTTAATTAACCAATAATTTTGAGTCAATTGCATTAGGCCGCTTTATTTTCAGGTGCATTACTGATTTAATTTCCATGTGATTGCATATCATATGTTGGCTCATAATTACTTGGATAATTATGTTAAAGTGGTATAGGTAAGGGGTAATTAATGGACTTAATTTACACCTTAACCTAATCGAAATATAAAAAAAACCTCATTATTCTAAATTAAACCAAACCAATTCATACATGAGGGAATGAGCTAGGATTAGCAAACTTTTCTCACATTTTCTAAGTCAAATCAAATTCAAAAATAAAAAATCTCATTAAAGAACTTTGATTCCTTTTAAATGATCTTATTTTATAGAATTGTCTTTAGGAATTAATTAGGGTGAATAAAATCATATACTTACATTCCTTTATTTCTTACTAATCATGTTAAATATTATTTTCCATATGGAATCATGCATTCATTTCTTTTAAAATTAATTAAAGAAAATATTTCCTTTTATGTCAAATTGCATGTGTTGGCTAAAATTAGAATATGAGTGGCTATTATCACTATTAATCCAAAAATTATTTTTCAAAACTTATAAATAAAAAATTATAAATGAAGTGATGCTAGTTATGAATAATTATAAGCTTGCACGTGCTGATAGCATAAGATGTGTATTATGAAGCTCTTTTTTCCTTCTCTTAATATGGATTCATATAGGATTTGCAAGTATATAGTTCATTTGAAAGGAACACAACACTTGCCTAAATCTATTCCTATGTGTCTCTATATTAGGACTTAGGAAGGACCTTCATGTTACACATGTAAATTATACAATCAAATCAAATATAATCTCTTGCATGATTCTTCATCCATTTTGGTTCTTTTTGTATATTTACATGTATTTAAGAAAAGTGGTATATCAGTCTGGACATCTTGGGGCTGTGAGGCTTTAAGTAGCCCCAAGTAGGTCTTGTACCTTACACCCCTAGTGTAGAAAATAATGGCATCATACTCACTTATAACTTTTATACTTGTGAATGTGCATTTAGTGAAAGGATAAAAGAATCCCTCTTTTCTACATAACAAAGACATGTATTAATAGAATATCCAAAATTTCAAAACATATCTCTTTGCATTCATCATCAAGGTGTGCTAAGATTTGCATTGCATGTATAGTTATGCTTAGGATTATTCATATGCATAGTATACATGGTGAAAAGAAATGAATGGGTGTGTGTTATGTAATAGTAATCCACCTTAACTAATTCTAAGAGGCCTTTCTTATTGAATAGGACTATTTAGAAAGAATATAAACTTAGGGTTAATTAAAAATACATAATAAATCATTCACTAGAGAAAATTCATTAATGAATCTACCTTAGAAATGCTCTAGGGTAGGGATGAAAGAGAACTCTCTTCTCTTTTTCTCTCTTTACAATATTTTGTCACTAAGTGTAGGTTAATTCAAACCAAATCAAATCACCAACTAAAATTGATAAATCGACTAAATCAATTAAACTAAAACCACCATCTAAATTAAATCTTTCACACTTAGAAAATTTCAACCTTAATGCCTAGCTATGACATGCCACACAAGTCTTAAATAGCACACACATTAGGCTAAGTCACTATTTCTAGCTCTATGTTAGGGAGGTGCATGATTTGATGCCTAATTTTGTTTTGTGATGTAATGTTTTTAGACTGGATGTTAGGGTGTATGTGCATAGACCGGATGATAGGGCGATCTTAGCCTAATCATGTCTTTTGCAGAGGATTGTGCTTATAGAGCACTATAATAAAAATATAAATACTTTTGCTGTGATGGTTGCTTATACCCCCTAAACATAATCCAAATTTAGGATAGATGGACTTGGTTACCTATGTGTGGGGTGCTAAGTCTAAATTATTCATATAACTACTTGGGGTGTGTGGTATGTTTAGCTAACCTTTATTTTGTAGGTTTAGTTAGATTTACCTTTCCCATTTTGATGTAAATTTTGCAATTAAGATTTGGAATGAATGTTATGGGAGATTAGGATGAACATTGGTCATAAGATTAAGTCTTATGAACCATGTGATGCCTTTGGAGCAACCATATTCCAATCAAGCCAAAAGAAAGAAAGAAAGAGAAGAAGCAAATCAAACTGAAGAATGAAGACCCCCATAACATAAATTTCTTTTAATTGTAATTATTCATTTGTAAACAGGTTGTATAATGGTAGAGCTTGGCTACCTACATTCCTTTTCGAGTTATGTGGTGGAACCCAACCACATCAGACCTCTTTTTCTTTTGCGCTAATTTTATAAACTGATTGATGTTTTGTTTATGATTGCGTAATTAGGATGGCATAATTTTTTCTAGTTTTGTAATTGTTTGATGGTTGTTGAATAGCCTGGATGTGATTAGGTTCTTAGAAAAAAAATAAATTTTCCATCCAATTAATCAACTTAAAATTAAATTAAATAACTCATAACCTCACCTAAAAGCCTAGGGTATAAATCAAGATAATAAAATATTTAGCAACCCTTTAGTTAGATGTTGTATGTCTCACATCATGTATAAATCATATTGTCTTATTCTTGCCAATGGAGGGCTTCCACCTTTTTCAGAGAAAATGACTTAACCTTTGAGAGCCATGGTAGAAATACACCTCCTTCTTTCTGATTTTGGCCCATAAAAATTTTCTCATGCATTAGGCATATGAAATCCCATAGCCTGTGTCAAATAACAATGTCCAAAATTAAAAATAAAACTCAACAAAATTTGCATTATATTAGGTCATGAGTTCATGCCCTTCATGATCTAGTCTTTTTGGGAGTGAGTTCAAGGACTTAGTCTCATTTCTAATATGAATAATAGCCCAGCTACCTTGCAAAGCATAAGACTTTCCTAAATGTATTTAAAATCATCGGAGGAGTTAGTTGGCGGCCACTCTAGGCGGTTGTAAGTCCAACATTCATGTGGTTTACTCTCTCTTGCGGAGAGAAACCATATACTCATTTTTGCCTTATATTTAGGTTATGCTTTGGCCCTCGCTAAAGCTCCCTAGATTTAGGATTTGAAGTCGGTGTATCCCTTTGCGGGCTACAAGCATGAATCCTCACCTCTTTGGCATTTCTACAATTTTGTATTATAGAATTGTAAGCTTTAGATTTCTAATAAAAATTCAACTCAAATATATAATTCGCCTCAATTTCAAAAATATAAAGCCCAACTATAGGATAGTTTGAGACGCTCATTAGGCTTTTTAGTATCATGAACATCCCCTACTCATCTTCCTTTGGTTTCAATAAAAACTCCTTCCTTTTGATCAATCCCATTTGACTTTTCTAAAAAAAATCAATTGATTGATAGTCCTATCTTTGAAATCTTTGGAGACAGCAATCATTTACCTTAATCGAGAGTATTCTTAAGGAATCTCATTTCTTAGGATGTAATTAACTATGGAGGATTACCTCCATAGGGAACTTAAAGAACCCAACTTAAAATAAACCCTACTTTACTTTTTCATGTAAAGTAGGGGAAAGATCTATGGTACATTTGAAGACCCATTGTCCTTAGGAGTCCTTATTAGGTGATTAAGTCCATTATGGGATGGTGACTTTTGTATCTTGAAATAGTACATCATTCCTCAATGTCGTACCCAATCATCCTAATGTGTACATCTGTGGATCTATGTGGTGTCCACATACCCCCTAAACACAAAAATAAAATACCACAGTTTTTTCTAGCGACTTTGCTGGTGATGGTTCCTCTCATCATCTTTGGTAAATGATCGTTGTCTCCAAGTATCGATAGTGGATTTGTATTTCATATGAATCCAAGACTATCCTTCTTTTCCATTGGCACTTAGCTCATTATATTCTTAAGCTAAGCTATCCAACATCCTTTAGGTTTTAGGACCTCACTCCATGCAGGTCTTAAAACCCCTATTGGGTCCCCCAATAGGTAAAAATAAAATTTAATCAAAAGAGATGACTAAAAACATTGTTGAACCTCCTTACCATCTCTATGGTAGGGTAAAATTTATTTCACAAAAATGTGAAAAATAAATCCCTTAAATATCACTTTTCAAAAGCACTTTCCAAAAAGTTCACATAATAAAATACTTAAACAAAATTGTTTATATGACTCTACCCCATCTAACAATCCTCAAGATAGTTATATATGGGTTCTTTTTCAAAACTAAAATGAAAATCACCTTTCAAAAAGCACATATTTGAAAATGAATATCCGCATTCAATATACCCAAATTTATTGAATGAAGGTTTCATTTCCAAAATTAAAATCATCATTCAAAAAGCATATATTTAAAAATAAACATCCTCATTCAATATACCCAAATTTATTGAATGAAGATTTCATTCCCAAACAAAATCATTTCATAAAATTGAAACTCCATTCAATATATCTCACATATGTTGAAGTTGGAGTTTTCTCCCTTTTTCAAAAAGCACAAAATTGAAGATAACCATCTTCATTCAACATGCCCAAATTTGTTGAATGGAGGTTTCACTTTCAAATAAAATCACATCATTTGAAATTCCACTCAACACATTCCACATGTTTTAAGTTGGAATTTTCTTCTTTTCAAAAAGCAATAATCACACACAAAAATTTCATCTTTGGAAAAAAAATAGTTGACTTCCATTTTATATACCCAAATTTGTTAAATTGAAATCTCCTTTGCAAAAGTCCTAGAAATCAAAATATGTTGCAATTCCATTTGACATACTCAAATTTGTTAAATGAGAGTTTCATTTTCAAAAGAAAAAAAAATTGAAAATAAATTGGATTCTATTTAACACACCATATTTGTTCAATAGAAACCCCCCTTTTTCAAAATAAATTTGGATTTTTATTTAGCATACACAAATTTGCTAAGTAAAGATCCCATTTTCAAAATAAAAAATCAAACACATTTAGATTTTTATTTAGCATACACAAATTTGCTAAGTAAATATGTCATTTTCAAAACCAAAAATTAAACATATTTAAATTTTTATTTAGCATACACAAATTTGCTAAGTAAAGATCCCATTTTCAAAACCAAAACAAAAATCAAACACATTTGTATTTTTATTTAGCATACACAAATTTGCTAAGTAAAGAACTCATTTTCAAAATCAAAACCAAAATAAAAATCAAACGCATTTAGGCTTTATTTAGCATACACAAATTTGCTAAGTAAAAATCTCATTTCTAAAATTCACACATGATACACATTATGGGCAAATAAGCAAAAAAGAAAATTATTTTCAAACATCTTATTTAGCATACCCAAAGTTGCTAAATGAGTAATCCTAAAATCAAATCTAAAACAAAATCAATTGACACTCTATTTAACATACTCAAATTTGTTAAATGAAAGGTCCCCAAACATAAAATCAAACTTAAATATGAACGAATGAAAGGATAAAAAATCTCTCCAAAATATTTTGAACCCATTTCAACATACAAAAATTTGTTGAATGTGGTTTCTAAACTCAAATGAACACAAAATCTCTCCTTCAATCTATTCAAAAATCTCTTCTAAAATTCAATGAGACCCACTTAACATATTCAAATTGTTGAGTATGGGTTCAAAATCTAAATCAAATTTAAAAAAGTCATTAGACTACTAAGGCAGAAAATCTGATTTGAGTTTATTTTCAACAATTGCAGAGTTCCAGTTTAGTCTCAGTCAGCCTTTTCTCAGTTTAGTACATTGCAAATGGAATCCAAAAAGTATGTGTTCACCTTCCCCTTTAGGATGGATTTGGCCTTGGATCGAGCCAGCGTCCCCCAAATTGATTTTGCTCATCTAATACACTTTGGCCGAGGATTCAAGGGGGCCAGGATTACTTGTGAGGGGGAAACCCTCACCACTGTCATCAAGGATGTGGTGACTGGTTAGAAGCCAGTCATCCATGTTGAAATGCCCTTGGATTCTGAATTTCCCTCACTGAAGAGTAAGGTGGTAGAAGTTTCCATAGAAAGTAGTGTTCATACGCTTGCTCATCACTACTCTAGATGCAAGTACCCACTCATTTGGTTCCTCCAAGGGGAATGCTACTCTGGCTTCAGGGATAGTCCCCCTACCTTTGAGGTAGGGTCTAGCTTCCGTACTGCTCCACCTAGCTGGACACAACATCGTAATAAAAGCTACAAGATTAAGTGGCATCATGTGTGCCTTGCCAAGGAGATGGAGACATCGTCTCACATTGTAGTAGAGGAGTCACCCAAGGTAGTTTCTCCTTTGCTTACTCAGAACAAGTTCCATTCTCTTTCCAGTTTTGAAGGAGAGGAAGATGTTAAAAGGATTACAGTATCACCTCCACCTCCAATTCATTATGAGGCACCTATCAGAGATAGGAGGAGGTCATATGCTGGCCTCAGGATAATTTTGTGACAAGTTGGTAGGGCTTATGGATGGTCAAATTCTAAGACCTAGTTTGATCTATGATCAATTATTCATCGTAGTGTAGGTGAGCAGATCTGTCAGGAGAGGGACAAAGAGGCTCGAGTATCAATCACATTAGCAAGAAAGAGAAGATATGTCGCGCTAGCCTGCCTCTGTAGAATTCCCGATCGCTACGTGACCGTCACATGCAAGATTGTATTAACTGGTACTACCCATCATATGAAGGGAGCCCCCGCATAGAGGGAGTCGGTATTATCTCCATCACACTGCTCTACCCTGTGTCCTCCGTCGCCAGTACAGGTCCCATCTTCTACAGTTCCATCCAAAGCCTTGAGAGCAACATCAGGGGAGAAGAAAGTCCTACTAGTGATCTGGCTACAGCCAAGGGATCCCACTTCATCTACTCTATCGACTGGGGTGAGGGCGAGCACTCTTGCTCAACCTTCTACTTCAGTTACGGTGAAGAGGGAGTGGTGACCTCACAGCATCATAGTTGTACCATCACCACCACCACCTCAATTAGTCATGGATATAACAGTGGCAGAAGGAGTAGGAGACAATTCTATTGTCCCCATGGTAGTAGATCCCACTAGGGGTAGTACTCCACCCATATCAATTGACAGTCATAAGCATGTGTCCTCTAGTGAGCGTAGCCCTCACAGGATCATCACTCTAGTAGTACAGGAGGTCAGGTGTATCTCCATTCATAAGCATGATCCCACCATCGGTCAGTCGCAATCATTTGTGCCTGCACAATTAGATTGCTCCTTAGATGATATCTTAGCACAATATTTTACTGAGAAGAAAGAAATCCTAAGGTATGATTGGTCTGACCTCGAAGAGGAGAAGGTTAGCTTTGACCTAATGAAGATGATTTTTTGGAAGACTCGATAGAGGTGCATATGGTTGACACTAGAGGTTCCCTCCTTCGGGATCATCAAAGTTTGAAAGGTGTTGTGGCCAAACAGGATAATATAGCCTATTCGGCCCAACACCTCCTTCAACAACTCAAATGAAAAGATGAACAGATTGATAAGATGGGAAAGCGACTTGAAGATTTGTTAGAAACAATTTTAGCGCTTTAGAATCAAGCTCCAACAACACATCCTACCATTGTGGAGACTGGTTAGCCTAAGTTATTACTTGTCCTAGATCAACCCAAAAGTTTACCTCTAGTAGAGCAGGGCAGCACTAGTTTGTATAGGAAGGTAGTGAATAGTACCTCCATATAAGAAAAAGATATCTAACCCATGGTTGAACAATAAGTGAAGTAAGCGCTGGCGCAAGCCCGAGGTGGTTCATCAGTTCTAAAGGGTAGACCCTACCCAGAGGAATTCGATGTTATCCAATATTCTAAGGGTTTTGTGCCTCCTTCTTTCAAAAGTTTTGATGGCAATGAGAATCCTCAGCAGATATAGCACACTTTAGGGCCAACTGTTGCAATGCTGGTGTCAGTGATGCATTATTGTTCTATCTCTTTGTTAGCAGTCTAACAGGCATAGCTTTTGACTAGTTTGTAGAACTCCCCAATGATTTAGTGAAGATTTTTGCTGAGTTGGAGCAACTCTTTATTAAGAGGTTTGCTGGAGCTCAATAAAGGGTAACTATGGGCGATCTCATTGTAGTAAAATAACAGCTCGGTGAGTCCCTTATTGATTATATTCTTAGATGGCACAATTTAAGCATGAAATATGAGCCGTAGCTGTCTGAACAGCATGCTATTAAAATTTTATTAAAGAATATTCATGGCTCGGTCTCCTTCATGATTAAAGGTTTCACATTAAGATATTTGAGAAGTTAATCAACAAGGTGGCTAGTTTACAAGGAGAGGCCAAATATTTTCCTTTTCAAGATCAGTCATTAAAGCCAAAGCCATAGAAAGTCTATGAAAAGAAACCAAGGGCAGTAGTAGTATTGGATAAGGGGAAGCAACTGGCCAGAGATCAGTATGAAAGACCTCAAGCTCAACAGCCTTCACTTCCACCTCCTTTACTACCACCTTAGCCATCTTATCAGCCACCACAGCAGCCTCCACGGCCTTCGCCACCTCCTACTCAACCATACTCTTAGTAGCGGTACACATACCCACCCCTAGGTAGCTATCATCCACCTCCTCTTTTGGATAAATTAAACAAAACTTATTCATTTAAGAGGGAGGTAGTTAGGAAAATCGTTAAGAACCTATTAAAGAAACCTAATTTTCAGCTACCCAAACCTAGAAAACTAGAGGAAGTGGGTAGGAATAATGATCCAAACTTTTGCTCCTACCATTGCATGTTAGGCCATGTTTTGGAGGATTGCTTTACATTTAAGGACTGACAAGCATACAAGTCACAAGTTATAGTTATCCCTAAAGAATATCTAGTAGAACAATCATCTAGTTCTGTTAGGGTAATCCATGGGGATACATGTGATCCTCTCAAAATAAAAGAAGGTTTTGATATCTCTTTATCCCGAACCACTAAAAAGATTATTTCTAAAATCAAGAAACTTTTCTTACAAGCTTGAGGCCAACCTCCAACATCAAAGGTTAAGTTGCCAAAGACAACTTGGGGAAAAAGTAGCTGTACCATACTTGCCCAGGATAGCCAAGTAACACAACCACCAACTAAGTCCAGCCTCCATTCCACCGTTGGAGCTACTACTTCAGCCAACATTCCTACTTCAGCTAGTTCTTCTTCTAGCAAACATCTTGTATCAGTAGATGAGGGAACTAAATCCCTCACCCCACTTACTTTATTAGATTTATACTATGTACCTCCTTTTAAATCAAAGAAATCAAGGAATAGAGCTAGTTTGAATTACATTTATGCCACTTCTGATGGGTTATCTAATTCTACTCTTTTAGAACACTCTTCAAGTCTTAACAATTATAACTACTCCGATCATCCTCTTTCTGATTCTAAGACGGGCTTTCCTTCTCTAAATAATACGAGTTCACATCTTAAGATAGACTTGGAATCATCTGATTATGAGGGTCCTATAGGAGAAGATGTAGGTGAACCTAGAGCAGGTAAAGTTTACTAAAGTCACTGAAGTCCTTGAAGTCACTGAGTCAACCTTCATAGTGGTAAAGTTCTACCTCCTAGGGCAGCACCTTAAGATAATGGTAAATAAGTCATTGGTACCAACGAGCAATAAGCCCCTCCATAGGATGCTCCACCTATGGATATGCTTGTGGAGGATTAGGCCAAAGTTGATTACAATATCGTCGCTCACCTAAGAAAGTTGCCAGCTAAGTTAAGTATATACGATGCCCTTGTCTTATCCAAAGAGATGAGGGAATCATTAATCAAGGATCTTCTTGATCCAGAGATATGCTTAGCTCAACTGACCGCTATTAGAGAGGAGGCACATTATTCAAGAGAAGTCCAGGGAGTCACATTCACCAACAAAGACCTTTTTTGGGAATATGGAGCACAACTATCTCCTCTACATCACAGTGGATATGGGCAGATTCAGACTTTCTAGGGTGTTGGTTAATCTAGGTGCATCGGTAAACATTATGAGCCTGAAAACTTTGCCTATTTGAGGATTGACATCTCCGAACTCCAAGGAGATCAGATGATGTTGAGGGGATTCAATGAATAGGGCGAGAGGGCTTTAGGCTCCATAGTGTTACCTTTGCAAATATGTGACTAGAAGACTAAAGTAAAGTTCTATATAATTGATTCAAATACATCATTCACTGCTTTATTCAGTAGGCCTTGGATACACTAGAACAAGATGATTCCATTCTCTCTTCATCAGTGCATCAAATTTTAAAGGTGGAATCGAATATTGTGTCAAAGGAGATGAAAAGCAATTTTCAGTTAGAGAGATCGAGATATATGAGGATGTGATCTACTATCTTCCTCAAAATCAAAATGTCTATTCTCATGAGCTTGACCAAAATTCAAATACAAAAGAAAAAAAAAGAAGAAAAATAAAAAGAAAAAGAAAAGAAAAAGGAAAGTACAAGTGAGTGAGAAAGGGACACCGAGGAAGAGGTAAAGCCGCATGTCACATTCCACCCACAATTCGTTCCACCATACGAACATATGGGTAGGATGACTCGACCTCCACCAAGCAGAGGTAGAGGTAGATATAGAGGCAATTCCAGAGGTGGAAGACCCCCTAGTTGGCAGCCAACAAACAGGGGTTATGTTCTAGTTAATAGAAGTACCCCTGCTATTCACATAGACTTAGAATCTAATTCGGAGGATGAGTCTTATGTGATTAGCACACCAGCCAACCCTTCTCAGAGGGTCTCATTGGAGGTGACACTTGAGCCAGATAGTGAAGAAGACCAAGCCTCCAAGCCAATTGTGATTTTTTTTCTTGCTATAATAATTGTGATTTTTTTTTCTTTTTTTTTCTTTTTTTTTTTTTTTTTTTTTTTTCTTTTTTTTTTGCTCTACAGTGAATATGCGCTCATTTATTTCATGTACAATTAGCTTTTTGATGTTAATGGAGGTTGACATATCTAGTATCCCATTTATTGATCTTTTAAAGTTATTACTTTTTCGATACCAAAATTGTCTATATGATGCAAACATCTTTATCATAAAAGATCAATATGGTTGGTACTTGCTTTATGTGTTAGCTCTTATATCAATCAACTCTCCATTAAGAATCCTTGAATAATATCTTCTTCAAGACATGGATGCTTCTCAAGTCCTTCATCTCTAATTCAAATACCTTATCATGTGCTTCTTGGATGCAATTTTGATTAGTCTTCTATACCCATCTAGGATATAGCTCTATACATGACTTTAAACTTTAATTGGGTAGTCACATTTCTATGTTGGTTGGTCTTATAGCCTCTTTCTTTTTCTATTTTTTTTTCCCCTTTTTTTCTTTTTTTTTAAAAATTTTATTTATTTATTTATTTATTTATTTATTATTATTATTATTATTATTATTATTATTATTATTATTATTATTATTATTATTTATTTTGCTTTTGCTTTGCAGTGAGTATGCACTCATTTATTTCAAGTACAATAAGCTTTTTTTAATGTTAATGGAGGTTGATGTTTTAAAGTTATTACCTCTTGAATACCAACATATAATCTTCACCCCTTCTCGATACTCAAATCTTAGTTAGCATCAAGTTTCATTTTTGATACTACCTAAAACCTATGAGAGCAAGAAAAACATTAAATTTAATATAAAAATATAGATATATGAACTATTTTTCTAATGGAATGAAGAACACTAGAAATATTTACTCTTCTAATGCGTCAATAAATTTTTTTTGGAAATAATATAATATAGCATTGCTAAATAATAGTCTTTTAGAAAAGTTTTTTCAAAGAAAACTAGCTAATGAAGAATTCTAAAATTTGTGTAAAGGAATTGCATCAAGGAGAGCACCAATAAAGAAATTTAGTCTATTTTGATGAGTGTATAAAATATAAAAATTTGTTAAGTTATGATATCAATAAAAGTATAAATTTAATATAATTATGATTCATGAATTTGTACTCTATCGAACAACAATATTTTTGGTGTGAAAATTTAATGAACATAGCTTATGAAGTTCTTAACATTCAAAGAAATTTCAAAATTTGTTGATATTTGAATTGATCATAAAAATTCCCTATTTTCCTAAAAATTCATAAAACTAAATTTTTATATAAAATTTTAATATATATATATATATATATATATATATATATATATATATATATATATATATATATATATATATATATATGCATGATCATTTAATAAAATATAAGATTAAAATATGAGAAGATGAGCAAGAAAAAAAATTGAAAGCAAAAACTACAAATGAACAAAACAATTTATGAATAAATTGCATTCATTTTTAGAGAGATCTATTTATAATTAGAGATGTAAATGAACCAGTGCACTCGTTGAACTACTCGAACTCGGCTCGATTAATGCTCGTCCATGTTTGTTCAAATTAATAAGAAGCTTGAACAATTTTTGAAAACTCGAAGGTTAAATGAACTGAACATAAACATGATCTTACTCGGTTGTTTATGTTCTTGAACGTACTCGTTTATTGTCTAACAAGTAATTTGTAAATAATTGATATTAAGTTTAGTAATAATTCATATATTATCTTCAAAATATGAGTAAATATAACTTATAATTTTTTTAATTATATATTTAATAAAAATATATAATAATTTACTAAATTTATTAGTATAATTTATAAAAATATATGATACATTTAATTAAATATTTATAAAATATAATTAATACTATTATTTTATAAATTATAGGATAAACACACAAAAAAACTCATATATTAATTATTAAAATATTTAATTAAAAATAACAAGTTACTTTATTTAATTATAAATGGCCAAATAGGTGACCAAAGTCACCCAAATAAAACGACCCTAAACGGCTCAATTAAAGCCTAAGCCGCTAAGGGTCGAGGCTTTATTCTCGTATTCACATTCATACAATTGCCGCCTTTCACTCTAAGCTCATTGATCGGTCTTGAAGTGAAGCTGAGTTCTAACTCGATCGACTTCCACCGGCATTCATTCATCTTCTTATCAACTTTCGTCGATCATTCCCTCCATCCTTTCAGTCGATTCACGAGGTAAAGTGGAGATAAACCGTGGCTTGAACCGATCGTTCTCTCTTCCTCTTCGACTTCCCACCTCTCATTTTCAACTTGCCTCTTTTTCCTCTTCTACTTCTGCCGGTTGGTCGCTGTCACTCATTAACTTGATTATATATTTGTTCACCTATTTCAAGCAAGCCAAGTACAAAACAAGCTTGAACATAGATAAAATTAAGCAAGTCAAGCTTGAACATCCATATGAAAGCTCGACTCAAACTCGAACTGAACATGAATAACTTTTAATTTGTCTAAGTTAAGTTAAGTCCAATCCAATAAGTACTCGTCCCAGCTCGATTACAGCCTTATTTATAATCATCCAACTCACTCATGTTTAACACTAAATTTTTTGAAAAAAAAAAAATTAACTTCTTTGAATGAAAAGATTAGAGCATGAAAATAGGGCGTAAAATCTCCCCTCCTCAGATCCGGTCCATCCAAATGCGGAAAATCAACCTCTATTCAAAAGAAGATCGAAATCCCATCACTAGGACTGTGAATTTCAACTGTCACTCATATTTCCACTCCTTTGCCATACCATACCATTTCTCTTTACATTGAAAAAATAGAGCTAGATTTACCAAAAAAAAAAAAAAAAGACATTTTTTTATAATTTTTATTTTTGTTAGGATTCTTTTGAAAAATTTTGATATTTTTTTGCAATTAATGATATTTTTTAAAAAAATAAAAGTTTCTCCACAAGAAGAAGAATGAAGAAAAAAAAATACGAAAATTGATAGAAATGCTTGCCCATGCGTTTTCCACTTTAAAGTGGAATTTTTCTTGGTGCCGCAAATCATGAGCAAGTGGGAAATAAATCGTGCATATGAGATTGGCAATTTGCTTTTAAATTTTAAGATTCTTGTTGGTCTAAATGGAGGAGAAAAGACAGAGTAGGCAATTGCCCACCTTGATTTAATTTGACTAAATTTTCAAATTAAGTCTGATTATTTATTAAATTAGCTAATTAGCTATTTTAAAAAAATTTAAAAATAAGCTAATATCGCTGGACGACCGGCCGACGGGCATCACAATGACTTATGACGCCGAAATATTTTTTAAAAAAATTAAATGTCACGTTTTGGCCATATCCATTAGATGTTTGATTTTGACAAGTATCGTTAGAAAGATAATAAAAATTCTACGTCATAACTTTTGACAAATCTTTCCTCTCGAGCCATAATTTTGCAACCGCAAAAAAATAAAGATATTCCTACAGCACTCGTTTTTTGGCCATATCAGGCTCATCAGGTGTCGGATCTCGGCGTGCTTAGTATCGTTGGAAAGATAATAAAAAATTCTACAACTTTTATGTTGACAACTTTTGATGAATCTCTCCCGGGAAGCCGCAGTTTTTTCAAATATGTGGCTTCTTAAGTTGCAAAAAATAAAGATATTGATGCAAACCCTATTTTTTTTTATTTTTTTGCCATAATACAAGGATTATTGAATATATATAATTTTTTGGTAATATCAAACACTCTCATTATATTCTATATATAAATTAAGTTTGAATCTTTATGTAATTCCCAGTTGAATTTTTCCTCCTCACATTTGAATTAATCAAAACAAACAAATAATAAACTACACTGAAATTATACAATCAGGAGTACATGAATGACTAAAGATAACAAATAAAAAATAGTCAAGAGTACATGCCGTCTACTATATAAAAAAGATAAAACATTTATCTTCGATGGTAGAATCGCATATTCTACAGTAATGTGTTTGAGGTGGTTGATCAGCGATGATGTTGTTGATGGTCCCCTCCTCTTCCACCGCCGGCGGTTGTTGAATACCCTAAGTCAGAATATTGGTATCACCTTTATGGAGAATCTAATACCATGGTACACTCCGTATGGCGGTGCCATATGGAATGGCGGTGGTCCATATGGAATGTCGGTAGAATGGCACGTGGCAGTCCCGCATTTGCAAAAATTGCGGCTCACCGGGTGAGATTCGTTGAAAGTTGTTAACATGAAAGTTGTAGATTTTTTCATTATTTTTACAACGATACTAAGCACGTTAAAATCTGACACCTGATGAGCCTAATATGGCCAAAAAACTAGGGCTACATCAATATCTTTATTTTTTGCAACTTCAGAAGTCACATATTTGCAAAAACTGCAGCTCACCGGGCAAGATTCATCGAAAGTTGTCAACAAAGTTGTAGAATTTTTTATTATCTTTCTAACGATACCAAGTACGCCAAAATCTGACACTTAATGAGCGATATAAAAATGGATCGCTTTAATTTTTTTAAAATTTAATCAAGATTTCCGACCGGATGCTTGGGGGAAACCGATCCTTACTAGGCCTATTTTTAATTTTTTTTTAAAATGGCTAATTAGCTAATTTAATTAATAATTAGGCTTAATTTAAAAATTTATCCATTTAATTTTCTACGGCCAATAGTATACCTATTTTTAATAATTGTATCCTTTGAATAAATACATTTATCCAATCTTATATTAGAATTAGAATTAGAGCCGCAAATGAATTGAGCGTTTGACAAGCAACTTGTAGCTCAACTTGATTAGAGGTCATTCATGATCGCTTGATAAATTAATCGAATTAGTTTGAACATTTTTATAAATACTCGATTGCTAAATAAATAAGCTTGAATAGCTTGTCGTTCGGTTCATTTATATTCATGAATAATATTATTTAATGCTCGTGAACAAGCTCGTTTAGGAGCTAGATTATGGCTTATTTGTGAACTGTATTGTTTAAATTTATATATATATTTTTAGGCTTAATAAATTTTAATTGATACACTTCATGTATATTTCTCAACAAGCTACTCATGAACAAGATTGATTAAAGCTCGTTTACTTCAATGAATTGCTGGTTAACAGGCTCTGTAATCCAATTTGAACTGAGCTCATGAACAAACTCGAACCAAGCTCGAGCTCGATAATGTTAAACAAACTCGAGTTTGAACACCATCTCAGAAAGCTTAAATTGAGCTCGACCTCGATAATGATAAACACGCTTAAACTCGAGCACGCACATGCTTGGCTCGTCTTGATTCATTTGCAGCCCTAATCATAATATCATTAAAAAATATATTTAAATTATAATAATAAATAAAAGTGAAGTTTAACAAGAAGTATAAAATAATATATAGCTTAATACATGAACCTCTAACTAAATTATTTATAAAGAAGTATAAATAATTGTTTCTTATAAATACATGATTTTAAAAAAAATTATATAACTTCAAGCAATCAAATGAGACTTAAACGAAATGTATTTCTTAATTACTTTCCTTAAATCCAGTGCTCTTCAGAGCTGAAGAAGCGGGGCCTAACCACATAAAGGTCAAGCTTATGTATCATTTCTTATATATTATTATTTATTACTTATATGTGGAGTATAAGCGAGCTGAGGACCTTTGGTTTGCACTAAAACATTCCTTGTGCACAGATTCAGCGTAGAGGCTTCAGAGAACATTTGGAAAAGAGTGGACGTAATCTTTACACTACCTTCTTACTCCAATTGACTCGAGATTGCAATAAATTATAAATTTGCACATAACATCTTTTCTATGCTTCAAAAGGTGAATGTAAGTAAAAAAAAAAAAGTAAGAAAAATATTATTTTTATTGTAATAATAAAGATTTAGATGTTATATTTATAAATATTTATGTTTAGATATTAGATATGTAAATATATAAGAATTATGTGCTATATATGTAAATATCTCAAAACTAAATTTTATAGTTTCTTTTATATGAAATAGTCAAATTAGTTATTTACCCTCTTCTATTATTTGTGTAATTTTTTTCCCACAAATCCATTTTTTAAAATAATTAGTATAAATACATAAATTGCTTAACAATAATCTTTCTATAGTTTTTATTAAACAATCTAATTATCATCCTGTTATTGATTTTTAAAATGTAATATATATATATATATATATATATATATTGGCAAAGGACACAATGCCAAAATCATGCGCTTGCATTCTCACAAAATTATAAAAAAAAAAAATGTTTTTAAATATGAGAATTAAAGTGGTCCTGCAAAAAAAAGGACAACGCCAAAAACATGCACACAATCACCTCATATCCATGAACCTACACTCACCAAAATATGACAAAATAGTCCCATTAAAAGCCATAATTATTTATAATTATATATATATATATGAAATATGTAATTTTATTTTGCTTGAATACTAATATTAAGAAAAAGTATAACAAAATCTGGGCTTAGTTCAGCTTAACGATCTAAACGCAGTCAGCGGCACAGCTTACGTCAAGTAACTGCAATAAGAAGATTGCTTGCAAGAATTTATAACCTCTCTCTCTCACACAGTTAACCAAATGTAGGGGAGAGCGAGGCTTGGAAGCAAAAAAGAAGTGCGATTTAGTTTAAGCCTTTAGCTATTTGTTGCTTCAGTGTTACTTCACCCAACACTACTACATGTGGGATTCATTGTATATTGAATAAATCTTTTTACATTAATATTTTGTCAGATAGTACAGATGTTATTATTTTTGTTGGTGTGATCATATTTTTATTCATTTTTTGTGATCTTAAAGAATAGGTAGCCGATCACCTAATCATATGATAAAAAACATTCAATTATATTTACAAGAGAATATTACGTACAGTATTCGCATACAATTTTGTATTCGGATACTCAATCAAGTGCAAACACGTGCCCAGATACAATTTTGCATTCGAACACTCAATCAGGTGTAAACACGCTATATTTAATTTATGTCAAAGATGTGATTGATGTCAACGATCCGAGCGCGTAATATTTTTTCATAAGTATGAGGGTGAGTGAATATCTCTGACTTATGAGAATGGGTGAAGCATCGACCGGCTTGTATGAGCATAATGATAAGTAGTCAAGTAGGCCTCATAAAGCTTGCATCCCATCAACATAGGCCAATGAAAGCTCACTACACCCGCACAAGCCACACGAGAGCCCACTAGAGTGAACCCTAGCTCAAACATGTAATTTGCATGGTAGGCCATAGGGGAGGTCTCATGCTTCTATAAATTGGTTGAGGTAATTACTAGCAAGTTAAGTGGGAGGAAAAGGTTTCATCATAAAGCCAAATTGGCTCAGACTGTTCGCCCACTCATCCCACACAAACTAAACCTGTGAGGAAGAGAAATAATGGTTTCCAAAGGAGGATCTCTCTTTGAGGATTTCCTCATAATGAGCGGCTTGCTTCTGGTTCAAGCAGTCTATGGCTTCTACACCATCTTCCTCAACCGCGTCTTAGCTCTAGGATTCAACTCTCTCTTCATGATCTACGCTGGAAACTTTGCAGGTGCTATCTTCCTTCTCCCATTAGCAGTAGTAATTGAGAGGTAAGGAATTAGTTTCCATGTTAATTATTTCTGGCGTGGTTTTCTTTTGTGAGAACTGAATTTAGGTTTGCGGCTTCGCTTGCAGAAAGAAATGGCCTCTGAAGATTACAGCAACTATGATGATTCAGTTCGGTTTGATAGCTTTGGGAGGGTAAGAGCTTAATTTGCTTTCATTTATCCGTTTATGTGTCTTCAAAAATTAGATTAAATTTCATATGCTATATGTTCCTTCTCGTTTTTGAGTATGTTTAGTGTAATGATTAAATTTTTATAAAGATTATAAATTTTACTGATAAATATTTTCAATGATTTCTATAAATATTTGAAATTTTGTTTATTTTTTTATGTTTTTTTTTTTAAATTTCCATGAAAATCTGCATGAGCTTTATGAAGGAAGCTGCGTACCTACCTTTTGTTGCAGTTAAACATCAATTTAATTGCTTGTACTCTTGTTCCGAGTGATGTGATAGAGAGATAAATATATGCTATGATAAGTTCAGTTTAATTTAATGTTGGTAATTGCAAGTTTAAATGATAAAAATTTTAAAAATATTATTAAAATTTGAGATTGAATTTCACCAAAAATAAGCATCTGATACAGTGATTGAGAAGATTTCTACTCTCCACTTAGATTAATGTTCAAGCACAGAGTGCGTTCATCTGCCTTAAATAATTTAATATATAAAAAAAATCACTAATATTTAATTATGACTAAACACTTAAAATTCTCAAAAAAAAAAAAAAAAATTTATGATTTTATATAATCTAACTTTTCAAATAAATATACATATCATTTTTTTCAATTTTTTTAAGGGTCGTTTAGAATCACATTTATTATTTATTTTATATTTTTATTTTGTTTTATTTATGTTTTATTTAAAAATAAATTTATTTGATTGTAGTTATTATTTTTAAAAATGCTCAAAATATATTTTAGATGTTTTTAAGTATTTTTAAAAATAATATTTTTTATTTCTGAAAATAAAAAATAAAATTATATAAAAATATTCTAAATAAATACATTTTTAAAAACAATATAAAAATAAAAATAAAAAAATAAAAAATAAAAGTGATCTTAAACAGCCCCTTAATATTTTGAGACCATTTGATAAATACACTATATTTTGAAATTCAGTTATTTGATCAGCTAATTTCAAAAATAATGTATGCATCAATTAATTTCAAAATAATTATCTATTTTATTTTTTATGTATTTAAAATTTATTTAAAATAGATGATTTTCAGATATATTTTAAATTCTTCGCAGTTATCACCCATCGCTACAGCCGCCCCCTTACCGACCGCCAATCAACACATATAAATAAAAAATAATATTATATTTATGAATTTATTTTGGAAGTGAAGTTAGCTTTTTAACAAATAAAATAACAAATTACTGAATACTGTTCATTTCTTCGGCTGACCTATTCTTGAATCTGCTTAACCATATCGAGTATGTGTCATAATCCTACTTCTAATTTGTGGATCATGTGAAAATGCCATAAGCCATTTTCTTGAGTTTTTATTATTATTATTATTATTATTATTATATATATATATATATATATATATACAATGCTTTTGAGCAATTAAGAGTATATTTGGGATAAATTTTTAGCTGCTTTGACTTTAAAAAAAGTAGCCAAAAAAAATAACTTAGTTTTGCTATTAATTTTTGGCTGCTTTTCAAAAAGTTTAGTAGTTAAAAAATTATTTTAAGAATCAAAGTTATTAGAGTGTGATGTCTATCAAAAAATAATTTTTTTATTTTTTTTAAAAAAAAAATATTTATAACATACGCAATAACTTTTTCAAAAAGTAATTTTTTTCACAATAATTTTATAATTAATTTTTCAAAAAACTATAACTACCCAAATTCGGATCAAATGAGAAGAGAGAGAGTTTGTCACTTCTCTTGAGTAATGCTATACTTTTCTCATCTTCCTCTAACTTCTCCTGAAGATCATTAGTCAAGATCCCGGATAAAAAAATGGAACTTGATTCTCAAAGTTTGACCGTTCTTCGATAAGCCCGCTCGCAAAGAAAGAATCGACAGCGAGATTCAACAACTGAGCTGTCAAACGAACATTGTGCGGATTCCCAAGCTAGATCCCCAGACTGGCCTACCTTGCTTATATACTGGGCTATTTCCCCCCCTAAGAACTCCCTCCGGGGAGGCCTAAGAATGCGCAGTGCCTCTTTGACAGAAAAATTTCTGGTTTTTTTCCAAATCAGAGTCTCAGTTTTCATATTCAATACCAGCAAGGAGAGATTTCGGCTCAGAATGTGTTCCTTAATTTATTTATTTTTTCAAGATAAAAGATTTAATTTTTTTTAATCATCATATAACTTGTTGTGATCTGTATTTTAATTTTATTAAAAAAATAATCAAAATATCTATAAAATATTATTTTTATGAATTAAAAATCTAAATTTGACTGTTGTTATTTTTTTTATTAAATTAAAGGAAGATATCCCAATTTAATTTTAAAATATTTATTTATTATTTTTTTCAGGGTGACCATGTTTCAAGGTCTGCTACTCATGGGCATTAAAAGAACAACACCTGCCATTGCATCTGCAATGCCAAATCTCGTTCCTGGCTTTGTCTTCATCATCGCAGCAGCTCTCAGGTTAACAACACAGCAAATAGTTTGATAATTATGGATTTTCTCATTCGCAAAGAGCAGTCTATTTTCCAATAAATTCTGATAATAATTTTCATTGCTGCTTAGATTTGAAAAATTCTCCATTTGGTGCAAATATAGTCAAGCCAAGATCCTGGGAACAGTTGTGTGCTTGGGTGGTGCCATAGCCATGAGTTTGCTACAGACTCCAACAGCAGCAAAGATACTGTTCTTTTCTGCCGAAGACAGCACTTATAATGATTGGCTTGTGGGCTGCTTCTACCTCTTAGCAGCGATCATTACTATTTCCAGCGTCGTGGTTTTGCAGGTTAAGTATATTTTTGCTTATTCTTAACATTTTTTTTTTTATTTCATGGCTACTGAATGGATATCAGCTGATCATATGCTTGTTTACAGGCAGCAACAATGGTGAGCTTTCCAGCTCCATTCTCACTCTGTGTCATGACCTCTTTGATGGGCTCCATCATCACTGGGATTCTGCAGATACTCACAGAAGGAAAATTAAAAGTTGGATCTTCAGATTTGGACTTTTCATTCATAATTCTCGTAGTTGTAGTGGTAAATATTCAGTTTTTTTCTTGATTTTCATTAAGTTTTTACTTCAAAATAATATAATTCTTGGAATTTGTATGTGACAATTCCTTCTTATAGATTGAGCAAAAAAAAAAAAAATCCTGAAGTTCTTTCTGCTAAAAAAATAATTATTCTTTTGTTATGTATTTTTCAGGGATCAGTGATTAACAGTACTTGTGTCGTTTATCAAACCTGGTGTGTGAGAAAGAAGGGGCCACTCCTTGTTTCCATTTTCAGCCCCATTCAAACAGTTTGTGCTACAAGTCTCTCCATGATTTTGTTTGGGCAATCCATCAGTCTTGGAAGGTACTTCATACATTTTTTTTTAATCATATAATAGATATTTACTCTATTTTTTTTATTGTTTTTAATGCTTCAAACATACAAAAAAAAAGCCTATCTTAGTCAGCTCTTTCATGGGGGGGGGAGGATTCATTTTTCTATTATTTTGCTCCTCTATTTTCTTATGTATATTAACATTTGGGATCTATGTGCAGTTCAATTGGAATGCTTGTAATGATCATAGGGCTTTATTTAGTCCTATGGGCAAAGAGAAGAGAAAGTTTTGAACCAGTTGAAGACGGCCATAACATGCCACATGGTCCTCTTGACATAGAGAAGCCTCTATTGTCATAAAATCATGCATAGGTTCTATTTGCGTTTTTAGTATCTTCATGTTTATAATTAAATGTAATTTAAAGTTTCTCTTGTGATTTTTTTTTTTGAAATGTTTGAAATTGCACAATGATGATGAACATCTATATAAACAAATGCTTTGACTAACATAATTTTGGGATATTTTGGAGTGTTTTTGAATAAGTTGTTAATCAAGGAGTGTCATACTTATAGGATAGGTGCCATTGATTTAAATTGCAAATTTTATAATTTAAAGGTGAAAAATATTAATTATACTATTAACCCTTGGAATGATAAAAGTAGTGAGGAATTTACATTATGGTGTAATATAAGGCATTGATGCAAATCATATAGACTAGAAGGCATAAGAAATTTTAGACAAAATATTATGACCTAAAGTTGATCACAATAGACTTTATAATCATCATATTAACTTTTAAATAAGTTTAATATATGTCTTATTAAATAAATTTATTATTGTACTCATTTCATACTAATATGACTATGAAGTCTCTCTTAATTAAAACCAAAGTTTAAACTAGGCTCGAATTAGGCTTGAATTGAAACTGGTTTGAACAAATTTTTTGAAGGGAATGGCGAGCAGGAAATTGGTATGTGAATTTTTAAAAAAATAATTTTCTTTTGAAACAAGTGAAGGATATGCAAACAAGATATTTGAATTTATAAGAACTCAAAAAGCAATTTTGCTTTTATATTTTAAAATATTTTTCATAACACAGGCAATTTGAATGAAATATTATTCTACCAAATTTCTCAAATATCTTGTATCACATGCAACATTTATATTACCATATTTTTTATCATGTTATAAAGTAGCAAAAATATGTAAATGATATAAATAAAATAAACTAAAAATACATAAAGTAAAAGAAGTGTTAACTAACATATAATGGCTCAACATCAATGGAAATCATCATATTGAGGTGAATCATATCATATTGAGATCATAAACACAGAGCTACTAATATTGATTAAATACCCAAAATCTATTTGGAAGAAATTTTCTTTACTTTTTTCAATTTCACAAACACAGAGCTACTAATATTTTCAAAATATCATAAAATAAATGTATTTAACATTATATCATATCACAACTATAAAATCAAAAAAATATACTCAACAATCATAATATAATTTTTATACCAACGAAACATATATATCACCATGACTATTAAAAGAATAGATTTAAAATAACAATATACTAAAGGCCAAGCTCTTAATAATAATCAATAACCTCTACTCAACCTGAGCCTTACACTTTTCAAAAATAACATATGCGAATAAAACAAAAATTAGTAATTGTAGCTTAGTAGGCTACTCAAAATCTAATATAATTTTTAATGCACTAAAGATAAAAGAATAGTATTTTCCAAAATACCATCTTGTAAACAATAAAGTGTATTTTAAATGAACTAAAATAACATTTCGATGGGTTACGTTATATATTTGCTAGGTATAGTGTCAATCATAGACAAATGTTAAGCAATAGTGTAAGTAACATAATATTGAAAATAAAATAAGATAATATACAATAATAATTATTTATAGCCTCCACTTGTTTATATTTCTCATTTGCTTCTTATATCTCCACTTCTACTTATACATTCACTTGATCAAATATATTCAGACGTATAAAATGAATAAATAAATTATTTAATAGATGGATATAAAATACTGTCATCCAGTCACATGCCCTTCCACACCTTTTTCTCTTTTTAATACAAACTTTGATATTTAAGTATAAAATATAATCATTTTTGACATATGTAGAAATCTATAAATATTAGTAGGTACAACTAATAGTAGAAATTACATGTAAACTTATATACATACATCAAAAATTACAAATTTCAAAATCATTTATATGCAATATTTAGAATTCTATTTTGAAGCTTTTATATTCTATAACAAATTTTATTGGGCTCAATATACTCACTAAAATACATATAATGCTATACAAAATAAAATACATTGTGAAAATTTTTATTTTTTATGTCATTATGTCTAGCACAATTTATTCTATAATTTATTAGAAGTTACAAGATGAAAAGTTTGTAAATCTTTTTAGATCTAAGTTTGAACAAAATCTAATAAAATAAAATATCAAAAATACACACACAAGAGATGAAATTGAAATCTGAAGTAAGAAAACAGTAGCCTACCTAGAGTTGAACAATTTTTCTAATTTGCCTATTGGACAAAATCAGCTCTAAGACCTCCAAATCTAATTTTCTCTCTAAATCTTCTCTTTTCTCTCTCTCTCTCTCTCTCTCTCTCTCTCTCTCTCTCTCTCTATCTATCTCTAACATGGTCACTGTTACCCTCAGTTTTTATGAGGATAATATTCCTTTTAATCATAGTATAGGGTTCTTAATCCTAGACTAAGATCATCCGAGTTAGACACTTAAAGCACTCCTCTAAGTGATTAGACATACGATCATGTTGACCTTATTCTCAAGCCCAAATTAAATCAAATATATAATTCAAATTAAATACTCTAAAACTTTTTAAATCATAATTGAACATATTTCAATAATTATTTGGGTATAATTTTATCAATTTGGTCATTTGACCTAAGTGTTTGGGTCAAAGTGGGTTAAAATCAAAATCCAACTTTAAACCAATTAAAAGTAATAATTCAAAATCACATGAAAGACTTAATCAAACTTGATTGAAACCCAAACACATTTCAATTATGTTAAATTGACCATTTTATTTAATCAAACCCAACTCAATCTAAGATGGATAAATTTGGGTTTAAATCAAAATTTAACCCAAACCTAATGAAATTAATTAATTAAAATTATAACAAATGGTTAACTAAGCATAATCAAACTTAAATATAAATTCAAAATTGGTCAAATAGACCAAGAGATCCAATTTTACTTATTTGGGTCAAATGTATCAAAAGGACTTAAACCTTGTTAAAGCCACGTCAAACCTAAACTAAAAATAAATCAATTAATCCATAAAACACTAAATGAAAAATTACCAACAATTGAAAACTAAATCTAAATCCAATCAATCAAATGAGATAAACTAACCTAAGTCAAAAGTAAATGAAATTCAAATAAATTGAACTTGAGCACTTAAACCCAAACTTAACTCAAGTGAGCTTGAGTTTGACTCATAGTTCACTTTGGGCTTGGCTTGGTTTAAGCTATCAATTAGCAACCCAAAGGAAGCCATGTGAGGCTAAGGAGATAAGGTGGAGCTATGGAAATGGGGTAGAAGCCAAAACACATGCATATAAAGTGAAACCACTTCATTTCCCCTCCATACCATATATATCCATCCACCCAATATATGGGAATACATGACCAACAAATTAGGCTTTTAGAGCAAGCTTCCAATGTCTCCAATCACCATGGATGGCCTCCATTAACTCCTCCCATGAAGAGGAGTTCAGCCAAGCGAAGAAGAAAAAAATGGATAGTTTCATTCTTAAATCCATGCATTCCAATAGATTCTAGTTGTAGAAAGGGAGTAATATGACCCCTCTCTGAGGGTCCTTGCTGCTGACAAGTCGGAGATTGTCCATAGGCGGTAGAAAAGAAGATGGCTCTCTGCCAAGTGAGAGGAGAGAAAGAGAGAGCTTCTCTCTCAATATTAACACCACCCAAGCATCTCAGAGAGATAAAGAAGACAAGTCAACTCATTCCCTCAATCTCTCACAACCGGCAAGCCAAAATTCGACCAAGTTGACGGTAAAGGTGACATCGAAACATGGAAATGGGAAAGGAGTGATCCTTCCTCATAATTGGTTTTTCTCATATATTTTAGGGGTGAAAGTAAACTTGAACAAACCCTCACCGGAGTCCCCCAACATAGGTGAGCCAAAAAATGACCAAGGCCAACAGAGGATGGGTAGAGCTTGGTCTATATGGTGATCGACAGGGAGGAAATGCACAAAATTTCACACAGAGCTTTGATACGATGTGGGGAACATTTTTGAATAAAAAAATCAATCGATAATCAACTTCGCGAGGTATTTCCTAATCCCAACCACCCTTTAGCCTTGATTTGGTCCTTCGTGAAGTCAACTTGATCTCTATTGAGACCAAACAGTATAGATGGATTACAAATAGATTCTTGATTCATTTGCAACTAAAATTGCATGATTTCATCACTTAGATTGTTGGCGATCATCGCTGGAAAGAAAATAGCTCTCAGTTCATCCACGGGAGCTCATGGAAGTAATCACTATCATCTATTCCTTCTATTTGGAACAAATATATGTGATCTAGAAGCACTATTTGATTTAATCCCATAAGGATTCGCGAATTGATTCTAGGTTATCTGATCTTTGATCAGATGGTCATGGTAAATTCCTATCCCCACCATCGTTTAAATGCGGGATCTATGTGGATCCCGTGTGGCCCTATCATGCACAACCATGCATAAAGTGGCATCTTGTCAGCGCCACATGGCGCTAACTAGTTTAAATAGGAAATTCAGAATTTTTTAATTTATTAAATGCAAAAAAAATTCAAAACTTTAAAAAATTCATAAAATATAAAATACTCAACTAGAAAAATATAAAAAAGGGCTTTATGAATTCATCTGAATGAGAGAAATCCATTAAACCCAAAATCCTCAATTTTTATTAGGTATTTTTTAGGTTAATTTGAGTTTAATTAAAATCAATCAAACCTTAATTAAATTTTAAAAATTAATCCAATTAATTTAAAACTTTGGGGAATGAAAATTAAGGTTAAAATGCATCTTAAATAAAAATTTAGGGATTTATAGGTGACTTAAATGAAACTTATGAAAATTTCAATTTACTAACCCTTATTTAATAAAATAAATTAAAATTAATTAAACAAAATTGGGGCAAAAATGAAATTAACTCAAACCATCACAATGAACATCACGGAACTTAAACAAAATATTATAATCCTTTGAAATAATGAAGAACCTAAATCACTTAATTTATGATTAATTGAATTAATTAATTCATTTAATTAACTTGAACTTTGAAAATTCATAATAAATCAAACAAAAATCTAAAAATTCTAAATAAACCATCTCTAGATCCATCATGTAGAAGAGAATGAAAAAAAATTAAAAGCCCTAATTAATCCCTAATAATTTAGGTTTAATTTTTGTTTTATTAAAAATACTACAACCTTAATTAGTCTTAAATACACCTTTGATTAAGATGAAACTTTAGGAAATTGAATTGTCCAAGAACCCCACCTTACATAAAAATGTTAAAGCGAAATGATTTTTGGATAAGAAGTTATTAAATTTGTAAGTTCTAGGTCAATTTAAATCAAATAATAAATTAAAAAATTATATAAATTATGGAAATTAGCAAAACCAAATCAAAATACTTTATTAACATTAGAAGACTCAAGGAAAATTCTCTAGCTTCTGAAGTTAATAAAATCTTAAAATTACATCTTTAGAGCTTAATAAACAATTTAAAAAATGACTACTTAAAAAAAAATCTTAAGGTTAAAATTAAGAAATCAACAATAAATCAAATAATTGATTAAAAAATTATGATTATTCAATCTCTAAATTCAACATTCAAATAAAAATTCATTAGAGTTAAAATTACCCTAATTCACTTAATACTAAGTGGAGAATTGACATTATAATTAAACATGAATAATTAATCAAATTATTAATAATATAGACCTCTAGATAACTTAGAAGCTTAGGATAGACTATATTAGATTTGGCACCCTAATTATTTCATCTCTATAGGCTTCTTGAGTTAGGATTAGTGTTCAAGGACAAGATTGAAACAAAACTTTAACCATAAGAAATTTAATTAAATGACAAATTACCAAAATTTCCTTCAAATCAACATTAGCCTTAATAATTAATCAATTAAATTAATTGAACTTAACCAAGATATAAAACTATGAAACTCACATAATATCATCATAAATCATTTAACTTCATGAGTTTGATAAATCCCAAGTCAAACTTAATAAAATGTTAAATATGAAGTGAATGTTGATTAAAATAATTAATTGAATTAAACCATAATAAATGATTAGATATGTTAACTATTAGAAGATAAATCAACTAAATTTTAAATAGAAATCATATATATTAAATACAAATCAATTAAACTAAAATAAAAGATTAATTAAATTAAATCAATTAATCATCAAACTAAAATAATCAATGTATAAACTAAATAACTAAATTTAATTATTAATTGGAATTCAAATGAAAAGATCACTTTAAACCTTAACCAAATCACAAGTTAAATAAATTAAAACATATTAACTAATTCAAATCAAACTTAAATGAAAAGATAAAATCAATAAATATAACCAACAATGAAATGATTTAATTAATACAAATCATATAAAATTAAATCTTTAATGTGAAACCTAAAGAAATAAAATAAACATCAATTCAATGAAGTAAATTAAACATTAATTGGATTATAAAAATTGAATTAAATCAAATGAAAACTCAATAAATTTATAATCAAAATACATAAAGTCAAATGATCTCAATAAATTTATTTTTTGAAATCTTAACTAAATTAAACAAAAAACTTATTAATTTCAACTCAATCTAATTAAATCATTCAAATAAATTCAAATGGATTAATCAAAGAATGGATTTTCATTTTAGGGTGGAGATTTCATTATATTATGATTAGGATGTTGAATAGCACTGGTCTTGGTCGAAGCAGAATTTATTTTATTCTTCATTCTTTAAAACGTAAATTTAATTTTAACATAAAAATAAACCTCAAACTGAAATAAAATTTAAAATCAATTAGATCACTTAAATTGAAATCACCCGATGGTATATTGAATAATCCTTGAACATGAAATCAAACTTGAACCTTAAAATGCCTAGGACAACCATATCACATAACCCCCTCTTTTCATACACTAGATTACTAGGTCATCGATCCTAGACTTAGGTTAGGTTGATGACCTGTGATAATGTGTTGATTGTGATGCAATGTTTTTTCTTATTTTATGGTGTACTATTTTAGTCTATATGGCTAGGATTATTTACTATCTAACCTGGATGTTAGGGTGCTCTTTTTAGGCTAACAATATTTTTTGCAGGGGCAATGCTTAAAGGGACTGTTATCCTAAAATAAAATAAATGATGTTTTACTTATATGTGCTCCTTAAGTCCCTAAGCATAGCTTAATAGTACAAGTGGGCTTAGTAGTAATTGGTGCTAACCATGTATGTTTGCATTATAACTGATGGTGTGTTGTATGTTTTTTCTAATGTATGTTTTGTACGATTTAGGATTTTATTTTAAAATTTTAAAATGTAATTTGAGCCTAGAATTATGTTCAGATCATTAGGGTTTAGAATTAGGAGGAATTGACTATACTTATTTGGCAGTCTCTTGTGGAGCTTGAAGAAGTCTCTAAAGAAAGAGATGATCCTAAATGAAGACCCCATCAATCAAACTTTTAGTTCTAGGCTGGACTGTATAAGGGCAGAGTTCGACTACCCACTTTTTTTTTGGGTGTATAGCGGTACCCGGCCGCAATGTCTATTTAATTTAATATATTTTACTTTATTTATTTTAGGGTGTGCAATAAAATTACATACTTTTTATAAGTTTCTTTTTGTGATTAGTGTATTTTATGATGAAGCTTAGATATGTTAGGCTCTTAAGAAAACAAAATTTTCTACCACCATTAGATTAATTTAACTCAAATATAAAATAATTAACTCATAACTTCATTTAATTAAAGCCTTATGCATAAACAACTAAAAGAAACTAAAAATAAATAAATATGTGAATTATGCTAGCATATTCTTTGTACTTCTTGAATTATGTGATTTACCCCTTGCACATAAAGGGGCATCTAACCTATGAGAATGACTGCCTTTCTTGGAGGAGTGTGTCATTTATTACTGATTTAGCCAATAATATTTTTCTAATTGCAACTCATCTTAGGCAAGACTTGCATACTTAAAGCCTTTAAATAAAATTATGAGTCAAAATACATAAAAATTAGAAATTATTAAATTAATTAGATACATAACATATCAGTCATCATCTTAGGGTTAGGGAATGAATTTAAACTCTTAACTTTCTTTCCTAAGTATAACAACCATCCATCATGCATAACATAAGACTAAACTCATGATTTTAAATTGCTTATGTAGTGTTAGCTGGCAACCCCTTTCAGGCAGAAAGTAAGTCTAGAAGAGTTAGGGATAAGTTTATTTCTCAAGTGAGAATAAGAATCGATAATTCCCAAATTTATCAAATTAGACTAAGTCAAACTTCTGACTTATGTCAAAAGTATTTTCATACTTAGGTTCTAAAGCATCCTATTAGAATAAGTCTTCAATACTTTCGCATTTCTACAGTCTTGTGCTCTTAGAACCTAAGTCATAGATTTTTAATAAAATGTCAACTCAAAATCTCAATAACTTCAATTTTAAAATGTAAAGCCCAATAGTAGGATAGTTGAAATGCTTGCTAGGCTTCCCAATATCTAAAATTATTTCCTACTTATGCCCGATTGACTTCCAGAAATAACTCTTTCTCTTTGAAGCATTCCATTTGAATTTCTAAGTTAACCATCCTTTAAAAAAAGATTTGAAATCCTTAGAGATAAATGTCAGTTTCTTTAATCAAGAGTATTCTTAGGAGGAATTTTCTCTCTTCAAAAATGTAATTAATTATAAAGGCTTGCCCTTATAAGGAACTACTAACCTTGCAATAAAATAAACCTTGCTCTACTTCTCCATGTAGTTCAATGAAAAAATCTATGATACATCGAAGACTCATCAGCCTTAGGAGTCCTTATTAAGTAATCAAATCAATTATAAGATAATATGTTTATCTTTCAAGATAATATATTTATCTTTTAATGATGTATTTGATTATCTAAATAAGAACTCCCAAGATCTGTGGTTTCCAAATAAAATTACCCATAGATCAATCCAAAATTGAAATGACCACTATTCATAATTATTTGAAATACAAAATTTAGATCCAAAATTCAACCAAAAAAGTTCAAAGCCCTGAGGTGAGACCTAAATTAGGCTAATGGTCCCACTCAAACTCAGCATAGCCTAATTGGGCTAGATGAGTCTAATCACTTTCAAATTCAACCAAACTAAATCCAACTCAAAATAAAATATATTTGAACCAAAAACCTAAATCCAATTAATCTTTAAATGAATTAATTAAACTGATTAACTCAATTAACCCACTTAAGCCTAATTTACCCTAACTTCAAAATAAAATGAATTGAGCTAAAATCAAATCAAATTAAATCAATCCAAAGGCTTAGTATTCTTATTCTAACATAATTAAATGCAAAATTGAATCCAAATAGGGTTTGAAATGGCTAATCAGGCTATTTGATCTAAGTTGATCTATGTGATCAATTGAACCATATAAATCCAACTTAACTCACTATGGTCAGAGTGTTTAAATTAACTCAAGCCCAAATCAATTCAAATTGATTAAACATAAAGACATGGAATGAGAAATTGAGTATGATTGATACCTCATTTTAAAGCCAATGATATAATAAAAACACTTAGCCCAACCCAAATCATTTGGGTCAATATTGGTTGAGCCAAACTTAAAATCAAAGCCATAAAAAGTAAACTGGACTTTGGCAAGCCAAACCCAATCTATTTTCCTATTTGTGGAAAGGTTTTATGGCCTTCAAAGGTTGGAACAGGAGTTAAACGGGATAGATTAATGGCAAGGAAGAAAAATTGCAAAATGGGAAAAGCTTCCAATCCCCTCAAACTCCCTTACAATTTTTAGATATCACCACTTAATTGACTTTAGAATAATCCTCAATCAACTAACCACCTCCTACAGCCATTTACAAGCTTCAAACCCCCATGTCCAGTCACCTCCAAGCTCCACCAATAAAAGAGTGGTCGGCCACCTATAGATCCAAGTATCCAAGCCTTCTCCTCCACTTTTGACACTCACTCACTTTTCCTACATTCTAAGCAATCAAATCGATCCATTCCCCACCTTTCCTGACCTTCAAACCCTCATTTTGATCAAACTCCCATGAAGGGTGGCAAGCATTGGTCTATAGGATGATCAATGGGAAGGCATGAGGGGAAATTTCACCCCATAGCTTCATCTCAACATAGGGAAGCTTTTCAAAATAAGAAATTTGCTCAACAATGGTTTGAGTGAAGTATTGAATCTCAACTATAGCTAACCATAGGAATTTAGTGTTTTGTGAAACAAGCTCGAGCAATTATAGGAAAAACTTATGTTAAACCTTGCAATTTTCATTTTGAAGCTCATCCAATCAAAAAATCTCAAAATTTTGGTGAGAAATGCTAGAGTTTTGGGTCAAAACAAGGATGAATTTCATCCTTCATTGGTTTGGAGAAGATAACATCTTAGCCATCCATTTTTCATTGGTTAGGATGGACAGCTGAGATTAAAACACATAAAATTGTTTAAAATCCCATTAAAATCATAGGATTCATTTGGACTGTCCAATTCTTGATCAGGCGATCCAAATCAAATCACATCTCCATTGCCTTCTGCATGACGTCTCATGTGGCTCTCGCGTGACCCAACCAGGCTGTGAAATGCAAAAAAGCCAATCCCTATCAGTGCCGATGGGGATAAGTAAAAAGAATCAAAATTTTATTTTTAAAAATTAACTCAAATCACCTAAAATTTAAAAAAATCATAAAAATTAAAATACAAAAAAAATTACAAATAACTACATGAATTTAGCTCTTTAAGAGGAATCCACCGAGACTAAAATTCCCAATTTTTGCTGAATATTTTAGGATTAATTTAAGTTTTATTGAAAATATAATTTTATTAATTTCTCACAAAATAATAATTTAATTGAGCTAAAAATTTTAGCGATTGATATTGATGCTATGATCTACCTACCAAAAACATTTCAAGTCAAGATGGTGAGTGAATTAAAAGTTATTAAATTTTGAAGTTTAAATGGCCAACTTTAAGTAAATAATTAAATAAAAATAAAAAATAAGGGAAATTATCAAAATAGCTTAAATCATTTTAATGGAAATTAAAGAACTTAAGAAGAATATTTAACCCCTTTAGATCTTATTAAACCTCAAAATTATCTAATTAAGGCTTAATATATATATTTACAATTAAAATTCTTAGGGCTAGATTTCAAAATTCATAATGGATTAAATATTAAAATAAAAAAATATTATTGACCCTCTTTTTAACTTAGCATTCAAGAAGAGGTTTAATAAAATTGAAATTCATAAATTTCATTAAACATTTTAGGGGTGATTTAATTTTCCTTAAGAAAATAAATAATTTATTAATTATTCCTAAGATACTTATTTAAATGACTTAAGATCCATATAGTAAGCTTGATATCCTAAAATCTTCTCCTCATAAAATTTTCAAGTCATAAGAATCATTAAATTAAGAGTAATTATACTTTACCATCATAAGATCATTTAATCAAATTAAGAAAATAACTTTAATTAATTTAGAACATTTAAAGTAAATTATTAACTATATAAGCTTAATTAAAGCACACAATCATAAGATTCAAATCTTAATTAATTTAAATCAATCAACTTGAATTAATGAAACCTAATAAACTTAATAAACCATTATTTGGAATTTATTTTAAAATTTAAACTAAATATTAATTAAACTTCAGGATAATTAAATCAACTTAAAGTATAGTACACAATTGATTAAACACCAATTAACTCTAGTTAAAGATTAATGATTACATCTTAATCAAGTTAATCATTAACCAAGTTAAGAAATAATGAACTTAAAGTAAACATTGATTAAATAAATCAAATATCTAGCTAACTTAAGCTACTTTAATTAAGTTATGTAAATAAAACAAACTAATCATTAATAAAATTAAATTATATAAATTAATTAATTAAATTGAACACAAACTTTTAATCAAACTACTAATCTAACCATAATTAACTTCATATGAGATCATAGTTAAGTCATAATTAAATTTTAATTAAGTTAATTATTGTTGATTTGATTAATCAATAATTGACACTTAATTAAATGAATCACTTAATTAGGCCTTCAGTTGAGTTTAACTCTTATTTAAATTAATGGTAATAAATTCAATTAATTATTAAATTAAACCTTAATTATTAGATTAAGTTTTCAATTGAGTTTATCAAATTAAATTGATGATGATAAATTTAATTTATTTCAAGTTAAATTGTGATCATCCTACTGATTTAAACATTTGATTGAGATCAAACTTAATTAATTCAATTTTAATTAAATGAACAATCTAATCAAATTAATTGATCAATAATTACTCTTTAAGTCAGTTAGTACTTAGTCAAGATAATCATTTTTTATTAAGTTAATAATGATGAAATTAATAGTTGATTTAATTGATCATTAAATAGATTAATTTTCTTAATTAATCGTAATCAAACTAATCATTCAATAAATTTAAAGCTTAATTAATCATTAAGTCAACATTAATTGAATTAATTTGATCAAATTAAGTGAGATTAATTGATCAACTTATAAATGACAACCATTTAACCCACCTTTAATCAAGTCAAAAATGAAGCTTCAAATTAAGTTGGTTAATCACTAACTTCCAAATTAAACTAAACATGTCACCTAAATAAGTCATATAAAAATAATTCTTAAGTCAAACTTAATTTAAATCAAGCACTTAAATAAGTTGATTATAAACATTTAATTAATCATGCATCAAATCTTAATCAAATCAATTATGATTAACTAAACTATTAATTAATTATTAATTTCTAATTAATATAATTAAATTATTAATCAAGCCAATCACCTAAGTTAAGTTAATCATGATGAACCTGAATAATCTTTAATTAAATTAAATCAAACAAACATCTAACCAAATTTAACCCAATTTGATCAACTCACTTAAGGTAATTATTGATGAAATTCTAACTATATAAACTAATTAATCAAGTTGAACATAAAATAGTTAATTAATCAACCATCCAAGCCAATCAAATTAAACTTTAGATATTTATGAAGTCATAATCAAGTTAATCAATTAACTAAATCAAACATAATCAAATTCAATTGAATATTAATTAAATCTCTAATAAAAACAAACATTTAATCTAATTAATCAAAGTAAATTCATCATCAAACAAACATAATTAATTGATCAAGCTATCTATATTAAAAAAAACATAATTGAACCTTAATCAAAATTAGCTTAACTTGAACCTTAATAAAAAATTTAGTAAACAAATTAATCCTAATTTAAACAAATCATTTAAATAAATTGATGTAAATGAGACTTTAATTACATAAATCAATTAAACATAATTAAATCTAATTGACAATATACTGACTGGCTTTAGTGCTTCACATGTATGAGCTTCTCCTTATTTCTCTTCCATCTCTTTGCTAGCAGAGTAAGGACTATGCTTCTAGGCTGCCACTCCTCCACCGAAGAAATGGGAGGTTGAATAGGACAGCTCAACCTCACACCATCAGTGTAAGAAGAAGAAGGGTAGCCCTCAAGTCGTAGTTTAATTACTAAGGGTGGGTCTTTCCTATCTTCAGACTACTTCTAGTACTTGTAGGGAACTTCGGATGCTACTACTCAGATGAGGAGATGAGGGACTGTGGTTGATAAGTTGAATGGAGTGGCAGTGACCACCCCTTCTAAAGTTCTATAGACACTCTCCTACCCTGATAGGACATAGTGAGAACTATACAGTCAGGTTTACCCATGCGATTAAACTGTCATACACTAAAGTGCATATCCATCAATGTTGAGGTCATTGACTGTCTTACAAACCTCCTCCTATCTCTCATGTCTGCTTGAACTGTTATCTTAGCCCTTGAGCCCTTTCCTTCTTAATCTAGCTCTACACACTACTAGGGATAGCTAATCTCACATCCCAAACTATGGCGGACTAGATCACCCATAAACTCTTATAACACCCTATGAACTAACCTCAGACCAACGTAGGGCTTTCTCTTCTCCCTAACTAATGTATCATACTCAAAGGGGCATGGTGGTGATGCTATTATGTAGCGCATGTCTTCCTCTCCCTCAGCTACAAAAAGTGAGTGAAACCTACTACCCCCAAGAAGGGGAGATGTCACTCGAATGGACCCATCTTCGGTAACCTAAGATAAGGTCTCTATCTCTTGGAACATTTTCTCATGCTACTTCATTAATTTTTTTATTTTTGTTCCTTCTTTAAGTTTTATGAGAGGAACACACAAGACTTATATCCTACCTCAAAAATAGACGAGATGGATGGGATGGTCACCAGCTCTGCTTTGGCCTTCCATTTGGAGGTTGTGGCTATACTAGATGTTGCTTCAACTCTAGCAACCTTATTAGTGGTAAAAATAATATCGATGGCGGTATGGTAGGAACCTCAATGGCTTCTCTCTTTAATGAGGCCAACTTTGCCTCATACTTCAAATCAAACTGAAATAGGGGCTTCTTATCCTATACCTCTTGATGATCCACTACAATGAATGCTAAACCATCACAAGTGACATTGAAGTCCTCAAAATCTAATCCAAACTTGGTGATACGGGTGTTAGTCAGATAAGCTTGAACAATAAAATCTAGCTCAGTGGCAAATGAGAAGATCAAATTTTTAGAAGACATGGTGATGATTTGAGTAGATTTATTGAGCATAATATACTACAAAGGAGATGCCTATCTTCTGTTATAAGAGGGCAAGGCATCAATCAATGAAATCATTATGTATATTTTGTAGAATTATATCCTACCAAATTTGATTATGGTGAGTGAGGTTTGAGATTGTAGAGATTTAGAATTTAACCTCCTTATAAATAGTGGTCTAATAATTATTGAAAGAAAATCATAATCACAAGTTTAAACATGATGATATGTTTAAAAATTCAAGAAAATTATTTTTGTCCAAATTTTGGTAAAGTTTAAAATTTATCATGTATAGAATCCCATTGGGAGTCTAATGGGGTAGTCCTAGATTGTACTCATTTGATTATGAAATATAAAAGGTTCTAGAACCAGAAGATGAAGATGTTGACCATACTCATTCAAGGTAAAAATGAGTGAGGTGTTCAACATAATAAAAGGCAATCTAACCATACAAGTGGTATAAATTTACTACCAATGTATAAAGATATTAGTTAATCACTAAAGATGGAGAGCAGAACATTCCCTAGCAGAGTCACCATAAAATTTGTGGTGTTTAAAATTATGATGAGGAACATCATGCAGATCTTAATAGGTATTTATTGAAATGATCGTGTACAATATTAAGTAATGATATACTATCTCGAAATGTAAAAATGTCACCATACAATGGACTCAATCATTTAATAAAGACTATTAAGGACAATGGGTTTACGTATACCAGAGATTTTTCCTACCTTATATGGCTGAAGTAAGGCAAGGTTAATTTAGTTGGGTTCTTAAGTTCCCTACAGGGGCAAGACCCTATAGTTAATTACATCTTAAGAGAAGTAATCTCTTAAGAATAATCTTTATTAAAGTGGTTGCTAACATCTTATTAACCTTACTTTTTGAGTGAAGACTCATCCTTCCCATCTTAGACTTAGGAACCTTCTAGGCACTTAGATTTTCCTAGTCATAGGACACTTCTAGTGATTAAGGGAACACTAAACCCAAACCTAGAGACTTAGGAAGGCATACCCTAAGCTTAAGTTATACCTTAGGGCAAATAGATCTTACTTATCATATGGCCTAAACCAAGACCCATGCTTATCCACTCATCCAAAATAAACCTCAAGCCCACACAACCAACTCTAATTGGATTTTATTTTATATTCAAGCTCTAAGCCAAATTAACCTAGCCCCTAACCTAAGTTAATTCCATCTTGATCCTTAGATCCAACCTAAAACACATTCAAGTAAACCAAATCCAATTGATTTTCACAAAACGCACTATAACCATTCAATACTCTATTCTAAGCCCCTCCAACACTTACAATCAAACTAATTGAACCAAATGAATCAAATCAACCCAAGTTAGCCCATTTGACCCAAAAGGTCTAAATGAATCAGAATCCAATCAAACTAAAATCAATTGTAATCAAAGCCATAAATCAACCCTAAATCCATCATTGAACTTTTCTCAACACCCAATTCAATCCAATTCAACTCAATCAACCTAATTGGCCCACTTGACCCAAAGTGGCTTAAGTGACCAAGTTAACTCTTACTTCAATCCAACCCAAAGTGGATTGAATCAAACCATCCAATCTCCTCTATGATGATTATTGATCATCTTTAATTGCCCAATTACAATCAATTGAGTCAAACCAAACTAGCTTAATCATTTGATCCAAGTTAACCCAATTAACCCATATAGACCAAAATGGACCAAATCTCATTTCAACTTATTTTAATTGAAATCAATGACTCTCATCAATCATAAATTGAATAATGAACATGACTTGACCACCAATTGAACCAAACCAAGCCAATTTGATCTCTTGACCCAAGTTAACCCAATTTGACCTAAATGGACAAATTGAGTCAAATCAAATTCTAAACCAAATTGATTAAAACTAATGACTCTAATCAATCATAAATTGATTATTAAACATGATTCAACATTCAATTGAACTCAATTTGGTCAACCTAACCCAATTGACCTCTTCAGCCCAAATTGACCTAAAGAGTCCAATTGAACCAAATCCTTCCCAAATTTAAATTGATTCAAACCAACATATACAATCATTCTCAAATGATCAATTAAACCTAAAATAACCCTCCACCCAAGCCAATTTGGCCAATTTGACTAAATTGGTCAACTTAGCCTATTTGACCCAAATGAACCCATATGAGCCAAATCAAATCCACTTCAAATTGAACAAAACCAATTGAACCAATACATTCCAAATCATCATTTGAACACACTCAAACCCTTGGTTTGACCCAATTTGAGCAATTGGTCAATCTAGCCTAATTGAATGGCCTAGCAGAGATACATGTCTAATCTTCACATGCATCTTCGCCTATAAAGAAATTGCATTACCTGAAGAAGCCACTCTTATCTTACATAGAGATCTTCACTCAAGAGTTCTACTAAGGGGCGTCATACGTGATGAGCGTCACGTTGATCTAATCTCCACTGGAGCCACAGAGGACTATTTAAATGGATTCATTTCTGCTGATAAGCCCCAAGTGCATCATAAGAACTACAAAAATATGGCCCCTGCAATAGGAAGATCTGCGAGAACTCTGGGAATGTATTTTCAATAGTAGTTGCTAACGAATCCCATTTGACCCATATGGGTCAAATTAAGCCAAACCCATCCAAACCAAGTCCAAACCAAACCAAACATGGCATGACTCATCCTTGGGTCTCCATGGGCTAGCCCAAGTGGACTCACCCCATGGTGATGCTAGTTTGGGTCAAAACCATTGAACTAAGCCATCCAAATAGGACAAAATGTCCATTTAGAGGGGCTCACCCACTTCCCAAGCCATGGCAACCACATTTAACCCTTCTTGGACACTAGGACCATTGACCCAACCTGGCCCAAGGTTGTTGGGTTCAACTTTGAGCCATGAGAAGGTGAGTTCACCCATGGCACACCATTGGTTCACTTAGAGGAGGAGGTACACCCCATGCTATCCCGTGTCACTGCCTCAGCCTCTCAAACACCTCCACCTTAGTAATCCACTGCCATCTCTAGCCACTTACCCCAGTCGAACGACTACCAAAGGTTGAGTCAATCTCAACCCTTTGTTCACTTGGGGAGGAGAGTATACTCCTCCCCATAGATTCAAACTTCATAGAGAGCTTCCTCAAAGTATTCTGAGCAGTCCTAAAACTTTCTTCGAATCTCTAGTGCTCTTCATCGCCAACGAGACCAACCACCATTCGAAACTGAAAGCCTTATCCATCCAACCTCATCAAAACTCTACCAAACTTAAATTAACTCTTTCCACATCTTTGTCTCACTCTGACAGTCAAAACGAATCAATCCTTGATCAATTTGATCATCGGAAGGCACTCCAAGACCAACTCCGGTGAATTTCATGGTGGCGCTTGGTCCACAGATGAATTGACGGGGAGGCAGCTTGAGTTCTTCTCAACAGAGCTTCATCTCTTCAAGACGAAGCTACCTTAGTTGATAGATCGCCAGTCTTTAGCTCTAACGAGGTAAAACTTCAACAAATCATAGATTTTCTCCTAGGTGTTTGTATTTTGTGAAGTAAATTGTGATTGCACGTGATTTACATCGAAGGATCATCTTAGATCTCCTCCCCATACATTTTGGACTCAATCTTGACATTCTACAAGCTCCGGCGAGCTAACATCAAGCAACTGATGGTAAACGATGTCCATCTTTCGGCACTTGGGGGATGATGGATCATCGGTCATCCATTCCACATGACTAGAATAGACTTCCGCAATTTAATCTGTTAGATAATTTATTTTAATCCAATAGGAACCATGAGATTCTGCCGTCGTCGAGATGGACATCGCGTGTCCATCGTCGTGAGTATCGTATGATGTTTTAAGTAACCTATCCTGCGGTGCCACATGGAAAGCATTGTTGTGTCATCTTTTGCATGGTGTCAATAGTTTAGGGGATTAATTAGGGGATTAAAATGCAATTAAATGGCTAGAACTTTAAAAACATATAACTAATTATAGAAAAGTCAAAAAATATGAGTAACCCCATTTTGGAAAGGGTAAATAGAGGAGAATTTAATAAAAAATTAAATCCCCAATGTTTGATTAATGAATAATGCTTAATTAGGGTTTGAAGTTTTGGCTAATTATCCTAATTAAAGCTTAATTACTTGGCCAATTGATCTCAAATTTAATAGGTTGATCTTATGGGATGTCTTGGGATTTATTGGCTATGTAATTTGGAAAATTTGATATTTCCAATTACCCTTCTTAATCAATTTTATAATTATTAGAAATGCTAATTTGTAAAAATTAGATGATTAATAATAATTAATCACTGTTAATAGTGGAAATGATGAGGGAGAATAATTTGGGCCTATTTCCTAGTTATTTTCCTAAGTATATTTCCATAGGAGAGTTAATTAATTCATAGCTTAATTAGGAATTAATTAGGAAATTAATGATAAGGTAAATATCTAATTAAAATGATAAATATTTTTTTTGAGATGATTCAAATTGAATTCATGGGTCCCCCTTTAGGTGTTTATAACATAAAGAGTCTTAAGAAATTTATGGTTAACTCATGGGTGTTGGAAAACCATAAGAGTACTTAGTTTTGATCTTCCTTAATCTAACTAACTCTTAATCATGAGTCTAATTGCATTAGGCCTCTTTAAGTGCATTGCAAATTTTAATTTCTCATTGGCATATCATTGGAGGCTCATGATTAAGTAGTTAATTAAATTAAGGAGACTTAGGAAAGAGAAATTAAATTAATTACTTAATGATTTGAACTTAATCAATCCATAAAATTTACTTAACCACTTTTCTTTAAACACATTAAATCACTAACATCGGATGGGGTAAAATAGTAAATATCATTTCTCCTCTTTAAGTTTCAATAATTCAAATCCAAAATTTAAACTTCATAACAAGTTTGGTTAATTTTAAAGAATTTTATTTGGCTTGATTGTCCTTGTTAATTAATATGACTGAATGTATTATGTGGCAATGTTTAATTATTCCTTTTTAATCATTATAAATTTGTATGCCATTTGGTATGATGTATTCATGTTTTTAAATAAAAGAATCAAATGAATATGGTTATGTATGTGTAAGTTGCATGTGTCAAATTAATCCTATTATAAGAGTGGCTATTATCACTAATAAATCTCAAATTATTTTTAAAATTATGAGCTAATGATGAAGATTTAAATTGATGTTGGTTATGAATATTATATATGATTTACATTCACTTATAGTATAAACATGTTAAAAGATTATTCTATTTTCATGATTCATATGTATGTTTACATGTGTTTGAATGTTAGTAAGTATATAGTCTGGACATCCCTAGAATATGAGGCTTTAAGTAGCCCCAAGGAGGTCTTAGATTACCTCACTTCTAGGGTTTAACAACGGCATGTACTTACTTGATTTCATTCAGATGTGTATATATGCTAGAAATTGGATAGAGCTTTACTTTGCATGAGTAAATAATTTGCTAATATATAATCTTTTGCATGATTTTTATTCCTATGATTATGTATATGTGTATGTGTATTTAAGATAGCAAGTATATAGTCTAGACATCCTGGGAACACGAGGCTTTATGTATCCCTAAGGAGGTCTTAGATTACTTTATTTTCATGGTTTAACAATGGCACGTTCTTGCTTAAATCTCTAATACATGCATATGTATACTTAGCTAAGGAATGGGATCTCTATTTTCTACCACAATACATACATTGACAATCATTCAAGAGTGCCAAAAATACATATATGTACATTGCAAGTATATGTATATTAAGTTCAACATCATATGCATGTTATTGGTGATGGAAAGGAATGATGTAATATTATCCATGTGATAGTAAATAAACCTCATTAATCTTAAGAGGCCTTTCATGTTTGAATAGGATTCTTTAGAACTAACCCAAACATAGAATTAATAAAATGTTTAATAAATTAATCACTAAAAGAAACCAAAAATCATAATAACATGCCTTCAAAATAGGGATGATGAGAGTCAAGCCTCTTTCCTCTCTTTATAATAATTAGATGCTAAGTGAATATTAAGTGAAACAAATAAAAATATAAATTAAAAATCAACTAATCCTTTTAAGAACTTGAGGTGAAACCCCCCCTAATGTCTAACTTAAACAATTCCAAACTTAGATGATCATAATCCTAAAGCTTAGCTAAGACATACTACGCTAAGCCTTAGCACACACATTAGAATACTAAGTCACCACATCTAACAATAAGTTAGGATGGTGTATGTTGTGATGTTGTGTTTTATTTTGTGATGTAATATTTTAGACTAGTGTGGTGAATTATTTTTTCAATTCTTCATCTAATCTTTCTGAAGAGAAAAGATAAAAATGTAGAACTAAAAATATTCATACACTTTTTGTGTTGGACACCACACAGATCCACATATGTTCTTATTAGGATGATCAAGTATGACATTGAGAAATGATGTACTATCTCGAGAGCTAGAAGTCACCATCCTACAATAGACCTAATCACTTTAATAAGGACTCCTAAGGACTATGGGTCTTTGAAATGTACCAGAGATTCTTTCCCTACCTTACATGGAAAAGTAAAGCAGGATTTATTTTAAATCGGGTTCATTAAGTTTCCTATGGAGGCAAGCCCCCATAGTTAATTACATTCTAAGGAATGAGATTCTTTAAGAATACTCTTGATTAAGGTAAATGATCATTATCTCCAAAGATTTCAAAGATTGGACTATCAATCAATTTGTTTATTTTTAGAAGATCAAGCGGGATTGATCAAGAGGAGAGAGTTATTATCGAAACCAAAGGAATATAAGTAAGGGATGCTTATGATACTAGGAAGTCTAGTAAGCATCCCAAACTATCCTATGGTTGGGTTTTATATTTTTGAAATTGAAGTGATTTATTTGTTTGAGTTAAATTTTTATTAGAAATCTAGGACTTACAATTTCACAACACAAGACCATGGAAATGCCTAAAAGGTGAGGATTTCTGCTTGTAGCCCGCAAAGGGAAGTAGCAACCTCTGAACCTAAATCTAGGGAGCTTTGATGAGGGCCAAGGCACGACCTAAATCTAAGATAAAAATGAGTATTTGGCTTACCTCCACAAGAGAGGATAAATCACCTGACTATTGAACTTGCAATCGCCTGGGAGTGGCCGCCAACTAACTCCTCTTATGATTTTAAATACATGTGAGCAAGTCATATGCCTTTGCAAGATAGCTAGGCTATTATTTATTTAGAAAGAGACTAAGTCCTTTAACACACTCCTAATACACTAGATCATGTAGGGAATAATTAATGAGTTAAATATAATGCAAATTTTTATTATGCTTTATTTTTAATTTTGGATAATTCATTTGACACAGGCTTTGGGATTCATATGCCTAATGCATGAGAAATTAGATTATGGGCCAAAATCAGCAGGAAAGGAGGTGTATTTTCACCTTGGCTCTCAAAGGTCAAGTCAAGTTCCATGGTAAAGGTGGAAGCCCTCCATAACAAAAGTGAAACAAGATGCTTTTTTTATGCATGATGTGAAAATATACAACATCCAGCTAATTGGTTGCTAAATCTTTTATCTTGCTTTATAACCTAGGCTTTAGGTAAGGTTATGAGCTATTAATTTTTAGTTTTAAGTTGAATAAATTGGATAAAAAATTTATTTTTTAAGAGTCTAATCGTATCCAGGTCATTCATCAAAGTAAGGAAGAAACTAGGAAAATATGTCATCTTAATGCACAAGCTAAACAAACATCAAATAATTTATAAAGCTAGCATGAAAGAATAAAAGGCCTTTTGTGGTCAGGATCCACCGCACAAACCTAAAAATAAATTGGGTAGCCGAGCTCTACCTTTATACAGCCCAGATTACAAATGAGTTAATTACAATCAAGAAGGAATTCATGTTATGGGCGTCTTCGTTCTTCATTTCTTCTTTCTTCCTTCTTCTTTTTTCTTTCTTCTTTTGGTTGGTTGGAATGTGGTTGCTTCGAAGGCTTCACATGGTACATAAGACATAGTCTTATGACCAATGTTCATCCTAATCCTCCATAACAATCATTCCAAATCCTAATTGCAAAATTACATGAAAATAGGAAAAAAGTAAATCTAAATAAAACCTGCAAAATAGAGATTAGCTAAACAAACCGCACAATCCCAAGCATGTATATAAATAAATTGGACTTAGCACCCCCACACATGGGTAACCAAGTCCACCTGGCCTATTTTGGATTATGCTTAGGGGTATAATTAACCCGCACAGCAAAAAGTATTTAAATTTTTATTACAGCGCCCCTTAAGCACAATCCCCTGCAGAAGATATGGTTAGACTAAGATCATCCTACCATTCAGTCTATGCACATACACCCTAACATCCAGACTAAAACTTCACATAATAAAATAAAATCAAGCATCAAACCATGCACCACCCTAACATAGGACTAGAAGTGATGACTTAGCCTAATGTGTGTGCCATTTAAGGCTTGTGTGGTATGTCTTAGCTAGGCTTTAAGGTTAGAGTTTTCTAAGTATGAAGGGTTCAACTTAGAGGGTGATTTCATTTAAGGGGGTTTAGTTGATTTGGTTAAGTTTTATTTCATTATTTGATTTGGTTTGAATGAACTTATAATTAATTACAAAGTGTTATAAAGAGAGGAAAAGAAAAGAGGACTTCTCTTTCCTCTCTACCTTAAGTAATTTCTAAAGTAGATTCATTAATGATTTTTATTTTAGTGAATATTTTATTATGCGTTTTAATTAATCCTAAGTTTATATTTTCCCTAAACAAACTTATTCAAAGAGAAAGGTATTTTAAGATTAAGTAAAGTAAATTACTATCACAAAACACACAACACTTTATTTCTTTCCAACATGTGTAACATGCACATGGATGAATCCTAAGCATATATATACATGCAAGTGAAAATGTTAGCACACCTTAATGATGAATGCTAAGAGATATTACTTGAGGAAATTTTGGAATGTTTCAGGTATGCATGATTTTGTTAAGTAGAAAGAGAAGGATTCTTTTATCCATTATTCATATGCACATTTACATGTATGAAAGACATAAGTGAGTACGACACCATTATTTTCTACACCAGGGGTGTAAGGTATAAGACCTACTTGGGGTTACTTAAAGCCTCGCAATCCTAGGATGTCCAGACTAATATACCACTTTTCGTAAATACATGTACATGTACAAAAAGAAATGAATGGAAAAAGAATCTTGCAAAAAGTTTATGTTTGTTTGTTTTGATTTGGTTATGCAATTTACATGTATAAATGTGAAGGTCACTCTTAAAGGATAACATAGGAATGAATAGGAATGAATTTAAGCAAGTTTTATGTTCTTTTCAAATGAACTATACATTGCAAATCCTATTCAAAACTATGTTAAAAGAGAAGATAAGGAAAAGTCACATCATGCACATTTTATATTATACTCACATGCAAGCTTATAAGTAATTATAAGTAGCATACCTTTCATTTTTAATATTTGATTTCTAAGTTTTGAAAATAATTTTGGATTTAGTAGTGATAATAGCCATTCATATTCTTACTTTAGCCAAAACATGCAATTTGACATAAAGGAAACATTTCATTTTAATTTGATTTTTCAAAAGACATGAATGCATGATTTTCATATGACATACACATTTAGCATGCTTGGAAATAAATGAAGTGATGCAAGCATGTAATTTCGTTCACCTTAATTAATTCCTAAAGACAATCCTATGGAATAAGATTATTTAAAGTGAATCAAATTATTTAAAGAAATTTTTAGTTTAATTTTGAGTTTGATTTGAATTTAAGAAATGTGAAAACGTTTGTTGGTCCTAACCCATCTCCCACATGTGTATTTTTTTAGTTTAATTTTTAGAACCATTAGATTAATTTTATGTTTTGTTTAGGTTAAGGTGTAAATTAAGTTCATTAATTACCCCTTACCTAGACCTCCTTAACATAATTATTCAAAAAATTGTGAGCTAACAAATGAAATGCAACCGCATTGAATTTAAATCAGCAATGCACCCTAAGAAAGAAAGGGCCTAATGCAATTGGCTCATAATTGATGATTAATTAAGCTAAAGAGTTTAATTAAGTACTTTCATAACCCTTCCCACACATGTAAGTTAGATTTGATTTTCTTAAGCTTACTTAGGTTATTGAACAAATAAGTATTTACCTAACAAAGAAGTGATTAAGTTCAGATTGGTTTTAAAATTTTGATTAAGTTAATTAAGAAGGTTATTAGTGGATTAACCCTTAATTAGGTTTAGATTAAAGAAGAAAGAGGTTTAGGGAATAGCTTAAGGAAAAAATCCAAAAATTATTCCATAAACCTCCTGATCCCTTAAACAATATTTAATTATCTTAATTAAATGATTAAACTACTATTCATATGCTTAATTACCCTTAATTACATTAAGAGAGTGATTAGATATTCATTAATTAATTTTCCTAATTAACCCATTAATAAATTCCAAGAAAATTAGGGGAGGCAGAGGTCATCTCCCAAAACATGCCTAAGAAGTTTGAAATTTATTATTGAAGTCATTAAGTATTAATTAGGATTATTAAGATTTCAAATAAACCCAAATTAAGGAAAACTTACTATTCAAAATGAATTTAAATTAATTTTATATTATACCCTTTTAATTATCTTTAAAATGAGCCCTCATTCATATTTTTATGATTTTTTTACATTTAGTTATATATTTTTGAAGTTTTAATGATTAAGGATAATTAAATAACCCTAATTATATAACTAATCCCGTCGGTGCCACATGGACCGCTGATGCAACGCACGATTTTCACATGGTGTGATGGGATTGATTATTTAAGTTATCAAATCGACTGCACAATCAACCGAAGGTGCTACATATTTTCTCCTTGGACCGTTTGATCAAAGATCAGATGGTCCGGATTAAACCCACAGTTTCTAAAGGGTTAATCAGTAGATCTAACATGGATTAATCAGGATCATCCATCCAAAACATGCGGGATGGATAGTTCATGATTCATCCCTGCCCTCGCATGCAGGAGACGACAACCATTCATCCCTTAAGGCTTGATCTGAGCTCACTTGAGCTCAGATTGAGCTAAGATCAAACCCACACCATCAAGAAGTAAGAAGAAGAAGATCCAACAATCAATTTTAATTGGGATGACACTTCCCTTAACAAAGGATAAAAGAATTTCTACATTAGGCTCAGTTTTGAAGCATACATTGCCGGAGGCTATCACCAGCTCTCCCAACCATTGAGGTAGCTTCGTCTAGTGGAGATGAAGCCATGTTAAAGGTTTGAAGGCTTGAGATCAAGTGGATTCTCCTATTGGCCAAGATGAGCTTTAAGTGCTTGTGTCTTTGGTTGAACTCTTCCTTCTTGTGGCTTAGGTGCTTGGAACTTGACTTGGGTGAGCTCGATTGGGTCCTCTGATGGTGCTTGCAAGAGGAATTGGGATCTGGTTGTGAATTGCGCAAGGTGGATTTCTCACTCACCTCCCCTATTTTTGGTTTAGGCAAAACCGAAAATAGAGAATTCAAATGAGCTTTGGAAACCTTGGAAGAGCTTGGCAATGCTTCCTCTGAGTTCCTACAGCTCAATTGACAACAAGTGATGTGGAATGAAGTGGAATTAGGGGGAGTATATCTCCCACTACAAGGATCGGATGGCCAAGCTTCTCCTTTCCGTTATGATCAAATTGATCCTATTGAGTGGGTTTGTTAGGCCATTTTAAGCTCCACATGGTTCAGTTTTGGCAGAGGAAGGGAGTGGAGGAGTTTCCATTTGTTAAATGAGGTGTGGGAGGTGATCCCATGTGCTCATTTTGAGTTGGGTGGTCAGTTTTGGCCTTGGGTTGGGTTTGGTTGATCCAAATCTATTAGGTCATGTGCACCACACTCATTAGTGTCCACTTGGTCCACTAAGAGGGTGCCAAGTGGCCATGAAAAGGATATGACCAAATTCCAAGTGGAATTAGCCATAGGTTACCCCTTGACCTAGGGGTAAAATGGTCATTTGGCTTTGATTTTAATTTGGGCAGATTTATAATAGTTTGAAATTGGGTTGGTCTAAATTTCAATGAATTTAGAGTTGATTTGATATCATTTGGCTCATGTTGACCCATTTAAGTAAAAATGGGTCAAGTTGACCAATTGGTCAAATTGGGTCAAACCAAGGAATGGGTCAAGTTCATATGGCCATTTGAAATATTTAGTATGATTGGTTTGATTCAATTTGATTTGTATTTGGTTTTGGTTCATTTGAATTCATTTAGGTCTAATGGGTCAAGTTGACCAATTTGACCCATTTGACCCAATTGGGTTAGGTCATGGGTTGGTTTAGGTTTGGTTGGTCATTTATTTTGGTAGCTTTGGTTTCAATCAATTTTTGTTTGGTTTGATTTTATCTTGATTTGACCTTTTAGGTCAAGTTGGGTTCATGATTAATTGGGCTAGGTTGGGTCTAGTTAGCCAATTGAGATTTTGGTCAAGTTTAACAAGTGATTTGGAATGAACTTGGCCCATTGGTTGCAATCAATTTGGCTCAGATCAAGATTTGACACATTTTGACTTTTTAGGTCAAGTTGGGTAAACTTGGTCAAGTGGCCAATTGGGCTAGGTTAGGCTCAAATGATGACTTGTTCAAGCTCAAACATTGATCATAAACTGGTTTCAATCAATGGTTTCAATCAATTTGGCCTATGATAGATTTTGGCTAGTTTGGGTTTCATTTTGGCTAATGTTGACTTGGTCAACACTTAGGTTTGACTTTGTTTGACCCAATTTGAGTGATTGATCATCTCATGATAATTGTTGCTTACAATGTGAAGCTTATGGGAGCTTAGTTCAATCAAATTTTGGTAGGATTAAAATTTGGCTAGAAAAATATACTTTAAGTCACTTTGAGTCAAGTGAGCCTAAGTGATCAATTAACATGATCAAGGCTTGATTCAAGTTTGATTGAACTGACATATGGACTTAAGATTGAAATATAAATCCATTTGCAAGTGATTTGGAGTCAAATGGGTTTTGCTTCTTTTGACAATTTCAAGTTCAAAGGATGAACATGGGTTTGATTTGGGTTTGATTTTTTAATTTAGTTTTGGTTTAATAATTGAATTTTATGTTTATATTTGATTTCATGATTGAAGAATTGATTGACTCATGAAGAAAATCCAAGGGTTTGAATTGATTTGAGGTTTATTTGACCAAGTTCAAGAATTTGACATGAAAGGGTTTAGGTTGGTTTTTTAGGTTGGATTTGAGTTTTGAATAGGTTTTGGGTATTTGAATTCATATTTCATTTATATTTGTGAATATAAATGAGAATATAAATGGGTTATCAAAAAATCTTTTGAATTTGAGGTGATTTGAATTTGATTTGAGCTAAATCCATAAGATGAAATTAAAGTGACTTAGGAAAGATTTTAGATTTTGGAATTCAATCATGGGTTTCAATCATTTTGAATTGATTCATGATTTAAGAAAATCAATTAACTTGGAATTGATTTGAGATTTGATTTGGAATTGGTTTGAGTTTAAAGTTGATTTGAATTTGTAATTGATTTCAATTTATAATTAGTTTGAATTTGGAGTTGATCAATTAAGTTGGAATTGATTTGAAATTTGATTTGGAATTGATTTGGAGTTTGAGTTGAAAGAAGAAAGTGAGGATTTGGTTCAAGCTATAGGGTAGGCAAGATTTCCTAACACCCCTAAGGCATGACCTATTCCTATAGCTAACTCTTCTAAGTCTCTAGGGTTAGGTTGAGTGTTCACCTAATCACTAGAAGTGTCTTAAAACTAAGGAACTCTTAGTGTCTAAGAGGAGTCCTATGTCTAAGATGGAGAGCTTGAGAGCTTATCCTAAAAATAAGGTCAACAAAGGGCACCTAATAAGTGTGGTGTGACTAACAAAGTACACTGCACATATTGGTGTTGACCAAAATGATCAACAACACCGAACAATCACAAGCACTAACATAAATGATCTACTCCTAATCCAAAGTGTAGAAGGAATCAAGAGTTTAGTGCAATGTGACTCTACTTATGTCAAGGACATAAGAGAGTAAAGGAGGAATCCACTAGGGATAGAGTATGTGAACCTTCCACTATGGAAAAGGTCCAAGTCAGCCACTAGGGGATGAGAGGTTTGATTTGATTTGAGTCTCATTAGGGAGAAATTGATTTGATTTGTTGATTTAGAACTTGGTGTTGCATTAGAGGCAAAAAAGTGAACTCTCCACTAGGGTAGCAAGTTCAAGTGATCCACTAAGGAGAAGAGGTTGTGAAATTCACTAAGGGATTAGAATTGGAGATCCATTGAGGGAACTAGAAAAATTTGCATCTCACTGAGGAGAAGTAGATCGATTTATTTTGATTTGATTATTTTGATTTGACTCCACTGAGGGAGATTGATTGGATTTGTTTTGTTTATTTTGACTCCATTGAGGGAGGAGTGTTGAATTTATTTTAAATTTTAAATTTTGAATTTTAGGTGGATCTGAAGGAGCCATGTTGGAGCTAACTGCATTTACCAATTCAAAGGGGTACTCTACCAACACATGATAGGATTAGCCAACCAAAAGGATTGCCTTTCAGTGTGCAGTGGTTAAGTTTAAGAAGAAAGCACGAGGACTCACATCTTCTAAAATATGGAACCACTGGGGTGATCGATTGCTTGTGCAATGAACCAAACCCGACCTAGGGCTGACTATTGAGTGATTCCGTTGGGGGACTTAAATCAGCTAAAAATAGTCAAGATTAATTTCATTTTTTTAGTTATTTTTGATGGATTCCATCGATTTATGTGGACTGCAGAATACCATTTGGTCTATAGATTTACTTATCCAAAGAGAGTAGTCTACCAACCACACAGTAGGACTATCCAATCAAGGGGGTGCCTTTCAGTTTGCTATGGTTAAGTTTAAGAAGAAAGCATGGGGACTCACATCATCCAAAAAAATGAACCACTAGGGTGATCAGTTACTTGTGCAATAAATCGAACCTGACCTAGGGCTGACTATTGAGTGAATGCCACTGGGGGACTTAAATCAGCTCAAATATAGTCAAGATTAATTTCATTTTTTATTTATTTTTGACAAATTTTGTTGGTTTGTGATGGATCACACTAAGAAGGAGCTTATATCAGCCTATACCTACCTCAGATTTATTAAACCAAAGGAAGTAGCTTCTCGATCGAGGGGATAACTATCCAACCAAAGGAGTGTCTTCTAGTTTTTAATGGTCAATTCAGGGGAAGAAAGCACAGGGACTCACATGTTCCACTACAAAAGACCATTGCGGTGATCGGTTGCTTGGGCAACAAATCAAACTTGACCTAGGGTTGCCTGTCAGTTTGCGATAGTCATGCTATAAAGAATCCATAGTAGACTTACATCTTCCAAAGTGGAATGACTGTTAGGATAACCTGCAAATTGAACTCGACCTAAGGGTGACTACGGAGAGAGTGTCGACTCTGGGACTTATCTCAACTCAGGTAGTCAGGCAATTCCTATAGGGAGTTCTGCTGACACTGCTCTAAAGATAGGATGCCTGCTTGGAATAAGGGGACCTTTGGGGACTTGAATTCTTAATCCATAAGTGAATATTTTATTTATTTATTTTGTTTGATTGATCGTGGACCCTGTTAGTTTGTGAAGGATTAAACTGAGAAGGAGCTTATATCAGCCTAGACCTATCTCAGATTTACTGAACTAAGGGAGAATCTGCGCATTCGCTAAACAAATTCTCTAACCACATGGGTGATTACTAGGAAAAGGGGACTGTCTAATCCAAAAGTAACCCGAGTAGTGTCTAAATGGGGTTGCAAAGGACGTGATCCAAGTAGAGTGCCCATAGGGAGAAGGGCCGCTAAGGGCTTTATCCAAAACCCTAGAGAAGATAATATGCATAAGTATTCGGTGGCCAACTCAATGAGAAAGCGCGAGGACTCACATCTACCAAGAGTGGTGTATCCATCTGAGTCAGCAAAGAGAACATCAACAACTAAGGTGCCCATTGATTGCAATAGCCTCAGAAGAAAGCTCACATCTTCCTATAATGAAATTGTTGATAGTCAGTCTTCTCATGTGCTATTAAGGGCGACTATTGAGTGAATGACATTAGGGGACTTATATCAAAAAGTAAGAAGAGAAAGGGGCCTCTGGGGACTTATCCTAAACCTCAAATATACAACCTAGTGATCATGATGATTAGTTTGAGAAGAAAGAGGGACTCACATCTTCTTAAATAAAATCAACATGAGGTAGCTGGCAAGTACCAAACCAAATAAGGTTTACAATGGTCAAGTGGAAGAAAGCAGGGACTCACATCCGATAAATGACCACGGGTGACATACTAGCAAGGTAGCATGTCCAAAGCCTAATGAGTGAGTGTCATAGGGGCTTGCTCCCACATCATCTAAAAAGATTTGTGTTTATTTTTTGCTTTTGTTTAAGGAATAGATTGGGTTATCTCACACCTACCCTAAACATGCTGGGAATTTGATGAAATGTGCCATGGAAGGGAATCCCACCAAGAAAGGATGATCGCTTGGGTTCTCTCACACCTAACTTAGTTGTGCTAATCAGAAAGGATGCCTCTCTCAATTATTCTAGTAATAGAATTGTGTTTGATTGTTATGAAAGAGGGATAGGATGCCTCTTGGGTTTTCTTACACCTATCCTAAACACGTCGTGGTGGATTCACAAGACAAGCAAACAATGCTTCGAAAGAAGAGGAGATTTTTATGAATTATAATTGAATTTTGTTTTTTTGTTGATAATTGTTTTCAAACATATTTTATGAGTAATATTTCTTTAAATAGAGCCCATTAATTGGAAGCATTGGGTGTTCCCCTTTACAATCAATGAGCTAATAAGATCCTCCTTGGTAGGCCTTCTCTATGAGAAAAAGGCCTTCCCACGTGGGTTCAAATTTGCCTCCCATCATTCGACGGGTAACAATTGGTCTCCTTAGGACTAATACAAGTTTTCCTACTTGAAAATCCCTAGGGTGGATCAGTTTGTTATGAGCTTGAATCATTTTGGCATTGTACAACTCGAGGTTTTGGCACGCCTGTAGGCATCTCTCCTCCAAACCTTTGAGCTCTTCTAACCTCAACTTTGTATTCTACTCGGTAATGATCTTACTACCCAATGTTATCCTTAGTGATGGGAGTTGAACTTCTAATGGTAGAACGGCTTTGGACTCATACACTAAGGAGAACAGGGTAGATTGAGTTGAGTGCAGGGTGCCCACAAAGCTTCAACTAACTCATACCATGCCATTATCGTTGAGCATCTTCTTTAGTATTTGGATGAGAGTTTTGTTGAATTTTACTATTCCTCTGGGTAGTAGATGGTGGAGTATCTCCAATCTATACCATGTCTTTTGATCTTGGTGCTTTTGAATTAGTATTATATAATTCATCATCAAACCTATATATGATATAGTTCTTAAAAAATGAAGCAAAGATGTGACCTCTGGGATTGCCTCACTTAAAAAAAAGTAGCGATAGAATAAGATAACCTTTGGAAGAAGGAGGATTGATACCCTACAACACTCAAATGGCCATGAATGTGTAGAGGAATGTTGATTGATGTAGACCACCGTAGGACGATGGAATCTTCTAGATACATCCATGCAATCTATAATCATCGATGGCCAGTAATATCCTAATCTATTAATTTTTTCTTTCATCTTCGGATCGGATTGATGTGCTTCACATAAACCTAAATATACCTCGATCATGATTCTATGGGCATCGTGTTTGTCTAAACAACGTAATGACATTTGATCGAAAGATCGTTGATATAAGGTGCCATCCACGAGAGATGGAGCTCGCTTTCACCGATGGACTTGGATTTCTCTTGAGGTAGTTTGTTGGTGTTCATAATCTATTTGCCTCCAACTCCTTGTCCTTATTGGCAATGGCAACCTCCCTTCAAGAGAAAGTCTCTCTCAATGTTCAACATCAATAATAGGACTATTTTGGACTCTTATTGGAATGGACTCATCTTCAGACATGCCAATTATTTGGAAAGTTTTAAAAGCATCTACTATCGTTATCTACTTTTGTAGATGGTGTCATTAGGGATTTGGGCCAACAGTTCCATGGTATACTCATGGTAATGATGAAACTTAAGTTTGAGAACTTTGTAGGACCCAACAATGTGGTTGATGACCAATTAAGAATCCACATAGATGTTGATGCTCTTGACACACACTGTAATGGCTAACTCTAGTCCAGTAACCAAAGCATCATACTCAGCTTCATTATTGGTGTAGGGATTGGAGAGATATTATGAGAATCTCATCACATCATAGTCTGGAGTTAAGAGAACTATTCGTACCCCTGCCTTTCCTGAAAGAGTAGATCACGGTTCTTCTCCTTTATGAAAGGAAGCTACACTATCAAAAATACATCTCCCAATGGTGGTTGTCAACCTCCCCTGAATTCTTGATTTATTCATTAAGGAGATCATCACTAAGTGAGGAATCAACAGGTAATGGGTGTGCTGCTAAGAAATTCGCTAATGCTTGTCCTTTTACCACATGGAGGGGTACAAATGTGATATCAAACTATGAGAGAATCATGGACCAATGTGCCAAATGTCTGGATAGTGTTGGTCATGTCATGAGATACTATAGTGGATTGGTTCTGAAAATTAAGTTCACCTTATGGGAAAGCATATATTGTTGTAGCTTTTGAGATGCAAAGATTAAAGCAAGGTAATGTTTCTTAATAGGTGGGTAGTTCACTTTAGTAGGAATCAAATGATGATTGAGGTAGTAGAGAGCACTCTCCTTCCCTTCGTTATTGGCTTGGGCCAACAAAACACCGAGGGGGTCATCTAATGCAGCAGTGTAGAGGAGGAGTGGCCTGCCTGTGATAAGGGCTACTAGAACTGGCGGCTTCACCAAATCCTTCTTGATATCTTCAAAGGCATGCTGACACTTATCATCCCACTCGAACTTGGCATCTTTTATGACATGTGCTGAAAATGGCTTGCATCTTCTCGATAGGTTAGAGATAAAGCGTCTTAGATACGCCAACCTCCCATGGAAAGATCTGAGTTGAGTTAAACTTCTGGGAGAGGGCACTTCTAAGATAACTTTGATCTTTTCTAGGATTTATTTATATTCCCCAGTGTCAGACAACAAACCCAAGAAATTTTCCTAAAGCTACTCCGAATGGACACTTCAGGAGATTCATTTTGAGGTTAAATTATCTTAATTGTTTGAAAATTACTCTCAAGTTAAAGAGATGGTCTTCCTTTTCTTTGCTCTTGACTACTAGATCATCAACATAGCACTCAACCTGATGATGAATGAGTTCATTGAAGATCAGTCATGGCCCGTATGTAGCACCAATTTTAATAAAGGCATGACTTTATAATAATAGATTTTGATCGGGCTTCAAAAAGTAGTGTTTCTTTCAACCTTGGGGGTCATCTTGATTTTGTTGTAGCCAGATGACCCATCCATGAAGAAGAGTACTGCATGAGATGAGATGATGTCCACCATTAGTTCTGGTAAAGGAAAAGGAAACTCATCCTTTGCACATGCCTTCTTTAAGTCCCTGAAATTGATGCATATGCGAATTTGGCTATTCTTCTTCTTAATTGGTACGACACTAGCTATCCAGGTAGGATATTTTTCTTCTCTGATAAAACCAGCATCGATCAATTTCTTGACTTCAAAAATGACCTGTTGTTTGATTTCTACCGCATGCTAGAGCTTGCTTGATAGGTTAGCATCTTGCTAGTTTGTGGACTACGCCAAGAGATAACGGCATCTCTTCACAAACTCCATGCAAAGAAGTCCTTAAACTCAATCAATAGCCTAACTAAGTCATTGGTTTCTTCTTCATTCAGCAACAAACGGATGTATGTCGGGCGTGAATTTTATTCCGTACTGAGGTTGATTTATTTAAGCTTGTCAATTATTGAATAGATCTTCTCTTCAAATTCTAGTAGTGCATCTTTGATTTGGAGATCATCTAGATCATCTAAAGTTTCTAAACACACATCCTCATAAGAGCTAATGTGATGTGAAAAGAACCTATCAGACTCCAGATGATTGGTGGTAACCAGACAGTAATCTCCATCATCGACTGGACCCATTGTACCGAATCCTAGTCTTGATCATGATTATGTATCTCTGCCTTTGTTGTTCCACAGCATCTTAAAGTACTCTGACCTATGCTTAGATCATGTATAAGGAACCAAACCCTTCTTTTCAAGATTAAGAACATAAGGCGAGTACCAATCAAAAGGAAATTCCATTAATTCTTTATGTGAATTATCCTCAAGTCCTACATTAGTTTTTGGACTTGAGGATGATGATCCCAATAGGAATCTCTTCTACTTAGCATACCTGGAAGACTGAGGGGCTTCCTTAGCTACTAAACCTTCAACTTTTTGAGAGGAAAGTGAGGTTTGAGCCAAGGTTCTTAACTGCTGCCTAATAGTTTCACATAAATTTGATTCAAATATATTTGTGCTTTCCCTGGAGGCATGGTCTTTATCGCTATCCAGCTCGAGTGTCACCTCCAATGGAACCCATCGAGGTTGGTAGGCTAATCACATTAGTCAATGATTCCAAGTCATGAATAGGATACCCCGTGAACTAGAATATAACCCTATCAAAGTGGTCAACTGTGGGGTCTCCCACCTTTAGAACTACCTCTATGTCTACCTCTGCCTCTGCCTGATGGAGGTTGAGTCATCCTCCCACATGTCCATATGATGGAATGAACTATCGGTGGAATGTGACATGCTACTTTCTTCCTGATCTCTCCATTTGGACTTCATTTTTTCTTTCTTTATCTTTATCTTCTTTTCTTCTTTAAATTTTGACCAAGTTCACGAGAAAAGGTGTTTTGAGGAAGATAGTAGGTCGTATCCTCATATATCTCAACCTCTCTGATTGAAAATGGCTTTTCATCTCCTTTGATATAGTATTCAATTCCATCCTTCTTGAACTTGATGCATTGTGGAGGGGCTTCTCGATCATCTAAACAATGACTTGTTTCCCCTTATCTTGAGGTGCCTGGAGGTAGAACCTGCCACCTGGAGGTTGACTTTGGTGATCTCTCGTAGGTTAGTGGAAGATTCTTGCCGTCTACCCTCCCTATGGGGACCTCGAATCGATGATTCTAAGTCTATCTTAAGAGGTTAACCCATAGTATTTAGAGAAGGAAAGTCTAACTCTGAATTAGAAAGAGGAAGATCGGAGTTGTTATAATTGTTGTTTAGACTTGGAGAGTTTTCAGAAAGAGTAGAAATAGAAAACCAATTAGAAGTGGCACATATATAATTCAAACTAGCTTTATTCCTTGATTTTTTGGGTTTTGAAGGAGGTACATAGTAGAAATCTAGTAAAGTAAGTGGGGTAAGGGATTTGATGCCCTCATCCACCGATACAAGATGTCTATTATAGGAAGAGCAGCAGAAGTAGAGGTGCTCACTGAAGTAATAGCAACTGGAGTAGTCGGTGGTTTTTACTTGGCTATCCCACTAGCATGGGCTGCCACTGCCGCTATTCGAGCTCTTACCTTCCCCAAGTTGTCCTGGATAACTTGCAAACCTTCCTTGATGTTGGAGGTTCGAGCTACCTCATGCACCTGCAAGAAAAGTTTATTGATTTTGGACACAATTTTGTTAGAAGTTCGGGATAAGGAGATATCCCAACCTTCATTGATTTTGGAAGGATCGCAGGTATCCCCAAGGATTACCCTAATGGAACTAGATGGTTATTCTACAAGGTATTCCTTGGGATAACTATAGCACCTATCTTGAAGTTATGCTCAAGCCAGTCATTGAATAATGTAAAGCAATCCTCCAAAACATGACCTAGCATGTGATGGTAGCGGCAAAAGTTAGTATCATTGCTTTTGCCCACTTCCTCTGGCCTTCTAGGCTCGGGTAGCTGAAAATTAAGCTTCTTTAAAAGATTCTTAAAGATTTTATTGATTGCCACACTTTTAAATGAATATGGTTTATTTAGTTTATCCATAAGAGTAGGTGGATGGCTACGGGTATGTGTATGTCACTGTGGATGGTAAGGAGGAGGTGGTGAAGGCAATGGAGGCTTGCGACAGGATGGCCCTGGTGGTGGTGAAGGTGAAGTGGCGGTGCTCGAGGTCTATCATACTCCTGGCACCTTCCTTGTCATCTTATCAGCCCAAACTTCTTCTCATAAGCTTTCTGTGGCTTCAACTTTGTTGATTGTTCCAGAAAAGGCAACTGTTTAGCTTCTCCTTGTAACCTAGCTGCCTTATTGATTAACTTCTCAAATGTTTTGATGGTAAAACCTTTGAGCATGAAGGAGACCGATCCATAAATATTCTTCAATAGAATTTCAATGGCGTACTGTTCAGACAGCTATGGTTTATATTTCATACTCAAATTATGCCATCTGAGTAAATAATCAATAAGGGACTCACCTGGGTGTTGTTAAGCCACAACGAGATCGCCTACAGTCACCCTTTGCTGAGCTCTAGCAAACCTTTTAATGAAGAGTTGCTCCAACTCAGCAAAAGTCTTCACTAAACTGTTGAAAAGTTCAGTGTATCAATTGAAGGCTATGCCTGCTAAGCTGTCAATAAAAAGATGGAATAGAAGAGCATCACTGCCACCAACATTGCAATGTATGAAGTGCTATGGTTTGTTCCTGCCATCAAGCTCTTGAAAGAAGGTGGCACAAACCCTTAGATATTGGATGGCATCAATTCCTCCGGTAGGTCTACCCTTTGGAATCGATGATCCTCGAGCCAACACTTATCACTTGCCGCTCAACCATAGTTTTAATATCCTTTCTTGTATGGAGATACTATCCACTACCTTCTACAAGTGTGCCGCTCGCCGAGGTAAAGTCTTTGATCCAAGACATGCAACAACTTTGGTTGACTAGTCTCTACAATAGTATGATGCACTGCCTGGGCTTAGTTCTGAAGTGCCAAAACTGCTACCAGCAAGTCTTCAAGCCTCTTCCCCATCCTATCTATTTTTTCATCTTTTTGCTTTAATTGTTGAAGGAGGAGTTGGGTTGAGTAGGGTGTGCCTTCTTGCTCGGTCGCAGCACCTTCCGAAGTCTGCTAATCATGAAGGAGGAAACCCCTGGTGTCTACCATATGTACCCCTATTGAATCCTCTAATAGATCATCTTCATTAGGATCAAAACTGACCTTCTCATCCTCTAAATCGGACCAGGCATATCCTAAGATCTCTTGTTTCTCCACTAGATACTGAGCTACAATGTCATCTAGGAGTCGATCCAGCTGAACAAGTACAAAAGATTGATGCTGACCGGTAGTAGGATCACTATCATGAATAAATAGACATCTAACCTCTCTTTGAGAGCTAACTATGGCTACGCTCACTAAAAGATGATACTCGCTATCATTTCTTGAGTGGTACCCTAGGATCTATTATGGATGATTGAGCCTACTCTCCTTTACTACTACCTCCATACACTGCTGATATGGTGGTGGTAATGGAACAACTGCTATGCTCCATGGTCTCCACCCATTCTTCACCACAACTGGGGTAGGAGGTCGAGCAGGAGAGCTTGACCTCACCTTAGTTGGTGATGTAGATGGAATGGGATCTCTTGGCCATAGCCGGATCACCAATGGGGCTCTCTTCACCCGGATGCAGCCTTCATGGCCTTACAATAGTGGATGATGGAACATGTACCGAGATGGTGGAGTAGAGGGTGGGTGGAGGCACCACCGACTCTCTAAATAGGAGCTCCTCATGGTGGGAAACCCATCAAGATGTTATTATATGAGCGGGTAGCACATGGAAAGTTAATAAGTGATCTTGACTACTTGTTGTACCTCAGCTCAGCTGGTAATATGCATAGCCTCCCTCGCCCTCCACCTAATATGTCACAACATTGTTGGAATGATGAATGTAAATCAAACGGTCGACTGAGTGTAAGCTCACCTACCAACACAAAATTGACTCCTCGACACCGATAGGAACCTAAATTGTACTATAAATCAAATCCTCAACATCCTCATCGATCCAGGAGAAAGTGGAACTTATTTTCTGGATGGGAAACCATCCTAGAAACTCTACTACCTGGATCTCCAACTCCTTCTCATGATACCATTTGATCATGTTTTTATTTTGGCACCAGTCCAGGTAAAGATCCATCAAGGTGGAGACAATCTGAATCAGCCTCTTGGAGCCAATGAGTGGGTGCTAGCCTGCATCAAGCACAAGGGGAACAACTAGGCCGGAATGCTAGATGTGAGAACTACCATGCCTCTTCTTGAGAGAATCTCAATCATATGGTAACCTAGATGATGGCTTCACCACAGCACTGGTATGAGGGTGGTATGATCCTAGCCCCTCAAAGCCTCACCAAAATGGATGAGGTGGGCAAGTCAATAGAGGTCACCCATCCTTCTATCCCAAAGGAAATGTAAAGACATATTTTGTCAGACAGAACCGCATTGAACTAAAATTGACTTCCTCAAAGTCTAGTATTGAAAATAAGTTCAAATGACGCTATTGATTTTTGAATTTTGATTTAGAATTTGAACCCACTCAACAACTTGAAAGTGTTAAGTGGGTTCAAAATGAATTGAGAGAGATTTGAATTGGGGATTTTGAATAGAATCCATTTTCAACAAATTTGTGTATGTTGAAAATGGGTTCAAAATTTTTTGGAGAGATTGATGCTAGGTCCATATTTGATTTTGATTTTGATTATTGGGACCCTTCATTTAACAAATTTAAGTATGTTAAAGTGGGCCAATTGATTTGTGATTTTGAATCGACTTTGCAAATTTGGGTATGTGAGGTGTTTGAAAATAATTTTCTTATTTTGTTTACTTATTTTTGAATTATGTGTGAATTTAAAAATGGAATCTTTACTTAAAAAATTTGGGTATGCTAAATAAAGAATCCAAATGTGTTATTATTTTTGAAACGAGGATCTTTACTTAGCAAATTTGGGTATGCTAAATAAAGGATCCAAATGTGTTTTGTTTTTTTGATGATTTTGAAAAGAGAATCCTTAACAAACTTAGGTATGCTAAAGAAATCCAAATGTGTTTTGTGTTGATGATTTTTGAAGATACTATTCTTTACTTTAGCAAATTTGGGTATGCTAAATAAAGGATCCAATGTGTGTTTTGTGTTGATGATTTTTGAAGATAGGATTCTTTACTTTAGCAAATTTGGGTATGCTAAATAAAAGATCCATGTGTGTTTTGTGTTGATGATTTTGAAAAGAGGATTCTTAGCAAATTTAGGTATGCTAAAGAAATCCAAATATGTTTTATTTTGATGATTTTTGAAAAGAGGATTCTTAGCAAATTTAGGTATGCTAAGGAAATCCAAATGTGTTTTCTTTTTGATGATTTTAAAAAAGAGGATTGATAGAAAATTTAGGTAAAGTAAATCCAAATGTGTTTTATTTTTTTTGATGATTTTGTGAGGATTCTTAGCAAATTTAGGTATGCTAAGAAAATCCAAATGTGTTTTATTTTTGATGATTTTTGAAAAAAGGAATCTTAGCAAATTTAGGTATGCTAAGGAAATCCAAATGTGTTTTGTTTTTGATGATTTTTGAAAAGAGGATTCTTAGCAAATTTAGGTATGCTAAGAAAATCCAATTTTTTTTATTTGATTTTAATTTTTAAGAAAGGAGGATCTTCACTTAGCAAATTTGGGTTTGCTAAATGAAAGATTCAAATGTTGTTTTTTGATTTTTTTTTTTTAAATTTTGATTTTGATTTTTTCAAAAAGAGGGTCTTCACTTAGCAGATTTGGGTATGCTAAACGAAAGATCCAAATGTTGTTTTTGATTTTTAATTTTTAATTTTGATTTTGATTTTTGAAAAAGAGGATCTTCACTTAGAAAATTTGGGTATGCTAAATGAAAGATCCAAATGTTATTTTTTAATTTTTTATTTTTATTTTGATTTTTGAAAAAGAGAATATTCACTTATTAGATTTGGGTATGCTAAATGAAAGATCCAAATATTATTTTTGATTAATTTTATTTTGATTTTGATTTTTAAAAAATAGGATCTTCACTTAGCAAATTTGGGTATGCTAAATGAAATATCCAAATGTTGTTTTCTGATTTTTTTTTTTTTTGATTTTTTTTTTTTTTTGAAAAAGAGGATCTTCACTTAGAAAATTTGGGTATGCTAAATGAAAGATCCAAATGTTGTTTTCAATTTTTGATTTTGATTTTGATTTTGATTTTTGAAATAGAACATTGTTGATTTTATTTTGAAAAGATGATTGTTAATTTTCTTTTTGCAAATATGATTATTGATTTTGTTTTGAAAAATGAAATCTTCATTCAATAAATTGAATGAAGATGTTCATTTGTGATTTTGGAAAATATGATTTTGGATTTTATTTTTGAAAAGATGTTGTTGATTTTATTTATTATTATTAGTATTATTTTTAAATGTGATTATTGATTTTATTTTTGAAAATGATTAATTTGTTTTTAGGAAATCTTCATTCAATAAATTGAATGAAGATGCTCATTTGTGCTTTTGGAAAATATGATTTTTGATTTTATTTTTGAAAAGATGTTGTTGATTTTATTTTATTTTATTATTATTTTTTTTTTTAAAATATGATTGCTGATTTTATTTTGAAAATGAAATCTTCATTCAATAAATTGAATGAAGATATTCATTTGTGCTATTTGAAAATATGATTTTGCATTCTTATTTTTGAAAAGAGATTGTTGAAAAAGATGTGATTGCTGATTTTATTTTTTTTGAAAATGAAATATTCTTTCACTAAATTGAATGAAGATGTTCATTTGTGCTTTTTGAAAATATGATTTTGGATTTTATTTTTGAAAAAGAGATGATTGTTGATTTTTTTTTTTTTTTGAAAATGAAATCTTTATTCAATAAATTGAATGAAGATGTTCATTTGTGCTTTTTTGAAAATATGATTTTGGAATTTATTTTTGAAAAAGAGATGATTGTTGATTTTGTTTTTGAAAAGATTTGATTGTTGATTTTATTTTTTTTGAAAATGAAATCTTCAATCAATAAATTGAATGAAGATGTTAATTTGTGCTTTTGGAAAATATGATTTTGGATTTTATTTTTGAAAAGAGATTGTTGATTTTATTTTTGAAAATGTGATTGTTGATTTTGATTTGAAAATGAAATCCTCATTCAATAAATTGAATGAAGATGTTCATTTATGCTTTTTGAGAATATGATTTTGGATTTTATTTTTGAAAAGTTCCTACATATAACAATCATGAAGATTGTTAGATGAGGTTCTTTTTTGAAAATTTTGTGCAAACATTTTATTATGTGCATTTTGAAAAAATGATTTTTGGAAATTGATATTTTCATAAAGGATTTTCTTTATTTTTGGAATGAACCTTTCCTTACCATTAAAATGATAAGAAGAAAGTCTTTAGTTATTTCTTTTTATTAAATTTTTATTTTCACTCATTGGGGAACTAAAGACCCACACTGAGTGAGGTCCTAAAACCTAAAGATGTTGGCTAGCTTAGCTAAGGATGAAATAAACTAAGTTCCAATGGAAAGAAAGATAGTCTCTGACTATACAAAAAACCACTATCGATACTTGGAGACAACGATCATTTACCAAAGATGGAGAGAGGAACCTTCCCCTGTGGAGTCGCCAGAAAGCTCTGTGGTGAATTATTTTCTCAAATCTTCATCTAATCTTTCTGAAGAGAAAAGATAAAAATGAAGAACTAAAAATATTCAAACACTATTTGTGTTGGACACCAAGTAGATCCGTAGATGTTCTTATTAGAATGATCAGGAATGACATTGAGAAATGATGTACTATCTCGAGAGAGAGAAGTCACCATCCTACAATTGACCTAATCACCTTAATAAAGACTCCTAAGGACTATGGGTCTTTAGAATGTACCCGATATTCTTCCCCTACTTTACATGGAAAAGTAAAGCAGGGTTTATTTTAAATCAGGTTCTTTAAGTTCCCTATGGAACCAAGCCCCCATAGTTAATTACATCCTAAGGAATGGATTCCTTAAGAATACTCTCGATTAAGGTAAATGATCGTTGTCTCCAAATATTTCAAAGAAAGGACTATCAATCAATTGGTTTATTTTTAGAAGATCAAGTGGATTGATTAAGAGGAGGGAGTTATTATCAAAACCAAAGGAAGATAAGTAGGAAATGCTTATGATACTAGGAAGCATAGTAAGAATCCCAAACTATCCTATGGTTGGGCATTATATTTTTGAAATTGAAGTGATTTATTTGTTTGAGTTAAATTTTTATCTGAAATCTAGGACTTACAATTCTACAACACAATATCATGGAAATGCCTAAGAGGTGAGAATTTATGCTTGTAGCCCTCAAAGGGAAGTAGAAACCTCTGAACCTAAATCTAGGGAGCTTTGGCGACGGCCAAGGCACGACCTAAATCTAAGGCGAAAAATGGGTATTTGGTTTACCTCCACAAGAAAGGATAAACCACTCATTGGACTTACAACCACTGTACCAACTAACTCTTCCAATGATTTTAAATATATATAGGCAAGTCATATGCTTTTGCAAGATAGCTAGGCTGTTGTTTATTTAGAAAGAGACTAAGTCCTTAAACACACTTCCTAAGACACTAGATCATGTGGGGCATGATTAATGACTTAAATCTAATTCAAATTTTTATTATGTTTTATTTTCATTTTTAGGTACTTCATTTGACACGGGCTTTGAGATTCATATGCCGCATGAGAAATTAGATTATGGACCAAAATCAGCAAGAAAGGAGGTGTGTTTTCACCATGGCTCTCAAAGGTCAAGTTTCCGGCAAAGGTGGAAGCCCTGCAAGAGTGAAACAAGATGTTTTTTATGCATGATGTGAAAACATACAACATCTAGCTAAGGTTGCTAAATCTTTATTATAACATAGGCTTTAGGTGAGGTTATGAGTTGTTAATTTTTAGTTTTGAGTTGATTAAATTGGATAAAAAATTTATTTTTCTAAGAGGGTAATCACATCCAGGTCATTCATCAAAGCAAGGAAGAAACTAGGAAAAAATGGTATCTTATGCACAAGCTAAACAAACATCAAACAATTTATAAAGTTAGCACAAAAGAATAAGAGGCATTTTGTGGTCAGGCTCCACCGCACAAACCCAAAAATAAATTGGTGTTAAGCTCTACTCTTATATAGCTCAGATTATAAATGAATTAATTACAATCAATAAGGAATTCATGCTATGGGGGTTTTCATTTTTCATTTCATCTTTCTTCATTTCTTCTTTCTTCCTACTTCTTTCTTCTTTCTTCTTTCTTCTTTCTTCTTTTGGTTGGTTGTGGTTGCTATGAAGGCTTCACATGGTACATAAGATATAGTATTATGACCAATGTTCATCCTAATCCCCTATAACAATCATTCCAAATCCTAATTGTAAAATTACATGAAAATAGGAAAAAGTAAATCTAAATAAAACCTGCAAAATAGAGATTAGCTAAACAAACCACATAATCCCAAGAATATATATGAATAAATTGGACCTAGCACCCCACACATAGGTAACCAAGTACACCTATCCTATTTTGGATTATGCTTAGAGGTATAAGCAACCTACATAGCAAAAAGTATTTATATTTTTATTACAGCGCCCCTTAAGCACAATCCCTTGTAGAAGACATGGTTAGACTAAGATCATCCTACCATTCAATCTACGCACATACACCCTAACATCCAAACTAAAACATTACAAATAAAATAAAATTAAGCATCAAACCATGCACCGCCATAACATTGGACTAGAAGTGGTGACTTAGCCTAATGTGTGTGTCATTTAAGGCTTGTGTGGTATGTCCTAAGTAGAATTTAAGTTTAGAGTTTTCTAAGTATGAAGGGTTTAACTTAGAGGGTAGTTTCATTTAAGTGGTTTAGTTGATTTGGTTAAGTTTTATTTCAAGATTTGATTTAGTTTGAATGAACCTACAATTAATTACTAAGTTTTGTAAAGAGAGGAAAAGAGAAGAGGACTTCTCTTTCCTCCTTACCTTAAGTAATTTCTAAAGTAGATTCATTAATGATTTTTATTTTAATAAATTTTTTATTATGTATTTTAATTAATCCTAAGTTTAGATTTTCCCTAAACAAACCTATTCAAAGATAAAGGCATTTTAAGATTAAGTGAATTACTATCATAAAATACACAACAATTTATTTCTTTGCAACATGTGTAACATGCACATGGATGAATCCTAAGAATATCTAAACATGAAAGTGGAAATGTTAGAACACCTTAATGATGAATGCTAAGAGATATTGTTTAAGGAAAATTTGGAATGTTTCTTGTATGCATGATTTTGTAAGTAGAAAAGAGAGATTCTTTTATCCATTATTCATATGCACATTTACATGTATGAAAGACATAAGTGACTAAGGCACCATTGTTTCCTACACTAGGGGTGTAAGGTACAAGACCTACTTGGGGCTACTTAAAGCCTCACAATCTTGGGATGTCCAGACTAATATACCAATTTTTTTGAATACATGTGCATGTACAAAAAGAAATGAATGGAAAAAGATTCATGCAAAAAGTTTATGTTTGTTTGTTTTGATTTGGTTATGTAATTTACATGTGTAAATATGAAGGTCCCTCTTAAAGGATAACATAAGAATTAATTGGAATGGATTTAAGCAAGTGTTGTGTTCTTTTCAAATGAACTATACACTTTGCAAATCCTATTCAAAACTATGTTAAAAGAGAAGAGAAGGAAAAGTCACATAATGCACATTTTATATTATACTCACATGCAAGCTTATAAGTAATTATAAGTAGCATACCTTTCATTATAATATTTGATTCTAAGTTTTGAATAATTTTGATTTAGTAGTGATAATAGCCATATTCATATTCTTACTTTAGCCAAAACATGCAATTTGACATAAAGGAAACATTTCATTTTAATTTGATTTTTCAAAAGACATGAATGCATGATTTTCATATGACATACACATTTAGCATGGTAGGAAATAAATGAAGTGATGGAAGCATGTAATTGTATTCACCTTAATTAATTCCTAAAGACAATCCTATGGAATAAGATCATTTAAAGTGAATCAAATTATTTAAAGAAATTTTTAGTTTTGTTTTGAGTTTAATTTGAATTTAGGAAATGTGAAAGGGTTTGCTGGTCCTAACCCATTTCCCACATATGTGTGTTGTTTTATTTTAACTTTTAGAACCATTAGATTAATTTTATGTTCTGCTTAGGTTAAGGTGTAAATTAAGTTCATTAATTACCCCTTACATACACATCCTTAACATAATTATTCAAATAATTGTGAGCCAACATATGACATGCAACCACATTAAATTTAAATCAGCAATGCACCCTAAGAAAGAAAGGGCCTGATGCAATTGGCTCATAATTGATGAATAATTAAGCTAAATGGTTTAATTGAGTACTTTCATAATCCTTCCCACACATGTAGGTTGGATTTGATTTCCTTAAGCTTACTTAGGTTATTGAACACCTAAGTATCTCCCCAGCAAAGGATTGATTAAGTTTAGATTGATTTTGAAATTTTTATTAAGTTAATTAAGAAGGTTATTAGTGGATTAATTCTTAATTAGGTTTAGATTAAGGAAGAAAGGGAGTTTAGAGAATAGCTTAAGAAAATTATCTCAAAATTATTCCATAAATCTCTTGATCCCTTAAACATTGTCTAATTATCTTAATTAAATTATTAAACACTATTCACATGCTTAATTTCCCTTAATTACATTAAGAGAGTGATTAAGGATTCATTAATTGATTTTTCTAATTAACCCAATAATAAATTCCAAGAAAATTAGGGGAGGCAGAGGTCATCCCCCATAACATGCCTAAGAAGTTTGGAATTAATTAATGAAGTCATTAGGGAATAATTATGATTATTAAGATTTAAATAAACCTAAGGAAAATATTCAAAATCAAAAATAATTATTTTTATTATCTTTCTTTAAAATGAGCCTCATTCATATTTTTATTTTTCTACATTTTGTTATGTATTTTGAAGTTTTAGTGATTAAGGATAATTAAATAACCCAATTATATAACTAATCCTGCCAGCACATGGATGCGGCTTTCCATGTGGCATTGAGATTGTAAATCGCATCAAAGTAAGCCGCCGCTACACGTTTGCTCCATAGACCGTTTGATCAAAGATCGACCATGATTAAACCAGGTCTAATCGCCGCCCATCCAAAACATGGATGGACGGTCCATGATTCATCCCTGAGCTCACCTGCAGGAAATGGTGACCTTCCATCCCTTAAGGCTTAATTTGAGCTCAGATTGAGCTAAGATCGAGCCCACACAATAAACAAGTAAGAAGAAGAAGATCCAACGGTCAATTTCAATTGGGGTGACACTTCCCTTCATAAAGGACCAAATAATTTCTACACTAAGCTCCGTTTTGAAGCATACCTTATCGGAGGCTATCACCGATGCTCTCAACCATCGAGGTAGCTTCATCTAGTGGAGATGAAGCTCAAGGTTTGAAGGCTTGAGATCAGATCTCCTACCAAGATGAGCTTCAAATTCTTGTGACTTTGGTAACTCTTCCTTCCGTGGCTTGTGCTTGGATTTGGGTGACTCATTTGGTCCTCTGATGGTGCTTGCAAGAGGAATTGATGTGGTTGAGTGGATTTCTCTCACCTCCCCTATTTTTGGTTTAGGCAAAACTAAAAATGGAGAATTTAAATAAACTTTGGAAACCTTTGGAGAGCTTGGCAATGCTTCCTCTGAGTTCCTAGAGCTCAATCAACATCAAGTCATGTGGAATGAAGTGGAATTAGGGGGAGTATATCTCCCTCTACAAGGATCGGATGGTCGAGCTTCTCCTTGCCATTTTGATCAAATTGATCCTATTGAGTGGGTTTTTTAGGCCATTTTAAGGTCCACATGGTTCAGTTTTGGCATAGGAAGGGAGTGGAGGAGTTTCTATGTGTTAAATGAGGTGTGGGAGGTGATCCCATGTGCTCTTTTAAGTGGGTGGTCATTGGGTTTGGGTTTTTGACCCAAACCCATTGGGTCATTACACTCATTAGTGTCCACTTGGTCCACTAAGAGGGTGCCAAGTGGCCATGAAAAGGATATGACCAAATTCCAAGTGGAATTGGCCATAGGTTACCCCTTGACCTAGGGGTAAAATGGTCATTTGGCTTTGATTTCAATTTGGGTAGATTTGGAGTTTGAAATTTCAAATGAATTTGGAGTTGATTTGATATCATTTGGCTCATGTTGACCTATTTAGGTCAAAATGGGTCAACTTGGGTCAAGTTAACCAGTTGGTCAAATTGGGTCAAACTAAGGGTTGGGTTAAGTTCATATGACCATTTAAAATATTTTGGTATTATTGGTTTCAATTTGATTCATATTTTATTTTGGTTCATTTGTATTCATTTAGGTCAAATGGGTCAAGTTAACCAATTTGACCCATTTGACCCAATTGTGTTAGGTCATAGGCTGGTTTAGGTTGGTTGGTCATTTGAAATGCTTTGGTAGCTTTGGTTTCAATCAATTTTGGTTTGATTTTGATTTTTGAATTTGACCTTTAAGTCAAGTTGGTTCATACCAATTGGGCTTTGGTCAAGTTCAACAAGTGATTTGGAATGAACTTGATCCATTGGTTGCAATCAAATTGGCTTAGATCAAGATTTGAATCATTTTGACTTTTTAGGTCAAGTGGCCAATTGGACTAGGTTAGGCTCAAATGATGACTTGGTCAGGTTCAAACATTGATCATAAACTGGTTTTGATCAATGGTTTCAATCAATTTCGCCTATGGTGGATTTTGGCTAGTTTGAGTTTCATTTTGGCTAAGTGTTCAATTGGTCAACACTTAAGTTTGACTTAGTTTTTCCCAATTTGAGTGATTGATCATCTCATGATGATTGTTGCTCACAATGTGAGGCTTAGATGGGCTTAGTTCAATCCAATTTGGGTAGGATTAGAATTTGGCTCAAAAAGGTACTTTAGGTCACTTTGGGTCAAGTGAGCCTAAGTGGTCAATTGTACTTGATCAAGGCTTGATTCAAGTTTGATTGATCTCACATATAGACTTATGATTGAAATAAATATATTTGCAAGTGATTTCAAGTCGAATGGGTTTTGATTCATTTGACAATTTCAAGTTCAAAGGATGAACATGGGTTTGATTTGGGTTTGATTTTTGAATTTAGTTTGGGTTTGATGATTAAAGTTTATGTTTATATTTGGTTTCATGATTGAAGGACTGATTGAATCATGAAAAAAAAATCCAAGGGTTTGAATTGATTTGAGGTTGATTTGACCAAGTTCAAGAATTTGACTTGAAAGGGTTTAGGTTGGTTTTTTAGGTTAGATTTGAGTTTTGAATTGGTTTTTGCTATTTGAATTTATATTTCATTTATGTTTGTGAATATAAATGAGAATATAAATGGGTTATGATAAAATCATTTGAATTTGATTTGAGCTAAGTCCATAAGATAAAATCTAAGTGACTTAGGAAAGATTTTATATTATGGAATTCAATCATGGGTTTCAATCATTTGGAATTGATTCATGATTTGAGAAAATCCATTAGAATTGATTCAATATTTGAGAAAATCCATTGGAATTGATTTAAGATTTGAGAAAATCAATTAAATTGAAATTGATTTGAGATTTGATTTGGAATTGGTTTGAGTTTGAAGTTGAATTGAATTTGGAATTGATTTTAATTTGGAATTGGTTTGAATTTGGAGTTAATCAATTAAGTTGGAATTGATTTGAAATTTGATTTGGAATTGATTTTGAGTTTGACTTGAAAGAAGGAAGTGAGGATTTGGTTCAAGCTATAGGGTAGGCAAGTTTTCCTAACACTCCTAAGGCATAACCTATTCCTATGGCTAACTCTTCTAAGTCTCTAGGGTTATGTTGAGTGTTCACTTAATCACTAGAAGTGTCTTAAGACTAAGGAACTCTTAATGTCTAAGAGGAGTCCTATGTATAAGATGGAGAGGTTGAGAGCTCATCCTAAAAATGAGGTCAACAACTGGGTGTTAGGATTACTTATGCGTAGACTGGATGTTAAGCCATTATTAGCCTGATGATATTTTCTATAAGGGATGATGCTAAAGGGGCCACAGAAATGATAAATAAATATAAATATTTTTTGCTTGTAGGTTACTCATTCCCCTTTACATAATCCATATTCGGACATATGGGCTTGGTTACCTATGTGCAGGGTGCTAAGTCCAAATTTATAGAACATGATTGCTTAGTTTGTATATATGTTTAGCTAACATCTGTTTTGCAAGTCTAGTTAGATTTTATTTTTCATAAATATGTAATTTTGCAATAGGAGTTAGGCTTATTATTATGGGGTTTAGGATGAGCATTAGCTAAATGGCAAAGACTTGGGAGGCTCTATGAAGCCTTGAGTAAATCAAACCAAATCAAAAGGAGAAGGAAGAAGGAGGAAAGAAAGACAAGAAGTTGAAGACCCTCATAGAATCTATTTCATTATAATTGTAATACTCTTTTATGATCCAGATTGTATAAGGGTAGAGCTCAGCTACCCAACTTTTTTTCTTTTCTGGGGTGTACGACAGTACCCAGTCACACTAGCCTTTTATTCTTTTATGGAAATTTATGAATGTTTGATTGTCATATTTAGCTTGTGCAGTAGAAATGTCATGTTTTTCATTGGTTTCTTAAGTTTGATGATTGAATGTGTGGCCTGGATGCTGTAGACTCTTTAGGATAAAATTAATTATTTATATTCCTACTAATAACTCATAACTAAATTCTAAAATAACTCATAACCTCACCTTAAAGTTTAGATTGTAATCAAGATAATTAGAATATTTATCAATCCCTTAGCTGAATGTTGAATGTTATAACATCTTGCTTCACTCTTGAATAGGGAGGGTATCCATTCTTGCACGGCAGAGGAATGTTTGACCTTTGAGGGCATTCCTTGTAGTGGATAACACCTCCTCCCACTGATTTAACCCATAATCTAATTTCATCATGCATTTAGGCATAATTGTCCTAAGCCTTTGTCCAGATGAAAATGTCAAAATGATATAAAAATTATAAATTTTGCATTAGTCTAAGTCATGACTTCATGCCAATCATGATCTAGTCTCTTAGGGAGTGAGTCTAGGACTCTAGTTTCTTTCCTAATTAAAATAATAGCTTAGCTATTTTGCACTTACATAAGATTGACCTACATGGTTTTAAAGCATAGAAGGTGTTAGCTGGAGGCCACTCGAGGTGGTTGTAAGTCTAGAAGAGTTGAGATGGGTTTGTCCTCTCTTGTGGAGGTAAACCACTATGTCCCATTTTCCTATTAGACTTAGGTCATGCTTTTAGCTTGTGCTAAAGCATTCTAGATCTAGGATCCGAGGCTATTCATTTCCTTCAGGCTACGAGTATAAGTCCACACCTCTTAGACATTTCCATAACCTTGTGTTGATGGATTATAAGTCTTAGTATTCTAATAAAATTTTAACTCAAATAAAAATGAACTCTCTCCTTTAAATGTATAAAGTCTCACTATAAGGTAGACTAGAATGCTCACTAAACTTCCTCGTATCATGAGTGCTCTTTGTTTATCTTCCTTTGGAATATGAAAATATGTCTCCCAAATTGAACTTCCCCACTTGATTTTCAAAAATACAAAATACTTTGATAGTCTAACTTTGAAATCTTTAGAGATATTTATTAGCTACTTTAATTGAGAGTTTTCTTAAGAAATTCCTATTTCCTAAGATGTAACTAACTATGGAATCTTGTTTCCATAGGGAACTAAAGAACTTGGTATAAAATAAACACTGCTTTACTTTTCCCTGTAAAGTAGGCGAAAGATCTTTAGTATATACGAAGACCCATCTGCCATAGGAGTTCTTATTAGGTGATTAAGTCCATTGTAGGGTGATGCTTCCATCTTTTGAGATGGTACATCATACCTCAATATCATACCCGATAACTTCAATCAATATCCTCTAAGATCTGTATGGTGTCCAAATGACTCCAAATTAAAACATCACAGGTTTTTCTAGCGACTCTGCTAGGGATAGTTCCTCTTTCCATCTTTAGTAGTTAATCATTATCTCCAAGCATTGATAATGGACTTATATTTTATGTAAGTCCAAGACTATCATTCTTTCCATTGGACACCTTGCTAATTTTATCCTTAAGTAAGAGTGGTCAACATCCTTTAGGTTTTAAGACCTCACACTAGCAAGTATTAAAACCCATATTGGACCTCCAATAGGTAAAAAAAATTCACCAAAGAAATCACACAAAAATAATTCAAGCAAAATCAAGAACTTCTTACCACTAGCTTGGTAAAGTAAGGTTTGTTCAACATTTTTAAAATCCTAATTATGTTTAAAAGAAAAGCAAAACATTCTTCTCCAAAGTTTTAAATCTCTCCAACATACACATGAACCCCATTTAACATAATCAAATTTATTAAATGAGGGTTCTAATTTAAAGTCAAAAGTCAAGTCAATAATAATCAAAGCAAAAGTCTAATTCTATGTCATTCTCTCTCTCAACAGTGAAGAAGAAACCCCAGTGCTCTCTTCCTTCAAGCAATCAGTCATCATGTATGCCAAAAAGCCCATCTTTTCCTTTGGCTCTGGTGTAGATTTAGCCATGGATTAGGCCATACTCACCTCGGCCCCCATCATCAAGTTTGGCTTGGGTTTTGAGCACTTCAAAGTCACCTGTGAGGAACCTGCCCTCATAACTATTAGTAGGGAGGAGGTGGCCGACAAGAAGCCACTTCTATAGTTCAACCTTCATTCAAACATTGAGTTTCCATCCCTCAATACAAAGGCATTAGAGGTTCCCCTGCCATGAGTATCATCTATACCTGCCATAATTTCAGGCAGGACTACTACCACCTCTACAGTAACCCCAGTCTTTAGGGGGAAGTCCATCCTAACTTTTGAGATATTCTCCCTTACTTTTGAGGTCAGTTCTAGCTCTTATCCTACACTGTTAACTAAGACCTAGCACCATAACAAGAACAGAAAGATCAATAGGTCTTATGAGCACATGGCTAATGAGGTTGAGGAAGCATCCCATATAGCTGAGGAGGGTTCTATCCGTGAGACCTCTCCCCTTCTTGGTGGCAGTAGGTCAGTTCTAGCTCCCATCATACACCGTTAACTAAGACCTAGCACCATAACAAGAACAGAAATATCAAGAGGTATTATGAGCACATGGCTAAGGAGGTTGAGGAAGCATCCCATATAACTGAGGAGGGATCTATTCGTGAGACCTCTCCCCTTCTTGGTGGCAGTAGGTTTTACCCCCTTATTACTACAAAGGGAGAGGAGGATGCCAGGAAGATTACAGCATCACCCCGACTACCCATAGAGTATGAGACACTGGATCGGGAGAGGAGAAAATCCTATGTTGGTCTAAGGTCCATGCTCAAGAGAATAGGGAGAGTCCACAGATGCTCGGAGTCCATAACCTTACATGATTTGAGGAGGGTGATCCCTAGGAGTGTTAGGGATCAAATCTATAGAGAAAGGGCCATGGAGGCCATGGTTATAACCCAAGCAGACAAGAGGGACAAAAAAAGGTTTTCCAGACAGTCAGCGGCCTCAGCTTTGATTGACCATTTTGATCGATGAGCTGATAGAGCCAATCACTCGGACATGATAGTTCTTACCGATTCTAGTCATGGGAGGAGATCTTCGGAGGAGAGCCAGCCAGTGTCATCACCATTGCACTGCTCCATTCACTGACCACCATCACCTATTCATGTCCCCTCATTTGAAGTTCCCACCAAGTACCATAAGTCAGTATCTAGAGAAAGAGCATCCCCCTTGGTGATACGGTTATGTCCCAAGAATCACACTTCATCTACTCCACCTGTTGAGGTGAGGTCGAGCACTCTCACTCGACCTTCCATCCCAATAGTGGAGAAGAAATAGTGGTGGCCCAAGGGCATCATAGTCACTCCACCACTGCAGTCGGAGAAGGAAGAAGGGATACTGAGTTGGCCACTATGAGTGTTGAGCCAATTAGAGATAACACTCCTCCATCCAGAAAACCCAGTGTATTACTTCTTCAGAGCACTGTCCAGTTCTGAGTCACCACTCAACATATGTCCTAGTAGTCCTGGGGAGAGTGGATGATAAATCATTAGAGGAGATTTTGGAAGACTATCGTGTCACGGTGAGGCAAATAGCTGAAGATGATTAGTCTGATCATAAGGAAGGTATGGTAGATTTCATTGTCAATGAAGATAAGCATTTGGATGACATTATCGAAGTCCATATGGTTGATACCCGAGGTTCTTTGCATAGGGAGCATACTAGCCAGGAAGCCCAAGGCATTGTAGTTAAGGAAGGTGAGGCATCATACTCAACTCAAGACCTCCTCCAACAAATCAAACTCAAAGATGGTCAGATTGATAGGATGGAGAGAAAGCTAGACTATTTGATGGCAATGGTCTTGGTATTGCAAAACCAAGCACCTATCTCACAACCCATTCTTATGGAGACCGACTGACCTGAGCTAGTGCATGTCCTAGATCGTCTCAAGAGCACTACCCCTTTGGATGAAGATGTTGGTAGTTTGCATAGGAAGGTAACCGACAGTACCTCCATGCATGAAAAAGGCATTAAGCAGATGGTTGAGTAGTAAGTTTAGGAAGTGTTGGAGCAAGCCCAGGAGTTCATCGATTCCAAAGCATAGACCTTACCCGAAGAAATTCGATGTAGTTCAATACCCCAAGGATTTTGTGTCACCCTCCTTCAAGGTATTTGATGGCAGTGGGAACCCTAGGCAGCATATAGCACACTTTAGAGCCAGTTATTATAATGTCAGTGGTAGCGGCGCATTACTTTTATGATAGTTTATCAATATCCTTTTTGGGGTCACATTTTATTGGTATGTTGAACTTCCCAATGGTTCGGTGAAGTCCTTCGTAGAGTTAAAGCAGCTCTTCATTAAGAGATTTGCAGGATCTTAATAAATAGTAATTATATGGGACCTCATTATAGAAAAGTAAAAAACCTAATTAGTCACTTGTTGATTATATTCTCATATGGTGAAACCTAAGCATGAAATGTGAACCACAACAACAAGAGCAGCATGCCATTAAGATTCTTGTCAAGAATATACATGGCCCAGTCGCCTTCATACTCAAGGGCTTTACCATAAAGATATTTGAGAAACTAATCAGTAAGATGGCTAACCTATAAGAGGAAGGCAAATAGTTTTCCTTCTCAGGCCAGTCATCTAAGCCCAAGCCCTAAAAGGTATTTAAGAAGAAGCCAAGGATAGTAGTGGCAGTAGATAAGGGGAAGTAGCTAGTGAGAGCATAGTTTGAGAGGCCTAGAGTTTAGCATCCTCCACTTCTGCCTCCTCTTCTTCTTGGTCGGCCGCCATAACGGCCACCACAGCAGCCTACTCAGCACATTATCAGTATCCACAGCCATGTAGCTATTTTAACCTACTCTTGCCTACAAACTCAATAAGTCATACTCATTCAAGAGAGAGGTAGTCAGGAAGATCTTCAAGAACTTTCTCAAGAAGCCTGATTTCTAGCTACCCGAGCCTACAAAGCTGGACGAAGTGAGTAAGAATGATGATCCTAACTACTTCCCCTACCACCATATGCTAGGCCATGTCTTAGAGGATTGACTTGAGCATAGCTACAAGTCATGAGCCATAGTTATCCCCAAAGAATACTTAGTTGAACAACCTTCTAGTTCTATTAAAGTAATATTTGAGGATACATCCGATCCTCTTAAGACAAAAGAAGGTTGGGATATCTCTTTATCCCGTATCTCTAAGAAAATCATTTCTAAGATGAAGAAACTTTCTCTGCAGGTGCCTGACACTAAGGATGGTCTGCTAGTTGTAAGGGGCAACTCAAGGAGGGTGGAACCCTAGCTAAAGAAACAACCATTACATGCCCGAGATAGTACCATAGCACAACCACCATCCAAGTCCGACATTCTTCCTTTCACAATTGTAGTTGCCACATCTACCAGCTCCATCACCACCAGCAGAAGTGTTGTATCTACAGATAAGGACACCAAGCCACTCACATTGCTTTACTTGATTTTCTATGTACCACCTCCAAGATAAAAAAAATCAATGAAGAAGAATGATTCAGCTTACATCTTGTCTACCTTTGATGATCTTAGTGATTTCATTCATATAAATAGATTTCTCTTTTCTGAATCATCAGGGTTCACCACATGAGATTGATTTGGAGTCATCTAATGCCGATGATCCTTTAAGAGAAGCTATAGGTATACTCAATGAGCAGGTAAAACTTTCCATAAGCTCCTCATCACAAGAAGTCACTAAAGTCAACCTCCATAGTGATAAAGTTCTACCTTCTAGGGTAGCACCTCAAGATAAGAGTAAACAGTTCATTGGTTCCAGTAAGAAGATAACCCCTCCAAAAAATGCTCCATCCTTGGATATGCTTTTGGAGGACCAATCTAAAGTCGACTATAATGTCCTAGCACATCTTAGAAAGTTTTCAGCTAAGTTAATCATATATGATGTCATTGTCTTATCCAAAGAGATGAGGGAGTCACTAGTCAAAGCATTACTTGACCTCAAAATATGCTTAGCTCAATTGGACGCTACTAGTCCAGCTGAAGAGGAGGCATGCTTTTAAAAATAATTCCTAGGAGTCACATTCTTAGATGAAGACCTACTCCTAGGGATAATAGAGCGCAACCGTCCCCTTTACATCACCATGGATGTTGGCACGTTCAGGCTATCTAGAGTCTTGGTTAACCTAAGTGCATCGGTCAACATTATGAGTATAAAAACCTTTGCCTACTTAAGGATTGACATCTCTAAACTCTAATTGGAGAAGATAATGCTGAAAGGATTCAATGAATAATGCGAGAGGGCCTTAAGTTCCATAGTGTTTCCTTTGAAAGTAGATGATTGGAAGACAAAAGCCAAGTTCCACATAATAGATTTTGATACATCTTTCAATGCTGCTAGGGTGACCTTGGATACATGAGAATAACATGGTTTCATCCTCCCTACATCAGTGTATCAAGTTTTTAAGGAATGAAATCGAGTATTTTGTCAAAGAAGATCTCAAACCATTTGAAGTACATGAGGTCAAAATTTATGAGGATGCGGCATATTACCTCCCTAAGAAATAAAATTTCTTCTCTTATGAACTTCATCAAAATGAAAAATAAAAAGAAAAAGAAAAGAAAAAGAAAAATAAAATGAAAAAGAAAAGAAAAGGGAATGAGAAGAAGATCTCGGGGAGGATATAGAGCCTGAGATCAGATTCTACCTATAGTTTGTTACTCCATTTGAACAAGTGGGGAGGATGACCAGACCTCCACTAGAATGAGGAAGAGGCAAGCCCAAAGGGAGCCCCAAAGGTGGAAGACCACCATACTTACCACATACTAAGAGATTCATCTCAGCATCCGGGAGTACACATGCTATCTACATAAACTTAAAATCTAGTTCAGAGGATGAGTCATATGTAGTTAACATGTCGGCCAACTCTTCTCATCAGCAGATTCAATTGGAGGTGACACTAGAGCCTGACAGTGATGAAGACTAGGTCCCCCCAGCAAAGCATGAGTGTATCTAAATCTTCCTTATGTAAAACTGTCAGACATCAAATGGGTTCCTTAGCTCTAACCCCACTTTTCTCACAAAAAATTGAGGGTTTGGTAGTTAAGAAAATCCCCAAAGTATGTGCAAATACCAACTCCCAAGGGTTTTATCAAGGATCAGCATCCTCAAGCCAAGAAGTTGATGTAGAGCTTGAGGCTAAATCATTTATAGAATTAATTGAACTACCTTTTTATTGGTACTCGCCTTGTGTTCTTAACTTAACAAAGAAAAGCCTAATTCTGCATACATGGTTAAGCATAGGTCATAGTATTTTGAAAGGTTATGGGACAAAAAATGCAAGAGCTCATAATCAAGACTAGGACTAGGCTTTAGTACAATGGGCCCAATCTATGATGATGATTACTTCCTGGTCATCGGGAATCATTTGGAATATGATAAGTTTTTCTCAAATCACATTAACTCATATGAGGATGTGTGCTTAGAAACTTTAAATGTTTTTGATGATCTCCAAATCAAAAATGCACTCCCAAAATTTGAAGAAGAAATCAAGTCAACCATCGATGAGCTCAAATAAATCAATTTGGGGACTGAAGATAATCCGTGCCCGACATACATCAGTTTCTTATTGAATGAATCTAAAACCAAAGACTTAGTTAGGCTACTCACTAAGTTTAAGGACTGCTTTGCATGGAATTATGAAGAAATTCTTGAATTAACTCCTAAAATAGCATTCACAAGTTAGCAATATAGCTTGACACTGACCCTTCAAGCAAGCTCCTAGACACATGCGATTGGACATTGAAAAATAAGTCATTTCTGAAGTCAAGAAACTGATTGATGATGGTTTTATCCGGGATAAAAAAATATCTCACCTAATTGGCTAGCGTCATTCTAGTTAAATAGAAGAATAACTAAATTCACATATGTGTTGATTTTAGGGATCTTAATAAGGCATGTCCAAAAGATGAATTTCCACTACCAATGCTAGAATTGATGGTGAAAATTTTCTCATCTCATGCAGTCTTCTCTTTCATTGATGGTTCATCTAGATATAACCAAATAAAGATGGCACCTGAAGATGAAAGGAACACTATGTTCAGAACCCCGATCGATATTTATTATTATTAGGTCATGCCTTTTAGTCCTAAAAATTCTAGCGCTATATACCAGCAGGCCATGATTGAAATCTTCGATGAACTCATTAATCACCAAGTAGAATGCTACGTTGATGATCTCGTGGTAAAAATTAAAGAAAAGGAAGACCTCCTCTTTGACTTGAGAGTAGTTTTTGAGCTGTTAAGGAAATATAACCTCAGAATGAACCCTATGAAGTGCGCATTCGAAGTATCTTCATGAAAGTTTCTTGGGCTTGTTGTCTGACACCACAGAATTGAAATCGACCCAAAGAAGATTAAACCAATATTAGAAATGCCACCCCCTAAAAGTCTAACCTAACTTAAATTATTCCAAGAGAGGTTGGCATATCTAAGATGCTTTATTTCTAACCTATCAGATAGATGTCAACCATTCTCAGCACTTGTCAAGAAGAAAACCAAGTTCAATTGGGATGACAAGTGTCAATATGCATTTGATAGCATCAAGCAATACCTCATGATGTCGCCAATCCTAACTATCCCTATCCTAGGCAAACCTTTGATACTATACACTATTGCATTAAATGACTCCCTTGGTGCTTTATTAGCCTATGCCAATGATGAGGGGAAAGAGAATGCACTCTACTATCTTAGTCATCGTCTGATACCCATTGAGATGAATTTTCCACATATTGAGAAGCCTTGCCTAACTTTAATTTTTGTGGGCCAAAAGCTACGATATTATATGCTCTCTCATAAACTAAATTTAATTTTTATAATTAATCCACTACAATATCTCATAATAGGACCGACACTATCCGGATGGTTGGCACGATGGTTCATAATTTTATCATAGTTTGACATCACATTCGTACCCTTTCGTCTGGTGAAAGGACAAGCACTCACAGATTTCTTAGCAGAACATCAACTTTTAGCAGATTCTCTGCTCAATGATGATCTCCCTGATGAACAAATCATGAATTTAAGGGATACAAATTTTTACTACTGGGAGATGTACTTTGATGGTGTGGCTTCCTCTCAAAGAGGAGAAGAATCCCAATCCATTCTCCTAGGCAAGGCAGGGATAAGGATAGTCCTCCTAACACCAGACCGTGATATAATGAGATTTTCATACCATCTATATGAACCTTGCACCAATAATGAAGCTAAATATGAGGCTCTGATTGTCGGCCTAGAGTTAACCATCTCACTAGGCATCCAGAATATCAACATCTTCGGGGATTCAGAGTTAGTTGTCAACCAGATCGCTAGGTCTTATGAGGTCTTGAAGTCTAAAATCCATTACTACCATAAGTACACCATGGAGTTGTTAGCTCAAATCCTAGAGGTTACAATCTACAAGATTCCTTGAGGAGAAAACAACATAGTTGATGCTTTAGCCAAACTCATTAAAGAATTAGCGTGTCCGAAAGATGGTCCATAATAGACAAGTCTTGCCTCTTAATGATGTTGAACTCATTAATAAATACTTTCTTGAAGGGAAGGTTATTGTTGCCAAAAAGAAGAAAAATTGGATTGGAGGCAACCTTTCATTGATTACCTAAACAAAGGAAAACTACCTCAAGAGAAGTCTCGAGCACATCAGGTAAAGAAAAGGGCACTCTCCTGCGCCCTCATGGATGGTGTCTTATATCGACGGTCTCTCGATCATATGTGGTTATGTTGTTTAGATAAACATGAAGCCCATAAGATTATGATCGAGGTACACTCAAAACTATACGGAGCTCATCAATCCAGTCCCAAGATGAAAGCCAAAATCAAGAGACTTGAATACTACTGGCAGACAATGACCATAGATTGCATGGACAAGTGAAGCAATGTCATCAATTCCAAGAACATGGAGTGGTCCTACACCAACCACCCAACATTCTACATCCAACCTTGGCCTCATGGCCATTTGAGTGTTGGGGCACCGACATAGTGGTCTGATTGATCCTCCTTCGTGTAAGGGTCATTGGTTCATTCTAGCTGCTATAGACTACTTCTCTAAGTGGGATGAGGTGATTCTGCTCAGAATGGTTAAAGCTTAGCATGTGCTCCAATTCCTTAGAAATGATATCGTTTATAGTTTGGGGTACCTTGCCGAATCATTTTTGATAATGGTACCACTTTTAAGAGCACCAAAATCAATAACTTTGCTCAGAGACATAACATAGATTGGAGATATTCTACTATCTACTACCCACAGGCGAACAGTTTGGCAGAAACTTTCAACAAAACCCTCATCTAAATACTTAAGAATTAGCTCGAAGATAATAAATAATAGTGGCATGAGCAGTTAGTTGAAGCCTTGTGGGCTTACCGCACTGCTTACCGAACTCCAACACAATCTACCCTATTCTCCTTAGTGAATAGGTCCGAATTGTTTTACCATTAGAAGTTCAACTCCCTTCACTACGGATAGTTGTGGGTGGCAAAATTGGAACCGAATAGAACACTAAGCTACGGTTAGAAGAACTCAAAGGTTTAGAAGAAAGATGTTTACAAGCATGTCAGAACCTCAAGTTATACAAAGCAAAGATGGTTCAAGCTCATAATAAGTTGGTCTGTCCTAAAGCTTTTCAAGTAGGAGAACTTGTTTTAGTTCTAAGGAGACCAATTATTGCTCATTGCAAGATGGGAGGCAAGTTTGAACCTACTTGGGAAGGCCCTTTCGCCATAGAAAAGGCCTACTAGGGTGGATCTTATCTACTCATAAATCAAAAAGGTGAACGCTTTATGCTCCCAATTAACAGGCTTTATCTAAAGAAATGTTATGCATGAATAATGTCCAAAATAACTTTCCATTAATAAAATCACATTTTGATCAAATTTCTCTCCAAACTAAAATATTTCCAATTACCAAATCCTTGATGTGTTTAGGGTAGGTATAAAAGAACCTGAGTGGCATCCTATCCCTTATTAGCACAATATAAACATAGAATTGCACACAAATAAAAATAAATTAAAAATAAATCCAATTGCTTCAAGCTACTTTGAGCTGAGATAATGCCCCTAGCAGCCCTTGCTCAGAAGCTTCTCTAAGTAGGGCTAGATCTATTACTTAGCTTGTGTGTCTCCATAATGGTCATTTTTGTTTAGAAGAATGTGAGACTTTGTTCTTTCTTCCTAGAGTAACCACTGCAAACCAATGGGTTCCTTATTAGTTTGGTATGTCCTATTGCATGACCAATAAGCTACCTTAATGTTTGCTTTGCTTAAGAAGATATGAGTCCCAGAACTTTCTTGTTGAACTAGCCACCGTGCACTGATTAGGTTTGAGTTCATATTTGAGGATTAGGGTAAGACCCCTAGTGGCTCCTCTTCCTCCTAACTACTTCAAGCTTGGTAGTCACCTTAGGTCGGATAGTAGTTGTCTAGCCGATGACAAACTATCCCGATGATCAGTTCCTATTAGGAAGATATGAGTCCCCAATGCTTTCTTCCTAGATTAACCATCGTAAATGAATAGACACCTTAGGTTGACTAGTATTTACATTACTGATAGCAACCCACCTAGTGGATAACACCGCTCACGAAGATGTGAGTCCCCGTGCTTTCCCTTGAGCAAGTCACCATATATCTACAGGATTTATATTTTAGGGATCAGGATAAGACCCCCAAAAGCACCTTCCCTGTGGGCATTCTATTTGGATTACATCTTCATGACACCATCTAGACATGACCCAAGTTACTACCAGATTGGACAATTCCCATTTTCTAGTAGGCACCCTTATGGTTGGAAGCTCTGTACTACGGATGTACAGACTATCCCTTGGGCCAATAAATCTGAGATAGGCCAAAGCCCCTGTAGCTCCTTCTTAGTGTGGCTCCTCATAAACCAACAAGGTCCATGTTAAATAAAAAATTAAACAACAAAACAACATCTCTTGTGGATTAAGATAAGACCCCTAAAGGCACCTCTTCCTAAGTAAGCATCCTATCTTTTGGATAGTGTCAGCAAAACTCCTTATAGGAACCGCCCTAACAATCTGAGTTGAGATAAGGCCCCCAGACTCACTTAGTAACCACCCTAGGTCTAGCTTGACTTATTGTGCCATTAGTGGGTCACCAAATGACTGACTCTATTTTGAAAGATGTGAGTTCTCAAGCTTTCTTCCTAGTGTAGCTGTTGTAAACCAATGGGCAACCCTTAGGTTGGATAGTCTATATTATACGGTCGGTAGACTACCCCTTTGGACTGGTAAATTTAAGGTAGGCCTAGGCTCACATAGCCCCTTCTTTGTGTGGTCCATCACAAACTGACAGGGTCGACACTCATTTAACAAATTAACACAAAATTAAAATCAAAATGAATCACTGAACTCAAATAAAATCAATCAACATAATCAAATCAACATAAAACTAAAATTCAAATAAAAATTCATCAACATAATTCAAATAAAACAAACAAATCCAATCAAATCTCAATCCCTAATGGATCCCCCTTTATCCCTTGGCATAAATCAACCTCCAATCCAATCAAATTCATGTGTAAATCCCTAGTGGATCTCTCTTTGTGTCTTTGGCGTGAAATCAATTCTCAACAAATCAAACTAAATTTACTCATCTATCCCATGCCTTCGGCATGTAACGAATCACATCGCACTAAGATTGTAATTCCATCTACCTCTCCACTTATGTATGAATAGCCTTCATTAGTGCTTGTGATCTTCCTGGATGTTTTTGATCATCTCAGTCAACACCAATATGTGTGGTGTGCCTTGCCAATTACACCACACATATTGGGGGTCCTTTTGTTGACCTCATTTTTGGAGTGAGGACTCATCCATCCTATCTTAGACTTAGGAACCTTCCAGGTACTTGGATTTCCCTAGTCATTGGACACTTCTAGTGATTAAAGAAACACTAAACCAAGACTAGAGACTTAGGAAGGCATACCTTAAGCTTAGGTTAAACCCTAGGGAAAATAGGTCTTACCTATTCTATGGCTTATACCAAGACCCATGATTGTCCACTCATTCAAAATCAACCTCAAGCCCACACAACCAACTCTAATTGGATTTTATTTTATATCCGAGCTCCAAGCCAAATTGACTTCCCTCTTAACCTAAGTTTATTCCATCATGATCCTTGGATCCAACCCAAAACACATTCAAGTTAACCAAATCCAATTGGTTTTTTCAAAAGCACTCCAATCATTCAATACTCTATTCCAAGCCCCTCCAACACTTACAATCAAACCAATTGAACCAAATGAATCCAATCAACCCAAGTTAGCCCAATTAACCCAAAAGGTCCAACTAAACTAGAATCCAATCAAACTTAAATCAATTGCAATCAAAGCCATCAGTCAACCCTAAATTCATCATTGAACTCTTCTCAACATCCACTTCAATCCAATTCAACCTATTCAACCCAATTAGTCCACTTGACTCAAAGTTTCTTAAGTGACCAAGTTGACTCAAACTTCAATCCAACCTAAATTGGATTGAATCAATCCATCCAATCTTCCCTGTGATGATTGTTTGATCATCCTTGATTGCCCAATTGCAATCAGTTGGGTCAAACCAAGCCAATTTGATCATTTAAACTAAGTTAACCCAATTAACCCTTATGGACCAAAATGGATCAAAGCTCATTTCAACCTCAATTAATTGAAATCAATGACTCCCATCAATCATAAATTGAATAATGAACATGTCTTGACCATCAATTTAACCAAACTAAGCCAATTTGGTCTCTTGACCTAAGTTGACCCAATTTGACCTAAAGGGCCAAATTGAGTCAAATCAAATTCTAAACTAAATTGATTAAAACCAATGCCTCTAATCAATCATAAATTGATTATTCAACATGATCCAACATTCAATTAAACTCAATTTGGTCAACCTAACCCAATTGATCTCTTTAGCCCAAATTAACCTAAAGGGTCCAATTGAACCAAATCCTTCCCAAATTCAAATTGATTCAAACCAACAACTACAATCATTCTCAAATGATAATTTGAACCTAAACAACCCTCCACCTAGGCCAATTTTTTCAATTTGACCAAATTGATCAACTTAGCCTATTTGACCCAAATGAGCCCATATGAGCCAAAATCAAATCCACTTCAAATTGAACTAAACCAATTGAACCAATATATTTCAAATCATCATTTGAACACACCCAAACCCTTGGATTGACTCAATTTGACCAATTGGTCAACCTAGCTAAATTGAATCATATTTAACCCATATGGGTCAAATTGAGCCAAACCTATCCAAACTAAGTACAAACCCAACCAAACTTGGCATGACTCATCCTTGGGTCACCATGGGCCAGCCTAAGTGGACCCAACCCATGGTGAACCTAGTTTGGTCATAACCATTGAACCAAGACACCCAAATAGTATAAAATCTGTATTTGGAGGTGTTCACCCACTTCACAAGCCATGGCGGCCACCTAACTCAAGACTGTTGGGTTTAGCCTTAAGCCATGAGAGGGTGAGTTCACCCATGGCACACCATCAGTTCACATAGAGGAGGAGGTACAACCCATGCAAGCCATGCCATTGCTTCAGCCTCTCAAGCACTTCCACATCACCAGTCCACTGTCATCTCCAACCACCTACCTCGGCTAGACAAATGCTAAAGGTTGAGCCAATCTCAGTCTTTGGTTCACTTGGGGAAGAGAGTATACTCTTCCTCATCGATTCAAACTTCACAGAGAGGTTCCTTAGAATATTTTGACTAGTCCTAGACCTTTTCCTAAATCACTAATGCTCTCCATCGCAGGTGAGGCCAACCACCGTTCAAATTTGAGAGCCCCGTCTGTCCAACCTCACTAAAACTCTATGAAACTCGAATTAACTCTTTCCACACCTTCCCCTCACTCCAGCGAGTCAAAATGAATTGATCACCGGAATACACTCCAAGACCAACTCTGGTGAGTTTTGCGATGGCGCTTTGTTTCTGAGAGGAATGCAGAGCATCGGCTTGCTTCTCAGGCGTCTCTTCAAGATGAAGTGTGATGTTTATTTCTGGATGTGAGGTGGACGTCACATAGATCGTAGGGGGTAATTATTGAAGTGACCGGGTACGATATTGAGATATGATGTACTATCTCAAAAGATTGAAACATCACTATATAATAAACCTAATCACTTAATAAGGACTCCTAAGGCATGATGGGTCTTTGAATATACTTGAGATTCTTCCCCTACTTTTCATGAAAAAGTAAAGTATGGTTTATTTTAAGCCTAGTTCTTAAGTTCCCTATGGAGGCAAGCCTCCATCTTAATTACATCCTAAAAAATGAGATTTCCTAAGAATACTCTCGATTAAAGTAGGCAATTATTATCTCCAAAGATTTCAAGGTTTAGACTACCAATAGATTGGTTATTTTGGAAAATCAAGTGGGATTGTTCAATTGGAAGACTTATTTTAGAATCAAAAAAATAATAATAAGTAGGAAACACTCATGATACTAGGAAGCCTAGTGAGCATTTCAATCTATCCTATGGTGGGGCTTTACATGTTTGAAAGTGAATAGGTTTATTTGTTTGAATTGAAATTTTATTAGATTTCTAGGGCTTATAATCCATCAACACAAGATTGTGGAAATACCTAAGAGGTGACAATTTATGCTTATAGCTCGAAGGAAACTAGCAACCTCAGATCTTAAATCTATGGAGCTTTATCATAAGCTAAAATATGACATAAATCTAAGCGAAAGGTGTATATGAGGGTTTATCTTCACAATAGAGGATAAACCCATCTGACTTCTAGGATTACACCTCCTAGAGTGGCGACAGCTAACACCTCCTATGATTCAAAACCATGTAGGCTGGTCTTATGGAATTGCAAGATAGTTAGGCTTATTATTTAATTGGAAAGAGACTAAAGTCCTAAACCTACTCCCTAAGAGACTAGAGCATGAATGGTATGAGTATATGACTTAGTCTAAAAATACAAATCTTTATAATTTTTATTTCATTTTGATGCATTCATTTGGACAAAGGCTTTGGGATTTTTATGCCTAAATGCATACAGAAAATTGGTTATTGGCCAAATCAAGAGAGAAAGAGGATGAAACTCCATCATGAGGGTTTGCTCTGATAGGTCCAGCAGTCCTTATAGTGCAAGAATGGAGGCCCTCATTTAGTAGGAGTGATTCAAGATGATATGCATAATGTTAGACATACAACACACAGCTAAGGGGTTGCTCAATCTTTTAGTTATATTATTTAGAGACTGAGCTTTATGATGAGGTTATGAATTTCTTTAAAATTCAGTTATAAGTTATTAATTGGGTAGAAAATTTTATTTTGTCCTAAGAGCCTACCACATCCAAGCTACACATTAAATCACCAAATATGAAGAAAATATGAAAAAGATGCAATCTTATTGTGCAATCTAAACATAACTTCAATTATTTTTATAAACTATCGTAAAAGAATAAAAGGTCGGTGCAGCCGAGTACCGCCATACTCCCCGAAAAAGAGAAAATATTGGTAGCCGAGCTCTACCCTTCTACACTCAGAATTACAAAATAATATTACAATTAGAAATAAATACATGCTATGGGTGTCTTTATTCTTCACTTGTTCTTTTTTCCTTCTTCCTTTGATTTGATTTTCTCCAAGGCTTCATAGGGCACCCTAAGACTAAGACTTCTAGCCACTTCTCATCCTAATCCTCCATAGCATTAGTCCAAATTCCTATTGCAAAATTACATTTATAGGGAAAGTAAATCTAACTACACCTGTAAAATAAAGGTTAGCTAAACATACATACAAACCCAAGCAGTTATATTTCATAATTTGGACTTAGCACCCTGGACATAGGTAACCAAGCCCACCTATCCTAATTCAGATTATACTTAGGGGTTTAAACAACTTATAAGCAAAGCATTTATATTTACTTTTAAATAACTCCTTAAGCATAATCTCCTACATAAAACATGATTAGGTTAATAATGACCTAACATCCAGTCTATGTATCATGCACCCTAACATCCAATCTAAAATATTACATCACAAAACAAAATATATAACACACATACACCATCCTAACTTAGGACTAGAAGTGGTGGCTTAATTCTAATGTGTGTGCTAAGGCTTTATGTGGTATGTATTACTAAGCATTTAGGGTTGTGATTTAACTAAGTTTGGAAAGTTTAATTTAACATAAAGGTTGGTTTTATTTCAAGTTGTTTAATTGATTTATAAATTTTAATTTATGTTTTTCTTTATTTTATTTTATTTACACTTAGCATCTAAGTGTTATAAAGAGAGGAAAGAGGGGTTACCCTCTTTCATCCCTACCTTAAGCCACTTTCTAAAGCACATTAATTTGATTTAGTTCTCTTTAGTTAATGGCTTATTAAATATTTTATTAATCCTAAGTTTAGGTTAACTCTAAATAATTCTATCCAATATGAAAGGCATCTTAAGATTAATGTAGTTGGATTACTATCACATGACATATATCAAGTCAATCCTCTCCATCACTCATTAACATGCATATGATCTAATCCTTAACAGACATATACATACAACATATGTTTTGGCACACTTACATGATAGATAAATGCATATATTTGGAATTTATATTTTGTTTGATTAAATTATTCATACTTATAAATTAAAGTTCTATCCAAATTATAATACCAAAATACATAGGAATGAAATCAAATAAGTGCTTGGCTTTGCTAATTAGGGAAGTGAGGTAATCATATTACCTCCTTTGGGCTACTTAAAGCCTCGTATTCCCAGAATGTCCATACTATATACTTAACTTCATTCAAAAATATGTAAATTTATATGTGAATTATAAGAGAGAGAGAGCACTAACTTACATGTAATGTATTTTAATGACTTAGATGATTATGGATGAATGTATTTTTAATAGAAAAGGAGATTTTCATTTTTTTTAATTAAACACACATACACATGTATAAAAGATATAAGAAAGTGTGTGTCATTGTTTAAACTAGAGAAGTGAGGTAATCAAATGACCTCCTTGGGGCTACTTAAAGCCTCGTATTCTCAGGATGTCCAGACTATACACTTGTTATCTTGAATACATATGGATGTATACATAATTAGAAGAGTGAAAATCATGCAAAAATTGTGTTTTGTTTAGTTGAATTATTTATGCATATTCGAATTCAAATACCAAAAGACATAGAAATGAAATTAAATGGGTACGTGCCTTTATTAACTAGGGAAGTGAGGTAATCAAATGACCTCTTAGGGCTACTTAAAGTCTCGTATTCCCGGGATGTCCAGACTATATATCCATTACCATTCAAACCTATATCAATTTACACATGAATCATAAGAAAGAGAGCTTCACTTCATATGCTTAGGTTATAAGCACATGTAAATCCTATATATTTATTACTATCATCACTCCAAATGTTATTATCAATTTATAAGCATTGAAAAATAAATTTAGATTTATTAGTGATAACAGCCACACATATAACAAGTTAAGTCAACACATGCAAGCTTACATAAATAAATTTTATTTGATTCATTTACATTTGAAAATAAAAAAAAAACATGAATGCATGGAAACATATGACACACAACATTTTCAGTGACTGGAAAGTAATAACAAAATATAAATACATGGTTCATTCAAATACATTAATTCCTAAGGACAATCATATTAAATAAAAATATTTAGAGAAAACCAAAGTTTATTAATTTAATTTTGAATTTGAGTTGAACTTAAAGAGGAGAGATTATTTACTATTTTAATCTCATTTCCATTTTGGATATCTTAATTTGTTTAAGGAAAGATAATTAAATAGGTTTTATGAATTGATTAAGTTAAATCATTAAGCAAATCATTTAATTACTCTTTCCTATGCTTCTTTAATTTGATTAATCATCTAATCATGAGCCACAAATGATACAAACATGTGAGAAAATAAAATTTCAATTAGCTCATAATTAAAAATTAATTAAGTTAAAGAATCTAAATAAGTGCTTTTATGATTTTCCCATACTAATGGGTTAATCATAATTTTTTAAGGGTTTTTATGTTTTTAAACACATAAAGAGGAACACCCTTAATTTCATTGTTAATTATCTGGTGTGATTATGGTTTTAATTTGATTTGATTTGATCTCCTGATGAATTAATCAAATGCTTAATTAATTCTCACATTAATGAATCCTCTTTAATGGAATGAATTTGAAAAAGAGATTAGGAAAGAGGCCCTAACCCCTTTCCCACATCCATTCACTATTAATCAGTGATTAATGGGCTTAAGTTAATTAATTTTTCTATTTTAAATGTTAATTAATCATTAAATTAATTAAAGGGGTGATTAAGATTTGAAACATCAATTTTCTTAATTACCAAAGCAATAAATTCCAAGAAAATCATGGAAGGCAGAGGTCATCCCATTAAATCAATTCCCCAAGTTTGGAATTAATTACCCAAGTAATTCAATCTTAATTAAGCTAATTAAGTGTGTATTAAAACCCTAATTAAGCTTTAATTACTATTCAAAATCAAATGAAAATAATTTTAACAAAATATCTTATGTTTTACCTTTAAAATGAGTATTTATTTGCATTTTATGGATTTTTCTATAAATTGTTATGCTTTTTTAAAGTTTTAGACATTAAAATAAATAATTAAGCCTTAATTAAGCCTAATCTCATCAGCACAATGCGGACTACTGACGTGGCAAAGCTTTACATATGGCATCGCGAGATTGGTTATTTAAAACCATCCAACTCAGCGCTGATGGGGCGACAGTGGACACACTTTCATTCCCGCCGTCCAATCTAAGATTGGATGGTGGGGATTAATCCCACGGTTCCTAAGGATTAAATTAGGCGAATGATCCATCGTCCCCCGAGCGATGAAAGATAGACACCATAGGCCTTCCTCTGCTTGATCCGAGCTCACCGGAGCTCGTGGAGGCTCTAGATCGATCACACATCTTCAGGGGAGTAATCTAGAGGGATCTAATGGTGGATTTTGCATTACATCACAATTTTTTTCAAAAAGGCCCAAAATTTTTGAAAAATCTCAGTTTGCCAGAAAATTATCTTGTCGGAGCTTCAAATCGGCGACTAACCGACCGAGGTAGCTTCTCCTTGAGGAGGCGAAGCCCTGCTAAGAAGATGGCACCTCGACTCTTCATCGACGTCTTGCCAGAAAATGCATCAAAGTTATGCTTGGGGAAGTCTTCAGTGCTTGAATCACTTGGGACAAGGTTCGTTCTACCTCGTCGGAGCTTGGTGAATGTGTGGGTGAAGTTAATTTAAGATTGGTTGGGATTTGGTGGAGTTAAATGGAGTTAAAACTTGTCCTATTTCAAGCAGGCTTTATTCCATCATCTCCGGTGATAGGAAGGCTCAGAGAGCTTGGAGAATTGCTCTAAGAGGTCGTCTTGGGATGCTTGAGCTCTCAGGAGATTCAATTGCTCGATTTGATTTGAATGAGGGGGAGTATACCTCCTCATCCCTCAAGATGGATGGACGGGATGTGCTCTGCCATTTGCAGCCATTTGGCCACCGGAGCTAGTAGGAATGAGCTTAGGTGGCTCGGTTTGAGTGGCCAAGGGACTGAGGTGGTTGCCTTGAGTGGCCTCTATCTCCTATGGGTGAACCAATAGGTGGAGGTGGGTTAACTCACCTCCCCTTAACCAAGGGCTGATCTAACCACTTTAGGTCAAGTTAGCCACCTAGCTAGGGGTCCATTTTTGGCTTTGGGTGGCTACCAAGTACAAAAGAGAGTGGTTAAACCCCTATATTTAGATTTTGTCTCATATGGGAGGTTGTACCCATTAGGTAATGGGTTAAATTGGGTCCAAATTAGGTTGGGTTTAATTTGGACTGACCCAAGGTGAGCCAAGGATAGGTCATGCCAAATTTTAATGGCTTTAGGCTAGGTTTGGATGGGTTTGGCTCAGTTTGACCCATATAGGTCAAATAGGGCTAAGTTGGGTCAAGTTGACCATTTGGTCAAATTGGGTCAAACCAAAGGTCATGTCAAGTTCAAATGAGTATTTGGAGTGTTTTGGTTCAATGGTTGGGTTCAATTTGGCTTGGATTTGGATTTGACCTATTTGAGTTCATATGGGTCAAATAGGTCAAGTTGACCAATTTGGCTAAGTTGGCCAAATTGGCTTAGGTTTGGTATTGGTTCATGTTCAATTGATCATTTAAAGATGAATGTAGGCTTTAGTTTTAATCAATTTGGATTTAGGAATAATTTAGGCCAAATTGACCTTTTTTGGTCAATTTAGGCTAAACTGGTCAATTGGGTTCAATTGGTCAAATTGGGTTCAATCAAGAATTTGATCATGCTCCATAATCAATTTTGAATGGGTTTGAGTCATTGGTTGCAATCAATTTTGGTTAGATTTTGATTTGACCCAATTTGGCCCTTTAGGTCAAATTGGGTCAACTTGGATCAAAGGGTCAATTGGGTTTGGTTTGGTTTAATTGATGGTTAAGTCATGTTCAAGGATCGATTTTAGGTTTGTATGAATCATTGGTTTCAATTAATTTGGTTTAGGATGAGATTTGGTTCATTTGGCTCATATAGGTTAAGTGTGTTGATTTGGTCAAATGACCAAATTAACTTGGTTTTACCCAGATTGTAATTGATCAATCAAGGATGATTAACAGTCATCATAGGAGATTTTGATTGGCTTGGTTCAAATAAATTTGGGTTGGATTGAGAGTTGATTCAAATAGGTTTTTTAGGTCACTTTGGGTCAAGTGAACTTAAAGGGGCTAATTGGTTTGATTTTGGGTAGAATTTAGTTGAGTTGAGTTTAGATATTGATTTAGGATTGGTTTATAGCTTTGATTACAATTGATTTCGATTTGATTGTATTTTGTCTTATTGGAATATCCCAAGTCAAATGGGTTAGGTTAGGTTAATTGAATTAGTTTGATTAAATGGCTTGGTTGATTTTTGATTGTGGATTTGATTTAGTTTGGAATGATGATTAAAATATTGAATTGATTTATGAGAAAATTAATTAAATTAGAATTTGGTTTGAAGGGATTTTGGCTAAGTCCATAGATCAAATCATGGGCTCAGGTTTGGGTTATGATGGATTTGATTTGGAGATTTGGGTTGGAATTGAGATTCAATTGGAATTGAATATGTGGATTTGAAATTGGATTATGCCTAAGAAGGTAGGTATAGGTTTGGTTAGGCTATAGGCTAGGTAGGCTAGGTAGGTTTTCCTAGGTCCTAAGGCATATCCTAATACTATGGCTAACCCTCCTAAGTCTCTAAGTTCAGGTTAAGTGTTTCACTTAGCCACTATAAGTGTCTTATGACTAAGGAGCTCTTAGTGTCTAGAAGGCTCCTAGACCTATGATGGAAAGATTGGACCTTCACTCCAAAAAAGTCAGGTCAACACGAAGCTACCTCAGTCAACGGACCATCGGTCTTTAGCTCCTGTGAGGTAAAACTCTGGAAAACTGTAGATTTTCTCCTATGTGTTGTTTTTTTGTGAAGTAAATTATGATTGCATGCGATTTTCACCATAGGATCTCTTTAGATCTCTTCCTCACATAGAGTTGATCCCAATGTCTTACAAGCTCTGGCGAGCTCAGATCAAATAGCGGAAGGCAAATGGTGTTCATCTTCTAGCGCTTGGGTAACAACGAATCATCAATCATCTATTCCACATGATTAGAATGGACGATCATGATTTAATCCATTAGATAATTTGATTTTATCCAATAGGAACCACGAGATTAGTCTTCACCGTCTGATCCGAGATCGGAAGGCAAGGATGAAACCGCATTTGTCGCCGCTGAGTTAGTTGTCGCGTCATACGTTCTAAATAACCTATCCCATGGTACCATGTGAAAATCACTGCCACTTCAGCTCCCGCATGGAGTCGATGGTTTAGGGGATTAAAATACAATTAAATGGTCAGAACTTTGAAAATTCATAACTAATTGTAGAAAAATCCAAAAAATATGAGTAAACTCATTTTGGAAAGGGTGAATAGAGGAGAACTTAATAAAAATAAAAGCCTCAATGAGTAGTGTTTAATTAGGATTTAAAGTTTAGGTTAATTACTCTAATTAAGGCTTAATTACTTGGCCAATTGTTCTCAAAATTAAAAGGTTAATCCTATGGGATATTCTCTACCTCCCATAATTTTTTTGGGATTTATTGGCCATGTAATTTAGAGAATTTGAAATTTAAATCCTAATCACCCTTCTTAAGTAATTTAATAATTATTAAATAATGCTAAATAGTGAAAATTATATGATTAATACTAGTTAATCACTGTTAATAGTGGGAATGATGAGAGAAAATAATTGAGGCATCCTTCCTAGTTATTTTCCTAAATATATTTCCTTAGGAAGGTTACTTAATTCATGGCTTAATTAGGGATTAATTAGGTAATTAATTATAAAGTAAAAATCAAATTGAAATGGCAATTATTTCAGATAATTCAAATTGAATTCATGGGTTTCCTTTATGTGTTCAATAACATAAAGATTATTAAGGGAATTATGGTTAATCCATAGGTGTGCAAAAACCATAAGAGTGCTTAGTTTAGATCCTTAATCTAATTAATTCTTAAACATGAGCCTAACTTTATTAGGTCCCTTTAGGAGCATTGCAATTTTTAATTTCACATTGGCATATCATTGGAGGCTCATGATTAAGTAGTTAATTAAATTAAGGAGACTTAGAAAAGGGAAAATAAATTAATTGCTTAATGACTTAAACTTAATCAATTCATAAAATCTACTTAATTAGTTTTCCTTAAATACATTAAGTCACTAATGTGGGATGGGGGTACAATCATAAATATCATTTCTCCTCTTTAAGTTATAATAATTCAAATCCAAAATTAAACTTCATAAATAACTTTGGTTAATCTTAAAAAATTTTATTTGACTTGATTGTCCTTAGGAATTAATGTGATTGAATGTATCATATGGCAATGTTTAATTATTCCTTTTCAATCATTATAAACTTGTATGCCATTTGTATCATGATTCATGTTTTCAAATAAAAGAATCAAATGAATATGATTAAATATGTATAAGTTACAAGTATTGAATTAATCCTATTATATAGCATGGTTATTATCACTAATAAATCTCAAATTATTTTTCAAATTATAAACTAATGATAAAAGTTTAGAGCGGCGTTAGCTATGAATGTTATATGTAATTTACATTTGCTTATAACTTAAACTTGTTAAAGGATTATTCTATTTTCATGATTCATGTGTATGTTTACATGTGTTTGAATGTCAGTAAGTATATAGTATAGACATACAAGGAATATGAGACTTTAAGTAGCCCCAAGGAGGTCTTAGATTACCTCACTTCTCTAGTTTAACAACAATACGTACTTACTTAATTTCATTTATATGTGTATATATGTTAGAATTTGGTTAGAGCTTTACTTTACATAAGTAAACAAATTTGCTAACATACAATCTTTTGCATGATTTTCATTCTTATGTTTGTGTATAGATTTATATGTATCTATGATATCAAGTATATAGTCTAGACATCTCGGGAATACGAGGCTTTAAGTAGCCCCAATGAGGCCTTAGATTACCTCACTTTCCTGGTTTAATAATGGCACGTACTTTCTTATATCTCTAATACATGTGTATGTATACTTAGCTAAGAAATGAAATCTCTCTTTTCTACAAAAAATATATGCCTTAGCAATCATTCAAGTATGCCAAAAAACATATATGTACATTGCATGTATGGGTATGTTAAGCCTTGAGTAAATCAAACTAAAGGAAGAAGGAGGAAAGAAAGATGAAGAATGAAGACCCCCATAGCATCTCTTTAATTTTAACTACAATATTCTTTTGTAATCCAGGTTGTATATGGGTAGAGCTTGGTTTCCCAACTTCTTTTATTTTTTGGGGTTTACAGTGATACCCGGCCACACCGGCCTTTTATTCTTTTATAGAAATATATGAATGTTTAATTGTTATGTTTAGCTTGTGCAATAGAAATGGCATATTTTTCATAGGTTTCTTAAAGCTTGATGATTGAATATGTGGCCTGGATGCGGCAGGCTCTTTAGAATAAAATTAATTTTTCTACCCTCATTAACAATTCATATCTAAATTTTAAACATAACTCATAATCTCACTTTAAAGCCTAAGTTATAATCAAGATAATTAAAAGATTTAGCAGCCCCTTAGCTGAATGTTGAATGTTCTAACATCATGCATAACATCTTGTTTCGCTCTTGAATAAGGAGGGTCTCCACTCTTGTATGATATGGTAATGCTTGACTTTTGAGGGCATCCCTTGTAGTGGAGAACACCTCCTCCCACTAATTTAGCCCATAATCTAATTTCATCATGCATATAGGTATAATCATCCCAAGTTTTTGTCCAAATGAATGTGTAAAAAATGATATAAAAATTTTGTAAAATTCTGCATTAATTTAAGTCATGTTCTTATGTTAGTCATGATCTAGTCTCCTAAGGAGTGAATTTAGGACTCTAGTCTCCTTTCTAATTAAGTAACAACTTAGCTATCTTGCATTTACATAAGATTGGCCTACATGGTTTCGAAGTGTAGGAGGTTTTAGCTGGCGGCCACTCTAGGCAGTTATAAGTCTAGATAAGTCATAATGGATTTCTCCTCTCTTATGGGGGTAAATCACTATGCCTCATTTTTTAATTAGACTTAAGTTGTGCTTTTAGCTTGTGCTAAAGCATCATAAACTTAAGATCCGAGGTTGCTTATTTTCTTTAGGCTATGAGTATAAGTCCTCACCTCTTAGGCATTTCCACAATCTTGTGTTGATGGATTATAAGCCCTTGCATTCTAATAAAATTTCAACTCAAATGAAAATAAACTCTCTCTTTTAATTTGGAAAGGCTGATTACACAAGTTGGTTGTCTCCTATGGAGCCTAAAGAGGTCCCTAAATTAGGAGATGATCCAACAGATGAAAAGTGAAGTCAAGATGCCCCCCATAGATCAAAAATTTTAGTTCTAGGCAGGACAATATAAAGGCAGAGCTTAGGTACCCATTTTTCTTTCTTCTGGGATGTATAGCAGAACCCAACCACACTGATCTTTCTTTTAATTAATTTGCTCTATTCGTATGTTTATGCTGGGTAGGGTGCATATTAGAACATCATGTTTTTCATAAGTTTCTTTATGTGATTTTATATGCATATGTGGAAGCATGATTTCTACATTAATCTCTTAGGATAAAATTATTTTTTCACACTACTTAACTAAATAACTCAAATATAAAAAAAAAATTAACTCATAACCTCACATAATTAGAACTAGTGAGCCATACATGTTTATTTCTCTATCTTTTTTGAATTAGGCCCTTCTCCTATTGCACATAAAGGGATATCAAACTTGTGAGGATGACTACCCTTCCTATACAAGTCATCCATTTCTTTTGGTTTAGCCCACGACTTATTTCTAATTATATCTCATTATAAGCATGATTTGCATATGCATGCCCAAAGCCATAAAATAAATTCAGTTGTCTAAAAAATACCAAAAGTATAGAAATTATTACATTAGCTAGAAGTATGTCATACTAATCATGATCCTTGGGAGTTAGTCTAAGTTTTTAGTCTCATCCATAATTAATAATAGGTTAAACCATCTTGCATTTCATAAAAATCAGACTCATGATTTTAAATTACAAGAGATGTTAGCTGGCAACCATACTAAGCAAGTTATAAGTCTAAAAGAGTCGACATAAGTTCATATTCTCAGGCTAAAAGGAATTAATACATTCCAATTTTCTTATCATAATAGGTTAAGCTCTTGACTTATGATTGAAGCACCTTTTGGATATACGGTTTAAAGCATCCTATTTCTATTTTATTATAGGACTAAGTCTCCACCTATTAGGCTTTTATCCAATCTTATGCTGTTAGATTTAAGTCCTAATATTCTAATAAAATTTCAACTCATAACTAAAATAAGTTTCTTATTTAAAATTATAAAGCCCAACCTTAGAATATGTTGTAATGCTTATTGGGCTTCTCAGTATCAAAGCACTTCCTAGTTCTTCCTATTTTGAATCCAAAAAGAATTGTTCCTTTTGATTTATCCCATTTGACTTCTATATTTAGTAGCCTTGAAATTAACTTTGAAATCCATAGAGATAAGAGCTAATTTCTTTAATCAAGAGTTTTCTTAGAAGAGTTTTCCTCTCTTAAGATGTAATTAACTATAGAGATTTTCCTTTATAAGGAATTGAGAACCTGATATAAATAAACCTTAATCTATTTCATCCATATAGTTCAGGGGAAGAATCTTTGGAATATGCAAACCCATCAATCATGAGAGTTCTTATTAAGTGATTGAATCTATTACAGTGTAATATTTTAATCTCTTGAGATGACATATTATTTCCTTAATGATGTATTTGATTGCTTAAATAAGATGCCACAAGATCTATGGAGTGTTCCAAATAAAAACTCCACTCTCATATGTTGGGGATATGGGAAATGTGAAATGGCAAAGATATTTATAAGGGAATAATTATTTATTATAAAAAATATAATTAAAACTAATTATATATATATATATATATATATATATATATATATAATATTTTATATAAATTCTCTAGTATTTAAAATATAAGAATATTAAAATTGTAAATAAAATATCATGTCTAGAATACATTGGTGATAGTGATTTTCAAAATGGACATCAAATGATTCCAACAAACCCACTTTACAAAGATATGTTGATTTATTAAATAAGATAAATTTAATAAGAAATATTTTATTTTTATATTTATGATACTCATAAAAATATATTTAAAATAAAGTCAAGAGTGCTCTATAATGTGATGATAAAAGTTTATGAATCAGATATAAAACACATCCAAACAAATTCATTGATTACAATAAGGTAAATTTCTAAGGGTCAAATTTTTGTCCAATTCAAAATTATAAAAATCTACAAATAAACTAGATATGAAATTAACTCCAAAACTCATAAAAATTTAATGAACATCAAATAAACATGCAAGTCTTATGAGTTCAAAATTTAAGTGATTATAGGTGGATCCAATTAATGTAAAACCACTTTACACACATCCACTCCATGAGTCATCTTCTTGTGATTTTCATTTCTTTATCCTTTTGCCACCATAATGTCAATAAGCTACTCTCTTTCAAGGGTAATGAGGAAACCCTATACTATCTTTTACTCTAAGTGAGAGCAATCTATTCTAGCCTACTTTTAAATAATTTCAACTTTATAAGAGATTTAGAGATCTAAGATCTCTTCTAAGTAAGAAAAATAATAATAGCTTCTTAAATAGCCAATTATTCTAATCATGAGGATTATAAAGTATAGAGATAAGATAGATAACAAATAGATGGACGTTCTCATAAGAAAATTATCATTTTTGGACTTACTAATATGGCTGGCTCTAAGAGTTTTCTTCACAAAGTCTCTCTTCTCCTCATTCTCTCACTAGATCTCTATCTCTCTCTTTCTTTGAATTTGATAAAAAAAAATCTTTATATTAAGTGTGATACTCAATAACCCCAATTTTATTAAAAATGGGATACTAGTTCATCATATAGTATGCTCAAGATTGTATAGTTCAATCAATGCAAACAAATTCATGTCTAGCCTTCCGTAAATTATGTGGCTTAATTATGCTAAATTAAGAAAAATGACTATACATTATGATATGTATTATACACCATGATTAGTTCAAATTTTGAATTTGAAGTGTAAGTTAAATGGAGATAATTATGATGATCATATAGTACAATATATATTGTATAATATGATTAGTTCAAAATTCAAATTATCTTAATCAATACTATTTGATCATGTTTCAATTAAACTAAAGGAAAAATGTATAATATAATTTTAAGATCAATTTTTATTAAGTATAAAATATTTTAATCATAATAAAATTACTCAATTTTAAATTTTGAATTCAAACTTAATTGTATAATCTGATCATTTATCAAACAATCTAATTAGAACTTGATGAATTTTGAGTTCTAAATGTTGGTACAGTATAATTTTTATTCATACAATATGATCAAATAGATTTAATTTCAATTAATTTTGTAGTTGATTTTATTTTTGCTTATTCCACTAACATTCGTGTTATCTAAGTAACCTTTACACCAAAAATATATAATAATATATGATTTTAAAAATAATAATAATATACATTTTAGATTTTAATGTCCCTCTTCTCAATTTTTACATGCTAGCTTGAATTTTTTTACGGGTAACTTGAGTTGCTTTGATGAAACTTAAATTAATAATCTTAAAATACAAGCTCCTTCAATTCATGCATATTCTTTTGAGTATTCTTAATATTTGAATTTACTCTTTTAATTTACACTTAAAATAATACAAAATCATTTTTAGCTAAGTAAGTTCAAAACAAATTATACTTGTAATCATCAAAATACATTAATGCTAGTTATGACTCATGGGGTCAAAACTCTCCCTTTTTATGATAGATAACTTGCTTTGATTAAAAATAAAAAATTTTTGGTTTTATTTAACTTATAAATTTATTCTTTTTTTAAATATGCAATGAATATGAGAATATATGAGTACATAAGTTTAAATTAAAAAAATATATATTCTAAGCTCAAGAATCTTAAAAGCACAAACTCACATTTCAAACTTTAAAACAATTTATTATGTAGTATACTTACAACTTAGGTACAACATATGGCTTATCCAACTAATAAAGAGAACATAAAAATAAAATTGAAGTGATTCAACTGAACTATCTACTTCCCCTTTTTGGCATATTAAAAAGATGGGTTTTTCATTGAATAAAATGAAGAATAATTAAAAAAGCACAAATTCATATATATGAGGGATCTTGGTCAAGATCAATTGGTTGGTACATGTCGTATCTTATAACAAAAAAATTAAATATAGAGCCAAGCTTTATATTGCATTCTCCTGCATATTATGATCACTTAGGTTGAGCTTGCCATGAGCTAAATATTCATTCCAAGCATCTTGAGGGTGTATATATGGCATATAAGCTTAAGGAGCTTAGGGTGGAGGTGTAGTAAGGACATTTAATTTTTCTTCATCATTATTATTTTCTATATGAGGCACATTTCTTCTCACTAAAGAGGATGTAGAATGAATGATTAATAAAAGAAGGAGGGATATAGCTAGGTTAGTCGGGATAGCTCTATTTTTATTTGACCTATAAGATGGATGCTATAAAATGACCAAGGGAAAAATTTTAACTTTGCTTTACTTTAAGATTAAAAATAGAGCTAAGATTTCTTAGTAAGTGATAAGTATATTTGAAGTATCAAATTCTATGTGAGTCATGTGATAGTGGATGATATCAAAGAAAAGTATTGTATATTGATTCTATCTCAACCCTTTGGTATAATACTATATCAAAGCACATGTTGCATAAAATGAGCATTTTATACGAGACCACTAACAATTGATGATGACATAAATGTGAGTTTCACAAACTTGGTTTACAGTTGACCAATTATAAGTAGGATATAAAGTTGAAGTGTGTAGATTAACATCTAGATTGAAGATGTGTAAATACTTATGCAAATCTTAAATGATGATCTTAACATGCGTAAGATAAACCTGTTAATGCTTAACAATGCATTCAACATTGATATGAGATCTACAAAAAAACCTAAAAGATCAACTTTACATAAAATAAGAGTGAAAAAGAGATAAGGATTTCATGCATGGTGTGGACAAAAAGATCATAAATTAAATAAGAGAGTCATATTTACAGTACTTGTTTAGAGATGATAATGGATGTTCTCTTATATTTCTTGTATGTTGTAACATTATTAAATATTCTAAATGAAGATCATGTTGTGGAATGGACTAAGATAAACCAATTTCTCATTGTCTGTTGCTTTCCATTGTAAACACTTCATTAGTCAATATCACAAGAGGTTTAGAAGTATGAATGGTGTGATTGAGTGAATGAGAATTAATTATTATATATAAGAATTTTTAATTCAAAATGATTGTAAAGTATAATCAATCTATCACATGATTGCTCTAATGACTAAAACTAGATAATTTGATAAACAAAAATAAATTACATAATATGATAGGAATCATGCAATTTGGTTAATTGGTCAAAATGGTTGTTCATCATTGTAATGATTGTTGATTTTACTAATTGTATTTTATGGCTTGAATCATATAGTATGAAGTGGTTCATACATTATAAAGAAGATCGTGTAATACAATAAATCAATTAAATTTTTAGGCTTCAAATTTATTTAGTTTGCAATTTTTTTTTTTTTTTTTGCAATTTGATATTAAAAACACTACCTTTGCGATCCCAAGTCCAGATGTGAAAAGTGGAGGGTTTGCAATAGGCAATCGATGACCAGCATAAAACTTGTCAAAATAATCATGACATGAATCCTTTAAAACATCATGTTAATGCTAGGGTGTCCCACTGGCGGCGTCTTTACATTGAAAAATGTGTTAGGCAGCATCGATGCACAGGTGCATGTTAAATAAGCAAGGGTTCTCACATTATGGATGGATGCGGGCAAAGAAGTTAGTCCATGAAGCTAGAATTAGGTTAGCAGCTTGGAATAAAAGTACTCTTACAGGTAAATTAATGAAATTAATAGATATCATGATTCATAGGAAGATAAATATTTTATTTAATCAAGAAACTAAATGGTTGGGGAGAAGGCCAAGGAGATTGATAGTTTAGGTTTTAAACTTTAGTATTCAGGTAAAAGTCGAATTAGAAATGACGTAGGTGTAATTTTAGATAAACATTTGAAGAATAATATTATAAATATTAATAGATTTAGAGATATAATTATAGTTTTAAAGATTATTAATGTTATAAGTGTTTATGCTCCTCATGTAGGTTTGGATATAGGCTCAAAAGAAAATTTTTGAAATGAATTAAAGGAATTAATATAAAAGATACCTCTTGAAGAAAAAGTATTTATCGGAGGAGATTTAAATTGATATGTTGGTAGAGTGGTAGAAGATTTTAAAAGTAGTCATGGTGGCTATGGATTTGAAATGACTAATGAAGAAGGCAGGATTATATTAAATTTTTCTTTAGCTTATGTTTTATAGTTACTAATATTTTTTTAAGAAAAGAGATGGTCATATCATTACTTATAAAAATAGATCTAGTAAAACACAGATTGATTATTTTTTGATAAAAAATAGATTGTTTAGATTGTAAAAATTGTAAGGTCATTCTGAGTGAAAGTTTAAGTACCCAACATCGACTATTAGTTTTAGATTTTAAGATAAAAATTTGGAAGATAAAAAATAAGTCAAATTATTATCGTAGGATTAGATGGGGGCACTTAAAGGATACTATAAAAATATTTTTTAAGAGCAAGATACAAGAGTTCAGAATTTGGGATGTTCATAAGGATGCTAATGTTATGTGAAAAAAAATGGCAAGTAAAATTAAGCAAGTTATAAAAAATGTGCTTAGAGAATCAAAAGGAAAAGTTTCTTTTAATAAAAATAGTTAGTGGCGGAGTCAGAATGTGCAAGAAAAGATAATAAATAAGAAAGGTTATTATAAAATTTGGTTTGGATATAAAAACTTACATAATTAGGAAAGATATAAAGTGACATGTAGAGATTATAAGAAAGTAATACATGATGTAAAAAATTGAACTTTTAGTGATTTATACAATAGATTAGATACCAAAGAAGGTGGAAGATGTATGTATAAGTTAGCCAACCAAAGAGATTGGAGAAGTAAAGATCTAGTTCAAGTGAGGTGTATTAAGGATGAAAATCATAAAGTGCTTTTCTTAGAAAAGGATATTGAAAATAGGTGGATGAGGTATTTTGATAAACTTTTCAATGAAGGATCTAAAAATATGATTGATTTTAGCATTCTTAATACCATAAACAAAAAGAAAGAAATTTTTTTTATCGTATTAGTAAATTTGACGTTATAGAAGCTTTAAAGAAAATGAAATGTGGAAAAATAATAGGACCTGATGATATTCTAATTGAAGTGTGGAAATGTTTAGGAGATCAAGGAATTTCTTGGCTTACAAATCTTTTTATGTTATTTTAAAGACTAAAAAGATGTCAGATGAGTGGAGAAAGAGTTTGTTGGTTCCTATATTTAAGAATAAAGGTGATGCACAAGAGTGTGCAAATTATAGAGGAATTAAGTTAATGTGTCATATATTAAAATTATGGGAGAGAGTAATGGAGCATAGGTTACGATGTGACACAAATATTTCCCACAATCAGTTTGGTTTCATGTTAGGTAGATCTACTATGGATGTTATACATTTGTTAAGAGGTTTGATGGAGAAGTATAGAGAAAGTAAGGAGAATCTACATATGATATTTATTGATTTAGAGAAAGCTTGTGATAAAGTTTCAAGAGATATTCTTCGGAGAGTTCTAGAAAAGAAAGGAGTTAATATTGGTTATATTCAAGTCATTAAGGATATTTATAATAGAGCTGTTACTTGTGTCCAAACACAAGGAGAAATATTTTTGCTTAGTTATGGATGTTCTTACTAGACATTTACAGGAAGATGTACCTTAGTGTATGCTTTTTGCTGATGACATTCTTCTTGTTGATAAGACAAGAGAGGAAGCCTAATGGAAACTTGAATTATGGAGGTCAACCTTAGAGTATAAAGGTTTTCGTTTAAGTAGATCTAAAATAGAATATATTAATTTTAGTTATAGAAGTTTTAGTGGTAGTGTTGTGACATTGGGTGAATAAGTCATTAAAAAGAGCGAGCGATTCAGATATCTAGGCTCTATTGTTCAAAATGATGGTGAAATAGATGGAGATGTTATTAGTAGAATTCAAGTTGGATGGTTGAAGTGGAGGAATGCATCTGGCCTATTATGTGATAGAAAAGTACCGCTTAAACTTAAGGGAAAATTTTATAAGATTATGGTAAGACCTGCAATGATTTATGGTGCATAATATTGGCCAATAAAAGAGAAGTATAAGACTAAGTTAAGTGTTGTAGAGATAAGGATGCTCAGGCAGATGAGTGGCTTTACTCTTAAAGATAAAATGTGAAATGAGTATGTTTGGGAAAAAGTTGGAGTAGCTCCAGTGGCATATAAGATTAGAGAGAGTCGCCTTAAATTGCTTGGCCACATAAAGCGTCGGTCGTCCAATGACCCTGTTAGGAGAGTAGATGTATTATATTTGTCTTATGTTAAGAAAGGTAGAGGTAGACCTAAAATGATTTGGGTAAGATGTATAAAAAATAACCTTAGTATACTTGAATTAAATGAGAATTTGACACATAATAGGACACAATTGAGACAAAGGATTCATGTATCCGACCCCACATAGTGGGATAAAGGCTTGTTGTTATTGTTATTGCAACTTAATATTAAAATATTATTTTGTATCCTGTTAAAAACATTTTTAAAAGCCAACAAGACATTATGAAAGAAACTAACATGATGAAATCATTTCCACTTAATGAATAAGAATGAAAGCATCACGCAAATAAATAGAGAAACAAACAACCAAACAAGCTTGAACACAAATTCATGACACAATTGTTACTTTTTATATTAATAATACCTATTATGTTTCTTAGTATTCTAAATCTATGATGCTCTAATAAATTCATAAATATATCCACAAAATATTTTTTTTATTAATTAACTAAATATTTATATTGCCATCTCACATAAGATCTTAAATAAAGTGATGACAAATATTAATATGTTTTGTTCTAGAGTGTTGTATAGGGATCTTTGTTATGCATACAACATTTATGTTATTATCATATATAATTGTTATCTTATATATTTAAATTTTAAAATTAAGAGGCTATTTCCTAAGCCATAAGTCTTAAGCTAATGCATTCTAAATACACTTTTGCTATCAACTTTACATTTAATAAAATTAGAGTCAGACTATCTAATATGGTCTACTAATATATTATCTTAGGATACTACATTCTTATGTTGGGAATACTAATTATATATGTAAAAAAATACTTTATTGCCATCATATGCGGTTCTTTTGGATCTACATGAGTGCATGCACATAAGAGTTAGAAGGTGGTGACATGGTAGTTGGAATGCAAATAATGTGGATCAATAATTTTATTCTAGCGCATATGGACATATTTAAATATCAGAATAATTACTATGGAGTTATTTGGGATCATTTTTTTTATTTTTTTTATAATTTTATTTTTTTTTATTTATGATTTATTTCAAAGAAAAATATTTTTATTGATTATTGTTGTTTTTAAAAATATTCAAAATATCTAAAATTTATTTTGAGTGTTTTAAGAATAATATTATTTATTTTTAAAAAATAATAAAATAAAACATATAAAAATATATTAAATAAATATATTTTTTAAAATAACATAAAAAATAAAAATATAAATATAAAATAAAATTGATCACAAATAGCTCTTAAATTTTGGTTGATTTGAGAGAATAGCAAAAAAGTGAATTGATTGTGACTTCTAAAAAGTTTAATTTTGATAATGATTGTATAATCAATTAAATAACGTAATACTCATTAAAATGATCTTGTAAGCATAATAAATAAATAGCGATTTGTTCTTTTTGATTTACATGTATAAGAATTAGTTTCACGTGTAAGCTATTTTCGCCTAGGCAATTTTTTCAAATTAAGTATCATTAAAATATTAATTATGCAATTAAGTATTGAAAAGAAAAAATTTAAATATAGGTATGCTTAAGTGGGTGGACTCGATTGTGGATCCACATTAGATGAGTGGGTTGCTTTCACTTGGTAGCTTCATACAGTTTAAAATTGGGGCCGCCAATGGATTATTAGGGTCGATCGACGATCGCCCTATCTTCTCTTGCATACCTCAACGGTGATTCCGCCAAAGGAGCTCACCGCCATCTTCTCCCTCCAAGCATGCTCCTCTCCATCCGAAAGCTTCGCGTGGCATACCCTCCAAGCGCTGTGCCTTATTCGAAGAAACCTTCTTTCTTCCCAACAGCCGTGTTAACTCCATTTGACGACTTTCCTCTCCCATGTAGCAGCTATTAGAAGCCAACATTAGCTTCCGGCGACGATTATGAGGGCTCCATTTGGTTCGGGGAAGTGTCCTGTGGTGGATTCTACCATTTTTTGCGCACATCCCCATCATTCTTCCTAAAGACACGGTAAATCCCTATTTATATTAATTTATAAATTAATAAAGTATGTGTGCTAGGGATTAAAGTTGTATGGTTAGAATTTTATTTGAGATTTGATTTGTAGGTTTGTGTTGGCGTTGCGGTTCAGGTGATAAGTAACCGAGGGTAGTACTATTTAGGATGTCTGATTATTTATATAGTTTATTTTGCAAGAATGAATAAAGAATTTGTTTCGCTGATCCTTTTCTATGGAGGTGAACTGAGTATCGATGAACAATTCAGTCCAAGTTATGTGGGAGGTCAAAACTATCCAATTAAGGTTCTGCATCACAGTACCTACTGGAATTGAAGCAACTGATTATGAGAACCTTGTACATTGATTCAGAGCATCACACAATCACTCTTACAGGTCGTTATCTGGTGAGTAACGGATTTATAGCATTTGTAATATCTAACGATGATGTTTGCAAAGTTACACTGGACGAAGCTTCCCGTTATATGTTAGTGTTGTATGTCGAACTGGAGGATGTTAATGTTGCATCCACATCATGGTGATAATAAGATCGGTAGATATACCGACGATACATAGGACTTCATCTGCACCTCTGCATGCAGCTTTGATGAGTTGATTCCCAAGTAATATCTTATCAACTTTTCCCAGTTTATACTTGTAATAATTAATATGATAGTTTGTCATCCAACTTATGAGTTTTGTGGCAGCGATGATGTTGTTTATCAGAGAAACCGTATGTGCCTCAGAGTGCTGCAGCCGGTGATGAGTATTAGACTATGAGTAGTGGTTCAAGTAGTGAGTCTGAGCAAGATATTAGTGAGATGACTATTCACTGGGTAGAAACCTTGCTTCAATCTGACTATGATCTTCTAAGAAATCGCTCACTCTAAAATATTGACAATGAGAGTCAGATGGTGTCCACAAATGAGTATGTCCGGATGTGCCAGACTACGAAAGAGTGGGACAACAATATTTACTTTGACGGTTCATCTGACGAAACTGTCCTAAGAGATGATGCTGAAATCCCAGGTGACCTTGTCGAAGGTATGTGTTTTGCAAGTAAACGGAGTCTGCAATTTGTTATTGTTGGGTGATGCATAGTAAATAATTTTCAATTCTAAACAGTGACCTCTAACCAAAAGAATTACATGGTTATATGCGTACAGCATGATAGTCCTACAAGACTATGTAAGTGGCTTTTGCATTGTAGCAACAGCAGACGCTTAGGGGGTGCTTGGAGAATATCAAGAGTTGGTGAAAACCATAAATGTATCAATGCAGTAAGAATAGCCAGTCATTGGCAGTGTAGGTCTAGATTCATAGCTTACTTCATTATACCTATGATAAGGCATCAGATAGATCTGAAACCTAGGGAGATTATAGGTAGAATGGAGTCGAAATTTAATGTTAAAGTATCATACATGAAGGCTTGGGATGTAAGGCGTAAGGCAATAAAAGCAATATTTGGTAGCTGGGAAGAGTCTTATAGGACTCTAAGTCTTTATATGGAATCATTATTTTGCATTACCTACAGAATTGATCCCAGACACGGTTTCTAGAGACTTTTTAGGCATTTGATCCTTCAATCATGGGATGGATGAGTATGACGAAGCTTTGTACTTTTCTTAGGCAAGTATTGTGGTTCATTATTAACTGCTGTTGGAATCGATGGAAATAATAGGTTGTTTCCACTAGCCTTTGTTGTTTTGGAGTCCGAGTCGATTGATTCCTGGTTGTGGTTTTTGATATGCTTACATGATATGTTACCCGTTGTCTCTGTTAGACGTGATCTTTACATAATATTTGATAAACATGATGGTTTATTATGTGGATGTAGAGAAGTGTTTCCATGGGCATCTCACAGACATTGCATACATCATCTGAGTGAAAATTTTAAAAAGGTAATACGTAGACTGGGGATTGATGATGTTGAATTTATATGCCAGAAGATGTATATGACAGGAAATACTGATAATATCCATCAGTTCAATAGTTTAATGTTAGATATTAAAAATGTGAAAGAAGAAGCTCACAGATGGCTTGTAGAGCGTGACCCTGTAAATGGTCACTTGTGCACGATTGTGGTATGCGTTATGGGATAATGATGACTAATGCATCTGAGTGTTTTAATGGTGTCTTGAAACGGACTCGTGGTTTACCGATTCAGGCTCTAATCACTGCTATCTATTATAACTTAGTAGCTTTGTTCATGAAAAGGCTAGCAGCTACAACTCAGCAACAGGATGCCAATTTGTCTGTTTTTACCCAAATGGTATCCATAATGTTACAGCGTATTGAAAGGGAAGCTAGATAACAGCCTTTATAATTGTAGTTGTAACAAAACGATCATATATCATTGGCCATGCTCACATGTAGTTGCTGTGTTAGGATTTAGACGGTTGAACTACCTCACGTGTGTGTCACAGTACTACACACTGCATCTGTATAAGTTGACATACATAAATGAGTTCCATATGCTGCTTGACCATTCTGAGTGGCCATCTTTCAGTGCAGAGCATGGATTAATAACATTGCAGCCACCAAATTTTTGCAAAGGTCAGGCATACCTCGTACGAGCAGATTCAGAAACACAATGGATAAAAATATTGCTAACGAGAACATGCGATTATGCAAACGGTTATTCAGGTCATTGTGCCCTCACAATGTTAATAGCCGATGGTACATCGAGGATACCTTAGTGCAAAATGTATATGTGTAGTTCATGCTGTTTAGATTTTACCTATAGGATGTTACTCAGATTTCCCTTTTAGGTTGCAGTACTCTAGTCCTTCTATTTAATTTACGCTACTGTTTTCCATTTCATTGTTTATAACTGTCCTATACTTATTTTTTCACTTATTTTTTTCAACAGGTACGATGGCAGAGGAGCACCGCCCGACAACTAGACGTCGGTGATGTGGACATGCTAGGGAGGCCACCCCACCGTTGGAGCAGACACCTACTGAGGTTCATCCTAGCATAGCCTCTCTACGTGGACGGCATCGAGCCGCTCACCCTGATACTGTTAGTAATATTTCATTTCTATTTCTACATTATGTCTGGTTGCCTTTTTATTTTGCTTAATGACAGATCATTTTTTTGTTTTTTGCGATCACACTTACTTATCTTGAAGGAGTGGCATCACTGATTCATCGATGGGCCTACAGTTAGACTCGATTGTATTGCTTGACTTCATCATCACTAGATCATCATTTCTTGGCTTGGTTGAGATGGTCTCCGCAGACCAACACCTTCCACCTAGCTGTTGGTGAGATGACTGGATGCTCCAAGATGTGGCAATGATCTTGGGACTACGGGTTGATGGTTCACCTATCATAGGCCCAATTGTGATTGGTGAGGGGAAGAGATGGGACACTTGGCCTGATTACCATGATGATTTGTTGGGGCGACACCCCATACATGACGTGATGTACCATGATCGACCATTCACATCGGTCATTATTCGTGACCGCATTGCATGCCATGCTGGGATGTGGACTTTCTGAGGGAGTCTTTGAGCACGAGGAGTTTTTTTTTGCTTACATTTTATTTCTTATTGGATGTTTCTTACTACTGGATACATCAGGTTCAGAGGTCCACCTACAGTATCTACCACTACTAGAGGACCTGGATACATTCAGTACGATGGCTATAGGTGGAGCGGTTCCTATATAGAGAGTTATGCAGTCGACTAAGCCAGGCATGGTACACCTCCTTTAGATATGGTCTTGGGAGCATATTCATGTGGGGAGGTCGACTCTACATGTGCCATATCCTACTGATCTTGACGATCTCATTGTTGGGTTGAGGTATATTTTATTAACTGCACTTTCAAATATTTAGCTTATATATGTGTTTAAACTGTGTTGTGTGTATAGATGGAACGAGAAGTATGTTCGCCAATGGTGAACGCGTTGTAGTATCTGAAATGAGTCGGATGGCTTGCGGCTCGGGTTGGACTTCATATAACACTTCAGTTCAAATATCTATAATGCATATTTTAATTTAACATAATTTTTTATATGTGTAGGTGATCTGGGAGCCATACAATGAGCAAATCATGGCACATCTGTCACATACATGCTCATCAGATTCTGAGATATGGTTATCATGAGTCTCTCTAATCAACTGGAAGAGGGTTGAGTGGCATTTACTAGATCTAGTGCTGCGCCAGTTAGGCCTTATTCCCAGAGTAGATGTAGCCCTAGTTGACCCTAGTTTCAAAAGGGTCAATGGTCGGGATAAAGCGGATGTCGACTGGGTTGATTATCATCAGTCACACATTGCCTCTTGGGAGAGTCGGAGGGATTACCTCATCGAGGGCTTAGATGAGGATGTGGACAAGATGGCAGCTATCAGCAAGTACATGTGCTGGTTCAGATCATGGGCTTCCCTGTATTTACTGGCTGCCCCGACAGATCCTCCGACCACTTACTATGTCAGAGCACCAGTGGAGCATATTTATGTAAGTGCTAAAATAAGTATTCATTTGAATTCAATATATTGCGAGAGGCTAATTTCACATACTATTTTTTTGTGTAGGCAGAGCATATCTCAACTACTCGGGACACCTTCCAGTCATACTTCGGTCGTGTGGATGAGCATGAGCTACAGGGATGCGTTGATAGGTACAATGTGCTATGCAGAGACCTGGATCAGCGTGTACATATCGGGGACACATATTATGGATCGGTGCCTACAGAGGATGTCGCACACCATGACTAGAAAGCCATCTACTTATCTTTGATGTCCATATGTATGTTGATCCGTGTCCTTCTACATATCGCCTACATATGAGTCACACCACCTATCTTCCAAATACAGATGATCACGCAGACGTCAAGATCTCTTGCACCGAGTGTCACCATCGGTGGATTCCATCACGCAACTGGCATAGGAGAGGTGTGATTCCACGCAAATGCCGGAGGCGTTAGATGTTTAGGATAGTCTATTTGTGCATCTGTACTACATTTATTCTTATCTATTTCATTTATTGATCATTTTTGCTTATTGGCTCCCTTTTAGTTTAATCTACTTGTTCAAACTGGGATGCAAATCCTCAAATCATGTTGTTATATTTCATATGCACTTTATTTGAACTACTTGAATCAAACTTAACTGATGTTCTACTCAACTCTTTCACATGTTGTTTTGTGTTGTATGGCATTCAAAAGTTTTAACTCACAAACTTGTAATAAAATAAATTAGTTTTAAAGTGTGTCATTATACAAATGAACTAAGGTGTAAATTAAATAAGAAAGGTAATAAGTGAATCTATTACAAAGAAGCACAATATTAAAGATTAACTCAATTTCACAAGCTAAATCAATTAATATACTAAACTCTGAAGTCACTAAAATATAAATCTAAATATAGAAGACACATATGTGATTACAAATATTTATGTTAAAACCATAAAATAATTATTAGAAGGAATGTAAATCAAAATTATAAAGATACTTTGCACAATAAGAATTATTTTTTACTCAATACCATACTTACATCTACATTTAATACTTACAAACAACAACAACAACAACAACAACAAGCCTTAATCCCACTAGGTGGGGTCGGCTACATGAATCCTTCGTCTCCATTGTGTCATATTATGTGTCAAATTCTCATTTAATTCAAGTATACTAAGATCATTTTTTATACATCTTAACCAAGTCTTTTTAGGTCTACCTCTACCTTTCTTAACATAAGGCAAATCTAATCCATCTACTCTCCTAATCGGGTCATCGGACGGCCGACACATTATGTGGCCAAACCATCTAAGGCGACTCACCCTAATCTTATCTACCATTGGAGCTACTCCAACTTTTTCCCGAACATACTCATTTTGCATTCTATCTCTAAGGGTAAAGCCACTCATCCACCTGAGCATCCTCATCTCCGTAATACTTAACTTAGTCTTATGTTTCTCTTTTATTGGCCAACATTCACCATAAGTCATTGCGTGTCTTACCACCATCTTATAAAATTTTTCTTAAGTTTAAGTGGAACTTTTCTATCACATAATAGGCCGATGCATTCCTCCACTTCAACCATCCAACTTGAATTCTACTAGTAACATCTCCATCTATTTCACCATCATTTTGAACAATAGAGCCTAAATATCTGAATCGCTCACTCTTATTAATGACTTGATCACCTAAAGTCACACACTACCACTAAAACTTTTACAACTAAAATTACACTCCATTTAATACTTATTGAACTAAAATTTTATTTTTAGAAATACTATTATAAGTCTGACATAAAATACTCTCATAATCTGTCTAACAACTAATTCCATAGTAATAGGATCTTACCACCCAAGCTTTGTTATACAGAACTTGAACAATTCTAACAAAATTAATGTAAAAAAAATATCTGTTAGTACTAAGTGGATGATGGCCTCGATATCGAGGTCGGCCACCCAATTAAGGCTAATGTAACAAAGTCACGTCACATCGTTTGCGACGTGGCTAGGCCAGTCGCCACTAATTAGGCGACTATACCTATATTTAAATTTTTTTAGCAATACTTAATTATGTAATTAATATTCTAATGATACTTAATTTAAAAAATTGCCTTTTCGCCTAGTAGTTGAGAAATTTGATCTTTAAATAAAAGATTTTGGGTTTAAGTTTTTGTATATGTATTATATATATGAGTTTGTGATTAAATTTGCTCAAATGTGAAAAAAAATATTGCTAAAAATGAGAAAACTTGAGAGACAATCAAGGAAAAAGAATGATTGTTGGAAACAAATGAAGTTTGGACCTGTGTGGAAAAATGACAAAAAAAATTGAGCTGAATATAAAAGGGAACTCCTTCCAAGATATTAAGGAATACCCAAATCCCAAATCCCAAGATGAAAATAACAAAATAAGTAAGCCTTGTGTTCACTATAGTAAGACAATATCTAGTAGATAGACTGTTGCTAAGAGTAGACAAAATGATCATTATGGTCAGCAAGAGACTGCTGCTATGCTTTCGGCTCTGTTTGAAGACTCTTTGGAGGATGGGCTTGAAATCAGCCATAGGCATTTTATAATGCCCTCCCTTTCTAAGCCTGGTGATGTGGTTCAGAAGATACGTGTATATACCTAGAGTTTGTTGGCGCTGTTCTTTTTAAGCTATTTTTCAAAAAAAATTCAGGGAATTTATGTTAAATTCTCTAAAATTTTTGAAAAATATATGTAGCAGCCAACACCTAATCTTCAAGATGAGTGTATTAGCATCAATTCTCAATAGGAGATTTTCTTTGTAAACTCAAAGGGTTGATGCATTAATTCAAATGTAAAATAGCATAAAGACTTTCTGATAGCCCCACTTCTTTTCTCTTCCCTATTCCTGATAGGAAAATTGTATAATATAATTTTAAGATCAATTTTTATTAACTATAAATATTTTAATCAAAATAAGATTACTCAATTTTAAATTTTGAATTCAAACTTAATCATACAATATGATCATTTATCAAACAATCTAATTAGAACATGATCAAATAGATTTAATTTCAAATAATTTTGTAATTGATTTTATTTTTGCTTATTCAACCAACATTTCTGCTAGTTATCTAAGTAACCTTTACACCAAAAATATATAATAATATATGATTTTTAAAAAATTAATAATATACATTTTAGATTTTAATGCCCCTCTTCTCAATTTTTACAAGCTAGCTTGAATTTTTTCACTTTGGGGTAACTTTTTTTTTTTTTTACTTTGGGGTAACTTGAGTTGCTTTGATGAAACTTAAATTAATAATCTTAAAATACAAGCTCCTTCAAGTCATGTATATTCTTTTGAGTATCCTTAATATTTGAATTTACTCTTTTAATTTACACTTAAAATAATACAAAATCATTTTTAGCTAAGTAAGTTCAAAACAAATTATACTTGTAATCATCAAAATACTTTAATGCTAGTTATGACTCATGGGGTCAAAACTATCCCTTTTTATGATAGATAACCTGCTTTGATTAAAAATAAAAAAAATTGGTTTTATTTAACTTATAAATTTATTCTTTTTTTATTAGGCAATGAATATGAGAATATATGAGTACATAAGTTTAAATTAAAAATATATATTCTAAGCTCGAGAATCTTAAAAGCACAAACTCACATTTCAAACTTAAAAATAATTTATTATGTAGTATACTTACAACTTAGGTACAACATATGGCTTATCCAACTAATAAAGAGAACATAAAAATAAAATCGAAGTGATTCAACCGAACTATCTACTTCCCCTTTTTGGCATATTAAAAAGATGGGTTTTTCATTGAATAAAATGAAGAATAATGAAAAAAACACAAATTCATATATATGAGGGATCTTGGTCAAGATCAATTGGTTGGTACATGTCATACCTTATAACGAAAAAATTAAATATAGAGCCAAGCTTTATATTGCATTCTCCTGCATATTATGATCACTTAGGTTGAGCTTGCCATGAGCTAAATATTCATTCCAAGCATCTTGAGGGTGTATATATGGCATATAAGCTTAAGGAGCTTAGGGTGGAGGTGTAGTAAGGACATTTAATTTTTCTTCATCATTATTATTTTCTATATGAGGCACACTTCTTCTCACTAAAGAGGATGTAGAATGAGTGATTGATAAAAGAAGTAGGGATATAGCTTGATGGAGAAGTATAGAGAAAGTAAGGAGGATCTACATATGATATTTTTTTGATTTAGAGAAAGCTTATGATAAAGTTTCAAGAGATGTTCTTTGTAGAATTCTAGAACAGAAAGGAGTTAATATTGATTATATTCAAGTCATTAAGGATATGTATACTAGAGCTATTACTTGTGTCCAAACACAAAGAGGATTGATAAAATATTTTCCTATTTCAGTTGGATTACATCAAGGATACTTTAAGCCCTTATCTATCTTTTGCTTTAGTTATGGATGTTCTTACTAGGCATTTACAGGAAGATGTACCTTGGTGTATGCTTTTTGATGATGACATTCTTCTTGTTGATAAGACTAGAGAGGGAGTCCAAGAGAAACTTGAATTATGGAGGTCAACATTAGAGTCTAAAAGTTTTCACTTAAGTGGATCTAAAACTAAATTTATTAAGTGTAATTTTAGTTGTAGAAGTTCTAGTCGGGATAGCTCTATTTTTATTTGACCTATAAGATGGATGCTAGAAAATGACCAAGGGAAAATTTTTAACTTTGCATGACTTTAAGATTAAAAATAGAGTTAAGATTTCTTGGTAAGTGATAAGTATATTTGTAATATCAAATTCGATGTGTGTCATGTAATAGTAGATGATATCAAAGAAAAGTATTGTATATTGATTATATCTCAAACCTTTGACATAATATTATATCAAAGCAAATGTTGCATAAAATGAGCATTCTATAGGAGACCACTAACAATTGATGATGACATAAATATGAGTTTCATAAAACTTGGTTTACAGTCGGCCAATTATAAGTAGGATATAAAGTTAAAGTGTGTAGATGAACATCTAGATTAAAGATGTGTAAACACTTATGCAAATCTTAAATGATGATCTTAACATGCCTAAGATAGACACATTAATGCTTGACAATACATTCAACATTGATATGATATTTACAAAAACCTAATAGATCAACTTTATGTAAAATCAGAGTGGAAAAGTGATAAGGATTTTGAGCATGGCGTGAACAAAAAAATCATAAATTAAATAAGAGAGTCATATTTACATTACTTTTTTAGAGATGATAATGGATGTTCTCCTATATTTCTTGTATGTAGCAACATTATTAATTATTCTAAAGCGAAGTTCATGTTGTGGAATGGACTAAGATAAACCAATTTCTCATTGTCTATTGCTTGCCATTGGAAACACTTCATTAGTCAATATCACAAGAGGTTTAGAAGTAAAAATGGTGTGATTGAGTGAATGAGAATTAATTATTACATATAAGAATTTTTAATTCAAAATGATTGTAAAGTATAATTAATCTATCACACCGATTGTTCGAATGACTAAAACAAGATAGTTTGACAAAAAAAATTACATAATATGATAGGAATCATGCAATTTGGTTAATTGGTCAAAATGGTCATTCAACATTATAATGATTGTTGATTTTACTAATTGTATTGTATGGATTGAATCATATAGTATGAAGTGGTTCATACATTAAGAAGAAGATCATGTAGTACAATTAATCAATTAAATTTTTAGGCTTCAAATTTCTTTTTCTTTTTTTCTTTTTTTTTTTTTTTTTTGCAATTTGATATTATAATTTTATTTTGTATCTTGTCAAAAAAAACTTTTTTAAAAGCCAACAAGACATTATGAAAGCAACTAACATTATGAAATCATTTCCACTTAATGAATAAAAATAAAAGCATCACATAAACAAATAGAGAAACAAACAACCAAACAAGCATGAACACAAATTCATGACAAAATTTTTAAATTTTTTATATTAATAATACCCATTATGTTTATTAGTATACTAAATCAATGACGCTCTAATAAATTCATAAATATGTCCATCAATTATTTTTTTATTAATAAATTGAATATTTATATCACCATCTAACACAATATCTTAAATAAAGTGATGGAAAATATTAATATGTTTTGTTCTAGAGTGTTGTATAGGAATCTTTATTATGCATACAACATTTATGTTATTATCATATATAATAGTTATTCTATATATTAAAATTCTAAAATTAAGAGCCTATTTTGTCAGCCATAAGGCTTAAGCAATACAACTACCTACTATTCTGTATTATATTTTACTAATGGATAAAGTGATAGAGTTTTATTTTCTATTTAATCATATGACTAGGAAGTGTCCTATAAGCTGATGCATTCTAAATACACTTTTTCTATCAACTTTACATTTAATAAAATTAGAGTCAGAATATCTAATATGCTCTACTAATGTATTATCTTAGGATACTACATTATTATGTTGGAAATATTAATTAGATATCTAAAAAATACTTTATTGCCATCATATGCAGTTCTTTTGGATCTACATGAATGCATGCACATAAACCTACACTGAATATGATGTCAAGTTATACCCCAGTGAGATCAATAATCTAATCACACCATGTGAAGGTTGATATGTTTTTTTTTTCTTGCAAACTTTATTATAATCATAGAAAAGAAGGATTTATTATTTTGGGCAAACTATTCTTAGCCATTGGTAGACTGAAAATTGGAACTAATATCTAATTTTGTGCCAACAATAATACACTATTAACATCAAGTGCTTAATCCATCAAAACATCATCCACACTCTACAAGGTGTAACATCTATAGGGCTAGGTCTCCCATTAATAATGTATATCTCATGCCTATTGGTTGATATCCCTAGTAGCATAGCCAAAGAGCTTTAATACCTAAAAGATACAAATAAATGGCGAAGAATTGAGCAGGTTGGTGGGCCGGTGTCCTAGCACCAGATGTAGCATATGTCATAATAACTTGAAGGACACCTAAACTCTATCATTATTTAGTCTTAGGAGAAGAATCTTTTGTTGAGTGAGAAGAGCATTTTTATGGTGTAAGTGCCTAGCTTGATAAGTTGGAGCAATAATAGTGATAACACGGGTTGAATGGACATCGACTTAGAAAATATTATAGAGAGTAGTTATTAACAATAAGAATACATCATCTGCTTCAACACATCCCTTATAAATAAGTTTAAAAATTAGCACCTAAAAGTCTCAAAAATATTTCTTTCCCTCCCAATATAGTACCTTGAGCCATTAGATTTAAGTACAAAAAAGATGACTGTGGTGTTTATTTTTGATATGTGTATGGGAAACACCGTGCAGATTTGAGGGTGTACTTATTGAAATGATTGGGTATGACATCAAGGAATGGTGCACTATCTTGAAAGATAGAAATCAACACCCTATGATGGACCTAATCACCTAATAAGGACTCCTAAGGTATGATGGGTCTTTGAATATATCAGAGATTTTTTCCCTACTTTACATGGATGAATAAAGCAGGGTTTATTTAAACTAGGTTCTAAAGATCCCCATGGGGGCAAGCCCCCATTATTAATTACATCTTAAGGAAAGTAAATTCCTTAAGAATACTCTCAATTAAAGTAGGCAATTATTCTCTCCAAAGATTTCAAAGATAGGACTATCAATAAATTGGATATACTTGTAAAATCAATCGGGGTAGATCAAGAAGGAGAGACTTATTATCGAAGCCAAATGAGATGAGTAAGGAATGCTCATGATACTAGGAAACTTAGTGAGCATTTCAACCTATTCTATGGTTGGACTTTATATGTTTGAAATTGAGGAGAATTATATGTTTGAACTGGAATTTTATTAGAAGGTTAGGGCTTATAATCCCACAATACAAGGTTGTGGGAATGCCTAAGAGGTGAGGATTTATACTTGTAGTCTGAAGGAAACATCAACCTCATATCCTAAATCTAGGGAGCTTTAGTGAAGGCCAAAGCATGTCCTAAATCTAAGCGAAGATGGGTATATGGTTTACCTCCACAAGAGAGGGTAAACCACCCGACTGCTGGACTTATAACCACCTGGACTGGCTGCTAGCTAACTCCTCTTATGCTTTAAAATTATGTGGTCAAGTCATATAATTTTACAAGATGGTTGGGTTGTTATTATTTAGAAAGAGACTAAAGTCATTAAACCCACTCTCTAAGAGACTAGAGCATGAGTAGTATGAATAATGACTTAGTATAATACAAATCTTTTTTATTTTTATTTGATTTTGGACTCTTTATTTTGATAAAGATCATAGGATTTTCATGTCTAAATGCATGATGAAATGAGATTATTGGCTAAATCAGAGAAAAAGATATGTTTTCCACTATAAAGAAGACCCTCAAAGGTCAAGTCTTCCCCTATCGTGCAAGGATGGAAACACTCTCTTAGCAAAAGTGAAACAATATGTATGCATGACATTAAGCATACAATATTCAACTAAGGGGTTGCTAAATCTTTTAGTTATCTTAATTTAATGCCTAGGCTTTATGTGAGGTTATGAGTTATTTAGAAATTTTAGTTATGAGTTGTAGTTGGGGTAGAAAATTTATTTTTCTCTAAGAGTCTAATCGGATTCAGGCCACACATTAAATCACCATATAAGTAAGAAACTAAGAAAAGGCATGTTATTTCTATTGTGCAATTATAAACAAAATATCAAATAATTTATAAATCCAACGTAATAGAATAAATGGCCAGTGCGGTCGAGTACCACTGTATAACCCGAAAAGAGAAAATGGGTAGCTGAGCTCTACCCTTATACAACTTAGTATATAAAAGAATAATTATAATTATAAATGATAAATGTTATTGCGGGGTGGAGTCTTCATTCTTCATGTCTCCTCCATTTCTTCATTTGGATTTGCTTACTTCAAAGGCATCTCGGGGGGCTACCCAGGATAAAGCCTTCTAGCCACCGCTCATTCTAATCTACCATAACACTAGTCCTAATTCCTAATACAAAATTATATTAAAAATAGATAAAATAAATCTAACTACACCTGTAAAACATGTGTTAGCTAAACACACCATACAACCCAAGCAATTATATAAATAATTTGGGACTTAGCACCCTGCACATGGGTAACCAAGTCCACCTGTCCTAATTTAGATTGTGCTTAGGGGTTAAGCAACCTGCAAAAGAGAGCATTTATATTTATTTTAAGCACCCCTTAAGCATAATCTCCTATATAAAATATGATTAAGCTAATCACAGCCTAACATCCAGCCTACGAAGCATACACCCTAACATCAAGTCTATAATAATATATCATAAAACCAAATATTCATCACACCATGCATCACCCTAACATAAAGCTAAAAGTGGTGACTTAATTCTAAAGTGTGTATATTAAGGCTTGTGTGGTATACCTTAACTAGGCTTTGTTGTAATTTTCTAAGTATGAAAGGATTTAATTATAAAGGATGGTTTCACTTTAAGTGACTTAATTGATTTGCAAGTTTTACTTAATGTTTTCTTTTGTTCCATTTAGTTTACACTTAGAAACCAAGTGTTATAAAGAGAAGTAAAGAGAGGATCACTCTCTTTTATCCCTACCTTAAGCCACATCTAAAGCACATTAATCAATTCTCTTTTATGAATGGCTTATTACATATTTTAATTAATCCTAGGTTTAGGTTCACTTTAAATAATCTCATTTGATAAGAAAGGCATCTTAAGATTAACTGAAATTAATTACTATCACAAAACACATATTTATTCATTTCTTTCCATCATATGTAGCATGCATATGACTAAATCCTAAACATATATATACATGCAATATGTGTTGGCACACTTAAATGAAGAATATGAATATGTACATTTAAAGTTTATATTTTGCCTTTTGATTGAATTATTTTTATCATATTAATTTAAAGCTCTATCTAAATTTTTGTGCAAAGATACATAGGAATGAAGCTAAACAAGTACGTGTCATTGTTAACTAGGGAAGTGAGGTAATCAAATGACCTCCTTGGGGCTAGCTAAACTCTCATATTTTTCAGGATGTCCAGGCTAAATACCATTTGCATTTAAACACATGTAAGTTTTTACACATGAATGTAAGAAAGAGAGTTTTTGATCACATGATTGATTAATTCTATCACTTAAACAATTGCAAATACATGTATTTTTTTGGTAAAAGAAAGATGGGTTTTGCCTCCATAATTAAGTACACTCACTTGTATGAGAGACATGATCCAGTATATGAAATTATTAACCAGGGAAGTGAGATAATCAAATGACCTCCTTGGGGCTACTTAAAGCCTCGTATTCCTGGGGTGTCCAGACCAACTATTTGCTTTTCTCAAATATATATGAATGTATGCACAAATAAAGAACAGCAAACCATGCAAAAGTTGTATTCTATTTGATTGAAAAAATTTATGTACATGGAGTAAAGTCTTATTTAAATTATAATATTAAAATATGTAAGAGTGAAATCAAATGGAGTATATGCCATTATTAACCAGGGAAGTGAGGTAATCAAATGACCTCCTTGGGGCTAGCTAAAGCCTCATATTCCTGGGATATCTAGATTAAATATCCATTAACATTCTTAATTACATAAATCAATATATGAATGAAAGAAATCAACTTTACTTCATGCACTTAAGCTATGATCATTTGCATTTCCTATGTATTTATAACTAGCATTTATAGCATATGTAATCACTTGTCTATAAGATTTGGAAATTAGATTTGGATTTAATAGTGATAATAGCCACACATATATTAATTTGAATCAACACATGCAAGCTTGACACAAAGGAAATCATTTAAGTTTAATTAATTTTTGAAGAAATGAATGCATGATTAAAGTTGCATACAACATTTTTATATGATTGGAAAGAAATGAAGAGATACAAGCATGTAATTTCATTCAATCCAACTAATTTGTAAGGACAATCATGTCAAATAAGCTTATTTAAAATAAACCAAAGTTTCTTAATGTCACTTTTGATTTTATGTTTAACTTAATTTAAGAGGTGTGAGAAAGATTTGCTAATCCTAATACCATTCCCCAAATGTGTGAGGTAATTTGATTTAATAAGAAGCAATTAGATTGATTTTATGGATCGATTAAGTTAAGCATGGATTAAATCAATTAATTAAACTCTTACCTGTGTTACCTTAAGAAATCAATTAAATGATTATGAGCTAATGTAATATGCAAATAAATTAAAAATTAAATAGAAATGCTCCTATGAAATGAAAGGGGCCTAATGTAATTAGCTCATAATCATTTATTAATTAAGCTTAAGAAACTATTTTAATTACTTTCTTGATTTTTTCACACATGTGAGCTAATCATAATTTCATTAAGCCTCTTTAGGTTCTTGAACACCTAAAGCTCTTCCCAAGATGAATTAAGGGAAATAAGATTTAATTAGGTTTTTAGTTCAATTAATTAAATCATTAATCCATCAATTCATCTCTCTTTGGTTAATTATCAAAGTTAATAATTATCTTTTGAAATGAGATGGGCTTAAGCGAAAAGGTAGGGAAAGAGGTCCCAACTTAATTCCATAAGCCAACCACTTGATCAAGCATGATTTTATGTGATTTAAATTTTAACTTAGCTAATTAAGTTATTAATTAGTTAAGTTAATCATTAATTAGCACTTTGGTTGAAAAGATAATGTAAACTAGGGAAAAGGATTAGGAGGGAGGCTCCAATCCACTTCCCTAAGTCTCATTATTGTTCAAAAGTTATTATAGAGTCTAAATAATTAATTAATTATTGTTTATATGCTTAATTATCCTTTAATAAAGTTAAGAAGATAATTAAGTCTGAATTAATCAATCCTCATAATTTAACAAGCAATAAATCTCCAAAAAATCAGAGGAGGCAGAGGCCTTCCTCTCAAATATTCTCAGAAATTTTGGGATCAATCACTTGAGAGATTAAAGAGTAATTAAGCTAATTAAGTTTTAAATTAAAACTTAATTAAGTTTTATTTACTATTTAAAACTAATTGGCAATATTTTTATTAAATTCTCCTCTAAAATGCCTTTAAAATGAGCCATTATTTGTATTTTTCAAATTTTTCTATAATTAGTTATAAATTATGGAAGTTTCAGCATTAAACCCATTTAATTAACCTTAACTAAGCCTAATCTTGTCGACGCCATGTGGCGCACTAATGCGGCGCACTTTTTACGTGGCACTGCAGGATTGGTTATCTAAGTTGTCAAGACCGCGTACCAAGGCAGCTGGCGACGGATGTGGTCTTGATCATCGCCGTCTGATCTCTGATCGGATGGTGCAAATCAAACCCACAGCATAAAGAGGAGAAATGAGGGAGATCTAGTGTGATTTGATCAGAGTCGTCCATTTCAATCATGTGGAATGGACAGCCCGTGATCCTTCTTCCTACGAGCGACTAATGACGGAGCCTGTCCATTATGGATTGCTCAATCTGAGCTCACCCGAGCTCAGATTCACTCCAAACTCAACCCACACCTTAGCGATCCACAAGGATCCAATGACTAGGATGCACTCAAATGCAAATTTCCTTCAAAAATGAGCAACCAAATTTTCTTATATCTACGGTTTTGAGGAATTACCTCACCGAAGCTTAAGACTGGTGGTGGAAATGATGGAGGTAGCATTGTCTAGTAGAGAAGAAGCCCTATTGAGAAGCAATTGAGTCAATTCCACTTGGTTCACTCGGTTGGCCAAAAATGGATGTTTGGAGCTTCGGTTTAGATCTAACTCCTTGCTTCGGTGGGTTGGAAGCTTGGGAAATGCATTGGGTAGCCTCAATGAGGTATGGAGATGGTGTGGGAATGAGCAATTGAAGTTTGGTGGTGAATTGAAAGAGTTTGGATCGAAGATAGCCTCCCCTATTTTTGTTATGCATGGGAAGATGGAATGCCTAATATAGGAAGCTTGGAATCGCTCTAGAACTCACAAAGAAGCTCAACTTAGCGTTAGGAAGCTTGCAAGAAGTGAATTGGTTCCATTCTTGTTTGATTTGGGGGAGAATACACCCTTACTAAGTTGGATGGACGGGATGACCTCCCATTTCTCGGTTGGCCAACCGCCATCAGAGCATTTGAGGTGTCTCAATCGAGTCCACGTGGCTCAATTGGATTGGAGGAAGTCATGGGAGGTGGCTAAAGGCTTGATCTTGGCTGATTTAGTTTCCTTGATCCCTTAGGTGCTCGGGTTGCACGGGAGGTGAGTTGGCTCACCTCCCTTTGGTCTATGGCTGACCTAGCATGGGTCAGGTGGCCTAGGTGGGTTAGGTGCACCCTCATTTGGAAGTTGGATGGATACCAAGGTGATGGGAGAGTGGACTTTGCCATTTCTGGGTGGAATCCAATGTGAAGAGGGATTAACCAATGGATTATGGGTTGGCCCACATTTAGCTTTTGGCTGACTTTAGTGACCTAGGTTTGGTCAGCCACCAAAGTCTCATGGGTTGGTTTTATGGGTTTTTCCTTCATTTGGTCAAATGGGTTCATACATGTTGGGTTGAGTTAACTAATTAGTCAAATTAGGTCAAACCAAGGCTTGGGCTGGGTTCCAATGATGATTTGAAGTATCTTGGTTCAAGTGATTTCAATCAATTTGGCCTATGTTTCATTTTGTCTCACTTGGATTCAAATAGGTCAAATGGGCTAAGTTGACCAATTTGACCAATTTGACGAAATTGGGTTGGGTTAGGTGTTGGTTCATGTTCATTTGGTCAATTAAAAATGATTGTAGGTTTTGGTTTGGATCAATTTGGATTTAATTTAGATTTTTTTGTCAATTTAACCCTTTAGGTCAATTTGGGCTAGGTTGGGTCAAGTTGACTGATTGGTCAAATTGGGCTCAATTATGGCTTTGGTCAAGTTCAATAATCAATTTGGAATGAACTTTAGTCATTTGTTGCAATCAATTTGGGTTAGATCATGATTTGACCCATTTTGACCTTTTAGGCCAACATGGGTTAACTTGGGTCAAATGACCAATTGGACTTGGTTTGGCTCAATTGAGGGTTTAGTCATGTTCAATCATTGTTCATGGGTTGGTTTGAAACAATGGCTTCAATCAATTTGGTGTATGGTGGGTTTTGGCTAGTTTAAGTTTCATTTAGGCTAAAGGTTGACTTGGTCAAAAGACCAAGTTGACTTGGTTTGACCCAATTCAAGGTGGTTGATCATCCTAGGGTGATTTTTTATCATGATATGGGGCTTGGATGATCTTGGTTCAATCTAATTTGGGTTGGATTAGAACTTGGCTCAAAAAGGCCCTTTAGGCCACTTTGGGTTAAGTGGACCTAAATGGGTTAATTAGTTTGATTTTGGCTTGATTCAAGTTTAGTTGAACTTATATATGAGCCTAGGATTGAAATATAAATCCAATTACAATCAATTTGGAGTCTAATAGATTTTGGCTCATTTGAAGTTTTCAAGTCAAATGGCTAACTTGGGCTTGACATGGGCTGACTTGAGTTTGGTTTGATAATTGTAGGTTTTATTTATATTTGGGTAAATGAATGAAGGATTGATTATTTTAAGAGAAAATTCATTAGTTTTGGCTTGATTTGGATAGCATTTAGCCAAGTCCAAGGAAATGGCTTAAAAGGCTTGAATTGGGTTTTGGTTTGATTTTGGAATTGGTTTTGGTCATACGAATTTATATTTCATTTAAATTTGAGAATATAAATGAAGATATAAATGATTCGTGAGAAAATCACTTGAGTTTGGAGTGATTTGGAAGCAAATTTGACTAAGCTTACGGATGTAGGTCAAAAGGGCTAAGGAGATAATCAATTTAGTTTGATTTATCTTTGGTCATTGGAGAGTGTGTTTCATTTATATTTATAAATATAAAAGAAGAAGTAATTGGTTTATAAAGAAATCAATTACTTTTGGGTTGATTTGTATGAGATTTGGCTAATTTCATGGAGGTAGGTCCATATAGCTTAAGGAGGGTTTTGATTGGATTTGGATTCAGTTTGATTTAGTTTTGGCTATTTGAGTTTATATCTCATTTATATTTGTGAATATAAATGAATTTGTAAATGATTCATGAAGAGATTAATCAAATTTGAATTGAATTGGGTGGAGATTTGGCTTAAGTTTATGGACTTTAACCATAAGGCTTTAAGGGGGATTTTGATTTTGGATTTGATTATGGGTTCTACTTATTTGGTTTGGAATTTGGATTTGGATTTGGGAAATGATTGAGGAATTGAATTGATCTTGGAGAAATTCAATTGAATTTGAAATGATTTTAATTTGGTTAAGGCTAAGTCCATAAGATGAAATCAAAGGGCTTAGGAAAGGTTTTGATTTTGGATTTGATTATGGGTTTCAATCATTTGGTTTGGAATTTGGATTTAGATTTAGTATTTGAGTTGAATTTGAGGTTTGGTTTGAGAAGGTAAGCATAGGTTGGGTTTAGGCCATAGGAAGGTAAGTCTTCCTAAATCCTTAAGGCACAATCTAACCCATATGGCTAACACTTTTAAGTCCTTGGGCTTAGGTTGAGTGTTCACCTAATCACTAGAAATATCTTAGGACTAAAGAAATCTTAGTATCTATAAGAGTCCTAGATCTATGATGAGGAAGTTGAGAACTCACTCCAAAAGTGTGGTCAACTATACTTGTTCTTTTCTTTTCCACTTATTTTTTGTACATTTTATTTATTGGGGACTACATAAGACTTAAGTATAAGGAAGGGGTAGTTTCACTTTAATAAATTTTTATGTTAATCAGTTTATATACTATTTGGTGCTACTTTATTTTTTTATTGTTGAACTAATATGTGTTATATTTTTGAAAAGAGGAGAAAAGGAGATAGTTGTATTTTTTTTCCTTTTTTTGAGAGAGAGAGAGAACAACATGTCTTGTATTTTTTTATCTTTTTAGTTATTGCATTTTATTATTATTATTTGTAGAAGGGAGTGAAAGGGAGAATGTTTATTTTCATTTACCGTATTTGTGCAAATCAAAATTTGAGTTTTATAAAGTAGTTTTTTTTTTCTATACTACTACTACTACTATTTTGTGTGAAAAGTTAACTGAATATTTAGGGATAATTATTTTATAATAATTTTTTATTATCAAGTGTTTATAATCAGGTTATTCTATTATTGTATTGCATCTAAATCATATTAATCTACATCATTAAGAATTTGCATCATGTTAATGAATTGTCTAACACATACATTTTTCTTATTGACATGATAAAATAACTAACTTAATTATATATCTTATAAATTTACATATTCATTGCATATCTTCAATCTTTCATTGGAAGAAGTGGGCTATAAGTCAGGCATATCAAGCACATGAAAAAAAGAATATAAGAGTTATAATTCACTAAGTCGAATTGAAAGTAATGTCTTGATATATAATAGCCCTTCATAGTAGCCCACATTATTTATTTGAGAATTAAGTACGCAACTTTAAGTGTCAAGCAATGTTTGAATAAAATTTGAGGCAAACAAAATTTTTTGAAATCATGTGTATTTAGTTATGATTCTAGAAAATTAAGATAGTATATGGATTATAGGATCTCTCTTTATGATTTCTAATGATTATAAAAGGTATATGAGATAATATTAACATAAATAAATAAAACTTGAACTACACCTAAGCATCTTGAATAATGTGAGAAATACTTTTTTCTACTATTTAAGAAAAGTTTTGTATAAATAACAAGCACTATTAATTTTCTAGCAATTTGAATTTATAAGTTTTCTTTTATTATTTTGCTCATTGATGAACAAAGATCTAAGTATGTAGGCATTTGAGCAACAATTTGGTAGTGTTTTCTTCTTTTAGAATGTTTAATTGGTATATTATTTTTGATTTATTTTAAAAAATTCATTACATTAATTAAATTATTTTCATTGATATAAACATCTACTTTTAGTAAATTTTGCTTGCAAAATACAAAGGAGGGATCAAAGCTATCAAAGTAGCATGTGCTACATGTAAAGTAGAAAGACTTATGGTCTAGTCTGGGTGCCCAACTCAGTAAAAGTTTAATTTTTTTTATTGAGAAATTCGTGGCCAAACCCAATGCACAAGTGGAAAACCTAGCATCTAGCTAATCGACCTACATTTAGATGTCCAATCCTAATGCTTGGGGACAAATTTTATAATATTTAGCAGTTACATCCCTCACAAAATAAGGATTCAGTGCCCTTACACTTGATTTGATACCACACCAATTTTGTTATTTTTGGAGTCATAAATTATAATTTTTTTTTGAAAATCTTTGCAATAAAGAAGTTATTATTATTAATGCAATTTTAGGTCATTAGGGGGGATACTTTTTGAGATTTTAGGAGAAACCTTTGGCATATAGCAATAATGACTATGGAGGAGCAAAGTGATAGCCCACAAGATCAAGTTTTTTTTCACTATTTGTTGTTCAAATTATATATTTTTATATCTTTTTCTTTTATTTTAACATGAGTTCTTTTTTAGGGATTAGATATAATCAAACTTTGTAATATTAGATTATTATTATTATTAGTTGATTTGATACTTTACTATTATTTATATCCAATATGTACATTTGAAATTAGTTGGTCACAAATTATAAGTTTTGGAGGTTTGCTTGAAATTACGAGGTCGAGAATAAACTCATCTTAGTTGTAATAAATTGTTGGAATTTTTTTTCATTAAGATATCTTGTGAATTTTTTTTTTTCATTAAGATATCTTGTGCAAAATGAAAAAAATAAAATATTGATATTAAATTCATCTTAAAGATGAAGATATGTTGTATTAACAAATTAGCAACTTTAGACTTTTAAAAGAATGGTAGTGCACTACATAATCTAATTATGGTGATTTATTTTGTATTAATTAATTTACATTATAATTTAACCAACTAAACAAGTCCTAATAAAATTTAATCACTTTATCTTTTACCTCTAATTTTTAACCCTTTAGATTTTTCTACCTTTCATAGTTAGTTTTTATAATTTTTTGTGCAAATCATAACTCTATCTTCATTCATTCAAATAAAGTCAAAATCAAATTAATTTTGATACTTTGTTATATAGGATACTCCTATTTATCACTTTATTACTTGTGCATTCACATATTTTTACATGTACTTTCTATCATAGTAATATATGTTTGATGTACTGGGCTTATGTAGTCATAATACATATAGTCTTAATGAAATCTTAATTTTATTTTACAAAACATATGCATTAATCTTATATTTATGCAATACTTTTATAATAACTAAATTTTGGTTTGATTTGTAGGACTCGGGCAAAATAATTAAATTTCAAGATCAAATATAATTCAATCAAAGTCAAGATTAAATTATAGTAAGAGGCCTTTAAAAATCTAATTAGATCTATCTTATAGATAATTAGATCTTTTAAAAGCCTTTCCTTTATAAAATTTTGAGAAACTATTTTTCATTTTAAACTAAATTGTTTATGATCAAAAGTTTCATTTTTTTTTTCTTCCCTAAGTTTAAAAATCAAGGTGAAGCTATATTTGCTCAAGTATTTCTACTTGAACTTAATTTATATACATTTTTATATTGACTAAAGTCATAAGTGATAGTGTATATAAATTTCTTTTTAACCAAATAACTTTTTTAAAAATGCTATAAGATACTAGTATTAATATACATTGGCATCATCTATTCGATCATTGAATTTCATATTTTAAAATGGATTTTTTAGGAAATCTTAAAAAAGCTAATTTTCTCTGCTCCATAATGTTCACCTTCATTAAGAAGATTTTCTCACTTAAAAACTTTTAAGAAACTAATTTTATCATTCTAATAAGAACCTATTTTAGATTTGTTTTTTAATATAAAAATGAATTTCACTAGTGGATATAAAAATCATAGTTTACATAAACAAATTTCATCAATTTATTGCTAAGTCCTCAAACTCTAATTCATACTTCGGTCTACCTTTTAATTTAATTTTATTACTCAAAATTTACTTATAAGAATCTACTAATTAGAATCAAACTAACAAGGTTGAGATCCTTTGATTATCTATATTTTTTTTCTAGTTTATACTTAAGACTAGATCCATACAACTAAAACTCATAAATATTAATCCAATACACTATGTATTGTGAAGAACTAAGTGAATAGTTGGAGATCCTAAAATAATAGCACTTTTATAATAAAAAGTGATGTAGCACATGATGTCAATTTAAGAATAAATGAGCCTATTATGAGGGCATAAGCAAGAAGAGTTAAAGTTAAGCATTGAGGTCTATATATAAGAAACAAGTGTAAGATGGGAAATTGAAGATTAAGATTTTTCTTATTATATGCATTTTTATGTTGATTTGAATTATTGTAATGTAATTGTGCTATTAAGAAACATATGTATTAATTGGGTGTCGTGTCAATTTACATAGAATGTGAGAAAATTGATTTATTAATAATATTATAACTAATTATAAGATATTTCAATAATAATCATCACCAACTACGGATGATGCTGATATCAAGTATGTGGCTCCCTACTCTTTAGTTACTATTTCATTGGATTTTGGTGTAACTACTTTCTTTCTTCTCTAGTTTTCTTCTTGTTCTAATATTATTGAACATCCTTCTTATGCTAATGTAGTGGTCGGGGTTTTCCTCCCCATGGATGGCAACTTTGACTCCAATATTCTTCTGCTCCTACAAAGCTACCATTACTCATGCATGGAAGGTGGTGATGTTGGTTTTCTAAAGAAGACCAATCATAAGGGTATTAAGCATGTTATTCTCCTTATTGAAGGTGAAACCTAGAACCTAGGTGAGCCATTCAAGTTTACTTTGATTGGAAAGTTCATCTACAAGCACCCAAAAATGGACTTTATCCAAAAATACTTTGAAGAGCTCAAATTAGCTGGAGATTGGAATGTTGGTTTTCTTGATGATAGGCACATCATGATTAAACTCTGCAAAGATGAAGATTATGTAAGGCTATTCTCCAAGAAACTATACCACATTGAAAATGTCCTGGTCATGTTCCTTAATTGGACTCCATCTTTTTATTATAACATTGAACCTCCCATTGCACCAATCTGGATTAAACTATTAGGGCTGAAATTACACCTTTTCAACAAGCAAAACCTCTACTCCATTTCATCCATCTTTGGCAGACCTCTAAAGCTGGACACCTACACCTTCAACTTGACAAGACCATCTGCTACAAGAATTCTAGTAGAGATGGAAATTATAGCTAACTATAATGACGAAATCTAGATTGGCACCCCTCAAATTGCTTTTGACAAAGAGTGGAATAGAGCAAAAACCCTTATATTGTAGGAGATGTAGAATGTTTGGGAATAATCTTGAGAAATGATTTATAGCACATCCTAAATTGAGAGACAATATAATGGAACGAATCAAACAACAAGCTCCTGAAAAAAATGTGCAGTATTCTTCAGCTTTAATGCACACTGATGGAAAACTCCTCAAAGCTGACACAACTCCATCCCTTCCTTGTAACAATCTAAAGGAAAACCTGAAAACTATCCATAACCAGCAAGTACCTCCTAACAGCAATACCAAAGATAAAGATATTCAGCTAAAATAAACAAACATAAATTAGATCAATGAGACCTCCAATGGTAATGGAATTACACCAGCCAACACATCACTAGCACCCATAATATTAGTTTACAATGAATAGCCTAATATGCAAATCCCATTGAATATTATCAATAGTGAACCAAATGATTACACTGCACCCATAGCCAAAATTTGTTTTGCAGATGACATTTCAGGACAACCTACATCTAAGCCAATGAACCAAAACCTACTTGAAGATAGAAACAACTCACAATAGCCAACAACTCCAGCCCAGACCAGTGGAGATGATGATGAATTGAACTCATAAGAAGAGCATTTAGAGGAAGAACACTATGATGATGTAGTCAACCTAGCCATGGGTGAATGGCAAACTCGCAAGACTAGAAAGCAAAATTAGAAAGGAATACAAGAGCTAAAAAATTTATTGGAAAATAAAACTCAAAGGGCGAAAGAATATTCAATAGGGGAAGGACAATCCAAAAGGCCCTCTAGGGGTAAGCCTTCTCTGTTATGTTAAACCTCATGATATGGAATATTTGAGGCATTGACAAAGCCAATGACACTAATAGACTTAAAAGTCTTGTTAGACATCATAACCTTAAAATTTTTGCTATTCTTGAGAGTTAGCACTAATAACTTACCCAAAATCAAGAGAAGATTTCCCTACTTCAACATTCACTCAAATGTGAGCAACAAAATCTTGCTATTTTGGAAACCAAAATTTCAATTTCAAGTTCTTCCAGACACCAACTAATATCCTCACATATACATCCAAGATATCAATGTAAGAGTTTATGCTACCATCATTTATGCTACCTATAATAGATTGCATAAGAAGGACCTTTGAAATGACATAAAACACATCAGCTACAACATGTTATGCCCTTGGATGGTTGGAGGAGATCTAAATATGATTTCCAGTCCTATGAAGAAGAAAGGAGGTAGAAAATCAAACTTGTCAATTATTTCTAAATTTCTTAAATACATTGAAGAAGCTAATCTATTTGATGTTGGTTATTGTGGTACTCCTCTCACTTGGAGGAAGGGAAACTTTTTTGAAAGGCTCGATAAAATTCTCATAAACTTAACTTGGAACTCTTACTTCAGCATGATGGAGGTACAACACCTAGCCAGAATAGCTTCCAACCACTCTCCACTTATTGCAAGTTTTAACATTATCTCCTATCCAAACCATCATCCTTTCAACTTCCTTAATATGCAGACATTTCATCTTGAGTGCATGGAGGGGTGTTGAGAACAACAACCACTGGATTAAGCTATGGTCCCTACACAAAGCTACCATTCTAGCTCTCAAGAAGTGGAACATAGAAGTGTTTGGAAATATGCACAACCTGATCAAATCCACTAAAATAAGATTAATAGCTTAGATAAAGCCATTTCTAAAATGGATGCACAAGAAAGGCATGAAATTGAAACCCAATTAGAGCAACATTAGATAAACCTATAATTAAACATTGATAGAGAGGAAGACCTTAGACAAAAGCTTCATCCAACAACTTTGCCCATGGTGATAGGAACTCTAAATACTTTTATGCTGGCATTAAAAAAGAGAACAAAAGTTTATAACCAAAGTGAAAGACACCACTGGTAGATGGATTCACAACAAAGATAGCATCATGGAGGATTTTGAGAGCTATTTCTCATGTTTACTCAATTAGACATCAGCAATCATCCCAACCCTCTAGCCAAACAACAACTACTTATGAAAGAAAAAGAATTCATAAACAATGAGAACTTATTTCAATCCCTTTAAAAGAAAAGATTTTGGTGGCACTCAAGTCAATGGATGGTTACAAAGAGATTGGACCTAACAGATTCTCATCTCTTTTTTATCAGAAGGCGTGTCACAATGTGAAAGTGGAAATTATCACTGTTATACAGAGCTTCTTTAGAGGTTAGAATATTCATATTTTTTTCACCACATCCTCTATTGTCTTGATTCCAAAAGAAAGAGAAAATCACACTTGGCACAAATTCAGACCTCTCCTGTCATCAACAAGATTATCACCAGAATTATTGCAAATAAAATTCAAAAACTTCTCCCATTTCTCATCTCTCCAAATCAGGTGGCCTTCATGAAAGGAAGAAATATCACTGATAATATCCTTCTTGCATAAGAGCTTATCAAGAACATTGATAAAAAGGGTAGAGGGGGAAATGTAATTATGAAGATTGATATTGAGAAAGCCTTTGATACCATTAGTTAGAGCTTCATTCTTATAATACTTACAGAGAGAGGTTTTTCAAATGAATTTTTCATTCTCATTCCAAAAATTTTAGAGAGCAATCATTACTTTAATAGGCAATCTCATGGATTCTTCCAAGCAAGTAAGGGTGTTAACCAAGGTGATCCACTCTCCCCTTCTCTCTTTATATTGGCTTTAGACCTCCTTTCAAGAAGGCTAAACATAGACGTTGCTTCCAAGGAGGAAATTGGATTTCAAACAACAAGCAAACTCAAGATGACACATTTGGACTTTCTGATGATTTATTACTTTTTTATAATGGAAGCAAACAATCCATCAACAAACATATGGCAATTATCAAAGAATTCATAAACCTCTCAGGTATGTAACTAAATGCTAATCAATATTTTTTATGATAGAGAAATGAGTTACCAAAAACAAAATCAAATGGATCTGAGAGAAGATAGGTTTCACTCATTCCACTACTTCTTTCGCTTACCTTAGCATCAAGCTATACAAGGAAAGACTCACATCATCCCTCTTCTATGAGCTAATAAATAAAATACACATCAACTTAAGTTATTGGGAGAACTCTTACTTTTCTTTTGGTGGAAGAATTACTTTGGTGAAAGTATCATTAACTCAATTCAATTATACACCACACAAGTACAACAAATCTACATAAACATTCAAAGAAAAATAGAAAGTATGTTCAATATATTCATTTGTAGTCATAAAATCAAATCAATTCATTGGGCCAGCCATAAACAAAATAAGCAAGCCGTTCTAAAATGGTGGTTTGGGTTTCAAAATAATTGTTGACAACATTAGATGCAATACCATCAAGCTTTGGATCAGATTCAGAGAGAATAATTTCCTTGGGATGAACATATGCACTAGAAATATTGCCAACACACTCACCCAATGTCCATTAAATCAAAGAAAATAGACTCCTCAACATGGAAGAATATGTTGCAGCAAAGAGAAGAAGCTGGAAATTGATCTTTTGGGACATTGGGGATGGAAGCATTGATTTATGGAATGATCACTGGATTGGAGAAGAAACACTTTTTAATTTGAGAAATGTTGAAAGAACACAACAATCACAAATGATTTTAGAATTTAGGAATGTACTAAATTGGAATGAAGCCAAAATGGAAAAACACCTCCCACTGGAATTATGTAGGGAAATCATCACAATGCCAATAAAAAAGAAATAGGCAAGACAAACCCATTATATAAGGGCAAACTAAAGCCTCATCCATCTCCAAAACTATCTATAACAGTTGGTGGGAAGAAGACAAAAAATACCATGTGGTCATGCAATATGGAAATCAACCATCAAACCATCAATATATTTTTTTTATATTGGAGACTCTTCCATAGTTTTATCCCAATGGATGACATACTCATACTTCAAGGTTTACAGATGCCATCAATATGTTAGTAACGCAATGAAGACGAAGAGAGCATACCACATCATTTCATACGTTGAAGCTTCAACACCTAAATTAGGATAACTTTTGCAAACCTATTAAAGGTTGACATAAACTACCAAGCAGAAACTATATGCAAACTAATCAAAAGCCGGCAAACAAAGGACACTTGGAATATCAACATTACACTGATCACTCCCCTGATTATCCTATGGTTCATATGGATGGCCAGAAATAATAAGAAGCATAATGACAACATCACAAAGACAAACAACATTATAATTGGAGTTAAAGCTTATTTGAACAAAGCAATCTAAAATGGAATAATTAAGCTATCACACTTCAATGGGAGAAGGCATTGTTCGGACAAATTAGGGTCGTGCGAAGACAACACCAAACAAATATGGAAAATGGTCTTTTGGAAAAAAAAAACCATCTTAAGGCGCTATCAAAATAAACATTGATGGGAGTTTTGATGCTAAGAATGAAAAATCCATAATCAATGGGCTCTTCAAGGAACTTGATGTCAAGTGCTCAGTCTATTCCTCTATGCCTTTTGTTGAGTTCTCCCCTCTCCATGCTGAGGTGGTAGCATGCCTTTATGCACTCAAGATTGCATCCTCGAGGACTCACTACAAATACTAGATTGAATCAAATTTCATGATTCTCCTTTATCTACTAATGGAGAGCAAGGAACATTTTACACCTTGGTTTATTATTGATGATATCAGCCTTGAGGAATTTACTGAAAGGATTGCATGTTTCCTTCTCTCACATCTGGAGAGAAGGTAATTTTGCTGATATGTTGGCCAAGAGAGGAGTTGTATCTCAATCATTCTACATCTCTAGGAATTTTGACTCGGATTTAGCCTTCCTTGTGCATAGTGACAACATCAACTTACCTTACATTAGATCTAGATTTGTGTAACACCTCTCTCTTTTGATCTTTTTGGGATTACTTGTAACTTCAAAGTGATCAATGAAAGTTTCCTTATGAAATAAAATAAAATTATAATTAATTAATTATATTCAAGGAGTGGTAGACTATGTTCGGAGTAGTCAGGTTGGTTATAAGGCTTGGTCGACCCTCACCTTCTAACTTACTCTCTTTTTTAAAAATTTTCAAATTTTCTCTTCTATGGACTTATGAAAAATTATTTTTGTTAAGGAATAAATTTTTTAATGAAATTGTGATTGAAGAAAAACTTGGAGAATTCCACTTGTTCGGTGATTGGTGGCCAGCCTTACAAATTACTTTAGTGAGTTTTTTTGAATTTTCTATGACTTTTAATTGTGAATTTGATGTGGCACAAGGTTCCAATCAAAAGATGAAATGGATTGAAGATTAAAGAAGAAATTCAAGATCCTTTGACTAAATCTATGGCAAAGGAGATGAAGACCGCTCTTGGAGATCTTATTACTAGGAGTAAGAGGATTTAAAGTTTAATGCATGAAGACCACTAAGGAGAATTTATATGTATATTTTATGAGTTGTAATATATGTTATGTGATATGTATTATCATGTTTAAATGTTGTGCTTATGTTGCGATTGAAATAATGTAATTTCATGGGTTAATATGCACAAGTGGTAGTCTGACGCTATGACACTAATTTTAAAGTATTTTATATTTAGGGATAGAGAGGACAGTGTGTAGGCATTGGTCTTCTAGTGCCTAAGCACTATGTTCCGACAGGTTCAATCTTAAGAAGTTTTAAGAATTAATTGAGTTATTTCAAGGGGCACACCCTTTGGTGAGTAGTAATTTGTATAAAAATATTTATTTATTAAATTAAGTAGTTGTTATTTTTTCTGAAAAATATATGAGTGAAGAAACCCATTGGTTAGAGCTTAGTGGTCGATCAAGGAAGGGAATTTGGTGATTCACGTCCAAACACTACTTTAGTAAGTAGTGTTGTTATTTTATTTTTTTGAATTTCATCTGTTATTTTTTCCTTTTAATCTTTAGTAGTATTTTGTTCTTGGGATCGTGTTCTACTTAGAAAAATCAAATCCATAAATTTTCTACCTAAATTTTATATTAAATCCCACTTGCAATGGCTCGCATCACCCTAGTTGTTTTAGGACCTAATTTGTGAGTGAGTTGCATTTGGTAGACCTAACCTCTACTAAAAATTACCAAATTCTCTTTTTCATTTCCCACATAATTTCCTTTAATTTATATTCGTTAATTTTGTCATGTTTTTCAAATTTTTTTGGAATCTAAGCTACTTAAAGCCCAAAATAGCATGCCGCCAGAACCAGTTTTATGTGTAACTAGTCTGAAGAAATATTTTATAAAAATTATAAAATAAACTTTTTAGAAATTGATGAAACTTTTCAGATTAAATTTAGATTTTTTTTTCCACTACAACTTTCTTTTTATTTCATGTAATTTGAATATCTAGTAAGAGAGATCCAATTAAAGTGAGTTAGGGTTCCAAATCAGAGACTATCTTCTATTAAGTGCTTGGCTGACAACTATCCAACTAAAAACCCTAATTCCACTTGAACTTAAACTCCATCTCATATAGCCTTTTTTTATAAGCATCTTAAGAGAGCTCCTAATTTACCAATTTGATAACTTCAGTGATCTAACCCCACCATCCACATCAAATTTATTTCTATTAAATCTTTCTTCCATCTTCTCGCAATCCAAGAAAATTAATTACTTTACAAAGTCCCCATAAATCTCTCTTGAATTCTTTCTTGGTGATGTCGACCAAGGACTTGCCAAAAACTATACCTATTCTAACTAATGTTGACTAGCTTAACTTAATCAAAATAATTGATAAACCCTAGATCCATACTAACGATATTGAATTCTCACTTACAAATGTTTATAGTAATTAGGTTTATAATCCCCTATCATGAAAAAAAATTGAAATTTTCTATAAACCCCTTTAAAATTTTTGAAACTTTTTAAATTTAAAGTACACACATTCCCATAACATCTTCAATTTATTTCAAGTTTTGGGGTGGTTTATCTTTGGTCTATTACATTTTGGAACGGGACATTACAAAATCTCAGTTAAATTGATTTTTTTGTTGGCTAACCACTATTATGACACAAACATTAAATGTACTTCAAATATTATCCTCCACATTTTATATTACTTTCCTAAGCCTCTTAAAAAGTCTTCCAATCAATTTTAGGGCACTTCAAGTGATCTAACATGATGTCATATCACTATTTGGTTCGATGCAAAATAAGTGTATTGCATTTGGAATGCATAGATTTTAAGAATTATAATATATAGTTTAAAGTAAATGAAAAGTAAAGTAAAATTTCAAAGAATTCTAAACTCACCTTCTACTTTATTTCTAGTGTATTCCATAGTTGTTAGATGTCACTAAGTTTTGAATATATTGTAATTTGTAGTAATTGCCACTTGACTAACCAACATCAACTGCCTGTCGTCCACTGCCACCATCATCACAGTTGTTGCAGTCACTACTGTTATTGTTAGTTGTCAATCACCATCATCATTGTCTCTTATTAACCACTGCTTGTTAAAGGAACTATCCACAACCTCTATGTGATCATATGTCACTTGTCAACCGCTTTTGGATTTTTCATTGATTTTATTTTACTTAAATTAGACAAAAAAATATAATATCTTATATTTATTTTACATTTAATAAAATAATCCTAAAATATTTCAAATGCACTAGAATTTAATTTCACTATATTTCAATTATAATGCATTCCTTTTTCAACAAACCAAACAACCCTTTATCAAGCTGGTGAGTAAAATCATGATATCAATCAAATTAATGCATGAATGTAGGTAATGTAAATTTGGTAAACCAAAGTGGTCATTTGATATTGTAATATATAAACATTAAAGGGAGCTAGGTCAATTATCCTTAAGTGCTATGTAGGCAATCCCAAGGAGTGTGATCCCATACTAATCAACCCACTGACAATGATGGACTCATCAGTTTGATCAAAAAGTGTAGCAGAGAGCATGAACCATAGCAATCAATTCATCAACAATTCATAAGTTTGCAACTAAATTAATCAAATTAAGTTGATGTCTAATGTCAACGAATAATACAAAGTGCATGAGACTAATGAACACTAAATACTGATGAACTTGTTGATCTAGGTTGACTTGAAGTCAACTTAAGTTTACCAAGACGCCATTCAAGTATACGAGCAATTTGTACTAAATTGTTATGAAATAATTTTAAAAATTCATAAAAAATTCTAAAACTTATCAAAAGAGTAAAATTCATGATACTCAAACACATTGAAGATAATTAAAATTAAAATTGAGATTTAAAACTAAAGTTTGAAAGATTTTAAAAGTCAAACGACTTGAAAATTAAATTCAAGATAATAATTAAAGTCAAAATTAAAGCTAGACCTATACTCCTTAATTAAGTGAATAATTAAAAATATTTGGGAAGATTAAAAAAATTAGTCACTCATTAAGTCATACATAAGTTGACTAAACTTTCAAATTTCTCTAATTAAATTAGAAAATATTCTCAAAAATTAAAGATATTTTGAGAATTATTTAATATTTTTCACAATTATTAATCAATATATGAAAATTAATAATAATAATTAAGTAAATTAAAAATTTTAAGTATTTAACAATATTAAATATCTATCTAGTGACGTTAAGAAGTCCTCATTAAGTCATAATTAGTTGAATTAAATAAACTAAGTAATTCATTATTAAAAATAAGATATTTAAAAAATTAAAATTAAATAACAAGATGCACATATTCAATGCTTAAAAATTTTTTGACATATATGCTCATGCATATGAGATAAATATTTTTAAAATATTTTAGAAATTTTAAAATAATTTGGTTTTTCTAATTATTTTAAAATTATAATAATTAAGTAAAAAATGCTAAATAAATTGAAAAAATCTAAGTAATTTGAAAAGTATCCATATGCATTCATATATATAATAGTCTTTAAATTGATATTTATGCACGAATGGCTTCATTAGAACATGAAATTTAGTTTTTTTTTAAATAATCTGTTTTCTAAAATTAAAAAAAATTATATTAAAATTTAAAATTGATCTTATTGTTCTTAGAAAATCATGCAATTGCACACAATAAGTTACAATAACATGTTTAATCAACTCTAAAATTTTAAGGGTAATTTTATGATTAAATAATTTAAATTAATAATATTTTAGTTATTTAAAAAGGGCTAAAATAATTCTATGGAAATTTAAGTATGATTTAAACAATAAATAAAATCTAGAGTGTGAATGTTATTCCCTTAAAGGTGATCAAGGGTAGTTTAGTAATTTTATATAACTTGAATTTTTAATTAAAAATATGAAATTTATGTAATTAACAATACCAAATCGTTTAAAAATTAAAAAGACTCTATTGAGTTAGAGAATATCTTCAAATATAATTAAAATTTTGTAATTATTCAAATTGGTTTAAAGTTTCAAGAAATAATAAAATTCACTGTTTATAATTTATTTAAAACTTAAATTAGTTCTTAAAATTCTAAGGAAGATTTACATATCACAAAATTCATATGTATTTATATATCGAATACCTAAAGTTTAATATTTATATTTCTAATATTTTACCTATACATGAAAAAGAGTATTAACCTTTTAAAAGATAATAATATTATTATTTTTGATGTAATTAAATTTTTTTTTAGTATTATGCATGTAAATATTAAAGTTTCAGTATTAGATAAGAAAATATATAAAATTATGTGGTAAATATGTAAATTTCCAAAATTCCAAATTAATTTTGGGAATATTTAAAAACTTGTTAAAAATCTATCCAAAATTATCTAAAATTTTTAAATTAAAATTCTAATTACTACAAATTTAGAACAATAACTTAGAGTATTAAAGAAGTTATAACATACAATATATAATTCATCATAGTATTAGATTAGTATTGAAGAATTAATAGAGTTTCCTTATGCTATAAAATGAGTTTGTAAATTTTTTTAAATTATTTAGCTATTATTTAGATTAAAATAAAAAATTTTCTTTTTAAAATAAATAGCATTAAAATGACTTAAAAGTTTTATTATTGGATCCACAAGCTTAATGCATTTTTAGAAAAAAATTTTAATCAAGTTAACTAATGGTAGATCACAAAAAATCTTAATAAATAAAATACTTAAAAATATTTATTAGAATAAACTTAACTATTGAATAATATTTAAATAAGATCAAATGGTCCATAAATCATATCCCATCTTGTGAGTTAGGGATTAGGCTAAGTTCAAGTCACTTGACTTGAGGGACACTGAAATCCCTTGTGTATTTATGCCAGCGAGAGAGCGAAAGACAAAGTGAGAGGTGGAGAAGAAAGGAGAGATGGGGGCAAGAACAATTTGCGAGAGAGTGATCATTAACGGTGACAACAAGCCTTGTCATAGAATTCGTCGGGTTGTGATCAATTTGAATGTGACAAACTAAACAAAAAAGATGTGTTGAATCAAACCCTAACCTTCTTTTGTGATCAGTGATGATCTCGACAACAACAAATAACACTATGGCATTAATGCTAAAAATTAGGATTTTTTTTTTTTTTTGGCTAGATTAAGATGTATGATTTTGTTTTGATTTCTTTTGTATTTTTCATGTTAATTTTATATCTATATGGTGTAGAAAAAATTCTTTATGAGGAAGTAGAATAAATTAGATTAGGAAAAGTAAATAAATATCCTCATCTTCTTAATTGTGAGAAAAAGAGTATATTTAATGAAAATTATATATATATATATATATATATATATATATATATATATATATATATATATATATATATATATATATATATATATATATATATATATATATATATTTATTTATTTATTTGTTTGTTTGTTTATTTATTTATTTATTTATACTTGTTGCGTGCTAGAAAACTGTTTGCGGTAGAGTACAAGTTTTAAATGTCTTGTTGTGAAATCAGACAGATATTTAAAGAGTGAACAATAAATTTTTTTACCTCAAAAGAGGGAAAAATCACAAGGCGGTAAAATCTTTCACTATGTATCTGTTTTGGTACAAGATCTTCCGTCACGGATTATGTAAGAAAGAGACGGCAGTTCTTGGTAAGAGACAATATTGACGATGTTGGCGTGATGTTGGCAACGTTGATAGCGATGTTGGCGATAATGTCGGCGATAGTGGTGGTGATGATGGCCCGGCGCTGGTCGACGGCAGCGAGATCTGGCGTGGCCAAACGGCGTGGTTGACAACCGTCAGTGGTGGCTGATTGTCTTGGAGGATCTTTAGAGCTCTCTCTCTCTCTTCTTGGTCTCCCTCATATGAAATGAGGGCTATTTATAGTGGAGGAGTGGCATCTGTAAATACATGCAAAATCCTAACCACTCTCTCCATGGACGGCTCATGATGATTCCCTTGATCATATGATGTATTTTGTGTATTTGTATGATCAAAGCGAAATTGATTGTAAGATCTTTAGCTTGTTACCGCTCGAGGCGCTCGATTTGACTATAAACACTCTATATTTTAGAGCTTTTAAGAATTTAAGCGATGTCCCAAAGTTTCCGATGATATTTTAAGTGCTTGATCTCGATCGGTTTTGATTCCGATCGACTTGCTTTGCATCAAGATTCGTCTTTATTAGAGGAATTTTCAGGGTCATATCAATTACCCCCCTATTTTTGGATAATATTATCTCAATCATTCAAAAATAATACTTAATATAAATGAAATAGTTGAAAGTATATTACTTAAATATTTGAACAAAATTTAAGTTGAACCAAATTTATGCTTTTATATTAAGAACATAATTTTAAAGAGATATTATATTAAAAAAATAAGATTAATTAACTAATAATAATGTCTAATTAGATTAGATAAGAAACTAACATTAGTTAAGTGATAATAACTAGAATAATGATATTTCAAATATTTATTTCTATAACTAATTAAATTTAATAATTTTAACTCTATTAAAAAGATATGTAAAGATATGTATATGATATACATGAATAAGTGGGTAATATAATTTAAGAATTATGGAAGGTATTATTTAAATGAAATAACTTTCAACCATAGCTATGACATAAAATAAAATGTTAAAATATAAATTTTTTTAATTTTAGTGTATAAGTTATAATATAAAATTATTAGTTAAGAATATAGTTAAATAATTTAGATAAAATCAAATTTTAGAACTTCTTATTTTGAAATTTTATGGCTCAAATCATTAGGCTTACTTAATGTTTGGATTTGAAGGTTGAATCAATATTAAAGTGTGATTAATTTTAAGAAAAATCAGATCAAGTTCTTCAAGTTGATTTTGTGAGATGATTTTAAGGTGAGTACTCAAATTTATAATTTATATTAATTTTATTATTATTTTTTATAAATTGCTTGTTTGCAATATGATAGATAGATGCATTGATTATGACTGCAATATTTCCATTGATTTATCTATTATTTAAATATTGATCATATTAAAATGTATGTTTTAAAATTTTCCAATATTCAAGATTTATTCAAGCTTTACATGCTATAAAAAAACATTGAATGCAATGCATATTGACTGATAGAATTTCACCCCTTATAGTACCAACTGAAGACACCAAGGTACTCGTGCACATATATGAAAAAGAATATGACAAAGTAATTAATATTGATGTGTCTTAAATGATACAATTTTAGAGCGTAGCTCTTTTAATGGATGTAAATGTTATAAATAAGATTGAATATTGTTCTGTAGGGTAGAATATGATTAAACTTTCTTGAAAGACTCATAAATGGATACAAACCGTCGCTTGATCGTATACTCATTTATTATGCTTAACTAACATGCATAATATTTTTTTCAATGTGTTAACTATAATTTAGAGGTATGAGTATTCATTGGTTATTGCTAGCTTATTGTATTTTCTATCTGACAATTTGAAGGTTGAAAGTTTGATTTAGAAATGAGTAATAAAGAAGAGAATGTTTATAGATGATGATGTTAGAATAGAGAAAAGTATGTTTATGTTTGTTTTATCTACTTTTATTAGTGATGCTTTCATTTATTTGATGAGCTATTAGATGAAGATAGAAGCAGTAATTTTTTTTCCACCGTCCAACACGTCTTGGTAATTCTAATCTCTCTAGTCGGGTCATGACAAACGTGGTATAAAAATAAAGTTAAGTTAACTAATATGAAGTTCAATGAAAAATCTATTAAGATAATTATAAAAATAATCGTAAGAAATTTAAGAGGTTGAGGTAGGATAATTCTATGAAAATAATGTTATTTTTATATATCTTAAGCATATGGATAATCTTAAATAGGAGGAAGACACGAATTTGACGGGAGAGAAATTACCACTAAACATTATTGTAAACACCAATGTGTTGACTAAAATGATGGTGGCTATGACTCAATTGATTCAAGACTCAAGAATCCAATCGAATGAAAATAATGGCATTATTACCAATGACAATGATTTGAAAATGTTTTAGGATTTGAGGCCGTCACCGTTCAAGAAAATCGAAGAGCTAATTGAGGCTAAAAATTGGATATTGCACATTAAGAAGATCCTAGATATTATGTATTGCCCAAATGATAGGAAAGTATCTTTGGCCACTTTTGCTTTGGATGGAGTTGAAAGGTTATGAGGTCAAAGTCAGGATAGTAGATGGTTAATTAGACATATTTCATTGAGCTATTTAGAGATTTCTTAGTGTCTCTATCTTGACAAAGGCAAATGCATGACAAAGGAAAAAAAAATTAGTCATACAGTATAAGGTAGAATTCACCATACTATCTATGTATACACCTCAACTGATCTCCGCTGCATAAGAGAAGTGCTACAGGTTTTTGTTTGGCTTAAAAGATTCAATTAGATAGCCATTGGTGACATTGGGGATTGAAGATTATTTTGTATTAGTTGAGATGGCTAGAAGGGTAAACATTGATTTGCAAATCACTCAAAAATATAAGAAATTGCATAAGAGGAGTAGTGAAGATAATGACATATTACTTAGTAGATGGTTCTAATGGAAGATGCCTAAGTTTGTCTCAAGTGGGGTTAGTAGTGATTCAATTCATAAGACTATGAAACTTTGTGCTAAGTGTGGCTAAAACTATAGAGGAGAATGCTTATTAGGCTCTAACACTTATTATTAGTGTTATTAACATGGGCATATAGCAAGGTACCATTCTACACTTGGCCAAAAGACTTCTAAGGAACAAGAACCAAGTGGAGTTCCTTCACAGAGGTCTAGAAAACCAAGGATAATAAAATCTACTACTTCAACTCAAAGTCAGTGAAGACAGAATGTTTGACCTAGAGTTTATGTCACCACTCAATGAGAGCCTAAAGAACCTATTGTAGAAAAAAATGACATTGAAAATGCTTGATGTTGTATCACCACAGAAATTTTATATGGACTGTTTTTATTTTCTAGGAATTGGATATATATACATATATACTGGACATTGATGCTCATTTTGTTTGATTTTTTTTCATATGATATTGTGTAATATTATTGTTCAAGGATAGCATAACAACCGATTTATGCTGAAAAAATTATTCAGACATCATTTGTAAATTTCCAGGATGAAATTTTTATAAGTGGAGAAGAATGTAAACTCCCATATAATAAAAAATAAAATATATGAACCAACCAGTGTTAGTTTAACTGAACTGACGCTAGTCAGTTTGGTACTTTAATAAGATGAAACGAGGTTTTCCCCCATGTGTTTATGTGGGTGAGAGATAGTGTGGGAGGTAGAGAATACGGAGAGATTGGGCGCGGATGGTTTGGGAAAGGTTGATCATCGATGATGACATCGGTGATGGTCGCGGCATCAATATCACGCAAGAAGGAGGGTGTGTCGAACTTGATGCAATATCAAGATGTCGAGGTCAACAAGCCTCACAACGGAATTCGACAGGCTATGACTGGTTTGAATGTGATGAACAAAACAAAAAGAAATGTCTAATCGAACCCTAACTTTCTTTTATGACCAACAACAATCTCAACAATAGCAAACAATGCTAGGTATGACATTAATGCTAGATTAAGATGTATGATTTTGTTTTGATTTCAAGAATAGAACCCTAACTCTAGTCAATTTTTTTTTCTCTTTTTGTTTGCTAGATTAAGATGTATGATTTTGTTTTGATTTCTTTTGAAATTTCCATGTTTATTTTATATATATATGGTGCAAGAAAAAAATCTTTATAAGAAGAATAAATTAGATTATGAAAACTAAGTAAATATCCCAATCTTTTTAATTGTGAGAAAAGGATCGTATTAAATGAAAAATTAAATTAAGTATTTTTTTCAATTTATAAATATAATTAATATAAATAAAATAGTTGAAAATATATTACTTAAATCTTTATGTAAAATTTAAGTTGCACAAAATTTTTGCTTTTATATTAAGTAGATAATTTTAAGGAGATGTTATATTAAATGAAATAATATTAGTTAGGTAATAACAATGTCTAATTAGATTAAATAAGAAACTAACATTAGTTAAGTGATAATAATTAGAATAATGATATATCTAGTATTTATTTTTGTACACCATTATCTAATTTGATTAAATAATTTTTACTCAATTAAATAAGATATGTAAATATATGTATATTACATACATTAATAAGTGAGTAGTATAATTTAAGAATTACAAAAGGAATTATTTAAATAAAATAACTTTTCACCATAGCTATGGCATAATATAAGATATTAAAATATAAATTTTTCTAATTTTAGTGTATAAGTTATAATATAATTAAATATTTTGGATAAAATCAAATTTTAGAACTTCACATTTTGAAGTTTTATGGCTTAAGTCGTTAAGGTTACTTAATATTTAGATTTGTATATTGAATCAATATCAAAGTGCAATTAAGCATAAGAAAAATTAAATCAAGTTCTTTCAAATTGAGCTCATGAGATGATCCAAATATGAATACACATGTCTCTAATTTATAGTAATTTTATTGCTTTCTTCTAAATTGTTTGTTTGCAATATCACAAATAGATTTACATGGATTGTGACTACAATATTTTTACTAATTTATCTATTCTTTGAATAATAGTTATATTGAAATGTATGTTTCAAAACTTTCAAACCTTTAAGGTTTATGCTTTACATGTTATAGAAAAATATTGAAAGCAAATGAACAACGTTGATGATATAAATTATATAGATTGTCTGTATGTGCATATTGACTAATGAAATTTCACCCTTTTATGATACTACTTGAGGACGCTAAGGTATTAATGCTCGTATATTGAAAAAGATATTGATAGTTAATTATCTTAAATAATAAAACTTTAAATGGTGGCTCTTAGATGGATGTAAAGTAGTATAGAATGTAATTAAACCTTCTCAAAAGACTCATAATTGGAAACTAACTATCACTTGATTTTATACTGATTTATTATGTTTAACTGGCATGTATAACATTTTTTAATGCATTATTGTAATTTAGAGGCATGAGTATTCCCTAACTATTGCTAGCTTATTGTACTTTCGATCTAACAATTTGTAAGTTGAAAGTTTGAAATAGAAATGAGTAATAGAGAATAGAACACTTATAGAAGTGGGGTTAGAATAGAAAAAAGGTATGCTTATGTTTGTTTTATCTACTTTATTAGTGGCTCTCTTTTTTCACTTGATGAACCACTGCATAAAAATAAAAATTATAAATTTATTTTACACCATTTGACCGTCCGTTCTCGTCTCGGTAATTCCAAGTTTTTGGGCCAGGTCGTGACAAAAACCCAAATTAAGTTCTCACTCTTCAAGTTTCCTCAAGCAAATTCATTCATTGGAAAGCTTCAAGGTACCAACCTAGAGCTTTTTATAGATTGGTTCTACTCTTATTACCATGGCCTACACCTCCCCATAAACCAAGCTTCTCAAGACACAATAAGGTTTAAGGCTAATTCTTGTGTGAGATATAAAACTTGTTGAATTGATTGCTCACCTTTAATAAAAATGAGATGCACATCCACAAAAGTCCTCTCTCAAAATGACCTTCAATAGTCTTGGTACTGTCAAATGCCAAAATCTAAGCTTGAATAAGATGACAATAGTGGCTAAGCTAATGCAGACTACTTAGAAAATAATATAAAAGCTTTTTTAGATTTTTTATCACCTTAAAAACTATTAGAATTCCTTAGATTCAATGATATTGACCCCTTTTATTAATAGCTCTTAATTGAGCTCTTAACCATGTTTATTCATTATTAAGTGCCTTCTTCAACTAGGTTGAAGCCAAGAAGTCATGTAGTATAATACTTAAAGCCTATGGATGGAGAATTTTAATTGGTTAAGTGTATTAATGCTAATCCCCAACAAAGCATGGTTTAATTATTATTATATCTTGTTTAGTGGTTTTATCTTGGCTTGGGCTATCTATGGGGATTAATGTAAAACTTATTTTCAATGAAATAGGTTAATCTTGGTGGCTTGGCCATTAAATGTTATTTAGCTCGTTTAAACCCATATTGGTACAAATGGGTCATATTGACCCATTTGGCTAAATTAGTTATATATATGGAATCAAATAGGCTGGCCTACCTTAAGTTTGCTCCTTAACATTCCAATTAAGCACCATAACAAATGGTTTGAATCAATTTTGTGGATTGATTGGGTTAAACCAATTTTAAAAGTATATGATTTCTTAATAGGTTAAATTGATTTATTGACTAAATGTGGTCAAACCTATAGACATACCTAATTGATTATGGTTAAGTCATGTTAAGGACATCTTAGAGAATGTTCATGCTCATTTTATTTAACCAATTTGATGTTCAAGCTTAAATTGACTTTTATTCATTTTTAAATTTGATTAAATTGTGTAAATTAGACTTAAGTAGTCCAATCAATAGATAAATTGGCTAAATGAAGACTTTATCAACCTAGGGGCATAAATTATGAGCTTAGGGTTTATCTAAACTAATCAATTTGAAGATTGAAGGTGGTTGATTGAATTGACCCTTTAAAGGACCAATTAGGTCGCACTTAATTTTGGCTAATCTAGAAGTTAATTAAAGTTTAAGGGTCCTATATCGTCTCTAAACGTCCTAAGAAAGCTCTAGAGTCAATTAGCTAAGTTAGTTGAATGATTTAAACTCAATTTAAATAATGTTATTCAAATAGGTTATGTTTGACCTCTTTTGATCAAAAGGGTTAGCCAAAATCACGTTTAAGAGTCAAATTATATATAAAACACTTAAAATACATCTTTGAAAATGTTTAACTTGAAGTAGTTGCTCTAATTTGATGGAATTTGTCCCATAAGATTCAAATAGGTTAAATTCTCTAATGAGTGAGTCACCTCGATGGGTATGGTCTAAATGGACGTTATTAATGATCAATTTGCCTTCATTAAATTATTATTGACCAATTAGGACTTATGAAAAAGTATTCTAATTTTATAGCTCAAATTGTCTTTGATCAAGATTTTGGATCAGACAATGATCATATATGTCCTAAGTCATTTAAACTCTATAAAAAAATTTGGCAAGGTGATTAAACTAATTGGTTTGAAATCATCAAATAAGTCTAATACTAAAAGAGTGTTCGGGCATGTTTGACCATAGCTCAACCTTGAACTCATATTTCATTGAAAGGATCTTATAGTCAATTATTATGCATAAGCATGTATCTAAACTAATGAAAGAAAAAGTAAAATGCTTTGACTTCTAATTAGGTCTGCCAAGACTAATTAGGGGGTCAAGCACAAGGTTGGTTTAGGTCAAATCCATTTGAATGTAAATTGATTTGAAATTAAATAAATATGAGGTTTCTCTTAAAGTCAGTTCTACAATTAAAGAAGTTCTAAGATTACTTTTTTTTTTATCCAAACTATGGTAATGATTGATATACAATTTGCTAGACTAAGTTTAAAAAGATCTTATAAAATAATCTAAAGATTGGTATTAAATTAATTTTTATAAAATGTGCTTGAAATATCTCTAAGAATGAACAAGAGGTCTAAATAAAAGATTTGTATTGTTCAAATATGTATTAATGAGAATGAAAACAGTTATCTCAAACTTAATTTGAAAAACAATTTGAATTATATTTAAAATATTAGTTGTTTTAATGCTGACATACATCTCAAATAACTCAATAGGGAGCATAATATCTATAAAGGCATTTTAGCCTAATAGACTTCATTTTATTTATGAGAAATTTACATTCATAGCACATAATTCTTATGTATTTACATATCTAATACCTAAAAATTGATATTTATAAATATAACATATTTTCTATGCTTCAAAAGGTGAATTTTACTTCAAAAAATTAAGAAATATACTATTTTTGTTGTAGTAATAAAAATTTAGGCACTATATATATAAATATTTAAATTTGATTGTTAGATATGTAAATATATAAGAATTGTGTACTATGTATGTAAATGCCGACGAATTTAAATACATACCACACAATTCTTATTATGTATTTGCATATCTAACATCTAAACTTTAATTTTTACATATATAACACTCTAATCTTCAATATCACATCAAAAATACCACTTTATTCACTTTTTAAAAGTAAAATGTACTTTTTTAAGTATAAAAAAATGTTAGATAAATAAATATATAACTTTAAGTATTAGATATATAAATTCCCCCTTATTTATTTTTATTTTCATCATCTCTTACATTTTAGGGGTACTGGTACATAATTAAACCAGTTATAAGCATTAATCTCGTATTGCCGCACTGATGAGGGAGAAGCAGCCCCAATATGGGAGGCAAGGTTGCGAAGAGGGTTGCGAAGAGATTCAAAAACATTGACGGGGTTCTGAAATAGCTTGGTTTACGCTGTTCCTTACCCGGCTGCGACCTCATTTCACCTCTACGTCGTCGGTAAATTGTTTCTTTGTTCGTCTCCAACCTTATTTCTTGGCTCAATTTCAGCAAAAAGGTCGTCATTCTTTTCATTCAATCGCTATCATGATTCATAATAGTTTCCAGTTGATCTGGATCTTACTTCCCCGGATCCACTTCACACGTGCCGCGGCGTAGAGCGGGTAATTCCGTGATTCGATTTCCTGTAATCGGTTAGGGTTTCTAGGGATCAGCTAATATTTTGGTTGATAGATTATCAAGGGCTTGTTTGGCTGAATCCTTGGGAGCATACGTTAAATTGCTGTCTTATTTTTCAGGGTATGAGTTCGTTGTTATCTTTTTAGCTTCTGTTTCCGTGATCCCATGGCATCCACTTCTCCGTTACAGGCAGACCGGACGGATGAGTTTTTCAGTAAGGTTGTAGATGACAAATATGGAGCTAATCACTTGGAGCCCGAAGACATGAGGGCCCAGTCAAATTTTAGTCTAGGGGAGGTGGAGAATTCTGGGTCTGCCTCTGAAGTGAATGGCCAGAAGGATAGACAATCTTGGAGTTTTTCGGTGGCTTCCAAGAATGATGCTTCCACTGGAGAGCAATCCAAAGTTTTGACTGAAGGTGCAGAGACTGTTGGTACAAAGGGGGCTAGTTTTAAGGAGATACAATGGAGTGCTTTCAGTGTCAATTCCGAACAGTTCGGACTAGGTGATTCTGAATCTGATTTGTTCTTGGGGGGTGAATATGGTAGTTTGGTTAACTCAGAAACTTTTTCTGAGTCTAAATCAACCTTACTAGAAAATACAGCCGGAAGTATAAGCTCACATGCGGGTTCAAATGAACATCAGTGTGCTCAAGCTTATGGCTCTATCAGTGAACAAAGTGCAAATTTAATAGAAATGAAGAACCAGGAAAATCTTTACCCTGGCTGGAAGTACGACACAAGTACCGGGCAATGTTATCAGCCAAATGATTATAATGCTACCACACATACCCAGTCTGATATTCTTAGTATAGCCAATGCAAATACCCATGAAAACAGTGAAACTAAAGTTCAGAAAGCATCTGAAGGGTCAGAATTTGATATATCAGATGATGTGAATCTTCTTCATCAGACTAGTCCTCCAGTTTTAGAAACCATATCTGACGATAGCAGCATCCTAAAGAGTAGGAATCCGGTTTCTCAAGAAAATCGAGAATACCCTTCTAATATGCTGTTTGATCCTCAATATCCACAATGGTATTATGACACAATCACACAAATGTGGTGCACTCTTGAGTCATATGATCACTCCCTTCATGATGCTTCAAATTTAACTCAAGACCCATTGACTATCGATGAGAATGCTTTAGTTAATGTTCAGAATGCCTTTGAGGGGTCAGCATCAGAGATATTAGATGCTGTGAATCTTCAGCAAACTAGTCATCCAGTTTTAGAAACCATATATGAGGGGAGCTGTGTCTTGAATAGTAGGAATCAATATCCTTCTAATATGGTGTTTGATCCTCAATATCCAGAATGGTATTATGACACGTCCACACAAAAGTGGTACACTCTCGAGTCATATAATCATGCCCTTCATGATGCTTCAAATGTAACTAAAGGCCAACTGGCTGGCAATGCTAATGCTTTAGATAAGATTCAGAATGCCTTTGAAGGTTCAGTACCTGAGATATCTGATCATGTGAATCTTCAACAGACTAGTCAGCCAGTTTTAGAAACCATATCTGAGGAGAGCACTGTCTTTAACAGCAGGAGTCTGGTTCCTCAAGATAGCATATACTATCCTCATAATATGGTGTTTGATCCTCAATATCCAGAATGGTATTATGACACAATTACACAAATGTGGTGCACTCTTGAGTCATATAATCATCTTCATGATGCTTCAAGTGCAATTCAAGGCTTGCAGAGTAACAATGTAAATGCTTTAGCTGGGTTGAGCATGGATGACCACCACCTTTTACATGCCAGTCATGCGCAGTCTGGACAATACACAAAGCTGGAGCAAAGTAGTCCGAAAAGCGGTTGGATTGTACCTGAAGGTGGCTTTAAAAAACATAGCAATTGGAAGGAGAAGAGTGGTCCTGAAGGTCACTGGAATGCATCTGATGGTGGATATGGTCTTCCAAGCTTGTGGCAGGAGCAAACTATTAAAGAAAGTTATTCTAAAGCATCTGGTAATTATGATCTGCAGAAAACGTGGCAGCCAGAATTGCTTGCTAAAAATGGAGATGCAACAACTGTTTTGAGTAATCAGTTGACAGGTAGCTTTCATGGTTCACAGGTGTATACAGGAAGCCATCCAGCTAATCAGTTAGAACCTATCAATTTAGAACCCATTGTGAAGCACGACTATGGCAGAAACAACATGATTTCTGCTAGGCGCTATGTTTCTTCGGAAAGCATTCATCATACTAATCAACCTAACATGGAGCAGAGCTTTCCAGCACATTTATCTAACAGTGACAATGGCACTGAAAGCTCTAGAAACTATGCCCAACAATCATTTCAGTGTGCAAATCCTTCTTATTCACAGTTTTCATATACTCCTAATGAAGTGAGATCAACAGCTGGGCGTCCTCCACATGCATTGGTTACTTTTGGGTTTGGCGGAAAGGTTATAGTCATGAAAGATTCCAGCTTTTCAAGCTCAGGTTTTGTTTCTGGAAGTCAGGTGAGCTTTCAAGATTTTTTTTATTTGCATGAGATTTTTCTATCGAATTGATTTGGAACAAACTTGTCAATATGTGCAAGTTGATATGGTAACTATTTACCATTCTTAGTTTTCTATAGCCTTTATGCAACTTAATTGCTTTTGTTGATGCGTTGAAGGGTACTGTAGGAGGCGTGGTGTTGATTCATAACTTAATGGATGTTGTGATGACTAAGGCAGACTTTTTGAACACTTCTACTGTTGGACGCTTTGGTTACTTCCATACTTTGTGTCAAGAATCCTTTCCTGGGCCACTTGTTGGTGGGAATGCTGCATCCAAAGATGTAAATAAATGGATAGATGACAGAATAACTAGTATTGAATATTCAAGCATGGATTTCCAGAATGGTTTACTTTTAAGGTTGCTTCTTTCCTTACTGAAAATATTATGTCAATACTATGGCAGACTTCGATCTCCATATGGCATTGAAACTTTACATGAGGTATGATTTACTTTTTGTGTCATTTGTTTTCACTTAAAATTATTTTATGATTTATTGCTTTCAGTGCTTAAGGAATTCAATCCAGACTTCATTTTATATTGATTTATTTAGTTAATCAATCTTTAAAATTAGCTAGTTATTTTCTTTTATTCTTGGTGATTGGTTCCCTTATGCCTACTGTGTGCTGCGTGATGGTCTCTTTATATTGGTGTCTGTTGTGTGCATTTATAGATTTGCATACATCAAAAATATATATGGGTGTGCATTTAGGTTGTGTTTCACTTGAGTAGAACTATAATTTTTTTTTTCATTGGACTTTGTCCAAAAATCCTTCAAAACACTCATGCATTTGTTTGTGTTGGTTGTCTTCTTAGGTGAATCTGTAACATCTCATTTCCATTAGATTTTGACTATAGGGCCTGCAAAACACAAACCTGGAAAGCTAATTTTAATCTTAGTAATACCAAAATTTGTAAACTTATTTAGGGGTTTGGTCGGGCATCAAATGCTCAAGAAAAATGTGTGGTGTATTTATGATAATGTAAAAAGCTTCGCCAACCATAAGGTGGGCATGGATATGCTCGGAATACATCATTTTGTCTGGTCAATCTTATGTATGGATTATAAAGATTGATATGGTTCACTATTTAGGCCCTATTTGGTTTGAAGGATTTGGAAGAGAACAAATGAACAGGAAATGAAAATGGTGAAGGAGTTGAACTTAAATTTGTTTTCACTTTAGTTTTGGAGAAATTGAGGTAAGAATATCTTTGATTTCTTTGTAAGTTGATGAGAATTTGAGTTTTTATTGCAAGATAAATTTATTTATTTATTTTTTCTTAGATTGGGTAGAGAGCTACCAATTGAAAAATATACTTGTTCTCATTTTGTAGATAAATTCATTTACTTATTAATGTGGTTGTAACCAAACACCCTAAATTAAATTATAATTAAAATGAAATTGCATACCTCCAATTTTTTCAAACTACAGTCTTATTCTAATCATTTCAAAAAATTTAATAGATTGATCATTGGAAATCATTTGACTTGGTCCTTTTGGTAGTTTTTTTGGGAGGCATGATGATTTTTTTATTTTTATTTTGTTTTGAGAATTTTAGGACTAAATATCATTTGCAGGTAAAATATGAAGTGGGAAAATGTGATTTATTTATTTATTAGTTTGTTTATTTACTTGAGTAGTACGTAACTGGACTCTATCTATGAAATGTAGACTTGTGTATGTCTATCTATCTATCTATCTTTTAATTGTTCTTATGCACACTACACAAGATTGTAAATACTATTCATCATAATTTTCGTTTGATTCAGCTGTGGGAGGTCATATCCGTTAAGTAAAATTGAGCTGAAGATTGGCTTTCTTCTTTATGATTGTATGCTTACAGAGTGTCTACAGCTTTGTAATTATTTATGCGTCCTTATACCTGCTGGCTGTGATTTCTTGTTTTAACCTTTTTTTTGGTGTTTTTCTTAGTTTTTGTTAAGTTCAGCTGTCATTTACACTAGTGAAAGTTTACTTGAGAGTTTGAATTAAATTTGTGGTTGTATTTATGTAAGTGCATTTGCACATCTGTTTGCGGGCCATCCATGAATTTTTGATTTTTTATTTGTTGGCTTTCTAATGATAGGTTTCTTGATTGTTGGGAGGCAACATGCTATTACTTTTGAGTGGAGGTGAGTTGAACAGCTCGATTCATAATAGAGCCAACAAATTTTGCATATAAGAAAAATAATCGCTTTTTGTGTGCTTGGATGATTTAAGGATTTTGGTCAAATTAGATGTATTAAAGTGATGATAATGATATTTTGGTTAAATACGAAGACAACAAGAAAAGTTACTTTGAGAAAGAATAATTTTCTTTTTCCTAAATGAAAGAACGTAACAGATATTATCATGAAGTATATTATAGATTAATTCAAAAAAAATGAACTGGAGTTGACTTTGAACAAGATGTATAAATGTAAAGTGTTAGGTCTATATGTGATACTTATTAAGATTTGGAAGGTTATAATAGATATTATGATGATTTTATTAACTATTAAAAAGTTGAAGATTAAGATGGTATGAAATAATCAGAGAAGAATATTTTGGCACTTATATTTAAAACAAAGATGATGCTCAAGATTGTGCTAGTCATAGAAGAATATGAGTTGGACAATGAAGCTATGGGAACCAATAATGAATTACAGGCTTCAAAAGATTAGATGGATTTTGGAAAATCAATTTGATCTTATGTCAAAAAGATCTACTATATATAGTAGTGATTTTTGTATTTAGATAAAAAATGAATAGATAACATAGGAAAGGATCATGTGGTTTTTATTGATCTTGTGAAGGCATATGTTCAAGTACCATGAGAATTGTTTTGATATCTTTAACATAAAAATTTGGGTGTCAAAGATATGTAAGACGAACCATTGATTAGTATCAAAAGTAGTTGTGGAGTAACCCAAGAATTTTCATTTCAATTATTAATATTTAGTTCATATTTTTTGTATTAGTTATGGAGATTCTTACAAAAGGATATTAGAAGAGAGGTATCTTAGTGTATGTTTTTTGTTGATGGTATAATTTTAATGTGTGAGACATTCACTAAAATAAGTAAAAATTTGTACCTATGGGGGAAATATTTGGAAGATAGAGATTTTAATGAAAAGTGCCTATAGAGTTTTTTGCGATAAGTGGATATCATGGAGGCTTAAATGTATGTTAATAAAATTGTACTTAGGTTGACAATATTGTATGGATTTAAAGAAGTCATTGATATCTAAGTTAAGTGTGACAAAAATGAGAATATTGAGATGGATGTGATAAAATTAGGAAGGATAAATTAGAGTAACATTTATTTAAGATAAGATGATTGTATTTAAGCAGTGTGCAAAGAATGGGTTAAAAATACACCCATTAGACAAGTTGAAAGAGTTAGTGTTAGAGGATTAAGAAGAAAAATAGGCACACAAAAGATTATAGGGATAGAAGTTCTTCAAAATGGTTGATGAAGAATATGTTTAATACCTTAGACAACTTTCAGTAAGAACGAGTAAAAATGAGGATTCATAATATGAATAGATAGTTGGGATAAGACATGATGATGATGATGATGCTGCTTCAAGTTTATCATGCCTTGTATTGGGTAGAAAAGTGTCTATTATCTTATGTTATTTTGTTTTTTTTTTGTAATTTCTTCTTTTTGATAAACATGAATAAATTATAATACTAATTTTTATTTTATATGATATCTAAGTTGAGTATGACAGAAATGGGAATGTTGAGATGAATGTGACTAAATGAGGAAGGATAAATTAATGAATAACAATATTAGAAGTAAGGTTGGAGTGCCATGATTGAAAGTATACTTAATGGTATGCAATGAATGGGTGGAAAATACACTTGTTAGATAAGTTGAATGAGTTAGTGCTAGAGGATTAAGAAGAAATACATATACAAAAGATTATATGGAGATAAGTTGTTCAAAATGATTGATGAAGAATATGTTAAACACTTCAGATAATATTCAACAAGAATGAGTGAAAATGAGGATTCATAATACGTACCACAAATAGTTGAGACAAGGCTAATGACGATGATGATGTCGTTATTGTAAGTTTAATGATCCATTTATCGGGTAGAAAAGTGAGTGTATATTATCTAATTTTATTTTGTTTTTTTTTAGTCATTTTATTTGTTTTTAAGTGAGCATGAATAAATTTGAATGCTAATTTTTATATTCTATGAAAAGCTAATCTACTGATTTTGGTTGCAGTATCAACACATATATCAAAATTTCTTTTAAAATTTCTATAACTATTTAAGCATATCTGAAGTATTATTTTGAGTTATGCTCCGTTACTGTGGTTAGGGAAGTGATGGTCCAGAGTTGGCAGTTTCAAAGCTGTTTGCGTCTGCTAAAAGAAACAATACTCCTTTTGGTGGTGGTTCCTCCATGCGTTGCATGAAAAATCCACCCTCTGAAGGAAATATAATGGTACTAGTTTTTCTTATAAACTTTGCTTTTCCACAGGAGTATGATATTGAACTCATATTTTTTATTCATTTTAGGCTACTGCTACTGAGGTGCAAAATCTTTTGGTCTCTGGAAGAAGAAAAGAGGCACTCCAACATGCACAAGAGGGTCAATTGTGGGGCACTGCTGTTGTTCTTGCAGCACAGCTTGGTGAGCAGGTTGGTGCTGTTCTTCCTTTCATATGCCATTTTGGCATCATGTCAAGATGATTTTACTGATTTATAAGGATGATTTTTTCATTTCATGTAGACCTAATTGCTTTCTTTCTTTTTTTGTTTTTGTTTTAATTGTATGCAGTTCTATGTTGACACTGTGAAGCAAATGGCACTTCGGCAGTTTGTATGTGGGTCACCATTAAGAACATTATACCTTCTTATTGCTGGGCAACCTGCAGATGTTTTTTCTGCAGATTGTTCCTCCAGTGACTCATCTGGTACTGTTGAAAGACCATACCAGTCTTCTGAGGTAATTTATGAACTTGAATACATTTACAAAATAGACTAACAGCTGCATTTCCTTGTTGCGCATCTGCATTTCAGACACTACAATGTAAATGTGGGTTTTCCATGCTTTATTGGAGCTGGAGACTGTTGTTGTGCATATCTTTCATTAACTTGATTTAGCATTTGCATGGAGCAAGGGTCTTTTCTACTATTATTCTCATATGGCCATTTGACTTGGCCAGGGTCAACAAAATGGCTTGTTAGATGACTGGCAAGAGAATCTAGCAATAATTGCTTCAAACAGAACAAAGGATGATGAACTTGTTATTATTCACCTTGGAGATTGCCTATGGAAGGAGAGAGGAGAGGTCTGTATTTATGCTGTGGTTTGTATGCTCTTATTTTATGGTTATTATATTTTTGACATGAAATCATTCACATTTGATATAGGTAACTGCTGCACACGCCTGCTACTTACTCGCAGAAGTAAACATCGAGCCATACTCTGACAGTGCAAGGCTCTGTCTTATTGGTGCAGACCACTGGAAAAATTCTCGAACATATGCATGTCCTGATTTCATCCAGGTTCATAAAATTTGCCTTTATTATTATTACAGATATATCTGGCGACTGAGGTTTTTGCTTTCATAATCTATGTACGTGTTTGTTTCATTGGATAGCAAGAAAATTGTTTATTTATTTATTATTTTGTTACTTAATTCGTTTGTATAGCTAAATTACTTTTTCCATTTAGCTTGCCATTTATTCTTGTTACGCATTTAATTAAAAAAAATTACTGATGCAAGCGAGATGCTACTATACTTGGACTAAGCAAATGATTGATATGTTGCTTAGTTTTTTATTATCTGAGGCTAGAATATTAAGGGTGGCATTGGTAAAATGGCATTAGCTAGAGGATGAAAGTTCTTTTACTGAACATTGCTTTGCACTGTCTATGCCACGCAATAATGTCAGGCAGTGTGCATATGTTCATGCACACAGTTTATACACACTCATATGCACGGTTGTCAATGGTGCAGAGTCTCTATGGAGTCTAGACATGTTGCAGGGGGAGGACATTCGCACTTACGAAGTACTTCTTAAATTCTATCAAACTCAAACCCTAACAATCAAGCACATAAAGTGAATTAATAATCAAAAACACAAATGTTATCAAATACATGCAAACATAAGGGTATAGGATGCTAACACAAGAGTTAATATCACAAGCACAATGCATATAATGTCACTCAACAAGAATGTCGCATAAGCTTGTAATTAAGCAATGCAGTTTACCTGTGATAATCATACAAACACATAATGTGAGTGAATAGGCAATAAGCACTCTGATTAAAGTTTCACCTGAGTAGCACAAACACATGCAGATCTTTTAACTCAACTTATATCAGTGTATTATGATATTGAATATATTAATATAAGATAAAGCTAGGTTGAGTTTTTGTAACTAGCTAGCTTAATATAAATAGATTAGCACTAATATACTAGTAATGATCTCTCATGATTGTCAAACATCAAAGCTACATCAATGTCCACACATGAGATAGAATCAAGAAAAAGAATTGTAAGAACACTTGCAAGAAGACTAAAACATCACGAGGTTTGGCTGGTGGAGGTTCCTCGTGTGTGAAATCAATTATCTAATTCCTCTCTACATGAATTCTCGTTGGGTGGATGGTTTATAATACCTAGAACAACTGTTGAGCTCCTTTGTTTATTGCCATGTCCTAATATAATTTGAACTAGAACTGGAATTTAAGAGCTTACCAACAATTAAGGAAGGCTCCTTACACTGGCAAGAATTCTTACAGCAGCATTGAAATTGGTTGTCCAACTCCTTTGCGTTTAATTTGCAATCGGCTGAGAGCTACATGAAGCTTGGTTGCCTGCTCCTAGTTGCTCTTCACAACAAATCTTGCCCAACCCATGAGTTGCAAGAAAGATGGAAGATATATTGGCTATTTCTCTTTGCTCCTGTAACTCAGAAGTATGCCCCCTGCTGCCCTTGCTACAGGCACCCAGAAGAAGGCCAAAAATTGATGTTCCCTTACCTCTAGTTGCTGGAGAACCCAACATAGTTTCTGTGATCGATAATGACAGACCCTAAAACTACACTATAACCTCCTTCCCTTTGCATCGCTCTGAGGACTAGGGAACCCCGTCCCCTTCAAACTCATAATTCTAAAATCTTATTTCATTAATCAATGAGATAGTAAGGGGCATGGGCTTTAAATGAATCCTAAGCCTCTAAAACAGCAAAGTAAAATTTGTAAATATACTTATATATGTAACTATAACAAATTAGAACATGGTTCTTAAAAAAGGTATACATATACCCCTCTCTTGACTATTTCAACACAACATGAATGATAGTGACCAAAAGTAAACAATGCTAAGTTGGAGTTTATCAAGTTTAATCACAAATAAATAGAGCTACTCAATAAATGTAGCATGTGAGAGAGTAATCATGAAATTATCACTAAGTATGTAATATTTTAAACCAAGCAGTAGTGAAATAAAGTTAATATATGCTTAAGATGAATGATAATAATTTTTGCATGGTTCATCTCTATACTAGCCTACTATTGAATCCGAATTTGTCTGTGGAGAACATCAGACCTTACTAGAAACTTGTTGAGAGTTGAACTAAGCTAGACATGATAAGTGATATAGTAAATGTAAAGAACAACAAAATTAAAACCACAATAGAACACTAAATAAATATTTTTAATGCGCATGCTAGTATAAAGAGTAGTGCACCAAAAGCTCAAAAGAAGAGAAAGAAGATCTTCTTTAAGTTGATGCCTCCCTTTTTATAGAATTTGAGGGGGCAACTACAAATATGAAAATCATAAGTCGGTTAAATATATGAAAATTGTAGGATGATTATAACAATTTAATATTACAGCTGCACAGATGGTCTTTGGTGTAATTGTTGTAGTGTATACTACTTGTCTAACTCTAGGGTTTGGACGAGTATTGATATCGAGAGACGAGTAAGTCGTGTTGAGTGTGTGAAACGAGTAATATTGTAATAGTCAACTCCGTGAGCGAGTTTTCATGTAGCGGTTGTTTTTGGTTTAGGTACGAGCAGTCCGATGCTAGTTAGGTAACGAGTCTTTCTAGGTGGTGGGCAAGTATGAATAAATCTGGTCACTCCTTGTTTGAGCTCTATGGTTTGTTGCTAGTGGGTCCCTTGTGCTGACCATTTGTTGTCTGGCGATTTCCCCCTTGATCCATTAGTATACATTTACATCCATTAAGCCAACCCTTCGTTTAGGATATCACTCCTTATGGTGAGAAATTCTTCACTTTCTTTGCATAGTTGTCTTAAAATATTATGTTCTTCGACACTTGATATATACAACCACAACACCTCTCCTAATAGGTAACATGAATCCATAGTCCTAAATCAAAGATTTATTATATCCTTTTGTTTTCTTGAATTTTAGTGGTGCTAAAGGTTAACACCAAACAAATAAAATCTACGCAATCTCTACACTACTATATTTGCTAATAATCACCGTAATAAAAAGGTATTGTGGAGTCATAGTGTATAATGTATGGCACAATGCATGCTTTTTTAAATTTAGCATAAAATATTAAAAAAATGTATAATTTATTAAGAATTCAATATTTTAAGAGAAAATATTTTAATACAAAAAGCCACTATCAATGTTATATAAATAAACTATGCAAATGCTTTAAATTCATGAAAAATTTCATAAGAAAATTAGATAAAATATAATTATCATAGCAATGAGACCAACTAAATAAAACTACCATTATTATAACAATGCATAATATTAGATCAAAAAGCTAAATATTGATGCTTTGACTCAACCACTCAAAGCATTAGAAATTGCTTTTTTACAAGTCCCATATTTAAAAAAAAGAATCTAGTCATCTTAAGAATCATTATTGTCATATGTTAAACTAGCCTTCTCACCTTTATTAACATCATTATTATCTCCTAAATCATAATACTCTTCATCATCCTCATCTTCATGTTCATTTGCAAGAGCAATAGGCTTAGATAAAGATTTTTTTATTCATTTAAATCAATCTCAAATATTGTAGTTTCTTTCATAAACATCACCATCTTTTTCATTATTCAATTTTTTTTTTTTTAACCACACATTAACATCATTTATATCATTTAAAGAGACTGGATCAATAATGTTACAATAATTGTATCTTTAAACCAAGGACATAATATACTTAACATAAATCAAATCTTTAAGATGATCATTTTTCTTCTTGCTTCTACTTTTACTATGAACCTGCAAGAAAACTTATTAAGATAACTAACTTACAAAGACTCATGTTAATATCCATATACAATTTTTCATTTGTACTTTACATGTTCTAATACATTTTAAGTATGTTCATATCCGAATTACCAACATGTAAGATTAAGTGTGCTTTAGTCCCAAAATCTTGACTATATACTAGTCACCAATAACCTAAAGATAATAACAGTTTTTAATATTATTTAAATGTCAGATTACTATTCTATACTGGTTATAATTAATTATTGGGAAATTTACATACATAGCACACAATTCTTATGCATTTACATATCTAACACCTAAATTTTGATCTTTACAAATATAACACCTTTCCTATGCTTCAAAAGGTGAATTTTACTTCAAAAAATCAAGAAAAGTGCTATTTTTGTTGTAATAATAAAGATTTAGGTGCTATGTATGTAAATATTTATATTTGAGTGTTAGATATATAAATATATAAGAATTGTGTGCTATGTATGTAAATGCCTCTTAATTATTTAATATTTTAAAACATTATTACATGGAGCTTGAGCAGTCCTTTGTCTTATAGCTTGAGGAGTCCAAAAGGTCCACCCCTAATATGCACACTTAAAGCATTTCTTGTTTTACCTCTTTCATCTTTGACTAATCTTTTTATCCATTCATAGAAACGATCATCACTTGTCTTTTGTAATGTTGGGTGTACCAAAAAAATTATTCAAAATTTAATAAATGAGCAGCCACATGTAAAGGCCAATAGACTTTCATCTTATATCAATGATTTTAAAAATGTGTTCATACTTTTTTATTGTTGAATGGTAACTCTTTGATGGTCCAAGAGCTAAAATGTCGTAGTCCATTCCAACATGATCTTTCATCCATATATCATGTGGCATTTCATTGTTTTGCTCTTTCAATGTTCATATTCTCCTATAATTTCATTTCTCACATATTAATGACATTTACTACATAACTTGATTTTATGAAGACTTTTCTTCAATATTTTCACAAAAAAATAATATAACATGTTAACCTAACAAATTATTCATTAACTTCCATAATTTACTTATTTCATATTTAATTTATATTCAATTAATTGGCTAAGAAAGTCTAAGTGAAAGTCTTAAAAGAATTCTCCCCAAAAAGCTGTTTGATGACTCCAAAAAATAGCCATCATTAGGCATTTTTGGAGTGGATCAAAGCCTCCAATTTACACAATTTGAAATGGTCAAATGTGAGTTATGTTGCATATAGTTGAGAGAAAATAACTAATATTTAAAAAATAAATTCTCTTTGAATCAAATTTATTTTATATAATATGTAATCGTACGTAAATTGCTCAATAGATCCATTATAATAAGAATTTGGGCTAATTTCATTAAATATTACACAATTATCTCATTCACTCTAATTGACTTATAATTATCATGAATTTTTAAATATATCAAATAAGTTTAAAAAATACGACATCTTTGTGTAGAAACATACATGTTAGCAAGCAATCATAAATATTTCAAGCAAAAATAAGAATTCCAGACCTATAAACAATTCATAAAGTTTAAGCTAATTATTCTTAATTAAAATAATTAAGCATAATTTGCTTGTAAATGACAAATTTAATGATATCATTATAAAATTTATACTCACTTAAATTTTATATTAATATTAGTAATTTATTTCAAGATGAAATAAATTTTTAGCACATGATTACTAATCATTATTATTTCTTGCAAATATAAATATTAATAAATTAAATAATAGAAAATAAATTCTCAAAAATCATTAATAATTTAGAATAATGTAGGAACATAATTTTTAATATGTTTTAGTGAAGATCAAGTCCTTTTTAGGTTTGTGTTCACTATCATTAAATCCTGGATATATCTAAATTAACTGACAATTGGGGTTTATTGATTGGTTGTATTTAAAATACATAGTATTTAAATTGCAAAAATAAAAGAAATGTAAATGTATTCTACTTTTTAGGAGTTGTTTGATTAAATAAAAAATTAAATATAACAAAATTAATTTTTTGTTTGTTAGAATATATTTTACATGCAAAGCAAAGCATCTTCCTCTCTTTATTTCTTGTCTCTCTTTTTGCATAATAATTAAATATTCTAAAGCCTCCCTATTTCAAATATATAATTTGCTTCTTCACACTTGCTTCTGCAAGCTAAATTGATTTTTTTTCACGTGAACTTGATAATTCATCTATTTTATTACTGAGATTAAATAATGATCAATGTTGCTTAAGTTTCACTTGACAACATAATTTTGTGTCTAAATCAATGACAAAATAATAATAATAATAATATATATTTATGAAAATACGAGATAAAATACTAAATGAAATGAAACAATAGAGTGTATTTTTGCAATGAAAATCCATGCTTAGGTTGTTGTTGGAAGAGAATGATGTCACGATAGTGATGATGGTGATGGGAGAGATGATGTGCATCTTTGGTTAAACATATACTTATACTTTTTCAAGGTTTTCGGAGAAGAGGGCCTTGAAAGAGCCATTCATCCAATTTAGAACCCATAGTGAAGGACAAAATACTCTATATTCTCCATTGTCAAATATTGGGATTCCCAGCTCACCTTTCACACATCCCTTCATGTGTATACTTGCCACAGTTTTAACGATAGCTGCTAGAGGCTATTGAATTTGGGTGAAAAATTATTTGACTTGTAGAGAGTGAACAAGTGACACAAACATGACACAATAGGAAGATGAAGACAACCGATTGAGGCATATAATTTGACAACATGATAGCCAATGCCTTGTCTATATAAAATTGCGCTAAAAAAACACAGGTTTTAGCCATGAGATTGTAGGTGGAATGTGTGCTAAAAATGCAAGGCTTTTAGCCACTTGTGTGAGATTACAAGTTATCAGGAGCTTGTGGCACTCTTGTGGCTGATAGTAATGCATGAGGTAGCATGTCCATGACCACAACCAAATTTGTAGGGGAAACTCCATGACTAAAACTCTAGTGCACTTGATTAGCCATTGGGAAGCTTAAGTGATAAATATATTCTATTATAAAAAGAAAGTCATGTTTATATTGATAAATTTAGGTTCAACACATTCCATTAGGTTTGAGTTAAGACAAATTATGTATAATTACTAAAGACTAATTTGTTAGTCCTACTGTTATCGGAGATAACATGAAGGTGGCCATATATTTTGATGTTGAATTTTCATGAACAGATAGCAATCATGCCATTATTGTGTTTAATTCTCATAATTGAATTTGGCATCATTCTTAATGAATTAGTTAATTGAGTTATCCCTTCATAGATTGTAGAGAGAGAAGAGAAGGGTTAAGTGTAGGATTATAGGACAATCATGGTTTGTATTTCATGCCATTAGCAGTTGAGATGGTGAGAGTTGTCAAGAACGAATGTTGGGCATACATAATGCATTTGTGAAACTCAGTGTTAAAGCCACTATGGTAGATAAGATCTCTGTAGTTTGTGACTTTGTGGATGTCTTTCCCTCCAACCTCAGAGATATCGCCGTACTGAAATTTCTATTCATAATAGATACCATTCCAAGAGTGACCTTTAACTCAAAATTGCTATACCAATTGGTGTTATTTGGATTGTTGAAACTGAGGTTACAACTCCAGCATTTACTATTAGAAGGCTTCATTTGGTTGAGTGTCTTGCATTGGGGGGCGCTCATGTTGTTAGTCAAGGAGAAAGATCAATATTTCATCATTACATTTATGATCAAGAGCAAATAGCTTCTACAAAGAATGGATAATTTGTTTGACCAACTCCAACGTGCCAAAGTATTTTTGAAAATTAACTTGAGATCTAGATACCCTTAACTCAAGATCAAGTAGATCGATATCTTAAAAACACGTTTCATACTTGTTATGGACATTATAAGTTATTTATAGTCATTCATATTTATAAATATTTTTTATGCCTTTATGGAATTAATGAATATAGTGTTCTAATAGTACTTTAATCGAATGGTGATTGTATTTATAGATGACAATAATTTGCTCTCCTAAATTAGTGGAACTCAAGGAGCATTTGAGTGCTATCTTCATGACTCTTGGGATCATCGGTTATATGCCAAATTCTTTAAGTATTCATTTTAACTTGATTGCATCTCCTTGTGGCATGTAGTTAGTGTGGACAATATTTCTATTAATCAATTGTTGTCAATGTTGAACGTCACAAACCTTCTAGGATGACAGGGAAGATAAGGTTAAAGATAGCTTGTCTAGTTCAAGTTCATGTGAATTGATAACTATTGATTGAGAATGATGCTTCCGAATGTTAAAGATAGCTTGGTGAATGTATTGGTATTTGCTCTACTTGATGGGTGCATAAGGTTTTCAAGTCTATAATGATGTCTCACTACAAAAGGGTTTCAAGTCTATAATGATGCCTCACTATAAGGACATAGGTGTGAACTCTTGCAACACAGAAGAGTGATTACTTGTCTCTTGTCAACTAAATTTGCACGAGAATTACCCAACCAATGCGTTGGAGCTAGCAACTACTTTTTCCATTGAAACACCGGGTTCTTCTTTTATTGGTGAATTTGTGCATTGGGATAGAACCATGCTAGATCTATGCTTTGGTGAACCTTTTATAGACTGATTTTTTCTATTGAAATGCTTTGACATTCTTGTTGATGTATCTGAGTTGAGCTAGACTCTCAGTGGATGCACCATCACTACATTGACCTACAACAAGTTCCCTATTGAGAATCACTTGATGGAATGTCTCAGAAAGCTAAAACTTCACCTCGAGCAGTCCTTTTGGTGGAGATTATTGAGAGATGCCTTGCCCACTTACCATTGGCTGCATTGTAGAAGATTGACTGATGCTACCCAATGGTCTTGGGGTTGCACTGCAAGGGAAGATAAGGAGCACATTGCCACCTGATGTAGTCTTAATATGACTTTAGCCTCCTTAGAGATGTGGGGGTTTAGGATTCCCAAATTTCAGACACTGGAAAGTCTCCATGTTATGGACCACTTGGCCAATCACACTACAAGTTAGGCTAAAGTTTACTATTGTGTTGTCTACCATACCTTGAGAGCCAAAATGTCAAGCAGTATGGGAGAAGCTTTGGGACACCTACCACAATTATGGCCACCATATTGGAGTCTCTTACTCATACTCAGGCCTTTTCTCTACAGGGGTAATGGATATTCTATCCTTTTTTTGAGATTCAACAGTTATTGAGCTTTAGGCCATCCTCTTCATTAGCCAATTGATGAAGCTATGTATGTGGGAAACCAAAAGGATCATTGTGGAAGGGGACAACAGGAATGTCATCACTTACTTAAGCTAGAGCATTTAGGAGTCAACTTGGTAGGCCAAACCTCACATTGGTACACAGATAGCTTTTTTGTTATAGTATAAGCAAGTGGATTTTCATTTTGTACATAGGGATGCAACAATTTAGTTGATTTTTGAGGTCAAAGGGCATTACAGTCTTCTTTTGTTTGGAGAGACAATGAGTTGGATCCTCCCCCCAATTTTTATGATATTATGAGGGAGAAGAAGGATTTTTTTGTTCATGAATGAAACCTATTGTGTTTTTTGTACTCTTATCTTTTATTTATGAATGAAATGCATACTTTCAAGGATGGAGTTAAGGGATGCAAGTCATTGTGACAGAGTTGACAAAAAAATCAACAATAAAGATTATATTGATTCAACTGAGGCTTCTTACAACACAAGACCATTACAAGAAATATTATTACCAAAAATGGAGATGTCCTATTTTGTGTCTGTGATAAAGTGTTCTTGAAGGTAAGCCCCATTAGTGAAATTAAGCACTTAAATTAAGTTGGCTAGTTGCAGTCATGATACATAGGGCTTGTTGAAGTTAATGATAAAGTAGGGCCTATTAAAAGACTGCACCTATCATCAACAATTGCAGGCTTTCACATTGTTCTTCATGTCAATACACATTCTCTTGCATTAGTTAAAAGGTCCACAAACTTTGAAACAAGGACATCTTAGTGGTGAACGTTTTTCGGGATAATCAAGTAGAGAAAGAAGCAATGTGGAAGATGGAAGCCATAACCTTATATCTTTGGTTATACATGTGTGGGATCCGAAAATTCGCCACCGATCTCTTTTGGATGAAAAAAGTGTTTTAAGTGTCGGTGAAAATTTCAGAAGGCAGATGAAATAGTAGATAGAACTATTTAAGATTTAGTTATTTTTGAGGACTTTTTTTAGATCTGGTTCCAGGGTTTCTGTAAGCTCACATAGTTAATTATCCTTCGATATTGAGAAGCGGCTTTTTTAAAAAGTCGATGAATCGAATTAAATAGCAGTATATAATAGCGGTGAGTGGAGTTTAATTTATGAAATTTATCATTTAATTTAAAACTTTTGGTTGGGGAGCGATGATGCTGATTGAGATCACATGGTTAGTTATCTGAACATGTCAGCGGTCGCAGTTGACTTAGTCGAGGAGAATGGTCGACCACGGCGAAGGATTCTTGTCGGTAACATGGGATTCTACGTCGTCAGAGGTGTCTTTGTAGACACAGGGTGGAGTTTGTTTAAAGGGAGACGAATATAAGTCAGCCTTGCATTAACATGGAGTTTTACTTTCAATCGAATCGTTATATTAAGCAATTTCGAAAAACATACACTGCGGTAGTGGCCGTAATTTAATTAGTGTCATATCAGTAAACCAATTCTTACGTGCTTGCCATTTATGTTGTGTCATTTGCGACAAATCTGACAGGACACAGTCACGTCTGCAAGATTATTTGAGTGTGAAAGTAGTTATGCATTTGATTTGACATTGGTTCTTTGTGAGCAAAATTTTTTTCTTAATTTGTCACCTCTAGACAAATAGTTGTGGAGGGATTGAATTGATTTTAAGTTTTAATTTAAATAATTAATTTCATTTCATTTATATTTTATTATTTTATTTGAATTTTGATCACTTTATGATTGATTTAGAACTGAGCATGTAATGATTCATTATTAGAATTTTAATAATAATCAACTTTCTCAATCATATGATTAATATTGGTTAATAAACCTTGTCAACTCTGTCTGCTTTTTTTATAGAGGATCAGGTCTAAATTCATTGTCTCAAGAAGTATAATCCTTCAAATCTTGTCAACTCCAGCTTGAGCATAGAAGATTGGGTTTGAAACTTTTTCCTTTTGAGGGTTTGAACTTCAGAAGCTATGTCAATAGATTTATATTTTGTAATTATATGACAGAATTAGCTTCTCAGATTTTATTAACTTAAAATTCTTATAATATTATAATCAAATTTTTAGGTTTTGTTAACCCGAACCCGGTCCTAAGACTAAACCGGGAAATGTAGTATCTGTTCTTTCATTTTGCACATAACTTGCATATCTTTCTAGATACATAATCTAATGAATACTTTAACATATATACAGGTATATGTTCTTTTAAAATGTTGTATGGACATTAAGATATCTAAGTTAAAATAGTTGTATTTGACATGATGTATGCGTTAACATGCAAGCATGAGTTTTGATATGGATTTTAAGTTTCTTAACTTCCCGTCTTAAGACTAAACGAAGTGTAGTATCTATCATTTTTTTTATATCTAACTTGCATATATTCTATATATACAATACTTTCATTCGAGTCTTTTAAAATGTTGTATGGATATTAAGATGCCTAAGTTGAAGTGTAGATATCAAATTACAAGTTTTGATTTTTGATATGATATTTTTAGGTTTTGTTAACTCGGACCCGGTCCTAAGACCAAACCGGGAAAATCAAATATGTATATCTTTATAGGATATACCTATAACCTTTTAAAGCATTCGCTAAGCATCGAGTGCAATATCTATCTTAAGAGAAATTTGAGGAAAGGTTTTAAATCCCGTATAAGTTTGCACGTCACATCCAAACCCCATTATGCGTATTAGAATTTGGATGGATAGAGATCAATTCAAATGTAGACTTGTATATGAATTTTCATTTGATGCTTCTTTTGAATTTGAAAGAGAGAGCTTCATGCTTAATAAATGATCATTCTTATTTCAAAATACCCTTTCACATATTCATAGAAAGGACAGAATGATGATGCTAAAAAAGCTACTTATTCTCTTCTCCTTTTTTTTTATTCCCTCATTCCGTTAAATAATAACCCATTAAAATTTAAGTATCATATCAAGCAATTTTGGAGGATCTTGCCCTACTTTTATAACGATGCAAGATATGGATTTGACACCTGTTTCTGGGTGTAACATGAATATTTATTAGGTAAAATGTCACTTTAACATTACCAATTAGCAAGCTAAAAGAGGCTTAGAATTGCATTAAATTTTTTTTCAAATTGCATTTGAAAAGCTTATTAGCTCAAATATGAAGCCATTCACTTTTTCTTTCATTTTCTCCCTTAGCTCATGATTAAGGCAAATCTAAAATCTTTCTTATTCAAGGTTAAAGAAATCTGAAATTCTTTATTAAATTAATATTGATCCTCATGATTGCAAATAATCAAACCATAGGAGGAGGCAAAAAGAAAGGGTAATCATGAGTTTATAACATTTAGTTCATGATAACATGACAACTTGAACATATGTCCATCCCATTAAGCATTATCTTTATCATAATTTGCACAAGCCCATTTATAGTATATTTTTTTAGGATGGGCCAAGTATGAGGGAGAAAGCCCATGTCATTATGATCCATTTATAATCACTTATTATATTTTGGTCATTTGTCATATTCTCTTTTTTTATCATAACATGCACTCATAAATGAGAGAAGAGGGAATGGCAAAAGAAGTAAAGATCTCCCCTTAGATCCATGCACATTTTATGAGGCATTAGGAGAGAATGACAAAGAAAAGTAAATCTCTCCTTAGATTTATCTGTATATCATGTGACATTAAGAGAGAATGACAAAAAAGTTAAGGCCTGTCCTTAGATTTATATCCATGTCATATGACATTAAGAGATAAATGACAAGAAAAAGTTAATCTCCCCTTAGATTTATGTGTATATCATATGTCATTAAGAGGAAATGACAAGAGTTAAAGATCTCCTCTTATTAGATTTATGTTTTTGTCATGTGACATTAAAGGGAAATAATAAACAAAATTAAATCTCTCCTTAGATTCATGTGTATGTCATATGTCATTAAGAGGAAATGACAAAGGATTAAAGATCTCCTTACATGCATGTTCATGGTATATGACATTAAAAGAAAATGACAAACAAAATTAAATCTCCTCTTAGATTTATGTATGTCATATGTCATTAAAAGAGAAATGACAGAGTTAAAGATCTCCTCTTACATGCATGTTCATGGCATGTGACATTAAGAGATAAATGACAAGAAAAAAAGTTAAACTCCCTTTAGATTTATGTTCTTGTCATGTGATATTAAAAGGAAATGACAAAGAAAATTAAAGATCTCCGTACATGCATGTTCATGGCATATGACATTAAGAGACAAATGACAAAAAAAAGTTAATCTCCCCTTAGATTTATGTTCTTGTCATGTGACATTAAAGGAAATGATAAAATAAATATCATATGTGTGTATCATATGTCATTAAGAAGACGTAATGAGAAATGAAAATTTTCTCTCCTTCTTAATGGCAAAGAAAGAAAAAAAATAGAAATTAATGGGATGACAAGTCTCACTTTCATTTTTTTTTTTTCCTCATGGCTAATCATTATAAATAAGAGAAAATCCTTCTCTCACTTGAGACTTTACTCTCCCACTTACAAAGTCTATTACAAGTCTAAGTTTCATAAGAGAGAGTTCATCCATCCTTCAAAGGAAGAGCTCCCCAACACTCAAGTTTGGTCTTATCATAGTATATCAACTTGTAAGTTATAACTAATTTGATGTTTTTAGATTTATCCTTTCTCACTTCATATGAATAGATGTATCTCAATTTTATTTCAAGACTTAGGCAAAGGGGAAGCAATCATATTATAATCACATGCTTAGTAATAAGACAAGATTTAAACCACATGGCACATAAGATGTCTTTTTTTAAAAAATAAATCACTTAAGTAGTATAAGTACCATTTAGGCAAAAGGAATGAGCTAAGCATGAATAAGTATATTGTAATTATTTTTTCTTCTTAAGAACTTAAGCATCTATGCAAACTCTTTTTTTTTTCAAAATTTTCAGCAGCCTCCCGGCGTCATCTCCGCATATGGGGGCTGTTTCGGGAGACTAGGCTTTCCCACCATGCCAAGAAATGCGTGCATGGTAGGTGTCGTGAGTTACTGCAGCCGAAAGTTTATTTATTCACTACGCCAAGAAAGGCGTGCATGGATTAATACAACATAAGATTTCGCTGCGCCGTTGGAACAATGTGGCAGATCTTATATCGTAAAGAAAATAATTTTTATCATTTGGAACAATGTGAGTAGACTTATCACGATTTTCGTCGTTGGAACAACGCGCGAGCAGATCTTATGACAGAACAATTGGCATTGAACAACATGTATTCTCAAAGTTTTTATTGGACAATGTGAGCAGTACTTATAGCAGATTTCCTGCAAAACGCGTGAGCAGTACTTTATCAGTTTCCGTCAGACGATGAACAATGAGCGGATACTTATCACAAAGCATATTTAGAAACTTGCATTTGTATATGTGTAGAATTAAATGATACTTAAGTTTTTTTTGCAATGCCACGCTTTTCATCACTACTTCAATTGCATTTTACTTAAAAAAAAATTCAAGTAGCAAGCTATAACATGAATATTCAACCATATGTAGACATCTTTCGATCATCTTTTTACTTTGAATATAGACAAACATTATATAAAATGCAGCCTTAATGAGGTTAAACAGTAGAAATGGAAGCTTTAAATTTGCATAAAGTCAAATTTCAGATTGCATTTCAAAGGGATTTAATTTGGAATTACAAGAAGAGAGGTAGACAAGCACAATGTTAACAAAGCTAGTTATTTTCTTATCATTCTCTTCTTAATCTAAATTTTTTTGTCTTAAATAAGATAATCAATTTCAAGCTTTGCAAGTAATAGAAAGAAGGGAAATAGATAAAGCAAGAGCAAGATAACTACCATGAAAGATCATAACCCTCTTCTCATTTGTTTAGTGACTCAAACAAATACACTAAAAGCAGGCTATGAAATTTGGCTAAATACTCATTGGTATAATCATAGATAACCAAATGGTAGAAAAAGATAATGACAAGACAAGGCAAGCAATCACACTAAACTCCTCACCACATATTTGAAACTTTCAATTTTAGCCAAATGACCATTTGCATGATAACTTTCAACATAAGTTGAATTATAGACAACAAAACAAATCCCTTCCAAAGACATCCACCTCCAACATATATAAGAGGAAGAAGAATTTACATTTTTTTTTTTTAAAAAAAAGCTTTGCATTTGGATTCAAGCTTCAAAATATGAAGTATGTAGTCACTCCAAATCCAACTAAGTATATGTCTAAACTTTCAAATTTAAAGAAAGACTTGCATACTAATCAAGACCCAAATGAAATCTAAGTCCAACATGAATAAGTATGAACAAATGATGCAAGAGAGAGAGCAGGTAATCATGTTTAGCTCAATTCTTATAGAAATCTGAAAATTTTACTTCAACTAGATAGCCATTCATAAAGTCAAATAACTTTAATCCATTAATGTTAAACAACCATACTACATTCAATATGCATCATTCTGAAATTTTCAGAATTAATTAGATGGTCTCTTACATGATACTGAAATGTCAAATGATAGAAACCGAACAACTCATATAGTGATTGAACATTGCATATAATCTTTAATCCCATTTGAAGACTCTCAAATTTCAACATTTGGAGTAATGAAACATACACACATATTCATTTGGCTTTCTCTCTTTTTTTTTACCTCAAACAATAAGACAAATTTCCACACTTGCTCTTATATTTTTTTTATGCATTTTGTAATAAATACAATTGAAGGGAAACAAAATGAGAAACAAATCTGCAATAATCAAAGGGAGACACTCACATATGACTTAAGGCTTAAACCATACATTCACTAACCTCATTTTCGCCTTTCTAATTCCATTTCAAGCATATGAAAGAGGCTTAGCAATGCATCATTTCATTCAAACAGCAAATTGAATATGAAAAGAGAATACAATTTGCAAATAGGTTAGGGTTTGAGCCGCACAACATTCCATGCTTCCAATTTCATTTTAGGCATATAAGAAAGACTTAGCAAGTGTCAATCCCTTCCAAACAGTAAAATTGAAGCATAAAAAGAGAAGGAAACTTGCACATAATTTAGGATTTGAACCATATACTAACTCAAAACCTTTTTTCATACTTCTAGTTTCATTTTAGGCATATAACAAAGACTTAGCAAGTGTCAATCCCTTCCAAATAGTAAAACTGAAGCATAAAAAGAGAAGGAAACTTGCACATAATTTAGGATTTGAATCATATACCAACTCAAAACCTTCTTTCATATGCTTAACTTTCTTTTCAACATATAAAAGAGCTTTAACAAATGTTATTTCACCAACAAGAAGCTATTTCAGCAAAACTAAAGTTATAAAAACCCATGAATAATAGCAATCAATATAGAAGCTTGGGCCATACATCATCCCAAACTTTAGGATCAAATCCTATCCTCATTTCAAGCACTTAGAAAGAGATTCATCAAACCCTAGTTTCTAAAGAAAGCCGAAAAGCATAAAATACGTTTAAAGTTAGATAGAAATGACCTGAAGAGTTTGATTGCTAAAGAGGAAGGAGGAGTGTTTTCGGTTGAGATTGCTAGGATCTCTCGCTCGGCTAGCCGGACGGAACCGAAGGCAAAGGAAGTCGGGTTTAGAATGCTCGAGAGGGAAAAAGCAGGTGGGATGGGTCGATCGAAGAGCAAGAGGGCTCGGATGCTTAAGAGAAGGAGGAACCGGAGAGTGATCGATCGATCGTCGTCCAGGGCGAGTCCTCTTTCGCCTTTAGGGCCGATCAGCTATTTCGATTGGCTGCCCAAACGGCATCCAATAGAAATAAAGGGGCGGAAAATTTAATTGGGTGTACTTGGCGGTCAATTTAATTTGTCAATGCAGCGGCTGAGCCGGATTGGGAAATCTGGGCAACTAATTAAGTAAAGATTAAGGGATGTCAGTTAAGTTTGACTGCTTATTAGCTTAATAACGCAATTACCATAAATAATTTTATGAATCACTTAAATTAATAAATTATAGTAACATGAATGTCAATTTTAGGTATTTCCTTTGTGCCGGACACAATAGCACAGTCAATTTCGCAATCGGAGGTCATTTGGACCATATCCGCAGTGAAATTGGGCTTAAATTGAGCGACTTCGCGTTTGAATCGCTCAACGTTCGCGTAGACTTTGTCGAATTGATCGCGGAAGGCGTTGTTTGATAGGTTTTGACGTTTCGGTGACAATGACACGATCAATTTCGTGAACGAAGGTCGTTTGAACGTCGTCGAGGCTTCCAGACTTTGATATGCTCTCAATTTTATTAAAAATTAACATTGATAATTTGGAAATTCATTAATTGATCCAATAAATTTTATTTAATTAATTTTGACATTTTAAACACAATTATGATGCCGAATTTTAGATCGAGACAATTTTTTTGATAAAATTTGATCGCGACTAGGGCATTTTAAATCCGATTCATGCGATATTACTTCCATTAATTATTGATTTTAACTTTAGTGCTTCGTTTCATTTGTGAATCATATGTGGAGGTCAACAACATGTAACAATTTAGAGAGCAAAATTCTTTTTTACTATGGTAGATAGTAAGAGCATAAAGGTTTTACTGGTGATTTTTAGCTAATGGTTGGGTTCTCGTTGGCTTAAGAGAAAATCAATGAGTCCTGGTAGCATGCACCGCCTGGGAAACACAACTAATTTTTTGATTTTGGCTAGCAAGTTTAGTAAGTCATGATTGCCTTGGTGGGCTAGCATCATAGGAACGGATAACCTACATGCTAAGCTGTCGACTCACCTACTTGACTAAAGTTCTATGTCAGTGTTATTTTGCCTTGCTTTCATCTTGTTCCATGATACTTGCCTCAATCACTAACATAGTAGTCAGAGCCTACTTGAAACATTGATAAAATAAGCTACTATGGTAGACAAAGGTAGAAGCATCTCATAGGGGATCACTATGTAAGGAGATAGCTTTTGAGTGATCATTTGACTACACTAACAACTGTCTTCTTATTAACTCTTTATAAATAAAGAGGTCTTACAATCACTAAAAAGGTTGATGTATCTTGGTGTTAGGTGGATATTGATGTTGCAAAGGTTTACAACTCAAGGAAAGAGGCTGGCATTAGATCTTCATGGTAACGCCTAAGGTCGGAGCTATGAAATCTTAATTATAGATTTCATTTTTTTTAGTCACCTTCTAAATGTCATCCTACCACCACCATAACATAATTAATCACTTCTATTGCATGCATGAAATGTTTGACCTAAATATATTGTATAATTATATGAAAATGGTGTTAGCTTGAGCTATATTGGATGTGTTTGAGTCATTGCATCCTGTATTTACATATCTAACACCTAAAGTTTGATATTTATAAACATAGCACCTTTTCTATACTTCAAAAGGTGAATTTTACTTCAAAAAATTAAGAAAAGTGTTATTTTTGTTGTAATAATAAAGATTTAGGTGCTATATATATGTAAATATTTATTTTTAAGTGTTAGATATGTAAATATATAAGAATTGTGTGTAATGTATGTAAATGCCCCTCTTTTTTTTTTACATGTCAACACTTTAGGTTACCTAGGTATAATAGGTGTAGTCTGATATGTCCTTGTTTGTTATCCTGGTCCTTTTCATTTTATAGGCATTTTTAAAGGATCATCTTTTAGATAACATTTCAAGGAATCGAGTTGGTTAATTTGTGACAGATGCACGCAAAAAATTCTCACTTGATATTTTTGAATGAGATAATCTTGTCATGTAATAGATGTATCTAATGCCTAATGCTTTATTTTGATTCTTTTTTTCAATGATTTTTTTTACTGTTATCATAAACTACTTTGCTTTCCAGAAGCCTTTTTGTTTTTTTTGATTTTTCTTGTATGTGTTACATTTTACTGGGTGTTTTCGTTTATTTGGCAAGTAATCTGTTACTCTTGTACTCTGCATTTTTTGACCCATTCTTATTGGATTTTCTTTTTATTTGAGAGAATAAACTTTATTAAAAATGAATCTTAATTATCTATCTTTGCTTATATGTTCCATCTTTGCAGTCTGGGATGCATAAGAAACGTAAATCTTTTCTTGATGTATGGTTTATTTTCTTGATTGCATAATCTGATACAATGCGGCGTGGCATTCTACAGAGGACTGAAATATATGAATATTCAAAGGTCATTGGAAACTCGCAGTTTGTCTTATTACCTTTTCAACCATACAAACTTGTTTATGCTTACATGCTGGCTGAAGTGGGAAAAGTATCTGATTCATTAAGGTGAGTGATATGGTGGTTATTTTTTCCTGATGAATTATTACTCAACACAATTATTCTTTGCATAAGGTATTGCCAAGCATCCATGAAGATGTTGAAAAATTCTGGCCGATCTCCAGAGGTAGAGTTGTGGAGGGCATTGTTTTCATCTTTGGAGGAGAGATTGAGAACCCACCAACAGGTGCTCTTAGCAAGATACTACTACCCCCCTCACCTTCTCTCTCTCTCTCTCTCTCTCATGCACACATAATGTGCGGACACTAGCAATTTCATCTCTTTCTAATGTTGTCTACAGAGTGGATATGGTACAAACTTGGCCTCAACCAAACTTGTGGGTAAATTGTTCAACTCCATTGACCGTTCCATTCATCGCATGATTGGCATACCACCACTTCCACCAACGCTAAGGAATAGTGGAGATGGTAGAGATAATAACTCTCAAGTCCAAAAGGTATCAAGTAGTCAGTCAGCAATGGCCATTACATCTTTGATACCTTCATCATCAGTAGAGGCTATAAGTGAGCGGACTGGTGACAGCAGCAGGAAGGTCGGGCACAATAGAAGCATTTCTGAGCCCGATTTTGGTAGAAACACAAAAATGGTAACCATCTCGGTTCATTTGGCTAAGAAAACTTTCTTCGCAAGCAGTTTTTTTTTTTATTTTTTTTATTTTTTATCATTAGAATTGTTTTGAACTAATAAAATAGCTGGTGAATCTCTGGATCTTATTCACTATTGTCTTGTTTCTCTATATTATAAGTAAAATCACTCCAATCTCTATGAAATAATTCATTGTTTTTCACTATTTCTCTATTTATTTTCCTGCACAGAATTCAACCAAGGACGGCAGCTCATATGGACAAGGCAATGCATCAATATCTGGTGGACCATCACGCTTTGGACGTTTTGGCTTTCAGCTTCTTCAGAAGACCATTGGCTGGGTGTCATGGCCTAGACATGATCGTCAGGTGCACTCCGTAGTTCTTTTTATTTATACCTTCTCTAATATTCTTCTTATCAATTTTGATACTAATTTTTTGAAATTGTTGAAGGCCAAACTTGGTGAGAGCAACAAATTCTATTATGATGATAAACTTAAGAGATGGGTGGAGGAAGGCGCTGAGCTTCCAGCTGCAGAAGCTTCCCTGCCACCACCTCCAATAGCTGCTTCATTCCAGAATGGTAAATCAGATTATGATATAAAGAATGCCTTTAAGAGTGATAGCCTTGTTATGGATGCCAAGCAAGAAACAAAATTCGATGGTCCATCAGAACAAGGGTTTGGCTTGCCACCTGTGCCACCAAGCCAAAATCAATTCTCAGCACGCAACAGAGGCATGGTCCGATCGAGGTAAATTTTTTTCTTTTTAAAGTTTTTGTCAGTTCCTCAGTTTTACATCTTTCAGGGCACTAACATCACCTTTTTTTTCTTGTTTCACAGATATGTTGATACTTTCAACAAAGGTGGTGGATCTTTTACAAGTACTTTCCAGACGCCCTCTGCTCCATCTGTAAAACCCTTGTCCGTTGCCAACTTCTTCGTTCCTTCAGCTCCTAACCAAACTAATGATGCATCTATCAGAGCGTGCATCGATGAAAGCACCATTACCGAAGAACCTTCCACTTCTGCAGTTTTACCATCATTAACTCCATTTTCCTCGTCCATGCAAAGGTTTCCGAGCATGGATAACATCACCACATCACAAAGTTTACCGAGTGGCAGCAGCTCTTTCTCCCGACGAGCAGCATCATGGAGTGGAGCCTATCCAGCCATTTCCAATACTAAAGCAGTTGGAATGGAACAACCTTCTTCTGTTGTTTCTGGTGTGGCCCCCACATTTCCCCCTCAAAATGGTACTCTTCACACTGAATCTAGTAGCAGTTCATCTCAACAGCTTGATGCAGATTGTTCTGTGTTAGAAGACCTCCATGAGGTTGAGCTCTGAAGTGTTTGTGATCAATGAGAGGCGACAAATGCTCTGAACAGTATCTGAGGCACTTGTGAATGGTTTAAGAAGTTCATTTTCAAATCCTCAGAATGAACCCCAGATGTGAAGCAGTGCGAGCCCATTTAACATGAAACCATTTGAGATCCTTTTGTACATATAATTTTTTGATTTTTATTTTGAACTGGATAATCCCATTTTGCAAAGAAATATCGAGAGTTAGCCGTTGGGAAGAAGATACTGTTATTAAATGGTGGTATTGAATAGGTAGCCTTATATATAGTTCAGAATGGCCATTTCGGGACTATTGTAGCTGAGGTTTCAAGCTGGAGCATGTCTTCACAGATTCTGGAAGTGGGTACATTCTTGTTTTGTTTCAGAAAGTAAAATCTCTTATTCATTTGTTTTATTATTATTATTTATCTTAGTATCTCTGCTTTGCCACTTTTGATATGTAAATGGTACACAAAGAAAGTTTTTTTTTAGTGGTCCGTTTGTATTTAGTTGATTTATACTGTGCAGCTGTCAACTTTTTTTTGGATCTTACTGCTTATCATGTTTAATTGCAGCTTAATAAGTATCTTGATCAGCGTTTTAACTGCATGAATGCTTAAAATTTGTTTAGTGAATCCCACTGCTTTGTTAAACAATGAATAAAAAGTGTGATTAGTTTTTTATTTTTTTAATCTGGCTTGCCTGGCTTGCGTCTGATATGCTTTTCTTGCATGATTAAACTCTACTAATCTCGGTTAAGTCCCATGGAATATTTCTGCTTGAATTGTGCACATACATTCACGTCTAAACTGTGATTTCAAGTTTGGGTTTAATTATTTGAGAATTTTAAAGAGAGGTAGAGATATTGTATGATAACAGCTAATACTGAATACTGTAAGACCATCAAATTATTAAAATTAGATAAATATATAAGAATCATGTGATATGCATGTGAATTTTTTAAATTATTAATACTGAATTTAAAGGATGGGACTGAAATCGAACTTTTTAATATTTCACAACATCCTGTTTCGTGTGGAAAGACTTACTGCTTTTGAGCTTGAGTATTAAGTATGGAAAACTTAAATCTACTCAGTTACATAATTAAGAAAGCTTTTGATCAAAAACCTTGTCTTGCTTGGATGTCAGGAATTTGAGTGAAATCAAATGGTGTTCAAAATGCTCATTCTATGGCTACTTCATCAACCCAACAATCAGTTGAATTTCATTTCATTTCTTTCACTTTTCTTAAATCAAAACAAAAACGCTCAAGTAATCAAACTGAGTGTATATCAAGGAGGAGGAAATAAGGGCTCCAGCGTCAGCTCACCACCAGAAGCATCAAAGAATGCCTCAACCTCTATGAAAGATCCAGCATCAACTTTCAATGGCCGCCTGAGAAGCTTCACTCCTTGCTTCCAGTATCTGTTAACTGTGATGAACAAAAACACTAAAGAAATTAAATAAAAAAGAGAAAGGAAACAAAGCAAAACAGAAATTAGAGTATGCTAGCCTGGTCCTGTAGAAATAACTATGGAATTCTCTTCATCTAGCAACCAGTCAATCCACAGCACCAAACCATGACAGATTCCTGGTTCTGAAAACTCCATCTATAGATATGCACAAATGAAGATGTTATAAATGGGATGATTTTACTGCAGATAAAGTAGCGGAGCAAAGGCCAAAGCCTGAGCAACCATAGAAAGAAAATTTAGAGGAAAAAAAAAAAGATACTGCAGTATTTAATAGTGAAATTATTCTGGAATTTTAAAAACAAATTATAAATTGATAAAATTTCGAACAAACAATCAAGCTCAAGTACTCCGAGGAGCTTGAAAACAAACTATAATTGATCTTGATGACTTTTTAGATTTTGAAAGCACTGCAAAGCTGACCCACTATCCATCTTGCTTAATAATTCTCTAAATGATAATCAAATAATTTCCATGCAAAAGATATGTTTGATTTCATATTTACCTAAGAAAATGCAGGTAAATTGGTAAGTCGAAGTCATAAAATGGAATTCAGAAATATATTTCTATATTACTAACAAAAAAAAAAAAAAAAAAAAAGTAGCCTAAATTAATGCATAAGTTAAGCATTACAAAAGAACTATAATATTGACCATTTAAGCATAAGATGCTATTAAAATCTTTACTATCTAAATCCGCGTATGAGGACGCCTCTCTAGAAAGAATAATAATCGTGAAGAGAACAAAATAAGAGAGGAGAGTGGAGGATGGGAAGATAACGAACAGAAAAGAGTAGTGAAGGAGGTTGACGTAAGATAGACAGGAGTGTATGAGATTCAAGTGAGAGGAATGAATGCGTATAATGAAGTTGTTAACGCCATAGAGTAACATTGCCTTATCGTAGTAACATTGTCTGTCATTAATTAATATGGTTCAAAAACACGTGAAAACTGTGATGATCACAGGTTATCAATATTACAAAAAGTATTATATCCCGTTACATTATTTGCCTCGCGAAGCATGGCATCACTGTCTTGGGCTTAACCCTTAGGTTTGCTTCTTGTTAGAGTCTGCTTGTTCTCCTATTATGGGTGCACTCGGCTTACACAGTTAAGCCAGAAATCATTTACAGCAGTTTACTTGCATTGGAGTTGGCTTTTATTGATTGGTGTCTCTTTTTGTTTGATTCTACATCATTGTTGTAATTATGGATGTATGTATATCTTAAGAGTATAAAATCAAACAACAACAACAAGCCTTAATCCCACTAGGTGGGGTCGGCTACATGAATCCTTCGTCTCCATTGTGTCCTATTATGTGTCAAATTCTCATCTAATTCAAGTACTAAGATCATTTTTATACATCTTAACCAAGTCTTTTTTAGGTCTACTTCTACCTTTCTTAACATAAGAATCTAATGCATCTACTCTCCAATCGGGTCATTGGCCTTATGTGGTAAACCATCTAAGGCGACTCTCCCTAATCTTATCTACTTTTTTCTTTTCCCCGAACATACTCATTTTGCATTCTATCTCTCGAGTAAAGCCACTCATCCACCTAAGCATCCTCATCTCTAACACTTAACTTAGTCTTTCTCTCTTTTATTGGCCAACATTCTTATATAAGTCATCTTACCACCATCTTATAAAATTTCCCTTAAGTTTAAGTGGAACTTTTCTATCACATAATAGGCGGATGCATTCCTCCACTTCAACCATCCAACTTGAATTCTACTAATAACATCTCCATCTATTTCACCATCATTTTGAACAATGAGCCTAAATATCTCGCCACTCTTATTAATGACTCACCAAAAGTCACAACACTATCACTAAAACTTCTACAACTAAAATTACACTCCATATATTCAGTTTTAGATCTACTTCGAAAACCTTTAGACTCTAAAGTTGACCTCCATAATTCAAGTTTTTGTTGGACTCCCTCTAGTCTTATCAACAAGAAGAATGTCATCAGCAAAAAGCATACACCAAGGTACATCTTCTTGTAAATGCCTCGTAAGAACATCCATAACTAAAGTAAAAAGATAAGGGCTTAATGTTGATCCTTGATGTAATCCAACTGAAATAGGAAAATATTTTGTCAATCCTCCTTGTGTTTAGACACAAGAGTATAAAATCAAACAATCAAAAGAAATTTTTACCCTAGGATAAAGTGAAATTTGACAAATTAGGTATGGGCATGAAAAGCATTGCCTAACAGGCTGATTATTTTTAGAATGTAGATTCTCTTCTGAGGACTACTCTTGATTTGAAGGTTTTCTGTAGGCATAAACAACTATAAGAAATTTTGTCTCCCATAAGAGAGCACTTGAGATTTAAAGCTGCTACTTGTATAGGCCCTCTTACAAATTGGTTGCAACAATGACACCCTTGGAGACAAAAGAGGTAATCCACGCTCGTGCTCAGAGGTGATTTGGTTTATTGTAGGACTATAAGCGAACAAGAGCACACAATGAATAGCTTGATATTTATTCATATAAGGATTGTTTATGTTCGTTTAGATGTATAATTGAACAAGTTTAGACAAAATTTAAAGGATCACCATACAAATGACATGCAAGTTAGCAGCAACCTATAAAATAATTAAAGCGTCATTGCTAACTGAATGATGGTCCATGACTCCATTTGAAAATAATTGGTATACGATTAGTTTGTAGAGGCTTATTAAGGGTTAACGGTAATCCATCAACTTAGTGGCGATTTGCTAGTAAGTTAGTGGCAAACCGTTAACTTTGTCTTCACTGGATTGCAACCTGGCATGCATGTTGTACACTATTACAAACTTAGGTCATTATGGTTGGTCATGACTTGCCCAAAAAAACTTTGTATCTATTGATTGGTGTTTGATCAAATTGATTTGGACTTGATCAGTGTTTTTAAGAAATTCCCTGAGCATTCTCTCTTGGGAGCATCAACTTTGATCTCTTTTCGATACAACAGATCAAGTTAGACTCAAAAATATTCAAGTTATTGCTATTTTAAAAACTTTTTAGGGGTTAATAAGATGCTATTAATGTTTCAACATAGGTTATTAAGGGGAACAAATTGGAATTCCTAAATAGAGCCAAACTTAAAGTAGGATAAAATGACTTAATGCATTAAAAAAATTGTGATAAAAGCTTTAGGAGAGTCGAGAAAGATATCATGTATAAATAAGGAGATTTAGTGCTAGATTGAGGATGCAGAAAAGGTTATCAGACATATCTTCAAGCTGAAGGGAAAATTAAATACTACTAAGATTTATAATGAATATGATAAAATTAAAAGTCATGCAAAAAAATATAGTGAGTAAACAAAAAGATATGGGTATATTAATGACTTACATACTAGATTAGGCATTAATCAAAGAGCAAAGGAGATAAATAGAAAAGATAGAATAACTATGGTGGGATACTTTGGTTAGATTAGATGCATTGGAAGTAAAAGTAAAGATGATCTTCACTAAATATGAAGCCAAGAAAGAAAAAAAAAAAGTCCTACTTAAAAAATTATTAAATAAGAGTTTCAAAGAAGTAGTTATTTCCATAAGCGTTGAATGAATAATGTACAGAGATATATTATTTATTGTACTTCATGCAAAAAATTATGTTATAAATTGATACATGAAAAAGCGAAATGAAGTTACCTCTAAATAGGATTTATAACTATCAAATTTGTTGGGGTTATGGAGGATATTACAATGATTTGATTTGATTAACGATTCTTTTTAATAAAATTTTAAATGCCAAAGAGAATAAGCTTTTTTTCCTACTAACATTTAGGAAAATCAAAGATGTTCAATATTATGTTAACTATAGTAGAATTAAATTTATGAGTCATATCATGACGTATGGATGAGTAATAGAACATATACATAAACAAATTATATCAAAATTAGAGAATCAATTTGGTTTGATGCCGAGTAGTTTTACTATAGAGAGATTTTTTTTCGAGAAAATTAATGGTAAAATATAAAGAGCGCATAAAATATTTTATATATTTTTTATTGATCATGAAGCATAAAATGAAGTACCATTAAAACAACTTTGCTGAGCATGAAGATAAAAATGTGTTAAAACTATGTTAAAATATAAAAGATGTGTAAGATAGATAATTGATTAATATTACAAATAATTATAATCATAAAGAGTTTCTAATTATAGTTGGATTACATTAGTGATAAGCATTGAACCCATATCTTTTTTATTGATTATGAAAATACATACAAAGATTAACTTCAAAATGAATTTTTAAAATTTTTTTTTTTAGATGATAGTTCTAATTAATAAAATAAAAGTTAAAATAATGAAAAAAATGTTTAGAAGCCAAAAGACCTTGAATTAATAGAACAAAGATTGAGTAAATGATTTATAATTTTAATGGATGATATTAACAAGTATCAAAAAAATATTATTATAAGATAAATTGATACATAATATAATGGGTTTACAATCTTTGATATATTATATAGAAGATTGTAAGTATAAATAAGGATGTAACTTTTAGTGTTAAAGATAGTAGCTAAACTAAGAAGTGCCTAAAGAGTAATATATGATAAGAGAATATTATGAAGAATTAAACGCCATTTTTTACAATACTACAATAAGCTTGGTGATAAATGGACATAAGTATTTGCAATAAATAAAAATTATTATTATTGATGTCTAAGCAGAATATAATAGAAACGAAAATGCAAGGTGGATGGGTGAAAATTTTAGGAAAATTAAATTAAGAAATGATTAAAATAGAGAAATACTATTAAAGATACAATTGGGTGATTTTGAAATATAAAATAAGGGATAAAAAATGGAACCATTAATATGTAGATAAAATAGTGTCAAAGGATTAGAAAAAAAAAGGGTAGGCCTAAAACAACATAGAATAAAAGTTGTTCAAAATGATTTATATAGAAAAGCTGTACCATCTTAAATAATACTCAACAATAACAAATGGAAAATGAGGAATCATAAAGCTGACGCCAAATTATTGGGATGAGGTTAATGATGATAATGATTGCCTCTAGTTATAACACAAAATAATTAGATCAAAGTAATGGCTGAAAATGTCTTGCTAATTAAGAGCGCTAGACGATTCAAGAGCTTGAATGTCATAGCTTAGAAGCCTAAATAGTTTTTTGGTCCAAAGAAGGTACACAAATTTGCCAAGAGAAGTGTATAGGCTGAGTGATAAAAGATGGAAATTGAGAATAAAAGTTCATTTTTAACAAAAATCAAGTATGAACATCCCAGAAAGCAACTAAGAAATATCCTGTTGAACAAATTATTAGTGCACTAAAGAATGAAAAAGGTTCTGTTGGAATGACTTGTACCAGTAGGATATGAAAATAATAAATGAATTTACTAAGTTTACACACCAACCTTTTCAAAACAAAGCATGTATGTCATAGAACGAACAAACAAAAGAAGTGATATGAATGGGGGGCTGCATAGCAACTAAATGCATGAGGCCAGGTCACAAGTTGCATCAAATAAATTGCATTATGACAAAATAAAAATCAGATACATCGTAAAGAATAGTCAGGCATACCCTTATTTTTCCATAGCATGCATGCAGAGGTTCTGAGAAATTGAAATCCATAATTGAATACACGTCACTGAGCTCCTGGTCATGTACAGTGCAATCAAATCATTGACAGGTTTGTACAATGTTCAAAGAAAGGCAAATAAGCCAGTTTAAAGAACGTGCAAGTAAACCTTGATTTCACCACATTGCCATATGAAATAAGCCAAGAAACAGCCTTTTAAGGAGGGTGGCAAGTTGCCACAAGCCCCCAAAGTCTCATTTGCAATTGAATGATCAAAACCTTCAATATCTTCAAGACAACATCGGCTTTTCCATAAATCCTGAGTATGGTATTTGTTCATTATGAATAAAAACTGGTAAAAATCTTCCTTCTGAGATAACTGTTATTTGAAGCTTATCAGATGAGCACGCACCGGAAGATACATTGCACAAACTTTTAAGATCCCTTTGCAAGGCAGCACGATTGCATCTTTGGACAGAATTGGGTCAAGCAAAGATCTATCCTTCCTGCATCCAAATTGAAAAATATATGTTTATTAGGTAAGAGCAACGAAAGCTACAGAGCTAAAATATAAATTAAAAAAAATAATTAAGCGCGTAATCTGTTCACCATGAGAAGAGATTTCTAGGTGAAACCATTGTTTAAATTTTTAGTTTGTACAACAACAACAATAACAAGTCTTTATCTCACTAAGTGGGGTCGGCTTTATGAATCCTTCGTCTCCATTTTGTCCTATTGTCAAATTTTTTTTAATTCAAGTATACTAAGGTCATTTTTTACATCTTAACCAAGTCTTTTAGGTCTACCTTTACCTTTAACATAGACAAATCTAAGATCTACTCTCTCCCGGTCATCGGACGGCGCTTTATCGCCATATAAAATAATGCCAATAGTGACGACCTCCAAATGCACAAATGAAACAAATACCTTAAGCATCCAAAGTTAAAATCTTAAGTTTCTCCACAGAACAGGCACGAATACTAAATTAGGTACTTACCAGAATCTCAAGTTTTGCCACGGAAGCATTCCTTCATTTCCATGGTAAAATGGCTCTGCCAGGAATAAATCGACCTGCAAAAAAGAATAACATAGCATTTATAATCTCAAAAACTAAATCACAATTATTCTACAATGTAAGTGACATAAAAGGATCAAATTTTTCATATTAGAAATGAGATTAATCTTATAAATATCATATGAGATTAGAAAACCAAGCAAAAAAAAGTAATTGAATTACCAATTAAGTTGAAAAAAAAATAATGTCAATAACACACACACACACACACACATTAAATGTTTATCATATATAAGTTTTTGACTTTTGAAAATAATTCAGTTGGCCAAAGAAGAAAGAAATAAACCAAAACTAATTGAAATAATGAAAATTAAATGTTTATTTCTTCCATGGTTTGAATCCCTTGACTGATACAATAAGATATGAATATGAGCTCAAATAATATCTAAATTTTTAACAACTCATAATATGACCATATAAAAGTTTCAATATGATGAATTTACCATAAGCCAAAGGAGCCTAATCACTATCATGCCATGAAATTATTTTTTAATTTTAATTTCAAGAAAATATAAATAATTTTATGCTATTATCATACATCATCTTCGATTTCTTATATGCTTATAATCAAAACAAGTATTTAGAGAGCGAAATCTAATAAACCTAAGATCACTCAACTGCAATATTATTAAAACATTTAAATGCCTAAGTAATGGTCCATGATTGAAGGAATTAAACAAGCATCTCATACGGTGTTGAAGATTTTGGCTAAAATAACTAAAATAATACTCTCAAAAATTATAAATAGACCAATATTTTTCATATAATAGTAACCTAAAATTTGGGAATGTCTAAAGATCTGAAAAATCTTAAAAAGTTGCCAATTAATCAATATCAATAATTATCAATAATAATCACTATCTACTAACTATTATCACTTAGCAATCTTTACCCAACCAACATCATTTGATCATCATCTGTTGATCATTTGTTCGTGATTGTCATCTTCTCCTGCCATCCGCCTATACTAGATATTGACCGACACAAAGGATTCGCATCACTCACACTGCTTCTCCAATACTTTCCACTACACTCATAGGTAAATTAAGTCAATAATCCATGCTTTGTAATTATATCATCTCTAATTAGAAGAAAAGGCAAACTTTTGTAATATTTATCTATATAATAAATTATTTCAACTAGGCTAGGCCACATGAATTTTTCTTGAATTTCATGTAAAAACTCTTATGTATTTTATGAGCTTATCTATATGTATATATATCTTTGTGTAATACTAAAAATAAGAAACTTTCGATCATATAATAGATAGATTGTTTAGTAATTTTGACTAAAATATTCAAAATATTACTCCCCAGAATTATACATAAACCAACATTCTTCACATAAAAGAGGCCTAAAGTTAGAGAGATCTTAAAAAACTTCAAAAATTCTAAACATCTTCCTATTGATTGATGCCAATGATCACAACCAGTAACTATCACAACTCATTGTTGTCACCCAATATTTGTTGTCCAACCATTATCTCCTGATTATTACCTCCTAATGATTGTCTCATTTTGCTAACTGACATCAATGTCTCTTGTTGTTTTCATATGTTAATCATCGATCGACATTAACATTTGACATCCCTAAATGCTTCTCTAATACTTTTCACATTCCTCATAGGAAGATCGTAATTGCAATCAATGTATCCGCTTAGGGGAAGGGATAGATTTTTATAATCTTCACCTATATAATGGATTATTTCAGCTAAGCTAAGCCACACAATTTTTATCTTTTTAAGGTTCTTACATAGGAACTCATGTCTCTTATGAGCTTATCTTATTTTTGTGCGTGCAAATTTTTGTGCGATACTAAGATAATAAATTCTCACTACCACAAATTTTGTAGCGCACAACAACTTAACATCGTCTGTGAGAAATAATCCCACTATTTTACAAATACTTTTGTGATGGCTAACAAGTAGAACGACCAACACAATAGATCTTCCTCTAACACTCATCAATTTCTCAATTAAAATCATCATAATCAATCCCTCAATTAGTCCCTTAGGATGCGTTTGGTGCAACTGTGGCGGTGTGGTGTGGTGTGTACATCGATTATTACCTTTATGTTCCACATTTTGAAGAATCTGATGAAAAGCTGCATTTTCCAACGACTTGGTTCCTGCGCTAAAAACTGGTTGACTATTTTGAAAAAAAAAATTTTTTTCATAGGCCCCATTCCTAAATGCTTTCTTGCCTCCTTTGCTTTTTTGATGCAACTATCTCAAATAGACCATTAGTTTTGTCATTAGAAGATCTTATTTGTAAGATGGAGAAACATCAAGCTCAAAGCCTCAAGCTCTTAAAAGAGACTAGCCAACAAAGAGTACCCTAACAACATGATAGAGTCCGCCCACTATAAAATCAATAGCAATTAAAGGATGGTCAATTTGGGGACACCCATGTAGGGCCCTCTCACCATTATGTTGAAGCTCCTTCACCACAGACTCACCAGGATCTCCTTAATATTGTCAGTTCAAGTTATCCTTCTCATATTGCCTCCAGTAATCTCCCAACACTAATGATGGACTTAATTTAATCTCTTATCATTGAGACCCCTCACGATGTTGTACAGATGTGTTCTGACATCGTTCAAGAGAAATCTTCTTTGAGAGATAGAAATCAACCTCTATAATGATGCAGTCATCGTCAAGGCGTTAATCGTTAATTATCAAATCGGAAGTATCTTGATCGACACTGGGAGCTCGATCAATATTATTTTTAAGCCCATATTCAATAAGATGAACTTGGCGAGTTCAAAACTTTCCCCAATAAGAGGACCCATCTAAGAGTTCTCAAGAGAAAGAAGGAAAATTGAGAAAATTTTCACTCTCCTGCTAACTTGGAGAGAAGGAGATAAACAATTCACCACAACGGTTGATTTTGTTATTGTGGATGCACACACCACATACAACGCTATCTTTGGCCGACCACTACTTAATATGTTCAGAGTAGTGGTTTCAACTTACCATGTAGCTATTGAGTTTCCAGCAGGAGGAGAAGAGATCACTACTCGAAAAAATTGAAGTCAATCTAGAGCATGCTATTTGTAAGAAGTAGGCGACTCACATAAGGTGGAGGAAGTGCTGCAACTTGAAGTCGCCCGCACTAGAGTTAAGATTACTGAAGAAATTGAAGAAGTGCCGACTATGGCAAACCTAAAGTGAGTCCTCAAGATCAACTCAACCTTCAGTGTCAAGCATAAAAGCTTCGATCAAGCTCACGAAGAAGATATTGAGTATTGGTTAGATTGAAGAGATGCTGACATCAACATTAATATAACTTGCTTAAAATCAAAAAACTCGGTCAATCAAGCAGAAAAATGAGAAAAATAGCAACCCTACTCACCGAGCCAATCAAAGAAGAAGTCACTAAGCTACTTGAAATTGACTTCATTAAAGAAGTCAAGTATCCGAGTGGATATTGAACGTGAAAATGGTACATAATTCAATGACAAATGAAGGATGTGTGTGGACTTCACTAACTTAAACTTGGCATGCCCAAAATATGGTTATCCATTTCGAAAATTAGACGCACTCGTTGACTAGATGGTGAGTTACTATGTGATGAATTTCTTAGAAGCTTTCTCAAGGTATCATCAAATTTAGATGCATCCTGGCAACTCATAAAAGATAGTATTTATCGCTGGAAAGGGACTTTATTGTTATAAGATAATGCCATTTGGAATGAAAGAACATAGAACAACTTACTAGAAAATGGTGGATTGAGTGTTCAAGGAACAGAAAAATAAAAATGTGAAAGTCCATGTGGAGACTTGTTTTTTTAAAAGCAAGTTGCTTGAACAACACATTCAAAACATATAAGAGATATTTGCCACCTTAATAAAGTATAACATGTACCTCAACCCTTAGAAATGCACATTTGTTGCATGAACAAAAAAGTTGCTGGGGTTCCTAATTACCTAAAAAGCATGAAGGTGAATCTTGACAAAGCGAAGTCGATACTCGACATGCATTCACAAAGAACAACAAAGGAGGTACAACAACACTCCATGTTTTTTATCCATAGGAACTTTGATCGTATGAGTTTGGGATGAAATATGTTCTTTACCTTTTAGATATCTTTTCCCTTATTGTACATAAAATATATTCACAATTACATAAATCAAATCAAGTGGAATGAAGACCGTGTATTGCCAAATCAAGCGTTGAGATAGTTTGGCACATAACCACAAGTTGATGTCGCACCAATAAATCCTAACTTCCAAGAAGTAAATGATGGGGAAAAGTTGATATTGATTGGATCGATTAAGACCAAAGTTATATAATTATGTGAAAGAATAGGTGCTCGTACGTTTCACTAATGAAGGTGGTGAGGAGGACAAGGACTATGCATTGATGCAATACATGCAAAAAGCGATCAACAAATTTGAGGCATTATGTAGAGATATGTGGAGACGTATGTGCATCAGGACACGAAGTGTTGTGATATGGCAAAGAACATACAATATGATGATGGCTCTATTGCGGTTATAGATATGTCGCCTATGGGTATCGGGCAATCGACATATGTTGATCATAGGCCCTCCACTTAACCATACACATTTATAACTAAAGCTTCTTATATTGAACCCAACATGAGTTAGGCCAACAGTAGCTCACTTTTGATCTACACTAGGCTAGAATGGAGCTATTTTCAACAATCATGCGCATCGATAACTCCATCACCATATTTTGTTCCTACACCATTTTGGATGCCAACGACCTCAAATTATTTTCAACCAAATGTCAATACCATCTCCAAATCCACCCCTTATGACAACAGTTGGTCATACACAACAAGTCATCATACAATTGAATAAGAAGTTGAAGTCACGCACCAACTGCACAATTGCCCATTATGTCCTCCAAATCACTACACGCTTGAGACTGACGCCATGCACACTAAAATCATCACAAGCATTAGGTTGTTAGTTGATCTTTATAGTATTTCAATATTATTTTATATTGTAATTTTTTTTGTCTTAAACTTTCCATGAATGATATGAGGACATTTTTATCTTGACATAGCAAAACTTTATGTGACAAACACGCCAAAACTAAGGATCAAAAATAATAATTTATTTTCATAAAGCTAAAGTACAAGAGTATTAATAAACTAATAATTCCCTATGCCCCTCTTTTGTCACTTTGCAAGTTTAATACTTGCACGAAAATATTTAAAGTTAAAGCTAAAAAACTTTTACAAAAATTATATTATTTAAAAGTTTAAATTATATTATGATACTTTTAAATTTTTATGATACATTTTTCATAAATTTTAAATTATTTTATATTAAATCAACTCTAAGTATATATTAATATTTTAATATTATGAAAATTTTTACAACAAATATTTTTGTTTTTTTAATAATTTATTTTTTTAAATTTATTTCAAATTTATTCACCTTAATATTACCCTAAATCTTATAAAGTTATACATAAGAAGCCCCCTCAAACAGCTATATCAGCCATTTAAAAAAAAAAATCCAATTTTAGTGGTCAACACATTAGTGCCCAGTCACTTATTAAATGGGTGACTAGGCCTAATGTTAACTTTTTTTCAATTTTTGTTTTTGCGATTGCATTTTGAAGGAATCTTGTTTTAGAAATATGGCCTAGATATGACTAAAATGTTTAACAGCACAATCCCCGCAACACACAACATTCAAAGCACCAACTATATATTTCGCCAAGAAGTTTGCCAGTTGCCCATACTGTCTATACCAAAGCTTAATGACAAGTAAATGTGATCAATTTGAATGCATGTTCCCGTGATTTATCAAGAACATAAACAATAGAGTAAAATTAATTACACTTTGCTTCAAATGTTTTACTTCAAAGAAAACTAAAAAAATAAAGAAAACTCCGTATGCAAATACTTTACATCAACATTTCGCTCCAACAGTCTTTACGACAATTACAAATGCCGTGTCATGCACTAATTCCTTCACCATGTATCAGTTTTATTCGACAATGGCTTTACAAAATGATAAGAAAATTTAATAGATGAGAAAACTATTTTATAATAATCTTCCTGTATAGTTTATAAAACATTTCATTGAGCCTCGCACAACTTTCTTTTAAGTACAAATTATACAAAGAATGATGATTTTAAACTTTATCATCGCCAAAACTAGAATAAAATCGAAAGTGATGGAGGTTTTTTGTCATAAGAATTTCAATGTTAATAATCAATAAGGCAAAGTCATCCATCAATACCAGGCTAACTGCCATTCCAACACAACTGAAAATATAAACATTTATCAAGAAGCTTATATTGAAAAAGTAAAATCCTCGCTCTATCATAAACACTTGATCACATGTACAGTTGCCTTGAAAAATATGACATGATAAATTTAAGAATTACCTTCCATGGGGTATCATCTGATTGCAGGGACGATATCCTTTTATTGAGAATATGTATGCGATCCATTGAGAAACCATTTGCAACAGAAGCTGCTTGAACGTAAGCACATCCTTTCCCTTGGAACCCATGAAAGCTTGAAATAACTTTTGAAGTTTCAGAGAGAGATGCAGCTAGTATGGTTAATAGTATGCTATCATCAGCAACAACACACAATGGTGATACTCTCAAGCGTTGTAACTGTATGGAAGAAACTACCTTTTTCATTAATAAGAAATATAATACAAAAGGAATGAAAAAAATCCATCCATGGCACAAAAAATAAAGTGAGAAATCTAAAGCAAATCAAGTGATTGACAAGTTTGAAAAGGATGCAGATGAATGAACCCCATGATAGGCACTCTTAACAAGAATGAATACAAGTTGGCATCAATATGTAAACTTCTAGCTTTTGGTATTAAAGATCTTTATGCATAAAGGCCCAAATTCATTTCATATACTGGCATCATTAAAATAATCATACTATGTTGAAACCTCACTTCATCATCATTAGCCTCCTAGCAACAAGTTGGAGTCAACTTTATGAATCCTCCTCTATTTCTTACGTTGCATAGTCTATGAGTGAAACGTGAAAACTCTGTTTAGCACGTATGTTTTTGCATTTCTACTCATTTTTCCTTCAGTCCACTCATTTTTCTAACCGAATACTTTAATCATTATTTTTACCAATTTATTTAATTAATGCAATTTCCATCCTCCTTTGCAGATGCTCAAAACTCCAGAATATGTTTTCAATATCTTATCGTCAATAAGTGCTGCTCCCATTTTTTCTCTAACATAATCATTTCTCTGTCCACCTTTTAGTTTTACCAACCCTCCTTATTAACATTCCCTTTTCTGCCGCACATAACATGGTTGTTGTTATACCTTTGTTGCCCAATAATTGGATCAATGTTGAAACTACATGCAAATCAACCTAAACAACCCAAAAACTGAGCATTTATGGATATAAACTACATGCAAATCAACTTAAACAACCCAAAAACTGAGCATTTATGGATATAAACATGAAAAGACAACATCTAATCATATTCCAACAAACATACCCATAGAATATACCAATAACCTTCCAAATAAAAAAATCGTAAGCATATTATGTCGGGATATGCTTGTAACAGCTTGATTAAGAACTTCAAAATAATTTGAGAATAGAAAGCAAAATCTAGAAATAAATTATTAATTGATTGTAAGTACAAAACAAAATCTATTTAAATTTCACCACCATCATTTTGAAGTCAGTTTTAAATAAGAAATGTTAATTTCAACTCCTTAAGGTAGCTGTGCTATCTTCCAGTAAATAGTATATTCAGTTGTAGTTATCTCTTCACTAGTAAATAATATAGAAGATTTCTTAGTTCACCGTTGTTGCATTTATCTCTAATGCACCTTTAGCTCCAAATGCATGGGTCATAGTCCGACCAATCTGCTGGCTCCTTGATCTCTTCAGCACATCTATCGAAAACCACTACATTTGATGGCAGACTATTAGTAGATGTCAACCTCTATCTATGCCAAAAGTTGAATGGAGCACTCACGACAAATTTGATAGGCGACGATGACAACTTAATGCAAACCAAATTTGAAACCACTCCAACCACCACTAGGACTGCCCAAATATCATCCGTACATAAAACCGACTGTGGTGGTCCTTGGGACATCGAAATTTACTAAAAGGCATTTCTGTAGCCAATTGGATCAAACAAAATTACAACAGGCAGTGGAAAAGAGTCACATAAATTGGGCTGAAGTCAATTTGACCTCCATCAAAATCATCCAAAAGATAATTATTTGCAAAGTAGACTACACAGATGCATCTGAAACATCAAAATTGCCTAAGATTAACATCTTTATTAGAAGAATCGCAATATGAATGCAAAAACATGGCAATTACCTACGTGCAAGATTGATGATACACAATCATAGAAGTGCGACGATGATGCTTGGGAGGATGAACAAAAATTATTATTATAAAAATGTTATTATCTATTAAATTAGATAAGATGCTTATATTGGTTGAGCACATTGATGTCATGTCATTAAATTAAATCAATTTAAAATTAGTTTGCATATTGCATATTTAAAAGTTGATGAAGAAATGAAATGATGAAAACAAGTGAGATTATGCTACAAAGATATGCATATATATATATATATATATATATATATATAACCTTTATTAAAATTATGCATCTATTGCTCCCAAATAAATATATATATAGACATTATTTTAAACATTTTAATATGAAAAAATCAATCACATAATTAATTACATATATATTTAATAATTGTATAAACAATTATCAAGTAAAATCAATTAAATTAAAATTCAAAATAAAAAATCAAGATTAATTAAAATCCAATCAAATCTACACCTGCTTTGAAATCACGACGTACCACAATCACAGCTCACCTACATGTCCTCCCTATACTAAGAAATGGCGAAAATTAATTAAAATATACCTAAAACTAATACCACAACCTGATCTAGCCCCTCAAACTTTCCATCCCTCTCCCAAATCCTCTCCTCATCATCTCTTCTATGTCACGACCAGGCCCAAGAGCTTGGAATATCAAGACGGGAACAGACGGTCGGACGAATAAAAGAAAACTTTTATAACACTTTAAAGCTTAAATAAAATCTCCAATCATACAAGAGCCACTACAATCCATAAATGATTTAACAATTTGTCCACACATATATATACTACAAAGTTCATATGATAAATAATTTAAACATAATTAAACATAATTGACATATCTCTTCTAGTCTCTCAACGGCGATAAACATAACCCTCCATTCTATCAGCCATTTAGTTAGGATGGTTACTTGAAAAAAATTAAACAACTAACAATTAAATAAAATTCAGTGGGTCAATTATGTTGTTACACAATAGTAAATAAGAAGTTAGAACTAGTATGCATGCCAGTTTTTTTTTTGTTATCACATATACATAAAAGAAATTTGCTCAAACAATCAAACATATGGGTGGGTGGGTATACATAAACATTTCGTGTGAACTTTTACTTTTACATTTATCACCCATCTTAGGAGTCACCGTCTAAACATTTACCAATACTCATACAAAGGACAAATATTACATTGCAATTTCATTTTTTTCATCATTTAGATGCACATTGCATCCCCAACCAATACCATGGTAAACTCCACTTTCAACATAATGATTCTTATATAATTATACTTATGCATATAAATTCATAACTAAAAAGAATCGGTTAACTTTATAAAATGACGGTAATAATATGACAAGATTCGTTATTATCCAATGAAGAACAAGAAACTACATCACAATTTATGAAGAAGCAGGAAAATAAATCACAACTTACAGTACAGAAAAAAATCATAATAATATAAACATGCATTTCATCACAAGAAATTAAATACATTTTTACCATAAATATAATAACATAATTACCCACTTTAACTTGTAGTTTCCTCTTGAATCTCTTTTCCTTTAATGCTTCTTTTCTTAATTGAAATTCTTATAACATAAAATATTGCTTGAGTCAATATTAGAAAGTAATTTATTTTATGTTATTCATATGATACTTATATATAGTTTTTATTAATTGACACGCACATTCATCAATATTCATTGTCTAATTTCTAAATCAAGTTAAATTAACTTTTAATTCATTTAATATAATGATATGTCTAATTTGCCATATAATACTTCTAAATCCTTTTAATTTTTCTTAATATAAAATATTAAGTGTTAAAGTGACTTAAATATATTTCATATTTTCATTTAATGTTCATCATTTTCCTTAAGATAATTTTAATTTAATTAACGATAATATAACTTAATATAGGTTTAAAATTTTATTAAATTTGCAATTATATTTCATATGTGAGGATTTAATACTTAATTACTTAAATTTAATTCATCCTACATATTCTCAATTTACATTTCTTGCTGAAATCTATAAATTCTAAATTAAAATTTTGAAATAATAACATTAACATAAAATTTCAATTAAACATAATTATATAACTTATTTACTTACCTCTCCTCTCCCAAGACCCGCTTCGCCGAGCCATCCCTCTCCTCACGCCAGTCCACACACTGGTGGCCCCCCCCCCCCTTCTTCCTCGCTTTGCTGTTTGCACGCAGGGTCACGAAAAGGGCTTCCTCTTCTTCTTCTGCCTGCGGGAGGGACGATCCCAGGGTTTAGAGACTTCGACGACTGTGGTGGCTGCTCACTGGCGGATGATGGTGAGATGCTTCGATTAGGAATGACGAGAGAGTGTTTCCCCTTCTCTCTTCTCTCTCTCTCTCTCTCTCTCTCTTGAGTTCTATTTCTACAAAATGAAACCGAACTCCCCCCTTCTGACTCTCTCTGCAACCGTAGCTGGTTGTATTTCCTTTTTTTTTTATATTATCCATTCATATATGTAATCTAAATCTCACTCTCCATTTCTCATGCAATTACACTGCAACAACATTCTCCCATTCCGTCTCCCTCTCTCGACTCTAGTTCCCATGCACAGAAACACCATCCCATCACTTCTTCACTCAAGCAAACCACTCCCCTCATCCTCGGCCTCCTCTCCTGAGACCCCCAATCAGAGCTATTCTAACAGAATCTCATTCCCTCTCCTCTTTACACAAAGACGTAACACATCTTGACCCTCCCTCAGACACACATGTGCAACCCCTCCTGTCGTCAACCTACCTCCAAGGCAGTAGCCTCTCTCTCTCTCTCTCACATTCTCCTCCCCACCACAACAAGCAAGTCGTGACTCTCCTCTCCACTTCTCCCTCTCTTTTTCTCTGTGTGACGTCCCCAACATAGCATAAATGTGCAACCCTTCCTCCCCCTGCTCATCTCAATGTTCGAATCACTTGGTCGCCCTCCATCTCTGTCAATCACATGCAGAAATAGAGCACTCCCTCTCTCACTCATCTCAAATCCCAATCATTCTCATCTCCTTTGCTAGAATGCATTCTTTTTATGCAGATATCAAAGGCCCCATGTACTTTTTTTAGGCGTGGTGGGCTTAGAACTCCTAGGATGTGATGTCACATGATACTGACCATGCAAACCTTTTTATATGTACTGATCAAGACGACGGGTTTCAAGGTAGCCCCATGCGATGATGTTGTTGAATTACTACCAAATTTTGGACTCTTATAAGACTTAAAAAACACAAAAATGACTCAAACATAACAAAATAAACCAACTCAAACTAAAACCTTGAATATAATAAACATAATAAACTCAAAAAATGAATATAAAATGTGAATACTAGACTTTAAAAAATGACTTAAAGGGAACTTCTAAAAAGACTTAAAAGACTCGCTTTGAACGTTAGAAAGACCTCTCCACTAATTTCAAAACTCTCAAAATCTCTTCAAAATCACACATAGAACTCAAGTGCAATATGAATTGAAGCCTCCTAACCCTCGATATATAAAGGGAAAAGGAATATTTGGTGATGCCTCACGCATTAATTTCAAATGTATAAAGACAAACCTATTGTACTTTGAAGTACCTAAAATATTCCAACTCACCTAAAAGATTCCAATATAAAATAAACGTCGTCAAATCCGCAACATTCATCTACAAGCGGTTAAAAGGTACCATTTAAAAGGTTAAAAAATGAAAATTTGAGCATCATTTAATGATGAGAATATCCATGCAAATGTTTGAAGTTTTAAACACTTTTAAAACTTGCGAGTCTTACAAGGCAATTTTCAAGTTAATTATAACGCTTCAAAAGTCATGCAAGTATTTAAAAGGCATACTAGTGCATAGTCGCATCGAAAAAATGCATTAATAAGTGTGCTTACAAAGCGCAATTGCACTGAAATTCAAGTGTGCGCAGTCAATGCATCGAAAATTTATATAATCGTGCAATGCAAGTACAAAATGATGTGTATACAATACTAAATTGTGAGTGTCCGCATGTTCCATGACACGTGTGAAAACTCTAAACCTAGTGTATAAGGATATCACGTAGATTGAAAATTAAATTAATTCAAACTTGTTACATTGAAAAAGTGTGCAAGTTGTTGTGAGATCAATAAATTTTTTGAAAGTTTAAATGTCATTTAAAATTTAAAGATAATAGATATGCACTCACTCCAATGGGCTGCTTCGCCTATATGTAAAGCTGTAAGTTTCACCTGATTGATCAATCCACCTCTCTCAAGGGATCAAAGTTGACAAGACTGATATTTCTTGATAATGTCATAAGTGATAAATCTCAATAAAAGCATAAAGAAAAATTGATTTGAACTTATGCTCGTAAGCTAATTTCATAAATTTTGTTCTTTTACTTGGATATGCCCATTAATAGCATTAATAAAGAAATTTTATATTTAGAAATAAAAATACTTAATTCCAAAATTATAAAATACAACTACAAACTTTAATGTATATACATGATCCTCCACCTGCAATAGTAGTGTAATACCCAAAAACATCAAGCCAAGATTTAATTTCATATTAAATATAATAAATTTCGCACACTCCAAAACCATAAAATGCATTTTCATATGAAAATTATATCTTTTATTTGGATCAAAATGATATATATATATATATATATATATATATATATATATATATATATATATATATATATATATATATATATATATATATATATATATATATATATATATATATATAATCTATGCCCATTTTATTAAACACAACAATTGAATAGATCCATTAAATAATTAATCAATTAACTGATTTCAATCTAATTACTGTTTTGAGATAATTAAGTGGATTAATTACAGTAGCAAAAAGATTCCACTTAAATCCTCATGCAACGGTTGGTTTAGGAATAGTGGAAACCTATAGAGCTTGGATTAAATGGAAATATCAATATAGTATATAAATATTTCTCCCCTTCATTATCTCCATCACTCCAATTTTCCTCCTTGCCTCTCCATTGTTTGCATTGTGCAGTATTGCTGCCTTCCGTGTCAAGTGAAATTGGGAATAACCATGGCTGCTGGTTGTGGTTTGGGGAGAACTGGGAGAGGAATAGATATTGTGCTTTCATTTCCTTTCAAGAATGCTAATGGCGAGTAAACCATGGCTCTCTTTTGTGTTGGTTGTGGTAGTCGTGCATGCCATGACTTAAGGCTGTTGCCCATGTATGTGTGAATTGGAATATGGTGCAGCCATGGGTGTGTAAGTAATATATGCTGCAACTGTTGGGTTTCCAAGGGGTAAGCCGACTCACCATACCCCTTTTCCTCTTCTTATTTGGCTGTTTCCCAAATTGTACAAATTGTTGTTGCTTCAACCTTGGAGAAATTTCTGCTGGAAGGCTATAGTTGAGAATTAAAGGGGGACTGTGGCTATGGAAAATTTAGAGAAGGCTACTAGGAGGTATGAAATTTCCTTTTAAAAAATTGTCTTCTTGTGCTTTCCACAACCCATCTCCTTGCTGCTTATCAGGGTATGTGATGTGAGATGGATATAGAAGCAATTGTAGCTCCCTATTTAACTGTAGCCCTTGGTTGCTGTCCTTGTTTCTCCCTAAATAGGTGCTGCGCGAACCATCTTCCTTGTTGGGTGGCTGATTATGAGGTGATGATTTCAGTTTGGTTCTAATTTGATAGCCAATTATGTTGGGTTGTTTTTGGTAGCAGTAAGAAGGATTGCTAGATGGCAAGAAATAGGGAGGGAAAACAAAGAATTAAGGTAGTAGTAGTGTAATTAGTAAACTAAAATACTATATTATTTATTTATTTTAATTAAATTGAGCAGGTAAATCATAATTGACAATCGAAGGGAGTCATATTAGTGGTATAATTGTTTAATTGCTCTGGATCAAATGTGCTAGGCAAGTAAGAATACCATTTTAAATTATGAATATATTAAGCTGATTAAAATTTCAAGTATTAATAAGAAAATCCCTGATTGTTAAGCTGTGTATTCAAGAATACGACAAATATGTAGCTTCACTGGCTCAAATATTGAGATGAAACTTGTAATTATAATTTAAATTAATATTTCTATAAGATATTTGTCAATGTTACTAAAACCTCCTATGACTATTTTGTTCAATTCATTTAAATGCTTCTTTCATATTTGATTCAGATTAAATTGATTATCTGCACAACTTATAAATCATGCTTAATTGATATAATATGATTTTAATCTAGTTACATTCCTTGATGGCACCCAATGTTGCTATGAGTATTGAAAATATTTTAGCGTAGGTGTTGTTAAATGTCAAATGAAAAGTAATGCATATGATAAGCAGAAAATATCATGAAACTATTAGACTATTTTATGATAACCTGCTCAAGTAGATAAACATTTTGGTGAGATAAGCCTTTGACAAGGCGTCTTAGAGTTCCTAACTCTTGCATTAAGGTTGAATTAAACTAAGGGGTTGTTGATATGCGATGTTGAGATGATCAGTCTTATCAGTTGTTTTAGCCAATCGGCCAGACGACAACTCTCATGTTTTGCAAGAGTCAAACCTATACAAATATAAATGACATTTTCAATAAGGCAATTTAATTTAGAATTAAATGAAACTTCATCAAATCGATTGCCTATACGTATAATTTTCTCAATTATTTACTGTTTATATTTCACAGCCTTACATATTACTATTCAATTCCTATACATATAAGCATGCATTTACTATTGTTCAGTCCTTACACATGCAAGCATGTTTTTACTTACCGTTACATTAATGCTAGTAATGAAAAAGGTAGTTTCTTCCATATAAACATGCATTTCCTTTCAACTTTACATACACATTGTTTCGTTTGTCATGTATTGGATTTATTCTAGCACTACTTATCTCATTGGTCTATTAGCTTATGATACTACATGATGACTTTTAGGCAAGAATAAGGAAGGTAGTAATTAGACAAGACTTTTGATTAGTATAGTTTTGGTGTAGAACTTAGAGATTGTAAAAAAAAATTTGAGTACGTATAATTTATATTTCAATACTATCAGTTTGTCTGTATTTATGCTAGTAGGGATGCAAATGAACCGGGCGTTCAACAAGTTACTTGTGACTCGGCTCAATTAGAGCTCGTTTATGTTCGTTCGATTAACTAATCGAACAAGCTCGAACACTTATGTAACTACTCGATTGCTAAATAAATAAGTTTGAACAACTTGTTCAATTCATTTATGTTCATGAATAGTATCATTTAAAGCTCAGCTCGTTAAGGAGCTCGATTATGGCTTGATTAAAGCTCAATTAAGGCTTGTTCGTAAACAATATTATTTAAAATTTTATTTTTAGGCTTAATAAATTTTAATTGATACACCTTGTATATATTTATCAACAAGCTGCTTGCGAACAAGCTCGATTAAGGCTCAATTAAAGCTTGTTTATTTCATTAAACGAGCTGCTCAATAAGCCCAACCTAAACTAAGCTCACGAACAAACTCGAGCCAAGCTTGAACAAGATTTTTTCAACAAGCTCAAACTTGAACACCATTCCAAAAACTCAAATCAAGCTCGGCTCGAGCTCGAGCTCGATAATGATAAACGAGCTTGAACTCGAACGAGCACATACTTGGCTTGGCTCAATTTATTTGCAGCCCTATATGTTAGAATTTGATATTACACACTTCCAAATATGTGATTTAAAAATAAAATAATTATTAAAAGAATTCGAAATATAAGAATTTGTTTGTGATGATTTGGTGAGATTCAACTTTCGCCTATTTGTTCTGAATCCTTACATATTGGGATGAGTTGGTAGAAATTGTATTTGACTAAGTCATCATGTTCTATTACATCCCAGGCTGACCTAGGGATAGAGATGGTCGTTTGGGGTGTGACAAGTAGAGTGAACATGATCAATCATATAATAAACTTACAAAATTTACTAATTATTTGTAAATGACTGACCCGATACTCTAAATGTGAAATAGAATCGGCAGGCCTCTGATACAATAAACTCTCAAATTTGCCTAATAATAGGTAAATAATAAGCCCAAGCCTCTTTGAACAAACAAGAAGATTTAACAAAGTCTAAGATAATAAGATTCAAACAATAATCACTCCGATGATAGTCATATTGATTATGAATATAAATTAGAGGGATTATTATTATTAAAACTTACAAAACATTAATATCATCTTAAACTTAAATTCATTAATTAATTATGAAATATTAAAGGAAATTCCAAAATTAAGAAAATTACTCGAATGAAGTTCATAATCTAAAAATTTAAAGCAAAATCACGCATCGATGTTTCACAACTATTAGTCGGGGTAACAATTGAAGAAAACTCTAGCTCGCAACAGAGTTAATGTCAAGTTAAGAGTATTTTTATGTTCACTCTCAATAAATCTCACATCATTAAGAACATGACCCGTGTTATTTATCCGTATGATTTTACCCTTAAAAGATACCACAAAAAAAATATAACCAAAGCCCTCTAACCAAGTAATTTGTCTATAAATTGCACTATTAAATTATGGTCACAACTGTAGCCGCAAGTTCCCTAATCGCTTCGTTCTTTGAATTGTGAATTATTAAATACAACTGATAGAGTAAAAAACCCTTTATTAGCTAATGTTGACTCAAAATTGTCTCATTGGGCAAACATTCATCCCAAGTCTATAAAATTCCCTTAAACGAAGTAACTAATGGCTACTGACAAGGCTCCTTCGCTCAGATTTGATCGATTACCTCCTCTAATTAAGTAGATCAAGAACCATGATAATTAAAGACGATTGAACCATGGGATTTTGATCGAGTTTGTCATCATTTTCCTAACATCCGCTTTTAAGTTAATGATAACAAATTTCTCAAATTTGAAACTTAATTTGGTTTTATACATTGAGTCTTCAGCGACCTAACGACTACCATAATCGAAAGTTTTTTCACATCACTAGGATATGTAATTAATTATAAGTGCTTGCACTTATAGGAAACTTGAAACTAAATCTAAAATCCTCACAAAAATGAGGGTGAAATATCTAGGTAATGTTTTATCCACAAATTCATCTATCTTATGAAAATTTGACCCATCAATAATCAAAACTCTCTTCATCGAAAAGCTAGCATAAATTTCTGAGCCCACAAAATTCTAATAATTTTGTTGGGAACGAGTTTCCCTTTCCATCTTTAGATAGCCATATATATATTATAATAGCAACAAAATACAATAAATTTTAAACCAAATAAAAATAAATGTTGAAATGAGTAATAACATATACTTAAAACATGAATTTAATAAGCTTAAGTTATTGTCAAACAAGGCTTTTAATTAATGAACAATCACATAGGCCTACTTCTATTGTACTATTATTTTTTTCTATTGTACTTCTATACTTTAAAAGTATATGGTGAAATCATAATTCCTAATTATTGATCCTCACCTCTCATTTATGTAGAATGAATCTATAGAACACTCTCATCAAAGTCAAACTTGGATGTGGTGCCAACATTCGCTTAGCCAAGGTCATCATTAACACAGGAGATATTAAAGCTATCATTCAATATAATAGCATAAATTTCTCAACCATCATTGTTGCAGTTACGGTTACACTCGTATATGGTACACCTACCTGAGGCCATGCTAAAGGCCTCAATCTACTGAAGCTCTTGCATGACGTGCATGTCAACCTATGCAACAGACAAGGCCTGCTAAAGTTGTTACTGCTATGGAAGTCCTTAAAAGAGGACTTCAATATTTGATAGGTTTGGTCAACCTGAGGCCCTAACCATAAAAAGAATAGTTGTTGGCCAAAAGATCTCTCTAGTGCCTTGAAGTACCACTACATTATCGCTTGAACCATTTGCCCCTAAATGGCATGATTTTAAAGCTTTCTCTCATCAAAAGGAAAATTGATTAGAAAGCGAAGTAGAAGAAGAAGTGTTAAGTTGAGAGCTCAACAATTATCATCAAAACAACCAATCGTGCAATCAACTCAAGAGCCAGAAGTGAGTATTACTATCTGCAATAAATTTGAAACCTAAAATGAATAAAAGGAATAGTTTTACTAGCGAGATGAAATAATCTTTTTTAGCTCAATAAAAACAAACTCCAATACAACAAAGGAAAGAGCCTGAAATTCTATCAACAAGGGAGCATAGTGTTCTCAATGTAGTAAACGAAAAAAGCTTAATGAAAAAAAATTTCAAAGACCGATGATAATTGCAGCCAATAAAGCTCAATCAATAAAGTGATCCATCTCTTGTGGTAACTCAACACAGAATGAAGCATATCCCACACAATGAGCATTAGAGCATGCCACTTGTACCATGTGTTCAAGAATCTGCTATCGAAAGATCTCGGCAAAAATATAAATAAATCTGCAGGTCAAAGGCTTAAGAAGAAATAATTATGGGAAAAGGGAATGGCGTGGTAATTGGTATGTGCCCCTAGTTGTTGATAGAATTCACCAAAACTGGGTACCTAAAAAGCATAATTTTGGTGATGAAGTTTATGACAGTTGACACCTTAGAGAATTTTCTAGAGGATTATGTTGTCAACTGGTGCCAGCATCTCAGGAGAAAGTTCTATTTGCAACTGAAATAAATATTAAAAAGAGAGTGATAAGAAAACCCTAGAGCAAGCTATACCTCATACTCGATCAACCCATGATCCCACGACCATGACGACAACCAACGAACTCACTCGCACATCCTCGACCACAATCGACTTCAACCACTCCACGTCATTGATTTTAGGACACATGCATGAGCGGCTTTAAAATGAGAGGCTCAGCCAATTGAGAGCTTCTTCCAAGCGAGATTGAGTAGAAAGAGAGAGAACAAAAGATAAACCAAAAGGAGAGATCGAGAGGGAGCCTAGCCGAGCAGTGTCATATGAGGAGTAGTACTGTGTCTTAGTTTTGTCACATGACAGAAAGGAGAGCCAAGCTGGCGGCTTCACGTGAAAAAGGGATGGTTGCCCGAACCCTAACTTGGGTTGGGTGGCTTTATTATAAAGAAAAGATTGAGAAAGAGGGGAAGCCTAAATTCCCTTTTTGACCCATAAGACTTGTATGTGAGAATTAAGTGAGGAGTATTTTAGTCTAGGAAGAGGAAAAGAAAAAATTTGAACCTCCAAAATCTCATTTTAGGTATAAAATGAAAGCTATTTTATTTTACCATAATTCTCATTTATTTGCAGGCTTTAAAATTCGAAGATCCGTATCATCAATTTTGGGTTCGATCAAAAAATAATTTTGAAGTCCAGCAAGAGACAATCACCTCCCTCTATCAATCTTGAGTTTGGAGTAAGAGAGAAGAGTGTGTAATTACACTAATATTCACAAATATAGCACTACTAAATTTCACTAAACTGTACAAATTTAAAATAATTTTAAAATCAAATAAAAACAGGTTGAGAAAGCCCATGTTTGTCAATTTTAAGTCTAGCTAGGAAAATTTTGAAGACCTCTACCATCCATCTTGGATCTGGATGAAAAAATTGAAGACATCTACTGTCGATCTTGGGTCCAACAAAAAACGATCATCTTCCTTCATAGATCTTGGGCCCAAAGCAAGGGAGAAGAGCATCGATTGTACTAAATTTCACGAATGCAATACCCTTAAAGTCCTAATGTTGTCGAAATTACAAGAAAAATTTTGTACTTAATGATTTTTAATAAAAATCATTAAAAAATCATCAAATGTTGTATTATTGAACATAATCAAGTGTAGTTCAATTAAGATCATAAATGAATAATCTAACCTAAGTCATTAATACACTTGATGGATTTAATCATGAAGGAAAATTCAAGATCATGTCGCTCATATACGAATTAATAAAAATCCTCAAAAATACATAAATCTAATTTTAAAGGGTAAAATGCCCACATAAACACATCAAAACATAACTACAATCACTTGATCAATCATCACATGCTGAAGGCTTGAATGAAATCCAATAATAATGCATGAATGACTCGAATATAACTCAAAATAAAAATCAAAGTCTTTCCAACTTAGGAGGTTGAATCGAATATAAAAGTAAAGATTTATCCCAAACATAAAAATGAGGAAATCAAATATTCATCTCAAACATAAAAATAAGATGAAATCAAAGATTCATCTCAAACACTAAATGAGATTAAAATCAAAGATTTATCTCACAAACATAAAGGAGATTGAATCACCGGTTCATCTCAAACAACATGAGACTGAATCAAATATTCATTTCAAATATAAAATGAGATTAAAGCAAAGAATCATCTCAAATAAAAGGAGAATGAATCAAAAATTTACCTCAAATATAAAATGAGATTGAATCAAAAATTCATCTTAAACCATAAAGGAGATTGAATCAAAAAATTCATCTCAAACATAAATTGAGATTAAATCATTTTAATTTGACACTCCAAAGAGATGTAAGTATAATATACATTCATAAAAAATGAATTATATTTGAAACTTGACCTTTCAAAGGATGTAAGTACAGTCATTGTCTGATAGGCAAACCTCACATAATAAATATTAACTTTCTAACATATGTAAGTCCAACCTGTATTTGCAAGCAAAACATCAATCACATACACAAAATTCCAATGGACATAAGCCCAATATATGTCTGTAAAGTAGATTTCATTCATATAAATGTATGACATTTCAATAGATGTAAGTCCAACTCAATCAAGTATTCTAATGGATATAAGCCCAATGTGTATCTGTAAGGCAAACTTCACATATGTAAATGCACAGCTTTACAATGGATGTAAGCCCAACTCAAATAGGCATTCCAATAGATTAAGCCTAGTTTATATCTACAATTCAGGTTTCATTTAACAATTATCCAACCGGAAACATAAAAGTCTCAAATCACTTCGTCTAAAAAACAAAATCATTAGATTTAACCATTCGGAAAACTTACAAGTTAAGTTTAGCTTAAATAATTCAACAAATACTTATACAATAACTTTAATCTACTTAGGATTCCTAGGATGAGGTAACCCATAGCTGTTAATTAGATTCCCTGGATATTACGACTATTAGCCCTTTAATGTTGGTAGACTGGAATAACAATAGACCCGAGATGACAGAACAATGAAATCTTGATCAGGACTACTCTCCTTTACCCTAGATGGTCATTCACACAAAGCCATCAAGCATCGATTTACACCAGAGATCAACACTTAATTCCAACCTTAAGTAGAACCCAGATCTAAATAAATCATAATATAAGTTTAAGAAAAATTTGATTGAATATAAATCAATCTGCCTCATGAAGAACTGACTCTATAACATCCTAGATGGCGGAGACTTTTAAAATGTTTTTCCTGAGCGATCAAGTTCATTTTGATCACAATTCTTTGATTAAGGAGTTGTTTGTCTCGTGCACCAAACCAAGGATATAGTGGAGATGTCGCTCTGAAATCTATGTTTAAGACGAAGAAGAAAATGAAGATAATAAGAACATAAAAATTATTTATATGGTCAAACATATAGATAAGCCTCCTACTCAGCACTATTAAAGAAATAAATCCCATGGAACTTGACTTAGTGTTCAAACTAAGGAGCCATCATGAAAGCTGGTAGAAGAAGAATCTTCTTCAAATGATGAGAAGAGAGAAGAACAAAAAGAACAAGAAAATCCATTATTTGTTGACATATTGTGTTGTCCAAGCATAAAAAGAAATGTAGCACCAAATGTATACAAAAGACAAGAAAAATTTTCAACTTAATATGAAGATGAATGAGATAATGGCGTAAATGAATGTGATGATGGAGACAAATATCGCAACAAATCTAGCACTTGTTCCACCAACAAATCATCAGTTGTCTAATAGCTCTCATACCAATCTGCCAACCAATCCCATAGCCATGCTTCAAAGATACTGATTGAACTCATGAGGAGATATGAAGCCACTCCATCAACTCACCAACTTCTCAAAATATTGCAAGCACTTATGAAGTTGTAACAAGTGTCATACTCGAGAAGCTACACAGTACCAAAATTTAAGTTTTTAGTGGTCATGACAATATAAGACAACATCTAGCTTAGTTTAAAGCAACCTATGATAATAACAGGGGTAATTATGCATTACTCTTTCGCCAGCTAGCCAACAGCTTCAATGCAAAGTTACCAAACAACTCATTAATGACTTTCATTGAACTAGCGATGATATTATAAAAAGGTTCACTAGCATAATTGAACTATCACTGACTTCTCTTTAGAGAAGAAAAGAAAACTGAAACAATGACAAAATACAAAACTGGTTGGCGCAACCTGAGCATAAAGTGTAAGTAGCAATTAAAAGAAAAGCATACAATCCAATTATCACTCTAAGTATGAAAGTTATACAGCTAAACTAAAGAAAAATAAACCATCAAATTCGAGAAGTGAAACGCATGCTACTGCTAACATCCCAAGTAGAAGAAATGGGTAATTTAGTATATTAATAAGGAAAAACAATCCGCCTATAGCGATAAAAGAAGAAAATAGCCAATCGACTCCAACTCAAAGCCAAAGCTGGTGTTAGGGGGAAATGAAAAGCCATGGGCCTTCCTTAGTGGTGGGGATCATTCAAAACAACCAGTAAGAGACAATGAGCAAGCACTCTCGTCTCTTAAAAAAGGATGCATAAAGAATATTCTTTTAAAATAAAAAGTGTGGCTACACTATTCTGTCAAATACTCAAAGCAAATCTTGAATTTCCAAAGTGCAAAAGGCCTACAGAAGAAGATTTAATTGACAATTCAAATTATTGTCTATATCATATCTAATTAGCCATTCCATTGAAAATTGTTATATCTTTAAAAATGGCTGGAAAGAAAATACATGAAAAATGAATTCATACAATCTAATAGTGTTCTAGTTCATCAAAAAAGGAATTTTACAAAGATGTTATATCCTCTTCTACATCATCCACTAAAGATAAAATAAAAGAAAAATTACTTCAAGCTGAAGAATGAAAGACAGTGATCTCTAAGAAGACAACAAAATGTTGAAGTAGCTCGAAGACATCCCTGCATCAAGTGGAAGTCACCACTCGAATCAATGCTTGATTTGAAGGGAATGTCGAGTTCGCATGCATTGACCTCGACGCCATCAACTTAAAGGCATTCTAGTACTGCTAACTCATCTCAATGTTAGAAGAAACTTGCTCAACCCCACCAAATGCATCATAGAAGCCTATCGGATTAAATAAAATAAAATAAAGAGGAAGAAGATTATAACTCAAAAGATTGTCAATAATATGAAGTATCATTAACGAATAAAACCACCCATCAGGCTCACATACCTCATATATAAACTTTAAATTATCGAGATAAATAAACAAAGTGATAGTGAATCACTCCTTATAGAAGACCATGTCATATCATTTTTGTGACATTACACGTTTCTCAATGAAAGTCATTCCAATTAATAACTTTGACGAATCTTATATGTTCAGATGAACATATAAAGCTTATCCCAGCAAAAGGGGAGAAGTCTGAAGAGATAACATTTGAATCTTGCCTAACTAATGGTGTAACAAAAAGACAATAGTTCAAATAAAGAATTATGCTTCCCTGATGAAGAAGCGTTAGAACCCTCAGTGACATCACATATGGAGCACATAAAGTTGAGGAGTGGTCTGAATCTTCTAAGCCATTCCTTTAGGATGAAGGGTGATTTTGAAGAGATTACTCCAAAAGAATCTGAACTAGATAAAATGATCCAAGTTTAATTGAGAAGTGGCAAAGTATTACTACCACCATCAAAGAAAGGGCCATGAAACAAAGACAAAGGTAAAGATATTGTGATCAATGAAGACATTATTCTTAAAGGCCCCAAAAAATGTTAAGTTCAAGTAGAAGAAATGGTTATAAAGACCTATTACATCTGTGAAAGATCCCTGCACAATCAAGTCTGTACAAGGCTATCTTGATATCGAAGGATCTCTAAAAAAATTTGATACAAGCTCTCAAAGATACAAAGAGATATGAAACTTGTTTTTATTGAATGATGTACATCTGAAGTTATGAAAATTCCGTATATGTCAGATCTCATATTCTCTAAAAAGGATCTCATGCTAACGATATCAAAACATAATCACCTGCTATATGTTACCACAAAGAGCGAAGGTGTCATAATAAATCAGATTTTGATTGACCTAAGGTCATCAATAAACCTCAAGAGCTTACGAGCATTAAGGTGGTTGTCCCTCAATATCCAATACCTCGGGTAAGATAAGTTGGTTCAACAAAAAATTTTAAGATCCTTTACTATCTAGCTCAAGTTTGGAGAGCTTTACACCGAAGTACAATTTCATGTGATTGATACCGACACATCGTTCAAAGCACTCGGTCGACTGTGATAACATGAGCATAGCATGGTCCCACCCACTTTGCATTAATATATGAAGTACTTAAGAGATGAAAAAAACATAGAATTCTTGAAAATATACACCAATTTGCGATTAATGAAGCAAAAATTTATAAAGATGCAGAGCATTTCTTTTTAAAAAAAACCCAAGCTATGGCAATTTATGGCGTTAATTGCTAAGGCTATAAAACAAGCAAAAGAGAAGAAGGATAAGAAAATAAGAGAAAAAAAGAAGACAATGTCGACTCTTCCTAAAGCATTTGATATTTTTATTAAGTTGAAGAACTTGTTCCTTACTTAGGCAGTGACATAGAAGAAGAAGAAAAGAATATCCTTGTTAAGACTAAGGGAACATGCAAGTCTCTTCAACTAAAAAGAAAATGGAAAATTATTTTGATCCTAATTATGATTTTGAATATTCTTATGAAAGTAAGGTTCAATGCACTTCTTCAAGGAAGATGGCTAGCTTGTTTATCTCAGAAGATACACTAATAATTATGACAATCCCTCAACATTTCAAAAAAAAATCACTCTACATGAAGTGTATTTTGTAGAAGAAATGAAGACATTTCATATACATCCCTTGCTTGGTGTTAGCGGATCAAGAACTTTATTTTACAAGTCAAAGGAACATTATTGTCAAGATTTCGATTGGCATATTCAACACCTCGAATCTGAAGAAGTTGTGCCTACAACAATGCCAGCATATTACCTGTCGAAATTGCAAAGAATGATGTATAAGTTGGGAGTTCATATTAAGGCCACCAAACAATGAGCTCGATTCTTTGATAAAATGTGGAATTAGAGAAGTTCCTAGGCATCATGAAAGAGAGATGGTTTTACTACTACAATCCTTGGATTTGTCCAACACAAATTTCTTGAAATAGGGCTTTTTATAGTATAACAAAAGAGAGATTTGAAACTGAAAAGATTTTACCCCAATGATAGTTGTGTTATAGGAATATCTCAATCGAAAGAGTTCAATTTAAAAATAAAATTCTCAAATTATAGTGTGAATGCTTAAATGATTCGTACCCTGATGACGGTCGTATGAATTGAAGATCTCAACCAGAGGAATTATTAATATCAAGTTTTACATAATTTTTAATATCAATTCTTCATAGATTTAAATTTCAATTAATCATGAAATATTCAAGAAATTTTGAAAATTGCTTAAATGAAATTCACAACCTAAACCTCAAAAGCAAAACTTATTCACACTTTCGCAACTGTTTGTTGAGTGTGATAGTTTAGAAAAACTTTAACTCATAAAGAAATCACTGTTTAATCAAATGTATCATTATATTCTCTTAATAAATCTCATCAGTAAGGGTGTGGTCTGTGTCATTTGTACTTGTGATTTAACCCTTAAATGACACCACAAAAAGTAATAGTTACGACAAGAGCCTCTAACTGAGTGGTTAGCCCCTAAATGATGGTCGTGATTGTAACATGTATGCTCTCCAATAGCTTTGTCCTTTGAATCGTGAATTATAAAGTGCACTTCACTAGAAAAAAGCCTTTTAGTAACTAGGGTGGACTCAAAGTCGTCCCCTTAAACAAACATCCACCCCAGATCTATAAGATCTCTTTGGACAAAGCAATCCATGATTTTTGAAAAGAATCCTTCGATCATGTTAGATCAACTACCTCCTCTAACAAAGTAGATTAAGGACAATGATAGCCCAGAATGATGTAAGATCTTGATCGGGCTCGTCATTATTTCCTCCATTATCTGCTTAAATTAACGATGATGAATTTCTTAAACTTTAAACTTAAATTGATGCTAGTATATGTTGAATCTTCAGTGACCTAACGACTACCTTTGATCAAAACTTCTCTATCATTATTGAGAGGGATAATTAACTATAGGTGCTCGCACCTATAGAAAACCTAGAATCAAATTTAAAATCCTCACAAAATAATGATGAAATCTTTGAGTAATGTCTTATCCACAAATTCATTTGCATTATGAAAGTTTGAGCTCGACCAAATATAACTCTCTTCATCAAGAAGTCGGACACGATTTTTTGGAACTAATAGTACAATCTCAAAGCTCCATCATAGTCCAACTAGATAGACGAATGTCATTATTTAAAATGATTTTCTTATGTCATAGTTGTTTAACTGATGTAGCTTTTTCTTCATAACCATGTTAGTATTTTATTTGGTTTAAGTGTCATGTTTATGTTCTGGTCATATGAATATTATTAGTATTCTTATGGGTGTTTTAAGCATTTAGTTATAAACCAAGTTCCATACCTAAGGTGTGTTAAAGTTGAAACAAATCATTATCAAATGCTTAAATTTGATAAGATCTCCTTTCTCCCAAGTACATGATAGATCTCTCTTTCTATTCTCCATCTCCTTCTTTTCCCATTCATCTATATTCCTAATTTTCCTTGTCATATTCTCCTCCTAAACCTCTTCTTGTGCTCCTTTATGCTCTACTTAAACTGGGGAGCAACTCTTTGGACACTCAAGCTCATTACGCCATAAAATTTTCTTAATTTCATCATTTACCAAGAGCAAGCAACCCTCTACTTTATAAAAAGAACTTTTCCACTCCATTTTAGCTCCTCCACAAACATCCATTGAAATTACAATCACTATTAAAATACAACCTTCTTATGGCTATATTTTTTAAATTGACTTCTAAGTGCATTTGTATTGTTATTCCGCTACTTCAATTTCAACCTATTAAAGCTCATAAGAAGCAATATGCATATGTTGAATAAGAAATAATGATTCAGATTCTAATTCTAATGGTGTTTATGGCATAGAAAGTTACTTAGCATCTAATATAGAATATCATATGAATCAAAAAATTAGAGTTAAAGGTTCAATTATAAGAGCCCAAGAAAATGACCAAACAAAAACCCAATCAATGCCCATCATAAGTGCCCAATTAAAAAAAATTAAAATTCTCAATTCTATTAATTAAATTTCAAATTTAGATCCTAAAATTTATAATTTTGACTTTAGGAATATATATGGGCTGATCATTACAAAAATAATAGAAGATAAAATGAATTAATAAAGGTTATTGGCACATTCCTCCATTAATGAAACCCACTTCTTTTTCCACCAAAATTTCTATATTCATTTTTTATTTTTTTTTGAATGATGGGCATTATAATTCTTATAAATAGGATTGATATGCAATGAAATTTCTCAGTTTTAAAATAATAAAATATCTTTGAATAATTTCTCTCTTTGAAATTCCTATTGAAATTCCTCAATGAAGGATCTGAAAGTACGATTGATTTTAACAACCTTAATACCCTAAACAAAAAATTTTATTTTTTTATATTAGTGTAAATCGAAGTTAGTGAGCTTTAAAAAAAATGAAATGTGGAGAAGCGAGGACCGAAAAATATTCCAATAGAAGTGTGGAAATGTTTAGGATAACAAGGAATTTGAATAAATCTTATAAATAGGATTGATATGCAATGAAATTTCTCAGTTTTAAAATAATAAAATATCTTTGAATATTTCTCTCTTTGAAATTCCTCAATGAAGGATCTGAAAGTACGATTGATTTTAACAACCTTAATACCCTAAACAAAAATAGAGAATTTCATTTTATCATCGATTAGTAATCAAGTTAGTGAAAAGAAAATGAAATGTGGAAAAGCAAGGACCGATAATATTCCAATAGAAGTGTGGAAATGTTTAGGAGATCAAGGAATTTCTTACAAATCTTTTAATGTCATTTTAAAGACAAAAAAGATGTCAGATGAGTGGAGAAAGAATTTGTTGGTTCCTATATTTAAGAATAAAGGTGATGCACAAGAGTGTGCAAATTATAGAGGAATTAAGTTAATGTGGCATACATTAAAATTATGGGAGAGAGTAATTGAGCATAGATTACAATGTGATACAGAAGCTTCTCACAATCGTTTCATGCCGTGGTAGATCTACTATGGATGCTATACATTTGTTTTAAGGGGTTTGATGGAGAAGCATAGAGAAAGTAAGGAGGATCTATATATGATATTTATTGATTTAGAGAAAGCTTATGATAAAGTTTCAAGAGATGTTCTTTGGAGAGTTCTAGAACAGAAAAGAGTTAATATTGATTATCTTCAAGTCATTAAAGATATGTATACTGACAGTTACTTGTGTCCAAACACAAGGAGGATTGACAAAATATTTTCCTATTTCTTGGATTACATCAAGGATCTTTTAAGCCCTTATCTTTTACTTTAGTTATGGATGTTCTTACTAGGCATTTACAAGATGTACCTTGGTGTATGCTTTTGTTGATGACATTCTTCTTGTTGATAAGACTAGAGAGGGAGTCCAACGTAAACTTGAATTATGGAGGTCAACTCAGAGTCTAAAGGTTTTCGCTTAAGTAGATCTAAAACCGAATATATTGAGTGTAATTTTACAGAAGTAATGAATGTTGTGACATTGAACAAGTCATTAATAAGAGTGAGTGTTCCAGGATATTTAGGCTCTATTGTTCAAAATAATGGTGAAATAGATGGAGATGTTATTAGTAGAATTCAAGTTGGATAGTGGAGAATCCTACTATTATGTAATAGAAAAGTTCCACTTAAACTTAAGAGAAAATTTTATAAGATGGTGAAGACCAATGACTTATGGAATGTCAATAAAAAAAGAGAAGACTAAGTAAGTTTGTACAGAGATGATGCTTAGGTGGATGAGTGGCTTTACTCTTAGAGATAGAATGCAAAATGAGTATATTCGGGAAAAGTTGAGTAGCTCAAGTGGTAAATAAGATTAGAGAGAGTAGATGGTTTGGCCACATAAAGCTCGTCCCAGTTGACAGTAGGAGAGTAGATAGATTTGCCTAAAGGTAGATGTAGACATAAAAGACTTGGTTAAGATGTATAAAAAATTATCTTAGTATACTTAATTTAAATGAGAATTTGACACATAATAGGATACAATGGAGACGAAGGATTCATGTAGCCAACCCCACCTAGTGGGATTAAGGCTTGTTGTTGTTGTTGTGTTGTATTAGTGTTCAGTGGCCTAGCTTGATCTTTCATTGATAAGATTGGTCATTTATCTTATAAAGGTGTCTGAATCCTTTCTTAAACTTCTTTAAAATCACTCTGACATCTCTTTCTACATCCCAATTAACATCAAAATTAAATCATCAATCACCCAAGTTCTCAAATCTACTCAAAATTTTTTCTTGAAGCTCACAACCCAAATTACATGGGCAACTATCTAATCTTATTCCTTTCACCATTATAACACCTTAAACTAACCCTTCACCGTTGTTTCTCCTTGCTTAAACTATCTTAAGTTTTTTTCAAAATAGATATTCTAGATCAGCCCACATTAGTCTGATCTAGACTAGTTTTAATCTTTTCTCAACTAAACTACTCCAAAAATCTCATTTTTCTATGAACATCGTCAAAATATAAGCTAGTATTCTTAGTTAACCATGTACCATGAAATATAATTTCTAGCAATTCACATTAATTAAAAGTTATTTTCTAAAGTGATCATTTAAATCAACCAAAACTAGCTTAAGCTAGGTTAATCTTATCATTCTTTTGACTTCAACCTTTCACGTACTTACCATTCCTCTTATCCACGACCTCCAAACCTTATGGTGTAGCTCGAGCATATATAAAAAGAGAAGGAGAGGGCCAGCTGATTATGCACGCATGAGAGATTGAGAGCGAAAGAGAGAATCAGAGAGAAGCCTACAGTGCACACAAAACTAAGAGCCAACGAGAAAGAGAGAGAGAGAGAGAGAGAGAGAGAGAGAGAGAGAGAGAGAGAGAGAGAGATGAGTACGTCGTGCCCTAGCTGCCTCACTCTACCTAATTGTGTGGGATAGTCGGAGCCGAAACCCCTCCAAACCTCCTCTATCGCGTGAAGTCCAAGCCAAACTCCCCTTTGCTCTTGTAATCGATGTGATCGATCCCTAGCTCAATCGACACTTAAAAAGAAAACAATTGCAAGGTATTTTAGAAAATTTTAAGAATCTTCGGTAATAATATTCAAAATTGTTTTAAAATTTTTATTGCAAACTTTTAAGAAGACTAGTGTCCATCAATCTTGGGTTCGACCGGAATAAAATTCATAAACCTCTACAAGAGATGATTACCTCCCTTTATCATTTTTGGGTCCAGATCAAAGGAGAAGAGTGCGCAGTCACACTAAAATTCACAAAATATATCACTGCTAAGTCATCATACGCTGAAATTTTACTAAATTACATAAAATTTAAATAATTAAAAAAATCAAATAACTATAGGTACAGAAGACTCCTGGATGTTGATCTTGGGTCCAGCTGAAAAATTTTGAAACCCTCTACCATCGATTTTGGGTCCAAAGAGAGAAGATGATCTCCTTCCATTGATCTTGAGTCCAAAACAAGGAAAAAAAGTGTACAATCATACTAAATTTCACGAAATACAACACTGCTTAGCAGTTGTGCTATTGAAATTTTGCTGAAATTAATAAAGTTAAATCTTTTTCATAAAATTTATTAAAATAAGGAAGAGGGGACTTTATGATGTGACAAAAATCATTTTGATTAAAAAAATCATAAAAAGATTAAAATTGAATAAATTAAGTATTAAAATTATTAAAAACAATTAGTTTACAATCCCTCCTCTCTCATATTAGAAATAATTTGATTCAATTAATCGCATGTTAAAAGTCAAAATCCAAACCTAGACTATTAATTCCCTTATTAGGACTAAATACATTAATAAATTTCAAAATTATTTCACATGGATAACGGAGTTTGTGAAATTCAAAATACATAATGGTTCAAATCAATGGATGAAAAAAGATGATTACATAAACAAAATGGAATACAATTATGAACAACTGTCAATTGTTCAATTGATCAAACATAACATATTAAAAGCTTAAATAAAAGCTAATAGTCGCATATTGAAGGTCTAAATAAAATAAAAATAATTAATGTAAATATCAAGACTTGTCTCACTTAGTAAAATTAAAATTTAAACACTAACATTAAGTCTAGTTCAAATCTCAAAATGAATCACACTTAATGATGGCCTTCACGCAGATGAAAGTCCAATTCAATCCGGCATTCTAATAGATTTAAGTCCAACTAACATCCGCAAGGTGGACTTCACATTAAACCTAACTCATATTCATAAAACAAATTACATTTAATAATTGACTTTTCAATGGATGTAAGTCCACTCTATCCATAAAATGGGTTTAATACTGAATATCAACCATCCAATCAACATGAATCTAATTTATGTCTATAAGACAAACTTCAATTACAATAACAACATTCCAATAAATGTAAACCCAATGTGTGTCGCAAGGCAGACTTCACTCGCATATCAATATAGCATTCCAAAGGGATGTAAGTCCAATATATATTCGTAAAATGGATTACATTTTATAAATGGCATTCCAAACCATATAAGCCCAGCTATTATTCGCAAAGTGGACTCCACTCTTAGTCTAAACACTCCAATAAATATAGACAAACTCATGTTCATAAAAAATGAAATTCACATTAAACATCAGGTTTCTAGCAGATGAAAGTTCAATCTGTGTTAGCAAGGCAAACATCATTTACATATTGAACGGCATTCCAAAGGGATGTAAGTCCAACTTGTATTTGCAAGGCAAACATTATTAACATGAATGGCATTCCAATGGATGTAGGCTCAATTCATATATGCAAAGCATACTTCACATTTAAAATCACAGTATTCTAAATGAATGTAAATCCAAATGTTAATCATAAGATGGACTTCATGTCTAGCATTCATTTTTCAATAAACACTAGTATGACTTAATGTCTATAAAACATATTTATGCAACAAACACCTACACAATAGCTCTAATCTACTCAGGATTCCTAGGATGAGCTAACTGAATGCTGCTAATTAGATTCCTTGGACACTACGTCTATTAGCCCTTTGATAATGGTAGACTAGAATAACAGTAGGCTCGAGATGACGGGACCATGTGATCTTGATCGGGACTACTCTCCTTTACCCCAGATAGTCTTTCACAACTAATCACTGATTTACACCAAATGTCAATACTTAAATCACCCTTAATCAAGAGTGCCCTCCTATTGCGATAAAAGGAGTAATTAACTATGGATGCTTGAGTCCATAGGAAGTAGAATCCAGATCTAAATGAACCCTAATATAAATATAAGGTGAAATCTGGATAACTAAAAATCAATTTGTCTCGTGAAGAACAAATTCTCTAACATCTTAAGATGACGGAGATCTCAAATATTTTTCCTGAGCGATCAAACTCGGACTCTAAGCTCGAGCTCAAATTAGAGCCACATTTTTGACCGATGAGCTGAGCTCAAATTCACCTTGAGAGCTGGACTTGACTAAACTCATTTACACTCATAAATAAGATCACGAATTTTACGCAGCCTTCATATTTGGATATCTTCATGATTTTCTTAAGATGTTATTATTCTCGAAGAATTTCTAATTGGACAATGACTATCATTAAATTATTATTTGGTATGAATTTCTTAGTATTCATCAAAAAGAAATAAATTTTGTCTGAGGGGTTATTTGGTTACTTGAAAAAAGAATACAGTATAAAAAGAATGCAGTGTAAAAGGAATGCAGTGCAATTGAATTACTTTAGGTTGTTTAGTTAAAAACTCTACAAATATATGAGTTTATTTTTTTTTATTAAATAAATGTAATATTAAGTATTTTTGAGATTGGCGGAGCTGGGTCTGGCAAGGCGGCGAAAAAGAAGCGGCAAGCATCCACGGAGGAGCGACGGACAATGGACCTGAGCAGGCTACTACCGCAGTAATTTATTACTAATTAGGTGTATTTGGAATTACCATCTAATTCCAAATACACCAAAAACTAAAAACATTACATTACTTTAAAATTTTACTTTGCATCTTGCCAAACACACAATTTAAAATCTCCTGCATTTACATTATTTTACACTCTAAAATATTCAAAACAAACAGCCCTTAAATTAAAAGTATGGAACTCAAATGTGATCATACATGTATGATTTTGTGTGTCATATCCTAAACTTGTATTAAGAAACTCTAAAACTCCGGGGGATGCTATTGATATGATCATGATAAACACCTTTTATCACCGTAGAAGAGGGGATGTATTCTTACATTCTTGTAGTGATTGAAAAACTTTTGGGTTTGGGGCTAACATATTATTTTCTTTATCTTATACATCTAATCTAGATTCATCATATCCTTCCCTAGCCATCACAACATTCTTTTCTATTGTTATCTATGCAGTGTTCAAGTCATACCAATCGGCATTTTGACAAAAATAAAAACTCTAAAGAAAAACAGAGATTAATACTTAATGCTCCACTAAATAGCCACACTCACAGCATTCTTGACCGCTATCAGAAATGCAGATCTCATATCTTTTTCTCCATAAATTCCAATACGCTCCGGTGATAGGAAAATATGGCAGTCGTGAGTTTGGAAGGAATTGCAAACTGTACTTTTATCATCTCTGAGAAAATATGAAACACTGGTAGCATTATGGGCAGCTTTGAAGAGAATATTTGTATCCCTAGATACGGAAACCCCTTCACCTGGAATGAACCAAACAGTCTGTCTCCAATGATCACACCAACAGTCAAGACCTACAAATTATCACAGCAAAACTAAAAAAGAAAGCATGCTTCAAAGAAATGTGCAACAGCTAGATCTGTTGAGAATATAAAAACTTGAATGTTGCAAATTGGAGTGAACAGGGGAAGAAAAGGTGCTGCCTATCTTGTTTGCAATGATTAGTGGGGCATTCAGATGCATTGAAACGCTTTCAAACGTTTAAAAACATGCCAGATATTAGAATAAAACACTTTGCAGTGCCAATTACGAGTGTTTGGCCTAACATGAACTTGAAAATTAGAACAACAGCTTTATTGCATAGTATAGCTCTTGACATACTAACAATAATGTGGTATTTAACAATAGGTGCACCAATTGTCTATTCAAAATATGGAAACAGAAAAAAGATAGAATTTTTCTAGAGTATCAGTAAAGAAAACGAGCTTTCTACCAAGAAACTAAACCATCAGTAAAACAGAGAAAACTCAGTAAAAGTCATGTCAACATGAGGAAAATTTCACTAGTCTGTAAAGCATTTGTCCAATAAGAGCCGACTGAGTTAGCATAGAAAAATACTCATTTTTAAAAGTGATATAATTTTTTGGTTGAATTTAAAATATTGTGTTCATTTCTCTATTATAAATAGAAGGTTCAGTGGGTTAATCATCACCTAGCCTCACCAAGCACTTACACCACACCCACATTGAGACAACTCCTCCCCAGCCCACCTCCCCCTCTAGTGAGTGGTGTATATATTTGGTTGCATTGAAAATCCTCTACTCATTCCTCTCTTATAACTAAAGGGTCAACATAGGCTAGCAGCACCTGTACTCGCCTAAGTCATGCTCAAACACATGCACTTCTGATATCAACCATCCCTCATCCTCTATGACCTAACTCCCATATTCTTCAATCCCTCACGTAGTGTCATGGTCTCCTCTCAATACCTCCTCCACCATGTATAACACCATCAAATTCAACAGTACAAATTACCTCTAGTGATGGCCTCTCACTTTATATTTGACACCTTACAACAAACTCCAACACATTTACACCTACAGAGTACAAAGGAACTAATCATTTTAATGCCACCCTACCATTATTGATCCAACTATTTGCAAGAAGTAGACAAAAGAATTTCATGTTGCCAAATTTATCTCTACTCTTTATCCTTCCATATAGTGCGTGTAATCTCAATTAATGGCAAACCATAATATTCCTAACCTTATGACCATTATCTCGTAGGTTCTTCAAATCACTAAGCTCTCAACTCCTCAACCTCCAACTCATGAATAATCTACATAGGCAATTGGTTCCAAGGATGACTAGGACAGTCATGGATATGGTTGCTACTGTGACAATACTACTTTTTCTCCCTAGCTTCATTGAAAAAAGGCATCTTCCCAAATGTTGATGGAAAAAATTCAATTATCCTTCAACTGCCCAATATTCTCTAACAACCAGTCCAACCCTAACAGCCTCCTCTTGATCTATCATTATCTCTTAACAAGGCTACGGTCAACTGCTTAAATAATCTCAAACATCACACTCAATCTCTTACATTGCCTTTTCCTTCAGATCTATTGCAACTGTCTTTATTTGTATGTCATGAGTTTTAGGTTCAGATGTCGCATTTTATATGATAGGTAACCATCAGCTATTTTCTCCCACCAAATGTCTTCTCTATTCTCTGTCATTATTATTAATAATTCTACCTCTCCATTTTCCAAATGACTTTACTCTTCCTTTTAAATTACCATCCCTTTCAAATAGTTTGTCCCACAATTTCCAATAAATTTATAACTTATTTACCGTCTTACTAAAAATAGTAAATTTTACTCTATCATTGCTTTTTTAGGATCTCAACTCAAAAGGGATTAGTGGAGTTGTAACTCACATAATCTACTACTTGACAGCTAATGTACCTTCTATCTTCTCATCCACTAATATTTTGCATCAAAAGTATTAGCAATTAGGTCATCCTCCTTCTCCAATAGATTTTAGGATTTTGTTCTTGTTTTCTCTACCATCTTTAAGTTTTATTATCATATATGTAAGTTAGGTAAGTACCATCATATGTCTTTTCCCTCTTCTACCACTAGTCATCCTAATGTTCCTTTTAAGTTGATCCACTCTAACATTCGAGTCCTAGTTTTATTCATGCTAACTTAGATTCTATTACTTTATCATTTCATTGATGATTAAGCAAGAGTTGTTCAAGTCTACATGCTCAAATGTTGATCAGAACTTTTCACTAATAACACTTTATAATTTATGCGGCCTATTTTTCGCATTTCTTCCTATGACCAAAGTATATATATATATATATATATATATATATATATATATATATATATATATATATATATATATATATATATATATATATATATATATATATATATATATATATATAATGGTGTTGTTGAATGCAAAAATTGTGATATGTTTAATGTTGTTAAGACAATCATTTTTCATATAAATGTCCTCAATCAATTTGAGAGGATGTGATCATGATAGTATGGTATCTCATGAAACATCCCCTCCACTCTCCTCAATAATCTTTTAACCCATCTCCACTTTTTATCCTATCCATAATACATTCCCTCCTACACCTAAGGCGTTTAGTAGTGTCTGGTTTGTTCATGATTTCAATCTCATGCTGACTTCCATATAGTCATCAAAGTAAGCCCACAAGACGACTGACCGCGACAAATGGCGCAAATCGAGGCCAAAATGCATTGAACGTCAATAATGGTCGAATCCTCCAATCGACGAACCAGCCGTCGTGATTTAACGCCGAAATTGATCGGAATATAAATATCACAATCTAACGAGCCAATCAAACGATCGAGATCAACGTCGACACATATCGGGAAGCTACGATGATGTCTGAACGACCTTCGTTCATGAAATTGATCGCGTCGTTAGATTCGAAACATCGAAAACTATCAAATCCGATCGCCCACGCTTAATGGACGAAGTTTGAAATGTCGAATGCAAGCTACAAGTAAATCAAGCGAAATACACTGGACATCGCCAAAATTAAACCAAATGACTTCCGATCGACAAACGGACTTCGCCATCGTGTTCAAAACGTCGAAACTGCTCATAATATAAATATTGCACAACTTGATGATCAAACGATCGAGTCGTCAACGCGTCTGCACGCATATCGATGTCAGGAGGTGCCGACGCAAACCAAACAACCTTCGTTCACGAATTTGATTACGTCATTAGCTTTGAAACGTCAAAATCTATCAGCACTATTCGCTCAATTGATGCCCGCACGAATGCCGGTCGAAAGAGACGCATTTTTTGAAATAAATCGACATTTTGAGTAAATTGACCCAATTTGACGACTTAAACTAAATGACAGTTGTAAACGGACCGCATCATTCGCGTTGAACATCTAATAACTGGATTGATTTATATTTTGATTACGTAATCGTATCAGCATAAAGTTCATATCAGGCTTAATTAAATGCTTAAGAAATTAAATTAAAATTTCTATTTAACCCAAATCAAGCTCTTCTTATCTATTTGGTTCTTCCTTTCTTTGCACGAAGTCCTCTTCACGCTGACCAGACTGAGAACCTTCCCCTTCACGAACCGACTGAGACGGAACACCTTCTCTTTTTCTCTCTGAAGAAAACCCACCTACAACGGTTTCCAACCACTCGCCAACTAATCCTTTCTTCCTCTTCAAAGACGCAGAGAAGGTTCTTCCTCCCTTGTTTTCTTTCTCCACTTTCCATTTCTTTATTCTTCCTCCACTTTATTCTTCTTCCTTCTTCTTCTTCTTTCTCTTCTTTCTTTCCCATTTTTTCCATTTCTTCCTCCAAACAGAAAATTACAGATTCTTCCTTCCCCTTTCTTCTTCTCCCTTCTTCCTCTTCTTTCTCTTCTTTCTTTTCCTTTTTTCTTCCATTTCTTCCGCCAAACCGAAATTTACAGATTCTTTTTCCTCACCGAATTTCTTTTTTTTTTCCCTCAATATTCGTTTCTTCCTACCAGCCGTGCGAGCCAAGTAAGAGCCAAGCCCCTCCATTCTTTTTCTCCCTCTACTTCTGTCATCCGAAATAGAAAGCAAGAATGCAAGGGATAATTTTTGGATGCGTGGAAATAATTATTGTGAATGTGAAAATATATCAGATCTCTTGTTTAAGACCGCTTAATGCCCCATGCATGCGAGAGAAATGAATGAAAATACATATAGATTCGTCTCTTTTGCGGTTCTAAGACCCCGCTTAATGCCGGCATGAAGGAAGTGGTGTGTGAAGACACCACTCTTATGTTCAATTGAACGCATCGAAAGCCAACATCCGGGAGATGTAACTCCCCTACCGAATGTCAGAAATTTTACAAAATTCTAGACTTAGAAAAAAAAGTGAAAAAGAAATGAATATATATATCAGCATTGTATTTCTCTTAAAAAACCCCGCTTAACGCATAGAATGCGTGTAAGAAGTTGTCGCATACTTACTACGCTCATTGAAGGTACTAAGAAAGTCAAACACTCGCAACCCCCTGCATGACGCAGAGGTCGATAAAATTGCATCAAATCTTTTGGCTTAGAAAAGAATGAGAGAACAAAATGAACCGGCTTAGGAATATTAGGCAAGGAAACCTAAAGTTAAATTTAAATTAAAAACAACAAACACTAAATCAAAGGAAATGCTTAAAGGAATTTTGAAAGAATAAAATACTTACTTTGAATGTAATTAGATCCTTCTCCCCTTTCAAACTCCAAAACACCTTAAGCAAACTATATGAAATGGAAGGCCCTCCATTAGCTCTTTATAGAAATGGAAAGAAGCAATGCGGGACCGATCTTTGTTTAAATTAAATATCACGGCGAGATTAGATGGGTAATTATCACAAGTAAAAATTGTATGAGATAATACTTTTCCCAGCAAGTATAACTTTCCATGGCTTAAATTGAAGCAGAACAACAAATGTAAATTCCCTGATAAAGTGAGTTCGCATTCTTGTAAATTCCTCAAAATTAAATAAATTGTGTTTGAAATTTGGGGAGATTAATACTAAACTCATAACGGATTTGCAATAAACTTAAAGTCAAATTTTCGAATAAACATAGAGCTTGATGTAGAGTTAAGGATGAATCTAAATTGAGTTTAATAACTCTTATATGAATATAGAGGTGACTATAATGCTAATTAATAAACATGAGTATGGCTAAAGCAATAAATATTGAAATTGATATAACTTATTAAGAGTGATTTGAATTGAATATAATCAAGGTAAGAGAATTGAAAAATTCAACAAATAAACTAAGTGCAAATTTTAATGTTTGAAAAGGCTGTGCAGGCTAAATTGAAATCTATTAAATATTAATCTGAAAAATCTAATACGATATTAGATCAATTTACAACATCTTCAATGCCACCGAACCTGCAATACTTAAATGCAAGCGGGCAGAAGGCACCATTTAAAAATTCAAAGTAAATATGTCATCTAACATATCGCATGCCGTCAGTGCTAACGATTTCAAATACACGATGGCTAATACGCCTAATGCTAGATTCAAGTTGCTTAAGGATGTTATACGGCCAAGTACCCGATTTAATCTGATTGTCCCAATTAACAAAACCTAAAAATCTATTATAAAAATTTCAAATCAAGAAAATATCTCGAAATCGATTCTATCGGATGAAGATCTAATCCTCTCAAGAACTAAACAGAAATGATGATCTAAAGCTCTTAAAATATTCAAATTAATCAATTTTTCAAATCAAATTAACTCAATTAAATATCAATCTAAAAAATTATTTAAATGAAACTCTATCATTAAAAGTTTTACGTATTGTCTCAGATTTAACGCAGTCAGAAAATGAATGCAGTAAAAAATTCAGCAGAAAAGATTACTTTATATACCTTGAGCTTTATTTAAAATTCACGACTTTCAGATTTTTTGTTCGTCGACAAAATATAATGCAGAATCACGCCAAGCCGCTGGTGGGCAGTTCTGCTGAACTACGGGCGGGCCGGTGGTACGGCGACGGGTATGAAGCAGCTACGACGGCATGAAGCGCTGATGGCGGCCATGGGTCTCTAATCAAGATCACTTTGATATCAGATGGAATCAGATTTTAATTCTAAATACACGAACCCAGATTTTACAGATTCAAATGCACTACATTCCAAATGCACGCTACCAAACAGCCCCTAAAGCAAAACTAAATCTCTCCACCTTCCACATTTCGAATTAAGAAAAACTCTAAATTTCACAAAAAATCAACGTCCAAATGCGCTCTACTACGTTGACTCTCAATCAATCTTCTACAATAAGAACGCGGTCGGTCCTCCGATTGCGCTACGGCTTAATCAGCCTCCAGACGATGAAGCTTTACCTGTAGTCCTCGATCGGTGATTTGATCGGCCGACTCCATTATATTACGACGTCAATTTAATTGTATTTCAGATGCTTCCCAATGTCTACCCCTTTGAGTTGTGAATCATAGTATTGATGAAGAAACAATCTATCGCCTAAGATAGACTTAAGATTGCCTCCTGAGACAAACACCACCCCGCCTACAGATTTCTTGGATGACATAACACATGCTTACTAATAAGGATCCTTCGTGTGGCCCACTACCTCCTCGACTAAGTATTGTGACATGAGCCGGACATGATAAACCACGAGATCTGGGACGGCACGCCATCATTCCCCAACCATCCGCATTAAGTTTAAATGATAAATTTCATAATCTTAAATTCTAAAACTCCATATGTCGCTATTATACTGAGGCATCTAACGACTAAATTTTAATCAAAGTTCTCTCACTTATTGAGAGGTAATTAACTATGCGCTCATACTATAAAACCCTAACCGATCTAAAGTTCAAAACGGTAAATCTCTAGGTTGTAATAACTGGAAATCAGAAAAAAAAAAAAAAAAGTAAACAAAAATAAATAAAAATATAAAATCCAAACGCAGCGACTGATGGCCGTGGATTGGAAAAGTCAAAAAAGGAGAAGGCTCAGTTTCGTTCTATCAAAACAAAACTCCCAAAAGCACATGAGAGAGAGAGAGAGCGCGAGAGCGAGAGAGAGAGAGAGAGAAGAGAGAGAGAGGAAGGGTCGAGAGGAGGAGGCGTGCCCTAGCCGAGCCATCGAATCTCACCTGCGGCGCGTGAGCCTCTCGTGCAATGACCGAGGGAGAAGAAGGAGATCAAGAGCCTTCCGTGCAGTAATGACCGAGAGAGAGGAAGGAGAAGGGAGACGTGATAATAACGAGAGCCCCACGAAAGCGAGAGAAGCCGAGATGCGCGGCCGCCGGGACGAGCGGAGGATCTTAGGGCAAACCGAGAGGTAATTCTACTTTCATTTGATTTTTTTTATAAAGAAAATGTATTTATATCATAAAAGGAAATGCATTTATATTATATAGGTTTCAATTTTAAAAAGAAATGAAAACTTAAATATCCATTTTACCATACAAATGTTTACATAATTATTTCAATATACAATATATATTTTAATTCTATTAAAGGTTATGTAAATAAATCATAAATATGTTATATAAATATGTTGAAAGATTTATGAGAATAACTAAATTAAAAACCTATAAATGAAATGCTAGAATTGAAGCATATGAATTAAATGGATGTACTAAAAATATGATTAATTCTACGAATAGATGTAGAGCATAATTCTACCTTTACTTGAATATAATACAAATCAAACTTAATTATTTAAACATATTTATAGAAAATGAAAATGATTACATACATATTAAGTAGGATCATAATCTAAATTTAAGAAATGAATAAAGTGAAATTGATAATTGATAAAAAATTTAATAAATTAAAGTATTTTAGATAAATATCGATCATTTAAATAAGAATGATAAAATGTAAAAAATTTAACGCCTAATTAACTACTAATTATGAATATTATCATAAGAGATGTAGTTATGTTTCAATATATATGAGTATTGATTTAATAAATGTTTTAATCATGAATTGAAAAGATTAAAGGAAGGAGATTCATGAAATTGTAAATTAAAGTTTTAATTACGTTTCTTAAATTTATGATAAAGTTTATTTATTTTCCTGATGAACGATTTATACATGATTATGACTTTTTTCAAGATCAGAATTGATTTATTTTCCTATTTTTTCAAATAATAATAATAATCATAGATCATATCATTATTTCATTCATTTTATAAAGTTAAATAATTTTGTTAGTTATGAATTAATATAATAGATAAATCAGATGCTTAATATATACATTTTTAAGTTCACCCCCGAATTTAACGATCCGCATAACGAAAAAGGCCAATGGAAGTGGGAAATGATAATGACTATTTATCCTTTGGATGAGTTTTAGTAAAAGTTTTCTTTTGATAAAGGTTTAGACGGTGACTCCTAAAATAGTTGATAAATGTAAAAATAAAGTTCATAAGAAATGTTCATTTGTACATATCTCCTATATGTTTGATTATTTGAATTTCTTTTATGTATACGTTATAACAAAATATACATACTGGTTCTACTTTCGTTACTATATAAAAAAGATAATCAATTCCAATCAATTTTATTCAATTTATTTTTTTAGGGATAAAGGCTTGTTGTTAGTTGTTTATTTTTTCGATAATCATCCCAACTGGATAGAAGGAGGTTATACATGCAAAAGAGACTTTAAGGAGATAGATTTATGCTTATATTGATTTATGTTTAAATTATATTTCATATTAATTTTGAGATATATGTGTTGACAATCTAAAATTTGTGGATCAGAAGGCCTTATACGATGAGATTTTATTTAAGATTGAAAATGTTAGAAAGTTTTCTTATCCGTCAATCGCATTCCCGCCTAATATTCCAAACTCCTCGGACATGTAATGTCTTATCGCTATTCCATCTCAAAATTACACCATTACACTTAAACCATACTCTCTTCAAGTTCAATTGTCGAGAGGTCAGTGGCGAATTTTCAGAGCTCACATCTCACAACAAGGCTTTTACTTATGTCATTCTATATATATATTCTAGCACTCAAATTATATAAACCAATCCTTTTTTTTCCTCACTCCATATCTATATCCTTATTAACATCATATTGCATGAGGTTAGTTCAACATGCCTTGACAACCATCAAAATTGCATAATCATTGCCCATTTCACAAAATAGATCATGGCAGTAAATCTAGAGCGTCAAAACTACCTAGAGAAGATCCTTAAGCAGTGGTCCTTCGTCCCCATTGATGTGAGGTTGTATGATCTTGTTTTATAAATTAGAAGAAAGAACTAAAATCTAATACTCTCACTGTCACAATCCTTCACTTGAGTCAATCTCATGTGACTCTAGTTTTCTCTCTCAAAAACTCAAGCTTGCCTGAACTCACTTTCTTGTTCCCTCCATCAAGCAATGCCAACGAGCTCCTCCTTTTGTGCAGCTCCCAACTCCTTCAAATTGTCATCCTATCTCACTACCGCCTTTTCACTCGCACAACCTCAGCAACAATTAACAACTACCATCAAGCTCCACTATCAACTTCAATGATAGCTTCTGGTATCATATCTCAGACCACCTCCAACAACGATCTCCAAATTGTAATCACCCACCGACCTTTCAATTCACGATCAAGCTCAACAACCCTTGCTTCACTAACCTCAACATCAACAACCATCCAAAACTTGACTTCAACTTAAAGGTGTCAAATCAGGTTGATTTGGATCTAACCTACAATTGAACCAATCCAAAAATGCTTGACCCGAATGCAGCTTATTTATTTTATAGGTCAGAATATTTCACCTAAACCTAACTTGACTTGAACACACATAATCAGAACCTAACTCGGCTAAATAATTTTATTACATGGATTATGTGATTCTTTTAAATCAATATGATTGTTGGCTACCGAAAAGATAATAATAATAAAAATAATAATAATAATAATAATAATAAAGATGAGGAAATTGAAACCTTAACCACTCCCGCCAACACCCATTCCCATCAGTGATAACCGCCCGAATGGAAGAGTAGGAGCAATTAAGAAATCAATTCTTATCATAAAGGAGGGGGCCACTCACTTCACTCTCTCTAGACACTTCACACTCCCCTCTACTTCGCAGTCTCTCCAATCACCGCCATTCAATTGGCCGTGCTCTCCTCTCGCACGAAGAGTCTCCTTCTCTCGTGAGACAATTAAAACCAAGCTCTCGCCGATTTCAAATAAAATTTAAAATGAAAGTTTTTTTATATAATCAATTCATTGCCCCACAGGAAATTTATGAAAACCTCCACTATTAATCTTAGATTTGGTGCAAGATAATAATCCTCCCTCCGTCAATCTTGGAGCCGGAACAAGGGAGAAGAACACGATCACGTTAATTACAAAATATTAGCCATTGTCAAGGAAAAACTCTATCAAAATTAAAATTAACATGAAATTTAGATCATTGAATTACAAGTTTTAAAATTTTTGCAAGCCTCCACCGTTAAACTTGAAATCTAAAGCTGACCCTTGATGTAATCCAACTGAAATAGGAAAATATTTTGTCAATCCTCCTTGTGTTTGGACACAAGTAACATCTCTAGTATACATATCCTTAATGACTTGAATATAACCAATATTAACTCATTTCTTTTCTAAAACTCTCCAAAGAACATCTCTTGAAACTTTATCATAAGCATTCTCTAAATCAATAAATATCATATGTAGATCCTCCTTACTTTCTCTATACTTCTCCATCAAACCTCTTAACAAATGTATAGCATCCATAGTAGATCTATCTAGCATGAAACTAAACTAATTATGAGGAACTTTTGTATCACATCTTAACCTATGATCAATTACTCCCATAATTTTAATGTATGATACATTAACTTAATTCCTCTATAATTTGCACACTCTTGTGCATCACCTTTATTCTTAAATATAGGAACCAACAAACTCTTTCTTCACTCATCTAACATCTTTTTTTGTAAGCCAAGAAATTCCTTGATCTCAAAAACATTTCCACACTTTTATTGAAATATCATCAGGTTCTACTGTTTTTCTACATTTCATTTTCTTTAAAGCTTCTCTAACTTCAAATTTATTAATACGACGATAAAAATAAAATTCTCTATTTTTATTTAGGGTATTAAGGTGCTAAAATCAATCGTATTTTCAGATCTTTCATTAAAAAGTTTATCAAAATACCTCATCTACTTATTTTCAATATCCTTTTCTAAAATAAGCATTTTATAATTTTCATCCTTAATACATCTCACTTGAACTAGATCTTTACTTCTCCAATCCCTTTGGTTAGCTAACTTATACATACATCTTTCACCTTTTTTGGTATCCAATATATTGTATAAATCACTAAAATCTAAAATTTTTACATCAAATATTATTTTCTTAAAATCTTTATGAATCATTTTATATCTTTCCCAATTCTCCAAGTTTTTACATCTAAATCAAGTTTTATAACAAACTTCTTATTTTTTATCTTTTCTTGTACATTCTGACTACGCCACCAACTATTTTTATTAACAGAAATTTTTCTTTTTGATTCTCCAAGCACATTTTTTGTAACTTACTTAATTTCACTTGCTACTTTTTTCCACATAGCATTAGCTTCTTTATGAACATTAAGCCGTCATTTTGTCAAAAAAAAAATAATTAACTTGAAATTAAATTATTTAAAATTAAATAAATCAAAGGTTTGAAATTCAAAGAACCACGTCCGTTGATCTTGGATTCCACCGAAAAATTTGCGAAGCCTCCACCAACGATTTTGAGTCCAGTGTGAAATGAAATTACCTCACCATCGATCATATATCTGGGGCAAAGGAGGAAAAATTTCATGAAATATAACACTATTATATTGCCATGCTACCAAAATTTTGTTGAAATTATTGGACTTAAAATTTAAATAAAATGAGAAAGACAGAACTCTATAATGCGACAAAAAAAATCATTAGACATTAAATTATGAAATGCAAACACTTGACATCTATTACCCTCATGGTAGAATGACGAAGTTTAAATTGAGGATTTAAGATGATTGGCTCCTTAACGAAAACTAACTTATTAATAATATGAATTAATTCATTGCCTTGACAAACTCACTCGAGCAACAAATTATATAGAATAACTGTTAATCACTCAATAGAGTTCGATAATCATCAATTATTCGAATAATTAAACATAATATGTCCAAGAAATTTAAATGCAACCTAATCATTTGATAAAGAAATTAAATAACCTAAGAATCTTATGTTGTCTTGACAACAAAGAAATTACATAATTAATCTAGCCCTCCAATAGATGTAAGCCCAAATTATATTTATAAAGACGGTTTAATATTGAACATTAGCATTCTAGTAGGCATAAGTCCAATATATGTTCACAAAATAAATTACATTTAATTTGGCATCCTAATGAATATAAGTCCAATCACTTGTTTGTCATACAAACTTCACTAAAATTATGACATTCTAATGGATGTAAGTGTAATATAATCTAGCATTCCAAAGGGATGTAAGTCCAACCTAAACCTGACATTCCAATGGATGTAAGCTCAGTCACTTATTCACAATGCAAACACCAATCAATAATATGGCATTCTAAAGGAATATAAATCTAATCTACTGGCTTTCCCATGGATGTAAGCACTAGAGTTTGTTTATAAAATAGACATTAATCAACACTTAACAATGGCATTCCAAACGGATGTAAGCCCATCATAGTTGAATCCAATCTAAATTATAGCCTTACATAGGGATGTAAGTCCAATCCAGTATAGCATTCATAAGGGATGTATATCTAGTCACTTATTCATCATGCGAACTTCTCTAAAATTTAATGGCATTCTAATAGATGGACGTTCAATCTATGTTTACCATGCAAACATCATATCATTAAAATTGACATTTTAATGGATGTAAGCTCAATATTTGTCTACAAAGCAGACTTAAGTCATACAATTATAGATGTAAGTCTAATCCAATCTAGCATTCCAAAGAAATGTAAATCCAATCACTTGTTCGTCATGCATACTTCCCTAAAATTTAATAGTATTCTAATAGATGTATGTCTAATCTATATTTGTCATGCAAACATCGCATCATTAAAATTGGCATTTCAATGGATGTAATTCCAATGTTTGTCTACAAAATAGGCTTCAGTCATACAATGTCATTTCAAAGGGATGTAAGTCAAATCTACTAGCATTTCAATTGATATAAGCCGAAACATTTGTTCACCATGCGAACTTCACTAAAATTTAATGGCATTCTAATATATGTAGGTCGAATCTATATTCATCATGCAGACATCACATCCATTGGAATGCCAGACGTTTGTCTGCAAAGCAGACTTAAGTCATACAATTATGGCATTCCAATGGATGTAAGTCCAGTCTATCACCACTTATTCACCATGCAAACTCCACCAAATCTAGCATCCCAGTGGATGTAAGCCCAATCATTTATTCACCATGCAAACTTCTTTAAAATTATGACATTCCAATTGATGTAAGCCCTACGTACGTCTACTTCATAAAATTTAATTATTGGATAGACATATAAGTTAAGCTTAGCTTAAATAATTCAAAAAATACTTGCACAATAAAACTTATACTATGACTCTAGTCTACTCAAGATCTTTGAGACGAGACAACCCATAGCTGCTAATCAAACTCCTTGAACATTACGACTAATAGCCCTCTAATGTTGGTAGACTAAAATAATAGTAATCCTAGGATACGAAATCATGTGATCTTGATAGAGATCACCTCTCCTTTACCCCAAATAGTCAACCACACTACACCACTAAACATCGATTTATACTAAAGATCTATATTTATTTCCGACCTTAATCGAGAGTGCTCTTCTATAGCGTTAAGAGAAGTAATTAACTATGAATACTTGCGTTCATATAAAATAAAACTCATATCGAAATAAACCCTAACATAATGTTGGGGAAAATCTGGTTGAATATAAATCAATTTGCCTCATGAATAACGAACTCCCTAACATTTTAAAGATGATAGATTTCAAAGATATTTTTTCCATGAGCGATGAACCACTCCACCACTATATCTTCTACAACAAAAATTACACTCCATGTATTTTGTTTTAGATCTACTCAAAAAAAAGTCTTTAAACTCTAAGGTTGACCTCCATAATTCAATTTTTTTCTTGAACACCATCTTTAGTCTTATCAACAAGAACAATATCATCAGCAAAAAGCATACACCATGATACATCCTCTTGTAAATGTCTAGTATGAACATTCATAACTAAAGCAAAAAAATAAGTAACCGAATTGAGATAAGAAAATACTTGGCCAAGCTTCCTTGTGTTTGAATACAAGTGATAGCTCCAGTATACATATCCTTAATGACTTGAATATAATGAATATTAACTCCCTTATTTTCAAGAACTCTCCAGAGCACTTCTCTTGGAACTTTATCATATGATTTCTCTAAATCAACATATAGCATATGTATATCCACCTTACTCTCTATACTTTTCCATCAAACCTCTCAACAAATGTATAGCATCCCTAGTAGACCTACTTAGCATAAATCCAAACTAATTTTGAAAAACTTTTATATCATGTCGTAATCTATACTCAATTACTCTCTTCCATAATTTTAATGTATGATACATTAACTTAATTCTTCTATAATTTGCACACTCTTATGCATCACATTTATTCTTAAAAATAAAAACCAATAAACTCTTTCTCCTCTCACTTGGCATCTTTTTAGTCTTTAAAATAATATTAAAAAGAGTAGTAATAAAAAAAATCATTGATCTCTTAAGCATTTTTACACTTCTATTAGAACATAATCAAGTCTTACTTTTTCACATTTCATTTTCTTTAAGACCTCTGCAACCTCAACTTTACTAATACGATGATAAAAATAAAAATCTTTATTTTTATTTAGGATACTGAGATCGCTAAAATCAATCATATTCTTATAACATTTATTGTAAAGTTTATCAAAATATCTCATCCACCTATGTTAAATATCCTCTTCTGAAAAAATACTTTATAATTTTTATCCTTAATGCATTTCACTTAAACTAAATCTTTACTTCTATCTATTTGCTTCACTAACTTATATATACATCTTTCACATCTCTAGTATCTAATCTATTACATAAATCACTAAATGTTGAATTTTTTGTATCACAAGTTATTTTCTTAGAATCCCTACAGCCCACTCTATATCTTTCTCAATGTTTTGAGCTTTTACATCTAAACCAATTTTTATAATAAATTTTTTTACTTTTTATCTTTTTTTTGTACATTTTAACTCTGCTACCAACTATTTTAATTAATAAAAGTATTTTCTTTTGATTCTCCAAGCATATTTTTTGTAACTTAATTTCACTTACTATTTTTTTCTCATATAACTAAAATTAGCTTCCTCATGAACATCTCAAATTCTAAGATCATATAGATTACTCTTAAAAATTACATTAGTAGCGTTCTTTAAATAATCTCATATGATCCTTGAGCAATGCATCGATTAATTTTTCATCTTCCTACTATTTATCATAAAATCCAAAACTAATAGTTGATGATGGGTGATTAAACTTTCACTTGAAATAATCTTACAATTTTTACAATCTAAACAATTTATTTATTTATTAAAAATAATCAATTTATATTTTATAAAGTCCATTCTTATAAGTGATATATGCACCTCTCTTTTCTTAAATAAAATATTAGTAATTACAAATTATAAGGTAAAGCAAAATAAAAAATAATTTTACCTTCTTCATTAGTCTCATACTTATAGCCATCATGAATGCTTTTAAAATCTTCTACCACTCTATCAACATGTCTATTTAAATCTTCTCTAATAATATTCTTTCTTCAAAAGATGTCTTTCATATTACTTATTGTAAAACATTTAAAAAAAAATTTAGCATACATCCAAACCTACTTTAAGAGTATAAACACTTATAATTTTAATAATCTTAGTATCAACAAAAATCTTTAAAGTTATAATTCTATCTCCAATTCTACTAATTGTCATAACATTATCATTCAAACTCTTATATAAAATTATACATACTCTATTTCTAGTACGACTCCTATTAGAATACCAAAATTTAAAATCTAAACTATCAATCTCATTTGTCTTCTCCTTAATAGATTTAAATTTTTAAATACATAAAATATTTATCTTCTTCGGAACCATAATATCTATTAAAAAAAAATAACATATAATTTCCAATGATTTGAATTAAAATTATGCACAATCATTTTAACCTCTATTACACTCACATTACAACAACAACAACAACAAGCCTTTATCCTATGTGTGGGATCATGAATCCTTCTCATTGTAGTAATATGTGTCAAATTTTCATTTAAATCAAGATATCTAAGATCATTTTTATACATCTTAACCAAGTCTTTTGGGTCTACCTCTACCTTTCTTAACCTAAAATCTAATGCATCTACTCTCTTAATCATCATGACGCTTTATGTGGCCAAACCATCTAAAGCGACTCTCCCTAATCTTATTTACCACTGGGCTACTCCAACTTTTTCCCATATACTCATTTTGCATTCTATATCTAAGAGTAAAGCCACTCATCCACGAGCATCATCATCATCTATGACACTTAACTTAGTCTTATGCTTCTTTTTTTGTTCATTCTGCACATAAATCATTGCAAGTCTTACCACTATCTTATAATTTTTTTCCTTAAGTTTAAGCGATTTTCCTATCACAACAAAGCCGGTATTCCTCCACTTCAACCATCCAACTTGAATTCTACTAATAACACCTCCATCTATTTCACCATCATTTTGAATAATAGAGCCTCGATATCCGAATCGCTCACTTCTTTTAATGACTTGTTCACTCAATGTCACAACACTGCTACTAGAACTTTTACAACTACAATTACACTCCATATATTCAATTTTAGATCTACTTAAACTAAAATCTTTAGACTCTATGGTTGACCTCCATAATTCAAGTTTCTCTTGAACTCCCTCTCTAGTCTTATCAACAAGAAGAATGTCATCAGCAAAAAACATACACCAAGGTACATCTTCCTGTAAATGTCTAGTAAGAACATCCATAACGAAAGCAAAAAAATAAGGGCTTAAAGCTTATCCTTGATGTAATCCAACTAAAATAGGAAAATATTTTGTCAATCCTCCTTGTGTTTGGATACAAGTAACAGCTCTAGTATACATATCCTTAAACATATATATATTAACTCTTTTCTTTCTAGAACTCTTCAAAGAACATCTCTTGAAACTTTATCATAAGCTTTCTCTAAATCAACAAATATCATATGTAGATCCTCCTTACTTTCTCTTACTCTATCAAACCTCTTAACAAATGTATAACACCCATAGTAGATCTTTGGCATGATTGTGAGAAACTTTTTGTATCACATCAATTACTCTCTCGTAATTATAATGTATGTCACATTAACTTAATTCCTATAATTTGCACACTCTTGTGCATCACCTTATTCTTAAATATAGAACCAACAAACTCTTTCTCCACTCATCCGACATCTTTTAGTCTTTAAAATAATATTAAAAGATTTGTAAGTCAAAATTCGTTGATCTCCTAAACATTTATATACTTATTGGAATATCGTGGTCCTCTTGTTTTTCATTTCATTTTCTTTAAAACTTCACTTCAAAATTAATATCGGTGATAAAATAAAATTCTATTTTTTTTTTAGGGTATTAAGGTTGTTAAAATCAATCAGTATTTTCTTTATTGAAAAGTTTATCAAAATACCTCATCCATTTTATTTTTCCTTTCTAAAAAAAATATTTTATGATTTTCATCATTAATACACTCAACTTGGAGATCTTTCTTCATATCTCTTTCGTTAATTTGCTTGATACATACATCTTTCACCTTCTTTGGTATTCAATTTATTGTATAAATTAGTAAAAGCTAAATTTTTTGCATCATATATTGCTTTCTTAAAATCTCTATTGGTCATTTTATATATTTCTCAAATCTCGGAGTTTTTACATCTAAACTAAATTTTATAACAATGGTTCTTATTTTTTATCTTTTTTTACACATTATGACTCCACCACCAACTATTTTTATTAAAACAAACTTTTCTTTTGATTTTCTAAGCACATTTTTTGCAACTTGCTTAATTTCACTTGTTATTTTTTTTCACATAACATTAGCTTCCTTATGAACATCTCAAATTCTAAGCTCTTGTAACTTGCTTTTAAAAATATTTTTATTAGTATTCTTTAAGTATCACATCTAATCCTGGACGATAATTAGATTTATTTTTAAATGCTTCTGATCTTTTCGTCTTAAAATCTAACGGTCGATGTTAGATGCTTAAATTTTCACTCAAAATGGCTTCTGATATTTACAATTTAAGCGATCTATTTTTTTATCGGAAAATAATCAATCGTATTTTCTTAGATCCATTTTATAAGTAATAATATTATATCTCTTTCTTAAATAAAGTGTGCATTTATAAAATAAGTAAAATTTAAGAGTAAAATCTAATATAGTCTCACGTTCTTCGTTAATTCACCGAATCCAAAGTTATCGTGAGATCTTTAAAATCTTACTGCAATCTGCGGCGGTAAGTTTAAATCTCTTCCAATAAATATTTTTTCTTCAAGAGGTATCTTTTGTATTAATCCCTCTAATTTATTCCAAATTTTTTCTTTTAAGCATACATCCAAACTTACTTAAGGAGCATAAACACTTATAATATTGATAATATTAATATCAACAATAATCTTTAAAGCTATAATTCTATCTCAAAATCTATTAATATTTATAACATTATCCTTCAAACTTTTATCTATAATCACACCTACGATATTTCTAATTCGACTTCTACCTAAATACCAAAGTTTAAAACATAAACTATCAATCTCCTTGACCTTCTCCCCAACCCATTTAATTTCTTGAATACATAAACTATTTATCTTCCTATAAACCATAATATCTATTAATTTCATTAATTTACCTGTAAGAGTACCTGTATTCCAAATTCCTAATATAATTCTAATTTCATGGACTAACTTTTTTGCCCGTATCCGTCCATAATGTGGGAACCCTTATTTAACACTACACCCGAAGCCAATGCAGAGTTTTGACACTTTTCATCAGATTCTGCCATACGGTATCGCTTCCAAAGGAAGCCCTAGATAACCTAATTCCATGGACTAACTTATTTGCCCACATCTGCATAATGGAACCTCGCTTATTTAACACCGCACCCATGCGCCAACGCAAAGAACTCAGATACTTTTTCATCAGATGAAGGCCATACAAAGACGCCCTTTCAAGGAACGCTCTAGCATTAACACAATGTTTTAAAGGATTCATATCATGATTGTTTCAACAAGTTTTACGCTGGCTGTTGACTGTTTATCGCAACCCTCCACTTTTCACATCCAGGCTTAGGACCAGCAAAGGTAGTGTTAAATAAGCAAAATCTAAAAGTGAGGATTTAAGATAATTAGTTCCCTAAATAAAATTAACTCATTAATAAATTGGGAATTCATTCATTGGCGTGACATTCACTCGTACGATAAATTTTATAGAACTAATTGTCAATCACTCAATGAAGTTTGATGATCATCAATTATTCAAATAATCGAACATAATGTGTCATTTAATAAAGAAATTAAATAACCTAAGAATCTTAGGTTGTCTTGATCATAAAAAATTTACAAAGTTAATCTAGCCCTCCAATGGATGTAATCCCAAATTTCATCTATAAAATGGTTGTCATATTGAACATCAGCCTTCTAGTAGGTATGAGTCTAACCTATGTTTGTAAGACGAACTCAACTTACAACACTAACATTTTGATAGATGTAAACCCAAGTTATTTTTACAAGACACTTATCAACACTTAACATGACTTTCCAATAGACATAAGTCTAGTCTAATGTCTGTAAAACAGACTTCATTTCTAATTAGATTTTCAAATAGAAGTCTAATTCATATTTTCTAGGTGTACTTCACATATTACAACCAATGGCATTCCAATGGATGTAAGCCCAATTCATTCCGCAAGGTGGACTTCACTCAATTCAAATATGGCATTCCAAAGAATGTAAGCTCAGTTATTTGTCTGCAATACCCCATATTTAGTCCAAACATTCCAATAATTGTAAGATTAATTTATATTCATAAAAAATGAAATTCATATCAACAACATGGCTTTCCAATGGGTGTAAGTTCATTCATTATCTGCAAAACAGACCTCATTTATGATTAGACTTTCAAAGAGATATAAGTCTAATTCATATCTGCAAGATGGACTTCATATTAAGTCTAAATCGCAAGTTAAGTATCGGCATTCTAAAAGGATCTAAGTCCAAAATGAATTCATAAAATGAATCACACAAAAATGGCATTACTAATGAATGTAAGCCCAATGTATGCCTACAAGACACATCAATCACATTATAAATGGCATTCCAATAGATGTAAGCACAATGTGTCTACAGGACAGACTACACTCATAAATGCATGGCTTTACAATGGATATAATCCCAATTTATGTCTACAATGCAGATTTCATTTAGTAATGACTCAATCTAACCCATAAAATTGAATTATTGGATAGACTTACTAGTAAAGTTTAGCTTAAATAATTCAATAAAAATTTGCACAATAAAACATACATAACAACTCTAGTCTGTTTGACATTCTTGAGATAAGGCAACCTATGGTTACTAATCAGGTTCTCTGGATATTACAACTAATAGCCCTTTAATGTCAGTAGATTGGAATAATAGTAGTCTTGAGATGATGGAACCATGGACTTTGATTGGAACTACTCTCATTTAGGCCAAACACCTATCCACGTCATGCCACTAAGCATTAATTTACACTGGAGATTAATGCTTATTCCCAATCTTAATCGAGAGTGCCTGATCACTGAGAAAAAACACCTTTAAAAATCTATCTTATAGGATATTAGGGAGTTCATTTTTCATGAGGAGATTGATTTATATTTAACCAGATTTACCCTAACATTATATTAGTGTTAGAGTATATTTAGATCTGGGTTATATTTTTTGTGAACGCGAGCATTCATAATTAATTATCCCTCTTACGGCAATATCAGAGCACTCTCGATTAAGGTTGAAAATAAACATAAATTCTGATATAAATCGGTGTCTAGTGGTGTGGTGTGGATGGAGAGTAGTCTCGATCAAGACCCCATGATTTCGTCGTCCCGAGACTACCGTTATTCCAGTATACCAACATTAGAGGAATATTAGTCATAATGTTCAGGGAGCCTGATTAGCAGCCATGGGTTGCCTCGTCTCAGATATCTCAAGTAGACTAGAGTTGTTGAGTATGTGATATTGTGCATTTGTTTATTGAATTATTTAGGCTAAACTTAATTTATAAGTCTATCCAATAATTCAATTTTATAAAGTCTGCATTGTAGACGTACTTAAAGCTTACATCTATAGGAATGTCATTATTTGAGTGATTAAGAAGTTCGCATGGCGAACAAGTGATTAAGCTTACACCCATTTGATTTAAATGAAGTTCGCATAGCGAACGAGAGATTGGACATATATCCCTTTAGAATGCCAATGTTTTATATATGGTGTTCACTTTGCGAACAAAGGCTGAGCTTACATTCATTGTTGCTGAATTAGGATATGTTTGTATGAAAAATATAAATTGGACTTACATCTATTAGAATGCATTATGAATTGATGTTCGCATTGCGAACAAATAACTGGACTTACATCCCTTTGGAATGCTATATTGAATTAGGCTCTGTTTGCATAACAAACATAAATTAGACTTACATCTATTAGAATATCCTATGAATTGAGGTTCGCATTGTGAACTAGTAATTGGACTTACGTCCCTTTGGAATGCCATATTTTAAAAAAGTTCGCATAGCGAATTAGTGGTTAGGCATACATCCATTGGAATATCATTGTTTGGATTGGTATTCGTATTGCGAATAAATAGATGACTGGGAATGCCATTATTATAATGTGGGATTGAAACAATTTTAATATTGCTAGATCATTTGATGATTTTAATGGATAATCATATTACATTTAACTCCACCCCTTTTTTATTGTGTTCAATCAATCGAATAATTGATAACTATTTAATTTTCGCGAATAATTGGCAACTTGATTTCGTGTAAAAATCTAAGTTCAATAAATTCTACGAAATTTCAAGAGCAAAACAGCTTAGCAATAATATATTCACAAAATTTAGTACGATGCGCACTCTTATCCCTTACTCTGGATCCAAGATCGACGGAGGGAGAATTTTCATCTTGCATCAAATCCAAGATCGACGGCAAGGTCTTCATAAAAATCCTGGATTGGATCCAAGATCAACGAACACAGATCTTAAATTTTTTGGATTTGTAATTTATTTTATTTTTCAAAAAATTTAAATTTTAGTTTAATTATTTTTATCTTTTTTTAATAAAATGAAGGTTTATTGGCATTGCATTTTTATGAAATTGTGCACCCGCACCTTTTCCCTTGCTCCGGATCCAAGATTGATGAAAGAAGGATTTCATCTCGTATCGAATCTAAGATTGACGGCGGAGGCTTTCGATTTAACTTGTAGATTAAGGAATTACTTATATTTTTTTTTCATTTTACTTGAAATCAACGATTCAAAGATCATTTTCTTGGCTATTGGGCATTGTTGCCTTTACTCACTTTTAACTTAGACTTATGAGGAAGGGGTAATTTGGGGATTTTTTTTTTTCTCCTAAAATAGCAGATGGAGATTTCAGCTAGGGAAAGGCACAAGATCAAGGGGGGAACGGCTCGGCTATAGTGCTTCTCACGAGAGGAGGCGATGGCTGTAGCTAGGAACAACAGCCAAGGATGGTTAGGGCTTGCTCAAGCAATATAAGGAGATTGGCTAGAGCTTCTCATGCTCAAGCAAGGGGGTCGGTTAGGGATTTTCTATAGCCGAGGCTTGGGCCCCTATTTGGCCGAGAGGTTCGGCCTACTCTCTCGCGTGGTGGTGGCTAAGGTGTGACAAGGGGACGATGACGGCTTCACCTTCACGTAACGAGGGGAAAATGACAGCTAGGGCTTGGCTTTGATATGGGAGTGGGTGGGTATGCGAGGTAAGTTTCATATGTGTTCCGAGAGCTTCGACCAACTCCCTCTTTCCTTTCTTATAGATGCTTGCCCTATAATCATTCTTGCTCCTCTCCCATGTAGTTTCAATAACCATTTTCGTTCTCTCTCTCTCTCTCTCTCTCTCTCTCTCTTGATTTTTTCAATTGTTAATAGTGCCCTCTTACTGTGGCAAGAAGGGTAATTAACTATTGATACTTGCCTCCATAGAAAGTATAACACAGATCTAAATAAATCTTAACATAAGTTTACAAGAAATCAGGTTGAATATAAATCAATCTTCCTCACAAAGAATAGACTGCCTAACATCCCAAAAATGGCGAAGATTTCTAAGTACTTTTCTTGAGCGATCAACCTGAAACAAATATTTATATCCAATTTTAATCAAAAGTGCTCTCCAATTGCGGTAAAAGGGGTATTAACTATGGATGTTTGTATTCATAGAAAGTAGGACCCAGATCTAAATAAACCCTAAGTTAAATGTTAGGGGAAATCTAGTTTTTTTGTAAAAAAAATTAAATATGCCTTATGAAGAACAAACTCCAAATATTTTAGAAATGGAGATCGATCATTTTTCCTGAACAATCATCCAATGACAACATATAATTATATACTAAGACAATCATTATGTAATCTACATTATCAACAACTCAACCATGAAAATCAAGCTTATTAAAGTTGATTATAATTTCATTCCAAATATTGTGCTTTCTAAATAAATTATCACTCCCCATATCTATGTTTTAGAAGTAGTGGTCGATATTTTGAAAATGTTTTAGATTCTTTGTTTTCTCTCGGTTATCTAAGAAGTTGGACCTAAATAACATATATGCTCCAATTTATAAAGAGTGTCAACATAAGAAAATATTAAGCTAGGAAAGTTCTTTATATTTAATGAATGGGGTACTTTTATTTGGTTGTACCTTAGAGTAGCCTAATCATTTAATAAAGGTGACCTCTAGTGAAGAAGATGCATAATAAAGAATTTTTCCTTATAACAAACAAAAAATTGATACCTAAATCACCAACTAAAAGGATTAAAAAATATATATTGATTGTAACACAATAGAGATATAAATACAACTTCATCTTATTTCCAACATCAAGATGTTATTAATAATTGTTGCGTACCCTTAGATTGTGAACAATTTATGGGTGAGAATTGATTGTGGAGTAGTAAGCTACAGTATTGGAATAACTTTCTAAGCTTGAAGTAAAGGATTTGAATTAAAAAGAATATGAGACTAGTTTCCCCAAAATTATGTTTAAGGGGGGGTGGTCAAGAACTAACTAGTCGTAGAATTTTTATAATGAGCACATGAGGGGCTATTTGATAATGGAACAAACTTATGTAGAATGAGATGAGGTATTAATTTGGAGTTGGTAACAGAGAGATGAGATATGTGAAAAATTTTAGAGGTTGATGAATAGGTGTTAGCTTATAAGAGGAGTTGGAGATTTAGAAGACGGCTGGAAATGATATTAAGGAGTGTGGAGAAAAGTAAAATAAGTTATCTTAGGTATTGAAAGTGAAAAAAAAAAACATGTAGATAACTAGCACCCAACTAAGGAATACTAAGAATTTGGACACCGAGCTCTCAAATTAAAAGAGTAAACTCAAATATTTTGTAATTGTCAAAGTATACTTTTTTTTTTATTCTAGAAAAGGGACTGTTTATAATTATCACAATCATCCCTAAAAAAAATCAAAATATGGAGAAAAAGTGAGTGGCAACATTAATTGCATGCATTAAATTGCTAGCTATATTAATTAGAGATATTAAAGTGCCTTCCTATTTTATGCAAATTCACTCACTTCACATGCCATACATAAATATTTGAATTTAAAAAAATCTGAAATTTCTAGAAAAAAATTAAAAATTATATTATTTAAAATTAGAGAATAAAGTGAGCCTTGATGAACTAATATGCTAAACATATTTCTTTCATGAATTATCTGAGGCTATGGCTTGAATATTTTTATGAGCCTTTTTTGTTGCTCTCATTGATCCACTCCAATATTCTCTTTGATGTATTTAATATATGATCCATATAAATCATTACAAAGTGTTGCACCAACAACCCTTAGTGAAAACTGCGTTCGACACAATCAACGTTCAAATTTTGTAACTCTAAAAACATACTTCACATATTTCCCGATAGTTTAATATGTTACGATTTTATGAACAACTTGGAAAATCAACATAATGGTCATCCGTATCTTGTCATTGAAATGACAACAATAACAAATCCACTGGTTAATTTCTTAAATCAGAACAAGGAAAATCATCAATGCTACAACCAATCAAATCTGAATGGCGTTCAAACATGTCAGGTTAGAATTTACAAGAAACAAAAGAGTAACATGCATACGTTCATCAAAGAGAATATGTTTTTTTAGCGATAACTGGCAACATTCTAACTCATTTGAACCATGCGATGGTGTACCTTCAGTTTTAGAGGAGACAACCCAATTAGGTGCGGTTGAGTACAATAATGATCCTTCACGGTCAAGTTGAAGCACCCACCTGCAGAAAAGAAGCCGGTAAAAGAATCAACATCAAATTGATAGACCCGCTTGCTACAGAGCAACCATGAGAGGAAGTACCACGTCACCACAGCATGAACTTTTCCATCATCCGTTGGCTTTATCCATATATAAGTTTCTCCGTGACTATCTGGTCGTCTCCAAAAGTCAAATTCAAAAATTTTGAAGGGTTCTGACAGCTGAATAGTCCTCGTTAGAAAATAATAATTTTCTCTTTTTTATTCTGTAGTGTTCGAGATCAAGCAAATTCATACCAAGCGCATCTCATTGCAAAGTGAATTCAAATGCATAGCATACTGCTGCGGTTTGGCATTAATTATCTTCTCTAAGCCAACAGAAGAAAGATAGATTCCATCTGATGCTCCAAGTTCATTGCCATGCAAGTCATTTAGCTTCCACAAGAATGTACTTTCAACTAGCTGGACATTACAAACATATATGCTACATGAGCAGTGCCTTCAAGAATCTGTGACAGTTAAATTAAAACAACTTTTAATTTGGATATGCGAAATGTTTGAAAATGAGCCATCCAGGTGGAGTAAAATAATGGAATGACATAATCATCAGTGTTCGGCAAACAGTGTAAACTGTAAATTGTCGGTACAAAACATGGTTCTTCTTGCAAGCTGCTATCGGAGGAAAGACACAGATGCCATGAACTAAATCATCATCTACGTACAAAAAGACCTGTAGAGTATTTCATGTCAAATTAAATAATGAGAAAAGAACCAAAATGGTCCTTCAACTATCTATGAAAAATCAAAAAAATTTCAAACTATTTAAAAGTATCCAGTTAACCCCTCAACTATTTAAAAAGGACCAAATTAGTAAACTAATGAAAATTTAAGTTTTAGGGTGTTAAAAATGGGGATATATTCAAAAACTAAATATTTTTTCTTCTTGATTTTTTAAAGTAACTCTAATTTCTTATGAATTTATTTTTTGGTGCTCACAACATCCAACAGACATGACTTATGATTGAGCAGGTTTCGGAGAGAGTTAATTTTTATAATACATAATTTTATTTTTTTTATTTCATTGTAATGAAATACATTAAATTTTTTTTGTACCAGGGTGTTAAAATTTTAACATTATTATATTAATTTTATTAAAATTATCTTTTAGAAAAAATAAAAATTTTATTTTTATAATTTAATTATTTTCATCAACATAATAAATAAAGTCAAAACAGTAGAAGAGCAAATTGAAATTCAAGTTACTTAAAAAAAACAAAAAGAAAATATATATTCAAAAATACCTCCATCTTTAACATACTAAATTCTAAATTAATGTTAATTTGGACAATGAGATTAATTTGGTCTCTTTTTAAATAATTGGGGGACTAAAGTTGTCCTTTTAGAAAGTCTGAAACTATTTTGATCCTTCAAAGATAATAAGGGGATCAATTTGATCATTTTTTCATTAAATAATTACCTAAAGAGAACTACTTGGCTTTTTGTCATTTGTGTTGTATAGGTCATCAAAACCATAATAGTACAAAACAAGGACTGAAATTATTTGCTAGTAAATACCATAAAGCGCATTGGATAATTCCATAAGCCACTATCTGTGTTGCCTTCTCACTAAGAACCCCGCAGCATAATAACATTGAGTGCTAAGCAAATCGATGCATTAAAAGGTTTTTGCACAAGTGGTTGCAGAGGAAGCTCACTGCCCCTACTACTACGTGCCCGCTATTTTAAAAGGATTATCTTTCCGTAAACAAAAAATAGGCTATAGTCAAACAATATTATGATTTAACAACACAATAAGAAAGCACATTATAAAAAGGATCTTATAAAGAAATTCAACAATGACTAAATTTAGGTACATAGTGGCAGAAAATGTTTCAAACAACAATCCCAACAGCATAACTTGAAATTACATAACGTCATTTTAAGGAATATACTAAAGAATGCAATCAAAAGTCCAAAAAAAGGGCTGAAATCGCAAATCATAAACCCTTATTGCACTTTTTGAAATGCTTGAGCATTGTTTCATTTTTTTTAATAAAAAGTACTTATTTTACAGATTCGTTTGTTGAGATGCATGTAAAGTAAAATAAGAAAGAAAGTTAAACTTCAACTTGGTGCCCTATCCGCACATCAAAAATGTTCCTAAAGCTATTAGTACCACTACAATTAGTTTTCAAAAAATGGGGATGTGCCTGCAATCTGACAGTGCCATTTTTTACGAGTTGAAAAAGTGAACTATGTAGAAAAATGTCGCTATTAGATCTTTTGACTATTCATCCATACCCATAATTAGCACAGAACTTTATCTAAAAAGCCAATAGTTAACAAGTACTAGCATTTGGTATGGACATTTAAACAATGTTAAGACCAAGGCATTATTTGGGTAGTTGGTTAAATCGGTATATATCATTAATTATGTGTTATAAAGCACTTATACATCCAAAATTACCATACAATAACATATGATCGAATCAAAGAAAAGTAACAAAACCTGGCCATAAGTGATGGCACGATATGGAACAGTTTTTGCATTATCAGTCAACAACATATCATGTGCATGTTGTAGTGTTGGTATCAATCCTTCACCCAGCAACTCTGAATCCAGAATCTCACTAACCTGCAGATTCAAAATGAAGGGAAGGAAAGAAAAAAAAAACCATGAAACCAAAATATTATGCAACAAATAAATTATTGCTGATATTGCTCTATTGCATCAACAGTAATCATCAACATCATTATTAGCTTTACCCAAATTATTTAAGGTCTAATTTATGAGTCCCCAATTCTCATTTGTTCCAGTTGACTGTTGTATGACATCAATTTTATTCTACATAAATCTTTTTGAACAACTACTTTCCATGTTATCATAGGTTTGCTCTTTTTTACATTTTTACCCTTTTAATTTTATCTGATCATCTAATAGTGCATTTTCTACCATTCAACGATCGCCTTTGGGCTTGCTTGTCAAAAGCCCTAGACTCTTTTATAAGTCAAAACCACCAAAATTTTCATCACCTTATCTTTTGAAAATATGAAAGAAGAATCCTTCATATTTTTATTTCACAAATGATACAAAAGGTATAAAATTCATAGCCTAAGTTTTGATACTGAAAACAGATAGAAAAATATATAATAAAAACAAACCATAATTAACCCAATAAAGAAGAAGAAATAGGAAAGAAATACATAATTGTTTACAATAAAGTGGGTATGAATTATCAAATAACCTCATTCCTTATAAATTAAGGAGCACCACATGACAAGGCAAATAACGAGTGGAATACAGGGCTGGCAGAAGAAAGCTAACGGGTAAAAGTCTTGGTGAGAATGCAGGGAGCAACCAGTAACTTGAATGCAAAAGAACTGCAGGCGAGTGGAGGCATTGATTGGGACAAGCTGACGTAGTAGCTGGATGGCCAATAGAAACTTGCTAGAAGGCATGACTGAAGGGAATGGTTGGGAGAAGTCAGCAGGAGGTTTGGAACAAGCTAATGATAATGTTAAGCATCGGGCATTAGTGAGGAAGGTAACAGGGATGATAACATGATTATTGGGGTTTATAATTTGAGATGGAGGCATTAGGACAAAATGATGTAGTAGCTATAATAGCCCATATAAAAAAACAAAAAAAGAAAAAGAGGGGAGATTGAACAGACTAACATCAGTTCAATTAAAGCAGCATCAGTCGGTTCAATCCCTCTATTTTCTTTTTTCTTTTTTTAATACTACAATCACTATCTTTCCTATTTATAAAACTTTATCCTCAAAATTTACAAACTATAACTCAGTAATTTTTTTCTGCATAAATCATCTGTTATACTATCCTCAAATCATAAGATTAAACTATTAATAAATCATAAGAACTGAATAACCAAACAAAATGAGCATCAACGTCTAGTATATATATCCAATTACTAGAAAACAAAAATAAACTATATAAGATAATTATGACACTACATCAAGCATTTTCATTACCATAATCCACTGCAATAGGTTCTTCAGGCTCTCGCTGAGTGAAGGCATAGACTCTAGGTCGAACATTCTACCTTGGTTAACCCTATGTTGGAGTTGAAACAATCACTTTATTATCCTTGGCCAACCAGTCCTCTGTAAAGAGATTCCACTTGGTTTTTGTTCCTCAAAAGTCCTCTGGTGAAGTGCAGAATTGTACCTTGCTAATGGCTATCTAATCGAATGTTATAATCCAAACAAAAATCTATAACATTTCTCTTCTACAGTAAAGATCTGCTAAGATGCATACTTAGACAATGTGGTGAATTTTGCCTCATACTACATGACTGATTTTTCCTCTTGCACTAACTTAATAAATTTATTTTGCATCTGCCTTAAATAGCTCCATGAAATCCTCCAAGTTAACCATCTGATTTGGTATGTCACCCAAACCTATCCTGATACTGACCATACCACCACCTCTCAGCTTCTCCATCTAGTGCTAAGGTGGCCAATGACATCTTCCTGTTATCTGGGCAGTACATACCATCCAGGATCTTCTTAATGCGCAATAGTCAATTTTCAGCCACACTTGGCCCTTCAATTCCTTTAAACAATGGCTACTTCAAATCCTAAAACAACTTTAAATATTTATCCATAGTATCCGTGACATTATTTACATTAGATTGGGCTCTTGAGTCCTGAATTAGTTAGGTCATAGCTGTTATCATCTAGTCAAGACATGAATATTTACAACAATGTTGAGTGACAATTCCTCTCCCACCACATTCTTGTCTTCCTCCTCAGAAATATCCATATGCCTGAGATATATAAAATAATAATATCTAATTATTTTAATTTAAACTCTCAAAGTTTCTTATGATTATTTTCATAATTATTATAACTCTTTCACTAAAATCCTTATTGTTTAATTTAACCTTTCTTTGATACCACTTTTATCATGACTTGACCCGAGACTTGGATATAAGAAGACAGAAATGAACGATTAGACGACAAAAATAAATTTGCAATTATTATCATTATCTATCAATTAATTAATAATTGAAAGAGTTACTAAAAGTAATAAATGAAATTAAAATAATTATAAATATACATTTTTCTATTTTGAACTTGACTTCTATAAGTATTTCTTCCTCTATTATTCATTTTTATATCAAAATTTCATCCTGCAAGTATTAGGTTAAGACCACAATGAACTATCAATAGATAGAGAATTCTCATACCTCTAAATTACAATAATGCAATGAAAAAAAATATTATACATGTCAGTTAAACATAATAAAGCAATATATGATCAAGTGATAGTTTAAATTCAATTATGAGTACAATATCTCATCTTATCTATATTATTTACATTTGTGACAGAAGTCATCGTCTAAAGTTGTACCATTTAAAGCACTTCAATATAAATAACATTTTCTATATCATTTTTTCATATATGTGCACAAGTACCTTAGTGTTCTCAATTAGTATCATTAAAAGTTAAAACTTCATCAATCAATATGCACACACAAGCATTCTATATAATTCATGACATTCATATGTCTTTATTTGCATTCAATATTTTTCTATAATATTTAAAGCTTGAACAAAAATTAAACATTTGAAAATTTCTACGACATTCATTGCAATATAACCAATACTTAGAAAACAAGTAAATTAGGCAACATGTCAACAACAATTAATGCAAATTAATTATCAATATTAACATAAGCAAGCAGTTTAGAAGAAAACAATAATATTATTATAAATTAAAAGTATAAGTATTCACAAAAAGTCTTTATCTTTGATGATCTAACTTAGCTTGCCCATTAACTTGTCCTTCCCACTAATTTGACCACATATGTCACAGATTCAACCTATGAATCATAAATTATTTTTAAATCATATAATTTGTCTATAATAGTAACTAAAAATCTATGTTTCATCTTGTAAAATATATACACTTTAGCTACGATGTTATTATTATATTATTTGTAATTGTCACCGAACTATATTTATATACATATCACCTTTATCCTTTCCTATAATTAATTTATCTTAAATGACTAGATAAAATTCATTATAAATAATTCTACATTTAAGTTTGGTGAATGCTATGTCTCACATTCTCATTAAAAGAAGATTTATAATCTTGTACTTAATATAAATCATATAGCAATTATTTATTAAGCAATCTCTACTTATGATTATAAATAATATAATTATGTATAAAACTACTTTATATATTAATGAAACTACTATTCTATAAGCACATACTAATGTGTGTGTGTATTTACAGATTTGGTTTAAAGAAAAAAAAAAAGAAACCTAGCATTCCAACTAACATTTTCATTTATTTAGATATGTTTCTTCTTATTCCAATGCTAATTATATACCAAATCTGGACTTCCTCAAATAAGCCTTAATTAAAATTTACTATCAACATTCCTTACGAATTTAAAGAAGAAAATGGCATAAAAACCATACATAAAAGCAAGCGACCTTCGATTTCATATTGTCGAGATTGCCATGAGTCACAAAAGAGGGTTAGGATTCGATTTGACACTTCTTTATTTTTCAGTTCACCACATTTGAACCGAGCACTACACATTGAATCCCTTTGCAAAGCTTGTAGACCACAATGACTTGATTTTGCATCGAGTTAGATGTGCCCTCCTGCTTGCCTGACACCGACATCATTGTTGTCACCCTAGTTCAAATCTCATCGTTTTTGCTTCATCTCCTTTCTCTCATTCCCTCTTTGTCACTCACTCATTCTCGATAAAATGCGAGGAAGACCTTGTCATGTATTAATAAACCAAACTGAATGACATCGGTTCAGTTGGACCAGCATCAGTAGGTTCAAACCCCCTATTCTCTTTTATTTTATATGGGATAGCACAGTAGCTGGATGAACAGAAAGGACTTGCTAGGAGGGATGACTGAAGAAAATAACTGGGGATTGGCATCAGGAGGACGAAGGTTTGGAACAAGCTGTCAACAAACGAGCATTACTTAGGAAGGCAACAAGAATGCTATTATGATTATTGGGGTCTATAATCTGAGGTCGATTGAATGTAAAGGTTAAATTTGGGGAGTTAATTTTAGGATTTTCAGACTCCCCCTCATGTTTGGAATATGCGTTTATCATTCCCAATTTGAAAGTAAAGTTATCAAATTGCAAGTGATCAAGATCTTTAGTATGGACATCAGCAACCTAAAATTTTATGGGAGTGTAATTTATTCAGATGATTTATTAATCAATTTTCTTATTTATAAAATGCCCATTAATTTCAACATGCTTAATCCGATTATAGTGGACTAAGCTCATAGTAACGTTAATTGTAGCTTGTTTGTCACACCTCACTATCATACAACAACAACAACAACAAACCTTAATCCCACTAGGTGGGGTCGGCTACATGAATCTTTCGTCTCCATTGTGTCCTATTATGTCACCTCACTATCATAAGTTATGTAAAAAAAATTCTTCAATCCTTGAGAATACATTTGAGCACATAACTTTATAAATTTCATCAATCATAGGCCTAAATCAAAGTTACCACGGACTATTTTTTTCTTCTTCATGTAACTACACTATACAAATGAGCAATAATCAAAAATAATTTTATGATCTTTCACGCTTGAACTCGCATGAGTGAGGCTTGGCCGAGACATAGCTCTAGTGGTGGCTTAAGAAGAAAAGTTAAAGGGTGGTATTTTGAGAAATTTTGGGGTTTTGAGGTAATAATAGTCACTAATCTTTAAAATTCTTTAAAAGAAAATTATATTGCAAGTCAAAATTTTGAAGACCCGTGCTCGTTAATCTTAGGTCCGATTAAGATAATAATTTGAAGACATCTACCATCAATCTTAGGTCCAACAAAAGATGAAATACTCCCTCCGTCAATCTTGAGTTCAGAGCAAAAGAGAAGAGTGCAAATCACATTAAACTTTACAAAATGCAGCACTTTTAAGCCGTCATGTTGCCAAAATTTTAAAAAATTGCACAATTTCAAATAATTTTAAAATCAAATAAATACATGTTAAAGAAGACTTGTGCATGTCAATCTTTAGTACAATCAAAAAAATTGTTTGAAAACCTCTATCATTGATCTTAAATCCTGCAAGAAATGAAATTCTCCTCCAGTCAATCTTAGGTCTGGATCAAAAGAGAAGTATACGCAAATGCACTAAATTTCACGAAATAACACTGTTAAATCATTATGCTGCCAAAATTTTATTAAATTTATTGAACTTAATCCCTTTTATAAAAATCATCAAATGAAACTCTATGATGTAACAAAATCATTCACCTGAAAAAATTAAAATTAAAATTAAATGAATCAAATTTAATTATGAAGTAATGTCGGCCTACAATTCCTCCTCCCCTCTCACATCAAAAATAATATGATCTAATTGATCAAAATTGCATACTAAAAAAAATCTAAATCTAAACCGTTAACACTCTTTATAGGCTTAAATGCATTAATAAATTCAAAATTGTTTCACTTACATAAAGAAGCTTACAAGATTCAAAATGCATTGGAGTTCAAATCAAGAGATAAAAAATGATGTTGATTGCATAGACATATGTGGACACAATCATGAACAACCGTCAATTATTTGTTTAATCAAATAATTGTTAATGACCTGAATGAAACCCAATAATTAAAGTAAAAATTAAGATGTGTCTCACTTAGACAATGAGATTAAAGTTCAAACACTAGCATTTTCAATAATGTAAGTCTAGTTAGACTTTGCAAAGTAAATTCAACATGTTAATAATTGGCATTCCAATAGATTAAGCCAATTTATATTCGTAAAAATGAACTCTACATTAAATTTGGCATTCCAATGGATGTAAGTCTAAATTATGTTTGCAAGATGGATTTCATGATTAACATCAGGCTTCTAATAGACATAAGTCTCATTTAATGTATGTAAAACAAACTTCACTTGTAATTAGGCATTTCAATGGATGAAAGCCCATTCAATGTCTGCAAAGCAGACCATACTCTTAGTAATCAACATTCCAATGGATTTAAGCCCAATTTAAGTTCGTAAAACGAATTCAACATTTAAATTCAGCATTTCATGAATGTAATCACAATTCATGATTGTAAAATGAACATCACACTTAATAATTGGCATTCCAACAGATTTAAGCCCAATTTCTATTCATAAATAAACTCGATATTTAAATTTGGTTTTACAATCAATGTCATTCCAAATTCTGTCTATTAAACAGACCTTGCTTTAAATATTAGTATTCCAATGGATGTAAGCCTGATATATGTTTGCAAAGCAAACTTCATTTGCATCTACGGTCTCCCAAATAGATGTAAGTCTAATTTATATCTACAAGGCAAGCTTTATTTAACACCAAGCCTACAATGGATGCAAATCTTACCTATCACATAAAATTCTTAAATCATTTTGTCTAAAGAACAAAGTCATAAGACTAAATGATCGATCAAACTTACAAATGAAGTTTAAATTAAACAATTACATTAGCACAATAACACATGCATAATAACTCTAGTCTACTCAGGATTCCTGGAATGAGATAACCCACAGCTGCTAATTAAGTTCCCTAGACATTACAACTAATATCTCTCTTATATGGTAGACTGAATAATAGTGGGCCCGGGATGACGGAACCATGGGATCTTGATCAAAACCACTTTCTTTAACCCCAAATAGTCATCCACACAATATCACTAAGCACCAATTCACACTAGAGGTCAATGCAGACATCCAACCTTAATCGAGAGTGTCCTCCTATTACGATAAGTGGGGTAATTAACTATGGATCCTTGTGTCCATATTAAGTAAAACTCAGATTCAAATAAACTCTAACATAATGCTGGAAGAAATCTGGTTGAATAAAAATCAATCTATCTCATGAAAAACTAATTGTTTAACATCTTAGATAATGGAGATTTTGGTCATTTTTCTTGAGCGACCAATATTGTTTGGTATTTCTATATAATAAAGCCATAACACTTGAGAGATATTTTTCATAAAAAAAAAATATAATGATTAATTAGATGATTAGAGCAATGTCTCATGCTTTATTCAAAAGCTACAATGGGTAAGTTTAGATTACCGTCAAAATCAATATCAGATTCTCCTTGTGAATCAATGCCATGATTTAGGTCATATATTAGGTATGGTCCAAGAAAAATTATTTACTTTAACTTGACGATTGAATTTTCCTATCAACCAAAATAACTAATCACGTTGTACCTTGCTCATTGTATATGATCTTCAAAAGGTTGAGATTTAGATGGCTAAGAGTCAAGTAGCTTTGGAAAAGTACAAGTTGACATGCCAATGAGGTAGGACAAATATTATCATAAAATTCAATAATAGAAAGAGTTGATGTTCTCCTCCTGAATGAAGTTCTGGGGAAAAATGATTGACTCTTAAAGAATGTTACATCCATGGTGATGTTATATTTTTTTAGATTCAGGAAAATAACATTGCATCCATGATGTTGGGGAGAACAACAAATAAAAAAGCATTTTATGACTTTTGGATCTAGTTTACTTATTTAATATGGAGAAATATGCACAAAAGTAGAACAGTCAAACACCTTAATTGAAATGGTGGAGATAAGTTTGCATCTAGGATATGGTTGGGTGAATGTATTGCAGGAAGTTTTAAAATTAAGAATTATTGATAGTATATGATTAATGAGATATGCAACAATAATAATAGCCTCCCCTTAATAATATTTTAGCATGGCATTGGTGATCATAACTAATCGAACAACATTCTCAAAATGTCAATTTTTACTTTCCATTATCACATTTTGTTGAGTGTGAATATAAGAAATTGGGTGAGTAATTTTCTATTGGAGGAGATACTCTCCAAAATTAGAATGAAAAAAAAATCCATTATTGGTCATAAGGACTCTAATATGGGTTTTAAATTAAGTTTTTATAAATGAGTGAAATTATTAAAAAATGAAGGTGAATTTGGACTCATCTTTCATTAAAGATCCAACAGATTCTAGTGTGATTATCAATAAAAAAAATATAAACCACTAAATACCTGAGATATTACTTACCTAAAATGGGTCCCAAATGTCATTATGGATAGTTGCAAACGGTTGGGAAGCTTTATAAGAATGATTTTGGTGGGAAGTTTGAGTGTGCATAGATAATTGACAAATTTCAGACAAAAAAACTACAAGATTTATGATGATATCAAACAAAGGGGAACAATTCTCTTAGGCATATAAAATTTGGATGACAAAGGCAAAAGTATTATAATATTATTGTTCTTCCATTTAAAGAAAAATACTAAGAGCACCTCTTATCTTTCGAGATTCTCTTCATAAATTTGGCGATAGAGGATGTCTAAAGTCTAGACAATTATCCTTCCCCGCACCTTATCTTAGAATCCACAACAAGCACAAAGAAAATTAGTGGTATAATTCATATCTTTAATAATTTTGCTAATTGATGATATGTTGCTAGAAAGCTTAGGAATTAAGAGAATTGAGTTAATCATTGACTGGAAAAATTAATAGTCCTAATGCCAAAAGTTAACCCATTAATAATTTGCTTATATAGTCATTTAAGTATGAATGAAATGTTTGAAATAAAGAGGCCTCTCCCATCAAATTATTAGAGACTACATAATCCATATTCTAAGATTGTGGAAAAAATCTTAAAGGTATTCAGAATCAAATATTTTTAATAAATCATATTGATGATGATTTCTAGTTCATAAGGTATTAGCTTGAACTCAATAGTCAAAGAATTAAAAAAGATTTCTTGAATACTAACATTGTCATAGGACATTGATTCATGACAAAAACAGCAGCATAAGAGAATCTTCTTCTTAAGACCATTTTGTGTTTAATCATCACCAAATTTGAACAACAAAAAAAAATATTAGAGAAAGGATATTGAAGACATAGAATTCTGAGAGAATGTGAAAAATAAAAAATAAAGAAAGCATATTGCTCTAATGTCATGTTATAAAATATAAAAGAAAATTTCATATTTTTTATTTCACAATAAGTAAATAGGGTACAAAATTTATAGCTTAAGTTTTAAGTATAGAATAGAAAAAAAATGGGGACAAAATTAGGTCATAATTAGCCCAATAAAAAGGTAAAAAAAATTGGAATGAAACTAATATAATTGTTTACAATAAAGTGGGTATGAATAGTAAATAAATCCATTCTATATAAGCATGCGGCAAAGTAGTAGCTAACGAAATACATAGGCTAGCAAATGAGAGTTGACAAGGTAAAGTTCAAAATGTAGGAGCAACTTGCAGCATGAACACAACAGGATGGACGTAGGTAATTGAAGGCATTGGGGCAAGCTAGTAGGAGGCCAACAACCTTACTGATGTCTAGAATAGGCTAGTAATAGATGAGTATTAGTTGGGAAAGCAACAGTGATGCTTCCTTGATTGCTATATATAATTTGAGATGACTAGATTAAAGAGTTCATTTTAGGACTTTCATATTATCTTTAATAGATGTTACTCCCATTGTCCCTTTAATAAAATCATTCATAAACTTATACTTCCTAGTTTTGTCAACCAACCATTCCAGTGCTCTAACTTCAACCACTCTCAACCTAGTTGCAATAAATCAAACACTTAGATTCATAAAATACAAACAACCAAATTACAAAATTATAAATTTTAACTTTAAGTTTCCAAGAAATTTTTCCATTTTAACCACCAAATCTTAACTCTAGAAATTAAAACTTCATCTATATACCATTCTTCATTATAATATATTCATGATATTTAAGCAAATCACACCTAGGTATCACTTTATCTCCACATAATATTGATTGATATGTGTAAATACCCAACCCACTAAAGTTATATATTATATATTTGATTTCTATTATGCTAATCCTAAACATTTTCTAATGTTTTAACTTACAACTTTTTTTGTTAAATATGACACTAATTACATCTATTTCATGTGAAAAAAATGCAAGTCACTCGCAACAATACAACCTTAATCCCAAATGAACATGAATCTTCTCCATTGTGTTTATTATATTGTCAAATTTAAATCAAGTATACTAAGATCATTTTTTATACATCTTAACCAAGTCTTTTTAGGTCTACCTCTACCTTTCTTAACATAAGTCACCTCGCTTTGAATATCTTTTGTAATCATATCCATGACTTACATAAAAATATATGAACTAAATATTGATATTTGATAAAATCCTGATATAATTGAATTTTTTTTTTTTATTTACAACTTCACAACTACATATAACACTAATTAATACATCACCATTCATATCTTTCATTGATATGCATCAAATCAATTATCATATTACTTGATCATATATCTTCCCAATATCAATAAAAATAATATAAATAATATAAAACTACATTATCATTACTCAATACTTTTATGTTAATTACTTTAATGCAAAAATTGTTTCCATAATTTTTTTTTGTCATGAATTCAATTTAATCTCTCGTATCAATGCAATTTTTCTAAGTATATGTTCAATCACTCTCTTTAATTTCTTCATCATATGACTATATGTTCGATTCCTCTAAAATAATTATAATTTTGATTATTTACTTTGCTCTTAAATACTATTACCAACATGTTCCTTCTCAAGACATTTAATATCCTCTTAGTTTTCAAATTTTCAATAAAAATAATTATTAACCAATATTAATCAAACCACTATAATATCACTCATAACAATAGAAATCTCAATAGGCAGAAAAACTAAACATAAACCTTTTACCATCACGCATATTCTTCAAAACTAACTCCACTTCACACATTTGACCAATTTATAATAAACCTCATAATTTTTTTAATTATACTCTTCTAAAATATTTTTTCCTCAAACTGAATATTAAATTTTCATTTTTTTTTCTTGATAGCATCTTTAAATTAAAGCTTATTATTTTCTTCTAATACATTAAACTCTATCAAAGTCTCTAGATCTCTTATCTCTAGCCTTAAACATTTATATCTCATTTTCACTATCTAACTAGTTATAATAAATCAGTAAAAAAAAGTTACTTTTTGTTTTCTTAGTTCCCTCTTTGTAATACTTCTAACTTTTTGTATAATCAATATGCCTTGATAATACTTATCATTTACTATTGTTTAAAAATTCATTTTTTTTACATAATAATATTTTATACTTTCCCATTGCACCGCCAAATCTCAATACTAATGTACAATCGATTTCTTAACTCTCCTAAAACTCTTTACGGAAATCATCATTATAAAAGTAATCATTTTATCCACCATTGGATTTAGCTCAACTAAAGAATTATGTGAAGTTGCATGCTTAGTTACAACAATGGCCAATTTCTCACCATTCAAGTTCTAACATATTCATGGTATTTCATTCTTTGTGATAGCTTCTCAGGATTGACTTCATTTTCAGTCCATTTCCATTCAATTTTTTTTTGGAAATAAACAATGACAACATCATTACTTCCAACCAGTCCCCTCTGAACCAGGCTGTAACTTTTAAAATTGTTTGATGTAGATCACACACCTCAAGATGAAATTACTGGTTAACAACCTCAGAAACTAGAGTAGAAGCCTATGTTTAGCTTCCCGTTATTCTATAATGGATAGAAGCAGTCCACTTTGCAACCAATGCAATTTATCTCCTCTGAGGCTCTGACCAATGAATCTTAAAGTTCTAAAAAAAACGAAAAAAAAAAAAAGGGCCACGGCTTACCAGCACAGAAGCACGACAGTCGAAGTCTACTCCAACTTGAAGCTCATCTGAGCGCTTATGAAATAACTTCACCGTCCTCTCCATTCCATTAGCCCGAAGAATTTTCCGCATTAGTTTCCCCATGGGAAGATACGACTCGCACGCAAAAACCTTCGCTTCCCCTCGCGCCGTACTCTCCATCATTGCTCGAGCTGCCATCATTGACAACAAGCCCGTCCCAGCACTTCAAGCAGGCCGAATAAAATCCCGGTTAAAATTTGCAAAGCAGACATAGGCGAGAGAAGAATCAACAAAAAGCTTTAACAAAAACGTTAACATTTTAAATTTTCAATGAAAATTGGAAGACGCACCCAATATCTAGAACGTGGCAGGGGCCCGTGATGGTTTTCTCGATAGCTAGTCGGAAAGCACGGTTACGGCGAGAGTCGTTGAGCATGTCAAGGTAGGAGGTGGCGGCAAGTACGGAACGAGAAGCAGAAAACGCCGTCTCGTCAACATCGTCATCATCTTTCTCATTGATAACGATCCACTCCGATTCTCCGGTTAGCGGGTTCAGCAGAAGCTGAAAGGCGCAATGTTTGCCAGCCGCAAGCGAGCTCATGGAACGAGCTAAGGGGATTGGTGATGGAGTAAGGCGTTCGCCGAAGAAAAGTGAAAAAGGGCAGCGGAAAGAATAAAGAAGGTGGCGGAGAGCCGTGCTCGTGGAGAACGCCGGTGGTTTGAGGACGAAGAGATAAACCTGCATCGACCGGACTGTTGTGTCGGAGAAAATATTAATTGGTACTACCGGACCGGACGAAGAGATAAACCTGCACCCAATAATAATGTCGTTAACGTTAACCCGATTCGGCCCGGTCCGACGCTTTAAAACATTGGGTGAAATACTATTTTAATATGCGAGAGAAATTTAGAAATAATATATAAATATATTAAAGGCATTATTTTTTTTATATATATAAACTGAGCTCGGAGAAGAAAAATAAAAAAATCTCATTTCAATTTTTGAGAAAAACTGTAGAGATGGAGAATAAATTTAAAAATTATAACTTAGATATTACGATCAATTTTGTGGATGATGTTTTAAATAAAAATACATCGATAAATTTTTTCAACCATTTTATATATATAATTTTTTAAAATTCTTTTATGTAATATATATTTTCTATACTATTTGGAGTTATTTGCAAGAGAACTTTGATGATTTTTGGAGCTATTTTATATGTATATTTTTATCTCGTGAATCATCCTATTTTTTCAATTTTTTTTGATCATTTGTCATGTTTAGTATATACTATTGTAAGATGTTTGGAGATCTTTCATAAAAAATTAGATAGTTTTAGAGCTATTTTGTATGTGTATTTTATATATCTCGTGAGTATCATTTTTCAATTTTTTTTGATTATGGCTTATATGTTTAGTATATCGTAAGATGTTTGAAGATATTTCATGAAGAATATGATGGTTTTTGAAGTTTTTTGTATGTATGCTTCTCACTCATGAGGTACTCATTTTTCAATTTTTTCAATTGTGGGGTTTGTCATATGTTTAGTAGATCTTATTGTAAGATGTTTGGAGATGTTTCATGAAGAATATGTTGGTTTTTAAAATTATTTTGCATGTGTACTCTCAATATTCTCATGAGGGTACACCCTATTTTTTCAATTTTTTCAACTATGAGATTTGTCATATATTTACAATATCCTATTGTAAGATGTTTGGAGATGTTTCGTTAAGAATTTGCTGATTTTTAGAGTTGTTTTACATGAAACGTATTTGTGTTTGCGCAGGTGAATGAGGTTAATGACCGGTGCGATGACGAAGCCATTATGTCTAATGAACCAATTGTGGACAAACTCCTTGGCACCACTATTCACAATGAAAATAAGACATATGAATTGTAGTATGATTATGCATATCAAACTGGATTCAGTGTTAGAAAAGATCATACTAGTTATTGGCCGAACTTGAAGAATTTGAAATCAAATGATTTTTTATGTGCAAAAGCAGATCTGAAGAAAACTGTCAATCTAAACTGCTCAGTTAAATTTTAGATAACAAATACTAGAAGTAGTTGTCCAACCCTGATTATATTTTCTATTGATTTAGATGGAATTGAAAGGTTAAAAAATATATAGAAAATCATAATCATTCATTGGCAAAGCCGGGTGATCTACTTCTTCTCAGATCATACAGAGGCAATAGCGATGAGAAGGCAGCTGTGTTGAAGTCAATGAAAGAGGTTGAAATTAGAGCAACTGATGCATTTAGCTATCTCAGTGAGAAAGTTGGCGGCGTGAAGAATATTGGCTTCATAAAAGGAGATGCTTTCAATTAAATCCAAAAAAAAGAAGATCGAGGATTATGAATGGTGATAGTAATGCATTAATACAACTGTTCAAGGAAAGGCAAGCGGATGATAGAATGTTTGCATGGGATGTCCAAGTTGATGAGTCGGACATCTTGGTCAATTTTTTTTGGAGCAATGACATGTCAAGAATAGAATGTGATTATTTTGTGAATGTCATAATTTTTAATACAAGTTATCGACTAAATAAATATAATATTGTATGTGCACCTTTTGTTGGAGTGAATCATCACTAGCAAAATGGCTTACTTGGAGTAGCCTATCATCAGAAGAGATAATTGAGTCATTCACAAGGTTATTAAAAATATTTCTCTGATTAATGAATGACAACCATCCTATAACAATATTCACTGATCAAGATCAGACAATGGCGAGAGCTATCAAAATTACATTACCGCATACTCGCCAAAGGTTGTGCCAATGACATATTTTTAAGAAAGCTCATTCAAATGTACATTGCTTTAATAGTAATAAGATAATATAAAGTCTCTTTTATACATGCATGAGTAACTGTGATTCACAGGAAGAGTTTGAGCAAGCTTGGTCTACCATGCTAGAATAAGGCAATTTATATGATCATGCTTGATTGTCTGAGCTATATAAAATTAGATGTAAGTGGTCCATCGCATTCTGCGAAGACTCATTTTGTGTGGGTATCTTATCAACACAATGTAGTGAGTCCACGAATAATGTATGTAATGGAATCTCTAAACCAACAAGTTTTATCTCGTAGTGAGTACACATGCAAAATAGTTCCAAAAACACCCAAATTCTTCATGAAATATCTCCAAACATCTTATAATATGATATAGTAAACATATGATAAGCCCCACGGCTGAAAATTTTAAAAAAAATGGGATGTATTCTCATGAGAATACAGAGAGTACACATACAAAATAGCTCCAAAAACTAGTAAATTTTTCATGAAATATCTCAAAACATCTTACAATAGGATATAGTAAACATATGACAAGCCCTACAGCTAAAAAATTTAGAAAAATAGGGTGTACCCTCATGAGAATATAGAGAGTGCACATGCAAAATAACTCCAAAAATCAACAAATTCTTCATAAAACATCTCCAAACATCTTAGAATAGGATATACTAAATATATGACAAGCCCCTCAGTTGAAAAAATTGAAAAAATAGGGTATACCCTCTTGAGAGTATAGAGAGTACACATTCAAAATAGCTCCAAAAATGCCCAAATTCTTCATGAAACATCTCCAAACATCTTATAATAAGATGTACTAAATATATGACAAGCTTCACAGTTGAAAAAATTGAAAAAATAGGATGTACTCTCATGATAGTACGGAGAGTACACATGCAAAATAACTCTAAAAATATCATAATTCCTCATGAAACATCTCCAACCATCTTACAGTAGGATATACTAAACATATGGCAAACCTCACAGCATAAAATTTTAAAAAAATGGGGTGTACTCTCATGAGAGTACAGAGAATACACATACAAAACAGCTCTAAAAATATCCAAATTTTTCATGAAACGTCTTCAAACATCTTACAATATGATATACTAAACTATGACAAGCCTCATGTTGAAAAAACTGAAAAAATTGGGTGTAAAATAACTCCAAAAATCAATAAATTTTTGGCAATTTTTTAAAATTAAGTATCATTAGAATATTAATTATGTAATTAAGTATTGAAAAAATAAACTTTAAATATAGGTATAATTGCTTTAATTAGTATACATTACTATACATCGATTAGGCGTGGCATGACTAAATGCGTTAGATCGAGGCCGGTCATTAATGGGCGATTAAACTAAGCTAGGCTGCCAGTGGTGGTGTCATGATTCTATTAGGGTCGATCGACCCCGTCTAATACTCTCGACTTCGCCACCCCACCCATTTTCTTTGCCCAGACTCCGTGCTGATTTCTCCGTCCGAGCACGGTTCTCTCCATCTCGAAACTTCCCGACAGCCGTCGGTGTAGCTCCAACCGCCTACATTGTGCCGTCTTCTCTAGGTATTTGAAATAAACTTCCTTTCTTCCCGACAGTTGCGTTCACACCGTTTAACGACTTCCTTCTCCCATTTAGCAATCGTTGGAAGCCAACATTAGCTTCTGACGATGATTCCAGCGGCTCCATTTTGTTTGGGGAAGTTTCCTGGGAGGATTCTACCTTTTTTTGTGCACATCCCTGTCATTCTTCGTAAAGACACAGTAAATCCCTATTTCTATCAATTTATAAATTAATAGAGTATGTGTGTTAGGAATTAGAGTTGTATGGTTAGACTTTTGTTTGAGATTTGATTTGTAGGTTTGTGTTGACGTTGCACTTTAGGTGTTAAGTAGCCAAGGGTAGTATTATTTAGGGTGTCGATTGATATGAATTTTTGATTATTCATATAGTTTATTTTGCAAGAATGAATAGAGAATTTGTTTATTTCTACATGGAGGCTAAGTATAGATGAGCAATTGATCGAAGTTATGTGAGAGGTCGAATGTCGTAAGGTTCTCATCACACCTCTGCGGAATTGAAACAATGGATTATGAAACCTACACATTGATTCGTCACAATCACTCTTACAGTGCTTATCCCGTGGGTGGCGGATTTATAGCGTCTATAATCTCGATGAGTTTTTACGGGTTACATGAAGCTTCCCGTCAGATGTTGGTGTTGTATGTCGAAGTGGAGGATGTTAATGTTGCATTCACATCAGCTAATTCGGTAATAAGGTCAGTAGATATACCACAGATGCATACACGAGATTTCATCGCACATGCACCTCTGGGGACATAACGCAGCTTTAATGAGTTGCTCCCCAGGTAATATATGGTCAACCTTTCTCTGTTTACACTTGTAATAATTAATATGATAGGTTGTCGTCCAACTTATAAGTTTTGTGGCATTGATGATGTTGTCTATCGTTATAAGGAATCGTATATGCCTCGAGTCAGCGAAGATGAGTATCGATGGTAGTGGTTCAAGTAGTGAGTACGGCGGGGATATTAGTGATGATATTGTTGGTAGAAAACGTACTTATCTAGCGACCATAATCTTTTAAAAATCACTCAAATATTGATAGTGAGAGTCATATGTTGTCCACCAGTATCGGATGTGTCAGACTACGAGAGAGTGAGACAACGATGTTTACTTTGACGGCACATCTGACGAAATTGTCCTAACAGATGATAGTGAAATCCCAGGTGACATTTGTCGTAGGTATGTGTTTTGCAAGTAAACAGAGTCTGCAATTTATTGTTGTTGGGTGGTTCATAGTAAATAATGTTCAATTTCAAACATTTACCTCTAACCAAAAGAACTACACGATTGTATGCGTACAACATGATAGTCCAACAAGACCATGTAAGTGGCGTTTGAATTGTAGCAGTAGCAGATGCTTAGGGGGTGCTTGGAGAATATCAAGAGTTGGTGAAAATCATAGATGTATCAGTGCAGTAAGCGCAGCCGATCATCGGCAGTGTAGTTCTAAATTCATAGCTTACTTCATTATACCTGTGATAAGGCATCAGATAGATCTGAAACCTAGAGAGATTACAGGTAGAATGGATTCGAAATTCAATATTAAAGTTTCATACATGAAGGTTTGGGATGTAAGGCGTAAGATAATAAAAGTAATATTTGGCAGCTAGGAAGAGTTTTACAGAACTCTAAGCCATTATATAGAATCAATTTGCAGTACTTTACTGGTATAGTTTACATAATTCAGTCTAGCAATACACAGTGCTTCTAGAGACTTTTTTGGGTATTTTGTCCTTCAATCATGTGATGGAGTAGCTGCCAACCAGTCCTAAGCTTAGACGATATTTTTTTGTTAGGCAAGAATCGTGGTACATTATTAACTGCTGTTGGAATCGATGAAAATAATGGTTTGTTTTCACTAGCCTTTGCTGTTGTGGTGTCTGAGTCGATTAATTCCTGGTTGTGGTTCTTGATATGCTTACATGATATGTTACCTGTTGTCTCTGCTAGACGTGATCTTTGCATAATATCTAATAAATATGCTAATTTATTACATTGATGTAGAGAAGTGTTTCCATTGGCAGCTCATAGGCACTGTTTGCATCATCTGTGTGAAAATTTACATGCTGATTTATAACTGTGTTGTATGTATAAATGGAAAGAGAAGTATGTTCGCCAGCAGCCAATGACGAACATTGTAGTATACAGAAATGAGGTGGATGGCTTACGGCATACTCATGTTGGACTTGCAGATAACACTTTAGTTCAAATATTTATAATGCATATTCTAATTTAATATAATTTTTGATATGTGCAGGTGATCTAGGAGTCGTATAGTGAGCAGATCACGACACGTCTATCATATACATGCTCAGCAGGCTCAGATATATGGTTATCACGAGTCTCTCTGATCTGCTGGAAGAGGGTTGAGTGGCATTTACCAGATCAAGTGCTATGCCAATTCGACCTCATTCCTAGAGTAGATGTAGCCCCAGTTGGCCCTAGTTTCAAAAGGGTCGATGGTCGGTAGCAGATGTCGGCGGGTTGATTGATACCACATTTGAGAGGTGGAGGGATTGCCTGTCGTCGAGGGCTTAGATGAGGATGTGAGCGAGAAGGCATCATCGGTCGATGCTATCTTGGATTGATTGTGAGCTTCGTATTCAACCGACAAACCAGAGGTGCGTATTTATGTAAGTGTTAAGTATTCATTTGAATTCAATATGTTGCGAGAGGCTAATTTCACATACTATTTTTTGGTGTAGACGGAGCACATCTGGGCGACTCGGGACATCTTTCAGCCATACTTAGGTGTGGATGAGCACGAGCTACAGGATGCGTTGATAGGTACGAGGTGCTATCAGATACGGATCGGCATACATATCGAGGACACATATTACGGATGGGGCCACTGGAGGTGTCGCACCATGATTGGAGCGGGCCATCTACTTATACTGATCCAGGTCCATCTATAAATGCTGATCCAGGTCCATCTACATATCAGCCTACATATGAGTCACAACCACCTATCTTCTAGTCAGATGATCGGCCGACGCAATGGAGGTCACCATCAGCGTGATCGTCCATCCGCGGTACACACACAGGAGTGGTGCGATTCCACGAGCGTCGTAGGCGTTAGATGTTTATAATGATCTATTTGTGCGTACTACGTTTGTTCTTATCTATTTATTGATCATTTTTGCTTATTGGCTCCCATTTAGTTGAATCTACTTATTCAAATTGGGATGCAAATCCTCAAATCATGTTGTTATATTTCATATGCACTTTCTTTGAACTACTTGAATCAAACTTAACTGATGTTCTACTCAACTATTTCACATGTTGTTTTGTGTTGTATGGCATTCAAAAGTCTTAGCTCACAAACTTGTAAGAAAATAAATTAGTTTTAAAGTGTGTCATTATACAAATTAGTTTTACTCTCATAATTTGTCTAACAACTAATTCCATAGTAACAGGATCTTACCACCCAAGCTTTGTTATATAGAACTTGAACAATTCTAACAAAATTAATGTAAAAAATATATATGAATGGTCACTTAGTGGGCAATCAGATTACTGAGGGGTCGCTACTTAGGGCGATTGGCTCGGATCTGAGCCGTCGTCGTGGGCGCTTCGCTTAAAGCTTCATACTAGATCGATATAGGGTCGTCACTAATTGGATTATACCAATATTTAAATTTTTTTTAGCTATACTTAATTACGTAATTAATATTGTAATGATCTTAATTTAAAAAAATGCCCTAAATTTTTCATGAAACATCTCCAAACATCTTATAATAGGATATACTAAACATATGACAAGCCTCATAGTTAAAAATTTTGAAAAAATGGGGTGTACCCTCATGAGAGTATAGAGAGTACACATATAAAATAGCTGAAAAAACTAGTAAATTCTTCATGACACATCTTTAAACATCTTATAATAGGATATACTAAACATATAACAAGCACCACAGTTAAAAAAATTGAAAAAATAGGGTGTACCCTCATGTGAGTACAGAGAGTGCACATTCAAAGCTGATCCAAATACCCACCAAGAAATCTCTAAACAGCTTATAATGGCATTTACTAAACATTTAAATGAAAAAAAATGTAGAATAGTTAAAAAAAATTGAGAAAATGGGTTGTACTCTCATGAGAGTACAAAGAGTACACATGTAAAATAACTCCAAAACTCAACAAATGTTTCGTGAAATATTTCTAAACATCTTACAATAGGATATACTAAACATATGACAAGCCCCGTAGTTGAAAAAGTTGAAGAAATAGGGTGTACTTTCATGAGAGTATAAAGAGTACACATTCAAAACAACTCCAAAAATAAACATATTCTTCATGAAACATCTCCAAACATCTTACAATAGAATATACTAAACATATGACAAGCTCCATAGTTGAAAAAATTGTGTGTACTCTCATGACAGTACAGAGAGTACACATACAAAATAACTCCAAAAATACTATAATTCTTCATAAAATATCTCCAAATATCTTACAATTGGATATACTAAATATATGACAAGCCATATAACTAAAATTTTTGAAACAATTGAGTGTACCCACATGAGAGTATAGAGAGTACACACGTAAAATAGCTCTGAAAATACACAAATTTTTCATAAAATATCTCCAAACATCTTACAATAGGATATACTAAACATATGACAAGCCCCTGAAAAAATGGGTTTACTCTCATGAGAGTACAGAGAGTACACATGCAAAATATTTTTAAAAATATCATGATTCTTCATGAAACATCTCCAAACATCTTATTATAGGATATACTAAACATATGATAAGCCCCACAATAGAAAAATTTAAAAAAATAGGGTGTGCTCTTATGAGAGTACAAAGAATATACATGCAAAATAGCTCCAAAAATACATAAATTCTTCATGAAACATCTCTAAACATCTTACAATATGATATACTAAACATGTGACAAGCCCCATAGTTAAAAATTTTGAAAAAATGAGATGCACCCTCATGAGAGTACAGAGAGTACACATGCAAAACAGCTCTAAAAATATCATAATTCTTCATGAAACATCTCCAAATATCTTACAATATGATATACTAAACATATGAGAAGCCCGTAGTAGATAATTTTGAAAAAATGGAGTGTACCCTCATGAGAGTATGGAGAGTATACATACAAAAGAACTCCAAAAACAGCCAAATTCTTCATGAAACATCTCTAAATATCTTACAATAGCATATACTAAATATATGACAAACCCTACAGTTAAAATTTTTAAAAAAATGAGGTGTACCCTCATGAGAGTACAGAGAGCGCATATGCAAAATAGCTCCAAAAATTAGCAAATTTTCCTTTCCTTTAAAGAACTCAAATTTGCTCTTATTCCACGGTCAGAACAAATGTGAAAATCCTAAATCTTTAAAGTTCAAGAATGCAGGAAGAAATAGCTCATGGAGTCGCCTATAATACCTCAATTTTTAATGCTCAAGATTTACCAAATCTCTGAAAAAAAAATCGACGGAGGGAGTTGAGGAAAATTTCAAAATGAAAATACCTAAATTTTCTAAGGCTAACTGGGCGTGGTTCGTAATATTTTCTCCATTGTTTTAACGAAATTTGGCTAGGCAGTTAACATATTTACGTTATATATAAAGTAAGAAAAATCATATATTTTATTCGGATGTTTGGTCCCGATTGATTGGACGTAAACTCACGTAATATTTTCTTGTTGTGTTGGGCATAAACGAGTCTAGTCGACCAAAGTTTTACAGTTGAGGTCTGTTTGGGGGCAGTGTAGTTTTTTGAGAAAGTGATCATAAAATTATTGTGAATAAAATAATTATATATATATATATATATATATATATATATATATATATATATATATATATATATATATATATATATATATATATATATATATATATATATATATATATATATATATATTAAAAAAATTTAAACAATAGTTTTCTAACGTTCATCACACTCTAATAGTTTTAAATTTCAAAATAGTTTTTTAATCACAAAACTTTTTGAAGAGCAGCTAAAAAGTGTAATTGTTTTGTTTTCTAGTTGATTTCTGAAAAAACAAAGGAGCTAGAAAACTGTCTCAAATCCACCCTCAATTTGACTCAAATATTCAAATTTAATAATTCAATAATTTAGCTCATTTATTTTAAAATGATTTTAATTTAATTGATTGTGTAATAAAATGTTAAAAATTTACAATTTATAAGCAAAATAATAAGAAATTGGTTCAGGAGGAGAAAGAGAATTTTGAAATATTTTCAAGAAAATACACATGCGAGCGTACACACACACATATATATATCACTTTACATGTCTAACATCCAAAAGTTAATACTTAGAAATATAACATTTTTTTCTATACATTAAAAAATACATTTCATTTTAAAAAAATTAATGATGATCTTAATTTTTTTAATGTTATTTATGTAAATATAAAATTTGAGTGTTAGATATCTACATATCAAGAATTCTGTACTATATATGTAAATGCCCCATATTTTAAATAATTTGATACTTAAAATTTTCAATTCAAATATATTTTCAAATAATTCAATTTATTAGAAATTTTTTATATGAGCTTACATATTAGTATTAAGATAGATTTATATAAATATCACTAAGGGGCTGTTTGGTTGCAAGTAAAGTGAATGCACTATAATTATTTTACATATTTTTTTTCTTTTTTATTATTTGGATGGAAGTAAAATAAATGTAGTGTAATTTTTTGAGGTAAACCTAAATCTCTTTATTTTGTGTGACTTTAAATCACGCAGGTATTTAAGTCACCAGCTGGAGGAGGAAGCATTGCTTTTTTTGAATTTGCCTTTTTAAGAATTTACCTTTTCGTTTGAGGCAAACGAATTTGTTTTTTTTGCTTTTTCGTACTTAGTAATAAAATTATATATATATAGTAATAAAATTATATATATGTATATATATATATATATTTGATTTTAATAGTAATAAATCATAATATAGTAATAAAATTTGTATATATTAATATATATAGTAATATATAGTAATAAAATTAATTATAGTAATATATATAGTAAAATTAATCATAATATAGTAATATATATAGTAAAATTAATTATAGTAATAAAATTAATTATAGTAATATATATATATATATATATATAAATATGTATATATTAAATTTGGGTCATTATGTTAACATAAAATGATAATATTCAAATTTTATTTATTTATAACACTAATAATTAATATCTTAGAAAATTTGTAAATTAATTACTAATAATTAAATATTCAAATACATTATAAATGTATTAGATTTTATTTATTTTTTAATCAAGAAAAAAATTTTATTTATAATTTATTTATATTTTAATATATATTTATTTTTTAATTGAATATGTTAATTAGTGAATAAATTCTATAATTAACTTACATATAATAAAGTATTCAGAATAAAAATATTTAATTTACATCCATCCAAGAATAGAAAAATAGTTTTTGTATTTACTTTTCACACAAAACAATGATAAAATTATTCAGAATGTATTCACTTTTATCTTGTATTTCTTTTTGCATTCTAAATCTGCGACCCTAAATTTCTATGTATTTATATGTAGATTTAACATCTAAATAAAAATTTTGACTTTGCATGTATCATAATATATGGATTGAGTAAATATCTTATTATTTATTTTCTTAGAGAAATATATATAAAAGTTGCTTTGAGGTGAAATTACTCTTAGAGTGTCAATGTAAGGAATATATTGGCTCATGAGCACAAAGCATGTACTAGATTTTAATGATAAAAAATTACGCTAAAGATAGAAGAATCAATTAGATAATGACAAATGATCTCAAATGGAAAAATGAAATTCGCCATCCATATGTAATAGCAACTCAACACAAAAGTATTAAAGATATATGACATGCAAGCAAGTGAGATCTAAATTATCCAAAATAGTTAAATTAGGATGTCACTTTACACAATACCATTAAATTAATTTATTTTTAAGTTAAAATTTTTTAAAATGTCATTTAAAATCTTGGTGTCAATTAACTAAGTAAAACTTATTGCAATTTTAGCACGTGCAACAATACGCAATAACACAAGTAATAAAGTAATGATTTGATTATCATCTCTCATATATTATTACTATGGATTACTAAAATTATATTTATTTTTATCTCTTCAAACAATCAAAAATAAGTTGATGATTCATTGTGAAAATTTAATAGAATAAAACTAATAATAAAAAGAACTTATGAGAAATATAAAAAAAATTAAGTTTGTCAATAATCAAGCTAAGATTTAGGGAATACACCATTGAGTTGATTTTATTAATTTATTTACAATAAAAATTATAATTAAAATTTTGCCAAAGTCCAATCTAATGGAACATACTTTTCGCTCAGAAGCTTAGGATCATTATTTTCAATCGCATAATTTATATATCTCTCAAGCAATAAATTCAATGTTATGAAAATTCATCAAAATTACAAGTGATAAAAATAGGGCTACGCAATCAACACAATTATCTATACCCTATAATTAGTTGTGATATTTCATTTATGATAAGCCTATTATATATCTCTCAATTTCAAATGGACCTCTTTGAATTATTAATCGATGATTAATAAATCAATAGTCATGAAACTTTAAGGTGAATATGTGGCAAAATAAAAAAATTAAAAACTCCTCAAACATTCATTGTAATAAAATCAAAGTATAATAACTAGCTTTTAAAAGTGATTTTAATTTATGATAAAATAGAAGATAGCCAAAAAGTACATAAATCTTAATATGAACAATAAAAAGGAATAGAGAAGTAGAAAACTCGATGAAAAGCTCTATCTTCACTCGTCAACTTTTCCTTCTTCTCTTTCTTTAGTCTTCCTTTAACATCTCTCAAAAAAGTCTAAAAAAGGCTGTTATTAGCTTAAGGCACCAATTGGTGCAGCTTTTTAGCTGCTTTCTGTTTCGGAAAAGCAGGCTAGACTGTTTAGGAGCTACTTTCATATTGCCGTGTCGTAAGAAATCGCGGTCGCATTTTGCTTTTTCGCAACGAGGGAGTGGATGCACGGTCGGAGCCCTACCAACATAAAATTTTCTTCCAAAATTACCCCCATTATTAACCCGGTATAACGAATGAAAACCATGACTATACCCTTCCGTCTCCCGTGTTCGGCATTTTCGCAATTGATCTTCCCTTTTCTCCAACCCGTGAAACGTGAAGTTCTTAGCTAGGGCTTCGATCCAGAATCAAAGCGAAAAGGAGCTTCCTCCATTCCTTTCCTTTCCAATGATGATAGTATCTCCATATGTCAGAAGTTGTTAAGATACTTGATAGCACCCCTAAAATTTTTGTTAGATGTTAAGATACATGTACACTTGGTGGCTGGTTTTGGGATTGTGTTGGCTGTCTTTGTTTAGCTTCTCTACTATTTTGGTTTGCTTGGTAGAGGTTATTAGTGGGCTGCTTTTGTTGGTTGGATGCCTATGTTGGCCGGTTTGGTGGACTAGTTTTGTTAGCTGGGTTTGTCTTTTTTGTTAACTGCCTGGTTCTGGGAGCTTGGTGGTTAGTTCTGGGATTATGTTGGCTATCATTCTTTATCTTCTATGTTGTTTTGGTTGGCTTGGTGGAGATTATTTGGTGGACTACTTTTGTTGGTTGGATGCCTTTGTTGGCTGGTTTGGTGGACTGATTTTGTTGGTTAGGTTTGTCTCTTTTGTTGGCTGTCTAGTTCTAGGAACTTGGTGGCTGGTTTTGAGATTGTGTTGGCTGTTTTTCTTTAGCTTCTCTGTTATTTTGATTGGCTTGGTGGAGGTTGTTTGGTAGACTGCTTTTTTTGGCTGGATGCCTTTGTTGGCCAGTTTGGTGGATTGGTATTGTTAGCTTGGTTTGTCTCTTTTGTTGGCTACCTGGTTCTAGGAGCTTTGTGGCTGGTTCTGGGATTGTGTTGGTTATCTTTCTTTAGCTTCTCTACTATTTTGGTTGGCTTGGTGGAGGTTGTTAGGTGGACTATTTTTGTTGGCTGGATACCTTTGTTGGCCAGTTTGGTGGACTAGTTTTGTTGGCTGCCTGGTTCTGGGAGCTTGGTGGCTGGTTTTGGGATTGTGTTGGTTCTCTTTCTTTAGCTTCTTTACTATTTGGTTGGCTTGGTGTACTTCTTTTATTGGCTGGATGCCTTTATTGGCAAGTTTGGTGGACTGGTTTTGTTGGTTGGGTTTGTCTCTTTTGTTGGCTGCCTGGTTTTGGGAGCTTGGTGGCTAGATGCCTTTGTTGGCCGGTTAGCTTGATGGCTTTATTGGCTGAATTTCTCTCTTTTGTTGGTTGCGCGGATCTAGGATGTTGGTGGCTGGTTCTAGGATTCTATTGGCTATTTTTCTTTAACTTCTCTGCTATTTTGGTGGTGACTTTGCTACTGGTCTTTCATTTCCCATTGTTGCTCAAGATGCTGGTGGATGATATGTCTTTCATTGGCTAGATGGCTTTGCTGGTTTTTCATTTCCCAGTGGGCTTGGTTCTTTTTTTGTCCATTAGTCTTTGGCTGATAGCTAAAGGCGAGGTTTGTTGGCTATGATGGCTTTGATATTTTATTTTATCTTCTCTCTTGCTGGTAGCTTTATATGTGATTGTAACCCTTCTTGATGAAGTTTGGATGCTCACATATATTGTTGCTCCTAGAGATGATACTAACTAAGCCTGAGCCTATTCTTCCTTTATTTTTTCCCCTTATTTTATATCTTTATTTCTCTTTTTTTCCCTTAATCTTTATTTAGTATATTGTAGGTCTTTTGCTAGTTTTGGGGTCTTGCCGATGGTTTTAGCTTTTCGCACATGAATCTAGTGTTGTTGCTGAGTTGGCCTTTTCCATTTTTTTTTTTGTAATATGTTATTGTATTAGTTAGGGGATTTATCGCTTTTGGCTTAATGTAGCTCTTTGAGCATTAGTTTCGTGATTTATCCTCTTTAAAGACTTTGTACTTCTTTATTATGGTAATAAAATTCTTTTTCTTTTGTTATTAAAATTTTTTTTATATGATTGATATGTTTTTGCTAAACTTCTAAATATGCTAATGACATAAGACAAAAAGTACTCGCATTTAAATATATTAAATTTTTATATACAATAATCTATATATATATACTTTTTCTTTGCTTATATCAACATGGCTTAGCAAATATGAACTCAAGGATTTCCAGTGCCTCTAGAATTATCCAATGCAGCTGTGGTTTACAATGTTGTGTATTCACCTCACATCGAGAAGACAACTATGGACGAAGATTTTACAGGCGTCCTCGAAATCAAACACTGGATTACTGTAATTTTTTAAGATGGGCTGACAATTACGAAGAGACAACTGCAGATAGTGATCATGTTTGGAGAAGAGCTTTGGAAAATAAATTTTCTACAAGACTTGATCATTTGGATACAAATCTTAATATTATATTGGCACAGCTAGTCGCAAATGTTATCTTAATTATTTATTTATTTAGTGTAATATGATGTGTTAAATTCAAATGTCAAATATTAGACTTATGAGTATGTATGCATTTTTAAGTTTTTTTTCTTATTATGTTGATGTTATATGACCATAAGGGTAGTTTTGTAAATTTTTTTGGAAACAGCTGCAGCACAGCTCAATCTTCCAAACAGTTAAACTGCTTGTTCAGAATCATCTTTCTAACAATACTCTTCCCTACAACAACTTTACAAATGCTTTTCATACAAATTTAATTAAATTATCAAAAATGCTCTTAATATATCCCAAGCTCAAACTTTCAAATGTTATACTTTGCGTGTAAGTGTTATACTCTTTATCTATTGCACCAATGCCACCACTAATGCATACCTAGTCCCTATGACTAGCGCCTATGTGCCAAGCTATATGTTTTAGTTCTAAAAGCTATCTAATCTCATTGATAGCTTTGTCAAGTACTCAAACGGCTTTATTTGCTTATTTTTATAGTTTCCTAGTCGGATCCACCAAAATCAATGGTAGCTTATATAAATCAAAATGAATCTATTAGTGTGATAAATTTTCTAAAATAAAAAAATAATATTTAATTTAAGATTAAGGGCAAGTAAATATGTATAAAACTTACATCTAATAGAACTTTTAAATTTTAAGCTTCAGTCTTAATTTAAAAGTTAAGTATAAAAATTTGACAAGCTTTATAACCATTCCAAATCTAAAAACATTTAAGAGTTGGAACATAATCGTTTAAAACTAAATCAATAGTGGATTTCATGAATTTTTTTAACAATGGTTGGTGGCAAAAACATAATCTAACCTTTATCATGAATTCTTGAACATTAGATTTAATCATGTAATTATTCATCTTTAATCAGGTTTAAATAATTTTGATTTATTCTTGAACTTACTTTGTTTATTAGACAATTTCAAATGTGATTTACTAATTTCTATGATTATATTGATGTTTAAAAGTTGATTATTAGTTAATTTTTTAATTTTTTTCTTAATTTTCATTTAAGATTAAGCTTTAATTATCAACCACATGGTTAGTATGAATTATTCAGGAAAAGATCATTAGAAGTGAATGATACACCTAACAATATTTCTTGAACAATTCACCATGATTAAACTTGTATTTTATTGATTACCTTCATTAATTTAAGTTTTACTAATCCATCAATTAGCCTTTAATCTTTTATTAATTTAGATTTTCAATTTTAATAGTGTTTTTATTTTAAAATTGAACTAAATAAGATTTAATTGCATTTCTTAGTTAAATATTATATTTTATTGTGATTTAGATTAATTTAAGTTTGGATTTAAGGATTTGATATTATAATTAAGATTATTGAGTTTAATTATTTTATTTAATTGATTCTCCATTAATATCTGTGTTTTAGATCAATTGAAGTTATTTTTGTGATTTTGTGACTTAAAAATTAATTATTTTCTTAACTTGTCTTGAGAGGATTAAAAATTGACAACTCTTAATCCAATGACCCAAATGCCTTGACAACTTTTTAGAAAGTGAATATTGATGTGATGATACTACCATATAAATTTCAAGTTAATTAATTAAGTTTAAAAGTACTATTAAAATACATAGGATAGTTTAAGGCTTTTAATTTTCTTAGATTCCTCTCTAAATACTAAATTCATAGATGGTCATTTATAATTTTTTAGACAAGTGGTTAATTTCTTATGGATTTTTGAAGTTTTGACTTAATTAAGTCAATTAATTGAAATATAATTCTTTTTAAACCCTAAATTGAGTGATTTATGATTTAATCAAATTAATAGGGTGTAATTAATTTTTTTAATGTCTATGATATCAATGAAGATATTGTAGTGTTTATTTTTGGGATGTGGGACACCATGCAGATCTTAGAGGGGTACTTATTGAAGTGATCGGGTATGACTTTAGAAATGATATACTATCTCGAAAGATAGAAATTACTACCCTATAATAGATCTAATCACCTAATAAGGACTCTTAAGGCATGATGGGTCTTCGAATATACCAGAGATCTTTCCCCTACTTTACATGAAAAAATAAAGTAGGGTTTATTTTAAGCCGAGTTTGTGAAGTTCTCTATGGAGACAAGCTTCAATAGTTAACTACATCCCAAAGAATGAGAATTCCTTAAGAACACTCTCGATTAAAGTAGACAATTAGGGTCTCCAAAGATTTCAAGGTTAAGACTATCAAAGGATTGACTGTTTTAGAAAATCAAATAAGATAGATCAAGGAGAAGACTTAGTATTAGAAGTCAAAGGGAGATGTGTAGGGAATGTTCATGATACTAGGAAGCTTAGTGAGCATTCCAATCTATCATATGATTGGGCTTTATATTTTTGAAATTGAAGAGAGTTAATTATTTGAGTTGACATTTTATTAGAATGCTAAGACATATAATCTCACAACATAAGATTGTGAAAATGTCTAAGAGGTGAGCATTTATGCTTATAGCCTGAAGGAAATAGCTACCTCAGATCCTAAGCTAGAGAGCTTTGGCGAAGGCCGAAGCACGACCTAAATCTAAAGTAAAAATGGGTATATAGTTTATCTCCAAATAAACATTGGACTTATTACACCGAGTGGAACTAACTCCTCCTACACTTTAAATACATGTATGCACGCCATATACTTTTGCAAAATGGCTAGACTGTTATTTATTTAGAAAGGAGACTAAGTCTTTAAACTCACTTCTAAGAGAGCATCTGTTATGATTCATTACACAAATTTTATCAAACTAAGATTCTTTGTATGCATAAATGCATGAGAACTTGATGGCTAAATCAAAGAAAGAGAAAGGTTTCTTCCATCAAAGGTTAAGCCTTTATTCAGATGGAAGCCCCCTCTTAACAAGAGTGGAAGAATATGACATGCAGGATATTATACATTCAATCATCCAGCTAAGGGGTTACTAAATATTTTTATTATCTAGATTTAATTCCTAAGCTTTATGGTGAGGTTATGAATTGTTTTAAAATTTTAATTATGAGTTGTTAATTGGGGTAGAAAAATTAATTTTATCCTACGAGCCTACTGCATCTAGGCCACACATTTAAACATCAAACATGAAGAAACTAGAAAAAGTATGCAATTCTAGTGCGCAATCTAAACACAACATCAAATAATTTTATAGACTATCATAAAAGAATAAAAGGTCGGCACGGTCGGGTTTCGCCGTACACCATGAAAAGAGAAAAAAAGATAGGTAGTCGAGCTCTACCCTTATACAATCCGGATTACAGAAATATTACATGCTATGGGGGTCTTCTTTTCTACATTTCTTTCTTCTTTTCCTTTTGATTTGATTTGCTCCAAAGGCATCATAGGGCACCCCAGGGACTAAGCCTTATGGCCATTGTTCATCTTGATCCCCCATAACACTAATTCTAATTCATAATATAAAATTTTATTAAAAATAGGAAAAGTAAATCTAGCCACATCTGCAAAATAAATGTTAGCTAAACACACCATGCAACCCAACAGTTATATGAATAATTTGGACTTAACACCCCACACATGGGTAACAAAGCCCACGGTTATGCTTAAGCTAACCGCAAGAAAAAATATTTATATTTTTATTATAGTAGCCCCTTAAGAACAATTCCATGCAAAAAATATGATTAGGTAAATAAAGACCTAACATCCAATCTACGAGACATACACCATAACATCCAGTCTAAAATATTACATCACAAATAAAATATCCATCACATATACAATCAATATATCGACCTAGCCTAATTTTAGGGTCGGTGACATAGTATTCTAGTGTGTGAAAAAAATGCTTGTGTAGCAAGACTTTACTAGGCTTCTTTAGTTAAAGTTTTAATTTGTTTTAATTTTACCTTTGGGTGATTTCAATTTAAATGATTTAATGATTTATTTTTTTATTTTTATTTCACTTTTATTTGGTTAAAGTGATGTTTAGGTTTTCAAGAATGAAGAGCAGAATGAATTCCATTTGTAGATGAAATTCACCCTATTCTACATCCTAACTCCTAAAGAGTCTAATTAAGGTCCTTAAGTATCTTAATTAGCCCATATGAATTTCTGTAATTAATTTGATTTGATTTAGATTTTAGAACTTAAGTTTGTTTAATCTTCATGTATTTAATTGATTAGTTTTAGATTAAATGTGAATTAAATTCAATAATATAGGTTTAAGTTTGTTTTAAATCCATGTTTTGATTTAATTAGATTAGATGTTTTGGTTTAGTTAAAAAATAAAATCAATTTAAATTTTCTTTGATTATAATTATGTGATAGTTTATTTGATTTGATTATGATTTTATTTGTAGTGAGATTAAATTAATGAGATTTTCATGATTTTAATTTAGTTTGATTTAATTAGGATTCATCCAATGATCAAAGTTTGGTTTGTATTTTGATCACATAGCAATTAATTAGTGATTGAATGAGACATATTAAAAAGAAATTTAATTTGATAATTAGCTTTATTATATGGTTTTTATTATTCAAATTATTCATTATTTAATTATAAAGATTTGTTTAATTTTCAATTTGATTTCATTTAGATTAATGATGTAATTAATGACTTAATAATTTAAGTTTAATTTAAGAATTAATTAAAAATTAAGTTTAAGTTTAATTTGATTACTTTAATTTAATTAGCTTATTTAAGATGATCAAAATTAATTAGATTAATTAAGTGTTAAATTTGATTTACAAAATTAATCATAAGATGATGGATTAATTCATTAAGTTTGCATTAATCAGGTGTTTATTCAATTGGATTAATTTTAAATTAGTTTGAAGTGTTTTAAGTTAATTATTAAACAAAATTTATTTAATTTTTAATTTATACATTTAGATGACTTAATGATTTTTATTTAGATTTAATTAATTGCATTTAATGATTTGTGATTAAGTTTAGATTAATTTATTAACTTAAGTTTTGAGTGATTAATTTAAGTGGTTGATTTAAGATTTAATGATTTATTTAAATTAATTTGATTCATTAAGATGATGGATTAATTCATTAAGTTTGCATTAATTACATGCTTGATTAATTTGATTTGATTAATTAAATTTTGAATTATTGTACAAGATTTATTTAATTAATGACTAAATTTCACTGTGATGATTTTATAAGTGATGATAAAAGATATTAAAAAGATTATTATTATTACCAATCATTATTATTAAGTGAATTAAGCTTATTTTATTTCAATTAAGTTTGATTATTTATTATTAGAGTTTTATTTGATTTGATTCATTTATTATGTTTGTTTAATGTTGTTTGATTTAGTTATTAGGTTAAAATATTTAATGGTTGAGTAACTCATTCCAAATGGATGATATTAAATTAATTAAGTTCATTTTAGCTTCATATTTGATTTGATTAATATGTATTATGATATAATTATTTAACTTAATGAATTTTATTCATTAAGGAGTTTCATATGATTAAGATTTATGCTAGTGTAAATTATACTAGTTTGACCCATGTTAAAGTTTAGATTTGTTTAATTTTAAGTTTGATTTAAGATTTAATCATTTAATTGAGTTTAATTAAATTTTAATTTTAATTTAGATTATGTATAATTTAATTAATATTTAATTTTAATTATTTAATTATAATTTTAATAAATTTTTAAATATTTATTGTAGGTTCATTAAAAAGATCATTATTATTACATTATTATTATTATTATTATTATTATTATTATTATTAGGATCTTAGATGTTAACTAAAGTTATTTAAGCCATTTTGAAGATTTTTTGTAAATTTTTGGATTTTTATTTGATTTATTTTAATAAAACAGACAATCTAAACTTCAAAATTTAATTTCTCCCAATCCAAAAGTCTTTTTTACTTGAGCTTTTTTATCATAAGTGTGCTTTACCTTTAATTTCAATTCCTGAAAATTTCAACTCAATCCGACTTATATTTTTAGAATAATTAATGAAACTTTATTTTCACTAAAACTTAAATTAAGCTCGAACCATTCAGTGGAATTTGGAAATTTTTGGTTCTTTGGATTCCTCTCGGAAAGACAGATCCAATGAGCATATATTTGTAATTTTTCGCTAAGTATTTTATTTTTTATGAATTTACAAAATTTTAGGACACTTAAATAATTTTTAAAATAAAAAATAGACATTTTCCACAAATGTTGTGGTGCCAATCTAACCCGCCGCGTCATCACGCCGTTGGCGTGATCGCGCCCGTCGGTAATGAATGAATCATGAGCGATCTACAACGGATTGGCGGATCATCGTCCGATCGCGGATCAAACAGCTATCGATCCGTCATGGATATAAAATGAGATATCATGCGGTTCGTTGTGTGAGACGGGATCCGATCGATCTACGATCGGGGACGGCCTATTCCAAATGAAAATCGTGCCTTTTTCTAAATTAAAATGAAATCTCATCCAAATAGGCTCATTTTCATGGCAATTTTCACCGGAAAATCTCCGACCAGTATTAGACAAATAATAAAAAATGCGTATTCTAAAGAAATTCCTAAAAATTGTGCAAGGATCGAAACAAATAGAGGTTCCTAAGGCCAGCTAAAGTTATTATGGGATGCTTTCCAAAAAGAGGAAGATCGAGGGAGCTAGTGCAAGAGGAAGCTTTGGAATGAGTGTAGTCCAGCCTTCGAGGTATTTGTTGTTAGCTCTAAATGTTAAAATGGGAGGAGGTGGAATGAAGCATCATTTCCCCCTCCTTTAATAGTGATAAAAAATCCTCCATTTTTGAATTTTTGGCTCCAAAGTATTGTCATTTTGCTTGGGGTGATTGGGATGGATGATTGATTGATTGAAGACTTTGAATTTTTACTCCAAAGTCCTCTTTTGCTGCAATATGATCCGCTCCATTGAATGCCATGGAGAGAGTTTGGTGGAAATATTTAAAGGATCCATGAGAGATTTAACTAGGTTGGGTTGATTTTGGGCTGATCACAAATGGGATAGGGCTGGGTTTGATCAACCCCCAATGGTTCATGGTTTGGTTTCAAAGGATTTGGCTCAATTTGGGTCATATGGGTTACATTAGGTCATATCGAATTAGGTTGACCAATTGATCAAATTGGGTCAAACCAAGGCTTAGGTTAGGTTCAAATGATAATTTTAGATGTTTTGGTATGATCAATTTGATTTAATTTGGCTTAGAATTGATTTTGGCTCATTTGGAATCAAATGAGTCAAATGGGTCAAGCTGACCAATTTGAACAAATTTGGCCAAATTGGTTTGGGTTATGGATTGATTCATGTTCAATTTGCTAATTGAAGATGAATGTGGTCTTTGGTTTGAATCAATTTGGATTTAATTTGAATTTTTGGCTAATTTGACCCTTTAGGTCAATTTGGGCTAGGTTGGGTCAAGTTGACCAATTGGTCAAATTAGGTTCAATTATGGCTTTGGTCAAGTTCAATAATCAATTTGGAATGAACTTGAGCTATTGGTTGCAATCAATTTGGGTTAGATCATGATTTGACCCAATTTTGTCCTTTAGGCTAATTTGGGTCAACTTGGATTGAATGATCAATTGGGCTTGGTTTGACCCAATTAGTGATCAAGTCATATTTAAATATTGATTTTAGATTGATTCAAATCATTGGTTTCAATCAATTTGATGTATGATGAGTTTTGGCTAGTTTTGATTCATTTGGGCTAAGGGTTGACTTGGTCAAATGACTAAGTTGACTTAGTTTGACTCAATTGATTGTAATTGATCATCCTAGGGTGATCAATAATCATGGTGGAAGGTTTTGGTGATCTTGGTTCAATCCAATTTGGGTTGGCTTGGAAGTTAGCTCAAATGGGTCCTTTAGGTCACTTTGGGTCAAGTGGATCAGTAATTGGTTTGGTTTTGGTTTGATTCGAGTTTAGTTGAACTTATATATGAGCCATGGATTGAAATATAAATTTAACGGCAATCAATTTAGAGTCTATGGGATTTTGGCTCACTTAAAATTTTCAAGTCAAAAGGGCTAGGTTGGGTTGGCTTCGATTTAATTTGATAATTGTAGGTTTCATTTATATTTAGGTAGATAATTGAATGAATGATTGATTCAAGAGAAAATATATTAGTTTCAAGTTGATTTGGATAGGATTTGACTAAGTCCATGAAATTGGCTTAAGGATTTGGATTTAAGTTTGGATCATGATTTGAAGTTGACTTTGAGTTTGAATTTGATAAATTGATCAAGAGGTTGAATTGATCTTTAAGAAAATCAATTGAATTAGGATTGATTTGGATTTGGCTAAGGCTAAATCCATAAGATAAATCATAGGGCTTAGGAAGGATTTTGATTTTACTTGATTTTGGGTTTCAATCATTTGGAGTCAAATTTGAAATTATATTTGGAATTTGAATTTGAATTTGAGGTTTAGTTTGAGATTTGAATTTGGGTTTGATTTGAAAATGGCATTGAAAGGCTATAGGGTAGGTGATTGTAGACCTAATCCTATGATTAACCCTTCTAAGCCAAGCAGCTTGGGTGTTATGTTCTCCTAATCACTGTCTTATGACCAAGAAACTCAAGAGTGGAAGTGTCCTAAGTCTAAGAAGAGGAGGTTGAGAGCTCACTCCAAAAGTGAGTTCAACAGATATTTAGAATCATTTTGGTGTATTTTTTAAATTTTATATTAATAATTTTGTCTAAATTGCCCTAATATGTTTTAAAATTCAAACTTTTAATCTAAAGTCGTGATTGACTTGGGAAGTTTCATGTAGATCTTACCATTAGGTTTCTACCCTAAAAAATTAACTCACTTAGGTTTCTACCCTAAGTGTTTGATTTAAGTTAAATTTGATTCAAGGATTTTCTTAATATGATTTATTTAATTTAATCAAATTTAATTAAATGATTGATTAACTTGCTTAGAAATTTAATTATCAAATTGGTTAAGGGTTCATCTTAATTGGAAATGGATGATTATTTACATTTAATTTGGTTGGATAATTAATTAAATTAATATTAGATTAAAGATTAAACAAACATTAACTTTTATTATTTGATTTAAGTGTTTAATTAAGAATCGTGCTTAATTTGTTTAAGTAGCATTGTATTAAAGGTTAATTAAACTTAACATTATTAAATGACTTATTTGATTAGGAACTTGAATGAAAATTTTGATTTTTTTTAATGATCAACTAAACTAATCTTAACCAAGTGTATATTTTGATTTGTTTATCATTGACTTAATCAGATGGTTATGAGATTGAATATTGATTGATTATTAATAGTTAATTAGGCTTTCACTTAATTGACTAATTTGATTGATTAATATTCAATGATTAATCAAGATGGATTTTATTTATGATTATTGTAATTTAAAGTTTAATGATTAAAGGTTGAGATTTAATGCTTATTCAAGGTGTAATTATGAGTTGATTATGTTCTTTTTTTTATCAAGTTGTAAGGTTTGATATAGTTTACGTTAATTACTCATCAAAGCTTTTAATTTTGATTTTATTATTTAGATTAATGATGTTATTAATGATTTAATGATTTAGGTTCATTTAGTTAAGTTTACTTTAAAAATTTAAGTAATATTTAATTGGGTTTCATATAGTTAAATTGAGTTTAAGTTTTTATTTGATTAGATCAAGATTTAATTTGAATCAAAGATTACATACATTTGTTTGACTTAATTTAGGATTCTATTAATAAGGATTTAAGTATTATTTTATTTTGGGTTTTAGCTTAATATTGTATTTATTAGAATTTAACTTTAATTAAGTTCAATTATAATTGATTTTAATGACTTATTAAATCCTAAATGTATGATCTTAGGGTTTTAACAACTTCAAAGGGTTTAGAATTTTTTTAAGTTCTCTGATGTCATGGGAAATGTTTTAAATTGATTTTCTAAATTTTTATAATTTTCTTGATTTTCTATTTATTTCTTTATTTAAATTTTTCTAAGATTTCAAAATTTTATATCTTTTGATTGAGAAGTCATTTTGCCTAGAAATTTTTATAAAAATTTGATTTCATTAACCATTTCAATTTTTTTTCAAGATTTCATCCCAATTAGATATGTATTTTGGGTGTAATTAAGGTTTTAATGTTTTAAATAAAATGCAAACTAAACATAAAATACTGAGAATTAGATGGGAAAATTTGAAGATCCTAATTACTAGGATTAGGTTATTATCAACCACACTTGATGTTAACAGAACCTTAAAGTATAGATCAAATCCTAGGTCTAACAAGACGGTTGTCAACCTCACTAAAAGTTATTTAGTGAGGTAAACAAAGTAGTTAAGATTTTCTTCATGACATTTAACAAGCCATTTTATTTGAAAATTATCTCTTTCAAATACTTAAGAATTTCTTTATGATATTTCATGACTATGAAAAATATTTTTAATTTTATTCAAGAATTATTTGCGTGGGTATTTTTATGACTTTGGAGAATAATATTTCATATAAACATATATTCACACATGCATGAATTTTATGTTAGAATATATATATATACACACATATAGTATACACTTGTGGATACGTGTCATTATTAAATAAAAAATGTGAGGCAAAAAACCTCTTTCAGACAAGTATCCCTATGATTTTGAATTTTCAGACTTTATACCTGATATTTATGTGTGTGTATATATACATACATACATACATACTTTCTTTTAAGTTGGTGGAATTTTTACTTCTTATTAAACTAGATTTATTTAATAAAAATTTTAAATTTTGAAATTTAATGATGATAAAAACTTGAAATTAAACTAAATTTACATATGTATTATTCTTTGCATTTTACAAGTATGTGTCATTGTTAAACCAATGATGTGAGATAAAAACTTTCTTCAAACCAATAGTCCTGCGATCTCAGCTTTTCTGACTATATACTTGACAATTGCATTGACATACATATGATTGAAATTATTTTATTTTTTTCTTAATCAATCTAAGTTTACATAATAATAAAATTAAAATTTGAAATTTGGTAGTGATAATACATTAAAAGAATAAGTGCAATGTAAATATACATATACACATTAAATTTATAATTTGAAGATAAGTATAATTATTCACTTACAAAGATTATTTAAAATATAGTTATTTATGAAATTGATCAAACATACCTATATAAATTAATAAAAAGGATGGATAAATGCCATGAAGACTTATCCCTTAACTTACCAATTCCAAGATTGAACATATGTTCATAAAACCATTTAAACTTAATTAAGTTCATTAAAGAGATTCTTAATTAAAGTAATTAAATGCTCTTAGAGGAAATTAGACTTAGCCAATAATCATGTCATGACCCTTTATGTCCATTAAGTGATTTAAAGCATCAAATCATATTTTTTATGATTTATTAAAGTTTATTAATTAATTAATCCAATTAATCCCAAAGAGATTAAAAAATTTAACCAATCTTAAAATATAAGCCCAAAAATTTAAAAAAAAACTAAAAGATGTTAAAAAAATAAAATAAACTCTAAAATATTTAATTTAATTAGGCTTATATTTTATGACTAATTCAATAAAAGAGAAAAACTATAATTAAACAATTACACTCAAAATACTTAAAAATTAATCGAGGCTTTTGATTTCATTGAAAAACTCTATATTAGCTAAGCATAAAGAGAGATTAATCATATTTTTAGAGATTTGTGCAATAAGTTATAAATTTTCTAACTTCTAGATCATTAAATGGATTATTAATTATTAATTACCCCAATTAATGATAATTTTGATTTTTAATTAAAAGTAGAAGTTCAAATTATTTTTTAGATGTTTTCATATTAAGCAAGCATGCTTGAACACCAAAACACCCATTTGGGGATTTCCATAATTTTATATTTTAATAATTGGGTTAGTAATGTCATTAAGTATTCAAAATGCACAATTTCTAATCCACTTGCTCAAATGACATGAAATCATTATAAGAGCTAGAAAACATTACTAGGAATGTTCCTTGAAAATCTCAAGTCATTTGGGTAAGTAATTTAGGATCAAATTTAAAATTAAGAAATATGATTAAACCTTAATTAATTTTTATCTAATAGAAAAAATTGGGTCATTTATTTTTTCTTGATTCTACTCTATTTACTGAATATAAAGAACATTTATTGCATTTATTGGACTTTTTCAATTAGTTATTTTTTAAAGTTCTACTAATTAAATAATTTAAAACCCTAACTAAACTAATTTACATAGTCAACTTTGAGTTAGTCACGCTTTATGCATGGTGACATGAGATTGGTTAATTAAATCATCCCTTGTGGTGCTAACTCAGCTGGTGGTGGATGTAATATTGATCTAGGCCTCAGATCAAACCTACAGTTAAAAGGTTTTAAATATAATTTTATCATATGATGTGATCATAACTATCTAATCTAATCACGGAGAATAGATTGCGTGTAAATCATCTTCTACCTTCAATGAGAGACAGATACTATCCACTTTTCCCCGCCAAATACGAGCCAACCATGGCTAGATTTATTTTAAACAATTGCAAAAGGGTTAGTAATGAAATCACAAGGGTTTTCTATGGTTAGATCCTTATAATTGTGAAATCACTTCACAAATCATGAGAATTGACGTCATTCCACTCACACCATCCAGACCAACATCTAATGGCCTTTAAGACCCGCCTTTGGCCAAGAAAGAGTTAATGCTGATGTACATTTGAGTGGGAGAAGTTTGGGGTATTAGACTTTGGGAAAGCTTGATGGTGGCTAGAGCTGGGATGAAGGGAGAGCTTTAGAACATAAGGGACTCTCTTTGGGAGTGGGACAGTGATCTGGAGCACTGTAATTTCTTAAGTCATTTGAGTTGAGTGTGTATATGCCTCCCCATATGAGCCCTTGATTTGAATTGGTTCAGGCATGTGGAGGGTGTTGTGTAGTGGCCTGAGCCCAAAAAGGACTAAGATTGATGAGGTGGTGTTTCCCTAGTGGATGGCCAAGTTTGGAGTAGTGGGGTGAATTAGATAGCTCATAGTTGGTAAACCAAGGCTATCCAAGGTGATATGATATGGACCTCTCACCTAAATATCCTTGGCTGCTCACTAGTTAAGCTCAATACTAAAGGTGCTACCTTAAGCAAAAGGGAATATTGGACCATTCCATTTTAGAATTTCATCTTTTATTGGAACCTTGGTTTACTGAGTTTGGGTTAAATCGAGTTCACCATAAATTGGGTCTAGTTCAATATGTCCAAGGCGGTCGAAAGATGAGTCATGCTAAGTTTGGTTGGATTTGGATTTAGTTTGATTATGTGTGGCTCAAGATGACTTATTTGGTCAATTTGGGTCAAGTGGATCAATTGACCAAATTGGGCCTAAGGGGCTATTGCGTCAAGTTCAAATGTTTATTAGAAATGTATTGGAATGATTATTTTGTCAATTTGGATTATATTAAGATTTGGCTTAATATGATTCATTGTCAAGTTCAAATGTTTATTGGGTCAATTAGTAAATTTGGCCAAATTGGATCCAAAGGGCTATTAAGTTACATTAAATAATTAATTTGGAATGCATTGGGAGAGTTGGTTTGATGCAATTTGGGTTTAATTAAGTTTTTGTTTAATGTGGTTCACTTAGGCCTATTTGGGCCAAGTGAACTAATTGGCCAAATTATGTTGCAATTTGACATGAGTTGTGTTTAATTATGTACATGAAATGATTATATGATTTTAGTTTGATCCAATTTGATTTGAATTTAGTTTAATTTGATTTTGTCTCTATAGGGTTCAATTGGGATAACTTAAGCTAAGTATATGAATTGACCAAATTGACCTCTAATCAGGCTTCTATCAAGTTAAAATGGTGTCCCAAATGGTGAGGGCGAGGTTAATTTCAAATTATTTTGGTTAGATTTGAATTTAGCGCACAAAAGTAAAAATAGGTCAAATTGGGATAAGTAAGCTAATTGGAAACATTATACTTCAATTAGGCAAGGTTTCAACATGATTGATGTTTTGGATATCATAGGGTTGATTGGTTGAAATTAAATTGGGTCTTAGTTGAGTTTGGGTCAAGGTGAACTAACCAATTTGGAGCCAATTGTGCTTGATTTGTGTTTGATATGATTATATTTGAGGTAAAGACTGTTGACCTAACTTTTAGAGTGAGGATTCGATCTCCTCATTATAGATCTAGGAGTCTTCTAGACACTAAAAGCTCCTTAATCATGAGACACTTCTAGTGACTAGGTGAACACTTAACCTAAGCCTAGAGACTTAGGAGGATTAGTCATAGGGTTTAGATTATGCCTTAGGACCTAAGGTGACCTACCCATCCCGTGGCCAAAACCTTGACTCTTGCCTACCTTCTTAACCACAATCCAACCTCAAATCAATATGGCCAATCACAATTGAAACCCAAAACCAAACTCCAAAACCAAAACCAAATCTAAATGATCTAAACCTAAGCTCATGATTTAATCCTATGGACTTAGCCAAAGTTTTCTTCAATACAAACCAAGCTCAATTGATTTTCTCAAAATCAATTCAATTCCTCAATCAACTCTTCAATCAAACTATCCAAAATCTATAATCAAACCATTTCAAGCCAAAATCAATTCCATCAACCTAGCCTAATCCATTTGACTTAAAATGTTAAAATGAGTCAAAATCAAATTAAACTCAAAACAATTGCAATCAAAGCTATAAACAAATCCCAAATCAATATCCAAACTCAACTAAACTCAATTCAACCCAAAATCAATTCAATTGATCCATTAGGCTCACTTGACCTAAAGTGGCTTAAAGGACTCATTTGAGCCAAACTTCAATCCAACCCAAATTGAATTGAACCAAACCACTCTAAATCTTCTATGATGAATGTTGACCATCCTTGATTGATCAATTGTAATCAATTGGGTCAAACCAAGTCAATTTGTCCATTTGATCAAATCAACTCACTTAACCTACATGAGTCAAATTAGCCAAACCTCATCCTAAGATAAATTAATTGAAACCAATGATTCATACCAACCTAAAATCAGTCCTTGAACATGACTTGACCATCAATTAGGCTAAACAAAATCTAATTGGCCCTTTGACCCAAAGTTGACCCAAAGTTGACCCAATTTGACCTAAAAAGCTAAATTGCAAATCAAATCAAAATCTCAAATTCATTCCAAATTGATTATTGAACATGATCAAAGCCTTGATTGAACCCAATTTGACCAATTGAACCCTATTGACCTATTTAACCCAAATTGACCTAAAGGGTTAATTTGGCCTAAATCATTCCTAAATCCAAATTGATTGAAATCAAAACTTTTAATCATCTTCAAATGATCAATTGAACATGAACTAATGCTTAACCTAAGCCAATTTGGCCAATTTGGCCAAATTAGTCAACTTGACTTATTTAACCCATATGAACTCAAATGGGTCAAATCCAAATCCAAGCCAAATTGAACCAAATTAATTGAACCAAAATACTCATAATACTCATTTGAACTTGACCCGAGCCTTAGTTTGACCCAATTTGACCAATTGGTCAACCTGACCTAACCTAGCCCAATTTGACCTACATGGGTCAAATTGAGCTAAACCCACTCAAACCAAGCTCAAACCTATTGAAATTTGGCATGACTCATCCATGGCTCACCTTGTGTCAATCAAAATCAAACCCAACCTAATTTAAACCTAAATTGACCCATTACCCAATGGGTAAAGCCTCCCATATGAGATAAAACTCACATTTGGGTGGTCAAACCCACTCTTCTCCCCTTGGCAGCCACCCAAAGCTCCAAATGGACCCTAGGACCACTAGCTAACCTGACCCAAAGCTGTTTGGGTCAGCCAAGGACAGCCACCTCAGCTCATGGCAGCCACTTCCCCACCCTTGGCCACTCAAACCAAGCCACCTAAATGATTCTCTACCACCCACGGCCGCCTGAGACGGCTAGAAAGCAACTAAAGACCAAACTGATCCCGTCTGTTCGATCCAAGGGAGGAGGGGGTATACCCCGCTCATTTCGATCCAATTCAAGCACTTGAACTTCCTCAGAGCTTGAGCACTCAGAGACGACCTCCCCCAAGCATCCCTCTGAGCTTCCCAAGCCTCCTCGTCGCTGGAAAACACTAACCCGAGACAGAACAAGGCTTAGCTCCGTCCAACTTCCTCAAAACTCAACCCCTCTCTAATTAACTCTTCTCACACATTGACCAAGCTCTGGAGAAGTGAAATAAACTTTCCCCCAAGTGATTCGAGCACTGGAAGCCCATCCTAGCCTAACTATGATGAGGATTCTGGCAGTGGTTGACCCGTAGAGTCACTAGCGAGGAGGCAAGGCACCATCATCTCAAAGCCTTTAAGCTTACCTCAATCGATTAGTCCCAAGTCACAGGTACTATTCACAAGACCTTTTGAAGAAAATTGTAATGTCATTGGATTTCCACTATTAGATCCCCTAGGATTGACCTTGTGAAGGTGTGGGATCCATCCTCCACGAGCTCCTGACGATGTGGCGGGGGTTCATCTTCCATCATTCGGGGGATGACGGATCATCCACCATCCGTTCCGCATGATTGGAATGGACAATTGAGATTATTCATTAGATAAATCCAATTTTATTCCCTTAAGCACCACATGATTAATCCCCACCATCTCGATCTGGGACGACGAGTGACTAAAAGAGTGTCCGCGCCATGTCGATTTAAATAGCCAATATCACTACGCCACGTGGAAAGTGCTGCCACATCAGTGGTCCATGTGGCGCTGATGGGATTATGCTTAATTAAAGGTTAATAATCCATTTTAATGGCTGAAATTTCATAAAATTATAACAAATTATAGAAAAATAAAAAATACAAATAAATACTCATTTTAAATGTAAAAATAGAAGATTTTATTAAAATTATTTCCAATTAATTTTGAACAATAATTAAGGCATTATTAAAGTTTGAATGCATACTTAATTAACTTAATTAAGTCATAATTACTTGGATAATTAATTCCAAACTTAGGGTATTGATTCCATGGGATGACCTCTGCGTCCCATGATTTTCATGAAATTTATTGCCTAGTTAATTAGGGGAATTGATATTCCAAACCTTAATTACCCCTTTTAAATAATTTAATGATTAATTAATGTTTTAAATAGTAAAAAATAATTAATTAAAGCACTTTAATCACTAATCAATAGTGAATGGATAAGAGAGAGTGAATAGGACCTCTTTCCTACTCACTTTTCCAAATTCATTTCATTTTAAGATAATTAATTAATGTGGGATTTAATTAAGTGCTTAATTAATCAATTAAGTGGCTAAATCAAATCAAATTTAAATGTTAATCACTTCAGATAATTAATAATGAAATTGAGGGTTCCTCTTTATGTGTTTAATAACATAAAGATCCTTTAAGAAAATTATGATTAACGCATAAGTGTGGAAAAATTATAAACGTACTTAATTAGATTCTTTAACTTAATTAATCTTTAATTATGAGCCAATTGCATTATATCCTTTAAGAGCATTGAAAATTTACTTTTAACCATGTTCATATCATTTGTGGCTCATGATTAAATTAATTAAATTAAAGAAGCATAGGAAAGAGTAATTAAGCGATATCATTAATGATTTAACTTAATTAATTCATAAAATTTATCTAATTATCTTTCCTTAAACCAATTAAGATCACCAATATAAGAATGAGATTAAAGCATCAAGTAATCTCTCCTCTTTAAGTTCAATTCAAATCCAAAATTCAAATTAATAATAAGCTTTGGTTTTCTCTAAACAATTTTATTTAATGCGATTGTCCTTATGAATTAGTATGGTTGAATGAATCACATGTTTATGTTTGGCTATTCCTTCCCAATTACTTTAAATATTATATGTCATGTGGTTTCATGCATCCCTCTTTCCAAATATAAATCAATCAAATGAATTTTATTTATGTAAGCTCACATGTGTTGACTAAACTTATTATATGTGTGGCTATTATCACTATTAAATCAAAATTTATTTTTCAAAGTTTAGAAATTGATAATAACATTTGAAGTGATAGTAGTTATGAATACATATAGAATTTGTATGGGCTTATAACTTAAGTGCGCGAAATGAAGCTCTCTTTCCTACATTTACATAGATTTGAATTCTAATAAGTATATAGTTTGGACATCCCGAGAATACGAGGCTTTAAGTATCCCCAAGAATGTCATTTCATTATCTCAGTTCCTTGGTTAACAATGACACACACTTATTTAATTTTATTTCTATGTATTTTTGTATTATGATTTGGATAGAGCTTCAATTCATATGCATAAATAATTCAATCAAATAAAAAATAATCTTTGCATGATTCTCTTTCTTCTAGCTATTTATACATGTATAGTAATGACGCTTATCTGATCCCAACACAAATAACCACAACCATTTGAGTCATACAATAAACAACATATGAATTGAATGGCAACAAGTATATACATGAGGAAATGTAAGTGACCCTCATGCTTGGGTTAACAATGACACATACTTATTTAATTTCATTCTATTTTTTTATTATATTTATATTATTTAGAGCTTTAATTGATATATATAAATAATTCAATTAAAACATAATCTCTTTTTTTGAATAAAATACATATGCATTTATAATAATTTAAGTATGCCAAAATACATTGCATGTATAGGTATAATAAGTTTTTTAAATCATATGCATGTTACATGTGATGGAAATGAATGACTTAATATATTTCATCTAACTACATTAATAATAAGATGCTTTTCATGTTGGATATGATTATTTAAGGTTAACCTAAACTTAGCATTAATAAAAATATTTAATAAGCCATTCACTAAGATGACCAAATCATGATAATGCGCTTTAGAAAGTGGCTTAGGGTATGGATGAAAGAAGGTAAGTCTCTTTTCTTTCTTTATAACACTTAGATGTTAAGTGTAAATCAAATGAAATGAAACAAAACATAAAATAAAATTCACAAATCAACTAAACAACTTAAAATGAAACTAACCTTCATGTTCAATTAAATATCTCAAACTTAGAAAATCATAACTCTAATGCTTAGTAAGGCATACCACACTAAGCTTTGGCACACATATTAGAATTAAGCCATCACTTCTAGTCCCAAGTTAGGATGGTGTATGTGTGTTTTATGTGTGATATAATATTTAGATAAGAGATGACTATCCAAATCATAACATGAGATTGCTCAAGAGCCCAAGCATAATATATTAGTTGCATGGCTTGGTTACCCATGTGCATTGTGCTAAGTCCAAACTATATATAACTGCTTGAGTTTGTATCTATGTTTAGCTAACTTCAGTTTTGTAAGTGTAGTTAGATTTATTTTTCCTATATAAATATAATTTTGCAATAAGAATTAGGATTAGTGCTATGGGGTATAGGATGAGCAGTGGCCGGAAGGCTTAGTCTTGGGGTGCCCTATGATGCCCTTAGAGTACAAGCAAATCAAGTCAAAAGGATGAGAAGAAAGAAGATATGAAGAATGAAAAAAATGAAAACATCCATATCATGTATTTAATTCTAATTATGATTATTATTTTATATTCCAGGTTGTATAAGGGTAGAGCTTGGCTACCCATATTTTCTATTTTCTGGGTGTACAATGTTACCCGGCTGCATCGGCCTTTTATTCTTTTGCATTAGTCTCTATAAAAATGATTGATGTTGTGTTTTGATTGTTCATTAGAACTGCATCTTTTCCATAGTTTCTTAATATTTGATGTTTGAATGTGTGGTCTGGATGTAGTAGGCTCTTAAGATAAAATTAATTTTTCTACCTAACTAACAACTCACAATTAAAATTTAAAATAACTCATAACCTCACCATAGAGCCTAGGTTCTAAAATAAGATAATTAAAAAATTTAACAACCACATAGTTGTATGTTATATGTCTCACATCATGCATTACATCTTCCATCACTCGTGCAAAAATGCGGGCCTCCATCCTCACACTTTAGGGACCGCATGACCTATGTGAGCAACCCCTTTTGGTGGAGCTTCACCCTCTTTCTCTTTTGATTTGGCCAATAACTAAATTTCATCATGCATTAAGGTATAAGAAATCCCAAAGCCTTTGTCCAAAATATTATGTCAAAATGAATAAAAATTATAAAATTTTGCATTTGTAAACTAAGCCATGTGTGCATACCACTATTGACCTCACTTTTAGAGTGAGTTCTCAACTTCCTCATCATAGATCTAGGACTCAAGTACACTAAGAGCTCCTTAGTAAGAACAACCTAAGCCTAAAGACTTAGAAGGGTTAGCCATAAAAATAGGTCATGCCTTAGGGACTTAGAAAATTTTGCCTACCCTATAGCCTGAACCCAATCCATTCTTTGTTCCCCAAACCAAACCTCAAATCCAACTCAAATACCAAATCTAAACTTCCAAACCAAATCATTGAAACCCATGATCAAATCCAAGATCAACATTCTTCCTAAGCCCTTTGATTTCATCATATGGACTTAGCCTTAACTAAATTCAAATCAATCCTAATTCAATTGATTTTCCCAAAGATCAATTCAATCCCTCAATCATTTACCAAATCCAAATCCAAATCCCAATTCCAAATGGCTCAATCCTCAAATCAAATCCAAGTCCAAAATTCCTTCTTAAGCCTTATGACCCACTTTCATAAGCTTAGCCAAATATCCACCTAAATTATCCCAAATTTGATTGATTTATTTATAATCAATTATTCTTTCATTTATATTCACAAATATAAATGAAATCCATACCCAAATGACCAAACCTAATTCAAATTAAACCAAACCAAGCTAAATCCTCTGTTAAGCCTTATGACCCACTCTCATAAGCTTAACCAAATCTCCACCTAAATTATCCCAAACTTAATTAATTTCCATATAAATCAATTATTCTTTCATTTATATTCATAAATATAAATGAAACCAACCCCCAATGATCTAAAAAAAATCAAACTAAATCAATTCCCTACTTAAGCCCTTTTGACCTACATCCTTAAGCATGGTCAAATTTGCTTCCAAATCACTCCAAACTCAAGTGATTTTCTCATGAATAATTTATATCTTCATTTATATTCCCATATATAAATGAAATATAAATTTAAATAGCCAACACCAAATCCAAAATTAAACCAAAACCCAATTCAGGCTTTTTTAGCCATTTCCTTGGACTTGGCAAAATCTTATCTAAATCAAGCCAAAAGTAATAGATTTTTCTATTGAATCAATCATTCCTTTAATCATTTAGCCAAATATAAACATAAACTACAATTATCAAATCAAACTCAAGTCAACTCAAGTCAAGCCCAAGTTAGCCTTTTTGACTTGAAAACTCCAAATGAGCTAAAATCCAAACTCCAAATTGATTGTAGTTGGATTTATATTTCAATCCTAGGCTCATATATGAGTTCAACTAAACTTGAATCAAGCCAAAACCAAACCAATTGACCCATTTAGGTCCACTTGACCCAAAGACCTAAAGAACCCTTTTTGAGCCAAGTTCTAATTCAACCCAAATTGGATTGAACCAAGCTCATCCAAACCTCATATCATGATCAATAATCACCCTAGGATGATCAAACACCTTGAATTGGGTCAAACCAAGTCAACTTGGTCCTTCGACCAAGTCAACCTTTAGCCCAAATGAAACCTAAACTAGCCAAAACCCACCATATGTCAAATTTATTGAAACCATTGATTCAAACCAACTCATGATCAATGATTTAACATGACCATTTAGCCCAAGTTGACCCAAATTGGCCTAAAAAGCCAAAAAGGGTCAAATCACAATCTAACCAAAACAGATTGCAACCAATGGCTTAAGTTCATTCCAAATTAATTATTGAACTTGACCAAAGTCATAATTGAGCCCAATTTGACCAATTGATCAACTTAACCCAACCGAACTCAAATTGACCTAAAGGGTCAAATTAGTTAAATTTCAAATTAAATCCAAATCAAATCAAACCAAAGCATACAATCATTTTCAATTAACCATTTGAGCATGAATCAACACCTAACCCAACCCAATTTGTCAAATTGGTCAACTTAGCCCATTTGACCTATTTGAATCCAAGTGAGCCAAATCAAACCTAGGCCTAATTGATTGAAACCACTTGAACTAAAACTCTTCAAATCATCATTTGAACCTAACCTAAGCCTTGGTTTGACCCAATTTGACCAATTGGTCAACCCAACCCAACATGAACCCATATGAACCCATTTGACCAAATGAAGCCATAACCCATATAACCAACCCATAAGACCTTGGTGGCTGACCAAACCCGACCCAAATTCACCCTTGGTTAACCCAAAGTCTACCCATAAGCCAAGTGGGCCTCATCCAAGGGGGTTCGCCATTGGATAAACCTTTTTGCATTGGATTCCTTCCCCCTATTTAGCAAAGTCCACTCTCTCATCACTTGCCAAATGAAGCATGATTCAACACCAGGAGGTGAGGCTCAAACCCAGCACCCCATGGATAAAGGAAAGGAGATCTACCCATATCAGGCCTTTAAACACCTCCCAAGCCTTCCCCCACTCTTAGCGAGCCACGTGGACCTGCTGGAGACAAGTCCAACAGTATGACGATGGCTGGCCGATGAGAAAATGGGATTGAATCCCGTCCATCCACTTCAACAATTGAGGGGATTTACCCCCTCAATTCAAATGGGAATGGGATCATTCATCTTTGTTTGAGCTAGAGAGAGTGAAGGAGAGTCTCCCACAACCATTCCCCATTCCTCCCTCTCCCTCTCAATTTTATGTCAAATCAGGAGACAAATTCAAATCTCATTTGCTCACACCTTCCATGCACGATAACCAACTTTAAGCTCCAAAGCCACCGAAAGCTTAAGTTCGATGAAGACCGAAGCTCCAAGGTGCATGGGTTGGTCATTCGAAGGATCTTCTCCAAATCAAATCCCAAGCTTCTCAACAGGGCTTCACCTCAACTTGGCGAAGCTACCTCCAAAACTGTAGCCTAGCTGAAGTGTGGTTGGTTGTTTGTGAAAAGAATGTGTATGTCATGCAATCTTAGTTGTTGGATGAGTTCCTCTCCTTCCCTTGATGGTGTGAGATCATTTTGGAATCAATCCAAGCTCTAGTGAGCTCGGATTGAACGGAGAAACATGGATGACATCCATCTTTCATCGCTCGCAAAAGAGAAAGATCACGCCCATTCATGGATCGAATGGACAAATGCGATTAGATCAATCACCAACCAGATCGCGCGGTCCATGAGTGGGGAAACGCATCCGCCGCCGGGCCACCGTACGATGACAACTTAAATAATTAATCCCACATGTGACAGACATCACATGTGGCACCAACGAGATTAAGGTTTTAATTAGGGTTAATTAATCTATTTTTAATGCCGAAACATCTAAAATTCATAACTAATTATAGAAAATTCAAAAAATACAAATAATGGTCGTTTTAAAGGTATTCCGAAGAAGAATTTAATAAAAATATTTTTAATGGATTTTGAATAGGAAATAGAGCTTAATTAGGGTTTAATTAAAATTTTAATTAGCTTAATTACTCTCTAATCTCTCTAGTAATTGACCCCAAAATTTTTGAGAATATTTGAGAGGATGACTTCTGCCTCCTCTAAATTTTTGTGGATTTTATTACTCTCTAATCTCTCTAATTTTTGGTTGATTGGTTAAGCCCTAATTACCCTCTTAACTTCATTAAGAGGTGATTAAGCATATGAACATTGATTAATTAATTATTTAGACACCCTAACCACTATTGGCCAGTAAGGAGACTTAAGGAACTGGATTGGAGCCTCCATCCTAATCCCTTCTCCAATTTCTCTCTCTTTTCAAGTAAAGTACTAATTATTAATTAGTTAAGTAATTAAAATTTTAATTAGCTAAATTAAAATCCAAAACACATCAAATCATGCTTAAGTTTAGCAGGTGGCTTATGGGATTAGATTGGAACCCCCTTCCCAACCTTTTCCCTTAAGCCCACCTCATTTCAAAAGATAATTATTAACTTTATCAATTAATTAAAAGAGAGATGAATTAATGGATTAATGGTTTAATTAATTAAACTCAAACCTATTTAAATTTGTTTTTCTCCCTTTATTCATCTTGGGTAGACCTTTAGGTGTTCAATAACCTAAAGAGAGCTAATGAAATTATGGTTAGCTCACATGTGTGAAAAAATCATAAAAGTAATTAAATGGTTCTTTAAGCTTAATTATTAATGATCATGAGCATTTCATTTCATGCATTGCTATTTACTTTTTCATATTACATTAGCTCATAATCATTTAATTAATTATCTTAAGGTAGCATAGGTAACGGTTAATTAATTGACTTAATCCATGCTTAACTTAATTAACCCATAAAAATCATCTAATTTCTTCTTGTTAAATCAAATTAATTCACACATATGAGGAATGCGATTAAGATTAGCAAACCTTTCTCACATCTCTCAAATCAAGTTAAACATAAAATCAAAATTGACATTAAGAAGCTTTGGTTTATTTTAAATAAACTTATTTGATATGATTGTCCTTAGGAATTAATTAGATTGAATGAAATTACATACTTGTATTTCTTTATTTTTTTTCAATCATATTAAAATGTTGTATGCCACTTGTAGTCATGAATTCATTTCTTTCAAAAATTAATTAAATAAAAATAATTTCCTTTATGTCAAGTTGCATGTGTTGGCTTAAATTAAAAATATGTGTGGTTATTGTCACTATTAAATCACAAATGTATTTGTAAAAGCTTATTAATGAATAATAATACATGTTGTGTCATTAGTTATATATACATAGGAGGTGCATGTGAATATAAACTTAGTGTATGAAGTTTCATTCACATGTTGATTTTCATAAGTATTAGTTATGGACATTCCGAGACGCTGCTTTAAGTAGCCCCAAGATAGTCTTTACCTCACTCCCATACTCCTAACAATGGTGACGTACTCGTTTGATTTCATTCTTATGCATTTTTACATTAGAATTTGGATTAGCCAATTTAAATCCAATTTTTTACATGATTTTCTATTATTGTAGTTGTTTATACATCCACATATATTTAAGAATAGCGGGTATAACTAGTCTGGACACCTGGGGACGCACGACTTTAAGTAGCCCCAAGGAGGTTCCTACCTCATTCTCCTGGTCAAACAATGGCGAAGTACTTATTTAGAACTTTCTTATATTTGAATGTGTATTTAGCTAATGAATGAGAATCCTCTTTTTCTATAAAAAAAAAAATCATTTATGCATCCTGCATTTAAGTGTGCCAAAAACATAATGCATGTATAGGTATGTTTAGGACTTAATCATATGCATGCTACATATGATGAAAAGAAATGAACAAACGTGTGTTGTGTGATAGTAATTAACTACAATTAATCTTAAGATGTCTTTCTTATTGAATGAGATTATTTAAAGTGAATCTAAACTTAGGATTAATTAAAAATATGTAATAAGTCATTCACTAAAGAGAATTCATTTAATTAATTTGATTCAGATGTGACTTAAAGTGGGGATAAAAGAGAGTGATCCTTTCTTTTCTTCTCTTTATAACATCTAGTTATTAAGTGTAAGCCGAATGAAATAAAAGAAAATATTAAGTAAAACTTACAAATCAATTAACACACTTAATGTGAAACCATCCTTCAAATTAAATCTTTTCTTACTTAGAAATTTATAACAAGGCCTAATTAAGGTATACCACACTAGCTTTAATACACACACCTTAGACTAAGTCATCACTTTTAGCTTTATATTAGAGCGGTGCATGATTTGATGTATGTTTGATTTTATGATGTATTGTTGTAGCCTGGATGTTAGGGTGTATCTAGACCTGGATGTTAGTGATTAGCCTAATTATGTATAGAAGATTGTGCTTAAAATAAATAAATACTCTCTCTGCTTTCAAGCATAATCTGTGTGGACTTGATTACCCATGTACAGGGTGTTAAGTCCAAGTTATACATATAACTACTTGGATTATATGGTGTGTTTATCTAACTTTTGTTTTGTAGGTGTAGCTAGATTTACTTTTCTTAATTCTTAATGTAATTTTGCATTTGGAATTAGGATTAGTGTTATGGGAGATTAGGATGAGCGGAGGCTAGAAGGCTTTGTCCTGGGAGGCCTCCATGATGCCTTTGAGCAAGCAAACCCAAATGAAGAAATTGAGGAGACACAAAGGAGATGTGAAGATAAGAAGACCCCCATAGTATTTATTTTTGTAGTTATTCTTTCATATACCATGTGTGAGCTCAAATACCCATTTCTCTTTAGGTTGTACTAGCATGACCCACCTACTATTATTCTTTCAAGTTGAATTTATAAATTGATTGATGTTTTGTTTATAATTGTGTAATATAAATGACATATCTTTTCCTAGTTTCTTCATATATGGTGATTTAATGTGTGGCTTGGAGCCGATTAGGCTCTTAGAAAAAAATAAACTTTCTACCCCAATTGATAACTACAATAATCTCATAACTAATTTATAATTAAACAACCCATTAATTATATCATGCATATCATCTTGTTTCACTTTTCTAAGGGAGGGTTTCCTTGCACGATAGGGAAGGTTTGACCTCTCTCCCTTGTGGTGAAAAAAAAACATCTTCATCATGCATTTTGACATATAAAAAATCCTATAGCTCTTTTTCAAAATGAAGAGTCCAATATAAAATAAAAAATTAAAAAGATTTACATTAGACTAAGTCATTATTCATACCACTCATGCTCTAGTCTCTTAGGGAATGGGTTTAAGAACTTTAGTTTCTTTCTAATAATAACATCCCAACTATAAAATAATAGATTGAATTATCTTGTCTTAAATTATAGTTATACATATAAATCCAAATAAATACCCTATCTACATAAACCTTATCCTATCTTCACAGATTTAGACTTTCTATCTCCTCACCATCTCCTGGGATTCAATAATAAGTCTCTCTCCTTTTTGATCTATCCTGATTGATTTTCCAAACATAGCTAATTTATTTATAATTTTATCTTTGAAATCTTTAGAGACAATAATTGCTTACTTTAATCGAGAGTATCCTAAGGAACTCACATTTCTTAGGATGTAATTAACTATGAGGGCTTCTAATTTATTGATAATCCTATCTTTGAAATCTTTAGAGATAATAATTGCTTACTTTAATCGAGAGTATTCCTAAGGAACTCACATTCCTTAGGACGTAATTAACTATGAGGGCTTGCCCTCATAGGAAACTTTAGAATCCAGTTTAAATAAATACTATTTTATTCATCCATGTAAATTAGGGAAAAATCTCTGGTATATTCGAAGACCCATTATGCCTTAGGAGTCCTTATTAAGTGATTAATGTGTGATTTTTATCTCTTTAAAAGACCATTCTTCATGCTCAATAAGTACACCCTTAGATCTACGTGGTGTCCCCTATATACAAATTAAAAATAAACACCATAGACTTTTTTAGTGACTCTGTTAGGGATAGGTCCTCTCTCCCTCTCTAGTAGGCAATTATTATCTCCAAGCATCGATAGTAGACTTGCATTTCATGTGAGTCCAAGACTATATCTCTTTCCATTGGCACTTAACTTATTTCATTCTTAAGCAAAGCTAGCCAGCATCCTCTAGGTTTTAAAACCTCACTCCTTGTAGGTCTTGGAACCCTTATTGGATCCCCTAATAGGTAAAATTAACTCATGAAAGGAGATGACAAAAAAAATTTAGAACCTCCTTACCACTAGCTTGGTGAAGCAAGGTTCATCTTAATATTTAAGAAAATAAACTCTTTTGCAAAATGTCACTTTTCAAAAGCACTTTTTCAAAATTCACATAACAAAAGATCTTGCACAAAATTTATAAGAAACTTTCAAACAACACAAAACTCATATAACCAAACCTCATCTAACAACCCTCATGATTGTTACATGGAGGTTCTTTTCGAAATCAAAATCAAAATCACTTTTCTTTTTTGAAAATAATTATCTATTCAACATACTCAAATTTGTTGAATGAAGATTCTATTTTCAAATAAAATCATAGATAAAATTGAAACTCCACTTAACATATTTCACATATTTGAGTTTTTCTCTTTTCAAAGCACACTTTTGAAAATGACCACCTCCATTCAACATACTCAAATTTGTTGAATGAAGATTCTATTTTCAAATAAAATCACAGCATAAAATTGAAACTCCACTTAACATATTTCACATATGCTAGAGTTGAGGTTTCCCTCTTTTCAAAAGCAATAAATCACACATGAAATCTAGACATATTTTGGACTCCATTTAACATACCCAAATTTGTCAAATGAGAGTCTCATTCCCAAAAGTCACAAAAATAAATTGACCTCTATTTAACACACCCAAATTATTTAAATAGATGTCTTCTCATTTTCAGCACTTATAAATACACTTAACTCCTACTTAACATACCAAATTTATTAAGTAAGAGTCTCATTTTCAAATCATATCACATTTGATTCCTACTTAATATACCAAATTTATTAAGTAAGAGTCTCATTTTCAAAAATCATAACACATTTGACTCCGACTTAACATACCAAATTTGTTAAGTAAGAGTCTCATTTTTAAATCATATCACATTTGATTCCTACTTAACATACCAAATTTGTTAAGTAAGAGTCTCATTTTCAAAAATCATTACACATTGGACTCCCACTTAACATACCAAATTTGTTAAGTGAGAATCTCATTTTTGAAACACAAATCATACTTGATTCTTACTTAACATACAAAATTTATTAAGTACGAGTCTCACTTTTAAATCATAATTCACTTGATTCCTACTTAACATACCAAATTTATTAAGTAAGAGTCTTATTTTCAAATCGATCACATTTGGATTCCACTTAACATACCAAATTTGTTAAGTGGGAGTCTCATTTTCAAAAGCAAACAAACACAAATCAAATCACATTTGGCTTCCACTTAATGTACCAAATCTATTAAGTGAGAGTTCATTTTTGAAAACAAATCATAAACACATTTTGTTTCCTACTTAACATACCAAATTTGTTAAGTAAGAACTTCATTTTTAAAAGCAAACAAAAAATAAATCAAATCACATTTTACTTCCACTTAACATACCAAATTTGTTAAATGAGAGTCTCAATTTTTTTAAAAACAAATCAAATTACATTTGACTCCCACTTAACATACCAAATTTGTTAAATGTGAGTCGAATTTACAAATACAAATCAAAACACATTTGGCTCCTACTTATCATACCAAATTTGTTAAGTAAGAGCCTCATTTTCAAATCAAACATATACATATCAAACACATTTGGTCTCTACTTAACATACCAAATTTATTAAGTAAGAAGCCCCATTTTTAAATCAACATATATTACAAACATAAACAATCATTACAAGCAAAGATATTTTTACAAAATTTTCAAACAAATAATCCAAACCTTTCTAGCATACCTAAATTTGCTAAGTAAGGATTTTCTAAATCAAAATTTTCAAACAAGATGCACAATACAAATATCTTCAAAGGTCTCTCCAAATATTTGACCCCTGCCCAACCTACTTAAATTGGTTGAGTATGAGTTCCAAATCAAAATCCTATGGCAAAGTCTCTCCTCAAAATATCAAAAATCTCTCCAAAACTCAATGAACCCCACTTAGCATACCTAAATTTGTTAAGCTTACCTAAACTTGTTAAGTGTGGGTTCAAATTCCAAATTAAGTATGGAAGTCAATGATTGATGGCAAACATTAAGGCAAGGATCTAACACAATTATGTTTCAACAAATGCAAGGTTTTCTAGTACCGGCCTTTTCACTCTCCAATGCAAGGATCATGGCTCCTAGCAAGTTCATTTTCTTTCCATTCTGTAACTGCCTGATCAGCCAATCTCACCACCGATGACATCTACATTGGTCATAGCTTTGAGGGGGTTTGGAATACTTGTGCGGGGATAGCCCTCACAACCATTAGCAGGGAGGAGGTGTCGAGACAGATGCCACTCATCCGCTTGGATATCCCATATGATTTTGAGTTTCCCTCATTGAATAGGAAGGCCGCAGTGGTTTCCACGCCCCGTTCAGTGTCATTTTAGTACCTATCGGTTCAGTTGCCCCTACCATAGCTTAGTGAGAGTTGCTACCTCCTCGTTGGTCACTCCAAAGGGGAAGGTTGTCTTAGCCTCTAAGATAGTCTCCCCCACTTTTGAGGTAGGTTCCAGTTCTCACTTTGCACTGCTCACCCATACCCAATGCTGCAACATAACCTCAAAGATTGCTTGATCATGAGCGCAGGAGCTCGACGCTTCCCATACCCCAGGAGGGTTTTTCCGACACCTCCACTGAGTGGTAGTAGAGACCTAAGAGGTTGCTGGAGGAGGACCAGCTCTTCCACCACCAAGATACCCATTGAAGGGAAGCATGTATAGGGCATTCTACTAGCCTAGGTCAGAGAGAGAGAACACTTAGAGGCAACTTGTTCCTACTCCATGATCGCCAGGGAGTGTTGGGGATCGATTCATAGAGAGAGCCGCGTGGAGGCTCAGTATCTACCCAGTGCGTGAGAGAGAGAGTGGAGGCATCTTGGGTACCGCTCGATGGATTTTCCTGACCATCGCCTTGTCAGGGCGGATCATTCCGATGATATTATTCTTACTGGTGCAATCCACTATAGAAGGAGATCTCCAGTTGAGAGGTAGTCGGTGTTGCCATCACACCGCTCCCCTCATCATTTGCCATCACTTGTTCAGCTCGCAGCATCTACCATTCCTGCTAAGGTTTAGAATCCCCCATCCAGAGAGAGATCATCCCCTCTAGTCATCTGGCTACGGCCCAAGGATCCCGCTCCATCCATTCCACTTGTTGAGGTGAGATTGAGCTCCCCTGCTCGATCTCCTACTTTAGCTGTGGTTAAGAGGGAGTGGAGACCCAAGAACGTCATCGTCACACCACCACCGCATCATACATTGATAGAGAGGGGAGTGTACATAGACACGATCCCCATGACAGTTGATTCTCCCAGCGAGGAAGTCTTGATAGTAGTGTTAACCTCATTTTTAGGATGAGCTCTCAACCCCTCCATCTTAGACATAGGACTTCTCTTAGACACTAAGAGTTTCCTTAGTCTTAAGACACTTCTAGAGATTTGGTTAACACTCAACCTAACTCTAGAGACTTAGAAGAGTTAGTCATAGGAATAGGTCATGCCTTAGGGGTGTTAGGAAAATTTGCCTATCCTATAGCTTGAACCAATCCTCACTTCCTTCATTCAAGTCAAACTCAAATCAATTCCAACTTAATTGATTTTTATGAAATCTTAAATCAATTCTAACTTGATTAATTTTCTGAAATCATGAATCAATTTCAAATGATTGAAGCTTGTGATTGAAATTCTAAATCCAAAATCTTTCCTTAATCACTTTGATCCTATCTTATGGACTTAGCCTAAATCAAATCCAAATCATTTCAAATTCAAAATATTTTCTCATAACACATTTATATTCTCATTAATATTCATAAATATAAATAAAATATAAATTCAAATGTCCAAAAATCAATTCAAAAATCAAATCCAAATTCAACCAAAATTCAACTTAAGCCTTTCAAGTCAAATTCTTGAACTTAGCCAAATCAAATTCAAATCAAGCCAAACTCTTGATTTTTCTTCATGATTCAATCAATACTTCAATCATGAATCCAAATATAAACATAAACTTAATCATTAAACCAAAAATCAATTCAAAAATTAAATCAAAATTCAACCAAAATTCAACCTAAGCCTTTCAAGTCAAATTCTAGAACTTAGCCAAATCAAATTTACATCAAGCAAAGCTCTTGATTTTTCTTCATGATTCAATCAATCCTTCAACCATGAATCCAAATATAAACACAAACTTCAATCATCAAACCAAAACTAAATTCAAAACTCAAACTCAAACCAAACTCATGTTCACCCTATGAACTTGAAATTGTCAAATGAATCAAAACCCATTTGACTCCAAATCACTTGCAAATGAATTTATATTTCAATCATAAATTCATGTGAGTTCAATCAAACTTGATTCAAGCTCGATTGAATCATCCACTTAGCTCACTTGACCTAAAGTGACCTAAAGTATCCTTTTTGAGCCAAATTTTAATCCTACTCAAATTGGATTGAACTAAGCCCAAATAAGCCTCACATTATGAGCAACAATCATCATGAGATGATCAATCACTCAAATTTGATCAAACCAAGTCAAACCTAAGGGTTGAGCAAGTCAATACTTAGCCAAAATAAAATCTAAACTAGTCAAAATCCATCATAGGCCAAATTGATTGAAACCACTGATCAAAACTCATTCATGATCAATGTTTGAACTGCCAAGTCACCATTTGATTCTAAACCTAATCCACTTGACTCACCCAACTTGACCTAAAAGTCAACACGTGTCAAAACTTGATCTAAGCCAAATTGAAACCACGGCCCAGTTCATTCCAAATCACTTATAATTGAAGTTCTCAAAGCTTGTAACCAACAAATTAATAATTATAATCCAACTTGACCTAAAAGGTCAAATTGAGCCAAAATTAAGCTAAACCAAATTTATTGGAAAAAAAGATACCAATACATTTCAAATGACCAATGAAACCTAAACCAACCCATGACCTAACCCAAATAGGTCAAATGGGTCAAATTGGTTAACTTGACCCATTTGACCTAAATGAAATCAAATGAACCAAATCTAAATATAAACCAAATTGATTAGAAAATCAATTCATATTATCATATGAACTTGACCCAACCCTTGGTTTTTTGATAATTGGTCAATGATTAAGACCCATTTTGACCTAAATGGGTCAACATGAGCCAAATAACATCAAATTAATTCCAAATTCATTGAAACTTGTCCCAACCCATTTTTCAATAATACCAAACATATTCAAATTGAAATTCAAGCCAAATGACCATTTTACCCCTAGGTCAAAGGGTAATTCTTGGCCAAATTCACTTAGGGGTTTAATTAATTCCTTAATCACTGAATCTTTAAATATTCATAACTAAATGTAAAAAAATCAAAAAAATACAAAATAAAATGAATTTTGAAGATAATTCAGTATGTAATTCATTAAAAGTATTTCTAATGGATTTTGGATAGTGCATTTTTCTTAATTAGGATTTTAGTGAAAACTTAATAACCCTAATTACTCCCTAATTACTTCATTAATTCATTTCAAATTTCTCAGATGCATTTAGTGGGATGACCTCTACCTCTCCTAATTTTCTTGAGATTTATTGATGAGTTAATTAGAAAAAACCATTAATGATTCCTTAGTCTCTCTCTTAATGTAATTAAGCTTAATTAAACATGTGAACAATGGTTTAATCCCTTTATTAAGTTAATTAAGCTTTGCTTAAGTGAATGGGAGGTTTATGGAATAATTTTAGGATATTTTTCCTTAAGTATTCCTTAAACTCTCTTTCCTTCCTTAATATAAATTTAATCAAGGGCTAATCCACTAATCACTTATTCAATTAACTTTATAAAATTTTCAAAACATTCTAACCCAATTCATCTTTGTGTTCAATAACCTAAGTAACTTAAGGAAATAAAAATCCAACCCGCATGTGTGAAGGGTTATGAAAGTACTTAAATTAAACCTTAAATTAATTAATCATTAATTGAGCCAATTATTAAAGCTATTTCTTTCCTGTATGCCGATTTAAATTTCCGTGTGACGTACATCGGCTAATTATTTGATTAAATATGTGTAAGAGGTAATGCACTTAATTCACACCATAACCTAAACAAAATATAAAAATCATCTAATGGTTCTAAAAATAAACTAAATAAACTCACACATAGGAGAAATGGGTTAGGACCAGTAAACTCTTTCACATTTCCTAAATTCAAATCAAGTTCAAAAAAAAACTAAAAACCCCTTTAAAACAAATTGATTTACTTTAAATAATCTTATTTCATAAGATTGTCTTTAGGAATTAATTAGGGTGAATGAATTTATATGCTCTCATCACTTTATTTCTTTTCTAACATGCTAAATGTGTATGTCATATGAAAATCATGCATTCATGCCTTTTAAAAATTAAATTAAAAATAAAATATTTTCTTTATGTCAAATCAGATGTTTAAAGTAGAATATGAATGGCTATTATTACTATTAAACCTAAAATTATTTTCAAAACTTATAAATCAAATATCATCGAAAGTATGTCGCTTACAATTATTTATAAGCTTGTGATGTGTTATGTGATCCCTCTTTCTTAACATATATTAATATGATTAAAGCATTATTTGAAAATGACATAACACTGCTTAAATCCATTCGTACACTGGTCATGACTTAAGAAGGTTCCACATCACACATATAAACTAAACAATCAAACCAAAATCAAACAAACATAAACTTTTGCATGATTTTTTTCACTAAGCATATAGAATGGGGTATTAGTCTGTATACCTGGTAAGCAGAAATTGTATCTTCAAGGCATAATGGCATTCTTTACTTTTTATACTTATAAATGTGCATAAAATGGATAAATTATTTGCATCATCCATGTATATCGTATTTCATCCATATACATGTTACGGAAAGAAATGAAGTATTGCATTTTGTGATATTTTATTTTTTTAATCTTAAAATACCTTTCTTTTGAATGTTTAGAAAATCTAAACTTAGGGTTAAAACACATAATAAAATATTCACTAAAAATCAAATCTATCTTAGAAATTAATGGGAGAGAAGTTCTCTTATAACTTCTTAATTGTAGGATTCATTCAAACCAAATCAAAATACAAAATAAAATCAACCAAAGAATTCAAATCACTTAAATGAATTAAATAAACTTCAACCTTAAAGTTCTCCCAAGATAACATAAACCTTAAGCACAATACATTACCAAGTCACCATTTCAAGCAGTGTATGGCTGATGGCTTTATTTTAGATGATTTAAATGAATGGCGTAGGCAATTGAAGACCATCTTTGTTTAACTATTATCTTCTGATTACGCTACTGTATAAAATAAAATATAATTGATTTTGCGGTGCTTATACCTCAAGCATAATCCAAAATAGCTATAATTAGTTACCCATGCGAAAAGTCCAATTTATACATATACATGCTTGGGATTGTATGATTTCTTTAGCTAATCTCTATTTTGCAGATTTTAGTTAGATTTTCTTTTTCATATTTTCATGTAATAAGTATTAGTATGAACATTGGTTATAAGTATATGCCTTATATACCATGTGAAACCTTTGGAGGAACCACATTCTAACCAACCAAAAGAAGAAAAAAGAAAGAAGAAAGAAGAAAGAAGAAAGAAGAATGAAGAAATGAAGAATGAAGGCCCCATAACAATGAATTCCTTCTTGATTGTATTTAATTCATTTGTAATCCCGGCCAGAGGGAAGAGCTATCCAATTTATTTTCTGCCATGATGGAGCCCACCATAAATGGCCTCTTATTCTTTTATGCTAACTTTATAAATTGATTGATGTTTAGCATTAAGACGACTTTTTCGCTTTCTTTCGCTTGATTTAATTATGACACGATTAGTTTCTAAAATAAATTTTCTATCCAACTTATCAATTCAAACTAAAAATAAATAACTCATAAGCTCACCTAAATCCTATGCTAAAATCAAGATAAAATAATTAGCAACTCCTTAGTTGGATGTTGTATTATTTTTCTCACATCATGCATAAAAAGCATATTATTTCACTCTTGATTGGAGGGCTTCCACCTTTGTTAGAGAACTTAGCGACCTTTAAGAGGTGAAAAAACACACCTCCTTATTTTGACCCATAATCTAATTTCTACGACAGATATGAATTCTAAAGCCCGTGTCAAATCGATTGTCCAAAATGAAAATAAAATGTAACAAAATTTGCATTAGATTTAAGTCATTAAATCATGCTACATGATCTAGTCGGAGTAAGGACTTCCTCTTTCTAAATAAACAAAATTTAGTTATCTAACAAAAGCATTTGACTTGCCTACATGTTTTAAAATCGTAGAGGAGTTATGGCTACCCCTGCCAAAGTGTTCATAGTGTGGTTTATCCTCTCTTGTGGAGGTAAACCAAATACCCATTTTTGCCTTAGATTTAGGTCATGCTTTTGGCCCTTGCCAAAGCTCCCTATATTTAGGTTTTGAGGTTGCTTCACCCCTTTACGGGCTATAAGCATAAATCCTCACCTTTTAGGCATTTCCATGACTTGTATTATAGAATTGTAAGCCTTAACTTTATAATAAAAATTCAACTCAAACAAATCAATTCAATTTCAAAAATATAAATCCCAATCATAGGATAGTTTGGGGTGCTTACTAGGCTTCCTAGTATCCTAAGCATCCCCTACTTATCTTCATTTGGCTTCGATAAGAACTCTTTCCTCTTGATCGATCACACTTGACTTTCTAAAAATAAACCAATCGATTGATAGTTCTACCTTTCAAAATCTTTGGAGACAATAATCATTTACCTTAATCGAGAGTATTCCTAAAGAATCTGCCTCGTAATTAACTATGGAGCTCTGTAGGAACTTAATGAATCGTTTAAAATAAACCCCGCTTACTTTTCCATGTAAAGTAGAGAAAAAATCTCAGACATTCTCAAGACCCATACCCCAGAGTCCTTATCTGACAGTTCATCATAGGTGGTGACTTCTATCTTTTAAAATAGCACACCTCTCCTCAATTTCATACCCAATCACCCTAATAATAACATCTACGGATCTGCGTGGTTTCTCAACAAGGCGTGTTATATTTCTGTTTTCATTTATCCTCTTCCGAAAAAAAAGGGGATAGATGTGGGATCCAAAAATTCGCCACCGACCTCTTTTTGATGAAAAGAGTATTTTAGTGTCAGTGAAAATTTTAGAAGGCAGATGAATAATAGATAAGACACTACCTAGAGATTTCACCCTCATTTTGTGAGGACTTTTCAGATATGGTTCCAAGTTTCCTATAGGCACAAGACCCTATTGTTAATTACCCCTCTCAATACTGAGAGAGCACTTTCAATTAAGGCTAGTTGATGAATCGCTAAATAACGAGTATATAATAGCAGTGAGTGGAGTTTGAAAATTATGAAAATTATTATTTTAATTTAAAACTTTTGTTGGGGGGAACGATGACGCGCCCGATCTAGATTCCATGGTTTCATCATCCCGGGTTGTCGCGGTGCAGTCAGTTAGAGGAGATAGTAGACCAGGATAAGCACATGGGTTACGTCGTTTAAGGTGTCCTTGTAGACCTGGGGTGGAGTTTGTCTAAAGGGTGTATGATTTTAAGTTTAAATTTAAATAATTAATTTTATTTAATTTATATTTTATGTTTAATTTTATTTGAATATTTGATCATTTTAAAATTGATTTAGATTTAAATATATGATCATTGATCATTTAAAATATAATAATGATAGTTTTTTTAAATATAGTAGACCTTGTCAACTCTGTTTGCTTCCTTTAAGAGGACCAAGTCTAAATTCATTATCTCAAGAATTATAGTCCTCCGAACCTTGTCAACTCTAACTTGAGTATAGAATATCTGATTTGAGACTTTTTCTCTTGAAAGCTTGAACTTGAGAAGTGTCGATAGATTTATCATTTATCATTTTGTGACAGAATTAACTTCTCAGATTTTATTAAATGAAAATTCTTATAATATCATAATTGGATTTTTAGGTTTTGTTAACTCGGAACCATGTCCTAAGACCAAACCGGGGTGTAGATACCTATTCTTTCATTTTGCACATGACTTGCATATCATTTTAGATGCTTGATCTAATGAATACATCAACATATATATGAGTATCTATTCTTCTAAAATGATGTATGGATATTTAGATGTCTAAGTTGAAGTAATTGTGTTCGGCATGACATATGTGTCATATTACAAGCATAAGTATTGATATGAGTTTTTGGGTTTTGTTAACCCAGACCCGATCCTAAGACCAAATCAGGAAGTGTAATTATATGTTCTTTTGTATCTGACTTAATGAGCACTTCAACATACATACGAGTATCTGTTCTTTTAAAATATTGTATGGACATTAAGATGTCCAAGTTGATGTGTAGATGTCAAATTGCAAGCTTTAATTTTGGTGTGAAATTTTTGGGTTTTGTTAACCCGGACTCGGTCCTAAGACCAAACTAGGGTAATTCATTGCTTGAAAATTTATAATCCTCCAAATCTTGTCAACTCTAGCTTGAGCATAAAAGATCGGGTTTGAGACTTTTCTTTTGAGAACTTGAACTTGAAAAGTCACATTAACAATGATGTTGATAGATTTATCTTTTATAATTTTATGACAGAATTAGATTCTCATATTTTATTAAGCTAAAAATATTATGATGACATCATTAGATTTTTAGGTTTTGTTAACCCGGACCCAGTCCTAAGACCAAACCGGGATGTAGATATCTATTCTTTTTGCTTGCATTTGACTTGGATACCTTTCTAGATATTTGATTTAATGGATACTTCAGCATATATACCAATATATGTTCTTTTGGGATATGAAGATGTCTAAATTGAAGTAATTATATTTGGTATGACTTATGTGTCACATCTAAGTTCTAGTACCTAGAAGGGATCACAAATAAAATGTGTATCTACTTTATAAAACACAAGAGTTCTGATTCATATAGGCATTTGTTGCAAAGCAAGTGAAGATTCGTTCTTGCAAAAATATGAATTCAACATTTTCAAATATTTATTGCAAACCAAATGAACATTTATTCTGAATGATCAAATGTGTATCTATACTAAAGTACATAAAGTGTTTGTTTGCAAATCAAGTAGTTTTTTTTCTAGATAATCTAGCATGTGTCCATACTAGAAAATATGAAATATCTAGTTAAGCGATCAAGCATGTATCCATACTAGAGAATATGAGATATCTAGTTGGCATAAATCAAGTGTATAATCTGCTCTCGACCCCCTTTCCTTTTAAACACTTATTAAGCACCAAGTGTAGTATATGCTCTATTTAAAGTTCCCATTAAATTTAGAGGAATGTCATAAGATCAAATATGGATTTAAGCAATAGAACATTATGTCATATGATATATGTAGACTTGTTCTATTCAAATGTCACACATGGAACTGAATATTTATGATTTTTCTTCATAGTATATGCCACATGTAAAAATGAAAGAAGATGGAATGTCACAACACACTTATACAAGATGATCACATTCAAACCCCTTATGTATATTAAAATACGAGTGAGGCCAAAAATGGATAAATGGGATTTATGTCATCTCGTTAATTTCTATAGTTTTTCTTCATGCCATTAAAATGAAGAAGGAAAATCTTTCATTTTATTTATCATTCTCTTCTTAATTACTCATAAAAATGAGCATAAATCTAAGGGGAGACTTTTATTTCCTTTGTCATTCTCCTCTTAATTACTCATGAAATGAAAGTTTTACTCTCCAATTTCTCCCATTTTCCTCACAAGACATATTGCAAGTCTAAGCTTTAAGGGAGCTCACCCACCTTTCAAAGGAAGAAATCACCAACAATTGGCTTATTTATGATTCATATCACATCATTTGATAAGTCATATCTAACTTGATGTTTTAAATTTATTCATCGTCACTTCATATATGTGGATATTTGATAAGAAAATAAGACTTAAGTCATGCAACCATAAGATACATTCCTTTCCATTTTTAACTATTCAAAGGCATATAAAGATTGTTGCAAGATAAGCAAATAAAACACGGACAAATATTCATGCTAAATTTATAATGACAAATCTGAAATTTTAAACTTGATTAAGCAATTATTCATGTTATTTTTTTATCTCAACCCTATTTCATGACTTAGGCAAAGGGGAGTCAATCATGTCATAAACATATGCTTGACAATAAGATAAGACTTAAGTCAAATGACACAGAAGGTGCCTTATTTTTAAATAACTCAATCATATAGTACATAAAGATATACTTGACAATGAAATAAAGTTTAAGTCATATAATGCACTGGGTGTCACATTTCTATTTCTCACTCATTCATGTATCATAATCACCATTTAGGCAAAAGAAATTTGAATTTTAAACAAGTAATTGCCACATGCTATGAAGATTCAAATAACAATCGAACTAAGCATGAGTGAGCATATTGTAATTAACATATAGTATGATGGTTCGAATAATAATGAGCTAAGCATAAATGGACATATACACATGATTTCCTTCTCAAGAACTTTGGCATTTACACACATTTTTTTTTGTTTATCAAAATTTTCGACTCCGTCGTCCGCGTAGAACTTCGAAGAGGCGCCACCACGCCAAGAAATCGTCGATGGGTGTGGTGAGGCAGGTAACAAAACTTTATTTGCCCACCACGCCAAGAAAGGCGTGCATGGGTTAACACAACATAAAAAATATTTCTGTCATGTTGGAACAACGGCGTAAGATCTTTATCATGACATATTTCTGTCGCGTTGGAACAGCGTGGCACTATCATAAGTTTTCATTGCGTTGGACAATGTGAATGATCTTTATCACAGATTTCTGCGTTGAAACAACGTGAGCGGTCTTATCATAAGTTTCCGTCGCGTTGGAATAATGTGAGCGGGTACTTATCACAGATTTTCATGCGTTGGAACAACATGAACATCTTATCACAAGTTTTCCCGCCGCATTGGAACATATGAACGTGTACTTATAGCACAAAATAAGTTTAACAAATTTATATTCACATGTGCATGAAATTAAAATACTACTGAAAAACTCCCTCGCTATGACATGATTTTCATCACCATTTCACCTTTCTTAAAGCTCACAAATAACATAACAATTAAAGGTCAAGAGACATGCATATATTTTATCTTTTGCTAACAGATAATCACAAAGAAAACTTTGCATATTCTATGTCTCCAATTCTCAACACTTTCATGTCAACGCAAGATAAAAGATACAATAGAAAGGAGAATAATATAGATCATGCTTTGCCTCATGATAATTGTTTGAAAGTAGTATTTGATTTGCATAGCACGAAACAACTAACTTCATTTAATGAATATAAATTTAAATTTTCAATTCAACAAAAATATTTGTTTGCATGATAACATGATTTAGCTAATACATTCCCTAAACATTGCCAAATGGTAGAGAAGGGCCAAATAGAAATGAGAAATATCTCATGGGAATCACAACCTCACTTTATCATTTCAAGCCAACATCAACATAAGATTAAACCCATGATAATAAAAATAAACTTGCTCTCTTTTCATTCTTCCCCAAATCAAGAGAAAGAATCATGCATCTCATATCAATGACCAAATTGAGCCTTACTAATTTTGCATTTTTTTTTTGTTTGGTAATTCAAATAGATGCGTCATGGGAATGCTTGGTGACAAAAGCAAAACAACCATACTAGATTTGATATCATGCAAGACAAGAAATTTCAGATTTTTGTAAAAAAAGATACTTGCAAGAAATGAAACTAAGTGAGAACAAAGCCCATCAGTAGCAACTAGTACAAAAAAGTGAGCAACATGCTAAGCTCACACATATAAACCTGACATTTCAGATTAAGCTAAAACAATTATCTGCAAGATATTCAAGCAAGCTTCAACCCCGATAGGACAAGCAACCATGTTAAGCTTAATATGCATTAATCTGAATTTTCATATTTAATTAGGTGGTTATTTGCATGATCACAAAGTGTCAAGTGATAGAAAGAGGCAATTATGCAAGTGAGAACTAAGCTCAAAAGCCAATCATTCCCTTCATCCTCTCCTTATAAAGTGATAGCCAAGGTTCATACCAAATAAGGCAAAGAACCATATTAAATTTTATATCATATAAACCAAATTTCAGATTTTGTAAAATATTCATATGATCATAAAACTAAAATTCAAAATCCTATTTTTTATCTTTCCCAAGTCCCTTTGCTGAACTGTTATCATTCAATCGTCCTTCATTAAATATGTAAAGGAAAACAAAATTATTGACTAGATTGCAGATGGTGACAAAAATCCCAAGACAGAACTGTGAGAACAGAAATAATCTAGGTACAGGATAATGCCACAATCACATTGTCTCCCAAATCTCAATATCATTTTTTAATTCTTTGTTGAGAAAGGTGAACACAACATTGATAATGTAAGTGCTGACAGCCCAAAGGAGAATGAAATAAGAAGTAAACCATTCAAACGATGCAACTTGAACAAAGAAGGAAATGTAAATAATACATAGCCCACATATGCTAGCAACACAAAAGCACATATACTGGCAAAACTGAAGCTCCATAGGATAAGAGCAATCAAAAGGACATAAGTGAAGAAGGATCACTCAATCAAAGCACAAAACCAAAGCAATAAAATTTCAACAATCGAAAGTGATCCTTGAATCAGTATTAAGAACTATATACTCATCACTTCCTTTTGATTTCACAATCACAATAGACTTTAGGCAAAACCTAGTTAACCAGCAAAGCAAGAAAGAAAGTTAGGGTTGAATAGAAACAACTTGGAACTTTCGATTGCAAAAGGAAAGGAAGAGATAGAGAACCAAGCTTGTCCAGCTAGGGCTTGCGTTCAACTAGGAGAGCTCAGTCGTGGCTCGTGCGTCCAGCAGAGAAGGAGCTCGAGAAGAGAGGGAGACGAATGAACAGAGGTGTTCGGTCCTTGTGTGCAGATCGGCAAGAGAGAGGAGTAAGCCAGGTATCTCAGTGCACTCGGCTATGGCTACGAGGAAGAGACGGAATGAAGGAGGAATCGCCCGAGAATGCTTCGATTGAGATCTTGAGAACCGAGAGAGGAGGAGTTGCTGGAGAGAATCGTGTGTGTGCCCTGAGGAGAATGGCTAGAAATCGGGATAGCCTCGTTCGGTGCGGGATTTAGGTTAAGCCGCTGGTTGCTTGGATGGTGCCCAATAAGAATTATTGGGCGGCTATTTTAATTAGATGAGTGGGCGGCTGGATTAGGATAAAGATTAGGATGTATTAAGAGATTAAGCAGCCACTAATTATTTTAATTACAAATCAATATGATTTTGCGTCAAATATTATGAATGTACTTTGTGCAATAAACCCTAATAATATGAGTGTCAATTTTAGGTATTTCTGTTATGTCGGACTCAACGACGTAGTCGATTTCGCAATCGGAGGTTGTTTAGATAATGTAGACGATAATCGAAGTGAAATTGGGCTTAAATTGCACGATATCGAATTCGAATCGATCGACATTTGCGTAGACTTGCCGAATTGATAGCAAAAGACATTATTTGATTGATTTCGACGTTTCGACGACAATGACTCGATCAATTTTGCTAACGGAGGTCGTTCGGACATTGTCGGGGCCTGCCGACTGCGATATGCGTGTAATTTCATTAAAAATGGATTTTAATTAATTAATTGATTATTAGTTAATGGGATAAGCTTCATTTGGTGAATTTTAATATTTCAAATGCGCTTGTGCAATCAAATTTTTGAATTGGATAGATTTTAATAAATTTTGATCGCGATTAGAAAGTTTTAATCTTCAATTATGCGATGTCGCCGTTGATTTTCATAAATTTTGCCATATACACTTAATTTGAATAATGACACATACTAGTAGGTCAACAATAGATGAAGGCAGGAATATAATTTCACCTAGGGTGTATTGCATAGAGGAGAGAGTCTGATCCTACTGCTGATCGGCCAGGTATTTGTCCCAGTGCAATCAGGCATAGTAGACCGGTCGATAGATGGGCAAAATTTTTAAATTAGGCTTAATACTTTAACTTAATTAACAATTTACGCACGAAAAAAAAATAATTAACAAAATAGGCGTTAAGTTGAGCGGACGGCAATAACGATCATCCGTCGGCGCCGTCGTCCGTCGTTCAACGATATGGCCGGCTCGTCCATCAGACGAAAACGGCGGGGGAGGTCGCTCAAATTTGCTTTTTTCCTGCTATCGTCGCTCGGTTGCTTCGCAAATCCCCTTCCAGCGCCAGATTTCCACCACCCAAGCATGCCGCCGGCCTAGGGGAGGTCACCGCCGGCCAAGGGAGAGTTCGCCGCCGGCCAAGGAGTGCGCCACTGCCGGAGACCGCTTTTTTCATCGTTCGTCCGCCGATTAAGGTTTTTTTTTCCTAAATGCTTAATTTGTGATAGATCTCATTATATATTGCTTTGTGTTGTATGAGTTGCTTATTTATTGTGTTGTTTGGCTAGATTTGTATGTTTTGTATATTTTGTAAATTTTAATGTGAAGTTAGTTTGAGTCTGTAAATGCGATCGAAATCAGCAGTAATTCCTAAAGGAAAAATTTACCACTAATATGGACGTATCCTTATAGCTCATTATTTGTTTTACATAAATCTAAACTGCACAATAAAACCTTTTGCTATATAAACAATTTGATTCTATAATTACTAGTTTACTAAGTTTCATGCAATCTTTTATATAGATTTAATTTCCATTATCTCAAGATTCAGTTACGGAATGTATAATTCCTGACGTTTTTTTATTTTTTTACATTATTTTTCTTCATACTTTACATCTGAGACATGTGCAAAGAGCACTGCAAAATCATTTTCTCAAAGGCGATCTGAGATCACTTTTTTTTTCTAATTTTATTTCACTTACATTTTTTGAAAAAAATATATATATTTAATAGTGATGATGATTTATAAAAACTCCCAAAATTATCTTAAATATTTTTAAAAATTAAAGATAAATACTTAAAAAATACACCATATGAAAATACTTCAAAAAATAACATAAAAACAATAATAAGAAACACCAAAATCGATCACAAGCACGCTCTGAATATTTTTTTTAATTTCTTTTACCGATGAATTACATCAAAAATGATTCCAGATTGATTAAGAAAAAAAAAAACAGGAAAGATCTTAAATCGAGTCAGCTCGACTTAGAATTAATCAGTTTCAAGTCAAGTTCAACCCTAGATGTAGCTCACAAAACAATCATATCCTTATCAAACTGTATCATATACAAACAGCTCACAAAACAACTCTATCGCTGAAAAAAGCATGAAAAAATATGAAACACACAAGCAACAAAAATTAAACAATAAACAAACTGATTTATAGTATATATATATAAGATAACTTGAGCCATATAACTAAAAATAAAAGTAAATCAGAAAACAAATTTTAACTTCAATCAGAAAACAAGTCGTTATATTGTTGGTATTGATATGCCACGTGATTTCCCTCCTTTTTTCAGTAACTAACTTTTTTTTTTTCATGACATTCTATTATTGTTATTGTATATGTCAGTTTAATTGTGAAAATATATTGTAACGGGGTTTGGAAATTAAAGGTTTTGAGTTTGCGAAATAGTTCCAACTGAAATGCAAAATTGTATTATATCTTGAATTGTTTTTTTCTTTGACCAGGGTAGAGAAATGATTCTTATTGTTTAGAGTTGTTGTTAGTTGAAAATGAGTTTAGAAACTGTCTGCATAGTTCTTTATTATGACGACAAACTGAATGTTAGTGACAATTTCTTTGTGACCTACATTGGTGGGAAAAATCGACCAATCCAGATCCCACGACGGATTAACTGACGGGTTAAAAAGGCGAATTATGAGATCATTGAAGTTAGACCAAGCAAAGTTATGTGTTAATCTTATAGGTCATTTTCCTATTGGTGCTGAAATCATCGCTACTCATATTAGTGATGACGAAGTGTGTGAATCTGTAGTCAACACATCATCCATGTAGCCTGTAGTAATTTATGTTGAAGTTGAGGAACTGCAATGCGAGGAAAGAGAGGTTGACAGTACTGAGGAGTGTCAGAAAGCTCCAATCAGTATTGAATACATCACACTTGATTCTCAACTAACTGCTCAAGTGGAAGCGTACGGATCTGTACCAATAGAAGCTACTAACGTACCTAGGACAAGTTCTGATTTTGTGGGTGATGTTGAAGGTGATGATGGTGATGGGTATGAAACCATGCCTTCTGTAACAAGTACCGATGATGATGAAGGGGATGATAGTGATGCAGAGGAGCCTTCTTTAAGGGGCACAGATCCATCTAACAGGGTCAGAGAGCTTACTAGGGACTACTTAGTTAGAACAAGTCAAACAGAGGAGCACTTACTTTCTAACAATGAGTACATGCGTAGTGTTCAAACAGCTAGAGAATGAGATGAAAAGCTTACATTTTATGGGCCTTTAGATAAGTCAACTTTTGAACTTGACAGTTGCATTACATATGAACTGTTAGAAGGTATGTGCTTTCATGATAAGAAGCAGCTGCAGTTTGCTGTCCAGGGTTGGTCTATCATCAATAATGTCGCTTATGTGATATACGCTTCAAACAAAGCCAAGTTCACCGTATTGTGCACCCAACATGCGAACCAAGCTACACACATCTGGTTCAAGTAAGAGATTGGGAGGTGCATGGAGAATTGGTAGTACAGGCTCACCACATATATGTAGTCATTCAGTCCTCAGTGTCGGACATAGGCAATATACACAGTTTATCAGTTATTTCATTCAACCTGCATTTATGCGTCAACTGGATTTAAAACCCAAAGAGATTATAGGTCGTATTGAGTCCAAATTTAACATGCGAGTGTCCTATATGAAAGCCTGAGATGCGTGGCGTAAGGCACTAAAGGTTATTTTCGGTAGTTGGGAGGAATCTTACCGATCGTTGGAGAGATTCATGTGTGTTAAATGCTTAGTTATGCCAGGATCAGTCTACAGAGTGCAATCGTTAGAGTCAAACAGATTCCAACAATTATTTTGGTCCTTCAAGACTTCAATTACTGGTTGGAAATACTATCGCTCAGTTTTATGTCTTGATGAGACTTTTCTCCTACGTAAGTTGGAATTGATGCCAACAATAGTTTATTTCCACTAGCCTTTGCAGTAGTAAAATCAGAGAGTATTGAGTCATGGTGTTGGTTTCTACGGACACTCCAAGACTTAATTCCATTTATCAGTACTAGAGGTGATTTGTGCATCATTTCTGACAGGCACGCGGGTTTGGTACATGGCTGCAGGGAAATATTACTGTGGACTGCACATTGCTTTTGCCTGAGACATTTGAGGGAGAATTTTAAAAAAGTAGTTAAACAACTTGGAGTCGGAGACGTTGAGTTCATATACCAGAAAATATATGTCACAGGTAATACTGATGATATCCACATTTTTAAAAGGTATGTGACTAATATCAAGAACATCAAACAGGAGGCGTACGATTGGCTCGTATCAAGGGATGTACATCAGTGGTCTCTAACCCATGATGATGGGTACATGTATGACACTATGACCACAAATGTAGGCGATGCGACGCTTTGCCAATTGGCGGTCTCGCAATATATTATAACATAGTCGCCACATTCATGAAACGCCTAGACTCTGGACTATACCTCTTATGAAACTATCTCGGAGCTATACTCGTCGGTTTGGTTGCCTTGCAAGCAATCGACATCAGTAGCCAACCAGCACGACTCCATGTTCTCTCCCCAGGCTAAGACAACTTTGCAGGGTAGTGAACATGAGGCAAAGAGATTTCCTGAGCCAGTATGAATAAACAGTAATGAGTATCAAGTGTTCGTTACCAGCAGCAGAATCTACAAGGTTGAGTTGTATGAAAACCATATTTGTAGATGTAAATGCGAGCTTATCACATCTTATGCGCCATTTACGTGTTAGGCAGCGACATATAAGCCACGTTCATTATGTATCGGCCTACTACACTTTGGACTACTACTGCAAAACCTACTAGGGAGCGTTTCATGTCATCCCTGATCGTGATGAGTAGCCAGAACACATAACTGGTAGGAACTTCCCAGAGTACTATCCACCAAATATCAAGAGGAAGTCAGGTTGACCACGTTCAAATAGATTCATAAATACTATGGATGAAAATACTACAATAAGTAACAGGATTTGTAGTGTATGCAAAAATGTTGGCCATAACAGAATAACGTGCCCGTAAGGTCAGGGTCGTGGGATCTAATCATGCAGTGTATACTTCATTGGATGACTTTTAAGGCTTTGTTAGATATTTTTGTACCATTGTATTGGGATTAGAAGGGTGGGGCTTCATCTATGCAACAATGTAACCATGGGCAAATGTGTGCTCTAATCACACTCTCCTTGTTTGTTTGATCTTCATTTCTTTTGGGAAAAGTTTTAATTAGTTTTTTTCATGTGATAATTATCTGAATTTTTATTAGCATGAAATTCATTTGATTTTACTCAAGAATAACTCTCTTAAAATTAGAATTCCGAAGGTGTTTGTAGAGCTTTATATCAATTTTTAATTGCATTCATCCAAATGATTGAATATGATAAACCTGTTCCAGCACTACATAAGTTGGATTTCGAAATAATCTTTATTTTGATTACTATTCCATTTCTTTTACACATCTATAACCTTTAACAGCAGTAGCTTAGTCTTATCCAACTGGATAGTACTAGATTAAGGAAAATTTCTTCAACAATGCAATTTATCGTTCAAACGATTTTAGTTTGAGGCATAGGTTGTTCATTCTAGAACATGCTAAATACATTTTGTTTGCAAATTATTTATTATATGAATTTTTTTGAGGGCTTCTGTAGATCAGCAAAAAAACTTCACATTTTTAGTACATATTGATGAATGATTAAATCATATTGAAAATTGATAAAAATATATCCAAATGAATATACAAGTCCTCGATGAACTGTTTCATACTGCATTTGAAATCAGCAGGTGGTGGTAAACTTAGAATCAAATTTCGGAGTTCATTTGTCTCTCGCTTTCACCTTTTCTCTATTTGTTATGAGCTTCTATAGGTCATTAGGTTGCTAGAAATTTTTTGCATTTTTAATGCTTGCTTAATTGAAGTATATCTTCTTTTGCCATGGGTAATGTTCTTTTGGTGTTTTTGGGGATTTCATTGTTACTGTTTGAATGTGGGGAATTTCGTGAAATGCCAGTATATCGTTTCTTCAGTTTTCACATCGATGAATGGGGAATTCAAAAAATATATATCGTACGGAAAGCTGTTGCATGGGCTGTTGGTATAGGGAGTAAATATTGTCGGCTTATTTTTCCTTGTGTTTAGAAAAATCTTATCTTACATTTGCAAAATCTGCTGCGCATCGGGCAGCAATCACAAATTTTTTCCAACATGATAGTTGTAAAAAATTTCGTTACGTTTCCAACGAGACGAAGTTTGCTCAATTCTGACAACGTATGAATCCGGTACGCGCAAACTACGATTGCTGTCCCGAACTTTCAAGCGGTAGCAGATTTTGCATTATCACAAAGTCGGTGTCAATTGTGATTTTTGTTAAGATTTCAAGACAAAGTTTGCTCAATTCGCCTTATGAATCCAGATGCTGAACTTTCACGACTTATAGCAGATTTTCGCACAAAATCTGCTGCGCATCGGGCGGCAATCACAAATTTTGTCCAACAAGATAGTTGTAGAAAATTTTGTTACAATTCCAACGAGATAAATTTTTCTCAATTCCGACACCGTATGAGTCCGGTACGCGCAAACTACGATTGCTGCTCCGAACTTTCAGCACAGCGCAGCAGATTTTGCGCACATTCGCAAAATATGCTGCGCATCGGGCTGCAATCACAAATTTTGTCCAACATGATAGTTGTAGAAAATTTTGTTATAATTCTAAAGAGATGATGTTTGCTCAATTCCGACAACTTATGAGTCCAGTACGCGCAAACTACGATTGCTGCCCCGAACTTTCAGCACAGCGCAACAGATTTTGTGCACATTCCCAAAATCTGCTGTGCATCGGGCCGCAATCAGAAATTTTGTCCAACATGATAGTTGTAGAAAATTTCGTTATGATTCCAACGAGATAAAGTTTTCTCAATTCCGACACTGTATGAGTCCGGTACGCGCAAACTACCATTGCTGCTCTGAACTTTCAGCACAGCATAGCAGATTTTGCGCACATTCGCAATTGCAAAATCTGTTGCGCATCGGGCCACAATCACAAATTTTGTCCAACATGATAGCTGTTTATTTATAATACCATATGTTTATTTATAATTTTGTCCGACATGATAGCTAAACTTACCATCCAACAAACAAACATGCATTCATTGCTATGTAATTTGTTTTGTATATTTATAATTGACTTCTTTCATCTAGATAATTTTATACCCGCAGCTTTTTTCTGATCTTTTATTATACTTTTGGGTACTCTAGTTTTTTAGGTATTGATCATGACTCTTGTTAGCCTACAGCAACTATATTTCATTTTTATCGGTCTTCGCATAGATCCCCACCATAACATATGCATTACTTTTCACCATTTGTGCTGCCATGTGACCTTGCATGACAATGTAGAAAAGCAATGAATGCATGTTTGTTTGTTGGATGGTATGTTTAGCTTAAAACTAAATTTTGTTAGGTGGCGAATTCACTTTAATATGTTGAGAATTTTATTAAAATTAAATCATACTTTTTTATCAAATCAAAATGAATGAGTTAATCCTAATTCAAATCTAGATCAAAATGAATTAGCCTATAGCTAGCTTTAGCTCCAAAGGTTAGATCAAATGACTTCAACTAATCTTGAGGTAGGGGTATATCAACTTACAGATTAGATCATTTCCATGATCTAACTTCTATTTCAAAACAACTCTCACAAATCCTCTCCAAACTTCATGCACATCACCTACTAACAAATCCTTCCCTTAAGTCAAAATATCTCAACTAAATGGTTGCTTTTGAGTACGTTTGTTTAATAAAATAAATTTTTTCTGCTTTGATAGAACTGTGAATTCTGGCTTATTTGACAAAACTTATTATTGTTAACTTCAAGATATTGCAATCGACCAGAATGTTGACGCAAGACCACGACTAGGTTTCTACTCCATTGTATCTCTTTTATACATCATATTTTGTAATCTGACATGTTGAATTCAATTGCTTTCCTGATTATAGCTTGCAAACAAATGTTGCCTTTGTTGTAGGTAGAATGTCTACTGAAGAAGGTGCTCGCCCTGAACGCAGGAGGCGAAGATGTGTAGAGGGACTGTAGTGGACTATGACCCTCCGCCAGCTGAAGTTCACCCTAGTATAACGGTGCTATGTGGTCGGCACGGAGCTGCACATCTTGATTTGATAAGTTTTATTAAGTCAAATTGCGTATATGGATTGTCCTTATAGTTTTGTCGACTGAACTATAATTCCAAATTGTGCAGGTTTCTATTCTGGATGCTGCCTCTCATTTACTTATGTTCAAAGATTGGCCGATCGTCTAGATTCATGGCCTTCTGGCGGTTGGATTGGATTGTGTGCCTCGATGCGTACATTCGCAGATCACCACCTTCTGGCATTAGCGTTGGTCGAGCAGACAAATTCATTCAATCTGCCGATTGGAGTAATGATGATCACATTGCAGGATGTTGCTATAATCCTGGGTGTTCAGATAGATGGCCCACATATTATTGGAAGGAATGTTGTTGGTGGGGGCAGGCGGTGGGCATCTTGGCCATATTGCTGTGATGAGTTGATAGGAGCACATCCAGAGCCACACACTGTCTACCATGATCCAATCCAGCCTCATATCACAACAGGGTTCAGAATGGAGAAGGCGCATGCATATACCTGTTTGCCCTTACGGTGGCTACGTTGGACATATTACAGGGATTCTTACTTAGATCTACCGGAGCTTCAGTTTAGTATGCGTGTCAGAGCTTACATACTCTTTGTTATTGGTTGTTTCCTTATGCCAGACACATCTTGTTCGAAGATTCACCTAAGTATCTGCCCCTACTGGAGGATCTTGACACATGTAGAGAGTTCTCATTAGGATCAGCAGTGCTTGCTCATTTGTACAGGGAGCTCCATGAGGCAACGAATTCAAAGCGCACGAATATGGCTGGTTGCCTACATTTACTATTGGTATGGGCATGGGAGCATGTTCATGTTGGCAAACCAACATTGTATATTCTGTACCCAATAGAAATATATGGGCTGAGTGTGAGTTGTCACTGGAATGAAGGGTATGTCCGAGAGATGATGTCAGCCCACATCAGAGTTTACAGAGATGAGCTAGATGGCTTACTGCAGAGTCAGGTATGTTGTGTTGTAAGTTTATTTTTTGGGCCCATTATTGCATGTAGATAGCATAGCTAATACTCATTTCAAACAACATAGGTGATCTAGGAGCCATACGGAGTTTAGATCCGTGCACGTGTCATAGAGATATGCTTACGTGGGGATAATATATGATTGGCTAGAGTACCTGCCCAATCATGTGCTCAGGCAGTTCGGCCTTCCACCTATGATTGAGGTTGCACCGATAGATTCTGCTTTTGAGCAAGTGGATGGTTGATGGAAAGCCGATGGACTGAGTTGATTACCACTAGACGTATATTGCATAGTGGAAGAGCAGACGAGATCTAGTTGTGGTGGTAGACTCTTCCCAGCAGGGGGGAGCTAGCCATTAATCGATACATGAGATGGTATCGGTCATGGGCTTCACTTATATGTTGAAGACACCTACAATACCCTCAGACACTTATTACCCTCGAGCTCCTGGAGATTGACTCATCGTAAGCCCGCATTTCATCACTTCAATAATAATTTTGTTTACTAATTCCATCATAATTAGAGTTCTGTCAACACAACGTGAGCATATATTGAACATCGAGGACATATTCCAGCGATATTATGGGTGGGATGAGGACAAGGATTTTCAACAATCATTCAACAAGTATGAGGGGTTGTGCAGGGAGCTGCGGTGCAACATGCATATTTCTGATAGCCGGTATAGGGACAGTAGCATTCTAGGTACTTCATCGTCAATGTAGCCGGATAGGCTAGCGATGGATATTGGTCCATCATGTCCACCAGTGGTTGGACCATCTGCATATATATTCACACAACCATCATAGTATTCATACTAGGAAGCTATGTGGTCACAGAAGCACCCGTGGCAGCCACCAGTCCCTTCTACATATGAGCCTCCGTCATTCCATATGACACCCTCGTATGGACTGTATCAAGATTTCTCGCTCCCTACGTAGTCTTTAGTTGATGTTCCTAGTGCTACACACTTGGGTTACTCGCGATGACCATCAGCCCATTACATGCCCAGTAGTGATGCGATACCGCATCGCAGGCATCGTCGAAGATAGTCGTCTGCACTATTATCTTATATCTATACAGGATTACATTTTGTTGTATCTGTACCTATCATATTGTATTCTATCTCGCAGGTATTTGTACCTATCTTTAGAAGAGTTGTACATTGATGTATATTTTTTTTGTGATGATATTCTCTTTGGTAGTAACAGTAGAGAGGTAGTTAGTTTGTGTTGTAAACTTAGTTTAAATTGGCTTCTTATCCTTGTTTGAAAATGGTTGCATTTCTAATACAAGCATATTCACTTCTCTTATATGAATGTAATCAATATGAATAATTATCTCCAAACAATAAGAATAATGTGCTAGCAACACCTGTTTATATGTCATGACTCTTAAAAAGTTGTTAATTACACTTCATTAAGAGTGTTTGTTTAGCGTGACTTATTTGTGCATTTCATCATTGTTCATTTCACAAAATCTGCTATGCATTGGGCTGTAATCACAAATTTTGACCAACATAAAAGTTGTAGAAAATTTTGTTATAATTCCAACGATATAAATTTTGCTCGATTCCAACACTGTATGACTCTAATACGCACAAAATACAACAGTTGCTCTGAATTTTTAGCTCGCCGATGCAATTTTTTCGCGCATTTGCAAAATATGCTGTGTATCAGGCCACAACATAAATTTTGACCAACATGAAAGTTGTGAAAAATTTTTTTATGATTCCAACCATATAAAATTCGCTTGATTCTGATAACATATGACTCTGATACGCACAAAATATGAAAATGACCACCATATTTTTTAAAAAAAATTAAATTACAGCCAATCGTTCGTTGAATGGATGGCTGACACCAACGTGCCATCCACATTGGTGCCAGTCATCCGTTCAATGAAAGACTAGGCCTACTTTGCTGAGAAAAGACAAATTCTTGGGAATGAGCATTCAGACCAGGATGAGGACAAAGTTAGCTTCAATCCTGACAAGGATGACATGTTGGATGAAATAGTTGAGGTCCACATGGTTGATACACAAAGATCCTTACAACGGGATCAAATTAGCTAGCTAGGTGTCATACTCGAGGAATGTAACACTTCTCATTTGACTCAGAACCTCCTCCATTAGCTTAGACAAAAGGACATTCATATTGATAGGATGGAGAATAAAATTGAGGAGTTGCTGGCAGCAGTCTCAACATTGCAGAACCCTGTCCTAGTTTCACAACCTTCTCATATGGTAGTCGACAGGCCAGAATTAGTACTTACCTTAGAGCGTCCTAGGTGCACTCCTGTGGATGATGATATTGGTAGTTTGCATAGGAAGGTTCCAGATGGCACCTCCAAGCATGAAAATGATATCAAGCATATGGTAGAGCAGCAAGTAAGGGAAGCGATGGCGCAAGCCTAGGGGAGCTCATCCATTCCAAAGGGTAGACCATACCTGGAGGAATTCAATGTAGTTTAATACCTAAGGGTTTTGTGCCACCTTCCTTCAAGATCTTTGATGGCGGTGGGAACCTACGTCAACATATTGCACATTTCAGAGTTGGTTGCTGCAATGTTGGTGGCAGTGATGCACTTTTATTCAGACTTTTTGTCAGCAACCTAGCAGGGGTTGCTTTTGATTGGTATGCAAAATTTCCCAACAATTTGGTAGAGACTTTTGCTGAGTTGGAGCACCTCTTTATCAAGAGGTTTGCTAGACTTCATCTAAGAGTGACTGTAGGTGATCTTGTTGTAGTGAAATAAGTTCCCAATGAGTTTTTTGTTGATTATATTCTCAAGTGGCACAACCTAAGCATGAAATGCGAGCCATAGTTGTCCAAGCAACATGTCATTGAGATTCTTCTCAAGAATATCCATGACCCAGTCGTCTTCATGCTTAAGGGTTTTACCATCTGGACATTTGAGAAACTAATCAATAAGACAGCTAACCTGTAAGAGGAAGCCAAATAGTTTCCCTCTCCCGGCCAATCATGTCGGCCCAAGTCGTAGAAGGTGTTCAAGAAGAAGCAAGAAACAGTTATGTCAATGGATAGAGAGAAGTAGCCTATCAGAGTCCAGTATGAGAGACCCTGAGCTCAGTAGTCTCCTTTGCCAGCTCCTCTGCCATCACCTTGGCCATCATATCAGCCGCCATAATAGTCATTCCCGCCACATCAGTAGCCTACTTGGCAGTGGTACTCTTATCCCCCGCTAGATAGATATTACCCACCTACTCTTGCTGATAGATTGAATAAGCCATATTCATTCAAGAGGGAGGTAGTCAGGAAAATATTTAAGAATCTCTTAAAGAAACCTGACTTTAAGTTACCATAGCCCAAGAGGCGAGAGGAAGTGGGCAAGAGTAATGATCCTAACTATTGCCCCTACCATTACATGATTAGTCATGTCTTAGAGGATTGTATTACTTTTAAGGATTGGCTTGAGCGTAGCTACAAGTCAAGTGTCATAGTCATCCCCAAGGAATACCTATTAGAATAACCCTCCAGTTCTATTAGGGTAATCCTTGGGAAAACCTATGATCCTCTTAAGACAAAGCAAGGTTGGGATATTGCCTTATCCTGAACCTCTAAAAAAGTAATTTCTAAAATCAAGAAACTCTCTTTACAGGTGCCTGAGGTAGCTCAAACCTCCAACACCAAGGAAGATTTTCAAGTTGCCAAAGACAACTTGAAGAAGGTGACAACCTAGCAGCAGTCCACCTTACTTGCCCGGGATAGTCCAGTAGCATAACCACCATCCAAGTCCAGCACTCCATCCACAGTTGCAACTACTACTTCTACCTCAACTAGCTTCTCTTTTGCCAGCAGGAGCATTATATTAGCAGACAAGGGCATTAAATCCTTTACCCCGCTTACTTTGTTAGATTTTTATCATGTACTTCCACCTAAAAAGAAATCAATGAAGAAAGCTTTCACTTACATCTTGTCCACTTCTGATACTCTAGATTTTATTCCTCTTGAAAACTCTCTAATTCTTGAAAATAATAATGATAGTTCTAGCCATTCTGATCCACTCTCTTCTGATTTAGAATTGAACTTTTTGTTTCTAAATCAATCAGGTTCACATCTTGAGATTAACTTGGAGTCAACTGACTCCGAGGATCCCATAGGAGAAGCTGTAGGTATACTTGATTAGAAGGTAGAGCTTTCCACAAGTTCAACATTCCAAGAAGTCACTAAAGTTAACCTTCACAGTGGCAAAGTTCTACTTCCTATGGTAGCGCCTCTTGATAAGGGTAAACAAGTCATTGGTTCCAGTGAGCAAATAACCCATTCGCAAGATACTCCACCAATGGATATGCTTGTGGAAGATCAAGTCAGAGTTGATTACAATGTCTTGGCACATCTTAAAAAGTTGACAGCTAAGTTAAGCATATATGACGCCCTTATCTTATCCAAAGAGATGAGGGAATCCCTAATCAAGACTCTTCTTGACCCAGAGATATGCTTAGCTCAGCTGACTACTACTACCGAGGAGACACACAACTCAAAAGACATTCTAGGAGTTACATTCAGTAATGAAGAATTTCTTCTAAGAATGACCAAGCACAACCGCCCTCTTTACATCATAGCGGATGTTGACAGATACATGTTATCAAGAGTTCTAGTTTACCAAGGTGCATCAGTCAACATTATGAGTTTAAGAACCCTTGCCTACTTAAGGATTGACATCTTCAAACTCTAAAAGAGAGGATGATATTAAGAGAATTCAAAGAACAAGGCGAGAGGGCCTTACGCTCCATAGTATTTCCATTAGAGATAGATGATTGGAAAACTGAAGCCAAGTTCTATATCATAGACTCGGATACATCTTTCAAGAAAGCAACACAGTTCCATCCTCTCTACATCAGTGCATAAAGTTCATGAGAGGTGGAATTGAGTACTGCATCCAAGGAGATCTCAAACCCTTCACAGTTCATGAGGTCAAGATATATGAAGATGCAACCTATTTCCTTCCCCAAAACTAACAAGTCTATTCTCACAAATCTAGTCAAGATTCTCATGAGGGATAAAAAGAAAGAAAAGAAAATAAAAAAATAAAAGAGAGTGTGACATAGCTCAGGGGAAAGATATAGAGCATGATATTAGATTCCACTTACAGTTCATTACTCCATTCGAACATATGAGTAGGATGACCCGACCTCCACCAGGCAGAGGCAGAGGACAATTCAGAGGCAGCCTCTGAGGTGGAAAGCCTCCCTGTTGGTCACCCAATAGAAGGTATGTCCCAACCACCAGGAGTACACCTGCAATCCACATAGACTTAGAATCTAGTTCAGAGGATGAGTCTTATGTGGTTAGCATACTAGTCAGCTCTTCTGAGTAGCAGATCCCTTTTGTGGTGATGTTTGAGCATGATAGTGATGAAGACCAGGCTCCAAAGCAAAGCATAAATATATCCAAGTCTGCATATGAGACAGTTAGGAGTCAGTTGGGAACCTTAGCTCTAACTGTACTTTTCTCTCAAAAAGTTAAGGGTTTGGTAGTTAAGGAAGCCCCTAAGTCATCCATAGATGGGAAAACTCAGAGGTTCTTTTTGGGAGCATCATTCTCAAGTCAAGAAACTGGTGTAGAACTTGAGGATGATTTGTATAAAAATTTAATATAATTGCCTTTTGATTAGTTTTATCTTTGTGTTCTTAATTTAGCAAAGAAGGGATTAATCCCACATACTTGGTCTAAACACATGCCAGACTACTTTGAAAGGTTATGGAACAACCAAAGCAAACATCCGCAATGAAGACTAGGACTAGGATTTAGTATAGTGGGTCAAGTTGATGATGATAATCATTGCTTAGTCATCACCAATCATTTGAAATCTAATAGGTTCATTCAAATCATGCTAACTCATATGAGGAGGTGTGTTTAGAAACTTCAGATGATCCAAATGAGTTTGAAGTCAAAGATGCACCGCCAGAGTTCAAAGAGGAGATCAGATCAACCATCAATGAGTTCAAAGAAATCAACTTAGGAACTGAAGATAATCTACGTCCGACATACATTAATTCTTGTTGAATGATACTAAAACTAATGACTTAATTAGGCTATTGATCGAGTTTAAGGACTGCTTCGCATGGAGTTACGAAGAGATTCCTGATTTATCTCCTAATGTGGTAGTCCATAAACTAGTAATAAAGCCTAGTGTTAACCCTATTAAGAAAGCTCCTAGACGCATGTGATTAGACATTGAACAACAGGTCATTTTTGAAGTCAAGAAACTAATCGATGCTGGCTTTATCAGGAAAGAAAAATATCCTACCTGGTTGGCCAGTGTCATTCTAGTTAAGAAGAAGAATGACCAAATTCGCATATGCATCAATTTTAGGGATCTGATTAAGGCATGTCCAAAAGATGAATTTTCACTATCAATCCTATAACTAATGGTATACATTGCCTCATCTCATGCAGTCTTCTCTTTCATGGATGGCTCATCTAGTTATAACCAAATAAAGATGACCCCTGAGGATGAAAGAAACACTGCATTTTGAACCCCGATCAAAATCTTTTGCTATAGGGTCATGTTTTTTTGCCATAAAAATGTCAGTGTTACATACTAGTGAGCCATGACTCGAATCTTCGACGAACTCATTCATTATCAAGTTGAATGTTACATAGATGATCTTGTAGTCAAAAGTAAAAAAAGGAAGATTTTCTCTTTGCCTTGAGAGTAGTTTTCGAACGGTTAAGACAATTTAACCTTAAAATGAATCCCATGAAATGTGAATTCAGAGTAGCTTTAGGAAAATTACTTGGGTTTGTTATTCGGTGCCGTGGAATATAAATTGATCTGGAGAAGATCAATGGGATATTAGAAATACCACCCCTTAAAGTCTAACTCAACTCAAATCCTTTCAAGGGTGGTTGGCGTTGCTAAGATGCTTCATTTCCAACCTATCATGAAGGTGCCAACAATTTTCATCACTTGTCAGAAAGGACACCAAGTTCAAGTGGGATGATAAGTGTCAACATGCCTTCGAAGACATCAAGCTCTGCCTAATGATGCCGCCAGTTCTAGCAGCCCCTGTTCCAGGCAAGCCATTGATACTATATAATGCCACATTAGACGACTCCATTGGTGCTTTGTTGACCCATGCCAATGACGATGGGAAAGAAAATGCACTCTACTATCTCAGTCATCATCTAATTCCTGCTGAGGTGAATTACCCACCCATTGAGAAGTACTGCCTAGCTTTAATCTTTCCATCCCAAAAGCTACGACATTACATGATTTCTCATAAGGTGAACCTAATCTCTAGGATCAATCCACTGCAATATCTTATGACATGACCAACATTATTCGGATGGTTGGCACGTTGGTCTATGATTTTATCGCAGTTTGACATCACTTTCATACCCCTCCGTGCGGTGAAAGGGCAAGTACTAGCGAATTTCTTAGCAACACACCACTTCTTGCTGATTCTCCGCTTAGTGATGACCTCCCCAATGAACAAATCATGAACCTAGGGGACATTAGAATTCACCGTTGGGAGATGTATTTTGATGGTGCAGCTTTCTTTCATAAGGGAGAAGAACCATGATCAACTCTTCCAAGAAAGGCGGGGGTAGAAATAGTTCTCCTAACTCTGGATTATGATGCGATGAGATTCTCATACCATCTATCTAATCCATGCACTAACAATGAAGCTGAATATGAGGCTCTGATTGCCAATCTGGAGTTGGCCATACACTACGCATTCAGAGCATCAACATCTTTGGGGATTCTCAATTAGTTATCAACTAAATTACTGGGTCTTACAAAGTTCTAAAGCCTAACATCCATCATTACCACAAGTACATCATGGAGTTATTAGCCCAAATCCCAAAGGTTACCATTAACAAGATCCTTCAATGAGAGAATACAGCAACAGATGCATTAGCCAAACTAGCCAAAGAGTTGGCATATTTAGAAGATGAGTCCATATCAGTAAGGGTCCAAAATAGACAAGTCTTATCCCTTATTGACACTGAACTCATCGAGAGACTCTCTCTTGAAGGGTGGGTTGTCATTGCCAAAAAGGACGATGAGCAATATTGGAGGCAACCATTCATAGATTATCTAAATATAGGCAAACTACCTCAAGAGAATTCACTAGCCCATTAGGTGAAGCAGAGAGCCCTCTCATATGCTCTTGTGGATGGCACCTTGTTTCGGCGGTCCTTCGATCATATGTGATAACGTTGTTTGGACAAACACGAAGCCTGTAAGATTGTGACTGAGATGCACTCAAGTTTGTGCGGAACGCATCAATTCAGTCAATCAAGATCAAGAGACTAAGATACTACCAGCCTTCGATGATCACAGACTGCATGGATGTAGTTAGGAGATGCCACCAATATCAGGTGCACGGTGTGGTCTTACACCAACCACCTAACATTCTACATCCTACATTAGCCTCATGACCATTTGAGTGTTGGGGTACCGACATAGTAGGTCTGATCGATCCTCCTTCTTCCAAGGGTCAACTGTTAATTCTAGCTGCCACCGACTACTTTTCCAAACGGGCAGAGGCAATCCCACTCAGAGAGGTCATGGCTCAGTATGTGCTCCAGTTTTTTAGGAATCATATCGTATATAGGTTCGGCGTGCCTTGACAAATTATATCCGATAATGTCTACAGTCAAGAGTACTAAAATCAACAGCTTTACCCGGAGACACAATATAGATCAGAGATATTCTACCATCTACTACTCGAGTAAAAATGGCTTGGGAGAAGCCTTCAAAAAAACCCTCATCTGGATATTAAAGAAGACACTCGACAATAACAAGCGAAAATGACATGAACAGTTAGTTGAAGCCTTGTGTGCATACCGCACGACATACTGAACTCTAACTCAATCTACCCCTTTCTCCTTAGTGTATGGATCTGAAGTAGTCCTATCATTAGAAGTCCAACTCCCATCATTAAGGATATCTATGGGTAGTAAGATCACAACAGAGCATAACACCAGGTTGCGGTTAGAAGAGCTCGAAGGTTTTGAGGAGAGACGCCTTCGGGCATGCCAAAACCTTGAGTTATACAAAGTCAAAATGCTTCAAGTTGGTCCATCCTAGAGCTTTTCAAGTAGGAGAGCTTATTTTAGTTCTAAGGAGACTGATTGTTGCCCGTCAAAAGATGAGAGGAAAGTTGAACCCACTTGGGAATTCCCTTTTGCCACAGAAAAGGCCTACCAAGGAGGATATTATCAGCTTATAAATTATAAGGGAGAGCACCCAATGCTTCCAATCAATAGACTTCACCTAAAAAAATATTATCCATAAATCTTGTTTGAAAATAATTATCAATACAACTTCTCTTCATCTCAAATTTCATCTCTTCATGTTGGTGAGAAATATCTTTGTTTGCGAATCCACCACGATGTATTTAAGGTAGGTGTAATGAACCTAAGCGGCATTCTATCCTTTAGCAACACAACACCAACACCAACTACACACAACCACATGAAATAAATACATATCTTTTATCTCGGGCTATTTTGATGTGAGATAAAGCCCCCTGTGGCACTCACTCATTACCGCTTTAGTCGGCCGACATGCTATACCAAGTGTGTCACCCTAATGGTTACTTATCTGGAGTATGTAAGTCTACAAGCTTTCTTCCTAACTTGATCATTGCAAACTGACGAACACCTTGTTAGCTTAGTAGGCCTTATTGTGTAGCCAGTAAGCTACTTCATGTTGACTTTGTTTAAGAGGTTATAAGCATACATGCTTTCTTCTTGAACTAGCCATCAAGCACTGACTAGGTCGAGTATATTTGGGGTTTAGGATAAGTTCCCTAGTGGTTCCTTTCCTCCTGACTACTTCACGCCTAGGTCCAGTCCTTACATGTGACTCCCCACTTGGTAGTCGCCCTAGGTCGGATAACATCAGTCCTGCCGACGATAGATTATCCCGATGATCATTTTCGTCTCTGAAGATTTAAGTTTACAAGACTTCTTCTCACCCGTGGTTGGTTGGCCATCGCTATGCTGATAGTGACCCACTTGGTGGATACACCACTCATGGCAAATGTAAGTCTACAAGCTTTATCCAGAGTTGTCCACCGTATGCCTATAGAATTTCTTTTATAGTGTCCTGGATAAAGCCCCTAGCGGCACCTCCCATGTGGGCACTCTATTTGGATCACATCCTTAGTGACCCCATTTAGATACTATTTAATGTTACTTTTGGATTGAACAATCCCCCTTTCCTAGTAGCCACCCATGTGGTTGGAGAATCTGTCTTGCAGATATGTAAATTCTCCCTTGGTCTGGTAAGTTTGAGATATGACTATGCTGATATAAGCTCCTTCTCAGTGTGGTCCCTCACACACCAACAGGGTCCACACAAACATATAAACAAAATAAAATATATATATATATTCGCTTGTAGATTAGAAGGAAACCCCAAGCGGTACTTTTTCCCAAGCAGATATCCTATCTTTAGGGCAGTGTCAGCAAAACTCCCTATAGGAATCTCCTGACTACTTTTGAGTCAAGATAAGTCTTCAGGTCGACACTCTCTCAGTAGTCGCCCTTAGGTCGGGTTCCACTTGTTGTGCCACCAACATGTTACCCCGGAGGTCGTCCTTGCTTTGAAAGATGTAAGACTATTACGCATTCTCTCTAGCATGACCATTGCACACCGACGGGCAGCCTTAGGTTGGGTTCGATTTGCTATGCTATCAACCAATCACCCACTGGTTTCTTATTTAAGAAAATGTAAGTCTACAAGATTTCTTCCTGTCTTGACCATTGCACACCGAAAGGCACCCCTTATGTTGGTTAGCTCTACCCCACGACCGGTAGAATATCCCTTTTGATTTGTAAATCTAAGATAGGACTAAGCTGATATTAGCCCTTTCTTAGTGGATCCATTGCACACCAACATGGTCCATTTAAAATGAAATTAATTGTGACTATTTTTGAGTTGATATGCGTCCATAGTGGCATTCGCTCAATAGTTTCATTAGGTCAGGTTTGATTTTTTGTGCTATCAATCGATCACCCCAATGGTTTCTTGTTTAGGGGGATTTAAGTCTATAAGCTTTCTTCCTAACTTGGTCATTGCACACCGAAAGGCAACTCTTAGGTTGGATAGTCCTACCTGATGGCCGGTAGACTATCCCTTTGGATTCATAAATCTGAGATAGGCCTAGACTGATGTAGCGCCTTCTTAGTGGATCCATCGCACACCAACAGGGTTCATTTTATTAAATCCACCATTCTTCCCCAGTGGAGTCTGAATTAAATCCATCCACTTTTATCCCTAGTGGATGCTTCCCCAAAATAAACCAAAGAAAGCCATAAATTAAATCCACCTTATTCTCAAAGAATGTGCCCTCAAAATCAAATCAAAATTCTCGCCAACGAGGCTTGAATCATATCCTTTCCCCAGTGGAACCCCACAAAATAAAACTAAATTAAATTCCTATCCCTAGCTGATAATCTAAACCTGCTTCCCTAGTGGAAGGTTCATGCACTCATCCCTGGCTGGATATAAATCCTAATTCCCTGCGAATCTTTCCACACCCCCCAAATCATGTTTATGAGCAAACTTAAACACTTATCCTCTCTATGGATAATCCGAACCTGCTTCCCTAGTGGAAGGTTCACATACTTGATCACTCACTGGATCCTTTCTTCCTCCCTTATGCCCTTGGCATGAGTTAAGTTGCATTGTACTAAGATATTGATTCCATATACATCTCGGGTTTAGGGGTGGACCATTTCTATTAGTGCTTGCGATCCTTCATACATTGTTGATCATCTCACTCAATGCTAATATGTACGGTGTGCCTTGTCAGTTACACCACACCTATTGGGGGTCCTTTTGTTGACCTTACTTTTGGAGTGAGTTCTCAACCTCCTCATCATAGATCTAGGACCCTTTCAGACACTAAGAGCTCCTTAATCTTAAGACACTTCTAACGATTAGGTGAACACTTAACCTAAGCCTAGAGACTTAGAAGGGTTAGTCATAGGAATAGGTTATTCCTTATGGACTTAGAAAGATTTACCTACCCTATAGCCTAAACCCAATCCATGCTTTCCCCCTCAAACCAAACCTCAAATCCAACTCAAATACCAAATTTCAAACCAAATTATTGAAACCCATGATCAAATCCAAGATCAACATTCTTCTTAAGCCCTTTGATTTCATCCTATGGACTTAGCCTTAACCAAATTTAAATCAATCCCAATTCAATTGATTTTCCTAAATATCAATTCAATCCCCCAATCATTACCAAATCTAAATCCAAATCCCATTTCCAAATGATTCAATCCTCAAATCAAATTTGAAATCAAAATTCCTCCTTAAGCCTTATGACCCACTCTCATAAGCTTAGCCAAATCTCCACCTAAATTATCTCAAACTTGATTAATTTCTTTATAAATCAATTATTCCTTCATTTATATTCACAAATACAAATGAACCAAAACCAAACCAAACTAAGCCAAATCTCTTCTTAAGTCTCATGTACCTATCTCCATAAGCTTAGCCAAATCTCATACAAATCAACCCAAAATCAATTGGTTTCTTTATAAACTAATTACTCCTTTATTTAAATTCATAAATATAAATGAAACCCACCCTCTAATGACCAAAAATAAATTAAACTAAATCAATTCCCTACTTAAGCCCTTTTGACTTACATCATTAAGCTTGGTTAAATTTGCTTCCAAATCACTCCAAATTCAAGTAATTTTCTCATCAATATTTTATATCTTTATTTATATCCCCAAATATAAATGAAATATAAATTCAAATAGCTAAAACTAAATCTAAATTTTAGCCAATTTCTGGGACTTGGCCAAATCCTATCTAAATCAAGCCAAAATCAATAGATTTTCTCTTATATTAATCATTCCTTCAATCATTTAACCAAATATAAACATAAAATATAATTATCAAACCAAACTTAAGTCAACCAAAGTGAAAACCCAAGTTAGCCTTTTTGACTTGAAAACTTCAAATGGGCCAAAATCCATTAGATACCAAATTGATTGTAGTTGGATTTATATTTCAATCATAGGCTCATATATGAGTGCAACTAAACTTGAATCAAGCCAAAACCAAATCAATTTTTTCGCTTAGGTCCACTTAACCAAAAATGGCCTAAAAGATCATTTTTAGCCAAGTTCTAATTCAACCCAAATTGGATTGAACCAAGCACATCCAAGCCGCATATCATGATCAACAATCATCTTAGGGTGATCAACTACCTTGAATTGGGTCAAACCAAGTCAACCTTTAGCCCAAATGAAACCTAAACTAGTCAAAATCCACCGCACTCCAAATTGATTGAAATCATTGATCCAAACCAACTCACAATCAATGATTGAACATGATCAAACCCTCAATTGAGTCAAACTAAGTCCAATTGATCATTTGACCTAAGTTGACCCAAATTAGCCTAAAAAATCAAAATGGGTCAAATCACAATCTAACCCAAATTAATTGCAACCAATGGCTCAAGTTCATTCCAAATCAATTATTGAACTTGTCCAAAGCCATAATAAAGTCCAATTTGATCAATTGGTCATGACCCAACCTAGCCCAAATTGACCTAAAATGTCAAATTGGACAAAATCAAAATTAAACCCAAATCAAATCAAACCAAAGCCTACAATCATTTTTAATTAATCAATTGAACATGAATCAACACCTAACCAAACCCAATTTGGTCAAATTGGCCAAATTGGTCAACTTAACCCATTTGACCTATATGAATCCAAGTGAGCCAAACTCAAACCTAAGCCAAATTAATTAAAACCAGTTGAACTAAAACTCTTCAAATTATCATTTGAACCTAACCTAAGCCTTGGTTTGACCCAATTTAATCAATTAGTCAACCCAACCCAACAAAAACCCAAATGAAGCCAAAACTTATAAAACCAACTCATGGGACATTGGTGACTGACCAAACCCAACCTAAATTGACCCTAGGTCAGCCAAAAGTCTGTCCATAAGCCAATTGAGCGCCATCCAAGAGGGTTAGCCATTAGATAAACCTCTTTGCATTAGATTCTTTCCCCCATTTGGCAAAGAACACTTCCCATCACTTGGCAGCCATCCAATTGCCAAATGAAAGCATGCCTAACCTTCCTAGCCCACTCTATGCACACTAGAACTTGCCATGAACTAAGGAGAGGTGAGTTAACTCACCTCCCATGCAAATCCAGCACCCCATGGGCGAAGGAAAGGAGATATCTCCATATCAGGCCTTGAGCCACCTCCCAAGCCTTCCCCCACTCCTGGCGAACCACATGGACCTGATGGAGACAAGTCCAACGGTCTGACGATGGCTGGCTAGCGAGAAAATGGGATTGAATCTCGTTCATCAACCTCAGCAATTGAGGGGATATACCCCCTCAATTCAAACAGGAATGGGATTATTCATCTTCATTTGAGCCATAGAGAGTGAAAGAGAGTCTCCCATAGCCATTCCCCAAGCTCCCAAGCTCCTCCATTCCTCCCTCTCTTAGTTTTACGTCAAACCGAAATAAGGGAGGCCAATTCCAAATCCCGTTTGCTCAATCCTCCACTAAACTTCAATCAACTTTGCACACACCTTCCACGCACGATATCGAAGCCACCCCAATCGTTTCCCAAGCTCCAAAGCCACTGAAAGCTTGAGTTTGATCAAGATCAAAGCTCCAAGGTGCATGGGTTGGTCGTCCGAGGGATCTACTCCAAATTAAAGCCCAACCTTCACAACAGGGTTTCGCCTCAACTAGGCGAAGCTACCTCTGTCAATCCCACCGTTGATCTTGAGCTCTGGCAAGGTAATTCTTCAAAATTGTAGCCTAGGAGAAGTGTGGTTGGTCTTTTGTAAAAGGAATGTGTATATCATGCTATCTTAGTCGTTGGATATATTCCTCTCATTCTCTTGATGGTGTGAGATCATTTTGGAATCAATCCAAGCTCTGGTGAGCTCGGATCGAACGGAGAAAGACGGACGACGTCTGTCTTTCATAGCTCGAGAAGGAGAAAGATCACGGGTTGTTCATTCTCTGTGATCGAGATGAACGGCTGTGATTAGATTATGCTTAAATCCCCTAATTTTTCCTCTAAATCATGGGATTAATCATGGCCATTCAATCTTAGATCGGATGGTCCACGAGAAAGCGCATCTGCCGCCGGCTGACTCAGCCGCACGATATGACAACTTAAATAACCAATCCCACAGCACCATGTGGAAAGTACGCCACGTTAGCATGCCACGTGGCACCGATGGGATTAAGGTTTTAATTAGAGTTAATTAATCCATTTTTAATGTTAAAACTTCTAAAATTCATAAATAATTGTAGAAAAATCCAAAAAATTATGAATAATTGGTCGTTTTAAAGGTATTCGAGAGAAGAATTTAATAAAAATATTTATAATGGATTTTGAATAGTAAATAGAGTTTAATTAGGGTTTAATTTAAAACTTAATTAGCTTAATTACTCTCTAATCTCTTAAGTGATTGACCCCAAAATTTCTAAAAATGTTTGAGAGGATGACTTTTGCCTCCTCTAATTTTTTGGGGATTTATTACTTATTAAATTAGGGGGGTTGATTGATTAAGCCCTAATTACTCTCTTAACTTCATTAACAGATGATTAAGCATATGAACAGTGATTAATTGATTATTTAGACTCCCTAATCATTGTTGGACAATAAGGAGACTTAGGAAAGTGGATTGGAGTCTCCCTCCTAATCCGTTCTCCAATTTTCCCTCTCTTTTCAACTAAAGTCCTAATTATTAATTAGTTAACTGATTAGAAATTTAATTAGCTAAATTAAAATCCAAAACACATCAAATCATGCTTAAATTTAGCAGGTGGCTTATGGGATTAGATTGGGACCCCCTTCCCAACCTTTTCCCTGAAGCCCATCTCATTTCAAAAATATAATTATTAACTTTGGCAATTAATTAAAAGAGAGATGAATTGATGGATTAATGGTTTAATTAATTAAACTTAAACCTATTTAAATCTATTTTTCTCCCTTAATTCTTCTTGGGTAAACCTTTAGGTGTTCAATAACCTAGAGAGAACTAATAAAAATATGGTTAGCTCACATGTGTGAGAAAATCAAAAAAGTAATTAAAAGGTTCTTTAAGCTTAATTATTAAATGATCATGAGCTAATTGTATTAGGCCCCTTTCATTTCATAGGAGCATTGCTATTTACTTTTTAATGTACTTGCATATTACATTAGCTCATAGTCGTTTAATTAATTATCTTAAGATAACATAGGTAAGGGTTAATTAATTAACTTAATCCATGCTTAACTTAATCAACCCATAAAAATCATATAATTGCTTCTTGTTAAACCAAATTAATTCACACATATGGGGAATGGGATTACGATTAGCAAATCTTTCTCACATCTCTCAAATCAAGTTAAACATACAATCAAAGATGACATTAATAGCTTTAGTTTATTTTAAATAAACTTATTTGATTTGATTGTCCTTAGAAATTAGTTGGATTGAATGAAATTATATGCTTGTATTTCTTTATTTCTTTCCAATTATATTAAAATGTTATATGCCACTTGTAGTCATGCATTCATTTCTTTCAAAAATTAATTAAATAAAAATGATTTCCTTTATGTCAAGTTGCATGTATTGGCTTAAATTAAAAATATATGTGGCTATTATCACTATTAAATCTTAAATATATTTTCAAAATCTTATTAATGAATAATAATATATGTTGTGACATTAGTTATACATACATAGGAGGTGTATGTGAATATAAGCTTAGTGTATGAAGTGAAGTTTTTTCTTTCATTCACATGTTGATTTGCATAAGTATGAATGTCAGTGGGTATATTAGTCTGGACATTCCAGGGATGCAAGACTTTAAATATCCTCAAGGAGGTCTTTACCTCACTCCCCTGGTGCTAACAATGGCGGTGTACCTGTTTGATTTTATTATTATGCATTTTGATATTAGAATTTGGATAGAGCTTTAATTCATTCACATAAATAAATCAATTAAATTTAATCAAATTTTTGCATGATTTTCTATTATTATAGTTATTTATATATCCATATGTATTTAAGAATAGTGGGTATAACTAGTCTAGATACCCGGGGACGCACGACTTTAAGTAGGCCCAAGGAGGTTCCTACCTCGTTCTCCTGGTTAAACAATGGTGAAGTACTTACTTAGAACTTTCATATATTTGAATGTGTATTTAGCTAATGAATGAGAATCCTTCTTTTCTTTAAAAAAAATCATTTATGCATCCTGCATTTAAGTGTGCCAAAAATATATTGCATATATAGGTATGTTTAGGACTTAATCATATGCATGCTACATATGATGGAAAGAAATGAACAAACATGTGTTGAGTGATAGTAATTAACTGCAATTAATCTTAAGATATCTTTCTTATTGAATGAGATTATTTAAAGTGAACCTAAACTAGGACTAATTAAAATATGTAATAAGTCATTCACTAAAAAGAATTTATTTAATTAATTTACTTTAGATGTGACTTAAGGTAGGGATAAAAAAGAGTGATCTTCTCTTTCATATCTTTATAACATCTAGTTGTTTAGTGCAAGTCGAATGAAATAAAAGAAAATAGTAAGTAAAACTTACAAATCAAATAGACCACTTAAAGTGAAACCATCCTTCAAATTAAATCCTTTCTTACTTAGAAAATTATAATAAAACCTAGTTAAGGTATATCACACAAGCTTTAATACACACACCTTAGACTTAGTCACCACTTTTAGCTTTATGTTAGGGTGGTGCATAGTTTAATGTATGCTTAGTTTTATGATGTATTATTGTAGACTGGATATTATGGTGTATGTTTTGTAGACTGGATGTTAGGTTGTGATTAGCCTAATTATGCTTTTAGTAAGAGATTGTGCTTAAGGGGTGCTTAAAATAAATATAAATGCTTTATTTTGCAGGTTGCTTAACCCCCTAAGTATAATCTAAGTTAGGATAGGTGAACTTGGTTACCCATGTGCAGGGTGCTAAGTCCAAATTATATATATAACTGCTTAGGTTATATGGTGTGTTTAGCTAACATTTATTTTGCAGGTGTAGCTAAATTTACTTTTCTTACTCTTAATATAATTTTGCATTAAGAATTAGGATTAGTGTTATGAGGGATTAAGATGAGTATAGGCTAGAAGGCTTTTTCTTGTGATGCCTATGGAGCATGCAGACCCAAATGAAAAAAAGGAGGAGATATGAAGGAGATGTGAAGATAAGAAGACCCCCATAGGATTTATTCATTTGTAATTATAATTATTCTTTCATATATCGGGTTGTATAAGGGTAGAGCTCAGCTGCCCATTTATATTTTTGGGTTGTACGGCGGTACCCGACCGCACCATCCTGTTATTCTTTCATGTTGGATTTATAAATTCAATGATGTTTTGTTTATAATTGCACAATAGAAATGGCATATCATTTCCTAGTTTCTTCATATATGGTGATTTAATGTGTGGCCTAGATTTGATTAGGCTCTTAGAAAAAAATAAACTTTCTACCCTAACTACAACTCATAACTAATTTTTTAAACAACTCATAACCTCATTTAAAACCTAGGTATTAAATCAACATAATTAAAAGATTTAACAACCCCTTAGCTGGATGTTGTATGCTTAATATCATGCATGTCATCTCATTTTACTTTTGCTAAGAGAGGGTTTCCATCCTTGCACGATAGGGGAAGGCTTGACCTTTGAGGGTCTCCCCCGTGGTGAAAAACACCTCTTTCTCTCTGATTTAGCCAATAACCTCATTTTATCATGCTATTCCTTAATATCGTACCTGATCACCTCAATAAGTACACCCTCAGATTTGCGTGGTGTCCCCCATATACATAAATTCAAAAACAAACACCACAACCACTCATGCTCTAGTCTCTTAGGGAGTGAGTTTAAGACTTTAGTTACTTTCCCATTAAATAACTACTTTAGCTATCTTACAATTTCATAAGATCGGACTACATGATTTTTGAATCATATGAGGTTTTAGCTGGCAGCCACTCCAGGCGGTTGTAAGTTCAGAAGTCAGACGATTTACCCTCTCTTATGGAGGTAAACCCTTATGTCTACCTTTTGCTTATATTTAGGTCGTGCTTTAGTTGTGTTAAAGCTCCCTAGATTTAGGATCCGAGGTAGTTGTTTCCTTCGGGATTCAAGCATAAATCCTCACATCTTAGGCATTTTCACAATCTTGTGTTGATGGATTATAAGTCCTAGTAGTCTAATAAAATTTCAACTCAAAGAAAATAAATTCGCTCACTTTCAAATATATAAAGCATCACCATAGGATAGATTGGAGTATTCACTAGGCTTCCTAGTATCATGAGCATTTCCTACTTATCTTCTTTTGGATTCTAAAATAAGTCTTCCAATTGAACAATCTCATTTGATTTTCAGGAATAACTAATCCTTTGATAGTTTTAACTTTGAAATATTTGGAAATAATAATTGACTACTTTAATCGAGAGTATTCCTAAGAAATTTTATTTTCTAGGATGTAATTAACTATGGAGGCTTGCCTCCATAAGGAACTAAAGAACCTAGCTTAAAATAAACTATATTTTACTTTTCCGTGTAGAGTATGAGAAGATTCTATGATATATTTGAAGACCCATCATACCTTAGGAGTCTTTATTAGGTGACTAGGTCCATTGTAGGGTGATGTCTCTATCTTTTAAGATAGTACACAATACCTCAATATCACACTAGATCACTTTAATAAGTACTCCATAAGATGTGTGTGGTGTCCGCACCATCCAAATTAAAACACCACAAGGACTAATTTGGTAACGTTAGGGCTAATAAGGAATGAGTGTCATCACTAAAGCTTTATTTTTTTAGTTTTCTTAATTTAAAAGTAATGACTGAATGAAGAAAACCTTAAATTAAAGAATACTCTAGGTTTTCATTTAAGAGAAATTAGGGAGACTGTGTGGTTGAGCATAGTTTTAATTTAAGTTCTTATTTTTTTATTTATGAAAGGTTTTTTGTTTGGTGGAGTTGAAGTGGTTAAACGGAATTTTGATTGTAGTTGATGTTTATTATGCTCTTATGACGGCTCCAAAGATATATATATATATATATATATATATATATATATATATATATATATATATATATATATAATTTTGTTTGTTTATGAATACAAACTACTAGTATATACTTATTTATATGCTTGTTTTAGTGGTTGAATTAGTAGCTTGTTCATTTGAAATACCATTTGTTCATTTTTATAAATTCAATAAGTAGCTCACTTATGCACTTGAAAAGGCTCAATTGGTTTAAAAAATAAGAAGCTTGATAATTCTGCTCGTTAAACTATTTGATAAGACTTGTTCGACTAACAAACAAACAACTTGATAATGCTACTCATTAAGGATCGTTTAGTTAGCAAATAAATAACTCGATAATACTACTCATTAAAATATTCAATTATTTTTATATAAATCTAACAAAACTTAAACTAAAATCAAGCTTACAGTTCGAATTCTAAACAACTCAAACTTGAACACCAAGATATAAGCAAGAATCGAGCTCAAGCTCGAATATTATAAATGAGCTCAAGCTTTAAAACATATATGTTCAGCTTTGCTCTGTTCATTTGTAGCCCTATTAATCAACAATATTTTGACTATTTATTAAATATTAAAATATTTTAATCATAAATAAAATTTTAGATGTATTCCTTCTTAAAATATAAACATAGATATTTTAACAAATTATTTGATAAATTACACGTATGATTGAGAAATTAGCTCGAAAATCATTGATCGCTAAAAAATTGACTCGAATCAAGACAAATGAGCTGAGCTACGAGCCAAAATGTTGGCTCTATTTTTTTTTTTTTTGAGCTAATTTTGATCCATATTTGGATCGGCTCATTCAGCTATCGATTGGATCACATTTTTATGCATTATTAATATTACCGAATTAGTGTGATGTTGCGACCCTATTTCACGAGCGAATGCAATGGACCGTGAGATTAAGGGTTTCATCTAATTAACAATAGAAATGAATAAAAGAATTGAGATTATAACAAAACCTTCAAAGTTCAGGCCTCGTGACTTCTTCTCATCTTTGTGGCAGCCGCTCCTCTAGTCCTCCTCTAATTTCTATTTCTTGTACGACTGTGCCCTAGTTTTTTGAAAGTCCATCTTGACTCACAATCTCGTCGTATCGTCAATTTGAGATTTTATCCCTCTTTGAGTTGCAGTGCCTGAGTTATTTCTTTGTCGCTATTCCATTCGCTCAACCACTCGATTTGTTTCTTTGTCTTAGACTCATTCTCCCAGCATACATTGCACCAATAATGGTAAAAATTTTTGGTTAGTTTATGGTAGAGATGAATATTGGTTCATTTTTTTTAATTTTTCTAGTATCAATTTTTGATTACTCTAAATGACACCATTGTTAGCTTGCGGTTTCTTGATGGTATCAATTTTAGGGCTTGTTTGTCATGTGGAAATATTTTTATGGGATTGTGCTTTTGATTTCAGGGCTTTCCGTTTCTTGATGATATCAATTTTATGATTTGTTTGTCCTGTAAAAATATTCTCAAAGGACCGTTGATTTTAGATCTCAGTTTCTTGATGGTATTAATTTTTAGGGCTTATTTTTTGTAAAAATTTTTTTAGAGGATTGTTCTCTTGCTTTTAGTGCTCTCAACTTCTTGAAGGTATTAATTTTTTGAGCATGTCTATTATGTAGATTCTCGATTTTGTAGGGTGTTTGCTCATCTCCTCTGTGTGTTGTTCTCTTATTTTGTATGCTCCTGTCTCTTGAGGAAAGTGAAGCTACTATAATCATTTTTAATATTGTTAGTAGTGATTGTGTTAACAGATATGAAACTTCTTAAATAATGATCTCTTGACTTTGAATATTCATATGATTCTATGAATCTTCTATTTATCTTGTTTGAATTGCATTTTTTAAATTTGAAGGTTCACTTATTTGGGAACTTTGAATGCAAGAGCTTTAGTAAAATATAATATATCTAAGAACTATTGAAATATTTATTGGATTGCCATTTGCCTCTCAAGTTAAAGGGTTATTGAGAAAAAAAATGATATTTGAGAAATAGTCGAGTTTCTATTACAATTTTCTTACAAGCATGAGATTCATGTATGTAGAAAATTTGTCAAGTAAATCGTCTAACATTAATAACCTCTGCATTAGACATTACCACTCACACATATAGTTTAGCTCAAAATCAAATTTTCACATTTAAATTTCAAATATTATTTACATTGAATTGATCATATTATTTTTCATAGATAAATAATTGGATCTCATATTATTTTTCATAAATGCCAAATGAAAATGTAGATGAAATTACTTCTATTGATGAGAAAAAGGGTAAAATATAGCGTTATGAAGTTTGACAATATTTTATTGAAATATCTATCAAAGAAAAGGTAAAGTAATACAAAAGTTGAAATGGAATTAATGTATGGAGTCTTATGTTAAATAAAAAACTAGTATCACATCTCAATTAAGCAGACATTTCAAATTAAATCATTATAGTAAAATTAATATCAGAGAAAAGAAATAAAAGTTTTTTGATCCTATATTTGAGGATCTAGAAGAAATTGAATCAATTTCTAATTTGTGTATTTCAACTGCTTAAGATCATAACATAATTAAAAATATTATGACTAAGATGATCATTGTTCATGAATATCTTTTTATAATAGTTGAACATTTATGGTTTAATATTTTGATAAAATTAATGAATCTAAATTTTCGTAAAATTTATAGATTTGATATCAAAGAAATGTGTATGAGAGTATGAAGTTGAGAAAGAAAAAACTTTGAAATTAATCGAGAGAGTTTTCCCTACTAATGATTGTTAGACATCAAGCCAAAAAATTGGTTATATGTTTCTTACAGTGCATTATATTAGTTCTGATTGGAAATTATAGTATATGATAATTAACATTTGTGATTTAGATCCTCCTCATAGTGGACTTGTGATTTCTGCAACAAATTCTAAAAGTTTATTGTAATGGGGTCTTAAAATAAAATCAACACTAGTGCTTTGGATAATACATCATCAAATGATGTGATAATTAAAAACTTGAAAATATTATTTACTAGAATGTCTGGATTTATGATCATGGGAGATTTTTTTTATGTTCATTGTGATGCTCATATTTTAAATCTAATGGTGCAGGATGACTTGAAGGAAATTGGTAAGATAATTGAAGAAGTAAGAGAATCAGTCTTATTTATAAAGCGATCCTCAAGTCGCTTACACAAATTTGGTAAGATTGCTAAACAAATTGGCTAATTCATAATAAAGTCAATTTGTATTGATATGCCTACACGTTGGAACTCCACATATAAAATGTTGGAGTCTGCATTTTATCACACGATTGTTTTTCTTGAATATACTTTATGAGATCTCAATTATATATGATTGCCTTCTCGGGAAGATTGGAATCAATTTGACAATGTTAGAGAGTTGTTTTATATCTTTCATCGAATAAAAGAAATTTTTTCAGGATCAAATTATCTTAATGTAAATAGGCTTCTTCCAAATATAATACTAATTAAGAAAATCTTAGATAGAGAATGTTTATTTAATACTCTTTTCATCTCCAATATGGCAAGCACCATGAAAGCTAAAATTGATAAGTATTGGACAGATTGTTCAATGTTATTCTCAATTATATGCATTCTAGATCCTATAATGAAATTATTTGCTATTATTCCACGGATTTATGATATCAACATTATGACTAAGAAAAAGGATAATGCTAAAAAAACTTTTTGAGCTTTATTCTTTCTATTCTATTGATTTACACCATACAACTAAAGAAAATATTAGAGCATTCACTTTATAAGTTAAGACAACAATCACAATAAAAGGAAGTTATAGTTTACCTATTGATTTAGCTGGGTTGTATGATTTTATAGACTATACTGATCTTTTAGTTTCACAGAAGTCTGACTTTAAATATACTTAGAGGAAGCCTGTGTTAAATATCCTGATTCAAAATTTGATATTTTAGAGTGGTGAAAAATGTCCACCATGAAGTACAAGACTCTCTCTAAAATGGCCAAAGATATTTTTACAATCCCAATAAGTATAGTTGCTTTAGAGTTAGCATTTAGGGGCTGTTTGGTTGCAAGTAAAGTGAGTGTATTGCATTCACTTTACATGCATTCTATTAATTATTCTGTTTGGCTGCAAGTAAAGTAAATACATTATATTTATTTGAGGCATTTGAAATACACCAGATAGGGTAGTTTGAGTGTATTTGGAATTGCTAATAAATAATTCAAATACATAAAGTGATCGGTGAGGGGCCGAGCCATGACCGCCATGCCTAGCCCATGCCACCCGCTTCGCCCGGCCTACCATCGACCATTGCCGCCGCCACCCTCCGCCACTCGCCACCGCGTCGGTCACCACCACAGCCAGGTCAGCCACGCCGCCGTAGGCGATCCGACGTATAATTAACTTTACATTACATTTTGTCATCCAAACAAAAAAATGCAAAGTCATGTATTTGTAAAACTCGAACAACAACTATAAAGTAATCCTTTTACAATTCTTTTCATTGTCTTTTTATCTTTCTAAATCAGACCACAAACCCTTAGTATAGGGGTAGTGTACTTAGTGATTATAAAAGTTCTATTTCACCATAAATATTAGATTTCTTAGTATGTAGTGGAAATTGGATTCGAGCAGCGTATAAGTTTTCAAAACAGCATATGGTAATGTTTTATTCTTTTAATTTTATATTGCATTTACTTTCTATTTCAATTTTTAAAAATGACTTCATCTACTTCACATTTATAGTTTGACATTCTATCTGAAGAAAACTTAGCTGTATATGTGCCTAAAAGCTTGAGTATAGATTCACAAATCTGAAAATTAGGATGATAATAATTTAATTATATAGTGATGGAGGTTAAGTGCTACATTTCTTTCTTTTACAACTTATTTTGGACTTTGACTATTTTATGGACATTCCTATTTCTTGATATGTTATATTAGTTGTATCATCAAATTTACATTTATATTATTTTTGTGCACTATAATATAAATTATTTTTTGGATGCCCAATGATAAAATTAAACTGAGCTGAAACATTGAGGTAATTTTTGATTATTAAGTCTATAACATGGTAGATTTGTATTTTTTAAATGTATTTTCTTGATCAAAGAAAAAAAAATTTGAGACCATTCAGGGTGGCAAACTACTTTTCAGTTTTATGCTTTTAAAGTGCGGCTAAATTTCTTATATTTTGATTTTATTATATGTTGTTGGTTAATTTCAGGTTTATAAATGTTATTGATATCTTGTATGAAATTCTGGATTGTTGTTGTATTGTTAGAAGACTAGAACTAAATTGCCATTTTAGACTTGCAGTGCCTCACAATTTTTATGGAATTCTGAAATTGAAATGTTTAGTTATTATAATATTTGAATGTGTTGGAACCTCGAACCTTGAAATGCTACTTTGTTTGAATGCTATTTGTTTATATTTTAGTTGTTGTTGTAATGACATTATAGTAGAGTCTCTTGGAATTCTGAAATCATTTTGAATTTTGATGTTAATGTAGCTGATATTTTTAATGTCACCCTAAAATTATCAATCATCTCAATTTTTTGAGGGCAAAAAAACTAGCAGCTTCTAATTATTAATTTTCCTTTATATTACTCTGTGATCGAGATTTCAATTTTATTTTTCTTCACTATTGTGTATTTCGATTCTGTTTTCATTTTATTTCCTATTGTGATGTAATTGGGTTCTCCAATTTTTGTAACTCTAATTTTCTTTTATTCCTTGACCCCTTGTTGTGAATTTCGATTCTCCATTCTCAAATTTTTATTTTCCTTTAATTCATTGTTGTGTTACATGGTTCTCCAATTTATGTTTTCTTTTTTAATTCCTAATATGTAATTCAGTTATCCAATTCTTCTATTCTCTATTTTCTCAAGCAGCGAGCTGCATAGTTTGAGCTTAAGGTATTTTTATTTTTCAAAGTTGTTATGTGGCTTGCGATATGCATACAATGGGGTTATCATAAAAATTATTTAGTTTGCTAATTCAAAACTATGATGAGAAGAGCATAAATTTGTAATTTCAGCTTTTTCAATAGAAAATTCTGATCATTTGTTGGTGGCTCTCATTGGACGACCATGCAACTTAGAGTTTTGTACTTTGAAATTCCTCTAACTGTTTTATTTATACCTTCATCATTATGACTTTCTTGCTTTCAATCTTGTGAGTTTTTTTTTTTTTTTTTTTGCTTATATCTTGTTATTGATGTGGGATGCTTTGTTAGCATTTTGGGGCATTCTCTATCTTTATAGCTCTATCGGATGACCTCAGCAATCTGGAGCCTGTATGTGGATTATAGAGACTTCTATAAATTGTGGATACTCGAAGTTGATTATAATTTATAACTCTCTCTAAGAATTTGGTTCTGCATTTGGAATCGTGTAAAAGGAATCTGATATAAAAGAAATTGATGTAAAATGATTCTTTATAGTTGTTTGGTTGAGAAACTTTCTGAATTCATGGCTTTCTTTTTTTTTTTATTTGGTTGACAAAATGTAATGTAAAATGGCGAAAGTTTGACATCAGCGGCGGAAGCGGCGGCGGCGATGTGATTGGCCGGAGGGCGTCGGCGTGCCGAGCGGCCCGGCGGTCCGGCCGCCACATCACTATATTGAGGTGTATTTGAAATTTCGTTGGAATGCACTGCATTTCAAATGCAGGCAACCAAACAACCCCAAGTGCTAAGAGTGAATTTAATATTCTTATGTTGTCTTTTATTTATTTTTAGATTTTTTTTTAATTGTATGAGCTTAATACATTTAAATATATACAATGAAAAAGAAGTTAAGACTTAAGAGTTTGAATTGTAAAATTGTAAAATTGTATTAGTCATTTATGTATAATATAAAATTATAATTTGTAGTTTACAAAATTTTCTTGAATTGATTTATAAATTTTAACTGCTCTATTTTTTTGTATGTATATTTGCATAATTAATTTAGGAAATTTTCAGTTTGCCTGTTTCTTATTTTCTTTGTGCATTTTTTTTTCTTATGTTGTTATTTTTTATTTTTGGAAATTTTTTTTAATTATATGAGCTTAAAACATTTAAATATATACAATAAAAAAGAAGTTTAAAGAATCAGAATTGTAAAATTGTAAATTTGTATTAGTCATTTATGTATAATATAAAATTATAATTTGTATTTTACAAAAAATTTTGAATTGATTTATAAATTTTAATTGCTTTATATATATATATATATATATATATATATATATATATATATATATATATATATATATTTGTGTAATACATTTAGAAAATTTTTAATTTATATATTTTTCATTTTTTTGTACATTTAATTCGAACTGGCTAAATCAAAATTAGCCAGCTCTTTTATATTACCAAGTCAAAACATCCAAATTTCGAGCTAAAATAGTATTAGAATTTCAGAATTGAGTCGGCTTTTATTTATTTTGAGTGAGATCAAATACAATTCAATTTCAAATTCAACTAAATGTTTTCTTTGTGATTTAATTTTAAAAGAAATACAAAAGAGAAATAATACAAAATGAATGAATCTTTATTGTTGTTTGGTTGTGTGTAAAGAAAAAACACGTATTTTTTCTTTTACGTATGAAAAGAAAAGTAAATATTAATAACTCTTATATATTTATAGAAATTAGTGAAATTTTTTTCATTAATTGAAATATTAAATTAATAAATTAATTATATATTAAAATATAAATATTTTATAAATAAAAATTTATTACTTAGTTTAAAAAAAGATTATAATATATTTATTTTAAAAGTAGAAAACTAAACAATTTGATTACTCTATAACTTGAACTGATAAATAAATTTATTTTAATGATATCTATTATTTATTTTAAAATATTTTTTTATTTTGCTTTCATAGGATGCTCTATATATATATATATATATATATATATATATATATATATATATATATATATATTAAAAATTACATAATCTTTTTCGGTCAAATAATGACATAAAAAATTATGAAATCAAACTCAAGCAGAGATTCTAACATATATATATATAAACTGCAAGCTCTCAAATCAAAACTCAGAATTTTTTCCTTAAAAAAATCACAGAGAAAGATTTCAAACAAATTCTTACTGCAAACAAAAATTAGAAAAGAGCTTATCTGAATTGCAAGAACAAAGAAATACCAAGAAAAATTAACAATTAACAAATAAAACAATGTCAGATGAGCAAATCACATCCTGCCAGAATATTTTCTGGACAAATCGTTTGGTCGTGACAGCGAATCATAGCTCACTTTGTAAACTCAGAATCAGAACCACTATGCCTCAATAGATTCAATAATAAAAAATCCCATCGTCGAATCTAGAACAACAACAAAATCAGAAGTCCAAGAGAACATCTAAGATTTATTTTTAAAAAAAGAGAGTACATCCGTCCTGGGTATGTTCCAACAAGAGTGTGTTCGCCCACTTGCACCTCTGGGATCCCAACATTTCAAAGTTTTGTCCCAACTGTAATCACTTGACCTGAAATAAGAACGAATTTGCAAATAAAATTGCATGAAGAAAATAAATTTTACATAACTAGATGTCCACCTGAAACAAGAACGAATTTGCAAATAAAATTGCATGATGAAAATAAATTTTACATAACAAGAGTGTGTTCTGGATAGCAGAGTTACCTGTGAATACAGCTCCTTGACAGCAACCCAATGTCTACCATAAGAACTTTTGACTCCACTTCAAATGCATTGAAGCAGATCTAGCAAACAGGTAAAAATAGTAGTCATGGCAGGGAGTGAAGCAAACCAACAGAACATCTAGTGACAAACAGATTCTGAAACAAAAAAGCATCAACTCACTAAGAACAATTGAAGCTCGAGAATATACTTCTTGCAATCGCTCGCCTTCCTTTTGAGTCGAGAGCGCGCGATCGGAAAAGCCTATCATGAATGAAGAGAGAAAGATTAGTTTAGTTGGTTCATAATGCAAATGATGTAAATCACACCAAATATATTTGAATACTATGTTATGAACTTATTTATGCAAGAGTAAAGTGCATCCGTAGTACAAGTTATGAGGACAATCTTCTAGTTAAGTATAATCAACAAAAAATCAGTTCTGGTATAAGTTTCTCCGCATGTTTCTCTTCATCATACGGTTTAATATGTTCAAATATTACTTAACATATAATATAGTCCTTGTGAATGCTTAGTAGTTGATAATAATGGATTAGAAACATGCAAACTATTTATATGCACATCATGCAAACTTGATAAGCATAAATTTCATATCACCTTCCACCGAGAAGGAAACCAAGGGCAATAAGAAGTGAAACACTGCAAGAAGATATTCAGGACATTCAAAATTGTATGGCAATATTTAGAATATAATTAAGAAACTTTTAGAATAGCAAAAAGAAGAGCAAACCGGCAAAAAATATCTTGGCCAGGGCTATTATGATTGCAATAGGCTTCCACCACTGAGTAGCCAAAAAAAATCTACAAAACCGTTGTCAAAAAGTTTCTTGATCAATCAAAGTATTCCAAATAAGGAAAAGTGATTTTACAAGAAACCAATAAATTAATCGAAAGATATAAGGTGCTAAATGGATGTGTTATATGTTGAGATTGAAGATAAATTTCTTTAACTAATATCTACAAGTATGTTACCTACCAGTATGTGTTAATCTGCATAGAGAACATACAATAAATTATAAAAATAAAAATAACCTGTTCTGGAAGGCTGTGTAGTTCTCTAAAAGTACAATATCAGCATACTTTGGATCAGCTTGTGCTATCTTCTCCAAAGTTTAAAACATTATGCTAACCTGCTCCAAATTTAACAAATGTTTTTCTCACAAATTATTCAGTGACGATACAAACTATTACCAGCAATACTTGAACGGTAGCACATAAAAGGCCCACAAAATTCGTCAAGGACTTCCAAATTACCAGCAATACTTACACAATGTCTTAATAGGGACCCTATTTCACCTAAAAACATACATCGAAAGTGTTCCAAAATTTCAGTTAGGTCCATATTCATCTAAAAAAATTATGTTCATGATAAAGTACTATTGCATGCGATAGTTGTAAACAAAAAAAAGATATAAACGAAAATAACAGTAAACACAAAACATGAAATCATCTTCCTAATTCCTTGTGCATCCATCTAGCTTTTGATTCTGCGATACTAACAGCGTCGTTGGAAGTTGAATCAATAACCCATTCCGCTTATGTCCTAGGGTATGCGTAATACTTGTTCTTCAATTTTAACATTCGACAAGTAAACCTCTTCAAAAAAGATTGCATAATTTGAAAAAGGTGCTTTTTTTCATTCGAACCATATTCACGCAATCTGAATCGGATCCAAGATATAACTGGAAAGGTATGTGTACGCGAATATTGCCGGATTAATTCTTTGTTGATTTCTCTCAGTAATGTGTTCAATAATATATATATAAGACCGAGCTATACATGCATGAATAGTAGAAGCAAGATGGTTTTCATTGATCTCAACATCGGTTGAATTGTCAGTAATCAAAAGACCATTCTTCACCCTCTTCCAGGCCATTGTTTTTTTCTAAAATAAGTTTCAATAATACAAATTGAATTTAGGAGCATATCAAAGCCATCAAATTAATTTAAGAAAAGATATAATTTGTACAAAATAAATGATACAATATAAATTATCTAAAAGCATGGAGCAAAAACTACAATCTCATGAATTTACGAAAAAATGACTGAAGAAGCATTTAAAAACTACTATTTATTGAAAATGAATTTAAACTAATCATAAAGAAAACAAACTAATGAGTCTTGTGATGAGGATAATGCAAGGATAATAATTTGTCTATGATTATGATCATAGACAAAAGAGTACACCATAATGCCCTATCACATTCCATCAAGATCACCAGCTAAACGCTTCATAATATAAAATCACTCATGCCTCTACTATCTTCATAAACATGAATAGTTTTTATTACAATAATCTGAGGGGAAAATTATACATGCAAACTACTTTCATGGATCATAAATCGATCTCCATTAATAAATTCAATAATCAAAAGCACCAAGATTTCCGAAAAGTTCATAAGGTCATTCACATATTCCAATGTAACGAACAAAGTAGCAATCAATAAAAAAAATGAGAATGATTAATATGAAAAGGTAAGGGTCAATCATATTAAACCTAAAATAATGTCATGGTAATAATAGCAAGCTAACAACCATATGGTGACCGAAAAAATAGTTCGAAGGTAAATTTTTTATGCATACAGATGATCAATGCCATACAACTTTGCATCACGATATCAATAATATTGTAAAAGTATATGTTTCATAAAATAGTCAAAGAAAAATAAGAGTAACGAACATGAGTAGACTTCATCAACAGAAGCTCCCGAGGTGAGTTAAAATTAAAACCGATAGAGGATGTGCTTTGGAACGCTCCAACAGTGCAAGGCAAAGGGCACTGTGGTGAAAACAAACAAGGTAGAAAATTACTTGTAAAACTTAGATCTGCATGCAAATAAGCAAGCATAACAAATAAAAAAAAATACTAAAAGAATAGGCAAAGCTCCAGTTAATACCTTTCCGTGAACCGGTTAAAGCACTACCACATATATCACGGCCAAAAAAGGTATATGCGCTGCAAACAGAAGATGGTATAGCATCAGGAAAAAAAGAGTCTCGACAAGAATTATTGTGATTGCAATGGTAAGAACAGAAATTATTGAATGTTCTTGTATGGGTTTACTGGGGTTTATGTAAAAGTCGAAACTTTGACTTATGAAAAAAAAATAACAAAAAAGATCATCTCATACATGCGGATTCCATATAATTGGCTAATTCAAAGTAAGCAATCAATAAACTCGACTTACAATCTCAAACATGAATCATCATACCTGCTAATCGGAAAAAATTTAAGAAATCTCCTAGAATCCTTGTACAAGATTTAAACTTTTTTCCCAGGTTTATTTGGTAAAGTAAAGACCTTGTGGTTTATTTGCTAATCAAACAATGTGGAGAAAAAAAATCAAAAGGAAACCGAGCTGTGTAAGAGAGTCGAAGGCAACCGAAAGAGGAAATTTTAGGAACTTTCAAGTATCAATCCAATGTAGAGAAAGGGAGAAAAAGGGATGTACCTAAACTTCGGATACACCAATTTTGCGACAAGGTTCTGGTCACGATCGGCAGGTGGAAAAGAATCGATGCAAATTCACCTCCCGATGAACTCACCTCCCCGACGCAGGAGACTTCTCTCAAAAGGCGGGTATGCAAAAGCGGAAAAGCGGTATGGATGAAGGGAGACGAGGGCGGAGACGAGAGTTCACGCTGCAATAACACTTCAAATCGCCGATTGAGTATTCGCTTACAGAAATGGCGCGAAGAAAACCAAATACCGTAAAATTTAACACGGTATTTAGAATTACCGCGTAACAAACACGGTAAAGTAACATTTACGGATAAAGTGAATACAGTGCACGGTAATAACGCCGAACCAAACAGCCCCTAACTCAAATTTTATTACAATAAATTTTGAGTCAATACAAATTTATTTGAGCCAAATTCAAGCCGGTCATATATCTGCTCGAAATCGGATCGTTCTCAGCCCTCAATTTACGTGACGTGGGGCTTGTGCGCTTCTTTGTCTTGATACTGTCCAGCCGGAAACCCTAGCGAACTCGCTAGCCTAATTACCATCGACACGAATTGCTCGTCTGTCACCCCGAAGACCTCCATGGACGCCCAAAGGGCTCTTCTTGATGAGCTCATGGGAGCAGGTAAACCTAGCTCCTTTCGTCCCCGGTCTGTATCCACGGCTTTGCTCACTGCTCGTTCTTCGCAGCTCGTAATCTGACGGAGGAAGAGAAGAAAGGCTATCGAGAAATCCATTGGGATGATAGGGAGGTCTGTGGACCATTCATGGTCCGCTTCTGCCCTCACGATCTATTTGTGAATACAAAGAGTGATCTCGGTGAGACCTTTCATCTGAACTAGGTTTTCGTTTCTTATCATTATAATCTCTAAATTTTTGTTTTACTTATCAATTTGTATGGCAGGGCTGTGCCCTAAGATCCACGATCTCAAGCTTAAGGAGAGGTACCAAAATATTCTGAATTAGACTTTTTTGAAATATTTAATCAGTTGAAGTATTGCATGATTGATTCCACGATTTTAGGTTTAATGTGCTATGATTTGATTGGTGGATACATTCACAATATTTCATGTTGGTTTAGTGCTGGCGAGTGTAGGCTGAGATTCCTTTTGTGGATGCAGCTGCAGTTTTTTTTTCTCTTATGAAGGTCGTTGATCCAAAGAAAAAACAATTTACATAGAACATATGACTTTTAATGTCGGATGTCTATTACCTGTTTGACTTATTTTAATGCTTTCGTTTGTTGGGCGTATTGTTTTTATTTAACATCTAGAGTGGTTAATTTTTAAATCTGCATTATGGTTTTGCTGTGTATGGTGAAATACCGTGCCATATCAATCTTTTCTTTTTCATAGGTGTTTATATCCGTGAGATTTCTTCCGGATCAGGCTTCTTTGTTTGGAACTTGTAAGCCATAAATGGAAGTACTGCGGTATAAGGTTCTTGATTAACCAGTAATGCTGTTTGTTTTTCTTATCTGGCTAATTAAAGCTTCTTGATAAGCAAGCTTTGTTGCCACATTAATTGAAGTGTATCTTATTCTTTCCTGATTGCCACATGGAATTTCTAATTTTTCTTTTCGTCCAATTGGCAATACTACATGTTTGGGTCATGGCCTCCAAAACTTCATTTCTATTGTCTGCATCTATTCCCTTTGAAGAATCCAATGCTACTTATCATTCATTGCCATTTGCTCCTTCCCTTCTTTCTATTACAAAGAGCTTTTTTGGACGAAAAGGGATACTGGATACTGTGCTTCAAAGCTATATTATGTAAAGCACTGAAATTAAATTATGTTCTTAGTGTTTTTTTTTGCTACATTCTCTGCTTTGTTTCCATTATTCCATGCGGTTTGTTCCTTCTTCATTTGTTGATTGCTTTGTTATATTTTTTGATGTTTTACAATATTTCATGTTCACGATATTTGTAATTCAGAATCTAAAATAAAATAACTTTAGCATTTGCATATCTTTTGACTAGAAGTTTCAACTAGCATTTTCACCGATTGAAATAGAATCAAGTGAACGAGCTTTTAAAATTCTCATAACTGTGCTTATGGTTACATAATTTTTTGTTCTTCATGGGCATCTCTATGTTTCTGATGATGTTTCTTTTTGTTTCATTATGACATACTGGTTTGCAACAAACACATCTTCAACAATACCGCAAAGTAACTCAAAAAAATTACTTTAAATAAGCTTTGAAGAATGCATAAACACTAGCTTTTGGTTCTAATCAAGTACTTTTTTAAATTATAAGGGTTATGAAGAGATTATAGTTATTGTTAAACAATTTTTTTAATGAAATCTTAAAGAATGAGTGGATGGAAATTAGTTAGAGAAGTATTTGTTTGATATCAGCCTATGTGAATAAAAAAGATACTCATGAATCATAAAAAATCATAAATTAAAGTTCTGAGTGACGCTAATGTAGCAACTAGCATCTTAAAAATTATGTTTGTATCATGAAATCAAATTGCTTTTGCCATAGAATGGTTCATATGGAGTCTTTTTTGGTATTTAAGGAGACTATGTTAAATAAGATACATTAATGGAACAACTTTTAAATGATGTTTGTCGATCTTTTAATTGCATTTGAACAAGTTCCATGAGAGATTTGTCAGTGTTATGGAGAAAATATTTTTGTATAACAGAACAGTAACTAGCAATAAAAGTTGTTTCAAAATTCCAAAGAATTTACAGTTACAATAAGATTATATCAAGGCTTAGCATTTCATATATGTATTTATATTTGTTATGTAGATGCTGGCTAAGATATAATTGAAGTGAGGTGCTCTGTTTTATGTTGACTTAGTTTGATAGGCAGTTGCTGATAGCAGTTATATATTGAAGTAGATGAAACTTAACATTATTGAGAATATCTTATATATTGAGTAGATATGGATTAGTATAACCAAAGCCAGGTATACGATATGCAATCTTACTGAAAGCCAAAATGGTATATTGAATCAATAATGTTTTTGATTTTCTTTTAGTATTTATCACTTTTTTAGTTTGGTTAGGGATGGCATTATAGGCCAAAGTTTTGTCTTTATGAATACTATTTGCTATTTTAAATTTGGTGGTCAGAGGTTCTAAATTCCCTATGAGAAGTTCCATTGAAGAATACCCTTTTTTCATATTGCTTTTTACTAGCCTTTTAAGCTTCAGCAGGAAAAGAAAAGAAAAGAAAAGGAAAGATGGCCTTAGCAAAGGTTACATATTCTGCATTAAAATGGTTTTTCAAACAGGGATATCATACAGTTAGTTGTTTTGAGACCATTGTATATTGATGATTAAAATAACTAAGTTATATTATATTTTTGGCACATGGTTTTTTGTTCTTTTATTTAACATGTTGAAGTTTTCCAACTTCTATTATATGTTCCTTTCAAGCTATGTAGGTCCCCACCCCCGACCCCACTTCCATCAAATTCATTGAATTTTTTTTGTTGGTCTATGATCGCTAAATCTTATTGTTGTTGTTAAGTTTTTATCTTGATTTGCAATCATAAGATGTCACATAGATGGCTGTAGATTGCTTGTAATAATAGCATTTTTATTTGTTTATCTTTACTTTAAAATGATTGAAGACAGATGGCTTCCATGTCATATAGGAAGGTTTTGTTGGGTGATTGAATTCACATAACCCTAATAGGGCATTTGGAGAGTTTGTTATTGGTATGGAATATGGATGACCAGTTGATGGTGATTGTTCAGAATTTCCATAATTTTTTCTTGTTTATGAAGTTACACATTTACTAAGATATCATTGCACTTTTGAAGTAATTATACACTACATTTTCCTTCTAAATCAGACAAATCTACTTTGGAGCATGTATATGGAACATCTATTGCAGAATACTGCAACTCAATGAATCTTATAAATTATTTTTTTCTATGGATGAAGCGATTAACATTATGTTTGCAGTTACAAATATTGGCTTTTGTTTATTAATTTTGCTTTTGACTGATTCTTTATTCTCTGTAGTATGTTAGGGATCTCATCTTCCTATTAATTGGTTAACCTGAACCATCATTTTCATAATTTTCATCAATGGTCTTATCCCGATTATTTAGTGTTGGCTTCATAAATCCTCATTCTACTTTCATCTCATTGAATGGTGCATGAAGTTTTAAATCTATTTTTTTGTATATATTTTGTTGCATAATTTATTTTCATTTTACCTTTAGTTATTTTTTTATATTAATTTTATCCACCCTTCTTATCAGTTCGTTTTCAACAACCTATTATCGTACATTCTCAAACCATCCAAAGTTATTTTCTACTCTCTTATTTTCTTTAGGGGTATCACTTTTAATTTTTTTCTTAGATAATCATTTCTCGGTCTATTTTTTCTAGCTTTAACAATATTATATTTGTTCAATCAAGCTCTGTTTTTGATAAAATTTTTGTAGATTCCTTTGCTTGAGACGTTGACTAGCATTTCTAATGAGAGAAATGATAGTTGAATGCCTCTGTTATTTTTTGTTCAGATTACTGTCACTTAAAAAGAAATTATTTATTTGTGTGAACGGCTTGAAATCCTTTGTCATTTCTTTGGTAATATTTTTATAAGCAAGGAAAAGCAGTGGATTGGATGGATAAACTGTCACATGCATGTTGTTGAGTATTCAATTATTTGAGTAGTTGACGTGCTTGTATTTGTTCTACTTAGTCTACTAATTTCCTCATTTTTCATTTTTGGTGCATGATTTGTAGTTTTGAAAAGTCTCCTAGACACGATGCATATGTCCCTAGATTTGAAGCCGAGCTTGCCCAATATTGTGAGAAACTGGTGAGCTTTTTGTTGCTGAATTTCATGAATTTCTTTCTGTTGAAGAGTAGTAGTTATCAAGTGTGTTTATTACAGGCTATGGACTTGGATAGAAAAGTGAGGCGAGGACAGGAACGGCTGGCACAGGAGGTTGATTTGCCATTAACTGGTCCGGTTTCAGCCGAGAAGTCAGAACAGTTATCAGTTCTTGAAGAAAAAATTAAGAAGTTACTGGAACAAATAGAGACTCTTGGAGAAGCTGGTAAGGTCGATGAGGCGGAAGCTCTCATGAGGAAGGTACAAGGAAAATGCCTTGCGCATCAAATTATTTTTATTTTTATTTATTTTTCTGCTTTTTCACAGTAGACCTAATTTTAGTACTGGAGAATTTAACAGGTGGATCTGTTGAATGCTGAGAAGACAGCTCTCACACAGAATGACAAGTTAGCTCTTACTCAAGAGAAGAAGATGGCACTCTGTGAAATATGTGGTTCTTTTCTGGTTGCAAATGATGCTGCTGAGAGGATCCAGTCTCATGTAACTGGCAAGCAGCACATCGGGTATGGAATGGTGCGGGATTTTATCAACGAGTACAAGGTCTGTAGATTCTTTTATTCAAGCATTATTGAGCTAGAGTAAACCCTGTTTCAGTTATTTGAAGGCCTGCTATATATTGAATTGCAGACTGCAAAGGAAAAGAAAAGAGAACAAGAAAGGCTTGCTAGAGATAAGGAAGCTGAAGAAAGAAGAAAACAAAGGGAGAGGGAAAGTGAGCATAGAGGTAGAGGACATGAAATGAGTGGCAGAGAACGTGATCGAAATCTTGAGCGAAGTTATGAACATGAGAGATCCCATGGATTTACTGGAAGGGGTGGCTTGGATGGAGGAAGAGGATCAGATTGGAATCGTAATCAATACAGGAATGGGAGAGACTGGGACAGGGAGAGGCTCCGCAGGAATGGAGAAGTTCCACGAGATAGGGTTCGCGGAAGGAGTAGGTCTCGTTCGCCAGTTAGGCGTGGCTACCGGAAATAATAATGCAATCCAGTTTATCTAATACTAATGTATAGTGTAGGAAATCTGTGAAGCTCTCAGAGTCCAGAGGTAGACCATCTTGTCTCCTTTTTTTTTCTTGGGTTCTTACATGTGTTTTGAATTTAAATGCCCAATTGGTGAAACTCTTTTCCTATGCTAACAGCTTTGCTGAAAACATGTTTTTCTTTAAAGGAGATGATTTGAGGTAGGCACTATACATCCTTATATTCTTGTTCTTCTTATATCATTTGGATAGGCCTATTCTGCTGAAAGTTCTTGTGTATCTGTAAGTTTTATTTTCAGAACCGCTATTCATTAGGCTCTTTCTTCTGATCTAAATTAAGATGTCATACGCATTCATTTGCTGGATGATGGACCACTAACAAAGCTTAATCTACTGGAAGGTAACTCATGGCCTACTTACTTGCACTGGGAGTTTATAAACTGAATTATCATATCGGAGACATACACTCCTAAGTTATAATTTTACTAGCAAGAACTTTGATTTCTCCTGGATGCTAGAAATCCCTTTTAATTAAGGCACGAGAGCAATTCATCTATCCACTGAAAAACTGATGCAGGTAGATATGCTGCTTTCTTCTTAGCTGTCCAAGTTGCCATTTTTATTCCATTTTGTTTATGAGGATTATTTCTTTTAACCTCTGCTGCTTGCTTATTTTGTTGGCAGTGAGAACTTGATTTTTTTTTTTATGCTACCCTTAATTCTAGTTCTCATAATTTTATTTTAATTGATGATCCATCTTATAATAGACAATTTCCGTAACAGCCCCATCGGGTAATATATGCTTATCTTCATTGTCCAATGAATCTATGTTTTGTTACATAGCAATAGTGCCACACGTCTATTTAAAAGAAAAGTGTGGATGCTAAGTTTTTAGTTTCCGATTGCTTTACTTTCTTTTCTTTGATGTTCAAGTTAATTCTTTTGGCAAGAGTGCGTTTCTTTTCATTCAAGTCATATGGTATGTTCAAGTATTTTGTTAGTTTTCACACCAATCTTTGACAAATTACTCAAATCTTTAGGTAAATTTATCACTAGCAAAATGTATTTTTTTTGATAGCTGCAACAAGCATTATATAAATGTTGATTCGATATGTTTTATGCCATGAAAACAAAACTTCATGCTAATGGAAATTTTAACACTCCCTGCTCCTTGTAGCTCTAAAAAAAACACTTGTACCAACTTGAAATTAAATTAATTTGTTTGACTTAAATTTTTAATAGAATGCTAGGGCTTATAATTTCATGATACAAGGTCACAAAAATGACTAAGAGGTGAGGATTTATGCTTATAGTCCACAAAGGGAAGTAGCAACCTCTAAACTTAAACCTAGGGGACTTTGGCGAGGGCCAAAAGCATGAATTGTGCATGATCGCATGGTAGCTTAGTTTTATGCATTTAGACATAATGGCCACAACGTAAAACCTTGAAATGGGAATATACAGAGGGACTTTAGTGTGCCAACTTTAAAGGATCTATTATAGTTCAATTATTCTTAGTTTTCTATATGCGAATGACTTATGAATTTTTAGATATGTTAAAAAACAAAAAGCTTGAGAATTAAAATTCAACATAATTACTATTTAATTTTATTTTCCAGCCAACAGATAAACTTAGAATAAAGCACAACTAAAATTCCAAATTATCATGTTGTCTATTGGGAAATAACAAAACAAACTTTGTTCAAGCACAAACACCAATAATAAAAAGCATTTTACTTAACTAAATTTCTTCTCAAGACCTACCTAGCATTTAACTAGTTGATCGAAGGTATAATATTCATTGAACTTTCCAGTTAGCAACTTATTTCATTCAACTTTGGGATGACTCATTTTCAAAACTAAATGGATAAGCTTTCTGCATACCTAAACAAAATGCTTGATTGAAGTTTCCCCATGGCTGATGCTCATTACATAGGAGCTTTGGTTTGCAAAAGAGGTTCAAGTCATGGTAATCGCCTCTCTGCCCTGCAGGGTTAAGTGTGCTTCCTCCCCTTTCTGTTCATTTGTCCTTTCTCTTTCTCTTATATATAAAATATTTTATTTATTGCTCCCATATGATATTTTGACCGGCTTCATGGTCTGTGGCTTTGGACATTATAAGCTTTTATTTGCTAAAGTTATTGAGAAAAGAAAAGAAATGAGGAAACTGATTAGCATAGCAGTCACATTTAAGGTTGGAAGAACTTGATGCATTCTTTCTTTCTGATTTTTTTTTTTTTTTTTTTAATGAATTGGCTGCTCCATTAAACTTGTCTTGAAGGATCTTATTGTGTTTTCGAATAGCTGCAGCAATACAACACAGCTTTTATGTTTTTTGTTTCCCCATATTATATTCTCCTGAAAATTGATGCTCTTTTGTGTTTATTATTCAATTTCATGAGGAACGAGGCTATTACTTCGCATATGCCCATCAATTTTTTGCTTTAGAGAGGTATATTATCTTTCTAATAAAAACTTGTTCAGCGCTCATAAAGATTGTTTAAAGTTCATCCCTGTATTTTTTTTTTTTTTGAGGTAATGTTTCTGATTTATTGGTTGGTGAATTAATATATTTGGTTTTTAATTAATTACATTGCTTCACGAAGTTAGCTAAATGCATGAAATGGTAATTAATAGAAAAATAAGTTTAAAGAGTATTAAATCTTGTGATTACGGCAGGGTTATCCTAGTATTGTTGTAGATACATTCAATCTTTAAACATATAAGTTTGGGAATGTTATTCATTTTTCTTCGAAAGATAAAAAATATATATTTTTTTCATCAAATCAAATTTTAATGTGCATATAATTTAAGCAATGGAAGATATTTTTGGCAAATAATTAATATTTAAATTCAGATATATGTTTGGCTTATTGAAATACATTAAAAAAATGTTAATTTTGTCATTAGATGCTATCTTAAGTAAATGTAATGTATTTGTGTTATTGTAAATTTTGTGATTTTTTTTTTAAAATATATTGTTTTATATGTTTGATAGAGTGAATGTAATATAAAGTATTATGGTGTTATGGGTGATGGTGATGACAGTTGTGTGGTCACTAGTGGTGGGTGTGGCGGTTGTGGTTGTGGATAGCGGCGGTATTTTATATTGGTTGATATAGTGAATTCTCTATATATATATATATATATATATATATATATATATATATATATATATATATATATATATATATATATATATGTATGTATATTAAAATTTGTTTTTTTTTTAAATTAATAATTTTTAATATATGATGTTATTTTAAAATTTTATTTTGTATAATTCCAAACATAATAGGTTCAAATTTTATTTAATTATTTTATTTTATAATAAAGAGTAATCCGATCAAAGAATCCTTAAATAGCTATGACGCTTGCATGCTTGGAGTATGCGTTTTTCATATAGAAGTAAAGGTTGGATGAGTATATTTTTATCAAAATTTTATAAGTTGAGTTTTAAATTAATTGAATCTATATTGACATAAATGTAATATAAAATATATGTCAGTAATATTTATACCAAAGTAGATTGAAGGGTTTTAAAGTCATCAAATTTCCTTTGTATTAAGTTTTTTTTTTATGGTTATACTTTGAACTCAACAAAAATTACTTATTGATAATATATGCAAACATGAAAGTAAGCCAAAAGTTAATAATATATTTGTCTGATAATAATGGAAATAAAGTGGTTATTTTATGAAATATTTAGATAATTAATTATATTTTAATGAATGATTTAAAAAATAAATAATCTAATATATATATATATATATTATTTGTATAAATGAAAATTGAAAGTATTTTTTTAAATAATTCTTCATTTTTAAAAAAATTATTTATATGTATTCTATCATTTATTATTTAGTAATCTTAAAAAAAAAGAATTTAATGAAATATATTATTATATTTAATCTAAAATTTTATATTGTAATAACAATCATAAGAAAATAAATTCTAATTAATATATAATTCAAAAATTTTTTATTGAAGATATTTAGATAGAAGGTATTAATTTATGAGATTAAATTACATAATAGTTGGAAAAAAATTGTGTTGACTATAATGTTAGGTATTTATTAACCTTGACATTTTTTATCATTAAATAATTTATGCATGTGAGATTGAAGATGAGTTTGTGTTTGGGTTGTAATACAAATAATGTTCAAAATCTTGTTGTATGTTTTTGCCAATCATCAGATTAAGATAAAAAAATTTTGCACTTATTTTTTTGATTGTTACGCTTATCTGATTTTAATATAAATTTAATAAAAAAAAAAAATAATCATATTTTGCTTAACTCCAATGGCGATAAAATTTCACACTTAAACTAGTTGGTCATCTCGAATATAATTTTTTGTTGATTTAAATTTTAATCTTATGAGCTTATGGTATCGAACCTGTAGAAATTCAAGGGCCAATGATATGATGGTCATCGCTAGGGTTGCAAACGAACAGAGCTTAGCCGAGCATGTATATGTTCAAGCTTGAGCTTGTTTAATATTATCGAGTTCGAGCTCGATTCGAGCTTTTAAGAATAGTGTTCAAGCTTGAGTTTGTTTATCATTATCGAGCTTGAGCTCGATTTGAGTTTGTTCACGAGCTCAGTTCAAATTGGATTATCGAGCTTGTTAACGAGCAGCCGTTTAATAAAATAAATGAGCTTTAATCAAGCCTTAATCGAGCTTGTTCACGACTAGCTTGTTGAGAAATATATATGAGTTGTATCAAATAAAGCTTATTAAGCCTAAAAAATAATAATTTGAACGATATTGTTTACAAATAAGCAGTAATCGAGTCATAATCGAGCTCTTTAGCGAGCTTGTTCACGAGCTTTAAATGATAATGTTCATGAATATAAATGAACCGAACGATAAGCTGTTTAAGCTTGTTCATTTAGCAATCGAGTGTTTAAAAAAGTGTTCAGGCTCGTTTGATTAGTTAATCAAACAAATATGAACGAGCTCTAATCAAGCCGAGCCACGAGTAGCTTGTCGAATGCTCGATTCATTTGCCGCTCTAGTCTTCATCTTTAAATCTTTGTTGAATAAATTTTCATTTATGCTTAGTAAGAAATTCTCCTGTAGAACAACTATACACTCTCATAGCTTCAAAGTAATTCATCCTGATGTATAATGATGCATGCAATAGTAACAAGTTTCATGTATAAGTACTGATGCTCTAATGAACGGCTTGTTTAAATTTCATGTATAAGTACTGATGCTCTAATGAATGGCTTGTTGATTCTTTCATTGGATTGCACACATTTAGGGTGATAATTTTTAATAAGTCTCCTGGGTATCCTTCGTGATATATTTTTTTTTTGTATAAGCACTGCTTGTCATTCCTGAAAATTATAAAATATATGCATCACTTACTTAGTTATAAATAAATTTAATTTTATTGTATTATATTTATATTTGAAACACAAATTATTAAGGCTAAATAGGTTTAGCATTATAATTTTTAATATAAATAAGCCAAAATATTTTATTTAACATAATTGATTTTGAGTTCAAGCTAAAAATATTTTTTATTTAATATTATATACTAATGCTTTCTACGGTGACACAAAATAGCATCTGCGTATCTATTAGGTGCATGTACTTGTTGATTTCTAAGTTGATGCTCCTTGTTAGCTGTCTCTTCTTCCAGCTCTTGTGGTATCATGTTAAATGTTTGAGAATGTTGAGATATCATATATTATTGTTCATAAGATGTTGGTGATGGAATCATATATGATTGAAAAATATGACATTGATGACAGCTTAATTGGAGACATTGTGGGTGCTCTATTAGACATAGGTATGTACGACCTCTATATATGTGATTGTCTACCCTTTGGGATACTCCATTCTGAACCGACTGATGGGGATTGTTGGCTTGATGGGCCAACTCCAAGTGTTCTTGTCTTAGAAACAGTTGACTGGCCTAGATCAACAGATGTAGTTGCAGGTGCAGTGGTAGGTATTAATGTTACATGTATTGAATTATAAAACACGTTAAAAGTAGATCTCCTGCAATTTTGATGAGCAGAAGAACGCTTTGATTATCTCTTTTTATGAAATACTATATCCAAAGAGCTAACTTTGTATTCTGATCTCTCCACTATGGCTATTCAAGTGCATCTAAATCAGTTGACTGGCCTAGATCAACAGATGTAGTTGCAGGTGCAGTGGTAGGTATTGATGTTACATGTATTGAATTATAAAACACATTAAAAGTAGATCTCCTGCAATTTTGATGCGCAGAAGAACGCTTTGATTATCTCTTTTTATGAAATACTATATCCAAAGAGCTAACTTTGTATTCTGATCTCTCCACTATGGCTATTCAAGTGCATCTAAATCAATATGCATCGATTGATCTACTCGATCCGAAAGTTTAGCATTCTCGTCCAAAGCCACTTGCGTTGAGTTAGCATTATTTCCTTGACCTCCACTAAATGGTTGTGCAATTCTACTAGTATTTATATATTAATCAACCTACATTCAAAAATAATTCCTGTTGTTAATATAATCAAGTTTGTCGAATAAATTTAATTTATAAAAAAATATGTACATACTATGACTTTTTCACCAAGAGAGCTGGGGTATTATGTGTTTAGAGGATTTGTGGAAGCCTTCAAAAGATATAGGGATGCCCAAGTCTTGTACCAACGTAAGTATTTACGGAGTTCTACTCGGCTGTCATCCTGTGGTGGGATAATAGGAGTTATTTATCTCTTATTATTCCATTGGATTATGTAATCGATGTGATATTGCATCCAATCTGTGTCCACCCTTCCACGACCATTTACTCGCTTAAAAGAGTTAGAAATTGTTTCTATATATGTCATCTGAATACCCCAAAATTGACACATAACTCTATCCGAGAGGTGTCATTCGACACGCTTCCAACTAATAAGTGGAATACGTGCTGTCCATATCTCAAAGCCATCCAAATAAATTTGTGGCAACCAAATCATTAACTCTGAAGAGTACGACTCCCATATCACCTATAATTATTATCAGATTAAGCAACATCAATAACAATCTAATTACAATAATGATATAATGTACTTGGCTCTATTGCAGCCCATCAATTTCATTTTTCTAAACAACTATAGTTTCAACATGCATTTCCCTAACTCTTTTCCCGTTCCATCTATAACGATAAAGATTATGTTAAATAAAGATGTTGACAGTTATGAAATATTACAATTACATGCAAGTATTATCAAAGAAATTGGGTATGTAGTCAAACAACTTGCTTGAAATGTCCCTAAGAAAAGGGACATGAAGCGTTGGCCTATCAATATGCAATCTTTCTCAAGATCAAACTTGAAGGAGATATAGACAACTTGCTACAGTCACGTGAATGAGTTTTGTTGATAAATTAACCACTCTGTATAAGTGCGCAAAAATATACCCTCCAATTAAATACTACATGAATCTATCCAACTCCTCAAGTAATGATAAGTATTGAAGATGTATAGGAGAGGTAGAAGTATCATACAATAAAAAAATAATCAATCATGTACAAAATGTAAGCCTATATATGTCTAATAAAAACTTCATTTGGCAAATCATTCTCGTTGGAATGTTCATAGTAACCATTTGAAGGATATAATTGAATTAGCCTATGAATGACCCATGCATAAAGTAGAAATAATATTTTCTTCTTCTTGATTTTGGTACAAGACTTCTTCTTCTAAGTGACTCTTTAATAACTCATCTCAGCATTTAGGCTAAGTTTCCCATGTCTGATCAAGGACAACTACAATAGGCCCAACTAGTGCTAGCATATCTGCTTTAACACTAAGGATGATTTGTACTTCTTGCAAGGTGATAGGCATCTCTCTTACAGGTAGATGAAATGTGTTTGTTTATGGGGATTATCACTCAACTACTGGTATAATGAGATGATGATCAAGTTTAATAAATTGCAACCTATTAGCTCCAATGCTTGTATAAGTCGTAGATAATTCATAGGCCACTCCCTAGCCATCCTAAGATGGCTAGCTACTTTTAATATAGTACTCTACAAAGTAGATGCAAAAAATACGATAACATTTCATTTAGTATATTTAATTAGAACACAAGTTAATAAATATAAATACACGATCTAGATGTGTTGCTCTATGTGATTTACATCATGCCTCAATGTTAGGTGGTAAAGACTTATGAATAGGCTGTGAGGTACCTTCATCTGTCATTCCACCCCGTCGCCTACTCTTACGCCAATCATCTCTAGTTATGTCCTTAGCCTTGTTTTAAGGACTTATAGTGTCTTTTGAGTAATAGAGATTCTCAATTCCTAAAATAATTTAGTTCACTTGAAAAATATTTAATGTTATGATCTGCTTTATTAATTCAAAGAAAATAGAAAGAGGTGCATTAGACAAATAATATATAAAGCTAAAGGAACTTTCAGGTGAGGAGGGGAGAACAATGTCCACTTAAGTCCCAAGCTCTCCTTAAGTAGTTTAGGCCTTTTTGATAAAGTTCGGTTCAGATTCAAAATATTAAATATAATGCATGAAGTCTATACAATTATTTCATGACAGGTGCAAATATACTAAAAAAGTTAATATATATGGATGAAAATAGTTATTTCAACAACAATAATAGTACAATCAAGCTAATAAAGCTGGATACAAAGTTAAATCATAAAATCTTTCAAAGTCATAATTTCTAATAACATTTAAGAAATATAGATATTGTAGTTTTCTTAGAACATTGTATGCTTATGTCTCTAACAACAATATGTTTTAGTCACAATCACGAACATCTCTCATGTAAAATTACATTTGTTATGTAAGAAAAATATTATTTAGCTAGCTAGAACTTGCAACAATTAATACTGTAGGACATACCTTCTATTACGTGGGTTATGCTGACATGTCACACTATTATGCCCAACAATTTTACAGATTTCATAGAGTCTGTTACTATTGCTTCTACTCTCTTTATAGTATTTCCATATCTACTCATGCGCAATCGACCTACACATCATTTAAAAGTTTGTACAATGAATGGTATAATAATATGTGTAACATCATATGGTGGCTAAGTTTGCTTCTCTGGAATGACATGAAAGAAAGTTTCATACATCCATTTGTAGTTCTCCAACATTGAATTTTGATACAAAATATGAATAATCAAGATGTTTGATGCTGAGTACAGCAATTGCATGGGCACATGGTATATGATATAACTATGGCTTGGCACTTGTACATAAGAAGATTTCTCATGCCCATATATCAACTTTGAAAGCTCTTGATGACATATCAAAAACCTAGTATTTAATGGGTTAATGCAAATAGGCTGATGATATCTTCATGTATCTTTCTCGGTTCTGCGTATTGTTGATTTAACACAGGGTGTGAAAGATGATTCATTGCTTGCTAACCATTGATCTGCATCATTCAAACGTCCATTAAACAAAGCTATTAAATTATAATATATTATTAAGATCAAACCTTGAACTGGTAATCCATGAGCACATTTAAGGACTATTGAAACACTCAGATACATTTATTGTTAAGGATCTATACCTAAACCCACCATCATGACATAATGCTCACTTGGTAAAGTCACATTTAATAAACCATTATGCAAATCAGTTTTAACATTTTTAATATCATTCATGTATATATTAAATGTCACAAAATCATCTATATTGCCAGCCGAATACATTTTATCAGACAAGCATTCAATATTTATTATTCCCATCCATTGGTGTGCTTTCTTAAAGTTTTCACGTAGGTGACATAGACAATGTTTATGTACTGTGCATGGGAAAATCTTGTGACAACTTCGAACAAGTCATGAATGTTTGTCAAAAATAATACATAAATTCTGATGAGTACGAATGGATTTTATTAGATCATGTAACATCTTAAGAAATTAAGTTCATGACTCATTTGACTTGGACTCAATAATAGAAAATGCTAAAGGGAAGAGCCCATTATTGGCATTGACTGCGATAGCAGCTAATAGAGTGCCTTGATATTTGTCCAGCATGAAAGTGCTATCCAAACTCAGAACAGGTCTGCAAAATATCCACCAACAAAATGTTAGGCTCAAAGCACCAAAAAAAATACTAATATAGTGATTACTAGCATTTGACTCAATTCTATAGATGGAAGTGGGTATCACAATACAAATAGCCTCCATCAACTAGTACAATGAGGAATACGACTCCTCGTAGCTTCCAAACACAATTTGTATTGGTTTGCGTCCCAAGCTTTCACAAAGGAAATTTTAATATTAAATTTGTACTCTACTCTTCTAATGATTTTTATAGGCTTTTTATCTAAGTGTTTGTGGATTAAATGTGTGATATGATAACAAATAAATTTTGATGTACAGTTATGGTGACCAACAGACATTATTGGGTAGATGCAAATATGATATTAGTTGATATCTGAAATACGCCATACTCCACCCAACAATTCATACTTGATCCATTCAAATGCCATGGATAAGGTCGACTAGGACTGTCATGTTGTAAGCACTCAACTGATAATCTCTTCTTATTTTATGTGATCTTACGATATTCCACATTATTCAGTATAGACCAGGTACTAAGCGCACATTGTAAGACTGATTTAGTGGCGAAGATCATACCTACAACAAGGTCATCTGGAATGGACTCGCTGATATTAAAAGATGTATTGACTAGTAAGCCATCGTAAACATCAGATGCATCCCATTTCTTCATCGTCTTAATTGGTTCAATGAACTCATTATTTGATATCATTGAGATATGTGAATCTTATTATTCACTATTACTTGTTATTGTAGAAACTCATGACCAAGTATCTTGACATTAATGTTGAAGGAGGAGAGATGCTCATTTGTATCTCTCTCAGAATCAGTTGAATTATCACTTGCTTCATTATCCATTGTCTCATAATTACACCCTCTATCTTCTAAATGCGTGTCTGTTGGCGCTTTAATGTAGTTGGGTTGAACACCTTGGAAGCTATATAGGTAGGTTGGAGTAGATTTGTTCCAAGTATACTCTAATTTAATATTAGATGGTAGAAGAATATTTAAATTACTATTTAAACTAACAATTTTGAATGTATGTTACCTAAGGAGTTCACCACCACCGATGACATCATTTATTGGTTCATTTGGTTGAATTAGTCTCGAATTATCGTGAGTGTGATGTTCTTCGACTTCAACATAAACAATTATAGCATGTTTTTTTTGCTTTATCCAACAAAAAGGCATAATTCCCATTATCTTCGATACTTGTTGTAATATAACCACTGCTTGCAAGAAAGTGACACATAATATTAACTGTATAATCTTTGGTGTTACGATGTAGTAACTGTAGTATTCTTAACTTATGATAGAGTCACTGGTTCTACTAGTCGAAATGGGCAATTTCACCAACCAAAATAGGATGCTGTGAAATCATCTGCAATTCTTAACTCTTCGTCAAAGCAAAAAATCAAATGAGAAGAATTGGTTTCCATTTCGACCTATCTATTAGTCAAATAAGAGATTCATATGAGAAGAATTAGTTGGCTTCTACCATTCATATTATTATTGTTTAGTTGTTATTATCATTATAAATTTAATTACTATTTTTTACTAGTATTGCTAGAATCATTATTACTATTAATATTATAATTAATATTAATATTATTATTATTATTATTCTACTATCATTTATTATTGTTATTGTTATAATTATCACTATAATGCTTATTATTATTATTATTATTATTATTATTATTATTATTATTATTCTTAATAATATTACTATCAATTTTATTAGTAATAATATACATAATAATTTTATCAACTATGTTATTATTATTTATATCATTTTTATTATTATTATCACTATAGCTAATTATTATTATTATTATTATTATTGCTATTATTATAAATGTTATTACTGTTATAAATATAAATTCGATTAGTAGTATTACTATTATATCATTATTATAGTTCATTATTATATCATTTGTTGCGTGCTAGAAAACCAGTTGCGGTAGAAGAAAAGTTTACGCCTTAGTTTTGTATGAAAATCCAGCACACACACAAATAGTTGAAGAGAGAATGAGAAACTTTATGATTTTTACGTGGAAAATCCCCAGAAAGAAGGAAAAAATCGCAGGGCCTAGCCCAATAAAAATATTCAACTATATGTCTATTTTAGAGTACAAAATTTAAATTTTTTCGATAACGGGATTACAGAGTTGTATGTGAGAAAGCTTGACAAAAGTCCGAATCGGTCAACAGATATATTGCATTGGTTATACATCATTTGGCGGTCGGTGATAGTGAATAGCGTATTGATAATCAGTGGCTGTCGGGTAATGACCGGTAGAGTGACCATGATGGTCGGTGGTGACCACAATACGGCCACGGTGGCGGTAGTGGTTAGCGGTGATGGTTGTGGCGGCTACTGCAGCAGTGATCAGCGATAGTAGCCGGCGGTGGTTGGCAACGATAATTGGTGTGTGACCAATGATGGTGGTCAACGATACGATCTAAGGCGATGGTTGTGGTCGATAAGCGGTAATAACGGCGGTGGCCGGCAGCGATGACCAATGCGATGGCGGTGACCAATGGTGGTCTGACGATGATGTCGGTGATGGTTATGATGGCCGGCGATGGTAGTCGGTGACCATCGGTAACCGATTATGCTTGGAGGTTCTTCAAGCCTCTCTCTCTCTTTCTTAGCCTCCTCATGTGAAGAATGAGGGGCTATTTATAGATTAGTGGAGTGGCCTTTTTGTAAATATATGCAAAATTCAAACCATTCCATTGGACGACTCAAAATGATTCCCTTGATCATCTGATGTATTTTAAGTATTTAAATGCTCAAATGAAGTCAGAATCAAGAGATCTTAGCTTGTTAGATCTGGCTCGTCAAGACGCTCGGTTTGATCATAAATGCTCCATATTTTAGGAACTATTTAGGGATTTAACTGATATCCCAAAGTTTCTAATGATATTTTAAGTGCTTGATCTAGATTAGTTTCGACTTAGGATCATATTTTTGACATCAAGATTCGTGCTTCGACTAGTGAAATTTCTAGTGCCATATCAGTTGCCCCTATTTTTGGATGACATTATCTCTGTCATCCAAAGATATATACCAAATAATTGAAAATAATAAATTCTTCAATGAATTTTGCAGGTTCGTTAACCATATAGTTTGAGAGAATATATCTTTATGGGTGCACAAGATTATGATCACGAAAGTGGTGCAGTGGTGCATCAGCTCAAAAGGCTTGGGGTTATGGGCCCAGGCAGCTCTGAGCTTCATGAGCATCGCGGGTGCAGGCGGCGCAAGGGCTCTGCATGGTAGCCCACCAGCTAGCAGCCTTCGTACTGCTAGCCCCCCTGCTCAGGTGTCATAAGCAGCGATGAGCATTTTTTTTAGTTTTTTTTTTCAATTTTTTTTTTCTGTTTCTTTTCATTTTTATTTATTTATTCCCTTTTTGCCCCTATAGTGGGTCTATAAAAACCTCCTAGGGTTAAGTAAGGAGACACAACTCCCATATGCTCTAGTGTTTTTCTTCATTGGATAAGAAATTATCTAGTAGAAGTTCAAGGGCTAGGGTAAAATTTTTTTTTTCTTTTCTTTTTGTTAGTGAAGCTCTAACCTGCTTCTTAAGAGAAGGTCATTCGCTTTGTTGATCAGGACCTGTAGCTCATACGATGAGGCTCCAATTTTTTCTCGAGAGAGGCGTCAACTATCCTCGTCAAACCGACCGGGTTTGGAGGCAATCAAGACCCGTAGATCATACAGCGAGGCTCTGATTTTTCCTCGAGAGAGGCGTCAACTGTCCTCGTCGGACTGATCGGGTTTGGAGGCAATCAAGACCCGTAGTTCATATGGCGAGGCTCCGGTTTTCCCTTGAGAGAGGCGTCAACTGTCCTCATCGTACCGGCCAGGTTTGGAGGCGATCAAGACTCATAGTTTATATGACGAGGCTCTGATTTTTTCTCAAGAGAGGCGTCAACTGTTTTCATCAGACCGACCGAGTTTGGATTCGATCAAGACCCATGGATCATATGGCAAGGCTCCGATTTTCCCTCGAGAGAGGCATCAACTATTCTCGTTGGACCAACTGGGCTTGGAGGCGATCAAGACCTATAGTTCATACGGTGAGGCTCCAATTTTTTCTCGAGAGAGGCGTCAACTGTCCTCGTCAGACCGATCGGGTTTGAAGGCGATGAAGGCCCATATTTTCTACTTCTTCTCGTATGAAATTGAATTTCTTGAAACTCCAATGGATGGTTCAACAGTTAACAACTGCCAAGATGGCGGGGAAGCATCAATTAGAAACCATCCCTCGAAAAACTCAAAAAATCTGGTAGGTAATTTCAGAGTATCATTAGAGAGAAATAACTTTTTTTCTTTTTTTGATCTCATATGTATGCATATATTTTTCATCAGATCGTAGGCAAAAAATTTTATCCAAAACTGCGAGTGAGCAACAAATTCAGGAAAGGATATGCCGAAGTATTGGGGTGAGTGAGTTACTTCACATAATTCTCAGACTTTTGTCTTTCTCTCCTCTTTTTTGTTTCATATTTATTTTGTATTTTTGCAAGATGATGGTCAGAAGAAAACCAATAGCGTGACAGCTACATATGATATATCATCCACTATCATAGCTGACAGTTTAATTATGCTCCGTAGGAAATTTCATTTTCCCAATGAGTTAGTGGCTATTGTTGCCAAAAAGTCTGATTGAGCACGTTCTTCTCCGCCAGGATACTTTACTATTTTTGATATGATTCTTCATGTGGGACTATGATTCCCTTTGCCTCCTGAATTGATTGAGGTCTTTAAAATATGTGATGTAGCTTTGTCATAATTTTCATTTCAAGCTTTAGAGATCATCGTTGGTTTGACTCTCTTCTTCAGAGAGCGTGGTGCGATTTTGAACATCAAATTCTTGTGCCGAATGTGTAGATTCACATGTGATGCTCAGGGACGTGTTTCTTATCAAGCAATAAAGAATTGTATAGAATTTTCAGCACGGGATCCATCTAGAAATTAGTCTAATGGATTCTTTTTCTGAAAAATGAGTGGGGCCTCCCTGAGGGATGGGGAAGATTGAATGACCTTCCAGATCCATTATTGATTGAAGAGAATGAAATTCTAACGACTCTTAATATTCCTGATGTAGGAAGATTGTAGCATGAGTTACGTCACATTGACAAGTATATAATTGAAGATAAAATATTCAAGGTTGGCGTTTCCATTCAGGCAGGGAGATCTCATGCTCTTCCACTGAAGAGATCAAGTAAAAGTGATAAAAGGTCTCCTCATATTCATAGGATTCTTTCAAGAAGTCCGCAACGAAATCATGGTGACAATAATGTTTCTTCTTTAAAGAAAAAGAAGACATGTGCTGAAATAACTACGTCAAATATTTGCGGAGAATATGTTCGCCCCCAGTTGGCCTCTGAGAGTTTAGCTATCTCAACTCATAATGGGGGGATTCATTTCTTGAAGCTGCATATTCCTAAAGAGGTGTTAAAGCACGTATGCACTAGACGTCAACGAGCAGACGAATTAGTATGTTATCTTCTATTTTTCTTTCTTTTCTTCTTTCTTTTTCTCTTTGTATAATATTTGTGATTTTTTGATTGTAGGTAGTTCAAACATTAGGGTTTATGGCTTATTTGGGTGTTACTTTAGATGAGTGGAATACTGAATTTGTGAAGGTAGAATACTTACAAGGCGAGTATGCGCGAAAGATGAGTGCTAAGGCCAAAGAAGTGGCAGCTCTGGAGGATCATCTAAGTGGGTGTGAACTGAGCTAGCGAACATGCCAACTTCTCTTTCTCTTTATCATTAGGAGGTGGAGTGTACTCGATGAGTGATTGAGGTGAGGAGACTAAAGAGAAAAGACTAAGGCATTCAATGCGGAAGAAAGCTCTTGAACTAGAGAAGAAAGCATTACAGAATTGTCTTTCTGAGAAGGAGCTTATAATGTCAGAAGCGAAGCAAATGAAGTCTCCTTGAAGGCAGTGGAAGACTTTAAGAACTTCTTAGCTTAACGTGATTCTATTGATGATCATATCCAAGAAGCTTGTAATCATATTCTTGATGTTAAAGTGAAGGACTTGGAGCATCAATGTTTGGAGGAAGGCTTCAACCGCTTAGTACATCGCAAAAATGGAGCTAGTATTGAGAATCTATCTCCCAGCCAAGTATCTGAAGACCCTTCGCCAGATTCAGCAGATGAAGGGGTTGAGAGAGTTTAAGGGAGTATCTTCCAGCGGTGAGGAGGATGTTAATATCATGTAGTATCACTAGAGGATGCATTTTTTCCCTTTCATCTATGTATTGTTATTTATTATTATTATTTTTGTTTCCAGAATTTTGATTCTTTCTTATATCATCATGTTAGAGATATCAATGATATTAGTAAACTAAAAATTTTGGGTGATTGTTGACCTCATTTTTAGAATGAGCTCTCAACCCCTCCATCTTAGGCTTAGGATTTCTCTTAGACTTTAAGAGTTCCTTAGTCTTAAGACACATCTAGTGATTAGGTGGACATCCAATCTAGCCCTAGAGACTTAGAAGAGTTAGCCATAGGAATAGGTCATGCCTTAGAGGTATTAGGAAAACTTCCTACCCTTAGCTTAAACCACCTCACTTTCCTTCTTTCAAGTCAAACTCTAAATCAATTCTATTTGATTCTCTTCAAATTCAAATCAATTCCATGATTGAAATCCTTGATTGAAATTCTTGATTGAAACCCATGATTAAAATCCATCAAAAATTTCTAAGTCCAAATTTTGCCTAAGTCCTTAATCTTCCCCTAAGGACTTAACCAAAATCATGATCTAAACCTACTCAAATCTTTGAGATTTTCTCATAATCCATTTATATTCTCATATATAAATGAAATATAAATTCAAACTTATCAAATCAAATTCAAAATTCAAAATCAATTCATGAAAATTTTCTTAAGTCCCTTCAATTTTTCATTAAAGGACTTAGCCAAAATCAACCCTAAACCTTGATCAAACCTATTCAAATTCATGGGATTTTCTCAAAACTTATTTATATTCTCATTTATATTCTCATATATAAATAAAATATAAAAAATAAATAAATCAAATCAAACCCTCAAATTAAATTCCAAATTTAAAATCCTCGAAATTCCCTTAAATTCTTTAATTTTTCATTAATAGATTTAACCTAAACTTTGATAAAACCTATTCAAACTCATGGGATTTTCTCAAAACTTATTTGTATTCTCATTTATATTCTCATATATAAATGAAATATAAATATAAATCAATCGAATCCAATTCAAAAATTAAATTTTAATTTAAAATTTTTTTAAATTCCCTTTAATGGATTTAACCCAAATCATGATTAAACCACTTCAAGTCCTTAAAATTTTCTCATGATCCATTTATATTCTCATTTATGTTCATATATATAAATGAAATATAAATTTAAACTATCAAAACCAATTCTAAAAATCTAACTCAAATCAACTCAAAATCCAATCTAAGCCTTTCAAGTTAAAATTTTGAACTTAGCCAAATCACTTTCAAATCAAGCCTAACCCTTGATTTTCTCTCATGATTCAATCAATACTACAATCATGAGCTCATATATAAATCCAAACTTCAATCATTCAATCAAAACCTAAATCAAAAATCAAACCTAAGACTCTTTCATATTCTTCCTTTGAATATGAAATTTTCAAATGGATCAAAATCCATTTGACTTCAAATCACTTGTAAATGGATTTATATTTCAATCATAAGTCCATCTACAAGATCAATCAACTTCAAATCAAGCTTTGACCATTTTTGACCCACTTTGGCTCACTTGACCCAAAGTGACCTAAAGTGCCCTTATGAGCTAACTTTTGATCCTAACCAAATTGGATTGAACCAAACTCATATATCCCTCTCATCATGGGATGATCAATCAATCAAATCGGGTCAAACTAAGTCAAACCTAAGGTTGACCAAGTCAACACATAACCTAAAATGAAACTTTACATAGCCAAATTTCACATTAGGCCAAATTAATTGAAACCATTAATCTAAGTTCACTCATGACTTATTTTTGAACTTAGCCAAGCCAACATTTGAGCCTAACCTAATCCAATTAGTGCACTCGATCCAAGTTGATCCATTTTGACCTAAATGGTCAAAATGTGTCAAAACTTGATCTAAGCCAAATTGATTGAAACCAATGGGTTAAGCCCATTCCAAATCACTTGTGAAACTTGATCAAAGCCTCAATTGGCCAACTAGACCTAACCTAGCCCAATTGACCTTAGACCCAACATGACCTAAAGGGGTCATGTTGAGCCAAAATTGAACCTAACCCAAATTGATTAGAAACAAAAATACAAATTCAGTCCATATGACTAACCTAACCTAAACCTACCCTTGACCTACCTCAAATAGGTCAAATGGGTCAAATAGGTCAATTTGCCCCATTTGACCTAAATGAAGTCATATGAGCCAAAACCAAATATATACCAAATTGAATCAAACCAAAACCACCAAAATATTTTAAATGGTCATCTGAACTTGACCCAACCCTTGGTTTGACCTAATTTGACCTATTAGTCAACTTGACTCAAGTTGACCTATTTTGACTTAAATGGGTCAACATGAGCCAAACCCTATCAAATGGATTCCAATTCCAATGAAACTTGGCCAACCTTAGTTTATCCACATACCCAACATGTCCAAAGTAGAAAAAATAACAAAATGACTATTTTACCCCTAGGCCATAGAACAAATTTTGGCCTAGCCCATGGGTAATTTGGTCATACCCTCTTCAGAATCACTTGAGGCTTTCCTAAAAGCTCAAGGGGACTTAGTGATGAATGGTGCACCCAACCCAAAGGGTTTGGGTCAGCTCATTTGGTCCCTAGACTAAACTTGACCCCCTAGCCTAAAATTGAAATTTCAAATTCCCTCTTAAGCTCAAATTCAACACATGGGAAGTTAACAATCCATTCCTTGGATCAAACTGACCATGTGCACACTCAAAATAGTCAAAACAAACTCTCCAATCTCATCAATTGGATCAAAACACCAAGAATAGTGCCGGTCGTATGATCCTTCAAGGTGGGAGATATACTCCCCCTAATTCAATGAAATTTTCACTTGCCCTCTGTCGATTGAAGCTAAGGAACCTAGAGCAATCATCAGAGAGCACTCCCAAGCTTCTTAGAGAGGATTAGAATTCCCCATTTCTCGATTTTGCATAGTGCAAAAATAGGGGAGCTCAATCCATTAGCCAACTTTCTCCACACTTAAAATTACTTTAATTCCTCTTGCACACTTCCTCTAAAGATCAATTTGAGTGCACCTAAGCATCCATTTGAGTTCCCACAGCAAGGTGAGCATCAATTGGATCAAAGTCGCAAGGATCTTCAAGTGGTGTTGGTCCATAGAGCAAGCCACTCAATCCTAAGGCCTAGGAATTTCAACAGGCTTCCTCCACCGGATGAAATCGATCTCGAAGCTGATCACTACGGAGGTATGAAATTTTTCTATCACTAAACTCAATGTGGTGTGGAGTTTTGTGAAAGAAATTTTCACCTCATCGAACTTTGACCGTTGGATTTGCCGCTCTATGTCTCTAGATGGTGTGGGTTAAATTTTGTGTGATTCCATGCTAGATCGAGCTTGGATCTTCCCCTTGATCATGGACGGTCTCTATTGATCAAGGGGAAGAAATTAGCTCATCTCAACCGTCCATCCACACATTTTAGATGACAACTGAGATTATTCAGAACGTTTAGATCTCATTTTATCTTTTTTAAAATGTGGGGGAATCCTTAGCCATCCAATCTTTGATTGGACGGTCGAGAATATAAGCTTGTGCGCCGCCGCCGCCTTTTGGGATGTGACATTAAGCCACCCCCTCACGGCGCAATGCGTGTAAAGCGCGCTGACGGCCGCCGTCACACGTCGCGCCGTGAGCTAGGGATTGTTGGGGTTAATTAAAAATGCTTAATTAATTTTTGATTAATCCATGGATCTTCAAAAATGCATAACTCTTCATAAAAATATCAGAAAATATAAAATAAAAATCTTTGGATAGTTAATTAAACCTAGAACATTTTAAAATTAATTTTGATGAAGTTTGAATTATGATTCTCTCTGAATTTGGATTTTATTAAAAAATATATTTTGCTAATTACTCTTTGATCAGGCCTCTGATTAATCCCAAATTTCTTGGTTAAGTTTTAGGGGATGACCTCTGCCTTCGCTAATTTTCTTGGGATTTATTGAAGGCTTGATTAGAGTAATTGTGCATGGTTTCCTTAATTACTCTTCTCATGTAAGTAAGCATAATTAGCGTATGATTAGTGATTTTATCCTGTGATTAGGGTTGATTAAAGTCAGATCTCATAAGTAGGAGGTTTATGGAATAATTTTGGGGTATTTCCATTAACTTATTCCCTAAACCCCCTCTTCTCTCCATAATCTCCTCTTAATTAAGGGTTAATTCATTAATTATCCCCTTAATCAATTTTTAAAAATTCTAAAAAGTTTTAGAACTTAATTAATCTACCTTCGATAGATGCTTATGTGTTTAATAGCCTAAGTTCAGTTAAGGAATCAAAAACTCATTCACATGTGTGAAAGGGTGTTTTGAAATTACTTAAGCTAAACCCCTTAGCTTAATTAAATTCTAATTGTGAGCCAAATTGCATTAGGCCTTTTCATTATTAGGTGTATTGTAGATTTAAATTCCATGTGGGTTTTATGTCATCCCATTGGCTCATAATTATTTAGTTAATTCTTCTAAGGTGGTGTAGGTAAGGGTTAATTAAGTTACTTAATTCATACCTTAACCTAATCAATGCATAAAAATGGATCTAATTATCTAAAAATTAAATAAAAATACAAAACACATGTGGGAATGGGTTAAAAATAACAAACTCATCTCACCTTTTCAAAATTAAATCAAACTTCAAACTAAACAAAAATTACTTTGAAATTCACTTTGATTTATTCTAAAATTTCTTATTCTATAAGAATATCTTTAGGATTTAAGTGAAGTGAGTTTGTTTTCATGCTTTCATTATTTTGGATCTTTCCCAATATGTTATGTTGAATGCCATGTGATTTCATGCATTCATAATTTCATGTTTCAAATTTCAAAATGAAATTATTTACTTTATGTCAAATGTGCATGTGTTGGCTAAAGTAAAATATGAGTGGCTATTATCACTATTAAATCCAAATTATTTTCAAAATACATAAATCAATCACCAAATATGAAAGTATGCTACTTATACTTTAATTATAAGCTTGCATGTGATAGATTATAAAGGTATGCTTATGATAGGTTTCTTTTCTTTCTTATGTTGGTATAGTTTTGAATAGAAGTTAGTAAGATATAGGGTTCATTTGAAAAGAAACCAACACTTACTTAATTACATACCCTAGTCATCCCTATGCTTCCATCTAAGAAGGTTACCTACACTTACATACATAAATTGCATAAACAAAACAAATCTATTAAACAATTTTTGCATATTCCTTTTCTCTTTCATTTCTTTTATATGCATGTTTGTATTTAAGGAAAGTGGTATATTAGTCTAGACAATTGAGATCATGAGGTTTTAAGTATAAGTAGGTCTTGTACTTTACACCTCTTAACAATAAGTACTCACTTATGCCTTTATTACTTTCATGTATGTATGTGAAATTTTGGATAAGGAAAACCTTTTCTACTTAAGAAAAATCATGGATATTCAACTTCTAAATTTTCTTAAATGGATTACTTAGCATGCATCATACAGTGTGTTAACTACTCTCATTTGCATGTATAGATATGCTTAGAGTCCATCCATATGCATGTTATATATGTTGGAAAAGAAATGATGTAATGTGTGTTATGTGAATTTTGATTCATTTTATTTAATCTTAAAATGCTTTTTTTAATAGATTTGTTTAGAGTTTATCTAAACTTAGGATTGATTAAAAGATATAATCAAAATATTAACCTAAATGAAACTAAACTATGAGCCTACTTTAGAAAATTACTTAAGGTTAGGGAAGGAAAGAGAAGTTCTCTTCTCTTTCCCTCTCTTCATAACTTAGTAATTAATTATAGGTTTCACTTAAACCAAATTAAAACATGAAATAAAATTAACCCAAAATACTTAAACAACTTAAATGAAACCCTCCTCTAAGTTGAACATGTTCTTCACACTTAAAAAATTTAAAACTAAAGCCTTAGCTAAGCATACCACACAAGCCTTCAAAGCACACACATTAGCCTAAGTCACAACTTCTAGCTTTAGGTTAGGTCGGTGCATGGTTTGATGTTATGTTTTATTTTGTGATATATATTTTAGACTGGATGTTAGGGTTTATGCTCGTAGAATGAATGGTAGGATATTCTTAGTCTAACTATTCTTTTCTATAGGGGATTGTGCTTAAGGGGCGCAATCATAAATAAAAATATGAATGATTTTGCTTGCAGATGCTTTATACCCCTAAGCATAATCCATAGGCCTGGTGGACTTAGTCACCCATATGTGGGGTGATAAGTCCAATTTATATGCTTGGGATTTATGTGATGTGATTCAGTTAACCTTTGTTTTGTAGGTGTTAGTTAGATTTTTTACTTTTCCTTTTCATGTAAAAATTTGTATAATTAGGATTTTGGAATGATTGTTATGGGGATTATGATGAGCATTGATCATAAGATTCTATCTTATGCACCATGTGAAATCTTGGAGCATCCACCTACCAATCATCCAAAGGAGGAACTAAAAGAAGAAAGAAGAAGAAGAAAGAAGAAGAAAAGAAAGAAGAATGAAGCTTGAAGATCCCATAACAATGAATTCCTCTGCTTAATTATAATTTAATTCATTTGTAATCCGAGTTGTATAAGGGTAGATGTCGTCTACCCATATTTGATATTTTCAGGTTCGTGCGATGGTGCCCGATCACAACGACCATTTATTCTATTGTACGATTAGCTTTATAAATTGATTGATGATTTTTTTAGCTTTCCATTAAGTGGCATAATTTTTCTAGTTTCTTCCTTACTTTATGTATGACCTGGATGTGGATTAGGCTCTTTAGAAAAAAAATAAATCTTATATCCAACTTAACAACTCAAATTAAAATTAAATAACTCTTAACCTCACATAAAGCTTAGGTTTAAAATCAAGATAAAAGAATTAGCAACCCTTTAATTGGATGAGCATTTCTTTATAATATCATGCACAAATGTATCTTATTTCACTCTTGATTGGAGGGCTTCCACCTTTGCCAGAGAACCCAACTTGACCTTTGAGAGCTGTTGTGGGAACTCACCTCCTCCTTTCTCGCTGATTTTGGCCAATAACCTTCTTTCTCATGCACTAGTCATAAAAATCCTATTAGCCCAAGTCAAAATAATTGTCCAAAAATGGAAATAAAAAAATGAAATTTGGAATGCATTAGATTTAGGTCATTTGAAGCATGTCCCTTTACATGATCTAGTCTCTTTAGGGAGTGAGTTTAAGGACTTAGTCTATTTCTAAATAATAACAACTTAGCTATCTTGCATAAGCATAAAGACTTGCCTACATGTATTTAAAATTGGAGGATGAGTTAGTTGGCGGTCACCCCCAGGAGGTTATAAGTCCAAGCAGTCGGGTGGTTTGTCCTCTCTTGTGGAGGCAAACCAATTACTTATCTTTGCCTTAGATTTAGGTTGTGCCCACCTCGCTCCCTAGATTTAGGTCGAGGTTTTCCCATTTATGGGCCATAAGCATAATTCCTCACCTCTTAGGCATTTTCGTAATCTTGTGTTACAGAATCTTAAGTCCTAAAATTCTAATAAAAATATAACTCAAATAAACTAAATCAATCTCTAAAATGCAAAGCCCAACTATAGGATAGGTTGAGATGCTCGCTAGGTTTCCTAGCATCGTGGGCATCTCCTACTTATCTCCTATTTTGGCTTCGATAATAACTTACTCTTTTTAATCAATCTCATTTAATCTTCAAACACAAACCAATCGATTGATAGTCATTCCCTATTGAAATCTTCAAAGATAACGATCATTTACCTTAATCGAGAGTTTTCCTAAGGGATCTAGTCCCTTAGGATGTAATTAACTATGGGGGCTTGCCCCTGTAGGGAACTTAACGAATCCGGTTTAACATAAACCCTGCTTTACTTTTTCATATAAAGTAGGGGAAGAATCTCTGGTACATATGCAGACTTATCGTCCTTAGGAGTCCTTATTGATGTGATTTGTTCATTAAAGAGTAGTGATTTTTATCTTTTGAGATACTACACTATTCCTTGATGACGTACCCGATCACCTGAATAAGTACATATGCGGATCTGCGTGGCGCCTTACCAAGATGAATTTCTATAGTGTCTTGCCTTTTCATTTCTCCCATAGATTTGAAGACGACTCCTCTATAAGAATTTATCTCCACAGATTTTTCTGGCAAATCTGCTAGGGATGATTCCTCTTTCTATCTTTGGTAAATGATCGTTGTCTTTGAGTATCGATAGTGGGTTTGTACTTTGGTATGAATCTAAGACGATCCTTCTTTCTGTTGGCACTTAGCTCATTTCACTCTTGAGTGGAGCTAGCCAACATCTTTAGGTTTTAGGACCACATTCCTTATTGGTCTTAAAACCCCATTGGGTTCTCCAATGGGTAACATGAAAAGATCTAAAATAAAAAGAGAAAACATCTTTAAGACTTCTTCCTTATCATTTTCATGATAAGAAAATGTTCATCCTAAAATAATAAAATTTTTCATAAAGAACTTTATTTTTCAAAAGCACCTTTTCAAAAATTCACTTAGTAAAAATACTTTCCACAAAATTTTGTCACTCTCATTTACCAATTATCATAATTGTTACATGTAGGGATTTAAAAAATAAAAATAAAATTAATAAATTTTTTCAAAAGCATAAATGAACATCTTCTTTCAATCCACTTTGATAAAGATTTCATTTTTAAAATAAAATGAACAAACATTTTTTCTAAAAATCACAATCATAATCATAAAATTTTCAAAAGCACATATGAATTTTTCTATTCAATACATTCACACTTATTGAATAGAAAGTTCATTTGTAAACAAAAATTAAACTTTTCAAAAGCACACATGAATTTTTCTATTCAATACACCCACACTTATTGAATACAAAGTTCATTTGTAAACAAAATAAAAATTTTCAAAAAAACACACATGAACACCTTCATTTAATATACTTAAATTTATTAAATGAAGATTTCATTCCCAACTAAAAATAAAATATCTTTTAGGAAAACGTGCTTAAACATATCTCACATATGTTTTAAGTTGGAATTACTCTCTTTCAAAAAGCAATAATCACACAAAAAATTTCATACTTCAAAAATAAAAATTGATCCCCATTCTACATTCTTAAATTTGTTGCAATGCAGGTGGCAGCGACACTTTACTCTTTAGACTCTTTGTCAGTAGCCTAGCGGGTATTACTTTTGATTGGTATCTTAATCGCAGGTTCAAGAAAGACATTTGCTGAGTTAGAGCAACTCTTTATCAAGAGATTTCTGGAGCTCAGTAAAGGGTTATTGTAGGTGATCTCGTTGTAGCCCAACAATACTCTTATGAGGCAGCCATACCGGCCTCCACCGCAGCCTCCATGGCGACACCCACCACCATACCACCACCAAGAATGACACATATCCACCGCCGGTGTATGATCCACCTATTCTTTTAGATAAGTTAAACAAATCTTATTCTTTAAAGAGAGAGATAATCAGGAAAATATTTAAGAATCTATTAAAGAAACCTGATTTTCAATTACCCGAGCCTAGGAGATCGGAGGAAGTAGGCAAAAGTCATGATCCAAACTTTTGCCGTTACCACCATATGCTAGGCCGCATTTTGGAGGATTGCTTCACATTCAAGGACTGTCTTGAACACAGTTTCAAGACCGGTGCTGAATGTTTTCAAGTTGCTAGTGCCAACTCTAGGAAAGTGGGAGCTCAGAAGAATAAAGATGTGTCACCGGATAGCCCTTAGCACCAGACCGTGTCAAACTCCATCCTTCGAGTTCCACATCGACTTCTACCACTTCAGCTAGCTCTTCTATTTCTTCTACTAGTAGAACTCTTGTATCAGCGGATAAGGGCATCAAATCCCTTACTCTATCTACTTTGTGCCTCCAAATACTTCCAACAAATTAAAAAGTAAAGTTGATTTGAATTACATCTGTGACTCTTCTAATAAGTTGTCTTCTTCTATTCCTAACAATAACTCTTCAAGTCTAATTAACTATAACAATTCTGATATTTCTCTTTCTGATTCAGAGTTGGATCTTCCAACTTTGAATACTACGGGTTCACCTCTTGAGTTAGACTTGGAATCATCCAATTTTGAGAGTCCCATAGGAGAAGTTGTAGGTGAGCCTGAAGTGCAGGTAGAACTTGCCACCACCTTGCCTCTAGAGATTACCAAAGTCAACCTCCATGGTGGCAAGATTCTACCTCCTAGGGAAGCACCTCTAAATAGAGGGAAACAAGTCATTGGTACTGAAGATCGAGAAGCCCTTCCACAGGATGCTCCACCCTTGGATATGCTTGTGAAAGACCAGCCGAAGGTGGACTACAATGTCCTTTCTCATCTAAGAAAGTTGCCATATAAGCTAAGCATATATAATGCCCTTGTCTTATCCAAAGAGATGAGAGAATCACTAATTAATGCCTTCCTTGATCCTGAAATATGCTTAGCTCAGCTGACCCCTATAGGTGAGGAAGCACACTGCAAAAAAGAAGCCCAAGGGATCACCTTCACGATGAAGACCTTCTATTGGGGACTTGGAGCACAACCGCTCTATACATTCACATTGACAGACTTGCTGTATTCTCATGGTGCATCAAGAACATTATGAGTCTAAAGACCCTTACTTATTTGAAGATCGACATCTCTACACTCCGAGGAGATAGGATGATGTTACCGTTGGAAATCGGTGACTGGAAGACTGAAGCCAAGTTTTACATCATTGATTCGAATACTTCATTTACTGCTTTGCTTTGTAGGCCTTGGATACATCAGAACAAGATCGTTCCATCCTCCCTTTATCAGTGCATCAAGTTCAGAAAAGATGGAATAGAGTACCATGTCAACGGGGATGAAAAGCCATTTTCAGTTAGAGAGGTTGAGATCTATGAAGATGTGACCTATTAACTTCCTCAAAATACCCTTTCTCGTGAACTTGGACAAATTCAAATGCAAATGTAAAAGCAAAAGAAAAGATAAAATAAAATGAAAAGAAAAAGAAAAGTCCAAGTACACAAGAAAGGGTATTGAAGAAGAAGTGGATCCTCATATCACATTCCACACATAGTTCATTCCATCATATGGACATGTGGATAGGATGGCTCAACTTCCACTGTGCAGGAGGCATAGAGGTCCTCGAGGTGGGAGACTTTGGCCTTCACCGATGAGGTCTTGTTCTAGTTCATAGGAGTACCCCTACTATTCACATAGACTTGGAATCCAGCTCGGAGGATGAGTCTAATGTGATTAGTATACCATCCAACCCTTCTCAGTGAGTTTCATTGGAGGTGACTTTTGATTTAGCCAGAGATGAAGACCAGGCCTCCAAGCAAAGCAAAGTATTCGAATTTGGTTTATGTGAAATTATTTGACAACAGTTGGGAACCTTAGCTCTTACCTCACTTATATCTTAGAAAGTTGAAGGTTTACTAGTTAAGGAAGTCCCTAAGTCTTCCAGTGATATGAAGTAGAAGAGGTTCTTTTTGGGTTCATCATCCTCAAGTCCAAAGCTTGATCTAAGACTTGAGGAAGATACTTTTAAATAATTAATGGAATTACCTTTTGAATTTTACTCGCCTTGTGTTTAAAATCTTATACAGAAAGGTTTAGTTCCTCACACTTGGTCCAAGCACAGGTCAGAATACTTCAAAAAGTTATGGAATAATATAGGCAGGGAAGCATAATCAAGAGCAGGACTAGGATTTAGTACAGTGGGTCCGGTCGATGATGAAGATTATTGCCTAATTGTCACCAACCATTTTGAATTTGATAGGTTCTTCTCAGACATCCCCAACTCTTATGAGAATGTGTGTTTAGAAACTTCAGATGATCTAGATGATCTCCAAGTCAAAGAAGTACTGCCAGAGTTTGAAGAGGAGATTCATTCAACAATTGACAAGCTAAAAAAATCAACCTCAGGATAAAAAAAATTCTCGCCCGACATATATCATTTCATTGTTGAATGAAGAAGAAACGAATGACTTAGTTAGGCTATTGATTGAGTTTAAAGATTGCTTTGCATAGAGTTATGAATAAATGCTCAGATGATCTCCTAACGTAGCAGTCCACAAACTAGCAATAGACCCTAACATTACCCCTATTAAGCAAGCTCCTAGATGCATGCGATTATAAATTGAACAATAGGTCATTTCTGAAGTCAAGAAATTTATCGATGCTGGTTTCATCAGGGAAGAAAAATATCCCACCTAGTTAGCTAGTGTCGTCCCAGTTAAGAAGAAGAATGGCCAAATTTACATTTATGTCAATTTTCGGTACTTAAACAAGGCATGTACTAAGGATAAGTTTCCTCTTCCTATACCAGAATTAATGGTGGACATTGCTTCATCTCATGCAATATTCTCTTTCATGGATGGATCATCTGGCTATAACCAAATCAAGATGTCTCCTGAAGATGAAAGAAACACGCTTCAACCGATCGAAATCTTATAGGGTCATGCCTTTCCTTAAAATGACATACCAGCATGACTCGATCTTCAAGGAACTCATCCATCGGAGTGATTACATGATCTAGTAGTCAAGAGCATAGAAAAGGAAGACCACCTCTCTGACTTGAGAGTAGTTTTTGAATGGTTAAGACATATAACCTTAAGATGAATCCCCTGAAGTGTGCATTCGAAGTCACTTTAGGGAAATTCCTTGGGTTTGTTGTTGACAGGGAATAAAAAAATAGATCTAAAAGATCAAAGCCATCTTAGAAATTACACCTGTTTTAACTCAACTCATCCTTTCAAGGATGGACGATCTAAGACTTTATCTCAAACTTATCAGGGAGATGCAATCCATTCTCAACACTTGTCAAAAAGGACACCAAGTTCAAGTGGGATGAAAAGTGCCAGCACCCATTCGAAGACATCAAAGAATACTTGGTGAAGTCGCCGCAGCCTATCTGTGGCAAAGACGATCCTTTATACTACCGCATTGGACGACTCTTCGAGCTCTAAGCCAATGATGATGGGAAGGAGCACTCTATACTTTCAACCGTCTTCGATTCAAGTAAACTATCCACATTGAAAAACATTGCCTAGCTTTGATCTTTGTATCTCAGTTATGACACTATATGCTTTCTAAGTGAACTTGATCTCTGAATCCACCGCAAGATCTCATGACACGCCAACGCTCAACATTTGGCTCATGGTCCATGATACTCGAGTTTGATATCACATTTGTATCCCTCAGGCGGTAAAAGAGGCACTAGGATTTCTTAGACACCCACTTCTCCGATGCCCGGACACGATCTCCTCTGAACAAATCATGAACTTGGGGAGGCCAATAAACCGATGGGATGTATTTTGATGTTGCTTCTTTTCTTAAAGATGTGAAGCACCATGATCTATTCTCCTAGAGGAGGAATATTTCTTCTAACAAAACTATGATGATGAGATTCTACTATCTTTCCATGCACCAACAAAGCTGAGTATGAGGCTTTGATTGTTGGTATGGAGTTAGCCATCACTATCATTATCAAGAGCATCAACATCTTTGGAGATTCTCAATTGGTTATCAACCAGATTGCCGGGTCCTACGAGGTCCTCAAACCCAAGCTTCCATTACTGAGTATATGAAGTTGGCCTGATTCCCAAATCACCATCTACAAGGTTCCCCGAACAGAATAAGAGATGCCTTGGCCAAACTTGTCAAAGAGTTGGCATGTCCGGAAGATGAGTCCATTTCAATAAGGGTCCAAAATAGATAAGTCTTATACCTTATTGATGCTGAACTCATTGAGAGACTTTCTCTTGAAGGGGAGGTTATCATTACCAAACTGAACAAGGAGTTGGATTGGAGGCAATCATTCATATATTACTTGAACACCGATAAACTACCTCAAGAGAAATCGTAAGCTCATCAGGTGAAACAAAGAGCTCTCTTATACTCTTATTGATCACACCCTGTATCGCCGATCCTTTGACCAAATGTGGTTACGTTCTTAGACAAACACGAAGCCCATGGAATTGTAAGGTACATCTTCTATGTGGAGCTCATCAATCTGGTCCAAAGATAAAGATGAAGATCAAAAGACTTGGATATTACTGACCTTCTATGATCACAGATTGCATGGACGTAGCTAGGAGATTCCATCAGTGTCATGTACACGGTGTGGTCCTCCACCAACCACTTAACATTCTACACCTTACATTAGCTTCATGGCCATTTGAGTGTTAGGGTACCGACATTGTAGGTCCAATCGATCCTCCTTCTTTCAAGGGACATCGATTCATCTTAGCTGCCACCGACTACTTTTTCAAGTAGGTGGAAGCTATCCCACTCAGAGAGGTCACACTCACCATGTGCTTCAGTTTTTCAAGAACCATATCATAGATAGGTTTGGGGTGCCTCAATGAATTATATCTGATAATGGTACTGCATTTAAAAGCACGAAGTTCAACAGCTTTGCCAAAAAATATGATATAGATTGGAGATACTCCACCATCTACTACCCCAGAGCTAATGGTTTAGTAGAAGCATTCAACAAAACTCACATCTAGATACTGAAGAAGACTCTTGATGACAATAAACTATAGTGGAACGAAAGGCTTGGTTGAAGCCTTGGGGCTACCGCACACATAACTCAACTAGTTCACCATTTAGTCCAAGTCGTCTTCTTCTTAAGTTCAACTCCTCACTAAGGATAGCATTGGGTAACAAGATCACTCTGAGCGTAATGCATTGTTAGAAGAGCTCAAAGGTTTGGAGAAAAGTCACCCACTGCGTAAACTCGAGTTGTACAAGGCCAAAATGATTCAAGCTCACAACATGTGGTCCTCTAGGTCTTTCCAGTAGAGAACTTGTGTTAGTCCTAAGGAGACCAATTGTTGCCGTCAAAGATGAGAGGTAAGTTTGAACCCACTTGGGAAGTCCCCTATGTCATAGAGAAGGCCTACCAAGGAGGATCTTATTAGCTTATTGATTGTAAAGGGGAACACCTGATGCTTCCAATCAATGTACTCTATCTAAAAAAATATTACCCATGAAACAAAACTTGTTTGAAAATAATCATTAATAAAAAGAACAAAATATGATTCCATTCATCAAATCTTCTCTTCTTTCGAAGTGTTGTTTGCTTATCTTGCGAATCCATCATGACGTATCTAGGGTAGGTATAAGAGTCCCCCAGTGGCATCCTATCCCTCTTTCATAGCACAAACACAATCTCCCGACGCTTTTAGAATATGTGTAAGAGAATCTGAAAGGCATCCTATTTCGATTAGGATAACTAAGTTAGGTGTGAGAGAACCCAAGTGACATCCTTTCTTAGTGGGAATTCTTATTGCCATCTGTGGCATCATTTCATAATTCTCAAGCGTGTTTTAAGGTAGGTGTAAGAGTCCCTCAGAGGCATCCTATTCCTTTTAACACATACACAACAACAAATACAAATCTTTTATCTTGAGTTACTTGATGTGGGAGCAAGCCCCTGTGGAACTCACTCATTAGCTGCTCTAGGTCGGGTCTACATGCTACCTCACTAGTATGTCACCCTAGTGGTCATTTTTTGGAAGATGTAATTCCCTGCAATTTCATCCTAACTTGATCATTGCAAACCAAAGAGCATTTTGTTAGTATGGTATGCTTCACTGCCCAGTTAGTAAGCTTCCTCATGTTGATTTTGTTTAAGAAGATGTGAGTCCCCGTGCTTTCTTCTTGAACTAGCCATCATGCTCTAACTAGGTCGAGTATATTTGAAGTTTATGATAAGTCCCCTAGAGGCTCCTTTCCTCTTGACTACTTTTGAGTTGATATAAGTCCCGGCATTCACGAGTCTCCCCAGGTCGGATAGCACACGAGAAGACAAACTATCCCAGAAGTAGTTCTTATGGAAGATGTGAGTCCCCAAGCTTTCTTCCCAGAATTGTAAAGATGGTACCTTAGGTTGGTTGTGTTACTATGCGATGTGACTCACCCATGAGCCACTCTTGCATGAGTCCCCATGCTTTCTCCTTGAGTTGGACACCAAATACTATTGAATTTATGACCATGTCATTTTCACACATTGGGATTAAGCCCTTACCACCCATCTGCACTCTATTTGGATCAAGTCCTTTTCAATCCATTTAATTACAAGTTTTTAGATTGACAGTCTTTCCTAGTAGCACTATGGTTGGAGAATTTGTTCAGGATATGCATTCTCCTTGGTTTAGCAAATCTGAGATAGGTCTAGGCTGATATAAGCTCCTTCCTAGTTTGATCCCTCACAGACTAATAGTGTCCACGATAAAACAAACTAAAACAAAATAAAAAAAAATAATTTGCTTGTGGATTAGGAATTCAAGCCCCAAAGGCCCTTCAAGGACACCCTATCTTTAGGAAGGTAAATGATATGACTGAGATAAATCAGTCATCAGAGTCTCCAGGGTTCCCATTTTCCACAAGCGTCCATCATTTGAAGATATAAGACCATGACACACATTCTTTCTAGCATTATCGAACCATGGCAGCCTAGGTTGGGTTTTATTTATTTCCCAAAGCAACCGATCACCCCAACGGTCTTTTCTAGTGGAAGATGTGAGTCCCCGAGCTTTCTTCCCTTCAATTGATCATTGCAAACCAAAAGGCACTCCATTGGTTGGATAGTTCTCCCATCGGTCGGGAAGTTACTCCCTTTGTTTCAATAAATCTAAGATAGGTCTAGAATTCTATAAGCTCCTTCTCAGTGTGATCCATCACAAACCAATGGAATCCATCAAAAAAAAATGAAAATTAATCTTTGACTATTCTTGAGTGATTAAGTCCCCAGGCATTCACTTCAGTAATTTGTTGCCCAAAGCAACCCATCACCCCAGGTTCTTATTTAGAAGATGTGAGTCATACTTTCTTTCTTCTTAAGACTTGACCATTGTACCAAAGAATTTCCCTTGGTTGGATAGTCCTACCTTGTGGTTGGTAGACTACTCCTTTGAATTGATAAATGAGTTAGGTCTAGGCTTCCATGGCCCCTACCTACCATCGCAAAACCTATGGGATCCATCATAATAAAAAATAAAAAAAAAAAATGAAATCAATCTTGACTATCTTGAGTTGATTTAAGTCCCCAAGTGGCATTCCCAATAATCATCTCTAGGTTTTCACCCATTGCCTTGTCAATTACCCATGAATCGGTCCTGCTTGAGGATGTAAGTCTACTACGCTTTCTTCCTACTACAACTGTTGTATATCGAAAGGCATCACTTTGGTTGGTTAGTCCTATTATGTGCTTAGTAGACTATCCCTTTGGATTGGTAAATCTGAGTTAAGTTTTAACCTCCATGGCTTCTACTTAGTGCAACCCATCATAAACCAACAAGGTCCATATTAAAAATTCAAATCTAACAAAATTAAAATAAATTCAACCCTCTCCCCCAGTAGAGATCTCTCCTTAGTGACATTCAAATCAAATCAAATATTTCATCTCCTAAGCTCTGGATTCTTTCTTTCCCTTGGGTTAAGGATAGATTATTTCTGTTAGTGCTTGTGATCTTTTGATGTTGTTGATCTTTCAACACATAATGCGTGTCTTGTCGCTACACCACACCTATTGCCTTTGTTGACCTCATTTTAGAATGAACTCAACCTCCATCTTAGACATAGGACTTCTCTTAGACTTTAAGAGTTCCTTAGTCTTAAGACACATCTAGTGATTAGGTGGACACTCTCCTAGCCCAGAAGACTTAGAAGAGTTAGCCATGGAATAGGTCATGCCTTGGGGTTAGGAAATTTCCTACCCTTAGCTTAAACCATTCCTCACTTTCCTTCTTTCAAGTCAAACTCCAAATCAATTCTATTTGAATTTTTTCAAATTCAAATCAACTCCATATGATTGAAACCCATGATCAAAATTCATCAAAAACTCCTAAGTCTAAAATTTCCTAAGTCCTTAACCCTTTCTTAAGGACTTAGCCAAAATCATGATTCAAACCTATTCAAACCTTTGAGATTTTCTCATAATTCATTTATATTCTCATTTATATTCACATTTATAAATGAAATATAAATTCAAACCCACCAAATCAAATTCAAAATTCCAAATCAATTCATGAAAATTTTCTTAAGTCCTTTAATTTTCCATTAAAGGACTTAGCCTAATAAACTTGATCAATATTCAAACTCATGAGATTTTCAAAACTTATATTCTCATATATAAATGAAATATAAATATAAATCAATCAAATCAAAGGCAAGAATTAAATTCCAAATTTAAGATCCTTGAAATTCCCTTAAATCCCTTAATTTTCCCTTAATATATTTAATCTTGATCAAATCTATTCAAACTCATGAGATTTTCTCAAAACTTATTTATATTCTCATTTATATTCTCATATATAAATTAAATATAAATATAAATCGATCAAATCAAATTCAAAAAACTAAATTTCAATTTAAAAGTTTCCTTAAATCCTTTAAATTTCCTTTAATGGATTTAACCTAAATCATGATTAAACCACTTCAAATTCTTGAAACTTTCTCATGATCAATTTATATTCTCATTTATATTCACATATATAAATGAAATATAAATTCAAACAATCAAAACCAATTCCAAAAAAATCAAACTCAAATCAACTCAAAATCAAATCTAAGCCTTTCAAGCCAAAATCTTGAACTTAGCCAAATCAATTCCAAATCATGCTAAACTCTTGATTTTCTCTCATGGTTCAATCAACCATACAATCATGAGCTCATATATAAATCCAAACTTCAATCACTCAATCAAAACCCAAATCAAAATCAAACCCAAAACTTCTTCATATTCTTCCTTTGAATATGAAATTTTCAAATGGATCAAAATCCATTTGACTCAAATCTCTTGTAAATGGGTTTATATTTCAGTCATAACTCTATATACAAGATCAATCAACTTCAAATCAAGCTTTGACAAAGCCATTTGACCCACTTAGCCTCACTTGACCCAAACTGACCTAAAGTACCTTTATGAGCCAACTTTTGATCCTAACCAAACTGGATTGAACCAAACTCATATATCGATCTCATCATGATCAACAATCATCATGGGATGATCAATCAATCAAATTTGGTCAAACCAAGTCAAAACTAAGGGTTGACCAAGTCAACACTTAACCTAAAATGAAACCTTACATAGCCAAAATCCACCATAGGCCAAATTGATTGAAACCATTGATCCAAGTTCACTCATGACCTATGTTTGAACATGACCAAGCCAACATTTAAGCCTAACCTAGCTCAATTGGCCCACTTGATCTAAGTTGACCCATTTTGACCTAAAGGGTCAAAATATGCCAAAACTTGATCTAAGCCAAATTGATTGAAATTAATGGGTCAAGTCCATTCTAAATCACTTGTGGAACTTGACCAAAGCCTCAATTGGCCAACTAGACCAATCAACTAGCCTGATTAGACCCAACATGACCTAAAGGGGTCATGTTGAGCTAAAATTGAACTTAATCCAAATTGATTGGAAACAAAGATACCAATCCACTCCATATGACTAACCAAACCTAAACCTACCCTTTACCTAACTCAAATAGGTCAAATGGGTCAAATAGGTCAACTTGACCCATTTGACCTAAATGAAGTCATATGTGCCAAAACCAAACATATATCAAAATTGAATCAAACCAACCAAAATATTTCAAATGGTCATATGAACTTGACCCAACCCTTGGTTTGACCCACTTGACTATTGGTCAACTTGACTCAAGTTGACCCATTTTGACCTAAATGGGTCAACATGAGCCAAACCCCATCAAATGGATTCAAAATACAATGAAACTTGGCCAAACCTAGTTTCTCCACATACCCAACATGTCCAAAGTGGAAAAATAGCAAAATGACCATTCTACTCCTAGGCCATAGAACAAATTTTGGCCTAGCCCATAGGTAATTTGGTCATACCCTCTTCACAATCACTTGAGGCTTTCATAAAAGCTCAAGGGGACAAGTGAGTGCACCAACCCAATGGGTTTGGGTCACCCATTTGGCCCCCATGAAACCCACCACCTAGTCAAAAATTGAGTTTTCAACTCCCTCTAAGCTTTCACATGGGAAGTTGGCAATCCATTCAAAGGATCAAACTAACCATGTGCACACTCAAAACAGCCTAAATAAACTCTCCCATATGGTCAATTGGATCAAAACGGTAACTCATGGTTGTCCTGATCATAGGGGAGATATACTCCCCTAATTCAATGAAATTTTAATTCACTATGTCGATTAGGAACTGAGCAACCATCGAGAGCATCCCAAGCTTCTAGAGAGGATTAAAATTCTTCTTTCTCTTTGCAGGCAAAATGGGAGGAGAGTGAATCCAACTTTCTCCACCCATTTGAATCTAATTACTCTGCACACTCCATCAGGGTTGAATCAATTTTCCCAAGCTCTCTGAGTTCTAGAGGCAAGGAAGATCAATTGGATAAAGTGAAGCCCAAGGAGGAGTTGGTCTACCCATTGATCCACTCAATCCCAAGGCCTATAAATTTCAACAGGACTTCGTCTCCACCAGATGAAGCTACCTCATCGATCTCGAGTGTCGATGATCACCTTCGACGAGGTATGGAATTTTTTGATCACTAAACTCAATGTGGTGTGGAGCTTTGTGAAAAGAAATTTCACCTCATCGAATTTTGACCGTTGGATTTGCCACTCTATTTCTCTAGATGGTGTGAGTTGATTTTGGTGTGATTCCATGCTAGATCTAACTTGGATCTTTCCCTTGATCATGGTGATCGTTGATCAAGGGAAGAAACTCATCTTCCATATGCATTTTAGATGGACTAGATTATTTAGCATGTTTAGAAATATAATTATCCTTTATAAACCAGGTGATCTTAGTCGATCTTTGATCGACGGCCGAGAATATAAGTATGCCACGACCATTTGTGAGGTGATGACCTAAGTTGTTCCCTCACGACACGATGTGTGTAAAGCGCGCTGACCACTGTCGCCACGCATCGTGCCGTGAGCTAAGGAGTAATCAGGGATTAGTTAAATGTATTAATTAATTCTTAATTAATTCAGAGAACTTCAAAAATTCATAATTCTCTCTAAAAAAATCAGAAAAATAAAAGGAAAAATGTTATGGAAAGATAATTTCATCTAGAATATTTTAAAAATGATTTCAATAGATTTTGAAATACTCTTTTATCTAAATTTGAGTTTCTTTGGGAATCTTAATTAGCTAATTATTCTTTAATTAGGTCATCAATTAATCTCAAATTTTTGGAGTTCATTTTAGACCTCCCTCCCTAATTTTCTTGAGATTTATTGGGCTCAATTGGAAAATGACTATTTCATTCCCTAATTACCCTTTCATGTAATTAATAATTAAGGTGTGATTAGTGGTTTTATATGATTAGGTTGATTAGATCCAGAAGTAGAGGTTTATGGAATAATTTTCAAGCTATTCTCTAAACCCCCCCTTCTCTCCTTCTTAATTATCCTCTTAATTAAGTTAATCATTAATTAATTTTCAAAATTCTAAAATTTCTTTAATTAATCTTTGGGTAGATGCTTAGGTGTTTAATAGCCTAAGTTCAATTAGAAAATCAAAAATTCACATGTGTGAAAGGTATTTGAAATTACTTAAGCTAAATCCCATAGCTTAATTAACTTTTAATTGTGAGCCAAATTGCATTAGGCCTTTTCATTATTAGGTGCATTGCAAATTTAAATTTTTTGTGAGTTTTATGTCATCTCATTGGCTCATAATTATTTAGTTAATTATTCTAAGGTGGTGTAGGTAAGGGTTAATTAAGTCACTTAATTCATACCTTAACCTAATCAACACATAAAAATGGATCTAATTATCTAAAAAATTAAAAAATATATATCAAACACATGTTGGAATGGGTTAGGAATAACAAACTCATCTCACTTTTTCAAAGTTAAATCAAACTTCAAACTAAACAAAAATCATTTTGAAATTCACTTTGATTTATTCTAAATTTTCTTATTCTATAAGAATGTCTTTAAGATTTAAATAAAATGAGTTTGTTTACATGCTTTTATTATTTTGGATATTTCCCAACATGTTAAGTTGCATGCCATGTGATTTCATATATTCATAATTTCATATTTTAAATTTAAAAATGAAATTATTTACTTTATGTCAAATGTGCATGTGTTGGCTAAAGTAAAATATGAGTGGCTATTATGACTACTAAATCCAAATCATTTTCAAAAGACATAAATTAAATACCAAATCTGAAAGTGTGCTATTCATATCTTAAATTGTAAGCTTGCATGTAAAATATTATAAAGGTATGCTTAATATAGGTTTCCTTTTTTTCCTATGTTGGTATAGTTTTGAATAAGAATTTTGGTGAGATATAAGGTTCATTTGAAAAGGACCTAATGCTCACCTAATTTCATATCTATTCATCCCTATGCTATATCTAAGAAGGTTTACCTACACTTACATACATAAATTGCATAAACAAAAAATGAATTATTAAACAACTTTTATTCCTTTCTATTTCATTTCTTTTATATACATGTTTGTATTTAAGGAAAGTGGTATATTAGTCTGACAACCCCAGGTTGAGGTTTAAGTAGCCCTAAGTAGGTTTGTACCTTTACCTCCTGGTTAACAATGGTTGTACTCACTTATGCCTTTCTTACTTTCATGTATGTATGTAAAATTTTGGATAAGGAAAACCTTTTCTACTTAAGAAAATCATGCATATTCAACTTCTAAATTTTCTTAAATGGATTACTTAGCATGCATCATAAAGTGTGTTAACTCTCATTTGCATATATAGATAGGTCCATCCATATGCATGTTATATATGTTGGGAAAGAAATGAAGTAATGTGTGTTATGTGAATTTTGATTCATTTTATTTAATCTTAAAATGCCTTTCTTTTGAATAGTTTGTTTAGAGTTTATCTAAACTTAGGATTAATTAAAAGATTTAATCAAAACATTCACCTAAATAAAATTAAAAAAATGTGAATCTACTTAGAAATTACTTAAGGGAAAGAGAAGTTCTCTTCTTTCTCTTCATAACTTAGTAAATTAATTATAGTTTTCACTTAACCAAATCAAAACATAAAATAAAACTAACCCAAAATACTTAAACAACTTAAATGAAATCCTCCTCTAAGTTGAACATGTTCTTCACACATAGAAAATTTTAACCTAAAGCCATAAGCTAAGCATACCACACAAACTTTCAAAGTACACACATTAGCCTGAGTCACCACTTCTAGCCTTAGGTTAGGTTGGTGCATGGTTTGATGTTTATTTTATTTTGTGATATATGTTTTAGACTGGATGTTATGATGTATGTTTGTAGAATGAATGGTAGGACATTCTTAGCATAACTATTCTTTCTATTGTTTAAAGCATTATCATAAATAAAAATATGAATGCTTTTGCTTGTAGGTGCTTTATAACCCTAAGCATAATCCATAGGCCAAGTGGACTTACTTATCCATGTGTGGGGTGATAAGTCCAATATACATGCTTAGGATTTGTGTGATGTGATTTAGCTAACATTTATTTTACAGATGATAGTTAGATTTCTACTTCTCCTTTTTATGTAAAAATTTGTATAATTAGATTTTTTGGAATGATTTGTTATGGGGATTAGGATAAGCATCGGTCATAAGATCCTATCTTATGTACCATGTGAAGCCTTGGAGCATCCACCTTCCAACCTTCCAAAGGAGGAACCAAAGAAGAAAAGAAGAAAGAAGAAAAGAAATGAAGAAAGAAGAAGAAAGAAGAATAAAGCATGAAGACGACTATAACAATGAATTCCTTTGCTTAAATTGTAATTCAATTCATTTGTAATCTAGGTTATATAAGGGTAGAGCTCAGCTACTCACATTTGACATTTTCAGGTTCGTGCGGTGGTGCCCAACCACAAACGACCACTTATTCTTTTTGCGAATAGCTTTGTAAATTGATTGATGATTTATTTAGCTTTTGCATTAAGTGGCATGATTTTCCTTCTTTCTTGCTTTATGTATGGCCTGGCTATGGATTAGGCTCTTTAGAAAAAAAATAAATCTTATACCCAACTTAACAATTCAAATTAAAGTTAAACAATTCATAACCTCACATAATGCTTAGGTTTAAAATCAAGATAAAAGAATTAACAATCCCTTAGCTGGATGAGAATTTCTTTATAATATCATTTATAAATGCATCTTATTTCACTCTTGATTGGAGGGCTTCCACCTTGCCGAGAATGACTTGACCTTTGAGGCTATGGAAACTCACCTCCTCCCTTCTGTGATTTTGGCTAATAACCTTCTTTCTCATGCATTAGTCATAAAAATCCTATTAGCCTGAGCCAAAATAATTATCCAAAAATGAAAATAAAAAAAATGAAATTTGAAATGCATTAGATTTAGGTCATTTGAACCATTCAGACTTGAGCAGTAGGTGTCGACTCGGTCAGCTATCTTGATGAAGATAGACTACATGATCTAGTCTCTTTAGGTAGTGAGTTTAAAGACTTAGTCTCTTTTTAAATAATAACAGACTAGCTAACTTGTATAAGCATAAAGAATTACCTACATGCATTTAAAATCATAGGAGGAGTTAGTTGACGGCCACCCTCAGGCGATTGTAAGTCTAAGAAGTCAGGTGGTTTGTCCTCTCATGTGAAGGCAAACCAACTGTCCATCTTTGCCTTAGATTTAGGTTATGCTTCCAGCCCTCGCCGAAGCTCCCTGGATTTAGGTTCTGAGGTTGCTTGTCCCTTTGTGGGCCATAAGCATAATTCCTCACCTCTTAGGTATTTCCTTAATCATGTGTTAAGGAATCTTAAGTCCTAAAATTCTAATAAAAAATATAACTCAAACAAACTAAATCAATTTCTAAAATACAAAGCCCAACAATAGGATAGTTTGAGATGCTCAGTCCTAGCAGCATCTCCTACTTATTTCTCATTTTGGCTTCGATAATAACTCCCTCTTTTGATCAATATCATTTGATCTTTAAACACAAATCAATCGATTGATAGTCCTCCCTATTAAAATCTTTAGAAACAATGATCATTTATCTTAATCAAGAGTTTTCCTAAGGGATCTTGTCCCTTAGGATGTAATTAACTATGGGGGCTTGCCCCTGTAGGGAACTTAACAAACTCGATTAAAAATAAACACTGCTTTACTTTTCCATGTAAAGTAGGGGAATAATCTCTGATACATACGTAGACCTATCATTTTTAGGAGTCCTTATTGTAGTGATTAGTTCCATTAAATGGTAGTGATTTCTATCTCTCGAGATAGTACACTATTTCCTTGATGATGTATCTGATCACCTGAATAAGTACATCTGCAGATCTGTGTGGCGTCTTATCGAGAAGAGTTTTTATAGTGTCTTGCCTTTTCATTTCTCCCCACAGATTTGAAGGCGACTCCTCTATAAGAATTTCTCTCGACAGTCCCCCAGTGGCATTCACTCAATAGTCAGCCCAAGGTTGGGTTCAATCTGTTGCCTTGCCCAACTGTCACCCCAATGGTTTCTTGTTTCCAGAAGATATGTGTCCCCATGCTTTCTTCTTAAGACTTGACTATTGTGTACCAAAAAGCATTTCTCCTTGGTCGGATAAACCTACCTTGTTATTGGTAGACTACTCCCTTTGAATTGATAAATTTGAGTTAGGACTAGGCTTCCATGGTCCCTACTCAGTATAGTTCATCTTAAACTTATGGAATCCATCATAATCCAAACAAACAAATCTAAAAAATAAAATCAATCGTGACTATCTTTGAGTTGATCTAAGTCCCCCAGTGGCATTCACTCAATAGTTAGCCCTAGGTTGGGTTCAATCTGTTGCCTTGCCAATAGATTACCACAGCAACTAGTTCTTATTTGGAGGATGTAAGTCTACTATGCTTTCTTCCTTGTACAGCTGTTGCACACCGAAAGGCATTTTCCCTTTGGTTGGTTAGTCCTACTATATGTTTAGTAGACTACCCCTGTGGATTGGTAAATCTGAATTAGGCCTTAGCCTCCATGGCTCCTATTCAGTACAACCCATTGCAAACCAAAATGGTTCATCCTAAAAATTCAAATCTAACAAAAATTAAAACAAATTCAACCCTCCCACCCCCCAGTGGAGATCTCTCCTTAGTGAGATTCAAATCAAATCAAACCTTTCATCTCCTTGTAGATGACTTGAACCGCTTCCCTAGTGGAAGGTTCATACTCTATCCCTTAGTGGATTTCTTCCCTCTCTCTTATGTCTTAAACATAAGTAAAGTCACATTGCACTAAGCTCTGGATTCTTTCTTTTCCTTGGGTTAAGGATAGATTATTTCTATTAGTGCTTGTGATCTTTTGGTGTTGTTGATTGTTTCGGTCAACACCAATATGTGCGGTGTTCTTGGTCAGTCAAAGCACACCTATTGGGCACCCTTTGTTGATCTCATTTTTAGAATGAGCTCTCAACCCCTCCATCTTAGGCTTAGGATTTCTCTTAGACTTTAAGAGTTCCTTAGTCTTAAGACACATCTAGTGATTATGTGGACATCCAAACTAGCCCTAGAGACTTAGAAGAGTTAGCCATAGGAATAGGTCATGCCTTAAGGGTGTTAGGAAAACTTCTTACCCTTAGCTTAAAACATTCCTCACTTTCCTTCTTTCAAGTCAAACTCTAAATCAATTCTATTTGATTCTCTTCAAATTCAAATCAATTCCATGATTGAAACCCATGATCAAAATCCATCAAAAATTCCTAAGTCCAAATTTTGGCAAAGTCCTTAACCTTCCCCTAAGGACTTAACCAAAATCATGATCTAAACCTACTCAAATCTTTGAGATTTTTTCATAATCCATTTATATTCTCATATATAAATGAAATATAAATTCAAACTCATCAAATCAAATTCAAAATTCAAAATCAATTCATGAAATTTTCAAAATCAACCCTAAACCTTGAACAAACCTATTCAAATTCATGGGATTTTCTAAAAACCTATTTATATTCTCATGTATATTCTCATATATAAATGAAATATAAATATAAATCAATTAAATCAAACCCTCAAATTAAATTTCAAATTTAAAATAATTGAAATCCCCTTAAATTCCTTAATTTTTCATTAATGGATTTAACCTAAACTTTGATCAAACCTATTCAAACTCATGAGATTTTCTGAAAACTTATTTGTATTCTCATTTATATTCTCATATATAAATGAAGTATAAATATAATCAATCCAATCTAATTCAAAAATTAAATTTTAATTTAAAATTTCTCTAAATCCTTTAAATTCCCTTTAATGGATTTAAACCAAATCATGATTAAACCATTTCAAATTCTTGAAATTTTCTCATGATCCATTTATATTCACATATATAAATGAAATATAAATTCAAACAATCAAAACTAATTCCAAAAATCAAACTAAAATCAACTCAAAATCCAATCTAAGCCTTTCAAGTCAAAATCTTGAACTTAGCCAAATCACTTTCAATTCAAACCAAACACTGAATTTTCTCTCATGATTCAATCAATCCTACAATCATGAACTCATATATAAATCTAAATTTCAATCATTCAATCAAAACCTAAATCAAAATCAAACCCAGGCTCCTTCATATTCTTCCTTTGAATATGAAATTTTCAAATAGATCAAAATCCATTTGACTTCAAACCTTGTAAATGGATTTATATTTTTCATAAGTCCATATAAGATCAATCTTCAAATCAAGCTTTGACCAAACATTTGACCCACTTAGGCTCACTTGACCCAAAGTGACCTAAAGTATTATATGCGAACTTTTGATCCTAATTAAATTGGGTTGAACCAAACTCATATATCCCTCTCATCATGATCAGCAATCATCATGGGATGATCAATCAATCAAATTGGGTCAAACCTAGTCAATCCTAAGGGTTGACCAAGTCAACTAAATGAAACCTTACATAGCCAAATTCCACCATAGGCCAAATTGATTGAAACCATTGATCTAAGTTCACTCATGACTTATGTTTGAACTTGACCAAGCCAACATTTGAGCTAACCTATAATTGGCCCTTGACCCAAGTTAACCCATTTTAACCTAAAGGGTCAAAATGTGTCAAAACTTGATCTAAGTCAAATTGTTTGAAACTAATGGGTCAAGTCCATTCTAAATCACTTATTGAACTTGACCAAAGCCTCAATTGGCCAACTAGACCTAACCTAGCCCAATTAACCTTAGACCCAACATGACCTGAAGGGGTCATGAACCTAACCCAAATTGATTGGAAATAAAGATATCAATCCACTCCATATGACTAACCTAACATAAACCTACCTTTGACCTACCTCAAATAGGTCAAATGGGTCAAATAGGTCAACTTGACCCATTTGACCTAAATGAAGTCATATGAGCCAAAACCAAATATATACCAAGTTGAATCAAACCAAAGCCACCAAAATATTTCAAATGATCATATGAACTTGACCCAACATTTGGTTTGACCCAATTTAACCTATTGGTCTACTTGACCCAAGTTGACCCATTTTGACCTAAATGGGTCAACATGAGCCAAACCCTATCAAATGGATTCTAAATCTAATGAAACTTGGTCAAACTAAGTTTCTCCACATACCCAACATTTTCAAAGTAAAAATGACCATTCTATCCCTAGGCCATAGAACAAATTTTGGCCTAGCCCATGGGTAATTTGGTCATACACTCTTCACAATCACTTGAGGCTTTCCTAAAAGCTCAAGGGGATTTAGTGATGAGTGGTGCACCCAACCCAATAGGGTTGGGTCAGCCCATTTGGTCCTAGACCAAAACCCCAACCAAAATTGAAATTTCAAATTCCCTCTTAAGCTCAAATTCAGCACATGACAAGTTAGCAATTCATTCCTTAGATCAAACCAACCATGTGCACACTCAAAACAGTCAAAATAAACTCTCCAATCTCATCGATTGGATCAAAATGGCAAGAACATTGCTGATTGTCCGATCCTTCAAGGGGAGATATACTCCCCCTAATTCAATGAAATTTTTACTTGCCCTCTGTCGATAGAAGCTAAGAAACCTAGAGCAATCATTAGAGAGCACTCCTTCTTAGAGAGGATTTGAATTCCCCATTTCTCAATTTTTTGCTGCAAAATAGGGAGCTCAATCCATTCTTCTCCACACTCAAAATTACTTCAATTCCTCTTACACACTTCCTCTAAGGATCAATTTGAGTGCACCTAAGCATTCATTTGAGTTCCCACAGCAAGGAGAGCATCAATTGGATCAAAGTCGCAAGGATCTTCAAGTGGTGTTGGTCCATAGAGCAAGCCACTCAATCCCAAGGCTTAGGAATTTCAATAGGGTTTCATCTCCACCGGGAAGCTCCTTCGATCTGCACCTCACCTCGAGGTATAGAATTTTTCGATCACTAAACTCAATGTGGTGTGGAGCTTTGTGAAAGAAATTTTCACCTCATCGAACTTTGACCGTTGGATTTTCCGCTCTATGTCTCTAGATGGTGTGGGTTAAATTTTGTATGATTCTATGTTAGATCGAGCTTGGATCTTCCCCTTGATCAGGGATGGTCTCTATTGATCAAGGGGAAGAACTTGGCTCATCTCAACCGTCCATCTGCGCATTTTAGATAGATGGCTGAGATTATTCAGCACGTTTAGATCTCCTTTTATCTTTTATAAAATGCAAGAGAATCCTTAGCCGTCCGATCTTTGATCGGACGATTGAGAATATAAGCGCGTGCACCGCTACCGCTGCCTTTTGGGATGTGACATTTAAGTCACCCCCTCACGACGTGATGCGTATAAAGCGCACTGACCGCCACCTCCATGCGTTGCGCCGTGAGCTAGGGATTAGTTAGGGTTAATTAAAAATGCTTAATTAATTTTTTATTAATCCATGGATCTTAAAAATGCATAACTATTCATAGAAAAATTAGAATAATATAAAATAAAGACCTATGGATAGATAATTAAACCTAGAACATTTTAAAATTAATTTTTGATGAAATTTGAATTATGATTTTCTCTGAATTTGGGTTTTATTAGAAAATGTATTTTGCTAATTACTCTTTTATTAGGCCTCTGATTAATCTCAAATTTCTTGGGTAAGTTTTAGGGGATGACCTATGCCTCCCCTAATTTTCTTGGAATTTATTGAAGGATTGATTAGAGTAATTGCATATGGTTTCCTTAATTACTCTTCTCATGTAATTAAGCATAATTTGGGTATGATTAGTGATTTTACCCTATGATTAGGATTGATTAAGGTCAGATCCAGTAAGTAGGAGGTTTATAAAATAATTTTGGGGCATTTCCCCTAAACTATTCCCTAAACCCCCTCTTCTCTCCTTAATCTCCTCTTAATTAAGAGTTAATTCATTAATTATCACCTTAATCAATTTCTAAAATTTCTAAAAAGATCTAGAACTTAATTAATCTACTTTGGATAGATGCTTAGGTGTTTAATAGCTTAAGTTCAATTAAGAAAATCAAAACCCCATTCACATGTGTGAAAGGGTGTTTTGAAATTACTTAAGCTAAACCCCTTAGCTTAATTAACTTTTAATTGTGAGCCAAATTACATTAGACTATTTTATTAGGTGCATTACAGATTTAAATTCCTTGTGAGTTTTATGTCATCTCATTGGCTCATAATTATTTAGTTAATTCTTCTAAGGTGGTGTAGGTAAGGGTTAATTAAGTTACTTAATTCATACCTTAACCTAATCAATGCATAAAAATAGATCTAATTATCTAAAAATTAAACAAAAATACAAAACATGTGGCAATGGGTTAGAAATAGCAAACTCATCTCACCTTTTCAAAATTAAATCAAACTTCAAACTAAACAAAAATTACTTTGAAAGCCACTTTGATTTATTCTAAAATTTCTTATTCTGTAAGAATGTCTTTAGGATTTAAGTGAAGTGAGTTTGTTTACATGCTTACATTATTTTAGATATTTCCCAGCATGTTAAGTTGTATGCCATGTGATTTCATGCATTCATAATTTTATGTTCCAAATTTTAAAATGAAATTGTTTACTTTATGTTAAATGTGCATGTGTTGGCTAAAGTAAAATATATGTGGCTATTATCACTACTAAATCCAAATTATTTTTAAAATACATAAACCAAACACCAAATCTAAAAGTGTGCTACTTATACTTTAATTATAAGCTTGCTTGTGATAGAATATAAAGGTATGCTTAGCATAGGTTTCTTTTCTTTCTTATATTGGTATAGTTTTGAATAGGAGTTAGTAAGATGTAGGGTTTATTTGAAAAGAACCCAACATTTACTTAATGCCATACCCTATTCATCCCTATTCTACCATCTAATAAGGGTTACCTACACTTACATACATAAATTACATAAACAAAATAAACTTATTAAACTACTTTTGCATATTCCTTTTCTCTTTCATTTCTTTTATATGCATGTTTGTATTTAAGGAAAGTGGTATATTAGTCAGGATAACCCCGAGGTTGTGAGGCTTTAAGTAGCCCTAAGTAGGTCTTGTACCTTACACCTCTAGTCAACAATGGCGTTGTACTCACTTATGCCTTTCTTACTTTCATGTATGTATGTGAAATTTTGGATAAGGAAAACTTTTTTTACTTCAAAAAAAATCATGCATATTCAACTTCTAAATTATCTTAAATGGATTACTTAGCATACATCATAAATTGTGTTAATTACTCTCATTTTCATGTATAGATATACTTAGGGTCCATCCATATGCATGTTATATTTGTTGGGAAAGAAATGAAGTAATGTGTATTATGTGAATTTTGATTCATTTTATTTAATCTTAAAATGCCTTTCTTTTTGAATAGGTTTGTTTAGAGTTTATCTAAACTTAGGATTGATTAAAAGATGTGATCAAAATATTCACCTAAATGAAAGTAAAATATGAACTTACTTTAGAAAATTACTTAAGGTTAGGGAAGGAAAGAGAAGTTCTCTTCTCTTTCCCTCTCTTCATAACTTAGTAATTAATTATAGTTTCACTTAAACCAAATTAAAACATGAAATAAAACTAACCTAAAACACTTAAACAAAATAAATGAAACCCTCCTCTAAGTTGAACAAGTTCTTCACACTTAGAAAATTTAAACCTAAAACTTTAGCTAAGCATACCACACAAGCCTTCAAAGCACACACATTAGCCTAAGTCAGCACTTCTAGCTTTAGGTTAGGTCGGTGCATGGTTTGATGTTATATTTTATTTTGTGATATATATTTTAGATTGGATGTTAGGGTGTATGCTCGTAGAATGAATGGTAAGACGTTCTTAGTCTAACTATTCTATTCTGTAGGGGATTGTGCTTAAGGGGTGTTATCATAAATAAAAATATAAATGCTTTTGCTTGCATGTGCTTTATACCCCTAAGCATAATCCATAGGCCAGGTGGACTTAGTCACCCATGTGTGGGGTGATAAGTTCAATATACATGCTTGGGATTTATGTGGTGTGATTTAAATTTATTATTTTTGTGTTAGTTAGATTTCCACTTTTCCTTTCATGTAAAAATTTGTATAGTTAGGATTTTTGAATGATTGTTATGGCGATTAGGATGAGCATTGGTCATAAGATCCTATCTTATGCACCATGTGAAGCCATGGAGCATCCACCTACCAACCATCCAAAGGTGGAACCAAAAGAAGAAAGAAGAAGAAGAAAGAAGAATGAAGCTTGAAGACCCTATGATAATGAATTCCTTTACTTAATTTTAATTTAATTCATTTGTAATCAGGGTTGTATAATGGTAGAGCTCGGCTATCCATATTTTATATTTTCGGATTTGTGTAGTGGTGCCCAATCACAACGACCATTTATTCTTTTTTGTGAATAACTTTATAAATTGATTGATGATTTGTTTAGCTTTTGCATTAAGTGGCATGATTTTTCTAATTTCTTCCTTTATGTATGGCCTGGATGTGGATTAGGCTCTTTAGGGAAAAATAATCTTTTACCCAACTTAACAACTCAAATAAAAATTAAATAACTCATAACCTCATCTAAAGCTTAGGTTTAAAATCAAGATAAAAGAATTAGCAACCCCTTAGTTGGATGAGCATTTCTTTATAATATCATGCACAAATACATCTTATTTCACTCTTGATTGGAGGGCTTCCACCTTTGCCAGAGAACCCGGCTTGACCTTTGAGGACCGTGGTGGAAACTCACCTCCTCCCTTCTCGCCGATTTTGGCCAATAACTGTCTTTCTCATGCATTAGTCATAAAATCCTATTAGCCTGAGCCAAAATAATTATCCAAAAATGAAAATAAAAAATGAAATTTGAAATGCATTAGATTTAGGTCATTCAAAGCATGTCCCTTTACATGATCTAGTTTCTTTAGGGAGTGACTTTAAGGACTTAGTCTCTTTCTAAATAATAACAGCCTAGCTAACTTGTATAAGCATAAAGACTTGCCTACATGTATTTAAAATCGTAGGAGGAGTTAGTTGGCAGCCACCCCCAGGCGGTTGTAAGTCCAAGCTGTTAGGTGGTTTACCCTCTCTTGTGGCGGCAAACTAATTACCCATTTTCGCCTTAAATTTAGGTTGTGCTTTCGGCCCTCGCCGAAGCTCCCTAGATTTAGGTTCTAAGGTTGCTTTTTCCCTTTGTGGACCATAATCATAATTCCTCACCTCTTAGGCATTTCCTTAATTTTGTGTTAAGGAATCTTAAGTCCTAAAATTCTAATGAAAGATACAACTCAAACAAACTAAATCAATCTCTAAAATGTAAAGCCCAACTATAGGATAGTTTGAGATACTCGCTAGGTTTCCTAGCAATGTGGGCATCTCCTACTTATCTTTCATTTTAGCTTCGATAATAACTCCCTCTTTTTGATCAATCCCATTTAATCATCAAACATAAACCAATCAATTGATAGTCATTCTCTATTGAAATCTTTAAAGACAATAATCATTTACCTTAATTGAGAGTTTTCTTAAGAGATCCCGTCCCTTAGGATGTAATTAACTATAGGGGCTTGCCCCTATAGGGAACTTAATGAACCTGGTTTAAAATAAACATTGCTTTACTTTTCCATATAAAGTAAGGGAAGAATCTCTAGTACATATACAAACCCATCATCCTTAGGAGTCCTTATTGAGGTCATTGGTTTCATTAAAGGGTAGTGATTTATGTCTTTCGAGATAGTACACTATTCCTTGGTGACGTACTCGATCACCTAAATAAGTACATCTGCAGATCTACGTGGCATCTTACTAAGATGAACTTCTATAAGGTCTCTTCTTTCTTTTCTCCAACAAATTTGAAAGGCGACTCCTTATAAGAGATTTATTCACCACAGTGATTTGCTCTAATTTTGTTTTGACCTATCCGAGGTATTTGGTCAGAATATTATTCGATGACACTACCCTGTACGAAAGAGGTCGTGGGAAGTCCACCAAGGACTTTTTGACCTATCCTAGGTATTAGTCAAAGTGTTACTTGATGTCTTACTTGTATGGAAGACGCCATAGAACATCCACCAAGAACTTTTTGACCTATCCTAGGTATTATTCAAAATGTTACTTGACTTCTTACTTGTATGGAAGAGGCCGTGGAATGTCCACCAAGAACTTTTTGACCTATCCTAGGTATTAGTCAAAGTGTTACTTGACTTCTTACCTATATGGAAGAGGCCGTGGAATGTCCACCAAGAAATTTTTGACCTATCTTAGGCATTAGTCAAAGTGTTACTTGACTTCTTACATGTATGAAAGAGGTCCGATCAAATCCCCTTGGGATTGATCATGCCCCGACTGAGACACAACGTGAGTTATGCATTCCTCAAGTGGGAGGATTAAATGAAGGAACAAGCTTGAAAGAAAAGGCCATAAACTCATTAGTTTGATAAGGTCGGTGATACAATCATAAGATAATGTTAACAAAGATATGAGTTGAAGAGGAAATGACAAACGAGATAAAATAAAAGTTGCAGTAATTATGCAGTAGGAATTACTGATAATACTTCAGGAGATTCTCTGTGTTCCAAGTTTGAGGCAAGATTTTTTCCTCTGGATCCTTGAGCTTAAATGTTCTTGGCTTGACCATAGATGTAACCACATAAGGGCCATCCCAAAGGGGTGAGAGCTTATTGCGTTGAGGGCCTTTGCCTGCAGCTTTAAGACTTCACAGGACCAAGTCACTGATAGAGATGGGACGGGATTTCACTCTTCTGTTGAAGTGATGAGCTACTCTTTGGTGGTAGGAAGCAGTTCAAAGCAGGGTCATGTCACGAGTTTTGGGGAGTGGGTAAGTTCTATCAGAGTTTTTCTTCATTACTATTATGATTGAATGATTAAACTCTTGGACTTGGAATCCTGATATCTACCGGTATAATAGCTTCTATTCCGAAACACAAATTATATGGTGTCTCACAAGTCGGAGTTCATGATATAGTGCGGTAAGCCCAATGAATATTAGAGAGCTCCTCAACCCATTGCCCCCCAGCCTTCTTGAGACACATTTTTAACCCTTTGAGTATAGTCCTATTGATAACTTCACTCTATACATTAGTTTGAGGATGAGCTACAGCCGTATACAACAGCTGAATGTGAAGATCTTTACAAAAAGACTTAAAATATTTTTCCAGTAAATTGGGTTCCATTATCGGTGATGATCTTTGCAGGAAGATCGAATCAACATATTATATTTTTTCAAATAAATTATTTAGCATTTGCCTCCCTAATTTTAGTGAGTGATTTAGCCTCCACCCATTTAGTGAAGTAGTCGACAGCTAAAATAATAAAATTTTACTGCCCTAACGCTACTGGAAAATGTCCTATGATATCAATTCCCCATTGAGCAAAAGGCCACGAGCTTTGAAGGGATGAGAGCTTTGTATGTGGTGTATGAGAGAGGTTAGAGTGCACCTGACAACTCACATATTTTTTTGTAAAATCCAAGGCATTTTGTTTCATCGTAGGCCAATAGAACCCTTGCCTTATAATTTTAAGGGCTAGCGCCCTTCCTCCTTGGTGTTCTCCATATATCCTAGAGTGAACCTCTCTTAATGCATAATCGGCCTTTGATGGTGAGAGGCATTTAAGGTATGGCCCAGAAAAAGCTCGTTTGTATAGTTCACCTTCGATAATAATAAAGTTTACATCTTGTCTTCGAAGACTAGTTGCAGTAGTTGGGTCTTCAAGAAGGGTCCCTTATTGTAGAAAGGACAGGATGGGGTCTATCCACGAAGGTTTCTTCATCTCATTAATTGCTTATATTACCCATGACCCTTAGATACTAGGAAAATATATTTTCTCAACATGCTTTCTCTTAAATAAATCTCCAATAACAGAGGTAGTGAGCTTAGCGAGAGCATCAGCTCAAGTGTTCTTCTCTCGTAGTAGTGAATGATTTGATGTGTCTTGATATGGCCAAGAAGTGACTTCATCAAGCTGAGGTATTGTGCTAGCTAGGAATTATGAGTATTAAAGTTTCCCTTAACTTTGGAGGAGACAAACTGAGAGTCAGTGTGGATCATTAAGTTTTGAGCTTCACAATCGATGACAAGTCTCAACCCTATGATGAGAGCCTCATATTCAGCCATATTATTGGTTGCAGGAAATTTTATTCGAAGTCCATACTCTAAGGTATCCTGTTGGGGGGAAATAAGTAAGATTCCTGCTCTGGCACCAGCATTTCATGAAACTCCATCAACATAGAGGGTTCATTGAGGAGATGAAAGGGGTATGATAGATAGCTCATTTGGAGTAGAGACAGTGCATTCCACTATAAAGTCTGCGAGTACTTGAGACTTTATGTCTGGCATGGGTAGAAAATGAATATCAAACTCTCCCAATTCTATGAACAATTTGATTAACCTTCTAGATGCCTCTGGTTTATATAGAGTGGCCCTCAATGGTAAATGAGTGTAAATACCGATGGTGTGATCTTGAAAGTATGAACATAATTTTTGTGCTGAGAAAACTAAAGTCAAAGCTATTCTATCTGCCAGTGGATAACAACTTTCTATATCAGAGAGAATTTTACTAACATAGTAAATTGGTCATTGTATCGTATTTTCTTCTCGCACTAACACTGAGCTTATTTCATAGGAAGAGACTATGAGATATAAGTATAATATCTCTCATTGGATAGGCTTGGATAGTAAGGGTGGAGATGCTAAATATTTTTTTAGTTGCTTAAAAGCAGTTTGACATTCATCAGTCCACTGAAAATTATTATTTTTAACTCCCTTTAGTATTTTAAAGAATGATAAGTATTTATCTCCGGAATGGGCTAAGAAGCGAGATAAGGCAGCAATTCGCCCATTCAAGCATTGAACTTCCTTGATATTCTTTGGAGGAGTCATATCTCTGAGTGCTCTGATTTTCTCGGGATTAGCTTCAATCCAGCTATAGGTGACCATGAACCCAAGAAATTTTCTCGACGTAACTTCAAAAGCACACTTGGTTGGGTTGAGTTGCATGTTATAACGTCGAAGAAGGTTAAAACATACTTCTAAGTTAAAAATATGTTGTAATTTTTCCAAGCTTTTTACTAACATATCATCCACATATACCTCCATTATGTGGCCTAAGAGGTCTTTAATAACCTTATTCATAAGATGTTGATAGGTAGCACTAGCATTTTTTTAACCTGAACGACATAACTTGGTAACAATATAAACTTTATATGTTTGAAATGATGTGACTTCTTCATCAGTTGAGTCTATTTTTATTTAGTTGTAACCTGAGTAAGCAGCCAAAAAATTGAGCATTTGATGTCCAGATGTAGTATCAACCAATTGATCAATTCGGGGGAGGGAAAATCTATCTTTTGGGCAAACTTTGTTGAGATCAGTGTAATAAATACACATTCTCCAAATTTCATTTACTTTCTTAATCATGACAACATTTGCTAGCTATGTAGGGTAATATACTTCTCGTATGAATCCTGCTTCTAAGAGCTTGTTAACTTCTTGTTCAATAGCTTGGAGGCGATCAGGTGCAAAACTCTATTTCTTTTGGATGATCAGTTTGAATGTTGGATTAATCTTGAGGGAGTGCATGATTACATTGGGATCGACCTTAAGCATATTTGTCGGACTCCAAGCAAAGATGTCTTAATTTTTGCACAAGAAGTCTATGTATTTTACCCTCTGTTCATCTGAGAGCAGAGATCCGACTTGCACTGTTCGTAAAGGTTGGTCGTCTAATAATGAAACAAGGAGCTAGTCTTCTACAAGTGAAGCTCTCTACGGTACTTCTTCATCTCAAAAATTAAAATTCTCGATGTTGAAGGTCACCGAAGGGCGTGGTTGAGCTTGTCTAAGGTAATATGATTGTGTTATTTGTTGATTTTTACATACCACTCCAACCCCAATGGGGGGTTGGAAATTTCATCTTAAGATGAGATACTAAAGTAACAACACCAAATATTGATTGGAGGGGACTTTTGAAGATAGCATTGTACATCGAATCTAACTTGACCACCATGAATTGAATTGAATGAGTCACTTATCGAGGAAATTCTTCGATGACAACAAGAAGGGTGATTGCCCCCTCCACTCGCACAGGGCGATTATCAAACTCATATAATGATCCTACAGTGGGTTGGAGCTTTTCCCTAACCAAGCACATGCTAAAAAAAGTGGAGTAAAATTAGACAACGACAGAACCCCCATTATCAATCAAAATTCTCTTAACATTATAGCATGGGTCATCGATCCCTGCACTATGACAAGTGGATCTTGATGGGGAACTTGATTTCCTTCTAAGTCTGAGTCATTAAAAGTGATGGAATGATCAATATGAGATTTCTTTAACTCTGGTTCTTTAGAGGTGGCAATGAGGACTTGATTAGATAGTAGTGGTCCTCTTGTGATTGTTTTAATTTCTCCAACTATCTGGCAACTATTTTGTTATTTCTATGATGATTGTCCTGGTTGCCCCCCAATTGGAGTTATGTTTGCTTGAGTCGATTGATTACCGAGATATCCTTATTGAATGAGCCTCTCAATTTCTTCTTTGAGTTGTTTACAGTTAGTATGTCCACAATCAAGGAGAAGTGATAATATTGCCCTGATTTTCTTAATTTGGTTTCAACGAATATGGCCACTTGATGGTCTCTTCATCTTGAATGACCATTAAGACATTAACACGAGATGTGTTTTAGTAGTGTGTAGTCAGTCTTTAGTGGGGCTGTGGAGGGAGATTACGATGGGATTGTCGATCTATGTTTCCTAGGGCACTCTTACGTTTTCCTGTGGATTGTTCAAATTATTTACTATGGGCATTAATAGCCTCATCAGTAGAAATTTGTGCTTCCACACGATGAACCAAGTCAGCATATGTGCGGATCATCTCGATTGTGAGTGTAAAAGGCCTGTGACGAGCTCCAAGGAAAACTCCTCTTAATAGGGATCTAGTCCGTGTATTTAGCGAAGGAGAACCTCTAAAGTCTGCTTGAACCACCCCTCATTTTGATGAATGCCTCAGAGATGAGAGGAATATTTAATGATCCTCTGGTTTGCAATGAATTGTTATACAAAAATCTTGGCGAGTTCGTCAAAGGTATGGATGGATCCCCTTGGAAGGGAGTAGAACTAAGTGCGAGCTTGACCCTTGAGGGTCATTGGAAAGACCTGACAAAACAATATGTCAGGAGCTTGTTGGATATGCATGATGGTCTTGTAATAGTCAATGTGTTCATATGGGTCAGTTGCCCCATCATATGAGTCGATGCTCGGAAGCTTGAATCCTACGGGAATAGGATGTTGAAGAATAGCTTCAGTCAAAGGTGAAGACTCCTGATAATCGCGATGAGAGGGAAGATGATTTTCATCTTTAAAGTAAAATTATTCTCACACTAAGCATTGTAATTCCACACATATAACATGACGGGTGGAATCAACAGGACGTGAACGTGCCAAGCTATCGGCAATAATAGGTGGATTAGTAATCGGTTAAGCTGCAAGTGATGGATGAGTAGAACTAGTGGTGTCAAGGAAGTCAGCATCACGGTCTCGAAGCAAAGGAACTTTAGCCTGATGAAGAGAAGGCCCCGTATTAGCATTTTGATCTCCCCTGGCTAACGATCGATCTTGGGAGAGATGCGTTTGCTGCAGTAGTGGCTGTCGAGTTTCTTATAAAAGTTAGATTATCTCATTTTGAGACTCTTCCATTCGGCGAACACGATCTTCTAGAGAGATTCATGTTGCGCCTTTATCGATAGGGTCATGCCTATCAGGGGGAGGTGAGGCAGAAGCTTGGCATCCTTGATTCAAGGATTGGTTTCAGGAGTGACGGGAGTTGGAGCGGGAGGCTCCATTATTACGAGTATTGCACTTGTTGGCCATAATACAGGTGTTCATAGAGATTGCGATTGTGGGATTTGCTTCTCACAGATAGTGACAAACTGTTGCGTGCTAGAAAATCAGTTGTAGTGGAATAAAAGTTTACACCTTAGCTTTGTATGAAAATCCAGCATGCGCACAGATAGTTGAAGAGAGAACGAGAAACTCTAAGATTTTTACGTGGAAAAACCCCAAAAAGAGAGAAAAAATCACGGGGCCTAACTCAGTAAAAATATTCCAATATATGTTCATTTTGGAGTACAAAGTTTAAGTTTTTTCGATAACAGGATTACAGAGTTGTATGTGAGAAAGCCTGACAACGAAAATTCCGAATCAGTAACAAATGACGCTGAATGGGTCAGAACACTCATTGGTTGTAGCCTGCGATAATAATGGTCGTTGAAGATCCGTAACTGCTCTGGTGGCGGGCGGTGACCAGAATATGGCACCAACAATAAGTCGATGGTGGTAATGATTTGGCGAACCAAACGATCGCAGGAAGGACCGACGACGATGACGGTGGTAAACCTGGTCGGCAATGATGGTCGGCGGTGACCAATGGCGGTGGTCAACGACAACAAGGACCGGAGGTGGTGGCCAACAACAGTAGTCGATGGCGATAGTCGGCGACGACCAACGGTGGCGGTCAACGGCGATGAGGACCGGTGGTGGTGGACGACGGCGGTGGTCGGTGGTGGTGACCAACGGCGGTGACCAATGATGGTTGGAATGATGATCGGTGCACTACCATGAGAGGTCTGGTGCCGAGTGGATGATTATGCTAAGTTCTTCAAGCCTCTGAGCTCTCTTCTTTTAGATGGCCTCCTCATGAAAAAAAATGAGGACTATTTATACAGAGTGGTGTTTCTATAAATACATGCAAAATCCAAACCACTCCATCGGCCGGCTCAAAATGATTCCCTTGATCATCTGATGTATTTTAAGTATTTGGATGCTCAAATGAAGTCAGAATCAAGAGATCTTGAGCTTGTTAGATTCGGCTCATCAAGACGCTCGATTTGATCATAAACACTCTACATTTTATGAACTATTTAGGGATTTAACTGATATCTCAAAGTTTTCAATGATATTTTAAGTGCTTAATCTGGATTAATTTCGACTCAGGATCAGATTACTTTTGACATCAAGATTCGTGTTTTGACTAATAGAGTTTCTAGTACCATATCACCATTATTTATTATAATTATAAATTTTATTAATATTATAATATTATTATTATAGTTCTTATTATTATTGCAACCATTATTATTAATATTATAATTATAAAATTTATTACTAGTAATTCTAGAATCATTACTAATGTTATTATTATAATTAATACCATTATTATAATTGTTATTGTTATAACATCTATTGCTATTAATATTATTAGTGTTATAGGTATTATTGTAATGCTTATTATTATTATTGTTAATAATGTTATTATCAATTTTATTAGTGATAATATACTTAGTATTGTTAGCAACTATATTAATTTGCCATTATTGTTATTAAACAGAGTAATAATAATGTATGTTTTAAATTCTATTAATTAATGTTATTATTATAATTATAGCATTACTATTATTAGTGCTAATTATTATTATTATTTACTAATAATAATAAAAATAATAATTAATAACATGCATTAATTTTATTATTATTATTAATCTATGTTATAATTAATAACATACTTTAATAATAGTATAACTAATGTTTTTAATATAATCACCATTATTACTATCATTATTATTATTATTAAAATGATGAATTCTATTAATAATAAATTTGGATTGATTATTATTAACATCCTTATTAATATTAATATTATGATTGTTATCAATCTTATTATTATCATTATTATTATTATTATTATTATTATTATTATTATTATTATTATTATTATTATTATTATTATTATTATTATCTTTATTGTTATGATTATTCTTACTATTACACTTCTAAATATTTTCTTAAATAAACTCTATCAAAGTAATCAATTATTTGTAGCAATCAATATATGAGTTTTTTATCAACGTAGAATTTTGTGAGAATCTCCTAAACACGCATGGGAGTTTTCTAATCAAATATTGCCACGTTACCCATAAAAAAAATGCCTGGAATGGGTTTTTAAGCCACTCTTTTTACAAATTACAAAATTACACCCACTCCTTTTTAAAATTTGTATTTTAAAAATAATGTGCTTTATTTTTAAATAAAAATTGAAATATTTTAAAAAATTCAAATTGATATATATATTTTTTAAAATAATATAAAAATAAAAATAATAAATAATAAAATTGATTGCAAATAGGTCCTACGAATTTGAGATGTATGAGGCGGTAAGTTTAACGCACATATATACTTGTGAAACCAATAATAAGATGACATGTATTATTCTTGTTTTAATGCTCGAAGGAAGCTGACATTACCAGCGTATGGTAACCATGCAAGCTAAAATGTTCTACGGTAACCATCTATTGCCTGCTTGGCTCAGAAATTAAAGCATTAGTCATATTAACCATGGCAGATAATTAAAAACTCGCCCAATTATTAATTTAGGGGCTATTTGATTGTTCTGCATTTAGGATATAAAATAAATTAATATAAAGAATTTAATTTTTTAAGTATTTGATATGGTGCAAAGTAAAACTGTAATATATTTATAATATATTTGAAATATATTATAATAGATATTTTGTAATTCGCATTCGATCAAGATAAAGTGTTTGATCGACGACTACCACCCGACGCTTCACATACCTCCTGTCTACCGGTTACCTGCCACCTACAACTTTAAAAATATATTACATTATACTTATTTTACCCAAAAAAAATGAACTCATATATTTATAGAATTTTCAACTAAACAATTCTAAAGTAATCTAAATACACAACATTTCTTTTACACTGTATTTCTTTGATACTATATTTCTTTTTCAAGCAATCAAATATTTTGTTTCAATTAAAATGAATATAATTGTAATGAACATATATTTTTTTTATATTTTGTTTTGGCTTATGTTTCAATTATGGAGCATTCAATTGTCGAATCAAAAGATGTCTAATTAGTGCCGTGCCAAATTTTATGAATTTTTAAGATAATAATAAGCATATAAAAATAATATCCTAATAAATTGTCTAGTTAGGGAGACATGATTCATTATTTAATATGGTAGTACCAAAATCAAATATAAATGTTTGAGCAAGCATAAGCACTATTTGAATAGGTTTACTTGAAAAGAATTATATAATAGTACTTTTAGTGAGAGGAATTACAAATCAATGAAATCATATAATTTTAACAAATTTATTGTTAAGTTAGAGCAAAGATATTGATTTTGATTTAGCATATAAAAGTAATAACAATAAAAATTAATTCTATAACATAAGCAGGTGTGGACCACGACAAGTTAAAGGTGGGCAATTGTCCACCCTTAAATAATATTTTTTCTTTAATAAAAAAAATATTTTGTAATTTTTCACTTGTTAAAAGGGCAAAATTTTAACATAAGTATGAATTAAACCATAAATAGCAGTTTAAGTATATTTAAAAAAATTAATATAAATATAGTCATCCCGTTCAACGGACGACTTGTTTGTCATATGAGATCTTACGTGGCCCAAATCGGCGTGACATATGTGAACGAGCGACTTGACTGCAACAATTTTAAAAAAAAAAAGATTATCAGCTTGATTGTAGCATTTGGACTCCACTATTATCAGCCATTGGAGCTACTCCAACCTTTTGACGCTGCAGATATATATATATATATATATATATATATATATATATATATATATATATATATATATATATATATATATATATATGTTTTGCATTGTCTCTAGAATAAAACCACTCATTCTCCCAAGCAACCTCATCTCTACAACACTTAATTTTATGCTTCTCTTTCATTAGCTAACTTGAATTTTACTATTAACATCCCCATCTATTTCACCAATATTTTAAACAATCAATCAAAGATATCTAAAATGTTCACTCCTTTCAATCACTTAATCTCCAATGTCAGAACCCCGCTACTAGATCTTATGAAACCAAAACTACACTTTATTTATATATTCAATTTTAAATATACTTTTAAAAAAAAAAGCCTTCAGATCCTATGGTTGACCTCCATAACTCAATTTTTTATTAAATGCCCTCTCTACTCTTATCAACAAGAAGAATACCGTAAGCAATTAGTATACACCAAGGAACATCCTCCTATAAATCTCATGCAAGAACATCCATAACTACAGCAAATAGATTAGGGCTTAAACTCAATCCTTGATGCAATCCTTATATCTAAACACTCTACATGTAGACAATATTGTTGGTTTAGTAGAGTGTTTTAAATAGTGGTTAACTTTAAATCATGTCATCATACAACTATTGATATACATTGCTAAACGTTAGTTTCAGCAGAGTATCAATTAAAAATGCTCATTCATTTGCAAGTCATCGGAGAAACTATTGAAAAATAAAGAAGCGTATAAACATCTTAACCAAACATGAAACAACACAATAAAGCAATCTGAGACACATATACTCTAAATAGCAAAAAAGTGAAGATAGGGCATACATATAGTAAGTGAAATAACATAGTTCAAAGCACATGAATAAGACTATGTATCCTCTAGAACTATCACCTCCAGCATTGTCTGCATGGAATCGCTCCACTTCTAGGTGTGTAATGATCATGTGCACGTGATCGATCACACAAGTGATAGTGGCCTTCCAATGCATGCTCTTCCTGAACCTGTGGTACATCAACATGTGGTGTCGCTTCAAAAGTCTGACCAGGATAATCTTGTGATTCTCTGATTGGCATAAAAATGGTGGACAAACAACATATGGTGATTGGGTACACTGTGTATAGAGCTGTGACTGAGAACTAGGCTAATAAGTGGATGGGTCGGGATTAGCGTACGTAGATGGCCCAATACCCAAGTCATATGGTTGTGTCGCTTGGGCAGGAAACTCCTCCTGTGAGGTACCCTTCATCGACATGGGTCGATGACGGGTGTCATTGATATGCATCCACAACTGTTGACCTCACTTTTGGAGTAAGGTTGACAACCTTCTTCTTAGACCTAGGATCTGTCTAGGCACTAAGACTTCCCTAGCACTAAGACACTCTTAGTAGTTAGGAGAACACTCACACCAGGACTAGAGACTCAGAAGGCTCAACCTTAGGGCTAGATCTTGGCTTAAGATATGTATAACACTGTCTACCTTGAACCCAACCACATCTTAGATTAAACCAATGAACCCAAACTAAAATCAAATGATTGTTAATCAAAACCTTAAACCAAAACCAACTTGACCTAGGATCAACAAGATTTATCATGGTTCGGTTGGGCTAGGAAACCAAGCTAACATAGCTCCTTTGAATCCAGGAGGGCTAAACCCAAGATCAATTCAACTCCAATTGAAATCTCATTCATATGAATTCATATGGATCCTAATTGAGCTTGAGAAAGCCTTGCCTTCAATCCAATTAGACCAAAATCAAATCAACTTGGCTCATTTGAACTCCATAGGGTCAAAACTTGATTCAACTTGATCCAAGCCAAATTAAATTGATCTAAACCTCATGATTGCTCCAAAGCATCTAACCAACCATTCCAATTCATTTCAACCCATTGGGCCAATTGACCCCACCCATTTGACCTGAATAGGTCAAATGGGCTATAACCAAATCTAACATAAATTGATTATGATTAAAGCCACCAATGAACTCTAAAACCATTATTGAACCCTGCTCAACACTTAATTAACACCAACTCAACCCAATTCAACCCAATTGGTTCACTCAACCCAATTGGACCTAAATGACCAATTTGATTCAAACTTCAATCCAACGCAAATTAGATCAAATCAATTCATCCAATCTCTTCCAAAATGATTATTGATAATCTTTAATTACCCAATTGCAATTAATTGGGTCAAACTAAATCAATTTGGCCACTTAACCCAAGTTAACCCAATTTGATCTAAAGGGCCAATTTGGGTCAAATCTCATTCTAATCCAATTAATTACAACCAATACCTCTAATCAATAATAAATTGACTATTAAACTCTCACCAATCCTCAATTGAAGCCAATTTGATCAAATCAACCCATTTGACCCAATTTGACCTAAATGATCAAATTGAACTAAAACTCATCTTAATCCAAATCAATCCCAACCAAAGCCTTCAATCAACCCCAAATGATCAATCAAAAATAAATCAACCATTCAATCATCCCAATTTAACCAAATTAGCCAACTTGACCCATTTAACCTAAATGAACCCATATTAACCAATTCCAAATTCACTTTAAATTGGATTAAACTAATTGCACCAATGCATTATAAATGACCAATTGAACAATACCTTCTTGAGCCAATTGGTCAATTGGACACCTTAACCCATTTGAACCCAAATTGACCTATATGAGACAAATTGAGCCAAACTCAATCAAACTAAGTGAAACTCAATCAAACTTGACATGACCTATCCTTCGGTCCCCATTGATCTGCCCAAGTGGATCCAACCTAAGGTGAACCCAGTTCAACCCAAACCAAGTGAACCAAGGGTTTCAAATGAGACAAAAAAATCCAAAATAGGAAGGTCCAACCTCTCCCTTTTCCTTGGGCAACCACAACAGCATGTCTTGGGCTCTCCCATGCTGCTAGACTTGACCTAAAGTTGTTGAGCAAAACCATTGACCAAGATGATGTCTCTCTCACCTTGGCCGACCCTTGGTTCAACCCAAGAGATCAATCCCCATCACCTATGGCCTCCAAGCTCACACAGCTTTAGAGGACCTCCACCTTAGCATTCCCATGTCATTTCCGACCACCCCCATTGGTCGGATGGCTGCCACGGCCTGAAATAGCCCCTTTACTTGGTTCACATGGAGAATAGGGTATACACCTCTTCCTCCATTCCAACTCACCAAACACCTTCACCAGAGCATTCCAAGCAGTTCCCAAGCTTCCCCGAAGCTTCTCGTGCACCCCATCACTGGCAAGACCAACTCCACGGCCAAATCGAGCTACCATTTCATCCAACTTCTCCTGAACTCCACCAAATCTTAAGTAACTCTTCCCACACATTCCTCTCACCTTGACTAACCAAAATGAATCGATTCCTAATCGATTCAAACATAGGAAGGCATCCCAAGACCAATTTTGGTGAGCTTCACTACTTTGCTTGGTCCAAAGAACAATCGACGGGAAGGTAACTCACGGTCTTCACAACAGGGCTTCGGCTCTTCAAGACGAAGCTATCTCAGTTGGAAGATTGCTAGTCTTTAGCTCTTGCGAGATAATTTTCTAGCAAACCATAGTTTGGTCATTAGGTGTTGGTCCTTTATAAAGAAAATTTACATTCCGCACGAATCTAGTGTGGGATCCTCTTAGAATCACCTTGATCATTTTGGAGTCGAATCCACCATTGAACAAGCTCCGGTGAGATCGCCTTGAGCGGTGAAGGCGGACGGTATTCGTCTTCCACTGCGGGAAGATGACGGATCATTGATCGTCCATTCTGCATGATTAGAATGGACTGTTGTGATTAATGAGGCTAGATTTTCTCAAATTTTTCCATTAAAATCACTTGATTAGTCTCCGCCATCCAATCCGTGATCGGACAGCTGAGACGAAAGTGCTTTCACCGTCGATGAGTCAACAAGCATGTCGAATGGTTTAAATAATCAATCCCATGGCACCACGTGGAAGCCCTGCCACGTAAACTGCCGCATAGCACCGACCATGTAATTGGATTAATTAGAGTTAAAAATATGTATTAATTAGCCAAAACTTCAGAAAATTATAACTAATCGTAGAAAAATCAGAAAAATATAAATAAACTCATTTTAGAAAGCTTAGATAGAGTTGAATAAAAAAAATTCCCAAAATTTAATTAGTGAATAATGAATGATTAAGGTTTGAAGGTTTAGTTAATTAGTTTAATTAAGCCTTAATTACTTGGCTAAATTGCATGAAATTTGGGCTAGTTGATCCATGGGATGACCTCTTCCTCTCATAATTTTCTCAAGCCCATTAGCGTAGTAGTTTGGGAAATTCAAATTTTCAAAGCATAGTTACAACTTTTGTGCAAATAATAATTATTAAAAAGTAAAAAAAATTATGAAATTAATTGAGGAAGATCAATTAATCATATGAACAATAGAGGTGATTAGAGAAAATAATTAGGACCTCTAGTCTTAATTATTTTCCTTAATCCACCTTAATGAATTCTTAATATATTAATTAAATCCATAATCAATTGGAAATTTGCAAAAAATTCATAATAAATAAATAAAATTGATCATAATCCTAATTAATTCCCTTTTATGCTCAGTAAACAAAGGGTAACTTAATGAAATCAAACATCCTTAAGTGGTTTATGGAATTTTGAAAGTAATTGTTTAATTTATTCTCTTTTTGGGTTTTCTTCCTATGTATTTAATTAAGCTTTAATTATGAGCTTAATTGTATTAGAAATTTAAGGACATGTTTATTTTATGCTCATGCATGTTTGTTTATTTCATCATGATTTCTTTTAGGCTAATTAAATTCATAAGCCTATTTTGGGTTTAAATGGACTAAAAGCTTAATTAATCTTAATTAAATCATAAAAATCACACAGAATAATATTAAATTAATTAATAAACATAAATGGGTGTGGGTTAATTATTAATCACTTGTTCTCCTCTTTAGAGTTAAGTCACCTAAACCTTGAAATTAACCCTAAGAAGATTCACTATATATATATATATATATATATATATATATATATATATCCAAATGAAGTTGCTATTTTACGTATTAAATAAAAGGTAATCCCAACCTTCCTTTTCAAATTTCATCTTTATGTTTGTATATATGCATGTGTATATATGGATAAATAAGTATATAATCTGGATACCTCGGGGATGCTAGAATTTAAGTAGTCCTAAGAGAGCCATTTGATTGCCCTACTCTCCTGGTTCAACAAAGGCACATACTTGTATAATTTTTGAGCCATTTGATTGCCCTACTCTCCTGGTTCAACAAAGGCACATACTTGTATAATTTTTCCTACATACATAGGTATGTATATGAATATAAAATGAAATCCTTTCTACAAAATTTCATGCATCATATTAATACACATATATTAACATAATACATGAACTCATTCATGGATCAAGTGTGTGTTAGTAAAATGTGATATGAGATACATATACATACTAAATCAAGTTAAGAAAAAGTGACAATGAATGTTAATATTGAAGCTAAGTTAAGAGAATATTGTTAAGAGTGATTAAAGTTTGGCTTCATTAAATAACAAGATAATTTATGTTTAAGTAAATTTTCTTATGACGAATCCAAATATAGGCTTAATTAAAATTCATGCACCCCTCATTTAAGAGATTAATAGCTATAAAATTCACTTCTTAGAATCAACCTAAAGTAGGGATTAAAGAGGATCACACCTCTTTCTTCTCTTTATAATTACAAATAATCATCATGAAATAAAGGTACATTCATATAATTTGATAATTTTATTGAAATCCTAGCAACTTAAAGTTTAATCACTCTTAATAAAGGACTTGAACATTCAATATTAGAAAATTTCAAACTCTAAAAAACTTAGTTAAGACATATCACACTAAGCCTAACACACACATTGGAATGCTAGGCCATAGACCTTAGTCCTAGGTTAGGCCGATGATTGTTGTGATGATGTGATAATTTATTTTGTGATGTAATATTTTAGACTGGATGTAAAATTGATTATGTGTAGTCTGAATGTTAGGATGATATTAGACTAATGATATGTTATGCAAGGGATTGTACTTAAGGGACTACTATAATAATAATAAAAATATAAATACTTTTGCTTGCAGGTGCTGCTTAAGTCCTTAAGCATAATCCGTTACGAGAGGTGGGCTTGGTTACTCAAGGGCAAGTTGCTAAGTCCTAATGTATGAGATATAACTGCTTCATTTATATGTTTGTTAAGCTGACTACTATTTTGCAGGTGTAATTAAATTTTCATTTAGGTAAAATATAATTTTTGCAATAGGATTATAATTAGTGCTATGAGGTTTAGGATGAGTAGTGGTTAGAAGACATAAACCTAAGAGGCCCTGTGAAGCCTGAAGTGTTCCAATCCATGAAGTGAAGGTAAAGATGATGAATTGAAGACCTCCATAGCTTCTTTTCATTTGTAAATTAATTACAATTCAAGTTGTATAAGAGTAGAGCTCAGTTACCATTTTTTTTCTTTTTTGAGGTGTACGACAGTACCCGATCGCATCAATCTTTTATTCTTTTATGAAATGAATGTTTGATTATTGAGTTTACTTGAATTATGCAATATAAATGACATCTTTTTCATAAGTTTCTTAAAGTTTAATTATTTGATATGTAGCCTGGATGCGGCTCTTTAGGAAAAATTAAATTTTCTACCATAATTTAATAACTTCAATTAAAAGTTAATAACTCATAACATCATCATTAAACATAGGATGTTAATCATTAAAATAAAATATTTAGTAACTCCTTAACTGTACGATTTTATGTTACAATATCATGTATACATATTATTTCATTCTTGCAAGTAGGGGATCTCCACTATTGCACGATAGCGGACGAGCTTGGCATGTGAGGGTAGTCCCTTGTAGTGGAGAACACCTATTTTTTCTAATTTAGCACATAATATACTTTCATCATGTATTTAAGCATAAACCCTCCCAAGCCTTAGTCTAAAATGATGAGCCAAAAGTCTCTTAGGGAGTGAGTTTAGCATGTTTAGCATAAAATATACTTTCATCATATATTTAGCACATAATAATTTGTACATCAATTATGATCTAGTCTCTTAGGGAGTGAGTTTATGATTTTAGAATCTTTTCTAAATAATAACAGCTTAGCTATCTTGCATTAATATATGACTAGCATACATAATTTTAAAATCATAGGAAGTGTTAACTGACAATCACTCTAGGAGATTGTAAGTCTAGAAGAGTTGGGACAGGTCTACTCTCCCTAGTGGAAGTGAACTAATATGTCCTACTTCCCTGAGTAAAATTAAGTCAAGTTTTAGCTTGTGCTAGAGCTCCCTAGATATAGGTTCTGAGGCTTCTTGTTTCTCTTTTGCTACAAGTATAAGTCACACCTCTTAGGTATTTATAATCTTGTGTTGTTGGAATCTAAGCCCTAATATTCTAATAAAATTTTAAGTTAAATAAGTATTTTCTCTATTTCAAAAATATAAAGTCTCATTATAGGGTAGACTAAAGCATTTACTAGACTTTCTAATATCATTAGTGCCTCTTAATTATTCTTCCTTGCAATTCGCTAAGAACTCTTCCTATTCGAGCTCTTCCTGGTTGCTTTCTAAAATAACCAATCATTTGATTATCTACCCTTGAAATCTTTAGAGATATTAATTGACTACTTTAATCGAGAGTGTTCTTAGAAAATTCTCATTTTCTATGATATAATTAACTATGGAAGCTTGCTTCCATAGGGAACTAAAGAAACCGACATAAAAGAAACCCTACTTTACCTATTCATGTAAAGTAAGAAAAGATCTCTAGTATACGTTGACCCATATACCTTAGGAGTTCTTATTAAATGTTTGAGTCTATTGTAGGGTGATGTTTCTATCTTTTAAAATAGTACATCATTCATTAGATGCTCTACTCGATCATTTTAATAAGTACCACTAAGATCTGTGTAATGTCCCTATGATTCTAAATAAAAATATCATAATAATCTCATATTCCTGCAAAGCTTCTCATATTTATTTATAGCTAATTGCAGCTCAGAATCATCTACAAGATTGAAATAGGGCTGAAAGATATCCTCAGTGTCCAAGAAGTGCTCCGATTGCATTAAACAAAAGATTAGAAATTAGCCTCATTTATATAAATAACATACTTAACTAATGAAATTATTATAGTAATTACTCACATATGCTCGCTCTATAAGTGCTCTATGGTAATATGTAGTGGGAGGGTCTATCAGGGCCTTTAACAAATAAAGCAATGCCCATGATCTAAACCAGAACATGTACTGGGTAATTGCAAATTATCTGTCTTCATCCCCATATGTGCTGTCAACTACGTGATCTCTCCTCCTCTCCCAGACAACTATATGAAGCTGATGATACTCAACCCAATCAACATCAACTTTTTCACAACCATCGACCCTTTTGAAGCTGGGATCTACAAGTGCCACATCAATGCAAACTAGGTGTCCAAACCGTTGAAGAACTCTATTTGGTAGGTACCATTCCACCATTTTCTTGCTGATAAGTGGAACACGTGTTAGTCATATCTCTTCACCCACCTAACAAATATCTGATACACGTTGTATAATCTGTTGGGTGTATAGCTCCCAAATAACCTGCACATATTACAAGTCAGATTGGGATAATAGTTACAGTTATTAGAATTTTTACTATTTTCCCTTTCGATATTCATACTTGAGTCTATAATAAACCATCAAGCTCATTTCGATATAGCACTACGTTCCCCACTAGCATATGCCGCATATATCATTTGTTCCACCTGTTGAAATAATATAATAAGAACAGTCATATTTCCATCCAAATATAGTTACCACATGTATTATTTACCTAAACCTGATGCTCAATCCATCTAGCTCTCTCGGATATGGCACATACAATGTTGACCTTCCTACATGAAGGTGTTCCCAAGACTAGATCTATAACAAATGTAAGCAGGCGGCCATATTGGCTCGTTTTAGCCCAGTGGACGCTAGAACTGGTCCTCTTAAAGGCAATGTACTAAAGGTGTCCAAGTCTTCAAGAAGTGGAAGATACTATAGATGAACCTTAGACCCATAAGTGTCTGGGAGTAGAAAACTCCCTAGAATGAATAATATGTAAGCCCATAAATGTTTAGTGAACTCAACCTCAGTCAAGTCAACATATGAGTCCATGAAGAAAATCCATCTGAGCTCCTCAAAGGCACAGATGTCTGTCCTTGGGCTTAACCCATTCAGAATGTGGATGTGATGTTTGGATTACTTGGGTCATTATACACCACATTTGGTATAGATATTAGCCCAATAAATCATCACAATAATCTGGCTAGCTATGTCATATCTTCCCCACACTCACCATAATAGGGCATATAACTGGGGGCCCATAAACACATAGTCCAAGAATCATTACAACATCTTGGAGTGTCACTATCATCTCACCAACAGCTAGGTAGAAAGTGTTTATTTTTGGAGATTATCTCTCTACTAATATAGTAAACAAATGATGATCCAAACAAATATAATGCAACTAGCAAGTACAATCAAGTCCGACAGCACACAAAATTGATGTAAATCTAGGACAAGTGATAGGCTACTCCTTCAGCATAAATAAATGTGAAGCAGCTTCTAGAACAGTAATCTATATTTAAAACAAAAAAGAAATATTATATAATTATGAGGAGTCATAAAATAATCAAACTAATACTTTACATATTGTATCCAAGTGAGTGGCTTTGTGCCGACCATGCATGGAAGCTATGCTAGAGTGGACCTCTCGAGGTAGTGGGTCAAGCACAGTACTCTCCTCCCTAGCATGTCTCCTATGTCGACGTCTAGTCAGACATGGGGGCTTCTCAGTCATCGTACCTACGCAAAAAAATAAATTATATATTGAGTTAAATAAAGTAGAAGACACTAAAAATTACTGACATTGTGTGTTAAAAGAGTAACAATGTTATAAACAATATAGTGATAAAATACCTTCTACTATTAATATTGTAAGAGCACAATGGCCTATAATGACCAACGATTTTGCATAAGCTACATGACCTACCACTGATGCTTCCACTCTCATCCATTGTATTCCTAAATTTATTTGTGCGTGGTCTCCCATACCTTCTTTTAAAAGTAGGTGGTACTAACTCAAATATTCCTTGATTAGCATTATAAGTTGGCCAGTCTGAATAATCTGGTAGCGTATGAAATTCAACAATGTATGTTTGCTTATATAAATACAATGTGTAATCTTGTGATACATATGTCAAGTGATTTAATCTTATATATCTTACTATTGTAATTGCATGTGCACAAAGTAAATGATATATTTTAGTTCTATTACAACTGCATTTATAGACTCCATCTGTAAATAGATCAACTCTGAAATATTTGCATGTCATATCAAATAATTGCAGTTCTCTAGAGTTTATATTGATTGGCTCAAGAAAATATCTAGCCTCTCATTCAAAGTGTTGTAATAAGCTCTATATAGCTGAATATATATATATATATATATATATATATATATATATATATATATATATATATATATATATATATATATCTATATATTACTCTTGTTGTCGAGTTGCACTAGCTAACCTCTTTATAAATAATGAAATGATATTGTAATAAATTACATGATTATGACTTGAATTAGCAAACCCCTTGTGCATTTTAGCACTCCATTGAAATATTCCGATGCATTAGTCGTCATAATTTCATAACACATCCCACCATCATGCACCGAGGACCACTTCACAATATCATGATCAATAAGTCATTTATGTGTCTCTTTCTTGGCATTTTTTATGTCAGTCATGTAATCATTAAAAGTTCAGACATCTGCAGTGTTATGAGCAATATAAATATTTTAACATAATAATTCAATATCTCCAATGCCCATTTTTTTGGATTGCTTTCTTAAAATTTTTGCATAGATACTTTAAACAATATCGATAAGTGGCCCATGGGAATATGTCTCTGCAACCCCACATTAAGCTGACATGTTTGTCTGAAATTATATATAGATCATGTTGTTCAAAGACTATTGGAAACATTTCTTGGAGACAAATCAGAAACCAAAGCTAAGTTTCATTTTATTCAGATTCTACAACAGAAAAGGCAAAAGAAAATAACATGTTATTACCATCGATTCTAATGGCAGTGAGCAAAGTGCCACGGTACTTTCTAAGCAAGAAGGTACCATTAAGGCTCAACACTGAACGACAACTTCTCCAACCTAGAATTGATGGACCGAAAGCTAAAAAATTCCCTGAAAATGATGTGAGGTTATTGATTGTATTCTGTAAATTCTATATGACAATACAGAGCTCAATATTTCCATAAAAATATTGAGTGACCTATGAGAATCTTCCCAACTGCTAAAAATTACTTTTATAGCTTTACATCTTGCATCCTAAGCCTTCATGTGGGATGCATTGATATTAAATTTTGATTCCATTCAATCAATAATCTCTCTAAGTTTTAAATCAATTTGATGTCTTATCACGACAGAATAAAATAAGTAATAAATTTGGAAGTGCACTGAGGATGACCACTACATATCAATGTATAACATATGTGATATTGTCCCACCAGTGATATTCTCCAAGCACCTCCCAAATGCTTACTGTGACTATAATTGCTCTATTAGAGTTACTATGCTATAAACAAATTACAGTGAAGTTTTTCTAATTTAATGTAATTGTCTCAAACTATACATTATTAATTACAGACCAACCAATGATAGTGACCTGAAGGCTTATTTTACTCGAAAAATACATGCCTTCAACAAATTCACCTAGAATGTCAATAGCATCCGAGATTAAACTGCTATCAGATGTAATCGTTATTGGAAATCATCTGACTCTCCTATTTCATATTTTTTGAAAGAATGATTCTTTATTAGATCATGACCAACAATATTCTCACTTGGGTTAGGTATGCCAGTTAGAAAGTCATCGTCACTATCACTTTGCTCAGATTTAGTACTTGAGTCACTTTTCATCATCTTGTACACATCATCAGGTACACTTGAAGGTGCCACTGTTTGTTCGTATGAATGGAAGTCAACATTCACTGTTGCGTTGTAAAATTATATTACACATAATTAACTAGATTTGTATACAATGAATAAAAGTAGCAATAAAATTAAGTTATGTGAGAGAACTAATTACTGTGAATTCAATTTTGCATAGCTGGGCTGTGTCATAATTGTAGCAGGTGAAATGAAGTCCTGCGTATAGTTCGATGGAATGTTTGGTTGTCTTACGAAAGAGTTAGCTGCTGCAAAAGTAGTGTTGCAATGCTTCACTTCTATGTAGATCATTATTGTATGACGAGAAGTTTCATCCAAGATGATATCACAAACTTCATCATTAGAAATGAACGATGTTATAAAGCCATTTCCCACCGAAAAATGGCAGGTCAGATTAACTGTGTAGCTCTCTGGATCAATATACAATGACCTTAAATTTGTTTGTTTCAAGTAGTCCAAGTTTGTGTGACATTGAACTTTAATGATATGATTTTTTTTGTCGATGTAAGTTGGAATAAATTGATCAACACATAGTTCTCCATTGTAGGATGAGATCAATGAAACTAACTCTCGATTCATTGTTGATATTATATACTTTAAACAGTAAACAAACAACTCAAATACAATTAGTCGCACTATTGACGCAAATAATTACCATGTCCCTAAAGCAAACCAAGAGAATTTACTAATGTCGGATTTAACGCTCTAAACTCTATAGAGAAGGGAGATGTTGCAAAGGCTATGCACGTCTTCCCTCTGACCCTTCTTCATGATCCAGTTTCTATAAATCGTGTATATCTGCCTACCAACAAGATTTAGTAATTTTATATTAAACACACGAATGAGGGTTGAACGAGATTACAAAATCATAATCTCCAATAGGATTTAAATAGTGCTTCCTAAAACTAATCCCTAAATAGTGCTAACAAAATCTAATCCCTAAATAGTGCTTTCAAAATCATAATCCCTAAATCCTACTCAAATCTAACAACCCAACAGCCCTAAAGTATACGAACGTAGCAAAAATTGAGGAATACCTTGCAAGAGGGATGAAGGATGCATATGAGCAACGCAAGCAAGGAATGGGGCCGGCCAAGCTTCATTAGGGTGGGTGGGAGTGCGAGGGGTCGTCAGTCGGTGGTAGGGAACTCAGATTTCGCAATCCCCATGGGTTGGGGGACCACATGAAGAAATATTGCATGGTTGTCGGGCAAAAAATCGAAAGTGACGGTGGTGTCGGGCGAAATCTCGAACGCATGGGGCCGGTCGGGCCCGATATCGTGCCATAAGGAAATCGCTAGTCTAACAGACGACTTGGGTCACGTAAGATCTAACATGACAAGCAATTCATCCGTTGAACAAGCAACTAGGCAAAAATTTTAAACTAAGCATCTTTTAAATCGTAATTAGCGAAATAGGCTTTAAAAAAAATTCAAAATAGAGCCGTGCTTAAAGCGAGCTAAAAATAATTTTTTTTAAAAAAAGTGGAAATTACATACATATCACACAATTCTTATGTATTTACATAAGTAACATCACAGCGTAAAATATTTTTTTTTTTAAGAAAAAAAGGAATTTACATACATATCACACACATTCTTATGTATTTATATATCTAACATCTAAAGTTAGATATTTACTTATGTAAAATATTTTCACATAAACTTATCTAATTCTCCAAAATTTTTAAAAAAGGACAGCTCAATATCAAAAATATATATCTGATACTTCGCAGAAAAAATACAATTCACTTAAACTGGAAATATGTAACATAGATAAAGCGTGAGCATAGGTGTATAGAAAATATAAAACAATGACAAAGTAGTGTACATCAAGCTATCAGATGATCCACAACCACAGATGACAACTAAGGACAACTAAGGACATCTAACGATGGCGGTGCCTCCATGGTGGAAGTGCATCACTGGATCGGGGAGGTCATCGAGGCGGTCTGTGATGGTGCCGCGATGCCGCACTTCATCTCCAGTCTGGTCAGTGGCCTCCTCTATATCATCGAGGGGTGTAACATCGGCTATCTCCTGTGATGGTCCTGCCTGAAAGAGGGGACAAGCGTGTATCCGGGCATGACGGTGGGTGAGGATCGTAGGAGAGCTCGCCGCCAAATGAAATGGAACATGGCTTCACGATGGTAGAGTGTGTGCCATATGGGTAATCATGAATGGCCGTGTATGTATACAATGGACTGCGTCAAATCCTACAAGATGTGGGAAGAAAGGTACGTAGAAGAACTGCAGCATCATCGAATCTATATGCTTCGATATGTGCATGTCCCTCTGTAGTTTCCTGCATATCTCCTCATAGGTATTGATTGAATGTTGAAAATCGGTATCCATATCTCTCCCAAAATAAGGTTGAAAAATATCTTATGTGTCCAAGATATGCTCCCGTTGTTGAAGCAATTATATAATTTAGTTCACATAACATATCAAAATTTGAATAGCTTATAATTTTTCAGTACTCACCATCAGTCTCTCTCCAGGAGCTCGAGGATAGTAGGTGGTAGGCGGAATGGTCGGAGCCCTAAGCATGTACAAGGAGGCCCAGGACTGATACCACCTCATGTATCGACTAATTGCCAGGTCAACTCTACGTGGAACCGCATATGTAGGTACAACTGCAGAATGTCTAGCCTCCCACTGGGTTATGTAACCCTGGTGGTACTCAACCCAGTCAACGTCAGCCTTCCCCCGACCATCGACTCGCTGAAATGCAGGATCTATAGGCTCGACGTCGACCCTCGGTGACAGACCAAACTGTCTAAGAACACTATCGGGGAGGTACCACTCAATTCTCTTCCAGCAAACGAGTGGCACACGAGCGAGCCAAATTTCACGTACCAAATAGATATCTCCACTCGGACTGCCTTCCGTAAGGCTCCCATATCACCTGCAACATCATATTAAGGAATATATATCATATGTAAGATTAGAACAGTAAAAAAATGAATCAAAGTGCACTTACTCATACCGGACTCAGAAGAAACCATCAAGCTCATCTCATACTCTAACATGAGGTGTCATCTCCTCGTTACCCTCATTCCACCGCATCCAACGCCGGACCCTAACTTTCGATGGAAAGGGTACCTCTAATGTGGGTCGGCCAATATGTATATGCTCCTACGACCATACCTGGAGTAGATGCAGACAACCTGCCATGTTCGTCCGCTTTGGCTTAGTAACCTCATTCAACTCTCTGTATAGGTGTGCTAACACAGCTGCTCCAATGGAGTATCTGCTAAACATGCTCAAATCATCTAGCAGTGGTAAGTACTGTAGATGTATCTCCTACCCAAAATTTGTTGGGAGGCCATCAAAGTTTAGTTCTTCATCCCATTCTTGGGTGACAAGCTGTAATAGTCATTACTAAACATGTTTTCTTCAACGGTCCTATTTTGTTAGCATAATCTCTCAATATCTAGTTCAGCGTTTGGATGGTGTTGTTCTCTCATATCACATTCATTTGTGGTTGCCGACCGGCATTGTTTGGTAGCCCTCATCCCCGGGAGGAGCAACGATTACAACGATTCTCACCCATAGAAGTTGAGGCCATATGAGGATCATGGGGATGCATACATCTACATCATCGGATCGCATTTGAATGTATAAGGTTAAGATGAAAATATGTACCGATAAGTTCAAACAACTTACCAATGATATGGTTCTGGCGATATGGTGTTGGAAAGTTTCAATAGTAAATTCATCTTGATAAGATAATAGATCATCTACTATTAATTCAATTTCAACGCATACAACAATAGGTTGTACACTGCCATGACTCACAAACTTCGTCATCATTTAATGGTGTAACAATGAAACTGGCACCAACAGGAAACCTACATATGAGATTAATCCTTAACCGTGTTGAATCAACTTTTAGTGACTGCATGATTCAATTTTGTACGCTGCTAAAATCAGCCCGACGCAAAATTAATATATGATGATTTTTTCCACACTATACGTAGGGAAGAAATCATCACTAACAGTAAGTTGACCGCCATAATATAGCACTAAACATACTGTGTCTGAACTCATATTCGAATCAAATGTGTATCGGAGGCGGAATGTCAAGAGCGCACTGTTAAATTATCTAAATTAATCTTCATCTCACGAACAAAAAAAATCAAAGAAATCAAAGATCTGACTTACGAAATGATTGGAAAATTATACTCCTTAAAGATGACCCCAAACAATTAAGTCTACTGATAGAAAAATTATGCTTCTCCCATACTTATCTCAAAAATAGGAAGATAAACAAAATCTCACTGCATTCTATTTAAAAAGTGTCTTTTTAGGTTCTACACAAGCTTCACATTGTTAATTCGCCAATTATATATTTTAAACATAAGAAATCACAAAAAAAATAAATATTTTAAACTTACAATACATTCTTCAAATCACGAAGTTTAACACACATAACTACTCATTTGAGAGAACATCGAAGAATTTATAAATGTAGAAGAATATTAAGAATAATCAAGACTACAAATCACTTTAGCACACATAGCTAATGATTTCTTCTTCATATTTGAATCTCCCTATTTGATACACTTTCTCCATTCTTCGTAATAAATAACATAAGGAAAAGCATATCACATTCACAAACACTATACCTATTTGATACACTTTCTCCATTCTCCATGGTAAATAACATAACAAATTTACTACACACAAACACTATACCTAAAGAAAAGCATATCACATTCACAAAGAAAAGCATGTCACACTATACCTAAAGAAAACCCAAATTTGCTACAAACTCCAAATCCACATTAAGTTTGCCTACAAACATCATAAAATACAACATATACATATCACATTCACATATTACTCACTTATTTTCAAAAAAAAAAAAAAATGCAAAATATACCTTCTTTCCCACAAAGGCGGGATCCGGGTCAGGTATGCGGCGGCGTGACGGCTGAGAAGTACTGATGGAGGGTGGCGGACGGTGCTTGGCCGCCTCTGGGGAGGAGAAAGCCGATCGGATTTGTGTCCCGATCTCTCGGTCACTTTTTTAAAAAATTATTTTAGTGGTCGCCTGCTAAAGCGAGTCTATTTGAAAATTTTTTTTAGCTGTTCGCTAATTATGATTTAAAAGGTGCTTACTTTAAAAATTTTGCCCAAGCAACTATACCTATATTTAATTTTTAAAAATATATTTAAAGTTTCAATTATAGTTTAATTAATACTTATTTTAAAATTTTATCCCAAAAAAACCTATGTTTATATTCAATTTCATGCTCTCCCTCCTTTATGAAACTACACCGACACGACTTAGGATCTTTTTGGGACAACTATAACTAATAGTAGTGAATATGCTGCAGAAAAATCTATTATTTAGAAAGTTATGGTGAGGCTTATAATTTTTTTATCTTTAAAATGTCAAATCTTAATTTTCTAGCCGTTATCATAGGGAGCCAAATAAAGTTGAAAAATACAATTTTTTTATCACAGATTCTAAAAATATAGATAGAATATATTGCCCCAAATGATACTGTGACACTACACCACATCACTAATACCATGCCAAATGCACTCTTAGTGTCTTAGTGTCTTGCTGTTGCACTCACTCTTGCCCTCCGCAGTCTCATAACTTATTATGAGTTTCAAGCCTCAAGTTATGTTGTTGGCCTGCACCCCCCTCTATCCATCATTCGTTCATTTTTTTTCCTTAGATTTTTAAATCTTTTCTCGTACGGATGCTTAAGTTTTTCTTATAAAACTCCAAAACATATTTTTTTTATATAAACGTACAAAATCTGAGATTTATTTTGTATTTTAGTCATTGTGTTATATCCTTCTTGTAATATGAAATCTGTTTTATTTGATTCATTTTGCTAAAATCATTTTTGCATAAACGAACGTTTATTGAAACCAGCTATTACTTTGTTAAATTCATTTTGCTATATTTTTTTCACGAATTGTTTAAATCAATCTTTATAATTTGGCATTTATGTCTGACATATTTTCTTCGCTTATTTTTGAATCGCGTTTTTAAATACAACTATATTTGTTGCTCAAGTTATTGTGCTTATTTCTTAATTTGCGTATGCCTTGCTACATAATATTTTTTATTCAGCTGTTCTGTTTTAACGATCATCAGACTTTTTTTTGCATTTATCTATATTTTACTTAAATTGAAGATGCATTTTCTCTATTTTTATTATATTAGTCTAAAGTTTTAAGGAAATATCATAAATCTTCTTAGTTATTATGGGTACATGTCATCTTAACTAATAATCAATTTAAAAAACTTAAATAAAATTCCTTATAAATATTTGGTTGAGTTTAAAAATTTTGTCGTAAAGCCATTTATTACTTTATTACTGTTAAAGGATTACAACAATTTGAAATAGAAAACTTAAAAAACTAAAACACAAAGCATCTATTTATATAAGTGATTGATCATTGAGTTACTTCTTAGTGAGACATGTTTAAACCAAGTGACTCTTCTCCCACTTTGGATACAATGTGATGGCTAACTTTTAACTAAGTTTAGATTCAACTACAAAATTGTGGCAAATGTACGACAAATATCAGCATAATCTCCAACCTTCAAAAGATCACTTTGTCTATGGAGATCCATCCTCACCATAAGTTATGTATGCTTTACCACACCAAAAGAATTTGCACATTTTATGCTCTGCCGCACAAAACAAGAACAAATCATGCTGATATCATCTTCTCAAACCATATGCAATAGAGAAATGTTGCCCATTGCTTCCCATATCAATCAAGGAATCAAGTAAATTTCTGCTGTTTCTGAACACCATGCTTCTTCCATGAGTAATTTCCCAATTAACTTATCAAATACAGGAGAACATATGCTGTGTGCCAATGGGAAAAATCATCAAAAAGATTATAGAATATGATTGATGAGCTCTTCTCTCTCTCTCTCTCTCTCTCTCTCTCTCTCACACACACACACACACTAAGAGAGAGAGTGCAAATTTGAATGAAAGTTGTGGATGAAAATAATTATTAATCTAATGAGATGCGCCTTATTTTGCAAACGAGGTGTGCTGTGGGGAGGTCAAGTTGAATTGAGCCATCAGGTTTGAGAAGATTTCGGACTTCATCCCTCGAAGTTGAGACAAAAGTGTGAAATGTGGAGAGAAATGGTGGTATGGGCATTGAGAGTGCAGAGAGCACATTGCTGAGGTATTCAATGTCAGCAGATAGCTGCTGCGCCCCACGTTCTGTGAGGTAATGGATTCCTCGCAGCTGCTCCGTGAAGAGCGTAGTGGCACCCTCTGCAACCTATTCAATATAAATAATAAACAGGAAATTCAACGACTAAACTTTAGACGCCAAAACAATATTGTTAAGGAATATAAACTGAACAGTACAGCAACAATAGTAAGCCTTTATCCCATATAGTGGGGTTGGCTACGTGAATCCATATTCTCCATTGTGTCCTATTATACATCAAATTCTCATTTCATTCTAATAAACTAAAGTCATTTTTTACGCATCCTAATATTTCTTAACATAAGGCAAATCTAATGCATCTACTCTTCTAACCAAGTCATCCGATGGCCGACGCTTTATGTGACCAAATCATCTAAAGCGACTCACTCTAATCTTTCTGTCATCGGAGCTACTCGAAACATATTCATTTTGTATTTTTCTAGAGTAAAGCCACTCATCCACCTGAGCATCCTTATCTCTGCAATATTTAACTTAGTTTTATGCTTCTTTTTTACAGGCCAACATTCTGCACCATAAATCATTACAAATCTTACCACCATTTTGTAAAATTTGTCGTAAAGGCTAAGTGGTATTTTTCTATCACACAACAGGCCAAATGCATTCTTGCACTTCAACCATCCAACTTGAATTCTACTAATAACATCCTCATCTATTTCACTATCATTTTGAGCAATAGACCAGAGGTATCTGAAACGCTAACTCTTTTTAATGACTTGATCACCTAATGTCACAACACTATCACTAGAACTTCTACAACTAAAATTATACTCCATATATTCAGAGTGCTTGAAAAAAAAAATGAACTTCTTAGAGTTTTGGCTGGTTTCCTGGAAGTCTTCGGTGATCAAGACTCCTCCAATCAGTTCCAGTGAGTTCTCCTTTTCAGTTCTAGGTTATGCAATATAGGCGATAATACAAGGAAAGGAAGAGATGATATGAGCTTTAGAGGAGCCGAACTTCTGGTGGATAATCTGACTTAAAAATTACGTTAAGTGAATCAGTCTGCCAATTTCCAAGCAATTTCTATCACAACGCTAATCTGGGTAGGTTAAAAGAATGTCCTTTTAAAATTCTATTTTTTTTTCTCTAAAAAGTGCATGTGTTCTAAGCCACCTACCTACCCAATTGCAAAATCACCCAAGCACTTTTCTCGGCGACAAAAAAATGCAAATCAAAGTGAACAGGTTTGTTAATATGCTATCAATGCAAATCAAAAATACCCAAACTGATGTTTACAAATCTGATAGATTCCTCAATTTCCTCCATAGGTTTTTCGTATACCATTTTTGAGTTAATGCTCATCCTCCACAATATCACCCTTAAGAATTTTACTTGGTTGCTATGTTTTTCAATTATCCTTTTTGAAGAGCCATTGAAACAAGTAGGGTTGGCAGAATTGCTAGATTAGGAAAATTTTAGACCATAAATTCATTGTTTATAAGAAAATATCTCCCCCGCAAATTCATAAAAAAATGAAAAAAAAAAAACCCACAGATTGCTCCATTAGAATCAATCCACAAATTGCGAGGACATCTAGGGAATTTTTTTTAATTGTGTTTTTTATTGTAATATTTTTTTGCTATATAGTTTTGCATAAATACCCATTGAAAGAACGAACAATCCACAATTTCCTAGCTACAACTTTTTCAACATTATATCAAAGTAATATTAGGATTCTATTTTTCAATCTTCGTTCTTATTTTAATGTCTGATTTTTTTAGAATTCCTTCCAAACGAGTCAACAATCATAAAGGAGAGCTCTAAGGGATACATGCCTCATATCAGTTGAATGGAAGAAACAAGCTCAAGTGATCGCAAATTATGAAAATCTTCCTAAAAGAAAAAAAAAATCCATCACCTTATGGATTCTCCTCTAGAGCTGAAAGACCCAAAATTTGCATTCCGAGATATGACATATTTCATGATCATGACATAATTATGAAACACCATGATACCTAAAATTAGCAGGCCATGTAACAAAAAATATTTGGAATGTTGTCAAATAAACACACAAAAGTAAAAAAAATATGCAACCATCATTTCTAATGCCCAAATACATCAAAAAGATAAATTAAACCCTTTTAAAATATAACACATTTTTCGAATGTCTCAAAAATCATCGTTTGCATATTTATAAAATTCTACTCTCCATTTCAATTATTTGACATATAGAAACCTATACAAAATATAGTTATGTTATAATTATAAATTAATCTAATTTATTTACTTAATAACGTAAGTTTAAATTAAATTTACTGTTTTACATTAATTTCCTGTAGCAATTAATATTTTGCACTTAAATCAGCATGCAACGGTTGCTTAAGCTAGTGGATAAGCGTAGGGCTGTGATTATTAGTGAGTAATTAATTATTAATTAATATAACTAATATTCCTTAATCGGCACATCACCTGCACCTGATTTAATTTTTTTCTTCTTTCTCTTCTCCTTCCTGTGCGTCCATTTTCCTGTTGTTTTCATGCCTTCCTATACCGTGCTTCAAGCCACCGTATAGCTTTCAGCTGCAGCTAGTGGGAGAGGGGAGGCAGAGGAGGGAATTTTGGTTGCTGGTTTAACCGAGGCTAGTGAAGCAATGATGAGGGAAGAGCAGCAGGTAAAACACACACACACACACACACACACACACACACACACACACATTATATATATATATATATGCATTTATGTTATATAATTCATTGATTCTACTCAATTAAATTAAACAAATTTAGCTAACCTTGAGGCTTCGGAAGTGGGGTAATTGAAGGAAATTAGAAATGAAAAAGGGTTTGAGTATAATTCAATTTTAAGCATTTGACATTGGTTAGCCTAAGGTTGAGGTTTGGATGAAGAGAAATCTTGTTGAGGTAAAAAAATGAATTTCATGTTCAAACATATGTCTATATTATTAAATAGAGTTGTTAAATCAAATCAATTATACGTTTAGGTTTGAAAAGACGAATGTGTCACGAGATTGACCCAGTTACTAAGATGAGATATGCAATTGCTAAATTAAAATTCAGAATATCTATAAGATCAATGTTTATTATTATTTCATAATTATACTGATAATTATGTGTTGCATTTAAAAATTCTTTCATATTTAATGCTAATATGATTGACTACCTGCACAACTTTACTAGTTCTGTTTTATTGATTTATAATGATTATGACTAAGTCAATTTTCTTGAAATCACAATATTTTATGCATATTGACAGATGACTTAGTGCAGGTATGCAAATGTGAGAAGAATGCAATGGTGAAACTGAAATGAATGATCATAAATACAAGAAACATCATAAAAATTATTATAAGTAGATTGTTTTATGAGGACTTGCATAGGAAGACAAAAGTTATGACAAGATGAATAATTGATAGGAAATCTTAAAATTCTCATCTCTTGATATTGAGGTTGGAATAGACTAATTGGTGTCAGAGGAATAATTGATATGCAATATTGGGATGACCAATCTTAGCAATGGGCTTAGTGATTGATATGAGTCAAGCCTATGCACATAAAAAAAATATTTCTAAGATATGACATGCCTTGGATTGAAAATGGAATGCAATGAATTGAATTGCACACATGCATACTATTACTGTTGATCACTGTTTATGTGTTATATCCCAGCATGTTATTGTTTAGTATTTACGTATGAAAGCATGTCTTTTCTTACTGTCAATATTTATGCAAGTTTCTAACTCACATGCACTATTTTTTTTTCATGTGTTGAATCTTACTTTAGCATTTGCTTCTCACTAGTCTACAAACATATGATAATCTATTATTGGCTTTCAAATAAAAATAAAAAGGGCAAAGTTAAACAAGTATTTTTACTTGTATAACTTTTGACATATAATTTTAGAAGATTGTAAAGACTTTTTGTAGGATACGTAAAGTTTATGTTTAAATACTTTTATATGCTCTATATTTCTTTTGGAAATGGTTTTATACGCTTCAAGTTATATTGTTTAAATATGAAAAAATTATTTAGAGGAATTCAAAATGTAAGAGTTGCTCGTAATGACTTGGTGAGATTTAGTTTTCACCCACTTGACCCAAATACGCACATGTAAGGATGAGTTAGTAGAAGCTGCATCTGACTGAGTAGTTCTCATCTATTACACCTTAAGCCGACTTATGAAAAGGGTCGTTTGGGTGCGACCAAAAGTGGTATCAAAGCAAGGGATTGGAATTACAATCAGTACTGAAAGCATGATTGAATTTTAAAGTAGGAATGGAATAAAAATTGAATTGATCAATACAAAATTATAAGACGATTGAATTTAGGATTGCTAATCCACATGTTTTGAAAAATAATTCATGTATGATATTACTATTGTATGATAAATGTGCATCAATATATAATTCATGCAATTACAGATAAATATACCTGAAGAAATATAAAAAAGATTGAATGTTCAGTCTTCCAAACTAGCCACAAACCATGAAAAGCAGACGGGGATAACTCTAATAAAAATAATGAATTGCAAGGTTAGTTAAATTGATTTAAGAGGTGTTGAAAAGTTGGCTTCCACTGAGAATCTTCCAACAGAGTGTTCAAATATAAAAATGATTTAGAAGTATTAGCATATGAGAATATTTCATACATTCAAACCACTAGTATTCTAAGAAGCTACCGATCCTACAATTGATGAAGACTGATTACTACAAATTGGAAAGCTCCTAGATGATATAATATACCCAGATAACAAAATGGTAGTACTAGCTACATTTGTGCTTGAAAGTGAAGCAAAGAGATGGTGGCAGACTTGGCATAAGAAAACATTTGGATCATCTCTTATCACATAGATTAAACAGGAAGAGTTTATAAGAGTATTCAAGGACTGCTTCATTCCACCATCAATTGAGTTAACATTGCAAGATAAATTCTTCAATTTGACTCAGGGATTGAAGACTATGATGCAATACAAGGCAGGGTTCACTTTTTTCTCCAAATATGATCTCCACTGTGTCAGTTACCAAGCAAGAGAAATTTCATAGATTTCTACGATAACTTGGATAAATTGAGGCTAGCATTTTTGAGATCAGTAAATTTTCAGTATTAGTTGAAAGAGACAGAAGAATTGAAAATGAATTGAACTTCTCTATGTAGAATTGGGATCCACAAACTAGCAAGTGCAGAAGTTTTAAAAAGAAGACAAATTTTTCAAGCAAGAAATTCAAATTTGATAGTAAGCAGAAACTATTTAGCTAGAAAGGCCTACTTATGATAAGTATGAAAAGAAATATTATGGGCAATGGTGGGATCAGGGAGACGCAACGGATGCAAACATAAAGGACATAATCAAATAGATTGTCTGTTAGAGAAAAATAATGATATTAAGTCACTAGGTTTTCAAGGGCAGAGTCAATCGATGAATACTTGTAAGGAAACAAATCAGGCAATAATCAATTCTACGAAAAGCCATTAGTTCAAAAAAAGGGAGAAACCTTAGAGCGTAAGACCAACTATTAGTGAAGGCTAGAGTTTTTGCTATCATCCCTTAGGAACCAAAAGAATCAAAAGAAGTGATGACATGTATGCTTCTGATTCAAATCAATTTGGCCCAATTTTATTTAATTTTGGCGCATTACATTCTTTCATTTTTGGCGCACCATGTGTTATCATGCCATTTGGAGATAGTTTGTACATATATATAGAAAATATTTTGTGGATATTAGAATTTAGAATAGGAATTTGCCACCAGAAATTTTGAAATCATTTTAAGCATAACTTTTTTATTAGGCATTTTGCAACAGTCAAATGTTGGAAAAAGAGAGTAAAATTTAACATGCCTAGCGAGGATTTATTCAATTTCTTTTGTGATAAAAATGTAGTATCATCTCTGATCAATATAGTAAAGGTTGGGAAATATTTCAATAATGAGTCAATATATCTAGCAAAATTAGAAGCTGAATAAAGATGTGTTGGAATTGAATAACATCCCAATAGTTGCTAATTTTCCTGATGTATTTCCTGAAGAATTGATAAAACTACCACAAAAAAGAAAGGTTGAATTTAGGATTGATATGCAACAAAGTATATCTGCTATATATAAATCTCCTTATAAAATGACTACTAAAAAATTACAAGAATTAAAATGTCAATTGCAAGAATTGATGAACAAGTAATTTATCAGATCAAGCAATTTACTGTGGAGTGCACCGATGTTGTTAGTTAAGGATAAATCTATAAGGCTGTGTATTGATTACAGCGAATTGAACAAAATCACAATCAAGAATAAATATCCACTGTCAATGATTGATCATTTATTTAACCAACATGAGGGAGCTATGATATTTTTCAGAATTGATTTGAGATCAAGTCAAAATTAAGAATACAGATGTTACTAAGACAACCTTTGGAGCCAGATATGGTTATTATAAATTTCTTGTAATGTCATTTGCTCTAAAAAATGCTCAAACAATTTTTATGGATTTGATGACTTATATTTTCAAGTTTTATATAGATTAGCTTATCATTATTTTTATTAATAATATTTTAATCTATTCTAAAATTGATAAAGAACATATTGAGCATTTGAAGATAGTTTTGGAGTTGCTAAAAGAAAATCAATTGTATGCTAATTGTGAGTTTTGGTTGGTTACATGGTGTTGCATTTCTAGGTCACAAAATCAATAGTGAATGTGTATCTATAAATCATCAGAAGATAAAAGTAATTTTGGAATATCTTATGCCTAAAAATGTTATAGATGTTCGCAATTTTTTTAGGTTTGACTGAATATTATAGGAGATTTGTCAATAAATTTTCATAGAATGCAATTCCGCTTCTTAACTTAATGAGAAAAGATGTCAGATTCTAATGGTCAAATGAATGCGAACAAAGTTTTTAGGAATTGAGGAAACATTCAATAACTGCACCAATTTTAACTATTTCATCAAGGACTTGAAAAATTTTAAATATTCAGTGATGCATCATTAAAAGAACTGGGTTGTGTTTTAATGCAAAACAAAAAAATAATTGCCAATACATCTAAAAAGCTAAAACCTCATGAGAGAAACTATCCAATTCATAATATACAATTAGTAGCTATTATTTTTTTCACTCAAGATCAGGAGGCATTATTTATAAGAAGTAAGATCTCATCAAAAGTTCAAGTACATCATTACACAAAAAGAATTAAATATGAGACAAAAGATGGTTAGAGCTTATTAAAAATTATAACTTAGATATCCAATATTATCTAGGTAAAGCAAATGTAGTAGCAAATAGTTTAAGCCGTAAGTCTATGGGCATTATTAGTTGAATCATCACTCGAGAGTTTGATTGGTCAAAGAAATGAATGTGTTGCAGTTTGAGGTTAAAAGATTTAATGATACTAGACATTTGCATCAAGTAACAATGCAGTCAACCTTAATTGATAGAATTAAAGCCGCACAAAAAATGAGTACTGAATACTAGAAATTGTTGGAGCAAATCCAAACAGGAAAGAAGCAAGATGTCTTTGCATATGCTGAAAGTGTTATAAAAAAGAAATTTTAGTTATGGGTGTTGATTGATACATATTTGCAACAATTTTTTTTACAAAAAACTGATCATATAGGTTACACTATTCATCTAGGCAGATCAAAATTGTACAAAGATATAAAAATTATATTTTGGTGGTCAGGTATGAATAAAGATATAATTGAGTATATTTCTAAATATTAGGCCTGTCAGATTGTTAAAGCTGCCTTATACCATAATGAAAATAAGAATAAATTACAATGAATTTTGTTATGGATTTCCTAGATCCAGGTAGGGTCATAATAGCATCTAGGTTATTATTGACAGATTGACTAAGTCGGTCCATTTCTTGCTTATTAAGCAGACAGACTCAGTGGATAAGTTAGCTGAATTATAAGTTAAGCATATCGTTAGACTGTATGGTGTTTCAAAGATAATTACCTCAAAAAAAGATAACAGGATTGATAGGAATTTAAAGAGGGTTGGGTACATAGTTACATTTAAGCACAACATTTCATCCTCCAACTAATATGCAACCAGATAAAACAATTCATGTATTAAAGTATTTGCTAAGATTATATGTTCTAGATTTTGGAGGAATCTGAGGAAACTATATTCTTATAATTGAATTTACATATAACAATAGTTACCAATCTAATATTTAGATGGCTCTATATGAAGCATTTTATTGTAAGAAATGCAGGACATTGTTAAATTAGGTTGAGGTATGAGAACATCAGTTGTTAGGTCTAGAATTAGTTAATCAAACTATAAAGAAAATCAGATTAATCAAAGATAAATTAAAAGTTGCTTAGGATCGTCAACAAAAATATTATGACCCGAGACAGAGAGCCGTGGAGTTCTAACTTTAAGAATTTGTATTCCTGAAAATAAAGCTTATGAAAGGTGTAAGCAAGTTTGGCCAAAAAAATAAATTGAGCCCCAAATACACAGAACCTTCTGAAATTATTAAGAAGACTTACATACTTACTTTACTAGCTGACATGGCAGATATCCATAATATTTTCAACATATCAACATTAAGGAAATAAATTACTGATACAAAGCAAAGAATTTCACACAAAGAAAGTGAAAGTACATAATGATTTAACAAATATTGAGGAACTAGAAAGAATTTTAAATTTTGATATTAAGAAATTGAGAAGAAATAGATTTTGTATGTTAAGATTAAATGGAAGCACAAGCTAGTTAAGGAAGCAACCTGAGAAATGAATAAGAAATGAGATAAAAATTCCCCTTCCTATTTGAATGATTGCTAAGAAAATTTAGAGGATAAAATTTTAATGAGTGGAGGATTGTCAAAGCTCAAATACATCAAATAAGTAAATTAAAACCTCTTTTAAAATATAACTCATTTTTTACTTGTCTCAAAAATTATTGTATTCAATTCTATAAAATCTACTCACCATTTCAATTATTCTAACATATAAAAGCCTACACAAAATATAGATATGTTTATAATAAATTAATCTAATTTATTTAGTTAGTAACCTAAGTTTAAATTGAATTTTACTGTTTTACATTAATTTCCTGTAGCAATTAATGTTTTCCACTTAAATTAGCATGCAATGGATAAGTGTAGGGATGTGATTATTAGTAGTAAGTATTTAATTAATATATAACTAATATTACTTAATCGGCACAGCACTTGCACCTGGTTTCATTTTTTTCTTCTTTATTTTCTCCCTCCTGTGCGCCCATTTTCCTGCTATCTGCCTTTCCGTACTGCACTTTAAGCCACCGTACAGCTTTCAGTTGCAACCTGTGGGAGAGGAGAAGAAAAGGAGGGAAATTTGGTTGTCTGTTTAAGGCTAGTGAAGAAACATTGAGGGAAAAGCAACAGGTAAAGTATCATATAAGATATATATATATATATATATATATAAAATCAGTAGTTTCAGTATACAAATGCATATATGTTATATAATTTATTGATTCTACCTAATTAAACTAAAGAAATTCTTTGCTAATTTTTGTGGACCTGAGGTTGACACAACCTTGTCCTTTGCACGATTGAGCTCTGCGGTGAGCTCGCTGGCAGGTCACAAGGAGACAGCACGCTCCCTTCTTTGGGGTTTGAGGGCAGTGCCAATGAAAATTTTTTTTTGGTGAGTAGCACCTCGGTGGTAGAACAAGAGGATTTGATGCGCTTTGGAGCTAATAGGACAATGTCATGGTGCCAGAAGGACAACACCACTGCGTTAGGATATATAGGTTTACAGTAGGAAGACATAGAAGCAAGTGTCTTGGCACTGCAGGAGGCAGCGCCACGACATTAGGACCCAGATACAAAGTGCAGGAAAGACAAAGAGGTCACGTGCAAAAAATCATGGAGGATAGCAGTGCTAGCATCTAGGCACCAAGATTATGGCGTCGTGGCATTACTAGATGAGAGAGTTCGTATTTAGATGATTTTCTGTAATTTTTTCTTGACTTTTCTCTATTCTCTTGTGAGTGAGAGTTAAGTGCCCTAGAGTGACTGAAGTGAGGAGTGGCTCGAGTGCAATGTAATTTATACATTTCTCAATTTTTCTTTCATAGTGGATTCTTGGTGTAGTTCCGTGATTTTTTCCTGTTTTTGATTTTTTTTTATGTTAAATCTGGTGTTCCTTTGTATGATTGCTTTTACTTTGGTTTCATTTATTCCGTGTATGATCTGAAACACTCGAACTGATTTTCCATGCTTAATCTTTAATCTCTCAACAAGTTGCAAGTTTAACTATTGATATGGCCTAAGGAAGTAATATATGTAAGAATAGAGAATAGAAGAGGGGAAAACATAATAAGAGATGTGGATTTGAGAAAGAAAAAAATAAGATATATGTTTATATTTATATTGTTTGATTAAATAGTTTTCTTACTGATTCCATGAATTTCCTTGTTTGATTATATTACTATAGCTAATGTTGCGGCTTTAGAAGTGAGGTAATTGAAGAAAATCAAAGAAGAAAAAGGGTTTAAGTATAATTCAATTTTAAGCATTTGATAATGGTTGGCCTAATATTGAGGTTTGGATGAAGAGAAATCTTGTTGAGGTAAAAGTATGAATTTCATGTTCAAAGATATGTGTACATTATTAAGTAGAGTTCATAATCAAATGAATTGTACTTTTAAGTTGTTTATTCAAGGAAATGACGAACGTGTCACGAGACTAACCAATTATTAAAGTGAAACATGCAATTGCTAAATTAAAATTCAGAATCTCTATAGGACCAATGTTTGTTGTTATTTTATTATTATATTGATAATTATGTAATGCATTTAGAAATTCTTTTATATTTAATACTGATAAGATTAACTATACGCACAACTTTACTAGTTCTATTTTAGCAATATATAATTTTTTATGGCCAAGTCAAATTTTCTTCAAATCATACATTATGTTATGCATATTGATAAATAAATTAGTGTAGGTATGCAAATGTAATAAAAATGTAAATGTGAAAGTGAAATGAATTACTATAAATAGCAAGAAATGTCATGCTACTATTTAGTGTTTATTTATAAAAATATATCTTTTCTTACTATTAACATTTATGAAAGCTTCTAATTCATATGCACATTATCTTTTTTTTATCATAAGCTGAATCTTACTTTAGTATTGCTTATCTCACTAGACTGCAAGTTTATGATATGACAGTGCTGGCTTTCAAGCAAAAATAAAGAGGGGCAAAGTTAGGCAAATATTTTGACTTGCACAACTTTTGATATACAACTTTAGAAGTCTTTAAAGACATTTTAGGATACATAAAATTTATGTTTAAGTACTTTTAGATGAACTGTATTTTTTTTAGAAATAATTTTATATGCTTTTAGTTATGTTGTTTAAATATGAAAATATTGTACAAAGGAATTCAAAATATAAGAGTTTGATCGTGATGACTTGGTGATATTCAATTTCATCCACTTGACCAAAATATGCATATGTTAGGATGAGTTGTGAAAGCTGCATCTAACTAAGTTGTCCTTTGATACATCTTAAGCTGACTTGTAAAAGGAGTTGTTGGAGTGGGACATCAACTACAAGATCAAAACAAAAAACTTAACTAAAGTAATATCCCTATCATCATATAGTTTAATGCAATAAAAGTTTATCGGCTTGAACAAGATTATTATCTAGATCTCAAGATGAAGTGCAATAAGAATGTGATGATTCTTAAATAATTTATGGAAAGAGAAAGGATGTTCAAGTTCATTACAAGACTTACTAATGCATTCGACTAAATCTGCGTTCAAATATTAAGCAGAGAGAATCTATCATCTTTAAATGAAGTCTTCTCACTCAAATAAGCCTAAGCAGAAAAAAAAAAAAGAATAATAATGTTAAACAATGTTATCCCTGATACATTGGTGATACATTGGTTATGACAACCAAAAGATGGCCAAAAAACTTCTCTAAGTAGATCTCAACTTTGGATCCTAGATAAAAGGATCATCGACGACATGACAAAATTTATCAAGTTTTTTCAAACCTACAAATCCCATCCTAGTAACAAAAAATTAAATAGCAAATAATTCCCTAGCAACTATTCGAAGTCAAGGAGGTATTCTTATTTCTCCTAGTTTTAGCCTCAATAATATTCTACATATCCCTCACTTTGCAGTAAATATTCTATCAATTCATAAAATCACTAAACAACATAACTGTAAAAATAATCTTTTTCACTAATCATTACATAGTTTAGGATTTCTCTATGGGAAAAATAATTATGCAAATTAGAGAAAAGAATGAACTATACCTTCTTAAAGACAAAAATACTTGTCATATTCCTTTAGCTCCATTCTCATTACAAAAATCACTTGAAAACACTATTATGAGTTAGAGCATCTCTCTTTTAAATTCTTATAACGTATATTTCATTCTCTTTTTATGAATGTTAACATTAATTATTTTATCATGAGACTTATGAAATTGCAAAACATCATTTTTTTTCTAGAAAGTGATTATCGATCCTCTACTCTTATTATGTTAATTCATTTTGTTATTTGGGAACATTAAAAATTCTTAACATTTATGAACCTATAGGTTTAGTCACCTTTACTAATTATTGCACTCAAATAATATGAATATATCTTATCAAACAAAAAGCTAATGTTAGTTTTTTCTGCTTTTGTTACTATGATAAAAAATTATTAAATGCGGACATTAAGATATTATGCAAAAATAATGCTAATTCTAATTTTAATTAGCATCTATCTTCGCTTTTCAATAAAGAAGGTATCATCCATCAATTCATTTGTTTTGAGACCCCTCAACAAAATAAGATAATAAAAAGAAAAAAAGAAACATTCTAGAAATCTCTATGACTCTTCATTTCCAAAATCAAAATCAATAAAGATATTAAGGAAAAGCAGTTAATCAATAGAACACATTCGAATGAACACAATTTCAAAAATCCCTTAAACTATCTTACGAATTTTTTTCCTATGAACTTCTCAAAAATTCCTCCAAGAATATTTAGGAGCACTTACTTATGTCTACACTACGGAATAATATTAGGATAAGCTTGATCCTAGAGCACTAAAATGTAATTTTAGAGTCGACTTAGATGGTTAGGTCTCATAAAACGCCAATCATTCAATGACCTAATTATGAAAGATAGAGATGGGCGTAAAAAGGCTTGATTATAAAATATTAAAAATGACCTTAATTTATGAGGATTAAATGAGAATATGAAACGTAATAGGAAACACTGGGATAAAGTTGTTGTATTCACTCACTCAAAAATGATATAGGAATTATCATCCAACCACCAAAAGATTCTTCACTCCAAAAAAATCACCTTTGATAAAAAAGTAAATTCATTTATAGGGAGAGAACAACCAACTAAAAGATAAGTTTGATGAAACTACTCTCTTCTATCCTGACATCCCAACTATACAAACTCCAACCATCATACCCCTTGAAATTTATACAAGAAATAGTTTTATAACCAATGTCTCTAGCTAGCTCAAGACTTAAAAACAACATCAGATAATAATGCTCAATCCATTTACACACATTTTCCACTATATACATTTCCCCAATACACATCTTTTCAAAATTGTTCCCTTACACAAATACTTTCTTGCAAATATCAACTCGACCTTTATTAAAATATCTTAAATCTTGTTTAAAACACTTAAAAATAAGATTTGGAAAGATGTTATGAGAGGAGATGAAAGCTTTACAACAATAATAACAAGACTTTATCCCACTATGTGAGGTTGGCTACATGAATCCTTGTTCTCTATTGTGTCCTATTATATGTTAAATTCTCATTTAATTCTAACAATCTAAGATCATTTTTTATACATCTTAATCAAATCTTTTTAAATCTAACTCTATCTTTCTTAACATAAGGCAAATCTAATACATCTACTCTCTTAACCGGGTCATCAGACGACCGACACTTTATGTGGTCAAATCATCTAAGACGGCTCTCTCTAATCTTATTCGACACTGAACTACTCCAACCATTTCCCGAACATACTCATTTCGCATTTTATCTCTAAGAGTAAAGCCACTCATCCACCTGAACATCCTCATCTCTACAACACTTAACTTAGTCTTATGCTTCTCTTTTACTGGCCAACATTCTGAACTAGAAATCATTGCAGGTCTTACCACCATCTTATAAAATTTTCCCTTGTCTAAGCGGTACTTTTCTATCACTTAATAGGCCATATGCATTCCTCCACTTCAACCATCCAACTTGAATTCTACTAATAACATCTTCATTTATTTCACCATCATTTTGAACAATAGAGCCTAGATATTTGAAACACTCAATCTTTTTAATGACTTGATCATCCAATGTCACAACACCACCACTAGAACTTCTACAACTAAAATTATATTCCATATATTCAGTTTTAGATCTGCTCAAATGAAAATTTTTAGACTCTAAGATTGACCTCCAAAATTCCAGTCTCTCTTGGACTCCCTCTCTAATCTTATCAACAAGAAGAATGTCATCAGCAAAAAGCATACACGAAGGTACATCTTCCAGTAAATGCCTAGTAATTACATCCATAACTAAAGCAACAAAGATAAGGGCTTAAAGTTGATCCTTGATGTAACCCAACTGAAATAGAAAAAAAATTTGTCAATCCTCCTTGTGTTTAGACACAAGTAACAGCTCTATGATACATATCCTTAATACCTTGAATATAACCAATATTAACTATTTTCTTTTTTAGAGCTCTCCAAATGACTTCTCTTGGAACTTTCTCATAAACTTTCTCTAAATCAACAAATATCATATTTAGATCTTCCTTACTTTCTCTATACTTCTCCATCAAACCTCTCAATAAATGTATAGCATCCATAGTAGATCTACATGGCATAAAATCAACTTGATTTTGAGAAACTTTTATATCACATCGTAACCTATGCTTAATTACTATCTCCCATAATTTTAATGTATGACACATTAACTTAATTCCTTTATAATTTACACACTCTTGTGCATCACTTTTACTTTTAAATATAGGAACCAACAAATTTTTTCTCCACTCATCTGACATCTTTTTAATCTTTAAAATAATATTAAAAAGATTTGTAAGCCAAGAAATTCCTTGATCTTTTAAACATTTTCACACTTCTATTCGAATATCATCAAGTCCTATTATTTTTTTACACTTCATTTTCTTTAAAGCTTCTCCCCAATTTCAAATTTACTAATACGACAATAAAAATAAAATTCTTCATTTTTGTTCATAATATTAAAGTAGTTAAAATCAATCATATTCTCAGATCCTTCATTGAAAAGTTTATCAAAATAACTCATCCACCTATTTTTAATATTCTTTTTCTAAGAAAAGTACTTCATGATTTTCATTCTTAATACACCTTGAACTAGATATTTCCTTCTCTTATCTCTTTGCTTTACTTGAACTAGATCTTTACTTTTAAAAAATAAAGCAACTAGAAAGTTGTCTCAAACACACCTTAGTTTATTGAATACATAAAAATTAATCTTCCAATAAACCATAATATTTATTAATTTCATTAATTTACTTGTAAGAGTACTTATATTCTAAGCTCCTAACCTAATTCTAGATTCATGAATTAACTTCTTTGCCTGCATCAATTCATAATGTGGGAACGTTGGCTTATTTAACATTACACCCGAGCACCAATGTAGCGGGCCTTGCACACTTTTCACTATATTCAGGTCATACAATGCATCGCTTTTAGGAGACGTCCTAACATTAACACAATATTTTAAAGGATTGATGTCATGATTATTTCGATAAGTTTTACGCTAGCTATCGACTGTCTATCACAACCCTCCACTTTTCACATCCGAGGCTTGGGACCGGCAAAGGCAGTGGCCAGAGCAAATGAATTTTTTCATTAAAATATTGTGTAGATGGAGGCCTAGAGCAATGCAAAACAAGATTATTTACCAAAGGATATACTCATATTGACCTACATATTTGCTTCATGAGTCAAATTGAGCATACATGATAAAATCGAAGGATAACAAGCATGACGTCATGCAAATCAGAGTTAAAATGTCTTAATTATGATCAAAACTAATCAAAATGTTCTTTGTTTGTAAAACAAACAACTTTGACATGTCTAAAGTGTCTAAGTCACTTAAAAAAAGTGTATCATATCACCTGATGTCCACCTAATGAGGAAGACGAGCCATAGGCACAACTTCGCAAATATCAAAGTCGAAGAGTCTTAAAACCATTAAAATGCACTTTGTTAGCAAAATGCGTTGAGATTGTCAAAACATCAAAATCATTTAAAAGAAACTTCCCAATCAATTCAATTGAGCATGATGCGAATGATGAGCCATACATACGACATCACGCAAATTGGGCCCAAATTGTCTCGGTCACTACCGAAGTTTATAAAATAACCTTCAATCACGAAACGAACTTATATTATTGCATCCAAAACTTCAAAAATTCATAGAAAAGATACCAATATTGTATGTGCTGATGCACCTTGATGATGTGTGTTCCAAAGTGCTCAAATTGAAAAACATGATGCATGTGTTAAAGTTTTAATGTGAATATTAGGTTAAAATTAAATTATAATTAAGTTAACATAATTAAGTATTAAATAAATATTTTAATATATATATATATATATATATATATATATATTACAATATCTATCAAACAGTTGATCCATAAGCACTCTGGCACTCATTCCTAATTATGTACCGCATCTATGAATCCTCACGCCTCTATCTGGCATTCTCATTTCCTCTCTTGCTCCTCTTACGCCTCACGCTCTTCGCGCTTTGCTTAACATGCATTCTGATCATCATGGATACAATCTCTGCTTTCCCTTTGGAAACCCATACTGCTATGATCGAAATGTCACACCGCAGAGTTTGGAATACCAAGATGGTTTGGACGGATAAATAAAAAACTTACATAACACTTCAAATTTTTAATAAAATCTCCAATCATACAAGAATCACTACAATCCACAAATTACTTAATAATTTATCTACATATATATACTAACAAAGTTCATGAGAAATACACTTTAAACATAACTCGACATAATTGATATAATTATCATCTCCAAGTCTCTACGAGATAAACATGAATTTCTATCACCATTAGGATGATTTCAAAAAAATTTAAAGAACTAACAAATGAATAAAATTCAAATGCTCAATTACGCTGTACAAAGAAAGAAGTGAATAATGACGCTTTTGTTTTCATTACATAAAAAAAAATTTGTCAAACAATCAAACATATGTGAGGTTGGTATACATAAATATTTTGTATGAACTTTTTCTTTACATTTATCATCCCTGGTCACCGTCAAAACCTTTACCAATACTCATGAAAGGACAAGTACTATTACTATTTAAATTTCTCACAATTTATCAATTTTTTTCATCATTTCGCATCTAACTCCACTTTCAACATACATTCATATAATTACGCAGTATGCATTAATTCATAACAAGAATCGCTTAACGTTATAACACGTGGCGACAATACATGATCTAAGATTCAAGTTATTATCCAACACGAAGAAACAAAACTATATCATAATTATGAAAGCGAAAATTATCATAACTGCAATACAAAAAGTCATAATCATATGAACATGTATTTCATGACAAGAAATTAAAGACATTTTTACCATAAATGTAAGAACATAATTACCTACTTTAATTTGCAGTTTCTTCTTAAACCTCCTTTCCTTTAACGCTTCCTTCCTTAATTGAAATTTCTATAGAATCGAATTTTAATTATGTCAATGTGACTTAATATATTTCATTAAATATTTATCATACCCCTTAAAATAATTATAATTTAATTAACATACTATAGATAAATTTTATTTGATTTAGTGTTTAGTATTTCCCTTAAAATGATTTTAATCTAATTAACGATAATATAACTTAAAGATGGTTTTAAGATTTTATTAAATTTGGAATTATATTTCATGGGGTTTAATACTCAATTACTTAACTATTCTCATAAATCTTTCAACATATTTATGCAATATTTTTATGATTTACATTAATAACCTTTAATATACATAAAATATATTTGTATATTGAAATACTTATGTAGACATTTGTATGGTAAAATGGTCATTTGGAATTTTGCACTTCATTTTGAAATTAAAACCTACATAACATAAATACATTTCCTTTTATAATATAAAATGTATTTCCTTTATAGGTTCTCATAATTTTAATACCTCCATTTATTATTTTTCTTTAAAATGATTCTTGAAATGATCTTAAAATAATATCTTAACTTGAATTTAATTTATATTCCTGAATTGATTTATTTGTTGAAATCGATAAACCCTAAATTAGAATTATAAACCCTAAATCAAAAATTTGAGATAATAACATTAACATAAAATTTCAATTAAAAATCTTATTTACTTACTTACCTCTCCTCTCGACTTATGCCCTAAGACCGCCGAGCCATCTCTCTCCGTCGCTAGTCAATGATGCACTGGCCCCCCCCCTTCTTCCTCTACGCTTTCCCATTCGACGCTAGGGTCACGCAAAAGGGCTTCCTCTTCTTCTTCTTCGCACACCTGAGGGACGATTCTAGGGTTTAGAGACTGCTCGACGACTCAGGACTCATTCTAAGTGGCGATGAGAAGGTGTATCGCTCGAGGGAACGACGTAGGTGTTTCCTTCTCCCGTTCCCTCTCTCTCTCTCGTTGGGAGTTCTGTTTCGGCAAAACGAAACCGAACTCCTCCCCCTTCTTTTGACTTTTCCACTCTGCAACCAACCGTCGCGGTGGTTGTATTTCTCCTTTTTTTTTCTTTTTTCTCTAGCTTTCGGTTATTATAATCTCTCCCTCTTATAAAAATTTCGTCCTCAAAATTAAATGACATTAATAGAAATAAACATACATTTAATTAAACCATTGAGGATAAAGTTCTCGCATTTCTGATTCCTTTTCCCACGTAACTTTTCGATCTGATCCATGTTTCCACAGTACACGAACAAATGAAATCTCCCTATTCCCTTTAACATCATAATTTATAATTCTTTCCTGCCTCCACAAATGTGAGATCTGGTTGAATATCAATAGATCGAATAATCTTGTTGTTTCATCAAGAATATATTTTCAAAGAGAAATACGAAACATATCACAAGACTTCAGATACGAGAAGGTAAAACCAGCCTATAAGCCATTTTCCCAATTCTTTCTAAGATTTTATATGAACCAATATAGCGTGGGCTCAACTTTCCAACTTTACCAAATCGTTTTATACCTTTCATGGGGCTGACCTTAAGAAATACAAATTCTCCCACTGCAAACTCTACCGGCCGATGTTTAGCATCATAATATTTCCTCTGCCTATCTTGAACATGTTTTAATCTATTACGGATCAATCGGATCTTTTCAGGTTTCATCTACTACATCCGCATTCAATTTCTTCTTTCACTGCTCCACCCAACAAAGCGTTGTTTTGTATTTCCGCATAACGCTTCATGGAGTCATACCAATACTTACTGAAATTTATTATAGAAAGTCAATCAAAGAAAAGAAATGAATTTCAATTTCCTCCAAAATCAAGAATACAAAGCAAGCAAATCTTCAAGTGTTTGAATTGTTTTTTCGACCCCATCGCCATATAATGAAATCAGTAAGTTTCAGACTTAAAGTTTATCAATTTTTCTCCACGCCTGGGATGTAAATCGACCATCTCTATCGAATACTATAGATTTTGGCATACCATGTAACTTCACAAATTCATCAACATACTTTCTTGCTTGCTTTTCAACATCATCAGATTGTCTGATAGATATAAAGTGTGCAGATTTAATCAACCTATCAATAATGACCCAAATAACATCGCAGCCTCTTCTGAATCTAGATAAGCCAACCACAAAATCCATATCAATATCATCCCATTTCCACTTAGGTATTGGCAAGGGCTGTAAAAGTCCACTTGGCTTCTGATATTCAGCTTTAACTATCTGACATGATTGACATTTATAAATAAATTCAGCTACACTTCGTTTCATTCCAAGCCACCAAAATATTTCCTCAGATTCGATACATTTTGTTACGCTCTGATGAATCAGAATTTGAATAATGTGCTTCATGCAATGTCTTTCCTCAAATCTCCAACATCTGAAATGCAAACTCGCTGATACTTGAATCCTCTTCATCGATTTCAAAGTCTTCTATACACTACTTTTACCAAATCTAAAATTTTTTCATCATCTGGTAAAACATCTCGTATTTTGTCTTTCAAATTTGATCAGATACCATTCGATTTAACAATAAAGCATCTTCAGATTTAATAATCAAATTTACCTTCTCACACGCAGCGAGTGCAAAATGTGTTTATATTTCTTCAAAAAATACGTTATCGATAAGTAACAAGATTATTGTTGATCCTATTAATATTCAACCAGATCTCACATTTATAGAGCCGAATTATGATTATGAAGCAAAGATCTGAATAGAAATTTCATTTGTCTGCATCGTAAAACATGGATCGATCGATAAGTTACCCGAGAAAAGAATCAAATGCGAACTTTATCCTCAATTGTTTAATTAAAGGTATGTTTATTTCTATTATCGTGATTTAATTTCGGACCTAAATTTTATAAGAGGCATTGTCAGAATAACCGAAAGATAAAAAAAGAGAAATACAACCACCACGCTACATCGCAGAGTGGAAAAGTCAAAAGAAGGGGAGTTCGGCTGCTCCAAACAAAACTCCCAACGAGAGAGAGAGAGAGAGAGAGAGGAAACGGGAGAAGGGAAAACACACTCTACCTTGCGTGCGTTCCCTAATCGAGCGATACACCTTCACCATCGTCCGCCGGCCGCGAGCCACCACGAAGTCGTCACCGAGTCTCTAAACCCTGGGACCGCCCTCCCGCAAGTTTAATCAAGAAGAAGAAGAAGAGGAAGCCCTTTTATGCGACCTCAAGAATGGGAGTGTACCGAGGAAGAAGGGGGGACCGACTGCTGCAAGTGGACCCATAACGAGAGGATGGAAGCAAGTTTGGCATATGTCGAGAGGAGAGGTAAGTAAGTAAATAAGATTTTTAATTGAAATTTTATGTTAATGTTATTATCTCAAATTTTTGATTTAGGATTTATCGATTTCAGCAAATAAATTAATTCAGGAATATGTAATATAAATTAAATTCAAGTTAAGATATTATTTTAAGATCATTTCAAGAATCATTTTAAAGAAAAACAATAAAGGGAGGTATTAAAATAATGAGAACCTATAAAGGAAATATATTTTATATTATAAAAGGAAATGTATTTATATTATGTAGGTTTTAATTTCAAAATGAAGTGCAAAAATTCCAAATGACCATTTAACCATACAAATGTCTACATAAGTATTTCAATATACAATATATATTTAAGTATATTAAAAGGTTTATGGATGTAAATCATAAAAATATTGCATAAATATATTGAAAGATTTATGAGAATAATTAAGTAATTGAGTAATAAACCCTCACATATGAAATATAATTGCAAATTTAATAAAACCTTAAAACCTATGCTAAGTTATATTATCGTTAATTAGATTAAAATCATTTTAAGGGAAATGCTAAACACTAAATCAAATAAAATTTATCTATAGTACGTTAATTAAATTAAAATTATTTTAAGGGGTATGATAAATATTTAATGAAATATTTTAAATCACACTGACATAATTAAAATTTGATTTTATAGAAATTTCAATTAACGGGTTAAGTGAAAAGAAGTCAAGAGAAAACCGCAAATTAAAGCCGAAGAATTACGTTATTACATTTACGATAAAAAATATCTTTAATTTCTCGATTTAAACGACGCTCATACGACATGAATTTTTTTCCCCGCATCGCAGCCATGATTTTCCGCTTTCATAAATAGATAAGCCATCGCTTCTTCACGCCGGATAATAACTCAACGCTAGATCATATCATTACCATCACGTTATAAAGTTAACCGACATCGCGCATGATGAATTAATACGAATAAATGAAATGGTAATACTTGTATTTTGGATGAGTATTAAGAAAAGGCTTGACTCCAAGATGATAAATGTAAAAGTTAAAGTACAAAATGCTTACGATACCTACCTCACATATGTTTGATTGTTTAAGTAAATTTCTTTTATGTATATGTGAAAACAAAAACTGACATGCATACTAGTTCTACTTTCTTATTTACTATAATGTAACAGCATAATTGATCCACTGAATTATATTAATTTGTTAGTTATTTAAATTTTTTCAAGAAACCATCCTAACTAAACGATCGAAGGTTAAGATCATCGTAGAGTGAGAGAGTAATTACGCCAATTATGTCGAAGTTATGAAAAGATTTATCATTTAACTTTGTTAATATATATATATGGACAAATTGTTAAATCATTTATTGGATTATAGTAGCTCTTGTATGATTGGAGATTTTATTTATGATAGAAAATGTTAAGAAATATTTTATTTTATCCGTCATCAGTACCGCTGATTCCAAGCTCCGGCCGTGACAGAAACTTCGACCCCTGGGATCACTTGATTCAACCCCTCGATAAATCTTTCAAAGATGTTCTGTAAGGTCAACCGCATGTGTGAGTCACTGATCTTATCTCTACTCTTCCTTACATTATGTGTGCTGATTCGATGGTGGAAAAGCTTGCTAAACCGTTTGAATTTACATTGGTGGGTAAATTTACGCGTCTCCACTATGGAGAATATTAGATTTTTTTTTCATAAGTTCTCTCGGTATTTTTTTCTATTGGATTGATAGACTCGCGCCATGTTCTGATTCAACTTTCAAACGATTTGAATTATTCTCGAATTTTTTCTAGACGATCGTATTTTGTGTTCAACTGTCAGATGCGTTTGTTGAAATGGACGCCTTAGTTTGACATTAAGGAGTCTCCCATTGTTCCTGTTTGGATTTCCATTCCAAATTTATGTGTTCATTTCTTTAATCCTGAATTTCTCTTTGTCATGGCTGGGTTGTTCTGGCCTCTCCAATCGAGTGCTAACACCAAGCCATCTATTGCTCGGATACTAGTTGAGTTGGATATAACTAAAAAATATCCAAAGGAAATTTGGCTAGGCTTAGAGAAATACAAGTATTTACAAAAAGTGGAGTTCGAAAATTTTCTGTTCTCTCATTCATGGGCATGGGATTTTAATGCTTTGTGATTCATCCACACCTTAAGAATAGTTACCGTGCTTCCTAAGTCGCCTCCCTCTTAAGGCTCCTTGGTTAAACCACAAAATGCTATGGTCTCTAATATCTCCTTACGACCGAGGCCCATTGCCTTGAACTTCTTATTCCTCAATTCGATATTGTGTATGCTCGACACAGGATGCCACACTTGCTAATAATGTTGTTGTCCCTTCTAATGAGACTAACCACTTGAACTGCAATAATATTGGCATGAATGTAACTAATAATAGTTCTGCAACACTTATGGTTGCTGACTCTCTATCTAATGTCTCTATTTCAACCTCTTTGACACCTTTAATTAAAGGAAAAGTGATTGATCATGAAGGAATGGCTGATGTGCAAAATTTAGAAAAGGTTTCTACTCCTACCTTAGATATTTGTGTTTTGCCCGGCTCTAATCCTTCTTGTGCTTCTTCATCTAACTTTGGTTGATTTCTAATCCGATTTTACAACATAACAATAATTTGGAAGAAGGTGAACTGGTCTGCAATGTTGTTTTAAATGTGTCTCCTTTTTCCAAGCAATTTTCTGATCAATCATTATCAAATGGTGATGCCGTGAATATGGCTAATAAATTTCAAACAGTTTTTAAAAAAAAATAAAATTTATAAACCTACATTTCCTAACTTTGCAAGAGTTACTCAATCTGGCTCCTCTGTCCAAAAATAAATGGTTTCATTCCTTATTTGGAATGCAAGAGGGATTGGTACCATCTCTGTTAAGAACAGAATCAGTAATTTAGTTCGCTCTCATAACATTTCCTTTTTGGCTATTTTGGAACCATTTATTCTCCCTTCTAACATTGTTTATGTTGCTAGAATGATTGGTTTTGATAATTTCTTTGCTAACTCGAACAATAAAATTTGGATTTTTTGAAAGAGTCCCTTTGTTTTGCAAGTTATGCAAGATTTACCCTAGGTTGTAAATGCTAAAATTACTTACGATAATTGGTATTGCTTTGGGTATTATGTCTATGCCTCTTGTAATATGAATGGTAAAAGGCTTCTGTGGGAAGATCTTGTTAGTTTCTCTTCTTTTGTCAATATTCCCTGGTTTATGGGTGGGGACTTTAACATTATCTCTTCCTCTTCTGAACGAGTTGGTGGTAATGCCCCTAACTTATTTTCCATAGAGGAATTCAATAACATGATCCTTGATTGTCATCTTACTGATATTGGCTTTACTGGGTCTCAACTTTGAATAATCACAGACTTTGGCAAAGATTAGATAGGGTCCTTTTAAATAATCTATGGATCAACCTTCTTCCTCTTACCTCTGTTGAGCATCTCAGTAGAACCCTATCCGATCATTCTCCCTTGTTGATCACTGTTAAGGTTAATGCTGATAAACCCTCCTCTCATATTTCATTCCAATTTCAAAATATGTGGCTTATGGATGATAGATTTATAGATGTGGTTGCTAGCAATTGGGGTGAACCTCTCCATCCTGATGACTATATTTTCGGGATGACGAGACTGTGGTTCAAATTAAAAAGGCTTAAACAATGCCTTAATTGATGGAACAAACACCGTTTCAAAAACCTTTTTGCGAATATCAAAGAATTAAAACATGAGTTTATAGTTTTAGAAGACGCTATTGTTAATGACCCATCCAAAATTTCTTTATTAACTCAAGCCAAAAATAGGTTAACATGTTACCAAGACATGGAGGAGACCTATTGGAGGCAAAAAGCTTCTACAAAACGGATATCTGATGGTGTTCGAAACACCAAATATTTCCATGTCATGGTTAAAAAGAAAAAGGCTTTAAATTACATTAAAAAAATTAAAACTAATGATGATATCTGGTATACTGATAATAAGGAACTTATTGATTCTGGTGTTTCATTTTTTACTGAGCTGCTTAATAAAAATGTGACTTATGATGAGATTTTTTTGCCTGAAGTTATTCCTAATCTTATTTCTGATGAAGATAACAATATGCTTACTTACTTCAAAACCAAATTGCTAACATTTTACAAAATATGAATATGATTCGTATCCTCATGGCTTTACTACCTTATTTTTTCAAAAATGCTGGTATATCATTAAAGAATATTTGGTTAAAGTTGTTCTAGATTTTTTCAAGGGAAGTATCCACCCCAAATATTTTACTAGCACTTTCATTATTTTAATCCCTAAAATAGAGAATTTGAGCTTTAGAGCCATTTTAGGCCAATTAGTCTTTGTTCCTTTTTTAATAAACTCATCTCTAAGATTTTGGCTGAAAGATTAAGTATTCTGCTTTCTAAAATTATCTCCCCCAACCAAACAGGTTTTGTTAAAGGCTAATCTATTTCTAATAATGTTCTTTTAGCCCAAGAGATGATCCATGATTTAAACACCAAAGTTCGTAGTGGTAACCTACTCTTTAAGCTGGACATTTCCAAAACTTATGATAACATTGGTCAGGCTTTCTTATATAAAATTTTGACTCTGTTTGGATTCTCAAGTCAATTTATTACTTTAATTAAGAATGGTATTGAGAACTCTTGGTTTTCTTTACTTATTAATGGTGAAGTCCATGGTTTTTTCTCTTCCTCCCATGGGCTAAGGCAGGGGATTCCCTTTCTCCGGCTCTTTTCATTATTGTTGTGAAATATCTCTCTAGAAGTATTGAGCAGATATTTTGTAAAATGCCTAACATGTACTACAAAACTAGAGGTGGCTTTCCCATTTCCTACCTCAGCTTCGCTGATGATTTTATTATATTTTGCAATGGTTCTACTCTCTACATTAAAAAATTATGTAAGTTCCTTACTCTGTTTGGTAGGGAAAGTGGTTTGAAGATTAATCCTGATAAAAGTTGTTTTATTTCTAGCAAGTCGATTTCATTATCTAGGATTTATACTATTAAGAATATTACAGACTTTGCACATCAAACCCTACCTATCAAGTATCTGGGTACTCCTTTATATTGAGGAACGAAAAGATCGTCTTTATTTGATTAAGTTATTCAAAAAATATATAAGAAAACTTCCTCTTGGGAGTTCCACTTACTCTCCTTTGATGCTAGAGTTATCCTGATCAAAAGTACTCTTTGTTCTTTGCCTTTCTATCTTTTGTCAACTATTGTGCCTACCATTTCTATTATTAAAAGGATAAATAGATTTATTAACAAATTTTTTTGGGGTTCTACCTCCTCTTCCAGGAAAGTTCATTGGGCTAGTTGGCATAACCTCTAGAAGGTGGTTTAGGTTGTAAAACTTTAGAAGACTTCATTAAATATTTTTCATACAAAATGTGGTGGAATCTTAGAAACAACCATAACTACTGGTCGCAATTTATGCTTTGTAAATACTATAAAGGAAAACACCCCTCACTTGTACTTTCAAACCTGGGGACTCTCCGGTGTGGAGAAGATTTTGTAATATCAAGTGGAATGCTGAGAATCTGATCTCTTGGGATGCGAATTCGGGATCCTCCTTCTTTTGGTAAGACAATTGGTTGGGACATGATTCTATTGATTCTTTACTTAATACTCATTCCACTGAGAGGCTTAAGGTTAATCAGTTCATTACTCAAAATAATTGGGATGTAGCTCAATTAATTTTCATTGTCCCTAATGTGATAGTTAACAAAATCCTTACAATTTGTCCATTACCTAATAAGTCAGACCAAATCCTCTTTAAAAGTTCCTCCTCTGGAGAGTTTTTTTTTTTTTTTTTTTTTCCTCCTCTGGAGAGTTTGTTTTTAAGGATGTTTAGCATTCTTTCAGACTTAAAACTCAAGAATCCTTAGTTTTCACTAAAATCTGGAATAACTCTATCCCTACCTCTTTTTCAGTTTTAACTTGGCATATTCTAAAGCATTACAATCCAGTTGATGTTACTCTACTTAAAAAAAGCTTCCACTTCCCCTCTAAATGTCAATGTTGTTTTCACATTGAAACTGTGGATCACGTGTTTGTGAATGACCCTATTGCTATTAAGGTTTGGAGCTGGTATGATAGTATGTTAAATACTCTCCATTTCGATGAATCATTCTCTATCATGCAACTTCTTGAAACTTGTTTCTCTTATACCCCTAAAGGCCATGTCAAAGTTGTTCTAGTCATTATTCTTCTGTGGTATATTTGGTTGCAAAGAAATGATGCTAAGCATCGTGATATCCCTATGAACTATCATTGTATTATTGCTAGAGCTAAATGTAAAATTATGTCTCTTTATAAAGCTGATCTCCTTACTTCCTTTAATTTCAAAGGATACAAATATATAGCCTTTAACTTTGAGATTAATCTTCCTTCTTCTGGTATTGAGCCTACCCATAAAATTATATATTGGATGAAGCCGAATTTTCATGTCATTAAAGTTAACACTGATGATTTAGTTTCTGATGACTTTTATGGTTGTGGGAGGATTTTAAGAGATTATAGTGGACAGGTTATCTTTGCTTTTGTTGCTCCTTTACAACCTTGTTTTGTATTATTTGTTGAGCTCAATGGTCTGCACTATGTGATTTGTGTCTGCCTACAAAAAGGATTTCAGAAAATTTGGTTTGAAGTTGATGCTCTCCTTCTTCTTGAATTATTAAATTCGGGAGCTCAACTGAAGTGTTTTATTAACTTAACCATACTTGGAGACTTCTTGCTAACCTAGATTATCATATTTCTCATATCTATCGGGAAGGTAATTCCTGTGCTGATTTTCTTGCTAATTGGGGAGCAAAGTCCTCCTCTTTGAATCTGTTCTCCAATGATGATATCCATTCACTCTTAAGGGGACTTGTAAATCTTGATAAAACTGGATTGCCTTATGTTAAAAGTTCTTAGCAATTTTTATTTTCTTTTTTCCAGGAGGAGATTTGGGAACTATAATTTATTTTATTGCTCGGATGCTTCACATTTTATGGATGGGATGGGGCTAGTCTTCCTTTCTATGCTTATTTACTGTTTTTGTCCCTTTTCCTTTCTGGTTTGTTTTCTCTACTATTATTGTAGAGGGAAGCTGCTGGGTCCTGCTTATCCATTGTTGGGTGTATCCTTTTCCGGCTGGATCTTTCTGCAATCCTTTTTTGATGCTCCCCATCTGCAGGTTGGTCGTTATCGAATAGCATGGTTTTGTGTTTTGGGTTGGTTATGTCGCTTTTACTTACCCTCATGGATGAAGTACTTGCTTTGCTATTTTTGTTCACTTTTTCCCGTTCTGTTCTTAGTTTGGTGTTCTTTACTTCCTGGTGGACACTTCTTGGTTTTCCTCCCACACCGATTTTTTGTTGCTATTTTCCCTTAATATGAGGGAGTTTTCGGCTGTTTATTGTTTGGCTCTTAACATGGCTCACGATACTGCCTACCTTCTTCTTTGTTGGTTACTTTATTTTGTGTCTTGTACTGTTTATTGGCTAAATGGGCTACCGCTAAACTCTCATCCTTTTGCCTTTTGGTCTATTAATAGTTTGTCTTTGTTTCAATCTTCGATTTACTTTTTTCGTTCTTGGTTTGTCGATGCATTTCCCTGCACCATTTTTCTAGTTATCCTGTAATGGTGGCTCTTGCCTTTGTAGCCCCAGATGTTGGATAGTTGTTAGTTTTCCAGCTATATGGTAGGTTCTTTTTTATCTGCTTTTTTCCTTACTGTATGGGCCTGGGCCGCCTGTTTCTTAGACCTGCTGGTTTGTGCTTTCCCTTTTCCCAATCTGCAGGGTCATAGTGTTTATTTTGCTTACCATCAATGCTTTTTTCTTGCACATTTGGGATTGTTTCTTGCCTCCCTTCCCTACTGTCTTTACTGATGATGTTTGCTTAACTACTATTAATTTTCCATTCTCGCTGTGGTTCGTTTGCAGTAATGGTACTACCTACATTACTCTCTGTAAGGTTCAGTATTCGATTTTTTGGCTTGCTAACACTATACTTGATATGAAGGATTTTACTGTTGTTATTTTTACGATTCTCATTTTCGCTCAATTCTATAATGGTTTTGCCCTTATTACCCACTGTCAGGTTCAGTTTTTGGTTTGTTATTTTGGTTATTCGCTGAATGGATTTTCGGGTTTTGATGTTCAGCAGGCTACCTATTGTGGTTGGATTTTTGCCTGGTCTTATGTTCTGTTCACTGCCATGTGGTTAACTTTATTAACTGTGCCTTTGTTGTATGGGCTTATCTTTTGTTAACTCTTGGCTCTTTAGAATTGTACATATAATGTTGTAATCCTGCAATTAATATGGTGGATGTTAACATCACTCATTGACCTTGGTTTCCCATGGGGTGACTCATGTGTTGTTGGTGCATTCATATTATGTTGATTGTTTGGTTTCTCTTATCTTAAAAGGGAGTGGTGTCATCCCTTTACCAGTCTGATCTGTGTCACCTTCTCTTCCATAGTGTATGTGGCTTTGCTTTGGTATGCAAGTAACTCTGATTGGCTTTTCCCAATCTGGGGTGTCTTCTGGGTTGGGATGGTGTTGGCTATGCTTTCTGATGTTATGTTGGCATTGTCTGGTGTTTATTATCTTAGAAAGGATTGGTGTCATCTCTTTACCATTCGGATCTGTGTTGCCTTCTTTTCCATAGTGTATGTGGCTATGCTTTGGTATGCAGGTACTAAAGATCATACGACTTTCATCCAATGGCTGTTGTTTTCCCTCAGGTTTGTAGGCTATGATGGCTGGAATGATTTCACTCATTCTTTGGCTGGTAGTAGCACGTCTGATGTAACCATTCCTTTGAAGTTTGGATGCTCATGTTTACGGCTGCCCCAATTTTGTGTGACTGAGCCTAAGCCTCTCTTCACATACTTCTCTATATCTCTCTCATTTTATTCTATTTTTACTTTCAATTTTGCTTGTATCACTTTAATTGTGCTAATTCTTTCTTCTAGATATTTGCAAATTCTGTGTTGTTCTCTTCTTGGGCTCCTTCTCTAAGTAGACTCTCTCTCATCCTCAAGAGCTTCTGTTGATGGCTGTCCAATAGCTCTTTCCTTTGCTCAATTTGTATCTTTTACTTTCTTCTCCTTTTTCTTATGTTTTGGTTGTACTTAGCCAGAAGATTTACTCTCTAATCTGATTGTAGCTCTTTTAACAGTAATTCTTGAGTTTATCCCCTCTTAAGGACCTTGTAACCCTTTTATTGTGGCAATAAAATTCCCCTATATGGGGTTCCCCAAAATATATATATATATATATATAATATTTAAATTAATCAAATTACATCAACATTACTCTTTACCAATTAAGATCAAAATTATTATTCATTATTATATATCTATATATTTATATATAAAAAATAATGATAATAAAAAATACAAAAAATCCTAATCAAATCCCCATCACATCCTTATGCCATATGTGAAAACATATCCTCACACGACTGCCTTTCTCTTCTCCCTGCATCTCTCAACACTCACTCAATTCTCTCTCTAAATAGAAAGAAACATCTCTCCCCTCCTTTTCCCTCTCCAACAAAAAAAAACTCTCCCTTACCCCTCTCTTTCTCTCTTTAAATAGAGACAAGGTTTCATTCTTTCTCTCTCTATCACTTACCTCAATCTAACTTTCTCTCTCTGAAAAATATACATATAATGTAAAAAATAACGCATTTAAAAATTTGCATCACTTCACCTTAAAATTATCGTCACATGTAGGTATAAAATATTCCACATTAAAAACTTCAAAATCCTGATTGCTATGCTTTGGCTTGACAAGCAAAATCCTGATTACTATATTACGATCATAATCGTAGTCCGCAAGTTCTCCAATAGCTTAACCCCTTAAGTTGTATATTATAGGATGTGTTTGATAAAACATAAAGCTCTCTGTCAACTAAGATTAGTTTAAAATTATTTTTTTAAATAAATATTCACCCTGGGCCTACAAAGTCACCTTTGATGATTGCTAAGAATCATTCAGTTAAGTTTAGTAGACTACCTCCTCTTGTTGCTAACCTCAGATAGTCCATGTAATCATTTGATGTGAAGAATGCTTTCTTATAAGGAGAGGTTGAAAAAAAAGTTTATATAAATCATCCATTAGGATTCGATAGTACTTTCATAAAAAATAAAATGTGTAAATTGAGAAAGAAACTTTATAGCCTCAAACAAACCTTAAGAACATGATTTGACAAATTTATAAAAATCATATATGAAATAAGAAATAAGCAGAGCAAGTAGCCCATTCCCTTTTTATAAACAATCTATTAATGAAAAATTATAATTATTATTTTATAAGTTGATGATATAATTATTATAAAAGATGACGGTGAAGAAAATTAATCGATAAAAAAAAAATTGTTTAAGAATTTGAAATCAATAAACTACACAATCTTAAATATTTCTTAGGCAAATAACTTGTTCAATTAGAACAAAAAATCTTTATTTTCACAAAAATATATTATAAACTTATTAAGGGAAACAAAGTTGATTGACTGTAAGCCATATTAAGCTCCGGCTAAATCAGGTTAGAAACTGAACACATGAAAAAGAAAAAGATGTGAAAATCGGACATCTATGATTAGTTGGGAAACTGATCTATTTGGCACACACACCTTGGCATTGCCTTTGTAGTAAGCCTAATAGCTAAGTTTAAGAAAATAATAAAAAAAATAAATCTCATCTTCAAGTTGGTTATGGAGTCCTTAGGTACTTTAAATCAAGTCTAAAAAAGAAAATTCTATAAAACAAACTATGATGCTCTACTAATTGAAGGTCATTCTGACAATGACTTTATGGCATCATTAATAGATCACTTTAAGAGATTGCACACTTAAGATAGAAAACTGTATAACAAAGAAAAAAAAAACTTGTCATTTGAAGATCCAATGCTCAACATAAAATAAAATAAAAATTCTCAAAGGGTTTGCGAACTCCTATGAGTTAAAGTCAATTAAGGAGATTTAAAAATTAGATGAGAAAAAGCCAACGAGGATATATTATAATAATAAAATCGCCATTAACATTGCTCACAATCATGTACTGTATGATCATAACAAACATGTAAAAAAGGAATGAGCGATGGACATTTTATTAAAAATAATTGAAAAGTAGATTGATTAATACTACATATGTCCCCATAGGAAGACAACTGATGACATATTCCCCAAAGAGCTCAACAATCCCACATTCAAAAATATTATAAGCAAATTTGGAAATGTGTATCTCTACCATCTAACTTAAGTGGGAGTGTTGAAGAGCCATTGAATAAACCAGGAGTGCTAGATAAAGAAAATTAAAAGGTACAGCTGCTTATTAAAAATACCTCTCCATAAACTCTCAAACAAAAAAATGAAAAAAAAAAAGAACCCACTTATTGCTCTCTTAGCATCAAACAGCAATTCCTAAGTTGATCAAATAATTGGAATAGCTAAAGGTAATGTTTATTTGTTATTATAATTATTTATTTATTTTTCTTTCTATGTACTTTGTGTATAAATACTCATTAAAAGAATGAATAATCCAAACTTTTCAAGTTACTTCTTCTTTTTCTACAATCTTTGTTACGTTTTTTTAAACACTAGAACAAGGTTTTTAAACAATGTGACTGACAGACTTGTTGATCGACGATTTCTTTTATGTACAAGGCTGTTCAAGATCTTAGATTACTATCAATGATATTTAATTTAATAAACCAAAAAATAATTTCCCATTAATAAATCACAACAAAGAGCGAAACTTTGCTTTTGATTATTATCATCAGCCAAGCATTCTGTTTTCACAACAATAACTAGGAAGACAAAAGCATTAACAAAAGAATGTTGGTTTATTGAAAACTAGAAGTTGATAAAAAGTACTAACCTTAAACATCCACTCAGTAGCAAAAAACTGGGCTTCTTCATTGCTAGATTCATTGTTGGAGAAGCCCTCAGCAAGAGGCTCCAATTGCTGGGGCAAAGTAAGTAGATACTCCCCAACACTAGTGACGTAGGCCTGAGGATAGGAACTAAAGCTTGGGAGTGGATGAGCACTTGGTTCTTCCACAGACGACCAAATTGGCAGCCTAGATACATCATTTAATCGCTGCCTAATTTTTGATATGAGAACATCATACACAAGTTCATTCACTGTGTCTGCAAATGCTGCCACTCTTTGTGATGTGAGAGGAAGGGCATGGAAGCGTGGATCTTTTGACTGCATTGATTAAAGAAGAAACTATTAAAAAAAATTAGAAAAAAAACTTAAGGTTAATAAATTAAGAACAAAGACAAAATAGATTCATAATGTCTCTGTACACAGTGAATAAATAGTAAAAAGGTTACAGGAGTCAAATGCTTGTTATGAGAAGAGAGACTACAAAATCAATAGGGTAAAAGCAAGTGCAAAAATTTTAAGCATAATCTTTATACCTTTTCAAACCTTTTTGCAAAGAGAAATCCCTGCTAATGAGCTACAGAAAAAGGAAAAAAAAAGCTTCTAAGGCCAGCATACTCTTCATAATTAGTCAAATGAACACCTTGGAAACGAATAATAATGGGCACAACTAAGATCTTCTAAAGACAAACTAACTCTGCCTAAACCAGCACAACATGATATTATGTGACATTGTTTAAACTGATCTTTCATATCATACCATACTGCATGGATTTAATATACTACTAACTAAAGCAAGGCTAACATAACGTAGTTGTCCCAGTCCACATTGAAACATATAATACAAAAATATAAAGCACAAAATCTTACAAAATTGTAGCAATTCCTGGAAAGCAAACAAGTGACAAAAAAGAATACTATTGTTTGTCCAATAACTTTTGGTGATCACATGTAGTTAAGAAAAAGATTGATCCAAAGAGTTGCTTGTATCACATTGGTGCTAGTAATCTGACAAATAAGCTTGCCTAAAATCCTCGAACAATTAAAATATTATAAACAATAAGTAATATGCATATAGTCTTTTTGCCTGGAAATATCTATATACGCCACAACAATACTCGGATAAGAATCTACCAGGCCATAACCACACATAATTAGAATCCCCCAACAGGATGACAGGACGTTGAAAAACATAAATGAAATGCTTAAATACATGTCCAATTTCACCTGCTCTAGGAGATTAAAAAGCTTTCTAGCCTTCTCAGGCATGGTGCTGAGGCGCAAAGATGCAACATCCAGTGCTGCTCTACCTGCAACAGGCAATTCCACATTTACAATGCCACTAGCTGAATGAGAGTGGTCCACGTTTGAACCAAAAACAGAAAGGGATAGGCTTGTGCCAATCCTTGCAAGTGTAGCTCGTAAAGAAGCTTCAAAAACTGATGCTCTGCTTGTTAAGCAATCTGCAACAGTAAGGATCTGCAGTGCACCCTGGACAATGGACCACTCCTCTTCTTCAGATACAACATTCATAATGCGTACCCCTTCCTTTCTGTCAATTCCTGTATCCTTCTTTGAATTATCACTTTGTGTAACATTGTCCACTCCACATACTGATCTCAAGGATTTTAAAGTTTCTTGCAAGTTCGAGAAATATTGCAACATCATCTCATCAAGGATACCAAGAAGCTCATCCACTTCAGAACCACTTGTAAAGTTTATGCATCTCTCTACAGCTGCTTCAAGAAGTACAATGACTCGAGGAATTGATTCTTCCATCCTCCGAACAGTTTCACTAAGTTCAATCCCTTGAGCACCTACACCACGGGAAACAGCTCCATGAATATCTATTTCTGAAATTGCTGAGGATAGGATAGCACGCTCCATTTGGCCATATCTAGGTGAAGAAAAAATGTCAGTTTTTACCTAGGAAGTTATATGACTGGATCTAGTCATCAAGTTAAAAAAGCAGGGTGGGTACCACTAATGAAACAGCCTAATGAGTCGAGAAACAGTAACACAAAGCTTAACTGCATGCCTAACTTATATCAAGCCATTGATAACTTCTAATAGAGTTTGTGTGCACCTTTGTTTGTACACTTCATATGAAGAATAAACAGACTTCAACGTAGTTAGGAGAACCTTAACATCAGATTCTGCAAACAAGTGTTGGATGTTCCTTGCAAAAGCACTAGTCATGTTATGAAGTTCGATTAGTGCTTCAAGATGCTTGTTCAGAATTTTAGTGCCATCCGGTATGTCTCCAGATAGGATATCCATCACACCTGAAATTAGCAAATGAAAATTCATGAAATAATCACTGTAGATATATGGTATACATCTTGTTTCTTTTAGCACATGAATTGATGACTACAAAAAAGAAAATATTACAAGTGATAGCAGATTAACATTTATATCTCCTTCATTCTATTTGGATGCCAAGAATTTCAATGAAAAAAATTAGTTTGAAAACTCTCAAAAACTAGTTGGTAATCCAGTAATCCAGAATCAAATTATAAATTGCTAAAACTCATTTCCTTCCATACAAAACAGCCTCGGTGCTTATGTATGGATTTCCTTCCACTCTCCTTCCATGCATCTAAGCATTCTTATGAAATTTAAGGGGGAAAAAGCATTTCTATTATAATGAATTCTCAGACTGAATTTCCTCTTGTCAATGGATAATCACTTCTATGTTTAACAAATAAAAAAAATTCAAACCACAAGGCATTCAGAACAATGTTTCTCAATAATAACATTTATAACATAATTTCACTAGAATAGAACTCTGACGATCTAGTATTATAAGCAAATTCCTTTTCTCTGGTGCATAATGTATAACAAAAAGTATCTTGCTCTACTTTTGATCAAATATAACCTGAAGATACTGAAGAGAGATGCAGGAAACATTACGTATAATTTCCAAGGGCAGATAAAGTCACAGGTTGTGCTCTTCCACTAGGAATTCATTCGTTGAACTTTAAAAGCATATTTGGTTGAGGATTAAAATTTGTTTGACTTGAGTCTAAACCAAAATTTCATATAATTGACATAGAAACATCATTCAATACAATTGTTTTTGGACATTGGATTCATGACCATAGAATGTTCCATCCACTATTCATCAATGCTTCAAGTACACATAAGATGACATTGCGTATGTTGCAAAGGGGATCTGCAATCATTTTCTATTCATGATGTTGGGATCTATGAAGATGTCATATATTATGAATTTAAGAAATAAGGCATCTTTACCAGAAACCCTAAATTAATAAATTCTCCCAATACTCCAAAACAGGTTTAGAGCCTTGCTTGTAATCTTAGCAAGCTTAATCCCAGGCATTCAAGTTAATCCAGCTAACTTGGAAATAAGTAACCATCCCCTCCGAGTTAACTTTAGCCAAGGGGAAAAGGAAAGCAATATATCTATCATTCAATAAAAATGGAACACAGTAAGGCACACTAGCTTTTTCCCGTTAAAGAAGCAATACATAGAACATTTATATGGGAGCCGTGAAAACTTTTCTACTACCAGGAAGAAGAGTGCAAACAAATGATATGAACAAGTATTTAACCTTTTCTCCTGAAAGTAAGGCTCCTTATTAAAGCTACTCAAGCAAACTCCCAAAAAGCACTGCACAATAATAATAAAAAACCTTACAGTCAACACAACCATTGCTACTGCTCAGACCTAACAAAACAGAAATAGAGGGGGAAAAACCTCAAATCTGCGTGGAAAGTTATAAAAAAAAATTTACTTAATCATCATGCATTTTAAGATATGCTCTCAAAATTAAATCCTTTTATAGTCTATGAATGGAATGTTCCAGATGGATATGTAATGCAAAATATAATTAGCTATGGAGAATGTATTGAAATCACGTTCATCCACCTCAAAGAGAAATGTATAAAAGAAAATCTCCTTGGTGGCATAAGGCTAAATCTAGTTGAAAGCTCAGAAGGATACATTCTAAGTTATAAGACGTCATTCTAATTTTTTAAGCACCTAGACCAACCTACTTAAAAATAATAAAGCATCAACCATGTCATTGGTGAATGAATTCAGCAATTTAACTAAATAAAAGCTTCATCAAATCAAACCTTTAATCAATGTTTTGGTTTCAGGAACAACATCACCAGTTGCAAGGTTGATACGTTGAACAAAACTCGAACACAACTCAGCCATGGTTTCGTCCAGTAGCTTTGGGACCAAAGACATGTAATCCTCAGGTAAAGCATTCATGCACCTACAAGCATCATACTGGTCAGCATCGAGCTCAATCCTTAATTTTAGAACTTAAAAAAGGTATTTTGACATCAATTTCATTTGATCTGATCATCTTAATAACAGAATCATGCCTGAAGGCAGTACCAAGGAGGCTCTAACAAATATGCAGGCCGGTGCATAAAAACACAGGCTCTGCTTGCCAAACAAAGTATTATCCTTGCAGAAGCTATGCAGTATTTATGTGCTAGAGATAGAATTTACAAGTATTATCCTACTAATGCAGTCAGGAACGGTTAGCAAACTGTCAATATCTCACAAATACAAGATGTACTACCACTGTTTTAAAAAAATTGCTTTGGAGTGCTTTTTGCAGTCTGAACGATGCTTTCCTCAAACACCCTGAAACTATGAGACTAAAATTTATTTATTTTTAACCAAGTTTCAGCCTTCTGAAGCCCACTACCTTCATTTCACTCTGAAACATCCAAAGCTCAGGCTTCTTAGGTTTATATATAGAATAACGCTACACTTCCAAAAAAAACGTATACATAAATCAATGCCAAGTCATTGTCCAGTAAGATATTACAATCACCTAATTCTTTTTTTCTACGCAACTCATATAACTATTTATATTCTTTTTCTGATGCATGGCAATTCAAATGAAAGAATTTTTTACGTAACATAATAAAAGTCAATCATTATGATTTAATAAAGTAGATTCAATTTTCTTAACCAATTAACAATCAATTCTCCTTATAATTCATGAAACAATATAAACAATGAAGTTGACATGAAAAATTAAGGCTAATAATGATGGTGCTTGTATACACAAAAAATAAGTTACTTTGCGTATAAAAGATCGATACTAAAATAATGAGATTAACATACTTCGAAGAAAGTCAAAATCCCATATGCACAGTGACAAGACACAAGCTTTTAGATAAATTTGAAAATTATTGTTCTTTAGTATAATGAACACATTGCATGCCAATCTTCAGTTACTTTCTGCAATATTGGATGAGAATAATAATTTATTTTGTCGGTTTGTTTTCTGAGAAAACCGTGTTTCCTTTTGCAGGCATAAATTTTTCACCTAGTTCATAGTATTATATAACCAGCTTTAAAGTATGTGTTTCTATTTATATTAAATAATGTTTAACAATCATACTTTAATGTTAAGTTGTGGTCTAAATAATCAATTTCATAGATAAATTTATATTTTTAATGATATACGTTTTTAAAGTATTTTGAAAAATTCTTTTATTTTAATAACCTTATACACAATAGATTTTTTTAGAAGTAAACATAAAATTCAATGGGGCTAAGCTGCATGCTTTTTAGGCCTTGTTTTGCTAGAAGTTTAACTTCTTGATTTGCACTTCTGCTTTTTTAAACATTGTTCAAAGCAAACAAATAAAGTTGTTGAAATAATATATATATATATATATATATATATATATATATATATATATATAATAGACTTATTTTGAAAATATTGAATGGCTGTGACACATTAGTGGATGCAAATTTCTTTAATCTTTTCCTTGTTTTGAAAATTGTTTGAATCTTTATTCTCCTAAGAGGAAGTGATGTGGAACTATGGTTGCCCCTTACTCAATGATTGTAATTGCAATGTTACTAGGTCGGTTGGTTCTCCGAACAACTCTATTGTAAATGGTATTATGCCTTTCTCTTGGTTGTTGTTACTTACCCAGGTATTGTTATACTCTTTCCATGCTTATTGCTGTCACTTTCTTGTGAGTATTGCTGCACCCCTTTCTTGAGGAAGTGAATTATGGATTAAATCAAAAGTTGAATTTGATGATTATCTAGATTTAAAATGGACTAATATTATGCCAACCATATATACTAATCTAAGGATGAGAAATCTATAAATAGATAATTCGAGACATATAATTTGATATCTTTTATTTAATATTTTTTAGTTTCAATTTTGTGTGCATGTTGGGTGCATCACTTTTTTGAGTTACTAGTATAATTACCTAAGTCCATGGGAAATTTTCTCTTTACACAAGCATAAGATGTAAAGTTCTTGACTTTGGTAATCTCTGCTTTTTATTTAATTTCTTCTAAATATCTTATTATTAACTTTGTTGAGTTCTTGATTTTATTGTGATTCAATAAAATCAGAATTCTAATTGTGGAGAATAAGAAAAAATTGTTCATTACTTTTTTTATAATTCAAATTTTCATTGATTTCTTTAGACTTATCTAGCATTGCATTATCATTTTGATTCTAATTCTATATTTTCTAATTTGCACCTAAAGAAAGCAAACTTTTTGCATATGCAATGATCTTTAATCTATGAATACTAATTTTTTGTGTAATAAGCATTCATTGCATCATCCTAGTTACATTAGGATCCTTATACTTTAAACTGTTTTGCATCAAGGAGAGACTTTAAATTAAGGGGGAAATAGTCAAAAATAGAACACCTTAGAAGTTGTTCCTTTTTATGTAGCATCAATTAGGATGGACAGAGATTTGGAGGAGGAAAAAAAATAGATTCATTAGAGAGAGAAAAAGAAGCAATAGAAATAGCCTAATTCAATTCATAATCATAAAAAAATCCTCATCATCCTACTTATAGAAATATATTTAGAATTTAAATTCAATACAAATCAAACTATTTAAACTAAATTCAAATCAGATACTCTCATCTAATTGAAATTTAAAAGAAAATCATCAAAAAAATAACTTCTACCTAGTTTAAATTAAAAGCATAATAAAATAAATAAAAATAGAAATTTACAATCAGATCCAATATGAGTTAAGACTAAGGATGTCCATGTGGTCGGTTTAAATAGTTTGGCATACAAATTAGCTAAATCAATTAGTTCTATTATAAAATTCCAACAATTGAACTAACCAAACAATTTTCAAACTGAAATAAACCAAACTGAGCTTTCATTGGGTGAATGAAGAAAATATAAATAATTTTAATAATAAACCTATTTATTTTTAGTTCAAATAACATGTATTAAAAAATACTAAACAATCTTTTCCGACAGTTTGTAATTTTGGCATATGGTATAAATATAATCCACATTGATATTTATGTAGTTTGTTCATTTACTGTTCATAGACTTTATTGATTAAATATTTAAGGCAATGAGTGTATTTTGATTTTTGATTATTTTTTTTCTAAATATTAAAATCTAACCAATATTAAAAAAAAATTAAAAAAGACAAAATTACAACCTATAATTAAACCAATACTTTCATAACCAAACAAAACTTTTTCCATTTGATTTTTCAGTTTTATCGAAATGATACACACCTCTAGTTTAGATTATATATTTAAGTCTAGTCATAAGTTGATATTTGGGTCCAAAATGTGCATTCCCCTGGGGCCAATGAACTCACATCGATAAAGATTTGGACTATGGTACTCTTAAAATAAACTTGGAGCCGTCATCATCAACAATTTACCTATGAACTTAGAGTTTTCAATAGGAGGTTAATCCATTCAATGAACCAAATATTTGTGTATTCCAAAAGGCTTGTGCAATAATGATAGATAGAAGCACTAGACAATAATATTATTCATAAAAGTAGATCCTCTAATAATAGATACAAAAGAGTCAAAGGTGCCGTTACATGGTATTAAATCTTCATTGAATTTAAATTCTTGAAGAAAATCAACAAAATAAGCATTTGAACCAACTCCCTAAGAATTCTATAAGGACCAAAAGATGTTGTCTAGAAATTTTTAGATGTTTATGGTGGAAAGGATTTTGTTATAATTCTTCCAAATACAAAATCAACTTCATTAAACTTTCATTTTCTCTTATAAAAATTAGTTATATCTTTATATTTCCAATTTTGCTTAGCAATTCAAAATTTAATACATGTATGAAGTTTATATATATATATGCTCAACAAAAGATGTTTCACATTAAGAATATGATGCATTTTGGACTATAAACTACTTTAAAAGATGTCTCAAAAGGACATCAAATAGAACTAATAAGAACAACTTTATAATTGGAAGTATTAGATCCCACGTGCCAAAACAATCACCAATGAGATACATCTTAATAGACTACCTAAACTCCTATTGACCACATTTCTTTATCCATCAAACTATTAACGGAAAACATAAGAAGATTTCATGATAGTGAGTTCCACAAGATTCTCCAAAAGTGAAAAAGAAAAAGCACAACACCATTAAAAACTAAGCAATCTATCTTTAAAGACCTATGCTATATTAAGCATTTACAATTTTAAAGCAAGGTATATAAGTGCAACCTTTTAAAGAATTTATCCATCACAACAAATGTAGAAACATACCCAAATGAAGCTCTATGTAAATCTAGAATGAAATCCACCCTTGAATGAATCCATAAAGCATTTGTAAAGATAGAGAAGTGTATGTCCCAAAAGTTGCTTAGTAGCCTTACTAATTAATAAATGTGACACAATGAAAAAGGATGGTTTGCATCATTTTCTATTGAATGAATATCAGTAAAAACATGATGACACAAATGTGATAATTTTATCCAATGGTGTCCGTCTAATCAATCGTCATGAAAGTCTCATATGTAAAAGTCATATAGTAAAGAGGGAATACATAACAAAGAACTCTGCAACAAATATTCATCACTAATTTACAATTCATATGAGATGCTCATTATAGAGCCCTTAACAAAATGAAATATGGAATGAAAATTAGAAGAACAATAGTCCTAATTCCAACACCTACAAAATTCAAGTATCTTAATTAAAAAACAATCACAATAGCAAATGAAAATTTTTTCCTCTAATTTATTTAAATATTAAGTCACACTAAGAAAACCTTGACACAAATTAGGCATCCTAACAAGTACTTATTGTCTATAATAAATGCAAATTTTATTTCAAGTCATTTGCATTTCTTTCTAATTATTAATGGTTGTTTGTCTAAAGGTTCTTTCTTCATTACTAAATTGTCTTCCATAATGTTCAGCATATTTGATTAATTTAACATTAACAAAAGGGAGTTTCTTATCTCCATGTATATTCATCAATACAATATACTCATCTATATTTGTTATCCAATAAAAATGTGTATGATTACACATGCAATGGAATAAAGAACGATCAATTGTGATCCTTCTATGATAATCATTGTGATTATTAGCCCTATGATTACAATGGCCAAGTAATGTGTAATATCATTTTTAGTTAGCTTTAGAGGAGGATAAAAGGTATCCTTAAGAAAACATCAAGATAGCATCATATAGGTCTTCGTTCCAGTATTCAAAAAGGGCCTACTTTAGGTGCACAATAACAAGAAGCCTTTATCCCACTACGTAGGGTTAGCTACATAAATCATTTATCTCTGTTGTGTCCTATTAAGTGTCATATTCTCATTTAATTCTAATGAATTAAAGTCATTTTTTATACTTGTTAACCAAACCTTTTAGATCTAATTCTTACCTTCTAATATAAAATAATCAATATATCTACTATTTTAACTCACAGTAATTATCCAAATGTTTTATGTCAAAAAATCATCAATCTTTCTCAAATCTTATCTACTAAACATTTCCCATCTTATACAATTTTCCTTTCTAAATTACTTTTCTATCACAATGAAATTCCTTCATTCCACTGATTTAACTTGACTACTTCTATCTACTTCACCATCACTTTGAATAATAGACTCGTTCATACTTTTTAAAGACTTGATCATGCATTGTCACAACCCCACCACAAAATCCACTACTACTAAAATTATACTACATGTATTCAATTTTAGATATACTCGAATGAAAGCTTTTAGAATCAAAGATTGACCTCTATAATTCAAGTTTTTCTTGAACTTCCTCTCAAGTCTTATCAACTAGAAAAATATCATTAGCAAAAAAACATATATCGAGATACATCCTCCTGTAATTATCTCGTAAGAGCATCCAAAACTAAAGCGAAAAGATATGAGCTTAAAGCTGATGCTTAATGTAATCAACTAAAATAAGAAAATACTTGGTCAATCCTCCTAGTGTTTGAACACAAGTAACAACTCCAATATACATATCCTTAATGACATGAATTTAAGCAATATTAACTCATTTCTTTTCTAAAACTCTCCAAAGCACTTTTCTCGAAACTTTATTATACGCTTTCCCTAAATCAACAAATATCATATGTAGATCCTCCTTACTCTCTCTATACTTCTCAATAAAACCTCTCAACAAATATACATCAACCATAGTAGACCTACATAACATAAATCCAAATTGATTTTAAGAAACTTTTGTATTACATCATAGCCTATGCTCAATTAGTTTCTCCCATAATTTTAATGAATGTCATATTAACAATTCCTTTAAAATTTTCCCATTGTTGAGCATCTCCTTTATTCTTAAAAATAGAAAATCAATAAACTTTTCCTCCACTCATATACTTTTGGGTGCACAATGAAAACATTTTGGTGATTAGAAAATCCCTCAATATTCTCAATATGTTATCAATTATGTCAAATTTTGTGGAGAAATACACAAACTAGTAGCATGACAAAGTTGGCATATCTAAGAGATTCCTTCTCTATTTATCTAGATGTCATTCTCATCAAATAACCAATTCTAATCTTAAGAGCACAAACTCTATCAACTAGTTTAGTTATTAAGGTACCTCGTAAGAAAAACAATGATTTTAAATTCTATCAATAATTTTAAAAGCACATTAATTTGATGTTCCAAGATATCTAACTCCTCTTTTAGTTGTTTACAAGTATGTCACGCAATGAACATGAAATAGAACTATATAATGAGACTAATAAATAAAATAATTTATGTCATTCATATAAAAATCTGAAAAATATAGTGTCATTCTGTTATTATTCCAACATAGATTGCAATGGTTCAAAAATTTATAAATTTAAACAATAACTTTAATTTATACAAAATTACATGTTTCTAATTAAGTTGATTTCATAAGATGCATGAATTTTTCCTTAAAAAATCAACTTAGTACAATTGTCAATTTAAAATTTTGATGGAGGTAAATAGGTACATGTATCTCGGTAATCAAGGTAAACAATAAAGCAAGCAATACAAGTTTCCTAACTATATTTCCATTCAAAAGTAAATTGCCTTAAAATGTGTGAGTTTGATAGAGATCAAACAACAACAAGCCTTTATCCCACTAAGTGGGGTCGGCTAACCTTATCACAAAATATAATCAAGCCAACACAAACAAGTAGTGTTCCAGATGCAAAGTCCACTCCTTGAATATTTCCATCATTGCCTTTCTCTCCACAGATCCTTTGATTTTGATGTAGGGCCTTAATATCATGACTAGATTTGAGCATTGAACAATTTTGGTCAGGATTTTGGAATGTCTAGAACAGGCCTCTCCGATTTTAGAGTTTTTTAAAGATAGTATAAGAGAATTGGAGCTATTTTCCATCAAATTATTTGATTTAGGTGTAAGGTTTTTAGAAGGGTTTTTGCTGATTCTGCTTAAGTGTGTGAGAAGATTGATAGAAACAGTAGATTGAATTGGCATACAGCTTTAGAATTTTGGTTTTGATATCAAATTGGTGGAGGTCTTATGGATATATCTCCTTAATCTTTTATTTCTTCTATTAAGATTGACTTATTTGTCTTCTCATATAAGGACAGAGAAGAAGGCTCTTGTTTGGAAGAGAAATTTCCAGAAACAAGATACCTTAAGAATTGTTCTATGAGAGTAAGACCAGAAGGGGACAAAAAGATGTGAAGAGATAGAGAGAATGGGGGAGAGAAACCTAAACGTCAGAAAATTGAGGGGAAATCAGGGGAAACAACTTAATTCAATCCATAATAATGAAAAATAACACCCTGATAACATTTTTTAACATTTAATTGAAATTAAAAAACATTATCCAAAAGGGTAATCTCTACCTAATTTACATAAAATTAAACATAATAAAATAAATACAAAATAAAATTCATAAAATGATTTGATTTGGGTTCAAATTAAATTTGAGTCTAATCATGAGTCTGTATTGTTGTTTACGCTTTGCATCACATTTAAAAGAGACTTTCACAAACTTGAGCTTCTATTTTAAGATCTTCCTAACAAGTAATATCAAGTGTGCCAACAAAATTGGTATATAAGCAGTGGGTTGAAGTTGTTCAAGTTACAAATCAATATAGAGAAAACTTGTGCCTATGTCAAATATCATTCATTACCCTGAATGGTGAGAAGATATTAGAGAAAGTATTAGCATACCACTTCCATTCCTGTTCAAGGTAAAGTAAAAGTTCATCATAGAAACTAGGAAGCCAGCTACTGAAAGATAGAGAGGATGAATTTGTTGTAGAATCTGCAATGCTAGAGCGTCTTTCACCATGCTTTTCAATTTCATGCTTGTTGATTCGTTGCCTCGATTCAAAGTCTTCCCAGAGCTTTTTTAAGGGTTTTACATGCATTTTAGTGTAGTGTAGCTCTAATGACTTGTATCTTCCAATTCGAACAAGGATTTGTCTTAATTCTCGTACAGCTTCAACCTGATCAGTCCTTTCCAAAAGGTTAAATGATTAAAATCCCAAATTATTTTCCATTACATTGTTATAAATCAAATTTAGGCCCAAAACACAAGACAAGGCAAGTTGGGATAGTGATGCTAACCTTACGATGTGTAAAAGCATCTGATAAGCGAGGCTGAACCATTTCCTCCAGCCGGTCTTCCAAAACTTCCAGCTGCTTTCTCACATTAGCAAATTCCGCAACCTATCGACAAAGATTTTCAGATAAATAATTACGTCCAGAATTATTTAGTTCATTGCATAAACTATCAATAATTAATTTAAAGATGTAAAACAAGAGATGATGAGATATACCTCACCAACAGCAGACAAGCACTGTCTCATATTAGCCAAAGTTTCTGCAGCCCGTGGAAGATCTCCACTAGCAAAGACATCTTCAACACTTGCACTCAATTGTGTCAAGCCTGCTGCATCCTTTTTTTTTTTCAGGATTATAACAATGCTGATTAATCAGTTTGGAAAGCTCATGACTAAAAAAATAAAACCAACACCAAAACAGTTGATAAAATACGTTGCTGGATTGAAGTAGAAGTTACCTGCAATGTTTCATAAGTTGCTTCCATACGTTGCTTTACCGTATCAATTTTTGCAAGAGCAGCCACAGACTCGGCTGATGTACCTTCTGCCTGCAAACAAACCCGTCTGACCATGATTAAAACTCTAAAAAAGAAGATTCGTTATAAAGTTTCCCAGGCAACTGTTTAAAATTAAAATGCAAGTCAACTAAGCTTTGTGCGTCACTACATAATAAACCAGGTCATGCAATCACCCACCACCATCGATGAGGGACAAGTAGATAGGACAAAACCTTCTTGAGCTTAAGAAGAATGGAGGAGGCGACGGATCGGAGGGCCTGAGCTTCGTCGCGTAGGTGGACAGCCTCGCGGCAGGCGTAGGGGACGCGGAGTAGAGCGTCACTTCCCTCGCGCTCGAGGGCATCGGCGATCTTCTCCGCAGATGAACGGAGGTTCTCCTCCAGATCCGAAAGGAAGTGATCGATGGGATCCTGGGGTGCCGTGAATCAAGCGCAGCATTGATCCAGCGCTTGGGGTCGAAGCCCTCCTCCGAGAATTCTCCCAAATCCACCACCACCATTGCAGATTTGTGCTGTGCTCTTCTTCCTAGCTTCGGGGTTGGAGTGCGGAGTCAAAAAATTCTTAATATATTCGTCCTAAATATAAAGATTTAATTATTTGAGATAAAATTTATTTTATATTATATATATTTTTATATTATTTAAAAAAATTTAAAATAATTTTTAAATATCTTAAATATTTTTAAAACTATTTATCATCAGCAAATATATTTTATTTTAAATCAAAATATATATAAAATAATAATAAATAATAAATAATCAAATTAGAAGAGATCCCAAATGACCCTTTAAATATTAAATATATGAAAATATAAAAATTATATATATATTAGATTTGTATGCCCAATAATGCTATAAATTAGATAAATGTCTTGCTATTATATTTCTTAAAAAAATATGCTAAAAGTTCCATTCAAGTTAAAATGTCATGGAATTCAAAGATACATGTGGATAGTGGAGTATTTTTCTTTTTTTTTTAAAGTTTGGCATGAATAATTTTTTAAAAAAAAAATTTGAATAAAATTTGAATAAAATTTGGTCAATGTTATAACCATATGATATAAAAATTTGATCTATAATAAAATATTATTTGAATTTTGATTGAACAAGAATCAATCTTATTTGGAATTTTTTTTCGATCAAATTTCAAACAAGATTTGAATAAAACTATTAAAAATTTATAAAATAGTTGGATTGCAGGTTCTAATTTGTTAAACAATAAAGTATAATATCTTCAAATATAATTACAATTAGTATAGTTTAATGGATTGTAAAGTAAATCTAACAAAGGATAAAATTATAATAAAAAACATTATATTAATTTAAAGTTGTTATAATATTTAACAATAATAGGTGAGGTAGATAACACAATATATAATGCATTTGATAAAAACTTTGATAAAATCAAGTATAACTACAATGCTTATATTAGTATAAGTGCCTAAATTTGACCACATCTATATCCTTATAAAATTCCTAATCTCTCTATTTCACAAAAAAGTGCCTAAATCTAATAACACCTATATCACTATATTATGTGTTTTTAAAGATGATCGAGAATGAAACCATTTTCATCAAGCAAAAGCAAGTGTAATTGAGAGTTTAAGCCACCAAGCTTTGCATTGATCTTCAACAAACTCCGACAAAAAAATAGCACTTCCATTGAAAGCAATGCAATGTTTCTCTATTGGCATATTCAAATATTAGGTGCATGCCTTTCATATTCAACACAATAAAGAATTAGCCTTAAATGCCTCACATTGTATAACAATTTCCTCTACTGGACCTTCAGCTCGATGTGTGACTTGAGCATATATCCGCATGAATATTATTAAAACTCAAACGAGTCAATCCCAAAAGAGATGGAGTGTAAAACAATGGATTTGAACTTTATTCAAAGTTTTATCAAACCTTGACCGACCTTCATCAAACCTTAATAGAAGTTGTTTGATCGATATTTCAATGTTGTTCGAATTTTTTTGGGCATTAATTGAAACATCTTTGAATTATGATTAATGATTTTTCAACTATTGTTCAATTTTTTTTCATATAAGATGGCTTAGCATCTCTTCAAAATTGGGGGCATTTTATTTTGAATGAAACTTTTGGGCATATTTCCCAAAAACATAATGAGCATATTTCTATAATTTTGAGTATTACAGGCATATAAAGTCAAACTTCTCCTTAAAAAATGGTTAATCGTCCAAGTAACTCTTTAAATTATTGAGTTAATTTAGTTGAAATGGAACTTGTAGGCATATTTCCATAAAAAAATGATATAAAGGAGATATTTCTCTAATTTTGAGCATTATGAGGTATACAAAGTTAATTTCTTTGATAAACAAGTTTTAATAGTTTAAAAAAATCAAATCATGTGCATTAAACATCCTTAATCTTTGTAATGATCATTTAAAGTACTTTATAATATTTAATAATCAGAATACACAGTGATCTAATTAAAATAAAGCAAATAGATCGTAAAATTCTAAAAACATTTAGGGAGATCTACAAGAGTGATATTAACTTTATAAATTACTTAGGTTAGATGATTAAAACATGTACATTTGTTGAATTTTCAATAATGAATTCTTTATACGAATATTCAAAAATGAATAATGAAATCAATATTAATTTAAATTAAATTTTTTTACATGCTTAATTTAATGCTTAAAACAAAACCTAGAAGCTTCAAAATTTATTAAATGCTCTAAAATATTTAAACATTTGAAATAAAAAATAATTATTTTTAATAATTAAAATATAAACTAAAAGAGCATGCCAACGATTTTCCTTTAAAGCTCATCATGAGATAGATAGATGGTTGAATGTTTTAGGCAAAAATTTAAAGATAACAATATTGGTCCTTGATTTGATGACTAGACAATCCAACTCCATCAAAGTCATTAATGTATAAATAAATGGCATCAACTTTTCATCCCAAATCAAACCCATAAGTTCAATGGATTTTCTCTCTTCTCTCTAGACTAAATTAAACAAATTTAATTAGAGAAGCTTTTTAATCTCAAGTGCAATTTATGAGTGGCAATAAATCAAGAGGCCATGACTCTATCCCTTCTTAAGATAGGCTACCTAAAGTGACCAAGGGCATTAATTTTATATTTACACATCCCACATGAATTGATGAAAATGAACATTACCTCCACCAAGGTAGCCAAAGCATACAATTCCTCTAAATTATATGGAGGTGCTTGTATACTAATTTAATAGTCTTTATATGAAAAAACTAATGATTCAGTTCGATCAAAGTAGTTAATTGACAAATGGATAGCATCAAGCCATCATTTCCAACTCAGACCCATGTATTAAGCTTAGTGAATTACATGGATTATCTCTTTCGTCACTAGACTAAATTGTGCAAATTCAATGGGAGTAACTGCTTAAGCTTAAGGGCTACTCAAGTGGTGATCCTCATCAATTCATGCCTCTATCTTTTTTCATGACCAATTTATCTAAAGTTGGCTTAGGGTTTTGATTATGTACTTACACACTCCACAAGGTTTGAGGTCCCTCTTCTTCACCAAGTTGACTAAGGCAAATCATTCTTTAAATTATGTTAAGCTATTTGGAGTGCACTAAGAGCCAAACCATGATGACAAAATCAAGCTTCCCATTTGGAAATGCACTAAAGAGCTAAGATAGGCTTAAGGAACTTAGATAATTCTTAATAGCTAAGAGAGAAACTCCAAGTTGAATTATGAGTTTCTTTTATTGCTTGGCTTAATCTTTTTAACTTGAAGGATTAAACAATATTTAAATACATTAATCTATTGGATTTCTATGGTATTATAGATGGATGAGATTTCTTAGGACAATGATTGTCCCATAGGGATAACCCTTAGCTTTGAGTTTACTTAATCTCTTATAGTTGGCTTAATCACAATATAATTAACCTTAACCAATGGTCATTGGCTTGATTAGTGTCTAAATTATTAGATTAAGATAGTTTAAAGTCCAAGGTATTTATGTAGTTTAATTTGTTTATTCAATTTTAACATTAGATTGATGTTGGCTTATGTTGACCCAAATAGATATATTTGGATCAACAAGAGTCAATTGACCCAATTAAGCTAAAGTAATGGGTCAAGTTAGTTAGGTCAAATGTAAACCACATGGGAGTATCCAATGAGGACTAATTTGGGCCTCTAAGTTAATTTGGAGAATTTAGCTCAATTGGTCCAAATGGGCTAAGTGTATGTTACCTTAGGTCAAGTATACCAATTAACCAAATAGACCATATTATAAACCAATTAGAATTAAATAGAATGTGCTAAACTTACACAAATTTTTTAGTTTAGTCAGTTTGATCAAATTGAGTCATTTGGCTTAAATTAGGTTTCCATTATCACCTAGGCTTATTTAGCTTACTTTAAAGGCAGGGGTAAGTTTAATCTATGGTGGGTCTACTTAGATCAAATGAAAGGTTTTGTCAAAGTTAGTGAAATTAGGCATAATCAAGGGTCAATTGAAGTCAAATTAACTACAATTAATCAATTAGATTGGCTTTCAAAGATTGGCTTAGCTTAATTTGATCAAATTGATCAAAGTGGCCTAAGGGGCTCAAATACATCAACTTGGGCTAAATAAATTAACCATTCTTTTGGTCTTTAGAGGCTATGTCAGCTTTTTGGCTAAGTTTCTAGTCCTTATCAAGGACTAATTGAGACTAAATTATATATAGTTGACTTGTCAGAACTGGTTGGTCAATTTGGTCAATTTAAGATTTTGATCTAAGAAGGTCAACTTGATTCATTTAGGCAAGATAAATTGGAATTGTTTAATCAAACTAGTCCAAAAAAGATTTTTAGCTCAATAAGGTTATTTACAATCTATTGGGATATATTAAAAGTTCGGCTAAGGTCAATTTGATCAATCATAAGGTTTGAGTCATGTTGACTTAGTTGGCTCTAAATGTGTAGGATTCAAGGGATTCTAACTTGTTCTAATTGTCAAATAGGATCAATTCATCTATGGTTTGGTAATTGAAATCTTTTGTAAAAGGTTTAGCTAATTAATTGAATCAATTGGTCCAAACTCACCAATTTGATTCATGGTTTAAAGCCTATTAAAGTATGTTGACTTTTGGTCACACCTAGGCCCATAGAACATGCTTAAGAGATTCAATGATCAATCATATTCACATTTATATACTTAAACTATAGCCGAATAGATTGAATACTTAAACAACCAACAAAGTCCACTTATACTAATTTGGGTTAAGCCTATATTAAATTTAACTTGCTAATAGCTTTAGTTAAACCTATTCAAAAGATTAATTTAAGTTTGCTATTGAACTTTATGAAGTCTGATGGATCTTATGGTCATTATAAGGTGGTCTAGTCATAGTCAACTCAAGTTTGTTGACTCCATGAGTCTCATGACTCATCTATTTAATTTTGATAATAATAATAAACATATAATTGGTAGTTACTAAAATTTTATTTCAAGTGTTTTAGAAAAATTATCATACTTAATTGCTCAATCACCTCAAGAAGGTCAATTCTATTTGGACTTGGGTTCATTGAGAATTTTCTAAAAATTTTCATAAAAAGGTAAATAAAGCTCATAGAATAATAGTAATTATTGAAATAATTGCATTTTATTTATTTTAATTTTTTGGAATATTTTTCAAATTAATTTGCATTATTTTTTTTATTTTGGATAATTTGGCCACTTTCATTATTTAAAGTACTATCCATTGAATCTTAAACTTAGTTTAGTTCATTTAATATCCATATTTTATTTGTTAATTTATCCATTTAATTTAAGCAAGTGACATGGATTTTTTAATTAAATATTAAAACTATTATTTTATCTCTTTAAATTAGTCTTTTTCTCTCTTATATTAATTATTATTTTTAATTTAATATCTCATTATGATATAGCTAAATTTTTTGCTTGGATTTAATCATGATATATGTCATTTATTTAATTTAATTTAATTAATTAATGATTTCTATTTTTGAACTTTTAAAATTAAAATTATTTTGAATGTTGAAATTAGAATTAGCCATATATTATTTCCAAAATTATTCTATTCTCTCTTAGAATGCTTGGTTCGCTCCTTGCTTATTGAAATTGAGTTTATTTGAATTTATTCAAATTCTTTTTTTTATAAATCTTATCCATGGAATCTTTTTTGGCTGGCCCTATATACATATATTTTAAATTCAAATCTCTTCTTAAATTATTTCTCTAACTAATAAAATGAATCAAAATTCTTTAAGGAGATTTTTAACTTTGGATTTGTTTTGACTTAAGAAATGTGAGTAGGATTTGCTAGTACTAATCCATTCTCCCATGTATGAATTGGTTAGGTTCAATTTAGAATAATTAGATTGATTTTATATTTTGATTAGGTTAAGGTATGAATTAAATCCATTAATTATCTCTTACCTATACTACTTTAACATAATTATCCAAGTAATTATAAGCCAACATATGATATGCAACCACATAAAAATTAAATCAGCAATGCACCTAAGAAATGAAGGGGCCTAATGCAATTGGCTCACAATTATTGATTAATTAAGCTAAAGGATTTGATTAAGTACTTTTATAACACTCTTACATATGTAGTTTGATTATAATTTCTTTTGGAATTCTCTTAGGTTATTGAACACCTAAGAATCTACCCAAGAATTGAATGATTAAGTTCTGGAATGATTTGGTTTTGAGTTTGATTAGTTAAATTATTTAATGAAGTGATTAAGTCATTAATTAATTTTAAATTGATTAAGTGTTTATCCAAATGGAATAAACTTAGGGGAAAAGATTAGAGAAGAAGTCCTAATCTTATTCCCTATGTCCATTCACACTTTCATAATGATTAGAAAGTTCAATTAATGAATTCATCATTATTTAACATGTTAATTAATCATTTATTTAGTTAAGAGAGTGATTAAGAATGAAATAAGTAATTTTCCTAATTATTCAAGTAATAAATTCTAAGAAAATCATGAGAGACAGAGGTCATCCCACTAATCAATCTCAAGAAGTTTAGAATTAATTACTAAAGTAATTAAGGAGTAATTAGCTTAATTACATTTCTAATAAAACTTAGATTGAGTGAAAATTACTATTCAAATTTAATTATTTTTAATTTTATATTATTCTCCTCTGAATTATCTTTAAAATGAGTATTTATTTATAATTTTTTAGATTTTTTTTATAATTAGTTATGAATTTTAAAAATTTTACCATTAAAATTAGATTAATTAAGCCTAATTAAACCCTTAATCCTGTCGGTCCACATGGTGGTTGATGCGACACACTTTCCATGTGGCGCGATGGGATGAGTTATTTAAGTTATCACATTACGGGCCGGTCACATGCGCCTCTACGCCATCCGATCTAAGAACGATCGACCGAGATCAATCCCATGGTTTAGGAATGAATCAAAGGGGATCTAGCATCATCTGATCATAGCCGTCCGTTCCAATCATGTGGAACGGATGGCATATGATCCATCTCTTTTGCGAGTGGTGACTATTCGAGCTCACCCGAGTTCAGATTGGGATCAAAATGATCCCACACCTACAGAAGGGGGGGGGGGGTGCACATTCAACGGTCAAGATTTTGTGGGGTTACAATTTCCTTCAAAAAGAACCAACTAAAATTTCCTATGGCTAAGCAATTATCTCACATGGGTTGTTTTGGGTAGTGGACTGAAGGAGAGTGGATGCCCATGAGCTAGGTGAGTGCATTTGGAGTTCCAAGTGTTCTAATGCCATTGGAGAGGTCAGTTTGGCCTTGCCTTGGGTCATGGCCGACCCAAGCTCATCGGGTCAGGTTCACTACCTTCCTTGGTGCTCATGTGGACTAATAGAAGGATGTCAAGTGGCCTTGAGAAAGAAATGACCAAATTCTATGTGAATTTGGTCATAGGATACCCTTTAACCTAAGGGCAAAGTGGGCATTTAGCCATGAGTTTGAGTTGGACAGAGTTTAAATAATTTGAAAATGGATTGAGCCAAATTTCAAGTGATTTGGAGTTCATTTGATTTAATTTGTCTCAATTTGGCCTATTTAGGTCAAGTTGGGTCAAATTGGGTTAAGTTGACCAATTGATCAAATTAGATCAAATCATGAGTTATGTCAAGTTTAAATGATCATTTAGAGTCTATGGGTGTCATTGGTTTGGTTCAATTTGATTTAGATTTGGTTTTGGTTCATTTAGGTTCATTTGGGTCAAATGGGCCAAGTTGACCAATTTGACCCATTTGACCCAATTGGGTTAGGTCATGGGTTGGTTTAGACTTGGTTGATCACTTGAAATATATTGTAAGATTTAGTTTCAATCAATTTTAATTTAGTTTGATTTTAAATTAATTTGATCTTTTAGGTCAAGTTGGGTTCATAGTCAATTGGGCTAGGTTGGGTCTAATTGATCAATTGAAGCTTCGGTCAAGTTCAACCATCAATTTGGAATGAATTTGACATATTGGTTGCAATCAATTTGGCTTAGATCAAGATTTAACCCATTTTGACTTTTTAGGTCAATTTGGGTGAACTTAGGTCAAGTGGCCAATTAGGCTTGGTTTGGCTCAATTGATGGCTTGATTATGTCCAATCATTGATTATGGATTGGTTTAGGTCAATGGTTTCAATCAATTTTTCTTATAGTAAATTTTAGCTTATTTAGGTTTTATTTGGGCTAAGTGTTGACTTGGTCAAAGATTATGTTTGACTTGGTTTGACTTAATTTGAGTGATTGATCATTCGAGGATGATGGTTGATCACAATGTGATGCTTGAATGGGCTTAGTTCAATCCAATTTGGGAAGGATCAGAATTTAGCTCAAAAAAGTCCTTTAGGTCACTTTAGGTCAAGTGAACCTAAGTGGGTCAATTAGCTTGATCAAGGCTTGATTCAAATTTGGTTGAACTCACATATAGACTTATGATGGAAATATAAATCCAATTGCAAGTTGTTTGGAGTCAAATGGGTTTTGGTTTATTTGACAATTTCAAGCCAAAAGGATAAACATGGGTTTGATTTGGGTTAATTTGATTTTGGTTTAATGATTGTAGTTTATGCTTATATTTGGGCATGTGATTGAAGAAGTGATTGTTTGAAAAAAAAATCTAAGGGTTTGGATTGATTTGAGAATGATTTAGTTAAATCTAAGAAATTAGCTTAAAGGATATAATTTGAGTTTGGATTTGAGTTTTGAATTGATTTTGATTATTTGAATTTATATTTCATTTATATTTGTGAATATAAATGAGAATATAAATGGGTTATGAGAAAATCTTTTGATTTTGGAGTGATTTGGATTTAATTTGAGCTAAGTCTGTAAGTTGAAATTAAAGGGCTTAGGAAATGTTTTGGGATTTGAATTCAATCATGGGTTTCAATCATTTGATTTGAAATTGATTTAAGATTTGATTTGGATTAGTTTGAAAGAGGGAAGCAAGGATTAGGTTCAAGCTATAGGGTAGGAAAGTCCTCCTAATACCCCTAATGCATAACCTATTTCTATGGCTAACTCTTCTAAGTCTCTAGGGTTAAGTTATTTGTTCACCTAATCATTGGAAATCTCTTAATACTAAGGAACTCTTAGTGTTTAAAGGAGTCCTATGTCTAAGATGGAGAAGTTGAGAGCTCACTCCAAAAGTGAGGTCAATAAAGGGTGTCCAATAGGTGTGGTGAGACTGACAAGCATATCGCACGTATTGGTGTTGATCGAGACGATCAACAACGTTCGAACGATCACAAGCACTAACAGAAATGATCTACTCCTAAACCCAAGGTGTAGAAGCAATCAAGATATTAGTGCAATGTGACTTTACTTATGCCAAAATCATAAGAGAGCGAAGGAGGAATCCACTAGGGATTGAGTATGTGAGCCTTCCACTAAGGGAAAAGGCTCAAGTTATCCACTGGGGATAAGAGATTATGAAATCTATTGGGAGATTAGAATTTAGAATCCACTGGGGATAAAAGATGTGAACCTTCCATTAGGGGAACATGTTCGGGTTGGACTGAATTGACTCCACTAGAAGATTGGAAAAATTTATATCTCATTGAAGAGAAGCCGATTGATTGTTTGATTTGACTCCACTAGAAAAGATGGTTGATTTTGTTTCAGATTTAAAATTTTTTTAATTTTTGAGATGGAACCTGTTGATTTACGATGGATCGCATTGAGTAGGGGCCATGTCGGCCTTTTTGTACTTCAGATTTACCAATCCAAAGGGGTAGTCTACCAACCACATAGTAAGACTATCCAACCAAAGGGGTTGTCTTTCAATGTGTTGAGGTTGTACTAGAAAGAAAGCGTAGCAGACTTACATCCTCCAAAGTGGTGATCAGTCACTGGGGTGATCAGTTGGTGAGGTAACGGATCGAACCTGACCTTAGGTCGACTACTGAGTGAATGCCTCTAGGAAACTTAAATCAGCTCAAAGATAGTGAAAATTAATTTCATTTTAATTATGTTTGATGGATCTCATTGGTTTATAATGGATTGCACTGAGTAGGGGATATGTTAGCCTTCACCTACTTCAGATTTACCAATCCAAAGGGAGTAGTTTTCTAGCTGAGGGGACAACTATCCAACCAAAGGGGTGCCTTTCAGTTTACAGCATCTGATTCAGGGAAGAAAGCATGGGGACTCACATCTTTCTGAACAAAAGACCACTAGGGCGACACATTAGCAAGGTAACATGTCAACCCGACCTAGGGCTGCCCGTCGATTTGCAACAGTCATACTAGAAAGAATGTTAGTAGACTTACATCTTCCAGAGTGACATGACCATCGAGGAAACCTATTTGTGGCAAAACATATTGAACCTGACCTAAGGATGACTACAGAGAGAGTGCCGACTCGGGGACTTATCTCAACTCAAGTGTAGTCAAGCAATTCCTATAAGGAGTTTTACTAACAATTCTCTAAAGATAGGATGTCTGCTTGGGAAAGGGGCCACTGAGTAGGGGTGTGCATTATTTGGTTTTAACCAAAAAACTAAATCAAACCAAAGTTTTTGAGTAATTTGGTTCGATTTTGAACTTAGTAATTTGGATTTTGATTTTAATTAATGAAAACTTTAGTTTTTGCTTTTTTGGATCGATTTGTTAAATGAAATTTTGGATGGAACCAAATAAACTAAAGTAATTATATGTAATACGATATTATTAATTCATGAATAATAGGAGTATCTATTATACACTTATTTTTATTTATTTTTGAATACTTGGTAGGTGCTTTTTTGGATGACCATTATCGAATTTTCTAAAATATTTTGGTTTCATAATATGGTAATATGGTTCCATCAACTTCTAAGTTCAAAACATCATTCAAGTAAGTAAAAATTAGTTTTAAATTTTTTTTAGCGCATGAAGTAGTTAATTGCCTTTTTTTATATTATATTTATGTTATTTTTCCTATTGCTTTTTCATTATACAATAAAAAATTATGCAAATAATTTTTAAATTTAGCCAACTTCGGTTTATCCAAAACCAAATAAAATTATTATTTGGTTTGTTTGATTTTGCATTTTATTTGGTCGGTTTGGTTCAATATTTTTAGGAATCCAAAACCAATTATTTTTAAAAATTTATCATCCAATCCATCCAAATCAACTAAACCCATACCCCTACCGTTGGGGGCTTGAATTCCTAATCCACAAGTGAATAAATTTATTTATTTATTTGTTTATCATGGACCCTGTTAATTTGTGAGGGATCACACTAAGAAGGAGCTTATATCAGCCCAGACCTATCTTAGATTTTTTGGTCCAAGGGAGAATATGTGCATCCGTTGAACAAATTCTCTAACCACGGGGGTGGCTACTAGAGAAGGGGGACTGTCAAATCCAAGAGTAGCATGGGTAGTGTCTAAATGGGGTCGCAAAGGACATGATCTAAGTAGAGTGCCCGCAGGGGATGGGCCACTAAGGGCTTTATCCTAAACCCTGAAGAAGAAGGTATTCAGTGGGCAACTCGAGGAGAAAGTGCAGGGAATCACATCAACCAAGAGTGATGTATCCATCGGGTGAGTCATTGTTACTATATCGAACATCAACCAACCTATGGGACCCGTCAATTTGCAATTATCAGCCTAGGAAGAAACCATTGGGGACTCACATCTTCCTATAATGGAACTGATTATTGGGATAGTCTATCTTTGGCTCTATAGATGCTATCCGACCTAGGAAGACTACTAAGTGAATGCCACTGGGGGGCTTATATCAACTTAAAAGTAGTCGAGAGGGAAGGAGACGTTGGTAGACTTATCCTAAGTCTCAACTATACTCGACCTAGTCAGTGCGTGATGGCTAGTTCAAGAAGAAAGCGTGTAGGCTTACATCATCTTAGACAAAGTCAACATGAGGTAGCTTGCTGGCTACGCAGTGAGGCCTACCAAACTAACAAGGCACTCATCGAGTTATGATGGTCAAATCAGGAAGAAAATGTGGGGACTTACATCTAACAAATAAATGACCACTGGGGTGACACATTGGCAATATAACATGTCAGGCTGACCTAGAGCAGCTAATGAGTGAGTGTTACAAGGGCCTTGCTCCCACATCAAAAATAGCTCGAGATAAAATATATTTGTTTATATGTGTCATGAAAGAAGGATAGGATGCTCTTGGGTTCTCTTACACCTATCCTAAACACGTTGTGATAGATTTGTAAATAAGAAAATAACGCTTTGAATGAAGTGAATATTTCGATGAATTGGAATGAAATTTTTGAAGATAATTATTTTCAAACATGATTTTATGGATAATATTTCTTTAAATAGAGCCCATTGATTGGAAGCATCAGGTGTTCACCTTTATAATTAATAAGTTGATAAGATCCTCCTTGATAGGCCTTATCTATTTCTCTATGATAAAAGGGTCTTCCCAAGTGGGTTCAAACTTGCCTCACATCATTCGACGGGTAACAATTGGTCTCCTTAAAACTAAAATAAGCTCTCCTACTTAAAAAGCTCTAAGGCATACCAACTTGTTGTGAGCTTGAATCATCTTGGCTTTGTATAGCTCGAGGTTCTGGCATGCCCGTAGGCGTCTCTCCTCCAAACCTTTGAGCTCTTCTAACCGCAACCTGGCATTCTATTTGGTAGTGATTTTATTACCCATTACTATCCTTAGTGATGGGAGCTGAACTTCTAATAGTAGAATGGCTTCGGACTCATACACTAAGGAGAACGGGGTATATTGGGTTGGAGTTTTGTATGTGGTGCGGTATGCCCACAAAGCTTCAACTAGCTGCTCTAACGCTTGTTATCATCGAGTGTCTTCTTTAGTATTTGGATGAGAGTTTTGTTGAATGCTTTTGCTAGACCATTCGCCATGGGATAGTAGATAGTGGAGTATCTCCAATCTATATTATGTCTCCGAGCAAAGTAGTTGATCTTGGTGCTTTTGAATGCAATATCATTATCGAATATAATTCATCAAGGCACCTCGAAGCTATATACGATATGGTTCTTGAAAAACTAGAGCACATGCTGAGCTGTGACCTCTCTAAGTGGGATTGCCTCCGCCTATTTAGAAAAGTAATCGGTGGCAGCTAGGATGAATCGATGACCCTTGGAAGAAGGATGATCGATCGAACCCAATATATCAGTACCCCAACACTCAAATGGCCATGAGGCCAATGTAGGGTGTAGAATGTTGGGTGGTTGGTGCAAGACTATACCATGTACCTGACACTGATGGCATCTCCTAGCAACATCCAGACAGTCTGTGATCATTGAAGGCCAATAATATCCTAGTCTCTTGATATTAGCTTTCATCTTTGGACCGGATTGATGTACTATATATAGACCTGAATGTACCTCGATCACGATCTTACGGGCTTCTTATTTGTCTAAGCAACGTAACCACATTTGATCAAAAGATCATCGGTGCAAGGTGTCATCCACGAAAGCATAGGGGAGAGCTCTCAGCTTCATCTGTTGGGTTTGTGATTTCTTTTGAGATAGTTTTCCTGTGTTCAAGTAATCTATGAATGGTTGCCTCTAATCTAACTCCTCATCCTTTTTGGCAACGATAACCTCCCATTCAAGAGAGAGTTTCTTGATGCGTTTAGCATCTGTTCAGCATTAATAAGGGATAAGACTTGTCTATTTTGGACCATTATTGGAATGGACTCATCTTTCAGACATGCCAATTCCCTAGCAAGTTTAACCAAAGAATTTGCTACAACATTCTCTCCTCGAGGAATCTTATAGATGGTGGCCTCAGAGATTTGGGCTAACAGCTTAAGTTTTAGAACCTTATCTGACCCAACAATCTAGTTAATGACCAGTTGAGAATCTCCATAAATATTGATGCTTTTGACACACACTATGATAGCTAACTCTAGACCGGCAATCAGAGCCTCATATTCAGCTTTGTTGTTAGTGCATGGATTGTAGAGATAGTATGAGAATCTCATCACATCACGATATGGAGTTAAGAGAATGATTCCTACCCCTGCCTTTCCTGAAAGAGTTGATCATGGTTCTTCTCTTTTTTGAAAGAAAGCCACACCATCAAAATATATCTCCTAATGGTGGATGCTAGTGTCCCCTAAGCTCATGATTTGCTCATCGGGGAGGTCATCATTAAGCGGAGAATGAGCAGGAAGTGGGTGTGCTACTAAGAAATCCGCTAATGTCTATCCTTTCATAGCACAGAGGGGTACAAATGTGATATCAAACTATGAAAAAATCATGGTCCAATGCGCCAACCATCCGGATAATGTCGACCGTGTCATGAGATATTATAATAGATTGATCCAAGAAATCAAGTTCATCTTATGAGAAAGCATATAGTATCGTAACTTTTGGAATGCGAAGATGAGAGCTAGATAATGTTTCTTAGTATGTGGGTAGTTTGCTTCAGCAAGCATCAGATGATGATTGAGGTTGTAGAGAGTGTTCTCCTTCCATTCGTCATTAGTTTGGACCAATAAAGCACTAAGGGAGTCATCCAATGTAGTAGTGTAAAAGATAAGTGGCTTGCCTAGGATGGGGGATGCTAGAATTGTCGGCTTCACCAAATATTGCTTGATGTTTTCAAAAGCATGTTGATACTTGTTATCCCACTTGAACTTAGCATCTTTTTTGACAAGTGCTGAAAATGGCTTGCATCTCCTCGATAGATTAGAGATAAACCACCTTAGATACGCCAACCACCCTTAGAATGATCTGAGTTGAGTTAAAATTTTAGAGGGTGACATTTCTAAGATAGCTTTGACCTTTTTTGGGTCTATCTTTATTCCCCGGTGCTGGACAACAAATCCAAGGAACTTCTCTTAAGCTACTCTGAATGCACACTTTAGGGGGTTCATTTTAAGATTGAATTGTCTTAACCGTTTGAAAACTGCTCTCAAGTCAAAGAGATGGTCTTCTTTTTCTTTTCTTTTGACTACTAGATCATCAACATAGCATTCACCTTGATGATGAATGAGTTCATTGAAGATCTGAGTTGGCCCACTGGTATGTATCACCGAGATTTTTAAGGCAGAAAGACATAATCCTATAATAATAGATTCTGATCGGGGTTTGAAATGCAGTATTTCTTTCATCCTCGGGGGCCATATTGATTTGGTTGTAGCCAGATGACCCATCCATAAAGGAGAATACTACATGAGATTAGGTCATGTCCACCATTAACGTTAATATAGGAAGTGAAAATTCATTCTTAGGACATGTCTTATTTAAGTCTCTAAAATCGACGCATATGAAAATTTGGCCATTCTTTTTCTTAACTGACATGATATTGGCTAACTAGGTAGGGTATTTTTCTTCCTTGATGAAACCAGCATCGATCAATTTCTTGACTTCAGAAATTACCTGTTGTTTGATTTCTAATCTCATGTGTCTAGGAGCTTGCTTGATAGAGTTAGCATTAGGGTATATTACTAGTTTGTGGACTGCTATATCAGGAGATAATCTGAGCATCTCTTCATAGCTCCATATAAAGTAATCCCTAAACTCAGTCAATAGCCTAACTAAGTCATTGGTTTCTTCTTCGTTTAACACATAACTGATGTATGTGGGGCATGGATCTTTTTCTGTCCCGAGGTTGATTTCTTTGCGCTTATTGATGGTTGAACTAATTTCTTCTTCAAATTCTAGAGGTACATCTTTGATTTGAAGATCATTAAGATCATATGTAGTTTTTAAACACACATCCTCATAAGAGTTAGTGTGGTTTGAGAAGAACCTATCAAACTCTAGTTGATTGGTGACAATTAAGCAGAATTCATCATCGTCGACTAGACCCACTGTACCGAATCCTAGTCCTGGGCTTGATTGTGCATCCTTGTCTTTGTTGTCCAACAGCTCCTTGAAATGCTCTAACCCATGCCTGGACCATGTGTAAGGAATCAAACCTTTCTTTACAATATTATGAACACAAGGCGAGTACCAATCAAAAGGTAATTCCATTAAATATTTATATGAATTATCCTCAAGTTCTACATCTGCTTCTGGACTTGAGGATGATGATCCCAATAGGAATATCTTTGGCTCGGCACTCATGGAAGATCTAGGGGTTTCCTTAACTACCAAACCCTCAATTTTTTAAGAAATAAGTTGGGTTAAAGCTAATATTCCCAACTTCTGCCTAATAGTTTTACATAATCCTGATTCAAATATATTTATGCTTTGCTTGGAGGCATGATCTTCGTCATTGTCTGGCTCGAGTGTCACCTCTAATGAGACCCACTGAGAGGGGTTGGCTTGTGTGTTAATTGCATGAGACTCATCCTCCAAGCTGGATTCCACGTCTATATGAATAGCAGGAGTACTCCTGTGAATTGGAACATAGCCTCTGTTGGCTGGCTACCTATTAGGGGGTCTTCCTTCTCTGGAACTGCCTCTATATCTACCTCAACCTCTACCTGGTGGAGGTCGAGTCAAACTACCCATATGTCCGTATGGTGGAATGAATTATGGGTGGAATGTAATATGCGGCTCTACTTCTTCCTCAGTGTCCCTTTCTCGATCACTTGTACTTTCTTTTTCTTTTTCTTTTGTATTCAAATTTTGGCCAAGTTTGCGAGAATAAATATTTTGATTTTGAGAAAGATAGTAGGTTGCGTCCTCATATATCTTAACCTCTCTAACTGAGAATGGCTTTTCATTTTCTTTGACACAGTATTCAATTCCATCTCTTCAAAATTTGATGCACTGATGAAGGGAGGATATAACCATCTTGTTCTAGTTTATCCAAGGCCTACCGAGCAAAGCAGTGAACGATGTATTCGAATCAATTTTATAGAACTTGGTTTCAGTCTTCCAGTTGCCTATTTACAAAGGTAATATTATGGAGCCTAAAGCCCTCTCGCCTATTCATTGAATCCTCTTAAAATCATTCAATCTCCTCAGAGCTTAGAGATGTTAATCCTCAAATAGGCAAGGGTTTTCAGGCTCATAATGTTCATTGATGCACCTAGATCAACCAACACCCTAGAAAGTTTGAATTTTCTCATATCCACTATAATATAGAGGGGACGGTTGTGCTCCATATTCCCCAGAAGAAGGTATTTGTTGATGAATGTGACTCCCTGTGCTTTTCTTGAATAATGTGCCTCCTCTCCAACAACATTCAGTTGAGCTAAATATATTTCTGGATCAATAAGGGCCTTGATTAATGATTCCCTCATATCTTTGGATAAGACCAGGGCATCATATATGCTTAATTTAGCTAACAACTTTCTTAGGTGAGCGAGGACATTGTAGTCAACTCTAGGCTGATCCTCCACAAGCATATCCATGGGTGGAGCATCTTGTGGAGGGGCTTCTTGATCACTGGAACCAATGACTTACTTACCCTTATCTTGAGGTGCTACCTAAGAGATAGAACTTTACAACTACGAAGGTTTACTTCGGTGACTTCATGAGATGGTTTAATAGAAAGTTCTACCTGCTCATCAGGTTCACCTATAGCTTCTCCTATGGGACCCTCCAAATCAGATGATTCCAAGTTTATCTCAAGAGGTGAACCCGTATTATTCAGAGAAGGAAAGTCCATCTCTGAATCAGAAAGAGGATGATCAGAATTGTTATAATTATTAAGACTTGAAGAGTTTTCTAAAGGGGTAGAATCAGATAACCCATCAGAAATGGCATAGATGTAATTCAAATTAACTTTATTTCTCGATTTCTTAGATTTAAAAGGAGGCACATAGTAGAAATCTAATAAAGTAAGTGGGGTGAGGGATTTGATGCCCTTATCCACCGATATAAGATGTCTACTAGAAGAAGAACTAGTTGAGATAGGAATGCCGACTGATGTAGTAGCTGCAATGGTGGAATGGAGGCTAGACTAGGTCGGTGGTTGTGCTACTTGGCTATCCCAAAAATATGGGCTGCTGCTGCTGCTGCTGAGCTCTCACTTTCCCCAAGTTATCTTTAGTAACTTGCGAACCTTCCTTAATGTTAGAGGTTCGAGCTACTTCAGGCACCTATAAGGAAAGTTTCTTGATTTTAAAAATAATCTTTTTAGAGGTTCGAGATAAAGAGATATCCCAACTTTTTTTTATTTTGAGAGGATCACATGTATCCTTAAAGATTACCATAACTTTACTGGATGGTTGTTCTACTAGATATTCCTTAGGGATAATTATAGCACTTGACTTGTAGTTATGCTCAAGTCAGTCCTTAAATGTAAAGCAATCCTCCAAAATATGACCTAGCATGCGGTAGTAGGGGCAAAAGTTAGGATCATTACTCCTACCCACTTCCTCTAACTTTCTAGGCTCAGGTAGTTGAAAATTAGGTTTCTTTAAGATATTCTTAAAAATTTTCTTAACTATCTCTCTCTTAAATAAATAATTTTTATTTAATTTATCCAAAAAAGTAGGTGGATGATAGCTACTTGGGGGCGGGTATGTATACCACTACTGAGAGTATGGTTGAGGAGAAGGCGACGAAAGCCATGGAGGCTGCCGTGGCGGTCGATAGATTGGCTAAGGCGGTGGTAAAGGAGGTGAAAGAGAAGGCTGTGGAGCTCGAGATCTCTCATAGTGATCCCTGACCGATTGCTTCCCCTTGTCCAATGCTGCTACTCCCCCTGATTTCCTTTCATAGACTTTCTACGACTTTGGGTTTAATGATTGATCTTGAAAAGGCAATTATTTTGCCTCTCCTTTAGACTAGCCTCCTTATTTATTAACTTCTCAAATGTCTTAATGGTGAAACCTTTAAGCATGAAGGCGACCGGGCCATGAATATTCTTTAATAGAATTTCAATAGCATGCTATTCAGACAGCTATGGATCACATTTCATGCTTAAATTTTGTCATCTAAGAATATAATCAACGAGGGACTAATTGGGGTGTTGTTGAGCTACAAGCCTACAACGAGATTGCCCACAGTTACCTTTTGCTAAGCTCCAACAAACCTCTTAACAAAGAGTTGCTCCAACTCAGCAAAAGTCTTCACTGAATCGTTGGGAAGTTCAGTGTACCAATCAAAAGCTATGCCCACTGGACTGTTGATAAAGAGACGGGACAATAATGCATCGCTGCCACTGGTGTTGCAATAGCTGGCCCTGAAATATGCTATATGTTGGCGAGGGTTCTTGTTGCCATCAAAACTTCTGAAAGAAGGAGGCACAAAACCATTAGGATATTGGATAACATCGAATTCCTCTGGGCAGGGTCTACCATTTGGAACTAATGAACCATCTCGGGCTTGCGCTAGTGCTTCCTTCACTTGTTGTTCTATCATGAGTTTGATATATTTTTCTTGTATGGAGGTACTGTCCACTATCTTCCTATACAAGTGAGTACTACCCTGCTCTACTATAGGGGAACTCTTAGGTTGATCTAGGACATATAATAACTCAGGCTGACCAGTCTTCATAATGGTAGGATGTACTGCTAGAAAATCTTCAAGTCTCTTTCCCATCTTATCAATCTGTTCATCTTTCTGTTTGAGTTGTTGAAGGAGGTGTTGGGCCGAATACTGTATCATCCTGATCGACCATAACATCTTCCAAAATCTGGTGATCCCAAAGGAGAGAACCTCTAGTATCAACCATGTGTACCTCTGCTGAGTCCTCCAACAAATCATCTTTGTTGGGGTTAAGCTAACATTCTCCTTTTCGAGGTCAGGCCAATCATACCCTAGGATTTCTTTCTTTTCAGTAAAATACTATACTAAGATATCATCCAAGGAGCGGTCTAACTATATAGGCACAAATGCTCGCGGTTGATCGGTGGTGGGATTATGCTCATGAACAGAGATACACCTGACCTCCCCTACTACTGGAGTGTTAACCCTATGAGGGCTAGGACACATGCTTATGACTATCAACTGCTATAGGTGGAGCGCCCGGTGGGGGGGGGTTGGGGTGGGGCTATCGCCATGGGGTAATAGAACAGTCTCCTTCCCCTTCATCCGCTTCTATATTCATGATTGGTTAAGGTGATGGTAGTGATGGTACAACTATGATTATGTGAGGTCGCCACTCCCTTTTTGAGGTCGAGCAGGAGAGCTCGCCCTCACCTCAGTCGATAGGGCAGATGAAGTGGGATCCATTAGCCATAGTCAGATCACTAGTGGAGCTTTTTTCTCCCTTGATGTTGCTCTCATGACTTCGGGTGGAACTGTAGAAGATGGAACCTAGACTGGCGATAATAGACGTGAAGTGGAGCGGTGTGGTGGAGACAACACTGACTGCCTCTGTACGAGGGCTCTCCTCTTATGATGGGTGGTACCAGTCAATAAAATACTATCATTATGGCGATGTGGGTACGATCAAGAAATCTACGAGGGCGTAATCGCATACCATATCTTCTCTCTCTACTAGTAACATGAATTGATACACGGACCTCTTTGGCCCTCTCCTGACGGATATGCTCGCCTACACTGCGAAGAATAATTGATCATAAATCATGCAGGCACTACGTTCATAAGTCCAACATGGCGTAAAACTATCACGAGGCCTGACCTTCTCCTATCTCGATAAGTGTCATAATGAACCGGTGGGGTGATCTTGCAATCCTCCTGACATCTTCCTCTCCTTCAGAACCGGAAAGGGGGTGGAACTTGTTCAGAGTGAGCAAAGGAGAAACTACCCTGGGTGACCCCTCTTCCATAATGTGAGATACTGCCTTTATCTCTTTTATAATGTGCATATGGCGTTGCTTGATTTTACAGCTCCTATTGCGGCACTGGGTTCTGCTAGGTGGAGCAGTACGAGAGCTAGACCCTACCTTAAAGGTAGGGGAGACTATCCCTGAAGCTAGGGTAGCTTCCCTTAGGAAGCGGTGGGTACTAGCCCAGGAGGCGTGATAGGAATAACTGACTGCATGGGCACTGGAACTGTAGTTGCTACACGAACCTCTACCACCTTCCTCTTTAGTGAGGGGAATTTAGATTCTGAGGGCATCTCAATATAAATGACTGGCTTATGCCCAACCACCACATTCTTGCTGATAGTGGTTAGGGTTGCCCCCTCATAAGTAATTCTGGCTCCCTCGAATCCTCAGCCAAAATATATCAAGTGAGCAAAATCAATTTGGGAGAGGCTGGCCCGATCCAAGGCCAAATCCATCCTAATGGGGAATGTGAACACATGCTTCTGAAAATTCATTTGCATTGTACTGAACTGAAAAAAGTTGACTGAAATTGAACTGAAACTCAGCTTGTTGGAAATAAAGTCAAATCAATTTTTTTATTTTGGTATTTTGCTGACTTATTTATTTATTTTTTTGATTTAGAGTTTGAACCCACATTCAATAATTTGAATATGTTAAGTGGAGCTCATTGAATTTAGGAGAGATTTTGAATAAATTGGAGGAGAGATTTTGAGTTCATTTGAGTTTAGGACCCACATTCAACAAATTTGTGTATATTGAAAATGGGTTCAAATATTTTGAAGAGACTTTTAATGCTTCCATTGGTTCATATTTGAATTTTATTTTATGTTTGAGGACCCTTTATTTAACAAATTCAAGTATGTTAAATAGAGGGTCAATTGATTTTGTTTGGGATTACTCATTTCGTAAATTTGGATATGCTAAATGAGATGGTTGAAAATAATTTCCTTTTTGCTTGTTTTCCCATGATGTGTATCATCTGAGAATTTAGAAATGGAATCTTTATTTAGCAAATTTGTGTATGCTAAATAAAACCCAATTATATTTAATTTTTATTTTGATTTTGAAAATGGTATCTTTACTTTAGTAAATTTTTGTATGCTAAATAAAAAAAATCCAAATATGTTTGACTTTTGTGTTTTGATTTTGAAAATGGGATCTTTACTTAACAAATTTGTGTATGCTAAATAAAAAAAATCAAATGTGTTTGATTTTTGTATTTTGATTTTGAAAATGGGATCTTTACTTAACAAATTTGGGTATGCTAAATAAAGTCCAAATGTGTTTGATTTTTGTGTTTTGATTTTGAAAACGGGATCCTTACTTAGCAAAATTTGTGTATGCTAAATAAAGTCCAAATTTATTTTGAAAAGGGGGAGGGGGGATTTTTATTTAACAAATATGGTGTGTTAAATAGACTCCAATTTATTTTCAATTTTCTTTTGACAAATTTGGGCATGTCAAATGAAATTCCAATGTATTTTGATTTTTATGTTTTTTGTAAAGGAGATTTTTATTTAATAAATTTAGGTATGTAAAATGGAAGTCAATCATATTTTATTTTTCAAAGATGAATTTTTTGTGTGATTATTACTTTTTGAAAATAAAGAAATCCCAACTTAACACATGTGGAATGTGTTGAGTGGAGTTTCAATTGGTGTGATTTTATTTGAAAATGAAACCTCCATTCAATACATTTGGACAGGTTAAATGAAGATGCTTATTTTCAAATTTGTGTTTTTTTTAAAAAAAAAAGGATTAAAACCCCAATTCTAATATATATGGAATATATTGGGTGGAGTTTCAATCTTTTGATATGATTTTATTTGGAAATGAAATCTTCATTCAATAAATTTGGGTATATTGAATGAGAGTTTTGATTTCTAAATATATGCTTTTTGAAAAGGAAGAAACTCCAACTTTAACATATGTGAGATATATTGAGTGAAGTTTCAATTTTATAAACATTATTTTATTTGGAAATGAAACTTCATTCAATAAATTTGGGTATGTTGAATGAAGATGTTCATTTTTAAATATGTGTTTTTTGAAAGATGATTTTGATTTTGGTTTTGAAAAGAACCCACATGTAATAATCCTGAGGATTGTTAGATGGGGTTGAATTATATATTTTTTGTGAAAATTTTTGTACAAGTATTTTATTATGTGAACTTTGGGAAAGTGCTTTTGAAAAGTGACATTTTTATAAAGGATTTATTTTTCTTCTCATTTGTGGAATGAACCTTACCTTACCATAGAGATAGTAAGGAGATTCAAAAAGGGTCTTTAGTCATTTCTTTTAGTTAAATTTTATTTTCACCTATTGGGGGACCCAACAGGGGTTTTAAGACCTACATGGAGTGAGGCTAGCTTAGCTTAAAAATAAAATAAATGAAGTGTCAACGGAAAAGAAGGATAGTCTTGGATTCATATAAAATATAAATCCACTATCGATACTTGGAAACAATGATCATTTACTAAAGATGAATAGAGGAACCATCCATAGTGGAGTCACCTGAAAAATTTGTGGTGTTTATTTTTTTTTTATGTTGAGGTTATTATTAAGTGTGTTAGGGGACACCACATAGATCTTAAGGAGTACTTATTAGGGTGACAGGTACGACATTGAGGAATGATGTACTATCTCGAGAGATAGAAGTCACCATCCTACAATGGACCTAATCACCTAAAAATTACTCATAAGGCCAATGGGTCTTCAAATGTACCAGAGATCTTTCCCCTACTTCACATGAAAAAGTAAAGTATGGTTTATTTTAAGCCAGGTTCATAAAGCTACCTATGGAGGCAAGTCTCCATAGTTAATTACATCCTAAGGAATGAGATCCTTTAAGAATACTCTCGATTAAGGTAAATGATCATTATCTCCAAAGATTTCAAGGATAGGATTATCAATAATTGGTTATTTTTAGAAAATAAAGTGAGATTGATCAAAATGAGGGAATTATTATCAAAACTAATGGGGGATGAGTATGAGATGCTCATGATTCTAGGAAACCTAGTGAGCATCCCAAAATATCCAATGGTTGGGCTTTATATTTTTTAAATTTGAAAATGATTATAGATTTGAGTTGAATTTTTATTAGAAATCCAGGGCTTATAATTCCATAATACAAGGTCGTGAAAATACTTAAGAGGTGAGGATTTATGCTTGTAGCCCACAATGGGAAATAATAACCTCAGATCTTAAATCTGAGAAATTTTGGCGAGGGCCAAAATATGACCTAAATCTAAGGTAAAAAATGGTTATATGGTTTACCTCCATAAGAGAGAGTAATCTGCCCAACTGTTGGACTTACAACCACCTAGAGTGGCTGCCAACTAACTCCTACGATTTTAAATACAAGTAGATAAATCTTTTGCTTTGCAAGATGGCTAAGCTGTCATTTATTTAAAAATGAGACTAAGTCCTTAAACTCACTCCCTAAGAGACTAGATCATGAAGGGTATGAATACATGACTTAATCTAATGTAAATTTTGTCAAATTTTATTTTGATTTTTGGACATTTTTATTTGACACGGGCTATAGGATTTATATACCTAATGCATGAGAAATTAGTTATGGGCCAAAATCAGAAAGAAGGAGGTGTGTTTTCACCATGGCTCTCAAAGGTCAAGTCATTTTCCCTAGCAAAGGTGGAAGCCCTCCATTGGCAAGAGTAGGACAATATGATTTATCCATGATGTGAGACATAAAACATCCAACTAAGGGTTGCTAAATCTTTTATTATCTTGGTTTATGCCCTAGGCTTTAGGTGAGGTTATGAATTATTTAATTTAATTTTGAATTGATTAATTGGGCAGAAAATTTTATTTTTCTCTAAGAGCCTAATCACATCCAAGCCATTCAACGATCATAAAATAATTAAGAAACTAAGAAAATCATGTCATCCTAATTGCACAATCATAATCATAATATCAATCAATTTATAAAATTAGTGCAAAAGAATAAGAGGTCTGTGAGATCAGGTATCGTTGTACAACCCGAAAAGAAATGTGGGTAGCCGAGCTCTACCCTTATACAACCCAGATTATAAATGAATAATTACAATTAGAAGGAATTTATGTTATGGGGGTCTTCATTCTTCATTCTTTATTATTCATTTCTTCATTTTGATTTGCTTCTTTTCTTTCTTTCTTTTGGCTTGATTGGAATATGGTTGCTCCAAAGGCATCACATGATACATAAGATATGGTCTTATGATAAATTTTCATCCTAATCTCCCATAACATTCAGTCCAAATCTTAATTACAAAATTTACATCAAAATGGAAAAGGTAAATCTATATAAACCTGTAAAATAAAGGTTAGCTAAACAAACCACACAACCTAAACAGTTATATGAATAATTTGGACTTAACACCTCACACATGGATAACCAAGTCTACCTATCTTAATTTGGGTTATGCTTAGGGGTATAAGCACCTGCACATTAAAAGCATTTATATTTTTATTACAGCACTCCTTATGCACAATCCCCTACATAAAGCATGATTAGTCTAATATCGGCCTAACATCCAGACTATGAACATACACCATAACATCTAGTCTAATATATATATCATAAAATAAACATTCATCAAACCATGCATCGCTCTAACCTAAAGCTAGAAATTATGACTTAGTCTAATGTGCATGTCATTTAAGGCTTGTGTGACATATCTTAGCTAGGATTTAAGGTTAAAATTTTCTAAGTGTGAAAGATTCAATTTAGATGATAGTTTCATTTTAAGTGATTTAGTTTATTTGTCAATTTTAGTTGGTGATTTGATTTGGTTTGAATGAACCTACACTTAGTTACTAAATGTTGTGCAGAGAAAAAAAGAGAAGATAAATTCTCTTTCAACTCTACCTTAAAATATTTTTAAGGCACATTGATTAATGAATATCCTTTAGTGAATATTTTATTATGTATTTTAATTAATCCTAAGTTTAGATTTTCTCTAAATAGCCCTATTTAATAAGAAATACATCTTAAGATTAGTTAGGGTGGATTACTATCACATAACACACCCATTTATTTCTTTTCACCATGTACACCATCCATATGAATAATCATAAGCACACCTATACATGCAATTCAAATTTTAGCACACTTTGATGATGAATGCTAAGAGATATAATTTGAAAATTTGGATATTTCATGTGTTAATTGGATCATTGATGCATGTATTTATTATGTAGAAAAGAGGGATTTCTCATCCATTAACTAAATACACATCCACATGTATAGAAGTCATAAGTGAGTACGGCTCCATTATTTTCTATACTAGGGGTGTAAGGTACAAGACCTACTTAGGACTACTTAAAGCCTCGCAGCCCTGGGATGTCTAGACTAATATACCACTTTTCTTAGATACATGTAGATGTACAAAAAGAACTAAATAGATAAAGAATCATGTAAAAGATTATATTTGATTTGGTTGTGTAATTTATATGTGTAATATGAAGGTCCTTCTTAAGTCATAACATAGAAATGCATAGGAATAGATTTAAACAAGTGTTGTGTTCTTTTCAAATGAACTATACACTTTGCAAATCCTATGTAAATCCATGTTAAGAGAAGAAGAGAGAACTTCATAATACATATCTTATGCTACAATTACATGCAAGCTTAAAAATATTTATAAGTAGCATCACTTTATTCATAGTCTTTGATTTATGGGTTTTGAAAATAAATTTTGATTTAATAGCGATAATAGCCACTCATATTCTTAACTTTAACCAAAACATACAATTTTGCATAAAAGGAAGCAGCTTATTTAATTAATTTTTGAAAGAAATGAATGCATGGTTTCATATGGCAAATAATATTTAGTATGATTGGAAATAAATAATGGGATGTAAGTACATAGCTTCATTCACCCTAATTAATTCCTAATGACAATCATATAAAATAGGATGATTTAAAATGAATCATAATTCTTTAAAGAGATTTTTAACTTTGGATTTGATTTGACTTAGGAAATGTGAGAAGGGTTTGCTAGTCCTAATCCATTCCCCCATATGTAAATTTATTATGTTCAATTTAGAACAATTAGGTTGATTTTATATTTTGATTAGGTTAAGGTATGAATTAAATCCATTAATTATCCCTTACTTATACCACTTTAACATAAATATCCAAGTAATTATGAGCCAACATATGATATTCAATCACATGAAAATTAAATCAGCAATGCACCTAAGAAATGAAGGTGCCTAATACAATTGGCTCACAATTATTGATTAATTAAGCTAAAGAGTTTGATTAAGTACTTTTATAACCCTCCTACATATGTAGTTTAATTATAATTTCATTTGAAATTCTCTTAGGTTATTAAACACTTATGAATTAACCGAAGAACTGAATGATTAATTTCTAGAATGATTATGTTTTGAGTTTGATTAGTTAAATTATTTAATGAAGTGATTAAGTCATAATTAATTACAAATTGATTAAGTGTTTATCCAAATGGAATAAACTTAGAGGAAAAGATTAGAGAAGAAGTCCTTATCTTATTCCCTATGTCCATTCGCTATTTCATAATTATTAGCAAGTTCAATTAATGAATTCATCATTATTTAACATATTAATTAATCATTTATTTAGTTAAGAGAGTGATTAATAATGAAATAAGCAATTTTCCTAATTAATAAAGTAATAAATTTCAAGAAAATCATGAGAGTCAGAGGTCATCCCACTAATCAACTTAAAGAAGTTTGGAATTAATTGTTGAAATAATTAAGAAGTAATTAGCTTAATTACATTTCTAATAAAACTCAAATTGAGTGAAAATTACTATTCTAAATTAATTATTTTTTATTTTATATTATTCTCCTCTGAATTATCTTTAAAATGAGTGGTCATTTGTATTTTTTGGATTTTATGACAATCAGTTATGAATTTTGAAAATTTCACCATTAAAATTAGATTAATTAAGCCTAATTAAACCCCTAATCCCATCTGCGTGGTGACTCTGCTTTCTATGGCTGGCGATGGGATATTTGTTATTATCCGTCGGTTGAGTCGTGGCGGAAGCATCTTCTCTACGGGCCATCCGATCTAAGATCAAACGGCCGGAATCAATCCTGTGGTTTAGGAATGAATCAAAAGGGATATAGTGCAATCTGATCATAGCCATCCATTCTAATCACGTGGAATGGATGGCATATGATCCTTCTCCTTCACGAGCGATGAGAGACGAACCGTTTGTCTCTCCTCATTCAATTCAAGCTCACCTGAGCTCAGATTGGGATCAAATGATCCCACTCCTTAAGAGGTGGGATGCAAATCCAACGGTCAAGATTTTATGGGGTTACAATTTCCTTCAAAAAAGACCAACTGAAATTTTTTATGGCTACGATTTCAAGCAATTACCTCACTGGTGCTTTCAACGGAGGAGGTAGTTTCGTCAAGTAGAGACGAAGCCCTGTTGAAGGAATCCAGCCTTGGTTTGAAGTAGTTTGCTCGGTTGACCAAGCATCCCTTCAATGGTGATCCACTTTGATTGAAATGGTGCTTCCTGTGGCTTGGAGACTTGGGAAACAATTCAATTGAGCTCGATGAGGTCCAAGGATGGTGTGTGAAAGGTTAATTTGATTTTGGTTGAGAATTGAGTGAGTTGGAATTTGAGATCACCTCCCCTATTTTGGCTTTGAGTAGAACCTAGAATGGGAAATGGGAGAGCTCGAGAATGGCTTAGACAAGCTTAGGTAGGCTTCGATTCAACCTCCTTAGCTCTATGAAAATTATTACTTCTTGTTTGAGTGAGAATGAGGGGGAGTATATCTCCCCCTCCTTAGAACGGATGGTGAGAGGTTGTTTTGCCATTTTTGATCAATGGTTTGGACTGGAGGCACTATTTGAGCTACAAAATATCCTACATGGGTCATTTTGGAATGAGAGTGGATGCCCATGTGGTAGGTGAGTGCATTTGGAGTTCCAAGCATTCAAATGCCATTGGAGAGGTCGGTTTGGCCTTGCCTTGGGTCATGGCTGACCCGAGCTCATTGGGTCATGTTCACCACCTTCTTTGGTGCTCATATGGACCAATAGAAGGATGTCAAGTGGCCTTGAAAAAGAAATGATCAAATTCCAAGTGAATTTGGTCATAGGATACCCTTTGACCTAAAGGCAAAGTGGTCATTTGGCTATGAGTTTGATTTGGATAGATTTAAAATGGGTTGGGCCAAATTTTAAGTGATTTGGAGTTCATTTGATTTGATTTGGCTCAATTTGATCAATTTATGTCAAGTTGGGTCAAATTGGGTTAGGTTGACCAATTGGCCAAATTGGGTCAAATCATGGGTTAGGTCAAGTTCAAATGATCATTTAGAGCCTATGGGTGTCATTGGTTTGGTTCAATTTAGTTTAGATTTGGTTTTTGGTTCATTTAGGCTCATTTGGGTCAAATGGGTCAAGTTGACCAATTTGACCCATTTGACCTATTTGGGTTACATCATGGGTTGGTTTAGGCTTGGTTGATCATTTGAAATGTATTGCAAGCTTTCGTTTCAATTAATTTTAATTTGGTTTGATTTTAAGTTGATTTGATCTTTTAGGTCAAGTTGGGTTCATGGTAAATTGAGCTAGGTTGGGTCTAATTGGTCAATTGAAGCTCTAGTCAAGTTCAATAATTAATTTAGAATGAATTTGACCCATTGGTTGCAATCAATTTGACTTATATCAATATTTGATCCATTTTGACTTTTTTGGTCAATTTGGGTCAACTTAGGTCAAGTGGCCAATTAGGCTTAGTTTGGCTCAATTGATGGCTTGATTATGTCCAATTATTGATTATGGATTAATTTATATCAATGGTTTTAATCAATTTGATTTATAGTGAATTTTGGCTTGTTTAAGTTTCATTTGGGCTAAGTGTTGGCTTGGTCAAAGGCTAGGTTTGACTTGGTTTGACCCAATTTGAGTGATTTATTATTCAAGAATGATTGTTGATCACAATGTGAGGCTTGAATGGGCTTAGTTCAATCCAATTTTGGTTGGATAAGAATTTGGCTCAAAAAGATCCTTTAGGTCACTTTGGGTTAAGTGAGCCTAAGAGGGTCAATTGGCTTGATCAAGGCTTGATTCAAGTTTGGTTGAACTCACATATGGACTTATGATAGAAATATAAATCTAATTGCAAGTGGTTTGGAGACAAATGGGTTTTGGTTCATTTGACAATTTCAAGTCAAAAGGATGAACATGAGTTTGATTTGGGTTAGTTTGATTTTGGTTTGATGATTGTAGTTTATGCTTATATTTGGGCATGTGATGAAGAAGTGATTGTTTCAAGAAAAAATCCAAGGGTTTGGATTGATTTGAGAATGATTTAATTAAATCTAAGAAATTGGCTTACAGGATATAAATTGGGTTTGGATTTGAGTTTTGAATTGATTTTGGTTATTTGAATTAATATTTCATTTATATTTGTGAATATAAATGATAATATAAATGGGTTATGAGAAAATCTTTTGTGTTTGGAGTGATTTGGATTTGAGCTAAGTCCATAAGATGAAATCAAAGGGCTTAGGAAAGGTTTTGGGATTTGAATTCAATCATGGGTTTCAATCATTTGATTTGAAATTGATTTAAGATTTGATTTGGATTGGTTTGAAGGAGGGAAGTAAGGATTAGGTTCAAGCTGTAGGATAGGCAAGTCCTCCTAATACTCCTAAAGCATAACCTATTTTTATGGCTAACTCCTCTAAGTACCTAGGTTTAGATTATTTGTTCACATAATCACTAGAAGTGTCTTAATACTAAGGAACTCTTAGTGTCTCGAGGAGTCATATGTCTAATATGGAGAAGTTGAGAGCTCACTCAAAAAGCTAGGTCAACAATCGATAGAAAAATCGATTGAGGAAGCTTTGTGGAGATGAAGCCCTGTTGAGCAGCACGCACACCAATTTCTTTTTGTTCGCTCAGTGGACCACGAACAATCACTGTGGAGGTTAGTGTTGATCAAACTCGCACTTCCGATGGTCAGGAAGCTTGAGAGGTGATTCGTTCTTGCTCGACGAGGTGTGGGGAAGGTGTGGGTAAAAGGAATTTGGATTTTATTGAGTATTGGCGGAGTTGGATCGGAAATAGGGGTGACCTATTTTGGAACAGTAATCTCCGGCAATTGGGGAAGCTTGGATGGATCGAAGAGGGCTCTGGGGGTTTCATTTCGGGCTCTAGGGAGTCTCTAAAGATGTGCGTTGAATTTGGATCGAAATGAGGGGGGTATATCCCCCCTCCCTTGGATTGAATAGACGTATTTGCCTCTCAATTGTTGGTTGGTCTACCACTACTAGGGCACCAGAGTGGTTAGTGTCACCTCCATATGGCTTGATTTGGTTGGCTAGGTGCTTGGTTGGTTGCTCAAGGTGGTTGTCCTCCTCCTTAGTCTAGTGGATTGGGCTAGTGTGAGGAGGTGAGTTAACTCACATCCCTTTGGTCCATGGCCAACCTAGCCTACTTGGGTTGGGCTAGGTGCATAGGTCAGACCCCATTTGGGGTGTTTGATGGCTGCGAAGGGAAAAGTGGGGAGTGGACATTGCCAATTTAGGCAAAATCCCATATGGGGAAAAGAATCCAAGGGAGATTGCCTTGGGTTGAGCCCAATTCAAGTTTGGGTTGGTTTTTTGCTCACCCAATGTGGGTTTAGGATGGGTTGGGTCAGGGTTCAATGGGCTTTGTCTTAGTTCAAATGGGTTAGGCTCAATTTGACCCTTATAGGTTAAATTGAGCTAGGTTAGGTTAGGCTGATCAATTGGTAAAATTGGTTCAAACCAAGGCTTGGGTCAAGTTCAAATGATGATTTGAAGCATTTTGATTCAATTGGTTTGAATCAATTTAGCTTAGGTTTAATTTTGGCTCATTTGGATTCGTGTAGGTCGAATGAGTCAAGTTGACCAATTTGACCAAATTGGCCAAATTTTCTTGAATTATGGGTTGATTCATGTTCAATTGGTTAATTAAAGATGATTGTAGGCTTTGGTTTGAATAAATTTGGATTTTATTTGGATTTAGGCCAATTTGACCCTTTAGGTTAATATGGGCTAAATGAGTTAGGTTGATCAATTAGTCAAACTAGGTTCAATTATGGCTTTGGTCAAGTTCAATAATCAATTTGGAATGAACTTGAGTCATTGGTTGCAATCAATTTGGGTTAGATCATGATTTGACCCAATTTAGTCTTTTAGGTCAAATTGGGTCAACTTGGGTCAAAGGGCTAATTGGATTAGGTTTGGCTCAATTGATGGTGAAGTCATGTTCAATCATTGATCATAGGTTGGTGTGAATCAATGATTTTAATTAATTTAGCTTGGGTTGAGATTTGGCTAGTTTGGCTAAGGGTGTTGACTTGGTTAAATAGCCAAGTTGACTTGGTTTGACCCAATTTATAATAATTGATCAACCTAGGGTGATCAACAGTTATGATAGGAGATTTTGGTAGGCTTGGTTCAATCCAAGTTGGGTTGGATTAGATTTTGGCTCAAATAAATCTTTTAGGTCACTTTGGGTCAAGTGAGCTTATTAGGTTTAGTTGGGTTGATTTTGGGTTGATTTGAGTTTAGTTTAATTTATATATGGATTTGGGATTGATATATAGCTTTGATTGTAAAGGGTTTGTGTTTAAATGAGTTTTGGTTCATTTGAATATCTCAAGCCAAAGGGGTTAGGTTAGGTTTGACTTGGGTTGATTTTGGTTTGGCTTGATGATTGTAGGTTTGATTTATATTTGGGATGATGATTGAAGATATTATTGATTCATGAGAAAATCAATTGAATTTGGTTTGAATTGAATTGGAATTTGGCTAAGTCCATGGGATTGGTTTACATGACTTAGGAAGGATTTTGATTTGAATTGGATTATGGTTTGGTTGATTGAGTATGCATGTGTTTGATTTATATTTAGGATGAGGATTGAAGATATAATTGATTAATGATAAAATCAATTGAATTTAGCTTGATTTGGATTTTCGAGTTTGGCTAAGTCCATGAAATAAATCATGTGGCTTAGGTTTGGATTGAGAATTGGCTAAGTCCATGGAAGAAATCATGTGGCTTAGGTTTGGATTTTTGAGTTTGGATTTGATTATGGATTTCAAACATTTTATTTGGATTTGGATTTGGGTTTGATATGAATTGAATTTGGTTGTGGCTTAAGAAGGTGAATATAGGTTGGATTTAAGTCATGGGGGAGGTAGGTCCTCCTAATCCCTAAGGCATACCCTAATCTTATGGTTAACCCTTCTAAGTATCTAGGTTTACGTTAAGTGTTCACCCAATTGCTAGAAGTATTTTATGACTAAAAAAATCTTAGTGTCTAGACGACTCCTAAATCTAAGATAAGAAGATTGAGTCCTCACTCCAAAAGTGAGATTAACAATCTTCTGTGTTTTTCCTTTCATCATGCTCTGAGGCTGTGATGCTATGTGGTTAGTTGTGCTGTGTGAATTAAGTAATCTTATTCTTCTTAAGGTGGATGCATTTCTCTTTGGTAGCTTGTTATTCGTGAGCACGAAATCTTCAGATGGTGTAAGCATAATATAATTATTTTGGTTTCATGTTATTAATAATTTGACTAATTTCATGAATTGACTCATTATTCTTTTATATTAATTTTATCAACTCACTTATTGAGTTTATTTTTTACACTAATAGTGCTCTTCTAATAGTTATGTATAAATTTTTACATCTTCTATAGTTCTATTTTTTTAGACTGAAATGCTCTTTTTCATAAATAAAAAAGTGATATATCAAAATCTATGTGTTTCAAATGTTAAATGCATAAGAACTGTGTGTTATGTATGAAAAATTTCCTTATTTTGGCTCTTTACTTCATTTTCATTGAAGCATTATTTATGTTGTTACATAACAAAGAACAACAACATGATAGTTTATGAGCTACAAGTATAGACATCTTTTTAGAGATGGTTAAATTTATATTGATGTTAAGTTCTATATTACATATATTGCTTTGTGAATGTTATAGCTTGCCAAATGGGCAAACCGAAAGATTGTGGTGTAGCTGGTATATGGGAGAGGGAAATCAAGATAATATTTTGTGAAGTATGTTTAAAAGAGGTGGAATTGCTGAACATACCAACAATTCACTTCAATAAAGAAGGATGGCATAATATTTTAATAAAATTTGAAGAGAAAATAGGAAGGCAATACGAAAAAATACAACTGAAAAATAAATGAGACCAACTTAAAAAAGACTGGAAACTCTGGAACGAGCTAAAACGTGGATCTACTGGATTAAGGTGGGATCATATAAGAAAAATAATAGAGACTTCAGATGATTGGTGGAAAGAAAAATTAGAGTTGAACTACACTTTATCCAACTCCTCCTTTATTATTACTTTTTTTTTTTTAGTCTATTGCATAATTGAATTTGTATCTAGTACCATGTTTTAACTCTAAAATGGCACTCTCAAATGTAGGTTGTGCATAATGCAAAAAAAATTAGGCTATTTGGCATAGATTCAGACCTAGAAGAGAAGTTTGACATGATGTTTAGTAGTGTTGTAGCCACCGATGCTCATGCATGGGGTCCAAGTCAGGAAATTCCACAGAATTTAACTTAGTTCAAAGAAGCACATTCCAATGAACTAAATGAGGGATTAATGCATGATATTGGTGAACGAGGTGAATGTAGACATTTAAAATGTGCATCATCACTTGGTCAGCAAAGATAGAAGAAAAGAAAAAATAATACTGAATTTATAAGAGACCAACTATCACAATAGATTTTAACATGTGCAAGTATGAGTTTCAGTGCTAGAATCATGATGTTTTTCCACCAATTTCAGAAGCCGTTAAGATACTTAATAGCACTCCTGAAATTTTTGATGATATGTCATTATATTTATTTTTAGCAAAACTCCTTGAAGACACAACTAAGCGATAGGCTTTTCCGACAATGGTGCTTGAGCGAAGAGTTCATTACTTTTGCTATTTTATGAACAATAATGATGTCTAAACATCTATAACTAGCTTTGGCTATTTGTTTTTTATTTATATCTCAGTGCTCGTGAAACATTATAGGTTTGTACTTTAATTTTGGTTTTATGTTTTGATTATGTTTCTGCATTGCTAGTTCTTATATTTGATTATATATCAATGCTCGTGAAACATTAATAGCTTTATACTTTATATTTCTTCTTTGTTAGTCATCATATTATTTATTTTTGGTGTCTTCCAATGTAGTAGGAAACAAATTGATGGTGACAATAGAGATTGATGAGCTACTAGAAATAACTCAACACATATATGTTATTGCAACGACGACATACTTCATAAATAAATTCTAAAAACATATATATGCAAGAATCTATGTATGACCTCATCTCACATTGGAGACAAATGGATTAGGAAACTATTAGGAGGTTTACCCTACTAGGTTTCACAATGTATTTTGGATGTCAAAAGCAATTTTTGTTAATCTCCTGCTTGAACTTGAAGCTTCTTATGGGCTTCATGGTTCATCCAAGGCAAACACAAGAGAAGTGTTGGCTATAAATTTATATATTCAGTCACACAATGAATCAGTGCGAGTAATATGTAAATATTTTCAGCATTTATTGGAGACTATTAATAGATACTTCTTTATAGGTTTAGATGCATTAGTAAGCTTGGCCAAAAATATTCTGAAGCCAATTGATCCAAATTTTGAAAGTACTCAACCAGAAATATATAACGATGTTAGATACATGTCATTCTTTAATGTACACGTGTTATGCTATTTTCCTTGTTATGCCATTTCTCTTAATAATATTTTCTAAATAGAGTAAAGCGTATGACAAAATTGTATTGGAGCACTTGATGGAACACATGTTGATGCTCATGTTTCTGAAAATGAGAAAGTTGCATATATCGAATGTTGTGAATCACCGACGCAAAATATTTTGGTGGTATGCGACTTCAACATGTGTTTTACTTTCATCATGGTTGGATGGGAGGGTATTGCACATGCTAGTCATATATTCAAATATGTAACACGTAGGCAAGAATGTAATTTTCCAGTGCCTCCCCTAGGTTGGTACTTGAGCAAGAAAGCATTGTTTAAAGCAATTTATTTGAATTAATCACATTTTTATCATCTATAGGAAAATATTACCTCATTGATATTGGATATCCAATGCAACGAGGATTTCTTAAGCCATTTTTAGATACGAAATATCATTTCCACGATTTTGAGAGGAGCATCCAAGTGGTATGAGGGCAAAGAGAAATTTTAACAAGCGACACTCTTCATTACGAGGTGTTATCGAGAGGACATTTGGAGTTTGGAAGAAGAAGTGGGCTATTCTACGTGACATGTTGACATATTCATTCCAAAAACAAATAAATATAGTAGTGACAACAACGACTTTACATAATTATATACGACGACATTCATCTTGAGAAGATATTGATTTCAATATTGTTGACGATGATCTAACATTTGTATCTCCAGAAGCATATGAATATCGCATGGGCCAACCAGAGTGATTTAGTTGTGAGTGATAATGAGACACAATATGGGGAAGGGGTTAAGGAGATGAAGCAGATGAGAGAACATATTACTAATGCTCTAATGAATATGTAAAAGAATCAAGGATGGCTTGATGTCGAAGCTAATGAGCTAGTTCACCTAAAGCCATTAATCCGGGTAATTGTATTCCTATGTAAGAGTAACATTTTTTTCTATAGAATTATTGCACTGAATTTCATTTTAATTAAGCTTTCTTCTATAAAACGTTCATCATGCAAAAGCTATCCCATTAATTTATCTTTGTTTTTAATAAAAATTTTATATTTTCATTTATAGTGCATACAATGCCACACTATTTTAGAGTTTCTATAAAATATTATGATCATCTATATAGTTAATGTCTATGATTATCAAATGTCTTATCAGTACATTATGTATCCCAGTTCATTCTATAATTTATATCCTTGTTTCTAAATGCAATGTCATTTATACATATGTTCCAATATGCTATGCCACTATTATGCCTAAGATTTAAATAGTATACTATTACTTCGCCTTTGGTTTTAAATATCATGCTACTACTAAGATATTGAATTTCAATTCATGTTGCACATATGCGCATGTTTTCAAATGCCATTCTGTTGCAATGTCTTTGACCATGGATGCCATGTTATTACTATTTCTATGATTTCAAATGCTACTGCAAGAAAGAAAATATATCATGTGGTTGATTTTCTTGTATTCAGTCGTCCATTAAAATGTTTGAATGCCCACCTACTTGGAAATAATTAGTGTTTATATAGTTAAGCATGTGGTCTTTAGTTTCTTCAAAATACCACAACTTTCTTTGCTACTTTCAAATGATCAATATTTGAGTTTGGTTGGTATAACCCAACATTTTTATTGCATGTGTTATATCATGTATTTTTTAGACTTTAAAAATGCATCAAAATTCTCACTATAGATGCATATGGTATGTTCTTCATTTATTCTATTTCTAAATCATTTTGTTGGCATTAATTTTGATTGAATTTATCATTTTTCATCATGGATACAACTGCAAGAAAACAATAAACCATTTAAACCTTTTGAATGTAGGCCTTTTGTGACAAAACCAATATTCTTTATGATTTGTATCAATGAATTTGTTTGCCAAGACATAACAGGTAATGCCCATATCTTTCATTTTGCAAAAGATATGACATTTACTCCTTGAACAAACCCAAATGATGCATTAATTGTAATTAAGTGTAATATGATGCATTAAATTCAGATGTCAAATACTTGACTTATGAGTATGTATGAACTTTCAAAAATTTAATTTTCTTATTCTGTTGATGTTATATTATGAGTATATTTATCCGTAAAGGTATATTGTAATTTTTTCTTGGAAGCAGCTACAACACAGCCCTTGCACAACTCAATTATCCAAATAGCTAAACTCTTTCATCATAACCACCTTTCTGACATCACTTTTTTTGCTACAGCAACTTTAAAACTGCTTCTCACTATAGCTGCAAATGTGCCAAACAGACCCTTAATGTCATTTAAAGGAATTATCCAATCTCCAAATTTATAGAATGAAATTTTTACAGGAGTAGATATAAATCATTTATAGGTACCTATCAAATCACAATCTTTGAAGTCGAGCACATCATCATAGTTGTTGTGTCATTAGAAGAAGATATAATACACATGTTTTTAGTCAAGTAGAAGAAAAAGCCACCAAGTAAGGATACATTAGCAACTTGCATCTAAGATAATGGAGGACTACATTCCTTCAAACTCTTTAGATAATAGTTCATTTGGGTTTAAGGGAAATGCTATGGCATAAAGAGCATATAGAACACTTCAAGGTCCCCTTACAAGTGCTCAAGCAAGGATAAATGCAACCAAACAAAGAAGTACACTTACCATATGGAGGATAAGGACTTTAATTTATAAAAATTTATATTTTATGTGTTTAGAGTTTTTCTTTGTAACTTTATGTGTGTACTTGTGATGTTTTAAGGGACATTTGTTATATGTATAAAAATTAAGTTTCAAAATTCTAAAATCTTAGGGGATGTTTGGGATTAATTTTGGTTTTTGTTTTTATTTTTATGTTATTTTTAAAAACATGTTAGTTTGATGCTTATTTTAGGTATTTTAATTTTTTATTTTAAAAAATAAATAATATTATTTTTTAAAATACAAAAAATAATTTTTAGATATTTTGAGTATTTTAAAAAATAACTATAATTATCAAACATATTTTACTTTGAAATAAAATATAAATAAAATAAAAAATAAATAACAAAAATGATCCCAAATGGTCCCTTAGAATTTTAGAATTTAATTCTTCATTTATGTTGAGAGAAGCAAATGTAAATATATATTTTTATATTTTTAATTATATATTGATTCATTCTTGGACAACTAAGGAGGAGTTGTGAGGTGTTTGAGGTAGTTACATGAAGGGGTTTGCCCACCCATACCCATTTCCCTTTCTTTTATGCTTGAATTTTCCCATTGTAATAATTTTTAAACACTTATATATGTTGTTTCTTTATGGAATGAAGTGTTCAACATTGGTTTAGCTGAAGAATTTTGGAGAATTTCCAACTTGTTGGGGGCTTATTGCCAGCTAACCTTGAAGGAGATATTTGATGATTCCTCTTTAAAATCACTTTGATGAGTGATTTGAATTTGGTGTGTTATCTTTGTTATGATTCATTTTTTGTGTAATTCTTTTTTCCTCTTCCCTAAATTTTAGAAAATTAATTTTCACATAAAGTTCCCACAAAAGATCATATGAACCATAAATGGGAGCAATAAACCAAAGAAAAAGAAACTGGACTTAGTCTAGTTCTAGATCTATGGTCTTACACTGCTCCAAAAATCTTAAAAATTTCATAATTATTATAGAAACATTCCTCTAAAATCTACAATTATTTTCCTTAATTTTTTTCTTACTCGGTCATCAAATAAAAGCCAAAACCCAATGTAGTTAATTTGACCAGACTATAGTTTTCCTTGACCTAACTTTTTAAAAAATTAGATAAAAAAGAATTATTCTTCATAAAAAAATTGTAAAACTTTTAATATTAATGTATGACTCATCTCTTTAGCAATTACAAATGGTTTCAAGGGCATATGTTGAGTATTTTAGAAGTATTAAAAGTGGGAAGTTAGTAGTATTATTTTTTATTTGGACTATGTTTTACATTAGTAGACTACCATTGCGTCCATACCTTTAAATCCACTATAAATTTAATCTTCTCACATTTTCTTACTTTCCTAAGTCTCTTACAAAATCTCTATTACCAACTTTTGATCACTTAATGTAATTTAACCACTGGATATATTAAAATCACACATCTAACTCCATAAAGTTAATGTCTCTAAATCTTTAATGCAAAGATAATGATTATCTATTTTTAATTGTGAGTTAGATAATTCTTCTTATAGGGATTTGATTGTATCAAGGAATAAGTAGTCACTTTATCTTATTGCATAAACACAACTCAAAATTATTAAAATAGTTGTTGATATTAGACAACTCTTTAATTTGTAAATGTTATCTTTACAATTTGCCATCCAATCAGATGGTATCACATTTTATGTCAATTTAAGAAAATACATTATAATCTACAAAAATTTTGAATAAGTTTTTCATAATAAAAGCAATGCTAGAAATATTATCTACCCCAAACGTAGTTATGAGCCTTAACTTATTAGTAATAGCTTATGCTGTCTATAGATCTTTAGATATTCTATTACTACTAACAATATATCCTTGAAATAATATTTTCCTCAACTAAAAGTCTAGTTTGAGAACTTCACATATAATTTATATTACCTCAAAATCTTCAACTCCAACCTTAAATGAATTATTTGATCATCTAAACTTTGAAACACAGACATATAATTAGCATAATCAATAATAAACTTATCCAGAATGTCTTGACTATCAGATTCATTATATTCATGAATATAGTTGTTATTGGTCACACTAAAAGACATGACTAAGGACTCATAATTGCCATAATGAATACAAAAAAGCTATTTTGCCACTAAAATACTATCTACCCCAAACGTAGTTATGGGCCTTAACCTATTAGTAATAGCTTATACCCTTTATAGATCTTTAGATATTCTGTTACTACTAACAACATATCCTTGAAATGATATTTTCTTCAACTAGAAGTTTATTCTGAGAACTTCACATACAATTTAAGCTACCTTAAAATCTTCAATTCCAACCTTAAAATGAATCATATGATCATCTTAAACATGGAAACACCAAAATATAATTAATAAAATCAATATTGAATATATCCAGAATGCTTTGACTATCAGATTCGTTATATTCATGAATATAGTTGGTTATTGGTCACACTAAAAGACATGACGAAGGATTTATAATTTCCATAATGAATACTGAAAGCTATTTTTTGCCATATCCTTCTCCTTCACTTTCAACTAATACTAGTTACATTTTAAATTTATCTTTAAAAGCCTAGAATAAATCATTAATTGATTAAATAATTATGGTATTTATTTTTGATATATATATGGGGGACACCACGCAGATCTGAGGGTGTACTTATTGAAGTGAGTGGGTACGACACTGAGGTATGATGTACTATCTCGAAAGATAGAGGCACCACCCTTCAATGGACCTAATCACCTAATAAGGACTCTTAAGGCATGATGGGTCTTCAAATATACTAGAAATTTTCTCCCTACTTTACATGGAAAGTAAAACAAGATTTATTATAAGCTAGGTTCATTAAGTTCCATATGGAGGCAAGCCTCCATAGTTAATTACATCCTAAGAGATAGAATCCCTTAGGAATACTCTCGATTAAAGTAGAAATTAAGGTCTCAAAAGATTTCAAGACTAGACTATCAAAGGATTGTCTATATTTAGAAATTCAAGTGAGAAAACTCAAGGAGAAGACTTATTATCGAAGCCAAAGGGAATGAGTAGGAAATGTTCATGATACTAGAAAACCTAGTGAGCATTCTAATATATCTTATATTTGGGCTTTATATATTTGAAATTGATAAGATCAGTTTAATTAAAGTTGACATTTTATTAGAAAGATAAGACTTATAATCCCATAACACAAGATTGTGAAAATGCCTAAGAGATGAGGATTTATACTAGTGAGGAAACACCTACCTCGGATCCTAGATCTATGGAGCTTTGGTATAAGCTAAAGCATGACCTAAGTCTAAGCGAAGATGGGTATATAGTTTACCTCCACAAGAGAGAATAGATTGCCCGATTGCTAGACTTACAACCGCTTGGAGTGGCAGCCAGCTAACACCTCTTATGTTTTAAATCCATGAAGTCTGATCATATGATTTGTAAGATTAGTTAGGCTATTATTATTTAGAAAAGGTTAGAGTCCTTAAACCCACTCTCTAAGAGACTAAAGCATGAGTGATATGAGTAATGACTTAATCTATAAATGCAAGATATTTTCAAATTTTATTTTAATTTTAACACTTCATTTTGACAAAGGCTTTAGGATTTTGATGCCTATATGCATGATGAAAATATGTTATGGGCAAAATTAGCTAGAAGAAGGTGTTCTCCATGACAATAGATGCCTTCACAGGTCAAGCATTCCCCTATCATGCAAGGATGGAGATCCTTCATGTTAAAGAGAGAAAGAATATGCATGCGTGTTGTGAGACATTCAACCATTTAGCTAAGGGGTTATTAAATCTTTTAATTATCTTATTTAAAATATAGCCTTTATGGTGAGGTTATGAGTTATTTTAAATTTTAATTACGAGTTATTATCCTAAGAGTCTAATCGCATCCAGGCCACACATTAAAACATCAAACATATATAAAATTAAGAAAATCATGTTGTTTCTAATGCACAATGTAAACACAACATCAAATAATTTTATAAAGAATGAAAGTGGTCGTCCATTTCCACAAATAAAGAGAAAATGGGTAGCCGAGCTCTACCCTTATACAACCCGGTATATAAAAGAATAATTATAATTACAAATAATAAATGCTATGGGGGTCTTCAAGTCTTCATTCTTCATGTCTCCTTCATTTCTTCATATCTTTGCTTCTTTTGATGTGGTAGGCTTCAAGGCATCACATTACACCCCAGGACTAAGCCTTCTAGTCAATGCTCATCCTAATCCCCCATAGCATTAATCATAATTCCTAAAGCAAAATTATATTAAAAATAGAAAAAGTAAATCTAATTACACCTGCAAAATAAGTGTTAGATAAATACACATACAACTCAAGCAGTTATATCATAATTTGGACTTAGCACCCTGCACATGGGTAGCCAAGCCCACCTATCTAAACTTAGATTATGCTTAGTGGCATAAGCAATATGGAAACAGAGCATTTATATTTATTTTTAAGCGGCCCCTTTAAGCATAATCCCCTACAAAAAATAATATTAGGCTAATCACAACCTACCATCCAGTCTATGAAGCATACATCCTAACATACAATCTAAAACATTACATCACAAAATAAAATATACACCAAACATACACCATCCTAACCTAGGACTAAAAGTGGTGACTTAATTCTAATGTGTGTGTTAAGGTTTATGTGGTAAGTCCTAACTAGGCATTAAGGTTATGATCTTCTAAATGTGAAAGGATGTTTAGTCATAAGAGGTTGATTTCACTTTAAGTGGTTTAATTGATTTGAGAATTTTACTTAGTATTTTCTTTTGTTGCATATGCCTTACACTTAGCAACTAAGTGTTATAAAGAGAGGAAAGAGAATTTCTCTCTTTCATCCCTACCCCAAACCACTATCTAAGACATGTTAATTTAATTTGTTCTCTTTAATGAATAGCTTATTACATATTTTAAATTAAACCTAAGTTTAGGTTCATTATAAATGATTCCATTCGATATGAAAGGCATCTTAAGATTAATTTGAATGAACTACTAACACAAGACATACATCACATTATTCCTTTCCATCACATGTCACATGCATATGATTGAATCCTAAGTATGACTAATACATGTAATATATTTCTTTTAACACACTTTAAATGAAAGATGCATATGTGCATTTTGTAGAAAATGAGATTTTCACTCATTAGCTAAATGCACACTCAAGTGTATAAAAGTTTTAAGCAAGGACTTCACCATTGTTAACCAAGGGAGTGAGGTAAAGACCTCCTTAGGGCTACTTAAAGCCGTGTGTCCTCGAAATTTCCAGGCTAGATATATCCACTATTCTTAAATACACATGAATGTACAAATGACTACAAGAATGGAAAATCATGCAAAAGTTGTATCTTTCTTAATTGAATTTATTTATACATATGAGTTAAAGTTCTATCCAAATTCTAATATAGAAATATGTAAGGATGAATTCAAATAAGTGTTGTGTCTTTTTAAATAGACTATACACTTATGAATGTTCAAACTTATGCAAATCTATATGTGACTTAAAGAAAGAGAACTCCACATCATATGTTTAAACTAGAACACATGCAAGCTTACATATACTTATGAATAATATCACTCCAAATATTGTAATTGATTTATAAGCTTTTGAAAATGAAATTTGATTTAATAGTGATAATAGACATACATATTGTAAATTAAGTTCAACACATGCAAGCTCAACATAAAGAAAATTTCATTTGAGTATAAACATTTTGAAAGCATGAATGCATGGAACCACATGACACACATCATTTAATATGATTGGAAAGGAACAATAAGACATAAAATGCATATTTCATTCAATCAAACTAATTCCTAAGGACAATCATATAAAATACAATCATTTAAAGTAAACCAAAGCTTCTTATTAAGTTATTTTTTGGATGTTTGATTTGATTTAGAGAAAAAAGGAGATTCAATCATTTACTGCTCCTAACCTATTTCTATATTGGTTAATCAATTTGGTTCAATGAAATTAAATTAAGTTGATTTTATAGATTAATTAGGTTGCAATATGAGTTAAGTCCATTGATTACCCCTTACCTATGTTACCTTAAAGTAATTAACCAATTAATTATGAGCCAATATGACATCTACATGAATTGGAATTTAAATCATCAATAACCTTAAGAAATAAAAGGCCTAATACAATTGGCTCAGAATTAGTGGTTAATTAGATTTAAGAACTTAATTAAGTACTCTTATGGCTTCCCCACACATGTAGGTTAGCCATAATTTCCTTAAATAGCTTAGGTTATTAAACACCTAAAGATCTACCCAAGAAACTTAATTAGATGTGTTCTGGAATGATTATGATTTTAATTTGATTAATTAAGCCATTTTAATTAATGAATTAAATAATTAATTCCAAATTAATTAATTTACATTCAAATGAAATGAACTTAGAGTAAGAGATTAGGAAAGAGGTCTCAATCTCATTCTCTATGGTCATTCACTGTTATATAATGATTGACAAGCTTAATTAGTGGTTTTCTTACTATTTTGCATGTTAATTAATCATCTAATAATTAAGAAAGTAATTAAGGCTAAGACAATCAATTTCTTTAATTAACTAAGCAATAAATCCCAAAAAAATTATGGGAGGTAGGGGTTATCCCATTAATCAACCTCAGAAAGTTTGGAATTAATACTTGAGTAATTAGGGAGTCATTAAGCTAATTAAGCTTTCAATTAAATCCAAATTAAGCCTTAATTACTATTCAAAATTAATTGGAAAATTTTTTATTAAATTATCCTCTAAAATACCTTCAAAATGAATGTTTATTTGTATTTTTATAATTTTTTATGATTTTTCAAAGTTTCAGTTGATTTAAGTGATTTTTCATGATTTTTATGAAGTCCATTAATTTATTTTCACTATTTGAATTTCATAATGCAATATCTTCCAATCTAGAAATCCTTTTGACTTGAAACTTTTATGGTGGGTTCATTTTAACTTCAACCCCTGAAAATTTCAAATTAATCTGATGTGTATTTTTGGTTTAATTAATGAAATTTAATTTTCACTAAAACTTAAATTACGCTCAAAATATTTTGTGAATTTTGAGGATTTTAGGTTAGTTGGATTTCTCTTGGAAAGAAAAATCCAACGAGCTCTTATTTGTAATTTTTTTGTTATGTATTTTATTTTCTATGAATTTTTGAAGCTTCAGACAATTTAAATAATTTTTAAAATCAGAAAATAGGCGATGTTCCCACTTAAACCAGTCAGCGCCACATGGAGTTGACGCGGTGACACAGTGCCATGTGGCGCCGCATGATTAGATCACACGGTTCCTTGTGGAACGTGGCACCGTGTGATCGGCTGTGCGACGCTGATGCGACACACGGTGCACGCGTGGAGTGCCGATTGGCGCCACAATTTTGCGAGTGAGAAAAGGAGGGGGAACGAGGATCACGATGCACGGATCATTTTGGATCGTCTGATCATGGATCAGACGGTCCAGATCGATCCGCATGACCCACTCAATGAGCCAATCAGAATAATGCAATCCATGCAATTTGAGCAATTTGAGGTATCCGTCTTTGTAAACGAGAGATCGGACAACTAGCAGGCGATCCGTCAGAAGGTGCATATGGAACACTATTTCAAGCGGGATTTTTACAATTTTTTTTGCAAAAAATTGAATGAAAAACTTATTTTAGGCTTGATTTTTTGCCGATCTTCACCAAAAAATGTCCCAAAATATGTGGGGATGATCTAAAATAAAAAATACAAGGGTAATTTAAGAGAAATTCCTAAAATTGCGTATACATTACTATAAATAAAGCTCCTTAAGGCCAGCTAAAATTTAATGAAATTACCTTGTCCGGGATGGTTTCTGGCAGCGATGAAGATTCAAGCGAGCTGGTTTTGGGAGGAAGCCTTAGAATAAGTTTGAACCTTTGCTTTGCTTTGGAACATCGTGATCATCAACCTTCACCACACCCTCGCTAGAATTTGCTTAGCTTTGATATTTTTCAGTCCAAATGGCTCAAAAGCAGTGGGGAAGGGATGTTCTTTGCTTGGGGAAGTTCTTGGGAGCTGAATAATGGCAGGAGGGAGAGCTTGGAGGCTTCAATTCCTTGTCTTTTTAGGATGGCCGAAAATCACCATTAAAGGTGATGGGGAGATGGTTGGGAGGTGATGGCTTGATTGGGACTTTGGATTTAGCTCCAAAGTCTTCCTTAGGGGCTGTGGAGTCAAGGAGGATTGAATGCAAGTGATGGGGAGGATTGAATGCAAGTGATGGGTGGAATCCTATGTGGAGTAGGATCCATGAGAGATTTGATTAGGTTGAGCTGATTTTGGGTAGATCCCAAGTGAGTTTGGGTTGGGTTTGATTAGCTCCCAAGATGCAATGAGTTTGTTTCAAAGGATTTGGCTCAATTTGGGTTATTTGGATCACATTGGGTGCATGTTGGGTTATGTTGACCAATTGGTCAAATTAGATCAAACCAAGGCTTAGGTTAGGTTCAAATGATGATTTAAAGTATTTTGGTATGATTAATTTGATTTAATTTGGCCTATAATTAATTTTGGCTCATTTAGAATCAAATGGATCAAATGTGTCAAGTTGAAAATTTTGACCAAAATTGGCCAAATTGGCTTGGGTTATGGGTTGATTCATGTTCAATTGGTTGATTGAAGATGAATGTAGTCTTTAGTTCGAATCAATTTTAATTTAATTTGAATTTAATTCAAATTAACTGCTAAATGGCACAATTGGACCCAATTGATCAAATTAGGTTCAATTATGGCTTTGGTCAAGTTCAATAATCAATTTGAAATGAACTCGAGCCATTGGTTGCAATCAATTTAGGTTAGATTATGATTTGACCCAATTTGATCCTTTAGGCCAATTTGGGTCAACTTGAGTCAAATGCACAATTAGGCTTGGTTTGACTCAATTGGTGGTCAAGTAATGTTCAAATATTGATTTTGAGTTGAATTGAATCATTGGTTTCAATTAATTTGATGTAGGATGGGTTTTGGCTAGTTTTGGTTCATTTGGGCTAAAGGGTTGACTTGGTTTGACCCAATTGATTGCAATTAATCATCCTAGAGTGACCAATAATCATGGTGGAAGGTTTTCGTAAGCTTGGTTCAATCCAATTTGAGTTGGATTGGAAGTTAGCTCAAATATGTCCTTTAGGTCACTTTGGGTCAAGTGGACCTAAGTTGGTCAATTGGATTGGTTTTGGATTGATTTAGGTTTAGTTTGACTTATATGTGAGCCTAGAATTGAAATATAAATCCAACTACAATTAATTTGGAGTCCAATAAATTTTGGTTCATTTGAAATTTTCAAGTCAAAAGGGCAAAGTTAGGCTTGGCTTGGGTTGATTTGAATTTAATTTTATGATTGTAGGCTTCATTTTTATTTCGATAGATGATTGAAGGAATGATTGATTCAAGAGAAAATTCATTGGTTTTGACTTGATTTGGATAGAATTTGGCTAAGTCCAAAGAATTGACTCAAAGGGCTTAGATTGGGTTTTTATTTGATTTTGGATTTAGTTTTGGTCATTTGAATTTAGGTTTCATTTATATTTATGAATATAAATGAAGGAACAATTGATTTATAAGAAATATGATTGAGTTTGGATTAGTTTGAAGGCTAATTTGGTTAAGCACATGGAGGTAGGTCCAACTGGCTTAAAAGGGATTTTGGTTTGATTTGATTTAGTTTGATTTAGTTTTGTTCATTTGGATATGAATTTTATTTATATTTGTGAATATAAATGAAGGAATAATTAATTTATAAGGAAATCAATTGAATTTGATTTGATTTAAAGGAGATTTTGGCTAAGCTTATGAATGTGGTTCATATAGCTTAGGAAGGGTCTTGGGATTTGAATTTGATTTTGGGTTTCAATCATTTAGAGTTAAATTTGGAATTAGATTTGGAATTTGAATTTGAATTTGAGGTTTGGTTTGAGATTTGAATATGGGTTTGATTTGAGAATGTGCATATGGATTGGGCTTAGGTTATAGGATATTTGATTTCCTTAAGTCATAAGGCATGGCCTAATCTTATGATTAACTCTTCTAAGTCTCTAGGCTTAGGTTAAGTGTTCACCTAATCACTAAAATTGTCTTATGACTAAGGAGCTCTTAGTGTCTAGAAGAGTCCCAAGTCTAAGAAGAGAAGGTTGAGAGCTCACTCCAAAAGTGAGGTCAACAACAATTCATTAATCTTTGGCAACATATACTTGTTCCTAATGGTAACTTATTTAATTATTTATAAATTAATGGGCTTATGCATCATACCATCTTTCTTCCTCACAAATATTATAAATAATAATAGGAAGCCAAATATATGTCTGATGTTGTGCTAAGATTATTTGCTTTCTACTAAGTTAAGATATATAGCTTGCTCCTTCCTTTTAATTATTAACTATAGTAAGTCATCTCAACAAATTAACTTAAGGAACATAGTGACTTCTATTTCTTCAAAGTCTTTATTATTTTAAAATAATTTCTCTTCATCCTCCAATTTTATAAGTTTTTGGACTTCTAAGGGTTTGAATTTCCTTGGTGTTTAGGCATGAATCTTCTTTATCTATTTTAATAGACCAGGCTACAAATGAATCGAGAGTTCGATAAGCAACTCATGAATCGACTCGATTATAGCTCATTCATGATTGTTTAATTTACTAATCGAATGAGCTTGAACACGTTTGTAAATACTCAAGTGCCAAATGAAGAAGCTTGAACAATACCTTGTTTGATTCATTTATGTTCATGAACAATGTCATTTGAAACTCACAAACAGGCTTGTTAAGAAGCTCAATGAACAAGTTATACAATGAACAAGTTTATATAATGAACAAGTTTTTATAAATGTTGTAAACAAGCTTGGATAAAGCTTAATTAAATGCTCATGAATAAACTTGGTTAAATACTCACGAACTAGCTCATTTTTATCTCTCTTCAGCTCTCATAGTAGACTTTCAGCCCGAGTCGCCACCTGACCCGAAATATAATATTTATTTAGTGGATAAATATTCACCTATGCCACTTACATAAGGCCCTCATTGCACATATCTCAACTCTCCAGCGCTTGGCAAAATTCTAGCTCTCATTTTTCCCTCCTCCTCACCGCTTGGCTTTCAGCTCTTCTCTAATCTCCAAGTTTTCTTCCTCCTTCCACTCAGTCGTTGCATCATCTTGGTTTTCGAAGCTTGTCTTGTGCTATCTTTTTGTTCCTACATAGAAATCTTTTTGTGAATATCATCTCTACGTTCTCTTCTTTACCGTGAAGCCTATTTCATGTTACAGTCGGCAATATTTTACTTCTTGAGTTCTTCTTGAGTTCTTCTAAGTTATTATAGTAAGAGACTTTTGTTGCATGTGTTTTTTTTATTTTTTATGTCAAGTGCATGCTATGTAAAAGCAAGGCAATGCTTTTGGGTTCAAAATCTAATATTTTAATTGCTATTTTACTTATTTGAACCGCTATTGCTATTTTGCTATTTAGTTTTTTACGAAAATGACAGATGATTTTTTTATATGATAAATGTATGCTCAGTGAAATTGAGCCAAAACTTTGGGGTTCAAAATCTGATATTTTAGCATTTACTTGTTGAATTGTTGTTGTTATATTTCTATTTAATTATTTATGAAATGATAAATGATTTTTTTTTTTTTCATATGGCAAGTGCATGCTATGTGAAAGTGACTCAATGCTTGGGGGTTCAAAGTCCTCTTAAGGCACTTATTATTTATTATTCGTTCATGAATACAAATTATTTGTTAATGCTCATCTAGACGTTTGTTTCACTTGTTCATTTAGTATTTTTCTCAAATAGATATTCCCATTTCTTTAAGTTTAATAAGGGCTAGTCTTGGTATTCTTACTAGTTTGTTAGCATGAGAAGGCTCATTTATAAGGCTTGTTAAGAATCATTTCATATTTTAGTTAGATAACAAGTAGCTTGATTAGGGTGAATCCATTAACACTATCATTTAAAGCTTGTGAACATGATTGAAGCTCATGAGTGAGTTCATTATTAAGCTTGATTAAGGCTCATTTATTTTTTATACTAGTAGCTCATTAACGAGCTCGATAAGACTATATGAACTAAGCTAAAACCAAATACGAGCCAAGTTCAAACAGTTGATTTGCAACTGAGCTCAAGCTCGAGCAAACTTTTAAAAGCTTGAACTGAGCTCAAGTCGAGCTTAAACAACCTTTTACCTAACAATCTTGAGGTCAAACAAGCTTCTCTGCTCGATTCAGTTGGTTCATTTGTACCCTAATAATAGGTACAAGTTATGTTAACATTTGAGAGCTTAAACTGATTCCTTAAGTTCTCATATTTGGTTATTTTTTTCTTTTAAGATTTGTTAAATTTTTATTTCAATTTCATAGATCTTAAAATTTAGGGAATTTACTAACCTAGTCAAATTTTCAACTTTATCATGATAGATTAATTTAGGTGTTATGCAAATTTTTTAATAATATATGAAGAACTATTAGAGAGAAAGGTATCTAAATGAGTGATAGTAAAAAATAATAGTATAAATTTGTTATCAAATTAAAATTTTAGGCTAAGAGAACATTTATATAAGGAGGATGATACAAGGCCATTTACATCCGAAGTTTTTCTTAGATATTCTAAAATCTTTATGATAAAATTTTGTTTAGCCTCGAACAATACCAAGTTTAGCACATTTATATATTTATGCAAGTAATTTATTTAATGCAAATAAATAGTTAAAATTATTAAGCCTCTAGTTCTTTAAAAAAGTAACTCAACACAGATTAAACAAAATAAACTTCTAGAGTTAACCATAACTATTAATAATGAAAGTAAATTAAATAATTAAAATTTGACTTTACACCACAAGTGGGGTCACTCCTTGATATTAAAGAAAACTGAAAAAAAAGGCTTACAAAGAGTATTTATTAGATTTTAGGCTAAAGCTCAAGATAAATCAACAAAGAAGGATGATAGACCATGAGCTTACCATAGCCGATTTTATGGTTTAATTTTAATTCATGCATTTTTTTTATTTTTTATTTTTTGAAATAATTATGAAACTTTGAATTTTGAATTTATTATATATGATATGTGGAGTGAGTGGATTTGCATAAAAATAATGAAATATGAATGAGTGGATTGTATAAAATAGTAAGGTAATTTAGTGCCTCTAATTAATAAGGTCACCTACCTCTAATTAATAAGGTCACCTACCTCTTTATTCATAATTTTAAATTATAGATTTGCAATCATGTTATCAAATAATTTTATAAAAAAGTCTACTTGCCACTATCATATTTGATATGAAAATCTACACTAGGAGAAAAGAAGCAATAGAGAACAATTTCACTATAATTTGGAAACTTGTAGTTGATAAAGATTATATTAAATCAATGAGGTAATCTTTTATTTAATATTTATTTATTTTTAATTTATTAAAATAAAATACTTAAGCTAGAAATGTATGCTATTATCATATTATTTGCAATTCTATGATATAAGAATGAATTTCAGTTAGTTACCACCAAGATCAAATTAAAATATATTTTTGAGTAAACCTAGCCTTTGCTTTCTAATTTAAGTAAATTTGTACCATAAAGGAATGCTCCATATATAAATATCACTTACTCAAGTGCTTCAACTTTTAACACTCAAGTTATACTCTTTCAATTTTCTTATATGTTTTGTTAAAATATTTCTCATTTCTATGTCATTGTACTAATTATTATCAAAAGCTAAAGCAAAAATGGCTTAAAATAAATTTACATATTAATGACATATTGTATGCTTTATGAACTTATATATATATATATATATATATATATATATATATATATATATATATATATCAAATAACCAATAACAATCAATGAGCATCTACATAGCAAATGAATTTTTTTTTTATTTCTCTTCTTAAAGATGACCATGATAGGGCAACCCATGTTCAAGGGAATGGATTTAAGTAGGGTGTCAATTAATCGACTGGTTCGAGTCGACTCAAAATTGACCAATAGGTTGACCAACCACGCTTATTAAAGGTCAAAACTTCAACAACCGACTGCAACCCGATTGACCACGAAATGATCTATTTATATATATTTTAAGTCAAAATCGAGTCAAATTGGTCGGTGTAAAAATCAAATTTCGAAAATTCGACTCAACATTGAGTCATCGTTGGAGGTCAACCCAACCCGAAAAAATCAAACGGGTCAATTTCTTCAACCCGAACCCGACTCGAAAATTTTTCGGGTCAACCTGAATCCGGATTTTTTTGACTCGGGTTCATGACGAGTTGTCGAGTCGGGTCAATTTTTGACACCTCTAGATTTAAGAATGACACTCATTGTAACTTTAAAGATCCTTCTTAGAGCATTAAAATTAAGGCGCTTGCTTATAGTGGTGTCCTCAATCTTAATAACTTATTATTGAACTAGTTGGCTTAGATTGTCAAATTTTTTAAATGACATCACATGGATTATTGCTAAAGGGTTTCACTTATTAGGGTAAATTAGTGAACCACACTATAATTTATTAGAATAATATATTATCTAAGGAAGAGAGAATGTGCAGAGTAAAGCATCATTAAATAGAGATTAAAGAAATGCTTAAGTGTAAATATTACTTATGCTATCTTATAAGAAACTATATGAGCAATTAATGACCTTATGATAAAGTAGCCACCAAATAATTGAGCACTTCAATAGCTTTGTTGATATTATAGTTAGGACCAATTGTAGTGACATTAATTGAGAGTTGGCTAAAATGTTTTTTATTTGTCTTAGAATAAAAGCTAGGAATAATGTTGAAATGTTTTGACCCCCAAACTCTTGAAAAAGCCTTCCATTATGCCATTTTAGTGAAAAAAATACCTCAATTTCTAATTTTAGAATAACAAACTCTTCCACTTCCATATATATGTATATATCCCTCTTATTTTTATATTCATATTTCTACAAGTTTAATACTTATTAAAATTTCTGATAGAGCTCCCATATTCATGGGAGCCATGCCTATCTCAAAATATTTGGTCTGCCCATTCATCATGTACTATTGCGACATTTAAATAAAAGATATATTTTTGTTAAGATAATTAATAATTATGATATTTTGGATTTAATTCAGATATTATGATATTATACAAGAAATATAAAATATTTTCTATTAAATATGTAAATAAATAATTGATACATCCTAAAATATCAAGAGAATCTCAAGGCACTTTGAAATGCTTCGATCTAATCACCGATTTCAGAAACTTACAATAAACGACGTCACCGAGACGAACATACAACATCAAGCATATGGATGCTATCAGCATAAAATTGATCCCGATCCGCCAAATGGTCACCAAAATCGACATATTTATAGTCGATCGAAGCGGCTCATCAACAAATCGAATCCAAGATCACCCAATTACATCATTAAGGCAAGATCATCAAAATACACCGCCCGATCGAGGGGATCACACTGGCCGTCCGATGGGAGTGGTTGGAGTTTTCCACGAATTTACAAGGCCTGCCACTCCCAAAAAATCTATAAATAGAGCTTCATTCTCACCTGAGGTAGACCGATGAAGACCGAGAGCTCGAGAACCACCGACCTTGACGCAGCATCTATCACCACCGCTACCACCAAGATGTGCTCAAGATCGAGCTCGCCTAGGAATCGCCCGAGGACTAGAAAAGACCGCTCCTTTCTCCCAAGATCAAGAGGTTGCTCCGTAAGATCGCTTGCCGCTTTTGGGAAACTTCTCCTTGGGTTGGAGTTGACCGATATTGTATTTTTCTACACTAATATTGTTTCCACCCTCAGAACACCTTCTTCAACTAACGAAGCAAGGACCAGATCTTTGAACACATAGTGAAAGTTCTACACCGGGTAAGGCCGTGATTTTTTTTAACGGGTTTTCCAGTATAACCCGTGTTCATATCCCCGCTTATGTGTTGGATAATTTTGGGCTACGAAAGATCTATCTACCGGAATAAAATTCTAGCATGCAACAGCTTGCTCAGGGAAAACAGTTCCCATTGCTATATCTCCAATATGGTTGGTAAGCGGGGTTTACGCCCAACGCCCTCATTCTCGGATCAAGGACGCCAAGTCTCCAACACTTCTCTACATAACAGACTTTTGTCCCCAGGTGAGGGTCCGTCCTCTTTGGAAGATCGCGTCAAAGGATGGAGGATTCCCGAGAATTCTTCGACTCGCGAGAGGACCGAAAACGTTCCAACACGCGAAGAGCCAGTGTTCCGCACTCGATAATCCGGACTTTCTTCCTCGAGAATGATTACCCGGAATGCGGATCAACAAGTAGAGAACCCTTGGCACCACATCGATGTTGAACTGGATACCTTCTACTCACCCACGAATGGTCTCAGACGGTGAAACTCCACGCCACCTTATAATGCATGAACTATCGACCGGTGCGAAGAGTTCCTGAAACAATAATGATCCATTCTCCGCTCTTCCAAAACTCCCCTCGCGAGATCATTAATACCCATTCAGACGAGATTCAAGCTTCCCAAAGATGGACCCTTACGATGGCACAACCGATCCAGACGAGCATATCGATCACTTTCGAACGATCATGCACATTCGGCAAATGACTGTCTGTGTCGTATTCCGACTCAAAGGACGTGACTTGGTTCTATTCGCCGCTAAGGGGTCCGTCCGATCATTTGGAGAGCCATTTTTTGTAAGCTTCTCGGCGAACAAGAGAATCATCGGATTCATCACATCTCTCCTAATCCGCCGTAGCGATGTAGTCCCTCAAAGAATACTTCCAGAGGTTCTCCTCCTCTCGTGATACCGTGAGTAGATCCGTAACTTTGAGGGGCGCTTCTGGAGGACTCCGCCAGATACTATTCATCATTAATGCGAGATCCCATTCCTATGCGACTGTCCACCGAATATAGGCACAAATCTCCCCGACGATTATCGGCAACAGCTTTGAACCACCAAGCGAAGCGGAAGAAGGTTCCCAAAGGTGATGTTCAAACATCTCGAAAAAAGAAGAGAGGCGAACCTCCCCCAAAACCTCCTCGTGACCCGGATGACTCAATCGAGAGGAAATATATGGCTCTCAACACGCCATGAACATCCCATGCTATTCAAGAGGATAAGTGGCCGACCTTTAAAGCCCGGAATTGGAAATCAAGAGAAATTCGCCACTTTCACGTGAGGGCACACCATCAAGAGTGCCACCAACCTGAAGGAGGAGATTGAAAGACTAATACGCCGTGGGTATCTAGGCCATTTTATACAAAACCAACCCAGCCCAGCAAATCTGGGGCAACTGAGGAACCGCCAAGCTGGAGAGATAGAAATAATTGCGGAGGGCCGATATCAGCCAAATATTCATTGCGCCTTCAAGAGCCGAGAAGAAGTCTCGGGTTGACCATTCTATCACCTTTGATGATTTAGATCTAGAGGGCTTCACATCCCACATCAAGATCCCCTTGTCATCAAGGTCTGATCCATGCTTCAATATTAAAAGGATATTGATCGACAATGGGAGTTCGATGTTCTTTTTTACTCCACTTTCCTTAGCATGGGTATAGAAAGAAGCTTCAACCCGTCCCAATCGTATGGATTTGATAATCGATATTAGTGGAAGGGACAATCGCCTTCCCGTAACTCTTGGAGAATTTCCACACGCAACCCACTTGATACAATTTATTATAGTCGAGTCCGACAATGCAATATTTGGGAGACCTCTCCAGCTATATTCAAATCACATCGTGCTCACCTCAAGATGAAATTCCACACCAACCGGCATCGGTGGTAAGTGGAATCAGACAAGCGTTATCAAGCCCGCCATTTACGCCAAGAACCCTCAACATCGAGAACTTCACGAGATGAGGATGCCTCAAAGGGCTTCTCCGGTTGAAGATGTAATTTGTCTTCCTATCTCGAAGTTGATCCATCGCGAAAGGTGAAGGTGGGATCGCTTTGCCGCACCGATCAAATACGTAGGTTTTCGTGTAAAATCAAGATATCTTTGCACGAGTGCATACGGGCATTGACCCGGAAGTCATTACGCACTCTCAAAGTCGACTACAAGCCGGTGATACGTAAGAAAAGAACCAACATCACAGTAACATAGAACAAATCACCAAACTGTCAAGTTCATTCAAGAAGTCTACTACCCCACTTGGTTGGTAGCGAAGGCCAACGGTTCTGGAGAATGTTCATCGACTACACCGACCTTAATCGCATGCCCAAAAGATAGCTTCCCCTTCCTCGTCGACCAACTAGTTGATGCGACATCGACATTAGATGAGCTTCATGGATGCCTATTCGCTACAATCAAATCGATGAACAAAAATGAGGAAGCAACATCCTTCCAAATAGATAAGTCTTATCGGTCATGCCATTCGGACTAAAAATCTTTGGAGCAACATATCAACGCCTTATGAATAAGATCTTCAAGGATCTTATACAATATGGAGGTGTATGTTGATGATATGTCATTTTGGAAATATCATAGCATATTCGACCGCAATGCTTTGACATTCTTCGACACTACAAGATGCGGCTCAACCCAAGCAAGTGCATTTTGAGTTTCCTCGGAAATTTCTAGGCTTCATGGTCACTGGCGGGATAGGCCAACCCCAGAAGATAAAAGCACTCAAGGACATGTCACCTCCAAGAACGATCAAGGAAGTCCAACGCTTGACTGGAAGGATTGCGCTTTATCACGATTCTTGGCCCGCCAGAGATAAGTATCTACCATTCTTCAAAATCTTAAGGAGTGCACGAGGAAATGGATTCCTGGAATGAATGAATGTCGACTTTTGAGCAACTTTGAGTCTATTTAGCTTCCCCCCCTCTATTATCAAAGCCTATCCAAGGAGAGAAGGTACATCTATCTTCGCTTCTTCTCATGCCGTAAGTCTGTCCATACGAGGAGAATTCATTGCAACGACACTATGTCGAAAAAATCCTTTTTTTTGATCAAGGACGCTATCCACTAGCAGATAAGACAACGTTGGCCCTAGTGCATTCTGCACAAAAAATCGCATTTCGTGCCCACACCATCAACGCCTCACACTCATCTTCCATTAAGAACTATTCGCAAAAGCCCGATGTATCCGGAAGGTTGATGAAGTGGTCGAGAGAGTTTGACATCCATTTTCTTCCACGCCCGATATAAAGTCACAAGTGCTCACGACTTGTGTAGAATATACCATCCCATCACCACCGAAGATCATTCATCACTCCATGACAAATCAATGGACATTATATGTTGATGGAGCTTCCTTCCGCGGGAGCGAATTTTGCTTATCTCCCAAGTAAAATAACTTTAGAGTACGGGCTTCACTAAAGTTCCGCCACCAATAATGTCACCAGTACAGACCCTGGAGTAGACTAAGGCTCATTGATGAGGTCCAACTTAGCCACATCTGCACAGCCAGGGTCTCAGTGAAGGAGACTTCGACACCCATCCGCAGCCGATCGCTTTTGGCAAAGTCACTTCTTGCCGTAATCGAGACCCATCGATAACTCATATTCTAAGGAGGCAAGTGATGCCCTCCAAGTTAGCCACAACAACAAGGGAGATCTTTTCAAGAGAAAATACATAGAGGACATCCACTTTCCCAAGATTCAAGGCCCTTGGGTGATACAATCTCTGGAGGACCCAAAAGAATCTTCATGGATTGACGATCATGTCCTTTCTTCAAAGCGGGCCTTGCCAACATCCCACCGATGCTATATCCGCCTCTGAGCACTTCACCATAATCGGTGACGAACTCTACAAGCGGTCCTTCTTAGGGCCCTACTTAAAGTGTCTACCACCTTCGGAGGCTAACTATGCAATGCGAGAGGTTCATTCAGGAATTTGTGGTGAACATTTGAGAGGAAAAGCCCTCGCCCTCAAAATCATGAGGCAAGGTTTTTACTGGCCTACAATGAAGAAGGACGCATTAGAGTTTGTAAAGAAGTGTAACAAGTGTCGCTACATTCCAATCTCACTCATACACCATCTCGTAGAACTCACCACAATAGAGCGGCCCTTTGCTCAATGGGGATCGATATAATGGGACCCTTTCCCATTGCCACCGCAACGAAAATTCATAATCTTGGCTGATTACTTACAAGTGGTGGAAGCCAACGCCGGCCAAAATCACCAAACAAATGCCAAGCAATTTGTCGGAAAAATATTATTTGTCGTTTCGCATTCCAAAGAAAAATCATCAGATAATGGACGCAGTTCAGGAAAGACATTCACATCTTTTCGCCAGAGTCGCATATCCGCTAATCCACACGTATCCCATCCACATGCAAATGGGCGTCAAGTCAATGGACAATACTAAAGGGCTAAAGACACGACCGAACCACGGGGCAATGGGTCAAGAACTATCCAATGTTCTTTGGGCTTACCGCACTACATCAAGGACCCTACCGGAGAAACGCCGCATAAATCTGTTCGAATCAGGTTATTCATTGCCGACATCGGGTCCCAGCCCTAGAACCCATAACTTTGATGACAGCGAAAGCAACGACGATAAGCTTCGATTCCATCTGGATCTCCTGCAAGAGACCCGCGACATGTCGCGACTAATGGCTTCCTATCAAAGGATTGCTCGAGTTTCAACCGGGTAAAGCCACAAACCAATATCTGGGGGACCTCGCCTCGTCTCTCGACTCAGCAGGAAAAGGCCCACAACATAATAAACTCTCACCAGTTTGGGAAGGCCCATATGTGGTGGTGTCTAAAATCAAGCCTGGCATGTTCAAGCTTAAGGATAGTATAGGGAAGACTCTCCCACATACCTGGAATGCTACAAACCTCCAGAAGTACTACCGGTGATGTATCGCCTTTTATTCTAGTGAATGCGAAAACATTATCATCGTATGTTTGTATTGCAATTGTTATCGAATTAAACATTTATCGATACTGTTTGTCGCATTTAGTGTCCAACCTTGGCATCAAGGTGTTTGGATTTATGTTTATCTATGTTAAAGTTCTCATACTTATTGTGATTTTTCTTGCTTATGCTTGCATTTTAAAACACACCCAAGAGATACAACTATTGTTGTATCTCATTCGTGGTAAGATCGATCCCGTGGAATTGACGATCTTCCTATAGTTAACATCCAGTAACGCCTCGATAAACAACCTTGGATAAGTTGGCAATCCTCACGCTTCTACAACTTTCTCCATAACAAAGTTAACATCATCGAAAACGCCCGATACACAACCTAGATAGATTGAGAGGTTCGAGAGAACCTCATAAATATATTCCATGCAAGTTTTTCATCAAGTAACGCTCGTAATGATCTTAGAATAGATCGAATTATCCTAAAGGGATTCCCGATGATCTCTTCTACGCGAATCTTTATCATCGAGTACACTTTGACACACAACTCCGGAAATATTCACAAATAATTTTTGTGGATTGTTAATATTTCGCAGAACATACAAGTACAATCAACCAGAAATAATATACAACAAACAGCTGCAACATAAAGGAACTACAACTACACAGTCTTGATGGTCTCATAGATGATGAAGAACTATCCGAGTCATCCTCGCGCCGAAGGGTCGGAAGCTAGGCTAGGAGAAAGGACCTCAACACTAGCTCCTAGCTTGCGATACGCCAAGCGTGTCCCCTTCAAGAAACCTCGATGAAGCCTTCATCAACACACTACCGCTCCAAAGCCTTCACCTCTACATCATATACGTGGTCTCTGGCCTCCTGAATGTGATCCTGTATGATACTCTTGAAGGCTATCGAGTTCTTGAAGTCCTCCACGGCCTGTGATCCGGCTCCCGCTTCTACCCGAGATAAGGCAGCCTCTTTCTCTGAAAGGCGAGCGCGTAACTCTCGGTTCTTTGCCTCAAGACTTGAAACCTTCTCAGAAAAGATCTTGATCCTCATGGCAACCAACCTCTATTCTCCACTAATTCATCCCGAGTCCGCTCAACTTCCCGACAAAAGAAAGAGAAGTCGCTGAGTCGCCAACTCGCTGACTCATCAAGTTGATTCTCCAACACGACATCTTTTACTTTCTCCACATACCGCTTATATTCACCATGGAGAAACTTGACCTTCACGAACTCAATTCCGCCATTCAAGACAATGTTCATTTTGAAGTCAAGTTCTTGCTTCAAGATCAAATAAGAAAAATTACGTTAAGCACAAGGAAATGGGAAATAAAAGATGATGAACGAAAGAAGGATTGTTACCAGCTTCGATGTCGACCACGCAGAATGATTCAACACGCCCCGTGAATGAAGATCCTTGGGACGACTACTCAAGGGGCCCACTCTTTTCGGTATCTCGATATCACCATCACCTCTTCGCCTTTTCCTCTTCTATTGGAGACGGGTCCTTCACTGGAAGAAGCCGAGGACGGGAGATCGAAACCTCTTTGGGCTTTCAACGAATCGCATAAGACCGCCGGATGAAAGCCCCGCCGAACAAAGATTCCTCCCGACAAATTGATATATCGAATCTCAAATCAAGATCTTCAATATTCTGGAATTTCAAGATCCGCAGATATCTTCATCACCAACTCAGAGGAATGGGTAAATCTCTCGCCTTTCCCCATTTCTAGAAGACCCGCCATTCTTCACAAAAGAATCGCTTTCAACTCTTGGGAGGATCCAGGTCAAGTCAATGTAGTGATACGACCATGTGCATAGTAAACTTGCACATCCGAGGTAATCGAGAGTGGCACGCCTCCTAAAAGACTATAAGTCCCATCACGATCCATTGCCTAAAATTGGGAAATGCAAACCTCATCACACAAATGGCGATATCATCTTGGGATGGGGAAACCGCAATCCCGCCCAAACTCATCTCATAAGTGGTGAAATACCCGGAGATTGGGCTCATCGACTTCTTCTGACACTTAAGAACCAAATCATTCTAAAAATAATATTTTTCCAAGCACGATCAATGTGTCTCCGTGATCGACACTCCCAATCCTTCAGCCCTCCCATTTTTAGAAGGTCATGCCGCCTCCTAAGTGGTCTGACGTGTCTCTTTCAAAAGATTCTCACCCATCTACAAACACCGCAACTGCACGAGATGAAAATTATTCCAAGGAGAGTGCCCAAACTCCCACCAGGGGGAGGGCTATGCACTCTGGCTTGTTAGAGATGAGGAGGTAGAGGTTGATCCAAGAAGAGTGCCCAAACTCCCACCAGGGGGAGGGCTATGCACTCTTGGAGATGAGGAGGTAGGTGATCCAAAAAGAGTGCCCAAACTCCCACCGGGGAGGGCTATGCACTCTAAGAGGAGAAGAGGAGAAAAAAGTGTGCCTTTCCCTCTTACCTGGGGTTTTATTGACCCCTTCAGGGGCAAAAAAGCAAAACCGCTTAAAACCGCAAAACCGCTTCAAACTAAAATCGTTGCTCAGGGTTGCCACAAGCGCCAAGGCCAAGACTGGCCTTCTAGCCGAAACCGTCGGCCCACGGCCCGACAACAGATCGAGGTCGAACCGGGTCCACTGGTCGAACGCTAGCCCATCGCCCACCACGGCCCATAATGAATCCAGCCACAGGGCGCTGAACCGCCGGCCCACGCGAACGAAACTATCTACGCTTCAACCTCGGACGACACAACCCGACCCGCTGACCCGCTGTAGCTCGACTGCTGGCTCCGCTTCCCGTTCGCCATCGCAGCTCTCACGAACTCCACCGACTCGACCAGATCTGGTTGCGAGCTCATGCGCGGCGCCAGGGCGCCATGCGCGCCAGAACCCTGCTCGCACGGATCGACCAACCTCAAAATATCGCGACTACATATACCTATGCGATTTGCGCTCGTGACGCTTCCAGTTATAATATGCGTTATGAAGATCGTTTCTCAAAATGCTAAGACTCTCAAATTTAAGAATTCTATTTTCAAGATTTGAATATATTTTTAGATAATCAGATAATGTCACCCAAAATAGCAATCGATACATCCTCGTAAAATTAATCGATCAAGCACGAATCTCAAGGCACTTTCAAATGCTTCGATCTAATCATCCGATTTCAAACTTATACAAATCAATGCTCGATGAGACTAACATAAGAACATCGCATAAGCAGCATCGATAAAATGGATCCCGATCCGCCAAATGGTCACTAAACCGACATATATATTTATAGTCGATCGAGCGCTCGCCAAGACGAATCCAACAAATCCAAGATCACCCAATTCGACATCATTAAGGCACGATCATCAAAATACACCGATCGAGGGGATCGACTCGCCGTCCGGGAGGTGGTTGAGTTTTCCAATACAAGCCGCCACTCCCAAAAAAATCTATAAATAGAGCTTCATTCTCACCTGAGACCGAATCGATTTGAAGACCAGAGCTCGAGAACCACCGGGCCGACTTTGACGCCGACGCATCTATCACCACCGCTACCACCAGTAGTCTCAAGATCGAGCGCTCTGAGATCGCTAGGACTAGAAAGACCGCTTCCTTTCTCAAGATCAAGAGGTTGCTCCAAGATCGCCTCGCCGCTTTTGGGAAACTTCTCCTTGAGACCGATATCAGATTTTTTCTACACTCTAATATTGTTTCACCAGAACACCTTCTTCTCCAACTAACGAGAAAAGCGACTCAGATCTGAACACATAAGAAAAGTTCCAGACTTTTTTCCCTTAACGGGTTTTCCACGATAACTGGTTCATATATCCCCTGTGCAGATAATTTTGCCGATGAAGATCTCTGATCTACCAAATAAAATTTCAAAGACAAATAATAATGTGTTGATATTATAGCAATCCTCAAAAAAAAAAAAATCATAATATGAATAAAAAATATACCTATTTATAATATGATACAAAATAATAATAAATAAAAGTAATAATAAAACTTATTTAAATTCAAATTTCTCTAATATTATTTAGAGCAGTATAATTAAATGTATTAATTATTATCAAAATAACTTATGATTGAATTTTTAAAAAATAAATGCAAGGCAATTAATTAATGTTATATTATATTCATATTAAAATGATTTAATTACTAAAAAAATATATCCTAACTAAATTTAAATTAATCAGTTTTTTCTCATAAATATTGATTATATAAGTATTGACTATTGACTGTGACGTAGAAACTGACTAGGGTCTTCACGTCTTTATTACGGTCCACAGCGTCAAAGAAAGGGATTATTTTAAAATAGCGATTAACTTTAATTACTATTTAGGCATCAAAAATTTTATTTATAAAATAGTTTTGTCGTCAAACGGACGACTGATCGACGTACGTCGGCGCCAGTCGTCCGTTTGACGGACGACTGGTCACCTTTTTTTTTTTTTTTTTTTTTTTTTTTTTGCTTTGTAACGGCGGGGTGGAGAGAGAGAAATGGCGGGGGGAGGAGAGAGAAACGGCGGGGAGAGAGAGAAAGAGAGAGAGAGAGAAAAAGAGACAAAGAGATAGGTTTAAAGTATATAATTTAAAAATTTTTTAAAAATATTTAATAACTAAATATATATATTTAATTATTAATTAATTTTATATATATAATTAAATATATTAAAATATTTTTAATATATATAAATTTATATTTATTTATATTATTAATTAATATAATTATGTATATATTTTATTTATTAATTTTGTTAATATATAATATAAAATTTTTTAAAAATATAAATAAAAAAAAAAAAAATAATAAATTTTATAAATATTTTATAAACTATATAAATAAATATATATATATATATATATATATATATATATATATATATATATATATATATATATATATATATATATATATTTATTTTATAGTTATTTATATGTTTTTTTATATAAATATTTTTTATATTAAATATATTAATTATAAATATTTTTATATATAAATATATATATGTATATATATATATATAATATTATATATATATATATATATATAATATATATATACATATATATATATATATATTAATATAAGTCTTTAATAATAATACAATAAAATAAAAAATATAAAATATAAAAAAAAAAAATAAATAATTTTACATAATAACCAAATATATATAACAACCAAATATTTATAAATTAAATAACAAAAATAATTGTAAATTATATAAATATTTAGTTATTTAAATATTTATAAAATATTTAGTAATATATATATATATATATATATATATATATATATATATATATATATATATATATATATATATATATATATATATATATATATATATATATATATATATATATTATATTTATTCATTTCTTTATTTATTTAAAAAATTATTTATTTTTTATTTTATTTTATTTTATTTTATTTTGTTATTATTATTAAAGACTTATATTAATAAACATATATATATATATATATATATAATTAAAAATATTCTATAAAAAATTTTTTAATATATAAAATATTTATATAATTTAAACATATAAATAACTAAATAAATTTATAAATATATATATATAATTACTTTATTTATATAGTTTATAAAATATTTATAAAATTTATTCTTTTTTTATTTATTTATTTATATATTTTAAAAAATTTTATATTATTAATTAATAAAAAATATATATTATACATAATTATATTAATTAATAAAAAAATAAATAAATTTATAAATTTATATATATAATTAAAAATATTTTAAATTATATATTTAATTATATATAAATAAATAAATTAATAATTAAATATATAAATATTTAGTTATTAAATATTTTATAAAAATATTTTTAAATTATATACTTTAAATAATTATATTATTTAAAAAAAAAAAATCTCCATCTCTCTCTGTCTCTGTCTCTCTCTCTCTGTCTCTCTCTCTCTCTCTCTCTCTCCCTCTCTCTCTCTCCCCCGTTGTTTCTCTCTTTTCTCTCCCCGCTGTTTCTCTCTCTCCGCCGTTACAAAGCGCAAAAAAAAAAAAAAAAAAGGTCAGTGACTCCGACGTGGATTGAAATAGTCGTCCGTTTGACGACGACCTTTTCATAAATAAAATTTTTTGATGCCTAAATAGCTAATTAAAGTTAATACTGTGCCTATTTTAAAAATAATCCCCCAAATAAATTTCCTTCTGACGAAGCCCGGCTACCCACGAAAGCCACCGAGGCCCCACCACAAACCGTACGTGGCATGACGTGGTTAATTTCTAATGGCGGTGCAGCCCGCTGCAATAATCATGAGGAAAAAAGCTATGCGCTGACGTCGCAGGAAAACTATAATAAAAGATCATTACAACCGTTAGATCGGCTTGGAGATTCGTTCTACATTTCTAATCCACCCGTTCTGGCGATAGCTTGCGCACTACGGGAGGGGATTATTCGGCTCGGGGGAGGATATTCTCCTGAAGATGGCCCCCTCGTACCCGTAAGGCCGTAACTATGATGAAGGGCGGGGCCCATATGGATTGAAATGCCCTTGTTTTCCTATCTAATTACAATATTACCATGTAGTTTAAGAATCAGTACGCAAGCGGGAATGATGCTACGGTTCTTTATCGGTTCGATTGGTCCGGCTAAGTATGTACTAGACCGGGCTCAACTTAGATTATCGGTTGGTTGCTTTATTTTCAGAATATAATTTGTATCAATTTAAATTATATGACTTCAGAAGAAAGATGCAGTTAATTTATTATTAACATGACTTTGTGTCGATAATTTATGTGATTCTATATATATATATAAAGAGAGAGAAAGAGAGAGGGAGAGAGAGAGAGAAAGAGAGAGAGAGAGAGAGAGAGAGAGGGATAGAGAGAAAGAGAGAGAGAGAGAGAGAGAGAGAGAGAGACCACAATGATTTCATCTAACAAATTCTAATGTTCAATGTAAATTATTGTCAAAAACTAAGGAGGGAGAGCTAAATTACTAATTTTTGCAAATTATTTCAAAAATTGAGTAGACTGTATTTGCTTGAATAGTATTCGAATGGCACAAAAATCATGCAATTCTAGACAATATTAGGTTTCAAATCAATCAAATTGGACTGAGCTAGTTTGACTCGGTGTTTAGATGACGTTATTTCATGTGCCTTAGATTTATTGATCCCATGGCATACTTACACAATGAGTGACTCCCCTTAGCTTCATATCTCAAATACAAAGTCTTAGATTTCATTTGATTTTGTATCTTTCATTATTCAAATCAAGGCTAGATACAATTTCTTCGTTGGAGAATTAATGACTGATAATACAAATTTTTTTTATCATGTTCATTAGTTTATGCTAAAATAGTTCTTATAGATTTATCGATGATTGCAATTTATATATTTAAAATATTCACTAATATTGGTGATATCAAAATTAGTTGATGCAATGAATATCATTTAATATTATCAATTGTGCCTTGGAAAATTATATTCCAATGAAATCAAACATTTTTCTTAGCCAAAGCAACAAAAGCTAAGAGAAACTAAAGAAATTTTATATGAATCACCTTAAAATTTTCAATTTTTCTTGAGGCAATCAAGTTAACATTTTGGAGGCTTCATTTCTAAAAATACTTTGATTTTTATATGACCAATTTTAATTCATTTGTGTCATATAATGATTAAAAACTTGAAGAAAACTTGGAGGAATATTAAAGAGGATTCATTCTCAAACCATAATTTCTAATATGATGAAAAATAGTTTAAATTTGTTACATCGTTATCAACAATTTTGTTTGTAACTATGATAACATTAATGTAAATTCTCAACATCACAGTGCAAAAGATCTAAAAAATTTATGTTATAATACTCTTAAATGTCAATTACAAGATAGAAAAAGTAATATAAATTATCAATTACAAGATAGAAAAAAAGAATTCATCTTTTAGATATGCCTAATTTAAGTATTGATAATCAATGTAAACTCAAAATCTTTCATTCATATTGCAAATATATACAATGCTAGCAAGCTATATAGGACAAAGCTCCTTCTTATTAAAACCATTATAAACTAATTTTTTAATCTCATTAATGACTAGTTTTTAAGAGTGATATTGCTAAAAGCGAGCATTAAATATTGATTTTTTAAAAGAAGTGTTACTTCGCTCTCTTCCCCTATTATTCATCCACCTTCTCTTTTAGAAGAAAATGAAAATGATGACAACAAATCCTTTTTAAGTCAAAATTTAGAAGATAGGAAAACAAATATATTTATTCTTTTCATAAGTATATAATAATTAATGTCATCATATATGTCTTTCTTAAATTCTTCGCCTCCATAAGTGTATTTAATATATTAATGTACAGTAAGGCACCACCTCATACTTATGTAATTAGAGACATCTTAATAAATCACAAAAAATGACCTTTAATAGAGTGAAATTTGTTTTTATCATAAATCCATTAAATTGAAGAAAAAGAATGATAAAGCCAAGTGTCTTTTAGCCCTTCTTATTAAAACTATGCAAAATTAATTTATCTAAACATAACTTCTTAGCATTTTAAGATAGTAGGTCAAAGATTCTAATTATAACAATATTGATAGATGGCACATGGTCTAATATGATGTTGTTTCAGGTATTATTGTATATTAAGATTGTAATATATAAGGGTTAGCTATGATCCATTATTTCAAGCATTAGTAAAAGTAATTGCTAAAAAAAAACTTTAGTCTATCAAACATCATTTATTTTTTCTTGAAATACTTGAAAGTCTTCGAACATAAGGAGTACTTTTACTTGAGTTTCTTGTAACTCTATGAAAAAAAATTAAAGTATTATAAATAATAAATACAACAATTAACTTTTTGAAATAACTAGACACATTATTATCCATCTTTGGATGAGAAGCAAAAGTTTTTCCATTTATCTTTTTCTTGATTGATTTATGTATATATATATATATATGATAACAAAAAATAGCTAGTTTATTGTATTAACATTAGTAAAATAAAATGAATTTGGTATGCTTGAGACACAGTCATTTATGACAAACTTTATATTAGACATATAATATGATATAATTAATACATCTATACATCAAGGCTTGTATGATAGGTGGTATATCCATTATAATAACAAATGAACTCCATATAAGAATCATTCCATTAAGAGCATTTAAGTTAAAGGCTAGAACAATTATGTTATAGCACTTTAAATCTAATAGAGAAATTAAAATTAGGTATGCAATTATCCAATCATCTAACACTAAAGATTAAACTATGGATCATCTATTATATAAATAGTCTTGAATAACACTACAAATAGAGCATCAAATATATTAGTCTTGATTAAGACTTGCACAATAGTTTTTGTAAGTACTTTCCACTTGTAAAGACAATAAGAATGAGAATAGAGATCTCTAACTTTATGTAGATGAAAGGTGAGACATTGTGCGATGCATGGGAGAGGTTTAAGGACCATATGAAGAAATACCCACACCATGGCTTGCTTACTTGAGGGCAAGTTTAGACATTCCACAATAGGGTTTGTAGGCTTGACGAGGACATTGATTGACATCACATCTGATAACACATTCATGAGCAAGATAAGAGAATGCATATGATTTGTTAGAGGAGATGACCATCGATAATTACCAATGGCCAACTGTTAAGACTCATACTAAAGAAGCTCGTGGTTACACAATAAAAGATAGATTCAATTACAACCATCGCCACCTAGGTTGCTTCATTAGAAAAGCAAGTTCGTGCTCGCACATCACCTATAACGCATGCACTTAACTTTGTTATGACCACTGTAAAGAGGGTCATAATAGCATAGATTGTCAGACAACAACCCCATCACACAACCATGCCTGGAGCAAGTAAACTTCATGAAGAACCAACAACCACTCCAACACATACAATCCTGAATGGATGAAGCCATCCCAAATTTTCTTGGAAAAACACACATGCAAGGCAAAAAATAGGTGATTACCAACAACCTTTTGGCTTCCAATAGCAAAAAGGATTCTAGTCACCTGGCTTCACTTCGCAACCATGCCCATAGTAACAAAAGGTAGATGAACCTTTACTAAAGAAGGCCTTGGTGTAGCTAATGAATACTATCATGCAGTTTATGGCCCATATTGATGCTACACTTTAGAGGCAGGATGTGAGTGATTATGAGAAAGTTATTTAAGTCAACGATGAGCATAGTGATGATGATGGGGATAAGAAGATTTTAAATTCAATTTCTAGTGGTTCATTAAAGGAAACTATGTAACATGTACATTAAAGTTAGAATTATTTTTTGTTATCTTCTCACAACTAGCAAAACTATGTAATACCTTTATTTTGTTTATTACATATAATGCATTTTTCTTTACTTTTTTCATATACTATATTTACGCATTGTCTTTTTTTAGTTTGATGCCTATGATGTATGTTTTTTTACTTCTTATAGACATTGTAATTATGTACTATTTTTTAAGTTTACTATTTAGAATATGGTTTTTTTTGCTTATTTTAGACATTGTAATTATGTACTTTTTTCATATACATTGCCCTTTTAAGTTTAATACCTCAAGTAATTTTTCCTTGCTAATCTAATCATTATAATTTTTTCTTTATTACAAATAAAATTAGGTGATGGTGTTGATGTCCCTCGTAGATCATTCATGAGTATTTTTAGAAGGAAGAAGACTATTTCCTGGCCTAATTTTTAGACTATCACCATTGTCATCGCCACGAACTCCATTTTTATCTAGCCACCCCATCTTACTAGACTTGCACATACACACACCTATCACTCTCTAGAGCCTGATGACACCACTCTATTTTCCTATTTCAGCTACACACAAAGATCATATGAAGCCCAACTATCACCATCCACAACTACCACCAACACATAAGACATATCCATTCTTGCCTATTGACCACAGTGGTGTTGAGTCACCCATGCACTTTTATTAAGTCTGAGGGTGACATGTAAGTTTGCATGCTTTACTTTTAGTTTTTAGATTTATGTAGTGATAACATAAAATTTTTTTTTTAGGTTCAATCCATCAAGGCAAACAATGCATAAAGTACGAGACATAATAAGGAGAAAAGTTTATGCTCCATAAGTATTATGAAAAAAAAAGGTACCAATAGAGCTCCATAATGTGTGGTTCAGAGAATTTGATATAAATATTTTTGATCTTTACATTTATACAATGTAATAAATTATTCTCAAGGTTTACTAATTATAATTAATGTGTTTTATATAAGAGAAAGAATTTTGATGGATACTAAAATATTAGAAAGAATCTTGAGTCAAGAGATGTTGCTTGTTTACACAATATGTTCAAAAGCATATGCAAGTCCAAATAGAAACCTCTTTGATTTGGAGACGAAGTGTGGGCTAAGTTATGTAGAGACTTGGCCTCTCTAGACTATGTTCATAAAAGGGAGCCAAGCTAAAGAAAATAGGTCATCTAACTGTTGGGGGCATGGGTAGCTCTTTACATATTGGAGGCTTAGTTCCACATACTAAGTATAATAGAAGACTGGTAAGTTATTGAATACTTATGTTAATTAAATTATAAGCACTATTTACTAACTTCATTGATATGTTTATAGAAATAAGTATTTGAAAGAAAGCCAACAACTACAAAATTATATAGTAAAACACATAAGCACTAGGTGGACCAACAATGGGTTGATGTTAGGTTATAAAGAGCTTACATAAGTAAAATTTTTAATTTTCAATTATAATTTTATTGAAAATATAATATAATTAAATAACATTATAATATTTTGTAGGACAAGTACATGAGGTTGAAGGAGGTGTAGAGTCAGAGTTCTATTGGTGTAGAAAGTTCAAGCAAAAAGTTTGAGCAGTCAAAGTTTTACATATGCAGAGATGCTATTGGAGGTAAGAAAAAAGGAAGAATACATCACTTAGGTTCATAGGGTTTGATGTATAATGCACGCCATTCTTTTTGTGTACCAAGCACTGATTCAATCGTTGAGTTGGTTAGAGGGCATGTTATTGCAATGGTGATGATATGGAGGCTCAGATTATAGCTTAGATGGAAGCTTAAATGATTGCCATGTAAGCAAGAAAGGAAAATATGCATTGAAATTTTAGTAAAGAAAAATAGGCAGTGGTGGAGGAGTAGGAAGAGAAGAAAGGTGATGAGGAGATCAATGATGAGTAGTTCTCTATTTATATTTTTTATTAATTACTTATTTTTTAGTTTTATGTTTATTTTACGTCATTGTTTTAGTGTAACTTGTGTTATTGAATATTTGTGTGCAATATTAATGCTTTCAAAATTTCAAATGAAATGTTTGATTGAAACATTCTTTTCTAGTAGTATTATCTCTTTGCATAATTGTTGTGATCCCGTGATAGTTAATTGTATGTTATTAGCAAAAATTTTAAATAAATTTGTTGTCTATTATTGTTGTAGGTGTAAAAGTGAAAAAAATTGTGTGAAGTTCTTTTTATATTTTTCATCTCTATAATTTTCTAGTGGATTTTCCATCACTCTATTTGATACAAAGCATCACATTAAATTCTAACAAAGGAAATTTTTTGTTAGAAATTTCTGATAGTTTTTAATGGACATTTTTCTTAGAAAGTTTTGGAGAAAATCGCAATAGAAATTCCACCAAAAGGTTCATAAAAATTTTTCTAGTGGAATTTCCCCCAATGGTAGATATTCTGACATCTATTTCTATCGATTTATCTAAATTGGTTTTTGATGGAAATTTTGTTATTAATATGTCGAATACAGTTTGCAGTGATTTTTTTCTAGTTGAAATGTATTTTCAATCAAGGTTTTTCCAATGGAAAATATTCCGTTAGATATCCATAGGAAATCATGTTTTCAACAAAAAAGGGTGTTTTTATGTCTTTTTCCATATGAAATTGATTGCTTTTCTACTATGGGAGCCTAGGTGCCAAACCTGGTGCCTAGATGCCATGCTTCTTGTCCCTTCTAGAAAAGAAGGTAAAACCACTAATTATTTAGTACGTTAGCATCAACACCTACATGTGATTAATTCTTTTTCTACTTGTTGCTTAGGCTTAGGAACCAACCTACTAATTAATGTGAGTTTCATTAATTTGTGCACCAAAGGAAGCACGATTTGATGTATATTCTGAAGGTGGACCATGGTAGAAAATAATTGAAATTTTAAATCACATCAAGGTAATAAAAAAAGGATAAGCTTTCAAATCATGATATGACCCACATGGAAAAGATTATAAATACAAAGAAAAGGAAGGGTCTTCAAACCATTCCTAACCTTTTTACCTTCTCCACAACTCTCCCTCTTTCTCCTCTCCTCTAAGAAACCATGAGTAGCAAGAAGACAACAAAGAGAGTAAAGGGTGCCTTCTCTTTCACCCACCATCCAACTCTTATGATACATGAAGATTTGCTCACACGTGTAGTAGAAACGTTTAAAATGATTTTCTCAATCAAGCCTTGCATTCTAGATCAAGGCTTTGATGCATCTAGTAGCCATATATAGAAGAGGTTGGCAACATGAAGTTGGTAGAATTTTGCTAGACATATAAGATTTGTTTTTGTTCCAATACTTCAAGAATTCTATGCCAACATTCTACATCATGTGATTAATAAAAACTTTATTTGAGGTAAACATGTACTTTTAAGCAGTAATTGGATAAATATTTTTTATGATTTGATGATATTTTGGATGATAAGTACTTTAACATCTTGGCATATGGGCGGAACTATGATGAAATTATTCATTTTGGTCCCAAGAACCCAGTGGAAAAGGCGAAATGGCAACAACATAAACTTTTCTTTCTTGGACCTCATAGCTGAATCTAAGGCCTTGTATGCATTCATTTCAGTCAAGCTCTTGCCTAGGGGCTACCTAAGAGATGTTACTAAGGAAAGAGTTGAGATGAATTCCATAATATAGCATTACATGAAAAACAATGTCATTGCACATCAAAGCAGGTGGTTTACCTTAAATGCCCACAACTAGAAGCAAGATTAATAACTTTATATCGTAGGTAAGTACTTCCAACATAACATTGAAGAAGAGGAGATGCACCAAGTATAAAGTGCCCCACAATAACAGGAACTAAGATGATATTCTGTGTCAAGAGTTGAAGATTGGGGATCCATTTTGAGGGGCTTAGTAGCCACATGGATATAATTGAGAGGTGTTAGAAGTGATATAATAGAGGTGGATATAAATCTAGAATGTCTTATGGAAATTAATAGGGTGCACTATGATTACGTAAGAAGATTCAATATCTCCTATGCGACATGTTTTCCAATTAACACTTGAATGTTGAACAAAAAAAATGTCACATTTCAATCTCAGTCCCAATACTCTACTCAACTTGTCCATGAAAGGAGGAAGAAGAAGAAGAAGAAGAGCATGAAGATGATGATGAGTAGCATCACCTCATTGGAAAGTCTATGTCCTCTATTTTATTTTACATTACTTGTTTATTTTTGTTTCTAATTTAATAGATTATAGAAATTGCAAAATTCATGTGTGGGATTAGCTTAGATATTTTATGATTATACTTTAAGGCCAATTCTGTCTTAGTTTAAGCATTTATTTTTATGAGTAATTTATTGTACCTTTATTGTAGTTCACTATTTTTGCAATCGTCTTTGTTATTAAGACATTGAGCTTATTTTTTAAATTAAGTTTTTTATGCTTAGTTTTTTCAATAATTTTTTCTTAGTTGCAGTTTTCATTATTTTTAAGAGAATTGATGAGGGTAAAGATGATATTATTTTATTGTGCTTAATGTTAATGTTAAAAAATAACTATTTATTTATGAATAAATATGGAGACTTTAGATTAAAATTGTTGTTCTAATGCTATTAGTTTTGTTGCATGTGTAAAATAATCCATTTGAGTTATATGTGGAAAATGAATTAATGCTATTGGTCATATTTATGTGTAAAAGTATACATTGTGTATTAAAACAAGCAAAAGCTAAGTAGAGACTTAATAGTAAATAAGTTTTAAAACTTGTAACATAAATTAAAATGTTTATTGAAGGTTGTATATATCGAGGAAAAAAGATCAAAATGAGTTGGGTGTTGTGGTGTTTTTGTTTGGAGTTATAAAGACACCATGAAGATCTTAGGGGGTGCTTATTATAATGACTAAGTGCGATATCAAGGAATGATATACTATCTTGAAAGATAGAAATATCACTCTACGATGGAATCAATCATCTAATAAGGACTCCTGAGAAAGATTAGTCTACATATACTAGAGATCTTTCCCCTACTTCACATGGATGAAGCAAAATAAAATTTATTTTATGTCGAGTTCATTAGTTTCCTATGGAGGCAAGCCCCTATAGTTTATTATATCATAAGAAATAAAAATTTCCTAAGAATACACTCAATTAAAGTAGTCAACTAATGTCTTCAAAGATTTCAAAGATTGATGATCCAAGAATTGGTAATTATTGAAGATTAAATGGGAAGGCTCAACATAGGAAGAGTTCTCTACAAATTCTAAGGGAAAATAAGTGGGATGCAATCATGATACTATGAATCGTAGTGAGTGCTTTAATCTATCATATAGTGAGGTTTTATATTTTTTGAAGAGGAAAATTATGTTAATTTAAGTTTACATGTCATTAGAATGTTGAGACTTAAATTCCAATAATACAAGATTGTGAAAATGCTTAAGATGTGTAGACTTATACCTGTAGCAATAGAGAAACAAGCAACCACTAAACCTACGCCTAAAGTGCTCTAGCATAAGTTAAGAGCTCTGAACTAAACTCAAATTAAAATAAATCATTTAATAACATTAAAAGAGGTTAATTAAGATATTTAGGATCTTAGTTAAATCCCTTTTGAATGAATTCTCACCATAGGATGAAAATTCGTTATATCAGGACTTAAGATGTTGAATAGAATGGGTTCCACCCAAAGTATTTTATTCTTTATTTTTTTAAAACTTAAACTTCACTTCAACATAAAAATAAACTCAAATATGGAAATGAAATTATAAATTATTAAATCATTTAAATTAAAATCATCCAATGGTACATAAACAAACTTTAAAATCCAAATCAAAACTTGAATCTAAGAAAAGGCTTAGTACAGTCCTGCCACACAAACCCAATTCATTCACATACTAGAATATTAGGTCACCAATCCTAGATTTAGATTAGGCCGATCTATGATGTGATGTTATGTTTTTATATTTTATCGTGTAATATTTTATATTGTATGAGTAGGTTGTTCGCCCGTTAGACTGGATGGTAAGATATTATTTCTAGAACTAATGCTATCTTCTGCAGGGGGCTGTGCTAAAAAGGACTGTTATAATAAATTATATATAAATGTTATTTTCTCGTAGGTATGCTTAAGTACCTAAACATTTCCCAATAGGATAGGTGGGCTTGGCAAGCAACTAATGGTAAGCCTGTATGTTTGTAAATAGAACTTCCAGTGTGGTGTTTGCATTTCCTTACATTTACTTTGCAAGGTGTAGTAATTTATTTTTAAATTTTAAATGTAATTTAAGCCTAGAATTATGTTAAGATCTATGAACTCTAGGAATAGTATAAAAGGGTAGAGCTTTACTACCCATTTTTCTCTTTCTACTAGAGTATACAACGGTACCCGACCACATTGGCCTGCTCTTTTAATTTAAATTTTACTTGATTTATTTTGGGTGTGCAATAGAATCATCCGACTTTTCTAGATTTCTTTCTGTATTTTTTGTGATGAATGCCTATATGTTAAGCTCTTAGGAAAACTAAATTTTCTACCCAACCTAAATCTAAACAACTTAAAACAAAAAATAAATAAATTCAAAACTTCTCACATAAATCAAAGCCTTATGAATAAATTAAAATCACTAGAAATAACTAGCTTTTGCGAATCATGCTAGCATATTATTCTAAACTCTTAAATTGGGCTCTTCACCCATTGCACATAAGGGTCATCTGACCTTTGAGGATGACCACCTTCTTGGAAAAGTTTGCCTTCTCTTCTTGATTTGGCCCATGACAAACTTATAAATGCATCTCATTGTAGGCATAAATTGCATACCCCAAAAGCATTAAATGAATTATGAGTCAAGCTATAAAAAATAAAAAATTGTTGTATTAGTTAAGTACATACCATACCCAACATGATCTTAGGAATTAAGGAGTGGGTCTATGTTCTTAGATTCCTTTCTAAAATAATATACTAGCCATCTTGTATTCATGAGATTTAACATCATAGATTTAAAATTTGCTTAGGTGGTGTTAGCTGATAGCCTTTCTAGGCGGGTTATAAGTCCAAAAGAGTCAGGATAGGTTTCCTTTTCAAGTGAGAGAAAGAGCTAATAATTTTGAAATTTAAAACTAGGTCGAGCCTCTAACTTGTGTCAAAAGTAATTATAGACTTAGGATCTGAAGCATCCTACTTGAATAAGTCTTCAACCCTAGGCATTTCTATAATCATGTGTTGCTAGAATATAACTCTTAGATTTCTAATAAAATTTTAACTCATAATTTAATTTAAATTTCAAAATTTTGAGCCTAATAGTAGGATAGTTTAAATGTACATTAGGTAACCTGGTATATATGGACATTTCTAAAAGAACTCCTTCCACTTTGTAGTGTTTCCTTTTGAAGTTCTAAATTATGATTTTTCTTTGGAACTAGCTTAGAAATTTATAGAAATAAAATGTCTATTTCTTAAATCGAGAGTATTCTTAGGAATAGATCCTTAATCTTAAGATGTAATTAACTATAAGTGCTTGACCTTATAGGGAACCATGATCCCAATATAAAATAAACATTATTATATTTTTCATGTAGTTTAAAGGAAGAATCTGTAGAATATTAATAAGGCCCATTGACTTTAGGGGTCCTTATTTAAGTGATTAAATCCATTATAAGATAACATATTTATCTTTTGAAATAACATATTACCTATAAGAAATTCCTAAGCTCTAGATGGAGTCACAATTTTTCCACCATAATAGGGGTTACAATAGTGCTAAAATTCCTTATAAATCTCCTATAAAAAGTTACAAATCCATGAAAGCTTCTAACATTCATAAATTATTTTAGAGTTGGCCAATCTATAATAGATTTGATTTTTGATGGGTCAACCTTTAATCCATCAGCAAATACAACAAAATCTAAAAAAATGACTTCACTTTGATAGAAAAATATTTCTTATGTTTTACATATAATATTATTACTTTAATTTTTCTAAAATTATTCTTAAGTGATGTAGATGTGACATTTCATCTGGGTTATAGATAAGAATATTGTTGAAATAAAGTATAAGATATTGACCAATACAAGGTTTTAATATAATATTTATAAGCCTCATGAATATACTAAGTGCATTTGAAAGACCAAATGGGATGATTAATTATTTAAAAAGACCATCAGGAGTTTGGAACACTATCTTCCATTCATCACCTGGTCCAATAATTATTTAATGTTATCCACTTCTTAATTAAATCTTAGATAAGAAAGATAATGATGAAATAAGATCTAACATGTCAGCCAACCTAGATATAAGAAATCTATATTTTATTACAATCTTATTTACTATTTTGCTACCAATACATATTCTACAAAATTTATATTTTTTAGAAGTTAAAAGAGCAGGTACAACACAATGACTAAGACTTTTTTTTAGATAAAACTCTTCATTAGAAGTTCATCTACTTATCATTTTAACCCTGCATATTCAATTGGATTCATCCTATAATGAGGTAAATTAGGTATTTGTGAACCATAAATTAGATCTATAGTGGTAGTTCATTAGGTAAGTCATTGGAGATTAAATTAGTTATTTCAGATAATAAATCTAAGAACACAGCAGGTATGCGGTGATCCTTAGTATTAATGAAGAATTCTTAAAGTGCAATATAAATAGAGAAGTAGGGTTATTAAACTCTTTAACAAATATATAAATCCTAAGGTTGTACTTTAAATTCTATGAGATTCGCACATATTACCATGTTTATCATAAGTATCCTCTTTATCGTTGGATTGTGATATCACTATCAACTGGAGTTTTGCATTCCTCCCTTGATTGGGTTTGAGTTGTACTTCAGAAATGGGCTTGTGAGGAGGCATAAAAAGAATTATATATGGGGGTGTAATTGACCTCTTTTCATTAGGCTTTATAAAGAATTGATTATTTTCTCATTATATTTGAATACATGAGTATTTTCATGCTCATAATGGATTACATTCAAATCATAAATCCATGGTCTTCCTAATAGAATATGAGTTATTTTTATTGGAAGAATATCACACCAAATTGGATTATTATAGCTACTATTTTAATTGGAATAAGACATCTATTTTTGATAAGTAGAGATGTGTGATTTACCCAACTAACTTGGAATGATTCTAGGTGAGGTTCAGTTGTAACACTCGCTCTAGTGACAGAATGGGTTAATATGACATTCACAACACTCCCTCCATCTATTACTAATTTACACCTCTTCTCCTTACATAAGATATACATGAAAAAATATTCCTTCTTTTTCTGTCTTCTTCTTCCTTAGAAGAAATCATACACCTCATAACTGATATTGAATTATCTATGTTTGGATTCACTTATTCATCAGATAGTGGTGTATCATTATATATTTTTCAATATTTTCTTCTTCTTCTAAATTTTCTAATTCATCTAGGAGCATGATTTTTTATCTACATTGATTTTGCATATGACATTTCTTATGACAACTAGGGCAAACTATCTCTTTTTAATTTTTAGTAGTAGTTTCATTAGGGTTCACTTTATAGGGGTTGTTCGGTGTAGAATGATTAGGCTCAATGATAGGCTTTTGAGATTGAGATGCATTTAGAAGATATTTAAGTTTTCATCTTGGATGTTGATGTAACTTTCTTGTGCTATTTTAGAAGTAAAGCATAGTGAAAGGCATCTTTTAAGGTATGGGGATTATGAATCTCTACTTCATTCCTAATATCTCCTCTTATACTAATAACAAATTTATTAGCTATTTTTCATTCTTGATTAGTGCATTGAGTTCTCAAATGCATTCATATATTCCACTAATAACATAGTCCCTTGCTTAAGAGTAGTAAATTATTCATGAAGTCTTTTATCATGATTTAAAGGATAATACTTAGCCTTTAGGATTTTGTTCATTTCTATCTATGTCATGAGATTTCTGCTGAATCTCTCTTCTTTAGCTAAAATGTTATTCCAATATATTTTCTTATAACTAGTAGTTTAATCTTAGTAAATATTATCCATTGGTAATCATCTATATGATTCCAATTAAACAAGTCATCCATTTGAATTAACCAACCTGAAAATTTATTGGGGTAACGAACACCATCATACATCGGGGCTTCTATCTTAGCTTATTTTGTTGGTTCATGTAATGTTTCATAGACCCTAAGATGGTCATGTTTAAGGGTGTTCCTTAGGTTTGGTCTTTTAGTAGGATATTCATCTCTAGGGAGTTCAATGTTTTCCCTTCCAACATGTTCTAAGTCATTCGAACGTGGAATAGTCAGTGGGGTTTGAAGCTTAATACTCAAGGTTTGAATTTTTGTTGTGAGATTCATGAGTAGTTCTTTTACCATAGTGAGTTTCTCTTCACTTTTCATGAAAATCTCATATACTCTTCTAACTAAGTCTTCTAGTTGGTCCAAATTAACAGATTAGGTGGCATAATATTTAACAAAAATGCAAGTATGACATTCTAAATAAAATTTTTTAAATATATAATAAGTGAACTAAACTTAACACAAATGAGATGCACAAATTTTAAAATGACTACCCTCAATAAACACAAAGTAACTTATGGATACAACATAACATCAAACAAACCTAAAAGAAAATAAACATAAGATCTTTAAGGATATGGTTTTGATTTTTTTGTAGAGTTTGCATACTAGGTTAGGCAACTTAGTGAACCCTCTCTTACTCAAGTTGTCACTCAAGTATGATGGCTTGTAGTTATGTTAATTAGAAAAAGGTTAGGCTTTATAAGTAAAGATAACTAGTTGGTAGTAACACAAACATTCATAAGATTCCCTACCATATGAATTTAGCATGCTTTTCTAAGCGACATCACTAACTCTATAAAAGTAACTACTCAAAATCCAAAATATAGAACTAACCTTTCTTGGACTTGATATGGATTATCTATGAGTACTTTCTTCACGCCTCCAAACCTTGGGCTTTGATACCAAAATTGATAGGGTATGATTGCGGAGAGTAGGATGTCATAGTGGATAGTGGAGAAAGAGATGCTCTACTAGATCTTTCATTCACCAATGTAGAAGATATATGATGATCTTTTATTCACCAAAGTGGAAGGGATACAAAGAAGTTCTACTCACCCAAGTAGAGTTGCAGCAAAGGATCATCAAATCCTTTGGACGACCACCCACCAAGCTCTAACCAAAAGAGTTTTCACTCAATTTTCACACACATAAGCCAAAAGTATCTTTCATTAGGTAGAACAAGCATTTAATAGTACAATACTCTAAGGAATGTGTCCCTTGGGGAAAAAAACTACCAAAAAGTTGAAAAAAACTAGGAACCTTTGTTTCACAACATTGAGGCACGACAAACCAACGCCACAACTCCACAATCCAGCACCGAAGTGCCATAGACCAGTGCCAAGATGTTAGCTTCTCTATCCCCAAATACTAAAAATTATAGAATTCAATGCTAAGGCATCAGAAAAGTAGCACCTAGGAGCCAAGACAACACCTATGAAATTTAACACATGAACTCACATATTTTCAACTATAACTTCTATACAACACCTAAACATAATCAAAATACAACTATGGCTACATAATATAATATATGAAATATAAATTCATAACACATATAGTCTACTAAAAGTCCTCATGGGTTCAAGTTTTGGTTTGGAATATTGTGATAGGTCTTTTCCTTCTTTGATGTGCTACATCAGTTTTTATTGATGAACATTAAAGGGATATTGATGAGACTATGTTTAGATAACTCCCTTCCCTGAGATAAATGTAAAGGTTTGGATTCACATGTTTGCTTTCTTTTGGATTTTGGGCCTTATGTATAATTTGATGGAATTATGGTTTTTGGTGAGGTTTCAATAAGAGTAAAAAGCTGTGGAGTAGAAGCCATTATTGCTCTTATTTTGAGTAGTATACATGGAAGTGAAGATTGAATCAATATATATGAATTGAGGAATATGTTGTTTCTTATAAGTTGCTTTTGATTGTTCTAAAATTTAAATTATAGAATGTGCAATTATAATTTATTCCACAGAGGTTTTTTAAACTAAAGCTTATCTAATCTGAATGGGATGAAGTGCATAGCATGAATGTTGAAGAGAATTTTATTAACTTTCCAATGCATCCAAAAACATGCCAGTTCATCAAAATGTGACTAAGTTGCATAAACAATAGCATTATAGGGTCAAATTTAGATTCATTCATCTTGTTGTTAAACTAAACATTTTTTTTAGAACTACAGTTGGTCCAGTTCAATTGAAGTAAAATTCATAATTTGAAAGTTGCAGAAAAATTTGTTAGCCTTATAATGAGTATATAAAAAAAAAAAAAATGCAATTTCATAAAAAAAAACAAAACAAACTACATCCAAAATAAGAATTTTTGCATTCAACTTTGATTATATTGAATATTTCTTGAAACTACATCTGATTCAATCTAGATGAGATAAAGTGCATAACATAAAATCTATATAAATTTTTATTAGCTTTCTAATGAGTCTAAAAAAAAATGAAATTACATCAAATAATGATTGAGTTGCATTCAAAATAGCATCTTCAAGTCAAATTTTGTCACATTTATTTTTTCTTAAACTGAATATTTCTTAGAATTGCTGCAAATCCAGTATGAATTAGGTAAAGTGCATAAAATAAAAGTTATAATAAAAAAATTTATTAGTTTTCAAAGAGTTAAAAAACATGAAATTTTTTTTTAAACAATGACTGAGCTATGTCTGAAAAAGTATCATTGGTGAGAATTTTTGCATTTAGCGTTCATTATATTGAATATTTCTTGAAACTATAGTTGGTCTGATCTAAATAAGGTAAAGTGCATAGTAGGAAAGTTATAGAAATTTTTAGTAGCTTTCCAATGAGTCTAGAAATATGAATTTGCATCAAAGAAAGACAGAGTTGCATCTAAAATAGCATCATAGAGTCGAATCAAACTGTGTTAAGCTTTTGTTGAATTGAATATTTCTTAGAATGGTAGCTAATCCAATATGAATGAGATAAAGTGCATAGCCTAAAAGTTATAAAAAATTTATTATCTTTCCAATGAGTCTACAAAGATGAAATTACGCCAAATAATGAATGAGTTGCATTTGAAATAGCATTGTAGGGTTGAATTTTGCTACATTCATCTTTCATTGAATTGAATATTTCTTAGAATTGTAGTTGATCCAGCATGAATGAGGCAAATTGCATAACATAGAAGTTATAGAAAATTTTATTAACTTTCGAAAGAGTCAGAAAACATGTAATTTTGTCAATGAACAACTAAATTGCTTCTAAAATATCATGTTTCGGGTTGGAATTTCTGCAATCAAATTTCATTCAACTAAATATAGAATATTCTTTAAAATTACATATGGTTTTGTCCAAAATGAGCTAAAGTGCATAACATGAAAGTTGTCAAAAATTTATTATATTTCCTACAAGAACAAAAATATATAATTTCATCAAAGAAGGACTGAGCTGCAAAATTATCAAGAGGCTATTTTGTTGCAAAATATACGCCTTTAATATACAAATTATTAAGAGGCCATATTGTTGTAAGAAAATATAAATATTTTTTCAACCAGATAATGATTTTTTGTGTATAATTTTTTTTTTAATTTGTAATATATATCTACATATATATTTTAATTTGATAATAATATTAGTATAAATTTTTTTTTTCAAAAAATAATTCACATACAACCAAACAATTCTAAAATATTTAGAATATATCATTTTTTTACTTTACTTTACATACACCCAACCAAATAGAAAAAAATTTCCCCATATTTATTTTATAAACAATGAAATAGTTCTGAAGTATTCAGAATATATTGCATTTCATTTACATTGCATTCCTTTTTAGACAACGAAGCAACCCCTAAATCTAAAATAGAAGTCAAAGTGAACTATAATATTTTAGCCCACTTAAAAAGCTCTTTACTTTATTAAGTATTTATGATACTATCAAGTTGTCACATAAAATGCATCAAAGTTTGATTAATGTTCTATTTGAAACAAAACTATTTCAGGCTCATTTGTAAGAAGAAAGTTCCATATATTATTAAATCCATTAATTAAAATAGTTATTGTATGTAACAATAGTGGTTTATGAAAATACTCTCAACAAGATTCTAATAAATCTTGGGTCCTTAATCAATGTTATTACTGTGCAAATATTGGATCTCTTATCTTTACATATGAGGGAGTTATGTTATAATCAATTCATGTTACATGTGTTCAATAAAGAAGTCTAGAACACCTTATTTATCACATTACCATTACAATTCGGTGACATCAAGACTTAAACTAAATTCTATGGGATAGATGCTAATACTTCTTTTATGAATTGTTAAGGTGACCTTGGTTGCATGAACAAGAAATGATACCTTCTACTTTGCACTAATGCATCAGGTACACCCCCATAGAAGAAGAATTCTCTATCATGGTGTTCTACAACCATTTTTTATGAATCGGATTGGTTTATTTGATAATGCTGAAAACCCTTTTTGCAAGAATGTACCATCTTGTTTTGTAATTCCACCAACTAGAATAAATTATAACAAATTCCTCCACTTCTCGCATCTTCAAATCTTCAAAGATAAATAGAAAATTAAGGGAGATAACTTTACTACTCTTCCATTTAGAAAAATAATACTTCATGATAATTGTTAAGATGATGAAGGGGCTAATTGGATTTCAAAGTTAACAACTCTTTCTAGAAAGGTTCTTACACCAAATACTACAAACACATTTGTGGTTTAATGCTATGATATCACTCAAATTTTAATTCAAGTGCTAGGAACCACTCTTATCCTTGAGAATTGTTGTCATGACCTTTCATCTAGTAATATGGTGAAAGAATCAACCTTGAAGATTATTTATATGAGTATGAGAAAAGGATATAAAAATGTTAACTCTATTATATAATGTACTTACTAGAGTTATTGAAATATTTCATGTACTTAAATTTGATGGTTTTAATGAAATAGAAGATATTCCTATTAATTATTATTCTTCAACTCCTTTAATATTGAAAGTATTAAAAGAGAAATTTCCATGAATCTAGTGAAGATGTTATGCTAGAAAATGTTATAGATTATGAAGAATGTGCCCAAATATAGAATAAAGGTGTATAAGTTTCCACAATCATTGGCCTTATCTTTTACTTCTTTATCATTGCAATACTATTCTTTATACTTATTTTAGCAATGAAACGTAAGAATTTCACAGGGAATATTTACCACCTAAGTTTGGGAAAGGTATTCCTTCCACCATTATTGAATTAATGAAGTTAAATTGGGCACTGATGAAGATTCTCTCCTTACATTCATTAGTAAATTAATATCCACTGAACTAGCATCATAAATCTTTTAGACTTTAAGAGACTACAAAGATTTCTTTTCCTATAATTATTCTAAATGCCATGTCTATCTTCAAAAATAATATCTCATAACTACCAATATATCCCATTGGAACTCTAGTAAATCAAGCACCCCAAAGAAAGTGGCCTAATATTAAAAATTTATGATCCAAGAAATAAAGTAAGTTAATTGAAGCTAGCTTCATTAGAAAGGAACATTACCATACTTGGATCACTAGTGTCATCCCAGATTGTCAAAAAAATGGATGGATTTGAGTTTGTGTTGATTATTGAGATCTAGCTAAAGCTTATCCTAAAAATAATATCGGGATTGCTATTGTCTTCGAAAATAATATCGCATAAACTACCAATAGGTCCCATTGCAACTCTAGTAAATCAAGCACCCAAAAGAAAGTGGTCTGATATTAAAAATCTATGATCCAAGAAATAAAGTAAGTTAATTGAAGCTAGCTTCATTATAAAGGAACATTACCATACTTGGATCGCTAGTCTCATCCCAGATTGTCAAAAAAATGGATGGATTTGAGTTTGTGTTGAATATCGAGATATAAATAAAGCTTATCCTAAAAATAAGTTTCTTATGCCAATTTTTGAAATCATGATTAACATAGCTAGCACCAATACTATATTATCATTCATAGATGGTTTGTTAGGCTATAATCAAATAAAAATGACTCTAGAAGATGACATCATTCAGCCTTCCAAACACCTCTAGGTTCTTATTATTATAAAGTCATGCTATTTGGGTTTGAAAATGTTGGCGCTAAGTATTGACATGCCATGACTCAAATCTTTGATGAGTTATTATAACATGAAGAATAATTTGATGAGTTATTATAACATGAAGAAGAAATAGTGATGAAGATCATGTAAAAGTAAGACTATTCTTCAAAGAGTACAAAGCCACATGTTAAATAAGAACCCATTAAATTGTTCCTTTGGAAATTTTTTAAGCAAATTTTAAGATTTATCAAGCAACACCATGGTATTGAAATAGATCATAATCAAATAAAAATAATTTTAGAAATATAATCACTAAAAAGTCTTATCCCAGTTAAGTTCGCTACAAGGAAAGTTGATCTTTATAAGAATATTCATTTCCAACTTGTTTGGAAAATTTGATCATTTACTATATTGACTAAAAAGGATGCCAATTTCAATTATGATAGATTATATTAAAAAGCTTTTGATAATATTAAAAATTGCTTGTTAAATCTCCTAGTATTAGCTTCTCAAAAATATTGAGAAAGCCTTTAATTTTATATACAACCACCTTAGAAGATTTGGTGGGCGCACTACTGGCTAAAAATAATGAAGAGAGCAAAGAGAATGCTATTTTATACCTTAGCCAACATTTCATATTTGAAAAAAGTAAAATAATTGCCTATGGAGAAACATTGCCTTACACTTACAGTATAGAAGTTGAGATATATGTTATCCCATTAAATCACTTTAATTTCTCAAATTAATCCTCTCCAATATTTGATTACTAAGCCCAAACTAATCGAAAGCTTGGCCCATTGGGCAATGATTAAGTCACAATTGAACATTACTTATATCTCTTAGAAAATAGTAAAAGGTCAAGTATTAGTTGAGTTTTTGTCATCACATCCTATTCTGTTAGATTCCTCACTAAATGATGAATTGCTTGATGAATGAATCATGTACATGAGAAAAAAAAAGGAATGGAAATTATACTTTGACCAAAAACATCTCTCATTGTGAATCCTAAACCAATACCTTATATGAAGGCGAACATTGGCTTAATAGTTGTACCTCTTAAACGAAGAATCATGAGGTATTCATATGATCTCACAAAGCCTAGAACTAATAATAAAGCATAATATGAGGCCCTTATCATTGGTTTAGAATTAACTATACAAATGGGAAAATCAGGGTTTATAGAGACTCTTAATTAATCATCAGTTAAATAATTGGTTTTTACAAAGTCCTAAAATCTAACTTTTATCTATAACATTACAAAGTTATGTCACTTCTCAAGAAAATTGCAAATGTGACTCTAGTTAGAATTCTTCAATCTCATATTAGTCATGTAGATGCATCAGATAAACTAGCAAAAAAAAATTCTAGCCCAAATGAAATATTATATGGATATTAGTTTAAAATTGACATGTCTTGTCCCTAACATGTCTTAGCGAGGTTTCACCACCATAATCTTCATGCTCAGTCTTGAGCACTTATGCATTGTTGTGTAATGGTTGATGACAACTATTTATAAATTATCTTAAAAATGGATTTATACCAAATAACCATCACTAGTTACTCAAGTTTAGAGGATGGCATCTGCCCACTCTTCTACTCATTCATAGACTCAGCTAGCTCCAACTCTACTTGCCAAGGGGAAGTGGATCCTCCATATTAGCCTCGTACATGACTATTCCATATGATCTAATTGAGATTTGTTGGGAGTACCAGTTTTATTCTATATAGGATATCACACATAATATTTGCTCTTTTGTATGTTTTGATGAGAAAATTTATTTTTTATTCCTCTGGATATGTGATGTAGGAAGTAAAACACTTCATTAAGGGATGGGTGCAGCAATTTTGTTATGTATATGATACCACTCTTGATGAATACTCTTATATATGCTTTTAATAAGGAAATATATGCCTTATTCATCTAAAATATATATTTTATTTTCCTGTGATATTTTAGACATTGTATCATGAGATTTTGAGTAGGACAATTCATAAAATACACCACTTCCATTTAATACTCTTCGAAGTTAATTACAACTTCCTATTCCTCCAAATAGGAGACACAATTGATAATTATATAAAAGGAAGAGTTTTCTTTCTAGAAACTTCTCAATGTCTATCAATTGAACATCTTCAAACTTCTCCTAAGACCAAAAGCTTGTCCAAACATTAAATGTGAGTCATGTTGATAAATATTTCAATAACTATATCACAACATTCTCGATAGTAAACAACTCAAATGGACCCTAGTCTAAACATCAAGCATAAGTACACCAATGAAACTTCTTACACTCACCCTTAGAGGTGAATATATATAAATAATAGTTTTCTTTTTAATAGGAAGTCTGAATCATCAAAATTCATTTATCACACAAGAAGGCCATGAATGGTTTTCAATCCCCAAGAAATCCTAGTTATTTTCAAAGGTGAGTTCGAATTACCAAAACTTACTCCCCACTAAATAAGATTAATATAAACCCTAAAATTAATCAACTTCATTTCTTATACAATAACACCACTATCACACCATGGCTTCAAAATGGGACAAAAAAATAAATCTCAGTGTACTTTACACAAATATGAGATGATATGCTCCCATATAATCTACTAATAACACCATTAAATATGGAATGGAAAACACTTCAAGAATTTCATTTCTCCTAATTCAACTTATAATGTAGATTATAATTTTTCAAGGTCTATCATCTTCCAATTTTTAGAAGTTAAAAAATGAGCTAGCTGAGGTTGCACTATATAACTTCATTTGAATTCAACATCAATGAAGTTACTTTGACACTTCAAATAGTTTGTAATTTCACTATTCTCCATTAGAGTCTGAGTCATCACAACTCATGAATGACACCTTAAATGTTTGTAACTTCATCTTCTCCCTAATAGAGTGTAGATCATTAAAACTCATTAAGTTACTAGAACACCTTAAATGGTTAGTGATTTTGTCCTTTCTATGATATAGTCTAGGCCTTCAAAAGTCATAAAGTTATTATGACATTTCAAATGTTTTGCAACTTCACCCTTTATTGGTAGAGTCTGGGTCATCAAAACTCATAAAGTTGCTATGCCACCTTAAAAGATTTGTAACTTCATCCTTTATTTGGTAGAGTTTGTCTCATCAAAACTCATGAAGTTACATTGACATCTTACATGGTTTGTAACTTCATCCTTTCTTTGGTAGAGTTTTGGTCACCAAAACACATACTTTCCCAATTAATTCACATGATTGAGTCTACATTACCAAAACACATTCCTTACATTATAAATATAATTAATGAGCTTACCATGATTTTAGTGATAATTGGTAGCTTCATCCCTTATTAGGTTCTTAAGATGGTCTAGGCCATTACGAGCCCATAGAAATGAGATTATTGTGATGTCTCAAGCAGTTTGTAATTTCACCTAAGATAAGTATGAGTCACAAAAAATATAAGAAAGGATTGTGTTAAAATCTATGGTAGTGTATTGCTCTACTTGCAGGGATTGGTTTTGATCTCATCTATGCTCTTTATATGAGTAATCAACCATTAGTCTTTTACATTCTAGTCATGGGGACACACACATATACCTAGTTAGGATACACACCTAAATAACTCATAAGTCTCAAAATGTAGAGTCACTCAACACTCTATTCACCTTCTTGAGTGTAATTAGCATCCTTTTTTATTTTCCTTGATATGCTCCATTGAATCAAATCATATGTCTAGGAGGGGCTATTCTTCATGACACCTACTTGTAGGTATGCTTTTGAATTAATGTTAAGCTACTTGGATATAGTGACTCACCATCTACCTTGTAATGGATACCCTAGGATGATTATGTATCAACACTGGTGGTTTGATAGTCAATTTTGGGCTTTAAATCTAATATCACGCACTAATTCATTTGTTTAGGATCATACACTATATTGGTCATCATCCTTAGCTTTACTAGATGAGCAAAATTGAGGAAGGTTCAAGCAATAATTTCTACTATTCTCTAATAGTGAGGTAGGATTTGAAACCTTCATTTAAGAAATTACCTATCAAATTAGGAGATTGACTATTGACAAGTTGTTTTCTAGTTTGATTGAAACTTGTGTGCTTATAGAAAATCTTGTAGTTGTGATTGACTATAGTTGTAGAAGTTCTTGAGGCTTAGATTACTACCCAAGCTCGGAGGACATCTTTAAAATGATAATGCAACGATGTTACCTCCAGTCTACAGATTGAGTTTAGAATAAATATCTTGAGCTCATCTAAAAGTCTTCTTACCAAAAAAAAAAAAGATTAATAATTAGCAACCCCCCCGCCCCCCCATATGATGAAATATTCTATGGATAAGGCTCCTTGTAGGTATGTAAGTTTGTTAAGTGCATTATCATGAGATAACATCCGATATATAAGTATGTTAATTGCATTACCAAAATTGTATTCTCTATGTTTTACCAAATGGTTGAATCTAAAGGTTAAAGTTTGCTTTTTCTTCTACTCTCATGGTTTGATACAATAACCAAAAGATCTTTTGGTTCAACACACCCATAGTGTTGCTTAGAGTGTCCAATGGTTAGGGCTCACCTTATAAGGAGTCATCCTGCTTAGAGGGTGAAAATTAGAGCCCTTATAAATTGGGAATTGGAGCACTGTCCATTGGGCTAAATGATTATAGGAATACACTTAATCTCAGAAAAATGATCATTTGATTAGTTTATCTTCTAGTCACTAGAAAATTTATGGTTAAGAATTACTTGGAGGACTATAGGACTAAAGAAGTCCTTTAACATTCCACCAACTGAAAGGTTCCTACTTAAGAATATGCCAGTTGAGTCTAGCTATCAAAACTCATAATATAAATAAAAACTTTTTCCAACATTTATGACATATCTAACTAATATACCATAAATGTTGGGGACTCAAGATTCTTTCTAAGAAACCAACACAACAAACCTAATCATCTCTTTAGGCTAACTTTAGTAAGCCATAGGAGAAGTCTATGTAGGAGGATCTTTTATTAAATCTTTCATGACTTTAGTTGAATCTAAGGTAAGCTTCTTTAATTACTTGGGTTTAACCTTTTCATAATAGATATAAGTGTTAAACCTTAACTATCAAAGCCATCTCCATGATCCAATTGCTCTTACAATTGATCATAAAATTATGAGAATTGGCTTAGGTAGCCTCAAAATCATTTTAGGTGATTTGACCCAATGTTAAGTAAAAATAAACCTATCTATCCTTGCCCTATGCCTAGACCCATAGGAAAGTACACTCTCTTTCAACCCTATACACACTAATAATCAATTTCAACTTTAAAGTATTTCTTTTAGATGATTCAAATACATGATTATAAGCCTTGATTGATTATAGGTTATAAAATCAAATCTAAGTTAAACATAAGTCAAACTTCAATTTACTGTGACTTGATTTTAATATTTTTATAAGATCATCCAAGAAGCTCATTCATATATGTAATTTGATACCTCATAGGTTTATGTGTAGATTCAACCCTATTAAAGCTCTTGACCCAATTTGACCTTATTAGGTTAGTAATATTGAAAAAGCCTTGAATATTAGATTGATTGGTATAAATTGAACTTAAACATTTTTTCTTGATCCTTTATATATTTTTCAAAACTTTCTTGGCCCAATTATCTATTGACTTAAGTCTAATAGGTTATGAGGATGACCTTGTACCCATTAGCATCTATATGTAGGGACTTAATTAGGGAATCATAACCTCTATAATAAATGCAACCTTTGGGTGTGATTATAGCCAAAGACATATTAAATATTTTCCTAGTTCAACCAAAGATGATTTAGCCACTCCATGATGGTCAAATAAATCATGTAAATTAATGTGTCCAATTTAAACTAAAATGAACACACCTTCATTTCCAAATTGAAATTTATTAGACAAATGATCAAATCGTTTCATAAAATTTGATATGAAACTAGAAGAGAATATCCTCCATACTTTCTCAGCTCACACTAAATTGGTTTGACCAACTTATATGGGTCAAAGAGGACTTAATGGTTTAAGGTAACATATTAACATAAAACTTCTAAAGTTCTTCCTCAACCTCATCAAATAGAAAAGTTCCTTAGCTACCACTAGTTCGTGCAAACCAAAAACCATTTACCATTGGATCCAATAGACCCATGAGTCACTTAGCCTATTCTTAAGGTAGTTAAGCATTGCTGGAAAAGCTCCTCTAATGGAAAATCATCCATGGATCAAGTTGTATCCATGCATATCTGTTCAATGAGTTCTCCAATATCTCCCCATCTCCTACAGCCTTATATGACTGAAACATATCTCTAGTCAATAATAAAGAGAACTTAAGTCAGGTTGAGCTCAGTTTTGCTCAGGTCTATAAATAGTCTATTGATTACCTTAATTTAGAAGTTAGACAACACCCCCTTAATCCCACATGCTAAAATAAAACCCTCTCCCACCTCCTCGGCTACCCAATCACCATGAGACCAAGTTATGGCCATAACTTTTTAGACAATGGTCCACATAATGAACCACATCAAAGCAAACTAAGAAAGCTTTCAAGAATGTTTACCTTAATCCTACAAACCTTTTCAAATCGATTCCAAACTCAATTCAACTCCCTAATGGAGAAATTTGATCTCCTTCAACTCCCCAATTTGAGAACTCAATCTCCTCCCCTTGTCTTATTATTGGACTTGATCGACCTAGCTCCTTAGGCCACCCATGACTCGATGAGCCATGGGTTTGCGACCTCTTCACCCACTCTAGCTTCTAATGCAAAATTTGGCTTAGGAGGCTTCAAGGGAATGGAATTTTCTACGAATAAGGGATCAAATTACATTGACTTGAGCCCAGCCTGTGTTCCCTGGTTCATAGCTCATTTCTATGAAGGAGATGATTGAGAAATCGTTAGATTTAAGTTATTTAAATCCTACAATTCTGATTAATACTAGTTAAATATTTAATCTATTTCTTTAATTTTTTATTTAAACATTCTATAGTGTATCAAAATATGAAATTTTTAGGGTAGACACTTTACCAAATACATAAATTAGAAAAACAATTCCAAACCTCAAATAATCAGTTTAAATATAATTGTAAATATATTTTATCTACTATCCAAATTATTTAAAACACTTAGATATTTAAAAATAATGAAACTTAAACCAAGGTGTAAACTAGTGTTATAAACATCCTATAAAAATTTTAAATTAATTAGAATTACAATAAAAAAAGATAAAATTTTAATGCCACTATTTTTCTATTTAAAAATCATTAAAATTTAAATATTACATAAAATTATGAAAAATAAGGAGAATGTTTAAAATACTAATTTAAACTTACTAAACAAATTTATAATTTTCTGAATAAACATGAGTAAGTTATGAATTTTTTATTATGTTATCGTTTAAAAATAATATAGTAATAAATATATGTTAGAAATTTTGAAAATCTTAGAAAGTGTCAAAAATAATTATTGATGCGGTATAAAACAACTTTATAATTTTTTTGGCATAAATAAATTAGTTATAAAAATTTAAAATAAATTAATTATTTTTCAAAAAATTTAAATAAATTAAAAATATAAAAATTAAAAGAATGTTCAAAATATTATTTGAAACTTCTATAAAAATTTATAAATATTTTATTAAAATTAGAAATTTATGTATATTTTAAGCTATTTAACCAAAATCAAAATTTTTAAAAACAAAAATATATAAATTTTTTTTGAGACAAATTATAGAATGTTGAAGGCATTAATCTATATCTTCTATAAAATTTATGTTTTTATAAAAATTATAATTATATGAATTTTAAGGTTATGTGAGTAATAAAAAAATTTAAAATAAAATTGACATGAAAAATTATAAATAATTTATAAAATGCTTAAATTGATTATCCAAAAATTTCATAAAAATTTGATAAAAATATTATGTTGATTTGAACAATGAAACTTGTTACGTGCTAGAAAACTAGTTACGGTAGAGTAAAAGTTTTCGCCATAGCATCGTTGTGAAATCCAGTACACACGCAAGTATGTAAAGAGTGAACAATAAAACTCCAGAATTTTTTACGTGAAAAATCTCGAAAAGAGGGAAAACCACGCGGGCTGGCAAAAAAAAACTATGTATCGTTTGAGTACAAGATCTTCCGATATCGGGATTACAATTACATTTGAGAAAGTGATAATTCTAATGTAAACGATGTTGCGATGATGTTGGCAGCGATGTTGAAGATGATGTTGACGATGTTGATGATGATCGGCGATAGTGGTGGGTGATGACCCAACAATGGTCGATGGCAGGATCAGCGGTGGCGGTATGGCGGCGGCGTATGGTTACGGCCGTGGCGGCTCGGTGCTTGGAGGATCTCTTTCTCTCTCTCTTCTTGGGCCCCTCTATATGAGGAATGAGAATTTATTATAGATGGAGGACGCTCTATAAATACACAAAACGTAGCACTTTCCACCAGACGGCTCACAATGATCCCTTTGATCATTTAATGTATTTTAAATATTTGAATGCTCAAATGAAGTCGAATTGTAAGATCTTTGGCTTGTTGGAACCATCGTCGAGGCGCTCGATTTGATAAACACTCCATATTTGAGAGCTTTTAGGAATTTAGCGATGTCTCAAAGTTTCCAATGATATTTTAAATGCTTGATCACCGTGTTCAATCGACTTGCTTTGTCAAGATTAGTGCTTATAGAAGAATTTTCAAGGTATCAGCTATTTTGGATGATATTATCATCAAAAAATATATGTGCAATACATCAAAATAGCAAATTCTTCAGAAATCTGGGTCCATTAACCACACATTTTGAGATAAATCTTCATGTAAGTACAAGATTATGACTACGGTCTGACCAATGAAATATGTATAGGTATGTGCGGCGTGAAATTTGAGGTTCTGGACCATCCAGATCTGACGGGTGCTCCTTGAGCGACATGAACCAGCCAGCGTCGATAAGCTATGCGAACCGGTTAATGGTCAGCGCAGGGGCGGCGTGATGCGGGTGCTACAGACGCGTCGGCTAGTGGGTCAGTCTTGGCAACGATCGTCTTGCCGTGGCAGCGGCCAGATAAGGCGAGCGGCGTTAGCGTTATGGGCCACCGCAGGCAGCGACCGTCTGTTGAACTAAGCAGCTTTGATTCGGTTTTGATGATTTCTTATCCTTTTGCCCAGAGGGTCTATAAAACCAGGGCCAAGGCACACTTTCTGAATCTTGAGTGAGATTCGTTGAGTCGATCGAGGCCATGGTACCATCGTTGTTCGATTTTCCCTCGTCGACCGTCCGGGTTTCAAACCCATGATACTACGTCGTTGTTCCGATTTTCCCTCGAAGAGGTGTCAACCGACTCGTCGGACCGTCCGGGTTTGGAAGGCGATCAAAGCCTGCGTACATCGTCGTTGTTCCGGTTTTCCCTCGAAAGGCGCGACCTCATTGGACCGTCGTCAGTTTGGAAGGCGATCAAGGCCGTGGTTGCATACATGTTCCAATTTTCAACCGACCTCGTCGGTCGTTTGGAAGCGATCAAAGCAATATATCGTCCTTGTTCCGGTTTTCCCTCGAAAGAGGCGTCAACTATCCTCGTCGGACCGTCTGGGTTTGGAAGCGATCAAGGCTCGCGGTACTAACTTTTTCTGTTAGGAAATTAAATTTCTCGCGACTTTAATGGATGATTCAGTTGTTGATAACATGGTAGAGGGCGTTAACTATCGTTCAAACGACTCAGAAAGTTTGTCATGTAATTTATGAGCATCATAAGAGGAGAATATCTTTTCTCTCCTCTTTTTTTGTCTTTTTCTCATATATGTGTGTATCCTTTTTGTCAGATCGTAGGAGAAAAATTTTATCGTAAGCTATCCATGAGCGAGAGAGTCAAAAAAGGAGGCGCCCAAGCATTGGGGTGAGTGAGTTGCTTTTACAAAATTCTTAGATTTTTATCATTTCTCCCTCTTCATTTATTATGTATTTTCATAGGGTGATGGCCAGAAGAAAATGCATAGTGTGACGGCTACAGACGATATACCATCCACTGTCACATCACAGATAGTTTAATGGTGTTCCGCATAAAGTTTTTCTTCCCTAATGAGTTGGTGGCCATTGTTGCCAAAAAGTTTGATCGAGCCCGTTCACCTCCGCCAGGGTACTTTACTATTTCTGAGATGATTCTTCATGCGGGACTACAATTCCCTTTGGCTCTTGAGTTGATTGAGATATTCAAAATATGATCCTAAAAATTCCTCTAGTCGAAGCACGAATCTTGATGCCGAAAGCAAGCTGATTAGAAATTGAAACTGGTTGAGATCAAGCATTTAAAATATCATTGGAAACTTTGAGACATCAGTTAAATTCCTAAAAAGCTCTTAAATATGGAGTGTTTATAATCAAATCGAGCGTCTCGACGAGCTGGTTCCAACAAACTAAAGATCTTACAATTCTGACTTCATTTGAACATTCAAATATTTAAAATACATCAAATGATCAAAGAGATCATTGTGAGCTATCTGATGAAGTGAAGTGGAATGGGTTTTGCATGTATTTATAGAGACGCCACTCCTCTAATCTATAAATAGCCCCTCATTCCTCATATGAGAGGGGCCCAAACAAGAGAGAGGAGAGAGCTCTAAAGATCCTCCAAGCATAATCGAGTCGCCACTCGACGGTCATCAATACCCACCGCCCGTCGGTCACCACCGTGATCCTTGTCGTCGACCACTGTTGCCGGTCATCATCACCGACCACTATCATCGGTCATCATCGTCTTGTCAATTGTTCTCTTTCTCTCATATACAATTCGTAATCCCGTTGTCGGAAGATCTTGTACTCAAAGCAGATACATAGTGGAAGCTTTTCTTGGGCTAGGCCAGTGATTTTCCTCTTTTTGAGGTTTTCCATGTAAAAATTCTAGAGTTTTATTGTTCACTCTTTAAATACCTACATGTGTGCTAGATTTCACAACGAAGCTAAGGCAAAAACTTTTACTCTGTCGTAACCAGTTTTCTAGCATACAACAGTTTGACACCGTCTATGAGAATACAACCCTTCAATCACAATTCCTGTGAACACCCTCGTTATGGCCAATAGGCGCAACACTCATAACAACGAAGCCTCCCGCTCCAACTCCCTTCACTCTCGAAACCAATTCTTGAACCAAGGAAGCCAACCTTCTGCCTCACTTCCCCACGATGAAGCGTGACCACAGCCGGTGAAGAAATCTCTTTAGAAGATGGTGTGCGCCGAATGAAAGAGTCTCAAAATGAGATGATTCGACTTTTGTGAGGAACACAACAGCCACTACCACGAAAAACACATCTCCTCCAAGATCGATCGTTAGCCAGGGGAGGTCAAAATGCTAATTTCCTCGATGCTGAAGTTCCTCCGCGTAGAGACCGTGATGTTGATCTCTTTGACACCGCTAGTTCTACTCATCCATCACGTAGAACTCAACCGACTGCTAATCCACCAATTATTGCTGGTAGCTTGACACATTCTCGTCTTGTTGACCCCACTCATCATGTTATATGTGTAGAATTATGACGCTTAATGCAAGATGAATTTTACCTCCAAGATAGAAATCATCTTCCCCCTCACCGCGGCTATGAGAAATCATCACTTTTAGCTGAAGCTATTCTTCAACATCCTATTCCTGCGGGTTTCAAGCTTCCGAACATTGATTTCTATGATGGGGCGACTGACCCACATGAACACATCGACCATTACAGGACTATCATGCATATCCAATGAGCTCCTGACACACTGCTTTGTCAGGTCTTTTCAGTTACCCTCAAGGGACAAGTTCACACTTGGTTCTACTCCCTTCCAAGAGAATCCATCCATACCTTTGACTAACTCGCCAAGATTTTTGTAGAATGGTTCATTACAAACCGGAGGATTATTTAAGATTCCTCCCATCTCTCCGGCATTCGTCAAAACGAGGGTGAATCACTTAAGGAATACTTCCAGAGGTTCTCCTTAGAAGCTCGCCAAATAGCTGGAGTAGACCCTGAACTATTAAGAGGAGTTTTCCTTGGAGGACTCTGTCGAGGGCCTTTTTACTCATCACTAATGTGAGACATGGTCTGCTCAATGCCGACTTGGTTCATCGTGTGGAAGCACAAATCTCTGCTGATGAGGCTATTACTACCCATCACAAATAATTTGAGCAATCTACAGGAAAATGTAAAAGCACCCCAGGAATGCGGACCAACAGTCCTATCAAAAGAAGCAATAAGGCGTGTGATCTCCCTCCATGACCCCATATCAATGTGAACCACGCCGAAAAGGAATACATGGAACACATCTCGTGTTAACCTAATGCTATTCGAGATGAAGAAAATATCAAGTGGACATCCACTAAAACCAAATTCAAGAAATCGAGCAATATTGTCACTTCCATCGAAGTGGGGACATACTCTTGAGGCATGCAAACAACTCAAAGAAAAATTGAGGCTCATTGAGGATATCTTGATTTGTGAAGAATCAATCGACTCAAATAAACATACCTCCAACTAGGGGCAGGGCAATCATCATGTAAAAAACAAAATAATCATCAAGCGGTTGGAGAAATTGAAATAATCGGAGGACCAATACTATCTAATCAAGTTCTCATTACCATCTCAAGAGCGAGTTAAAGAAGTCTGTGATCATTCTATCACTTTTAATGACAGACTTAGAAGGAGTACATGTTCCTCATCAAGATCCACTTGTCATCGGTAGAGGATCGGTGACCCATGCTATAATGTTAAGAGAATTTTGATTGACAATGGGAGTTCTTGATGTCTTATTTTACTCCACATTTCTTAACATGGGCACGGTTAGAAAAGCTCCAACCCGGTCAGGACCATTGTATGCGGGTTTGATAATGCATGCAATGCGAGTAGAGGGACAATCACCCTTCTGCGTCCTTGGTGAATTTCCTCAACAAGTGGCTCATTTAATCCAATTCATGGTGGTCAAGTCGATTCAACATAGCTATCTTTGGAAGGACCCTCCAATCAATTTTGGTGCGGTCACTTGATCTCATCTTAAGATAAAATTTTCAACCCGTTGGAGTTGGAGTGGTGCGTGGAAATCAACGAGATAGCAATCATGTTATCTCGGACAAGCTCAACCACGACGTGATCAGATTTTAATTTTGAGATGAAGAAGTACCAGCTATAGAAGACTTGATCTTTGTTGCATTATCGGATGACCAACCATTACGAGCGATTGCAAGTTGGATCTGCTCTCGATGAACAAAGGAAAAATACATAGACTTCTTGCAATCAAGACATCTTGCTTGGAGTCGGACATGAGTCGACAATGTGATGCACTCCCTCAAGATCGATCTAACATTCAAACCGATCATCCAGAAGAAGCTTTTGCACCTGATCGCCTCCAGGCTATTGAGCAAGAAGTTAACAAGCTTCTAGAAGCGAGATTCATACGAGAGGTACATTACCCTACATGGCTAGCGAATGTTGTCATGGTTAAGAAAACAAATGAAACATGGAGAATGTGTATTGATTACACTAACCTTAATAAGGTTTGCCCGAAAGATAGTTTTCCTCTTCCTCGAATTGATCAGTTGGTTGATGCTACGTCTGGACATCAAATGCTCAATTTTTTGGATGCTTACTCTAGTTACAACCAAATAAAAATGAACCCAACGGATGAAGAAGCTACAACATTTTAAACATATAAAGGTTTATACTGTTACCAAGTTATGCCATTTGGATTAAAAAATACTGGTGCTACTTATCAACGCCTTATGAATAAGGTCTTTAAAGACCTACTAGGCCGTACAATAGAGGTATATGTGGATGACATGTTAGTGAAAAGCTTGGAAGAATCATAACATATTTTTAACTTAGAAATATATTTTAACCTTCTTCGATGTTATAACATGAGACTCAACCCGACTAAATGTGCTTTTGGAGTTACGTCGAGAAAATTCCTTGGATTTATGGTAACCCACTGTGGGATAGAGGCCAACCCCAAGAAAATCAAAGCTCTCAAAAATATGGCTCCTCTGAAGAATATTAAGGAAGTTCAACATTTGAATGGATGAATTACTGCGTTATCCCGCTTCCTAGCCCATTTTGGGGATAGATACTTGCCATTCTTTAAAATATTAAAGGGAGCTAAAAATAATAATTTTCAATGGTGAATGTCGATTACTTTTGGCGACTAAGGGAGTATTTAGCATCTCCACCCCTACTATTCAAGTCTATTCAAGGAGAGATATTATACTTATATCTCGCAGTCTCTTCCCATGCGAAAAGCTCAGTTTTAGTGCGAAAAGAAAGTGGGATACAACGACTAATTTATTAAATCAACAAAATTCTCTCTGATATAGAAAGTCGTTATCCACTTGCTGATAAGGTGGCTCTGGCTTTAGTTTTCTCGGTAAAAAATTACATTCATACCAAGCCCCACACTCGGCGTTTATACTCATTTACCATTAAGGGCCATCCTACGAGCAGGAAGCATCGAGGTTAATCAAGTGTCGTAGAATTGGGAGAGTTTGATATAAATTTTCTACCACGCTATAAAGTCTCAAGTACTTGCGACTTTATAGTGGAATGCTGCCCAACTCAGGAGGAGCTATGCTACATGCCTTTGTCTCCTCAATGGACCTACATGTTGATGGAGCTTAGAAATCTTGGTCTTTGGTCGGGGAATCTTACTTATTTCCCCCCCCAGAGAATACCTTAGAGTATGGACTTACTAAAATTTCTTGCAACTAATAATATGGTGAATATGAGGCTCTCTCATAGCGGGGTTGAGACTTCGCCATTGACGTGAAGCTCAAGACTTAGTGATACACTGCTTGACTCTCGACCTCCCAAGTTGAGGGAAACTTATCTTCATGTTCCCTACGCACAATACCTCCACTTGGTGAAGTATCTTCTTGCCCATTTCAAGACACATCAAATCATTCACATACTGCGAGAGAAGAATACTCAAGCTGACGCTCTTGCTAAGCTTGCTTCATCTGCTACTAGGGATCTGTTTAAGAGAAGGCATGTTAAAGAAATACATTTTCCGAGTATCCAAGGGTCATGGGTAATTCAAGCAATTGATGAGATAAAGGAACATTCGTGGATGGACCCCATCCTGTCTTTTCTACAAGAAGGAACTCTTCCTGAAGACCCAACTTCTACAATTTGTCTCCGAAGACAAGCTTCAAACTTTACTATTATCGGAGGTGAACTATACAAACGAAGCTTTCTGACCTGCATCAAATGTATCTCACCTTGAGTCGACACGCATTAAGAGAGGTCCACTGGGGATATGTGGAGAACACCTAGGAGGAAGGCTAGCCCTTAAAAGTATAAGGCAAGGGTTCTACACCGCAATGAAACAAGACGCTTGGAGTTCATGAAAAAAATATGCAAGTTGTCAGTTGCACTCTAACCTCCCTCACATGCCGCATCTGAGCTCTCATCCATTTAAAGCCCGTGGCCTTTTGCTCAATGGGGGATTGATATCATGGGACCTTTTCGATAGTAGTAAACGAAAGTTCATCATTTTAGCTGTCGACTACTTCACTAAATGGGTGGAAGCTGAACCACTCACTAAAATTATGGAGGCAAATGCTAAACAATTTATTTGGAAAAATATAGTATGTCGATTTGGTCTTCCTACAAAGATCATCACGGATAATGGAACATAATTTATTGGAAAAGTCTTTACATCATTTTGCAAAGATCTTCACATTTAGCTGCTGCATATGGCTATAGCACATCCTCAAACTAACGAACAGACTGAAGCTACCAATAGGACTATACTCAAAGGACTAAAAATACGTCTCGAGAAGGCCGGAGGGCAATGGGTTGATGAGCTTTCTAATGTTCTTTGGGCTTACCACTACATCAGCCCCAACCGGTGAGACAAGATAACTTGTGTTTGACAAAAGCTATTATACGAGAGATCGGGTTCCAAGTCCAAGAGTTCAATTATTTGATCATGGTGGTAATGAAGAAAAACTCCGAGACTTTGGACCTACTCCAAAACTTCGTGACATGGCCCTACTTGACCGCTCGTCACCAAATGGTCATCACTTCAAAGAAGAGTAAAACCTCGTCCCATATTTGTCTTGACTCCTATGAAGTCTCAAGTCAGGCAAAGGCCCTCAATGCAATAAACTCTCACCTCTTTGGGATGGCCTATGTGGTTATAGCTATGGTGAAGCCAGGAACTTTCAAGCTCAAGAATTCAGAGGGAAAAACTTTACCTCAAACTTGGAACACTGAGAATCTCCGAAAATATTATCAGTAATTCCTACTGCATAATTATCGCAGCTTTTATTTTGTCTCATTTATCATTTCCTCTTCATATAGCCAACCCCACTTAGTGGGATAAAGACTTGTTGTTGTTGTTATCATTTTCTCTTAAAACTCATATCCGTGTTAAAATCGTCTTATGATTGTATCACTGAACTTATCAGAGTAATGAATTTATGGCTTTCTTCTTACAAACTTGTTTCTTCTTCATTTAATCCTCTCACTTGAGAAACATACAACTCACATTATATCTCAATCAGAGCATGATCAATCCCAAGGGGACTTTCCATGACCTCTTCCACACAAGTTAATGTCATCGAGCGAAGACTCTGACAAACAACCTGGGATAGGTCAAAAGGTCCTTGGTGGACTTCTCACAACCTCTTCCACACAGGTTAACATCATCGAGCGAAGACTCTGACAAACAACCTAAGATAGGTCAAAAGGTCCTTGGTGGACTCCTCACGACCTCTTCCACACAGGTTAATGTCATCGAGCGAAGACTCTGACAAACAACCTAGGATAGGTCAAAAGGTTCTTAGTGGATTCCTCACGACCTCTTCCATACAGGTTAACGTCATCGAGCGGAGACTCTGACAAATAACCTCGGATAGGTCAAAAATCCTGAGTGGATTCAATTCAACCTCATCCGTATAGGTTAGCGTCGTCGAATAATATCCCGACCAATTACCCCGGATAGGTAAAAACAAAATAAGAGTGTATCATCTAAAAAAAAATTTGATAGCATTAACATGATGATATAAGAAAGAATCAAGATTCTGATACACACTAACAACAATACATATAAAAAAAATGCATCCTCAAGTGATGCTACATCATATCAGTTGGTCATATCAAAACTAATAATTTAATAAATTATATAAATAATAACTAAATGTTAAAAAAATTAGGAAAAATAATCAAATGAGCTTTATAAAACTCAAGAAAATTTAATATTTCAAATGAATAGACACCAAGCATCATAAAAACACACTAAGATGAAATAACTCACTTTTTTGAATGATTAACAGGTGGGGCTCACTCAATTATGTGGAGCCCATAGGTTAAACATTACCCTTGAACATGATTTGATTTAAAATTTTACATTTAGAATCATAACTTATGTTATTTCAAGCCATTAGCATCATAGATCATATAGAGAAAAATCTTAGAACATGTGTATATCACAATTTTTTGTACATGCATTTGCATTAAACTAAGCGTCTATGACACACACACACACACACACACACACACACACACACTGACATAGTGGTTCCCAATATTTGATTAATCTGATCTCAACCTTACTCATTTAATGGGATTGATTATATCAATCAATCCCATCTACAACACTTCATGTCCATATAAAGTTATTATCTATTTAAGATAAATCAACTTGCTAAGAAAACATACACATTAAGTTCACCCTACGTAGTATTCTAGAATTTGATTATTCTCTGAATTAACAAGATAGACAACTGCATAATATCTGCATTATTTTTATTAATAACTAAACAAATTTTATTTGCTAAGTTTTCTTGCACTTAGTTAATCATTTGGGTTAAGTGAAATTCTTCCCATACATAAAATATACACTCAGTTGATTTTCTTGATGTTCCTTTCAGTCATGTACACTATGACCTAACTCATTCTTAGTATGATTGTTTTCTTGAAACCCTACTAGATTTACTTGATGAACTTGATCATCCCTTTTGATCAAGTTCAATTATGACTGACCAACCACTATTGCTTAGTCATACACACATGACTAAGTTAATCCTTAGTTCAATCAATCACTAATACTTAACAACATCAAGACATAAGTATACACTTGTATTTCATCTTATTTCTTTTCTTTTGAATGAGTGATCTTCATTCATTACACCCTTTAAACCCTAAACACCCTCATCATAACCAAGTCACTTATTATATGCTTGATAGTCATGAACTTATTACCATAAAAATTTAGCATGATAATAAGCACTTATTATTGGATATTTTTCCACCTATAATATAGATGTTTTATATTACTTCTATTATGTTGTGATGGCTCAATTTAGATTTTGAGGATTTTTTCTATTTACAATACTTTTTTTTCAAACCTTTTTGATATACAAATAAGATATAAAATAAGTTATCTAGTTATACTACCTAGAGATATAATACCTTAAAGGATGAATATTATGAGTTAAATAAAGGATTAATAAGAGAGAAAAATGTAATTTATAATTTATTTATTTAACTAGTCTAAGTTTGTATTTATGAGTAGAGCTCAACAACCCTTTGTTCTTATCTTTTAGTAGTGTATGCATAAGTGGGTTGCCACACTAGCCTATTTAACCCTATTCTTTTATAGCCATCATAACACAGTGATTATTTGATTATATTATTTGATGTGCTCTACTTTTTTTTTTTTTGCTTTTTTTTATAATGTGTTTGTGAGAGATTGGTATGCTACAATGGGCTCTTAGAAGGAAATACTATATTTTCTACCAACCGTAATAAAATTTAAATAAATTTAAAATGATTATGATAACTTTTAAAATATTAATATTAAGGTTCTCTCTAGCCAACCTTATTTAAAAACTAAAACTCCACAAATTTTTATATATCTCTTAAAAGAAGTATATAATTGAGCCTTTAGTATTAGTTGCTAGCACCTATCATAACATAGCCTTAACCTAAACATGCATTAGAAATCACTTAAGGACTAATAACTGTCTTATCATTCATAGCTTTCTTAAGATAGAGTTTCAAGTAGGCATGGTTTTCAATGGTGACTTTGAGAGTCTTAACACGTTAGATAGCAGTAGCCTGACATAGACATGTTCGTAAGTTTGATCTCAATAATCTAATCATATGGCTAAGTTATCGCATATTCTTTTTTTTCTTTAAACAAGTATTTACTTATATTGAGACTATCAGTTCTACACCTTTCTAGCCTCTCCCTTAGAATCCCTCATTTAGGATTTCATAGTTTCCTTCTTTAGTCTGGGCCATAAGGTCAACTCTCGATGACACAATTTGTAGTTGTTGGTAAAGCATCTTTCAACTTGGTTGGGTTGACTACTTTTTCAAGCTAAATGGTTACAAGCTTAACATCTTAGGATGATAGATCCATGGGATCTAGATTAAGCATGTTTCTACCTTTTTCTTAATCTCTTCACCCATAACTCGTTTTGATCCCATCATACTCCTTGTAGAGTTTTTGGCAGTTTAGTGGTGATTATCATATCGACATTTCATATATCACATTATCATCTTGCTTGGTTACGGTGGTACACCCTTTGCCTGGTAGATTGACATTCAATATATAGATTGTCTTACTATGTTCATAATTTCTATGGCCCTTTCCTTTGAAAATCTCAAATGCAAATAAGTTAAAATTAATATATATGCCTTCATTAATTGAGATTTTCTTACTAAGATGCTAACAAGTATAATTAATCAGAGTAAATATGTCTTCTTGGGAGAAATGATAACCCACAACCTCTTTCCTCCATTAACTTATTGGAATACATATGAATATATGTCTTTTATAAGTTTAGATAAGAGATATATTCTAGTTTAGGTTATGCATTTTATCTCTTTCTTGTGAAATATCTTATTTATAAATTATATTATTTTGTTAAAACATTTACACTCCTAACACATTACTCGTCTTAAATAATTCCTATCAAGTTGCTTGCTAGAAGAGTAAGCATATTCACACAAATTAGATATGTTGTTTACAAACTTCAAAGTTTTTTTTATGATTATGGTTGATTTTTAATACTAAACTTTTTTTAGTATTGCTATTTTCATTGCATTTTTTTACTTTCATATATAGTTTTATCATTTCATAAAAAATTTGTTGTTATTGTTGATTTATCTTATATATAAAAGCTTTAGTTTTTGTTAGAGTTCATTAAATATTTACCATAGAAAATATTTTATTTGTATAATTATGATTTTAACTATGCATTTAAAAAAAAAAATATTAAAACCAAAGTTAACAATAACTCCAAAGGAGACAAATGAGGGCAATTAAGAATTATTGCGTGCTAGAAAACCAGTTGCGGTAGAGTAAAAGTTTACGCTTTAGTTTTGTTGCGGAGTTCAGACAACACAGATGTTTGAAGAATTAATAAGAAAACTCAATTTTATGTGGAAAAACCTAAAAGAGGGAAAAACTACGAGCTAGCCCAAGAGAAATCTTCCACTATGTATCTGTCAAAATTTTCCGACAACAGATTACGTAATTGTATATGAGAAGGGCGACAATGGGAATCCCAAAATCGACAACAGCCTATATAGTCACGCTCAGTTTGCTGTAAGTAAGTAGATGATGGTGAATAGCCGGGGTTAGTGACTGACGATGAAGGTCATCGTGGTGATGACCGGCAATGGTCGGCGGTAGTGACCGACGATGGTAGTTTGCGGCGGTGACCGGAGTCGGTGGTCGGCGATGATGACCGACGACGATGGTTGACGGCGACGGTGACCGGCGACAGTGGTTGGTGGTGACGACCGGCGACGGAGATTGACGACGATATGACTGCAAAAGGGCCGCTGCCGGCGGTGGCAACCAACTGGGCAAATCGCCGAAATGGTGGCATGATTACACTTGGATAATTTTCAAGCTTTAGAGCTCTCTCCTCTCATTTGTTGGGCCCCTCTCATGTGAAAAATGAGAGATTATTTATAGATTAGAGAGATGATATTTCTATAAATACATGTAAAATCCAAACCATTGCATCGGATGGCTCATGATGATTCCCTTGATCATTTGATGTATTTTAAGTATTTGAATGCTCAAATGAAGTCAGAATTATGAGATCTTAGGCTTGTTAGATTCGGCTAGTCAAGATGCTCGATTTGACTATAAACACTCCATGTTTAAGAGCTATTTAGGGATTTAACTGATATCCCAAAGTTTCCAATGATATTTTAAGTGCTTGATCTCGACTAGTTTCAACTTAGGATCAACTTACTTTTGACATCAAGATTCGTGCTTCGACTAGTAGAATTTTCAGTGTCATATCAAGAATGAATTTTAAAACAATATTATTTAAAACTTGAATCATTGAATAACATAAGAATATATTTATAAAATCTGCCATTAGGTCCTATATTATTCATTCCAATTTTGTGGGCACTATTTAGATGTTCAAGGCCAAGTTTGATGAATATATTTGCAAAGAGGGCCATGTAGCCACATAATTAAGATTTTTTAAAACCAAATTTCGGAGCAAAGATAAATGTTTCAATCCTAGTTGATTTGATAAGTTCTCTAAATAGATAGAGTATTATATATCTTAGGACAAAGCATATTATTTATATTAACATTTTTTTTAAGACAAAGGGTAGAAGAAAATAGGATGATGAAGTATATAACAAAAAAAAGGATTTTAATTAGAAAAAAATGAATAAATTGAAGCTTCATGTTAGCATTTTTAAGATTACTCATAATAATGCATAATAGAATTGTGGGGACTTAATGAATTAAAGTTAGCATATTAATTTTATTTTTCAAAGCAATCTGATCATACTACAATTGAATATTGTTTTCATTTAAATACTTTAATTGATTACACGAGGTTCCTTCTATTGTAAGAATTGGCTTTTTGAGGACATGATGAGTATCACAATTCTTGAAATCAAAAATATTTTCCTTAACTTCTATCATTTTTAGTTGAAAATTATACATGCATAGATAATATAGTGCCAAAGAATTCTTTAGAAAATTAAAAATTAAAGACATAACAAATTTGTATTATTATTTTAGTTAAATAATTCTACATAGTTATTGATATGTAACTTCAAAAATTATATAATTAATTTATAAAGGAAAATATAAAATTCTTTTTGTTAGTATCATGTTTGATTAAAAAAATTATTCAATGTATTCGATAGAAATAAGTTAATTAGAAGGGAATTCTTTTATTAAACTAATTCTACTTCAATATATTTAATTATTCATGATAATCAATTGAAAAATTACATCATAGATATGTGATCTTTTGTAAACTTTTTAAATGATCTTGATCAAGAAGGCTATTTATATCCATTTATATTTATATACATCATATTATAAATTGTATTTTTTTTATAATTATATATTTTATCTTTTTATATCAATAAATTCTATTTTTTTTTTTAAATCATCAATGAGGCCTCATGCCCAATTGAAAAAGTTTGATTTTTATTTTTAAAATTAGCTTATTCCCTAATATAAAAATGTCTTACTTCACAACTAATTTAAGGGTAACTTTAGTTTATTTAATTAGACATTTCATTGACATTAAATTTTTTTTAAAAAAAATTAAGAAATTTATAAAGATTGAAATCTATGTTGATTTTTTTCCTTGTATGCACAAAATTGTTTGGAACACATCAAATTTTTTTTTTAAAAAAATATAACATATTTAAAAATAGTTATATTTTTAGTATTTTCACTAACTTTATTCTCCCATATATTTTTGACATTTGAGCCGAGTCAAATCCGCTTGAAATAGCCTTGAACCGATTAGACTCGGTTCAATCAAATCCGGACTCTGGACCGCACATTAAAAAAATTTCGTAGTCATAGAGATCAATGTTTTGGGACAACTGGATGGTGATATTTTTTTTTTTTGGAAGAGTATCCATCCAACATCCTATCCATCTTGTGGGTGAGAATGTCGTTGTGACTAATCCCCTAGGGCCTAAAGCATCATATTCATCACCCACGCATAACGGATCCCTTTGATGTTACCATGCGGGTAACTCCGCCCTGGAGAGGAATCAAACTCGGTCCGGGGGTTCCCGGCCGAGCACGCCCACCAACCGAGCTAAGAGACAGTGGGTGATGGTGATATTTAAGGGGAAGTTTTTAAAATAGCACATTCTTAACCTTAATTAACAATTTAGGCATCAATTTTTTTTTTTATGAAAATAAGTACCTATACAACTGACCATACGCGACACGTCATGTGTCCGTCAAACGGACGATTGGCGTGAATTTTTTTTCCTTTCTTTTTTGCTTTCGGTAGGAGAGAGAGAGAGAGAGAGAGGTTTTATTAATTTTTTTAATTAATATAATTATTTAAAATATTTAAAATATATAATTTAAAAATATTTTTATAAAATATTTAATAACTTTATTTATATATTAATTAATTTATATATATATATATATATATATAATTAAATATATAATTTAAAAATATTTTTAATTATATATATATAAATTTAGAAATTTATTTAATAATTTTTATTAATTAATATAATTATTTAAAATATATAATTTTATTAATTTTTATTAATATATAATTTAAAATATTTAAAATATATAAATAAATAGTTTTTAATAAATAAATAAAGAAAGAAATAAATTATATAAATATTTTATAAATTATATAAATAAAGTAATTATATATAAAATATTTAGTTATTTATATATTTATTTATATAATTTATTGGCTTTATATAATAAATAAATAAATATATAAATAACTAAATATTTATATAATTAAAATTTTTTTATTTATTTATTTAACTAATTATATATTTTAAATAAATAAATATTTTTAAATAAATAAATATATAAATAACTAATTATTTATTTATATATTTTAAATATTTTTAAATTATTTATATAACTTAAAAATATTTATATAATTTAAATATATAAATAACTAAATAAATTTATAAATATATATATATATATAATTACTTTATTTATATAATTTATAAAATATTTATATAATTTATTTTTTCTTTATTTATTTATTAAAAATTATTTATTTATATATTTTAAATATTTTTAAATTATATATTAAGAAAAATTAATAAAAATTATATATTTTAAATAATTATATTAATTTATAAAAATTTATTAAATAAATTTCTAAATTTATATATATAATTAAACATATTTTTAAATTATATATTTAATTATATATATATATATATAAATAAATAAATTAATAATTAAATATATAAATATTTAGTTATTAATTATTTTATAAAAAATATTTTTAAATTATATATTTTAAATATTTTAAATAATTATATTAATTAAAAAATTAATAAAATCTTGGGTGCGCTCTCTCTCTCCTATCGAAAACTTCTAATATTTTAAATAATTATATTAATTAAAAATATTTGATATCTAAATTATTAATTAAAATTAAAAATGTATCTATTTTAATAATTTTTTTTATATTTGCTTCCAGCCTTCCACGTGGTCTGAAAGAGCGGATACGCTCAATGCAGGATGGCAACATTGTAATTATTATGAATAAGAAGACTTAAAATTTCAAAGATCTTTAGTTTATTTTGTTGATTGTTAATTATCCGTTCAAAACGAAATAAAAAGGCTCCACTTCCACAACGATGCGTAGGATTCTGTTCCCTTCTTCCTTCCTTCCAAATACTTCGTAAGACAGGACTCCGTCGGAAGGCATCGGGAGAAGAGAGAGAGAGAGATTGGAGCTCTGCAATCTCTTATTCGAAGGTTATGTTTTTCTCTTCTCCTTTGCCTGCTTTGAATGGTCTATATACGTTTTGTTGCAATAGAGCGATAGCATGTTCTTCTTTTCCAGCTTCAATATAGTGCTTATTTGTGACGAGCTGTTGTTTCATTGCTTGTTTCTGGAAGTTCGGATGGCTAATGATCATCCACTCTTATGAGGCGAAAAAATGCGATCAGGGTTTTGCTAGGTTTGAATTTTATGTGACATTTTGGAAATTTGTAATGGTATATATATTTTTTTATTTGAGGAATGTGATATTATTCGAAAATGCAGTCAAAGATCGATTATTTTTTACTTTTATCGAGTCATTTGTTAATTGGATGGTCAGAAAATAAATAAGTGGGACCTCCTAACTTGTTGATTCTAGCTTAAAACGCTAGGTTTCCCTTATGGATCGTTCTGTGTCGAATGGTTAAATTAGCTTATGCTTTTACTGAAGGAATGGACTGATTTTGTTGAATGAGACTATTGCATATGGACTCTACAATCAAATCCATCTACTTATTTTCTAGTCAAAGTTAGAGAGAGAGAGAGAGAGAGAGAGAGATTAAAAAAATTGGTCGGGCTATAAGCATGTTTCATTTTAAATTTGTATTTTCTCATGTTTTTGAGATTTAGAAATTTAGAAAGGAAGTTAACACATCTATTTTTGGGATGAGATTTTTTCTCTCTTTTTAAATTTTTAATTCTCAAGATTAGAAGAGAACAAAATTGCAAATGGGAGCGAAGAATTATGGGTCACTTAAGGAGCTCTAATGTCAATAAAATTTTTAAATCATTTTCAACTACTGACATTAGATTTTGACACAATCATTATTATAGTCTTCTTAGATCATACTTTTCTTTTGAAGACTTATTTGATTTTTGGTATCAAAAGCATGGCATAATTGTAATAGCCGGAACAAACAAAAAGAAAAAAAAAAGATATATATATATATATATATATATATATGCAACTGCCGCGGAAGGAAAGAAAAGAATACGAGGGGGAGTCAGTTTTCTCAAAACACGCGAGAGAGGGAGAGAGAAAGAGTAGGAGAAAGGGGAGACTCTACACGCGTTCCACCGAATGAGACTGTGTCCAATCGAGAGAAGGAGAAGCGGCCGCCCCAAGACGTCTCAGTCTCAGGCCAACGCAGCCACGGCCAAGGAAGGAAAAGAGAGGCCTTTGCCGCCGACGTGCTACCACCAATCGAGGAAGAAGCTGATGGATGGGAGGAAAGGAGAGCAGCCGTATGCGGCGGAGTGAAGAACCGAGCCGTATGTGTTAGGCAAACCGAGAGGTAATGTAAGTATATAATTTATAAAATGATGTTTAATTGAATTTTATGTTAATATTATGATCTCAAATTTTGATTTAAAGTTTATAGTTTTTAACTTAAGATTTATTAATTTCAGCAAATAGGTTAAATTAGGAAAATTATTCTTTGAAAAGAGAAGAATGAAATATATTGTGTATGTACATAATTTAATAATTAAATTACAAAATATGATAATAATTATTATTATTAATTGAAGATTTAATTTTAACCTAGAAAATATGTAATGAATATGACATGTGCGTTAAATTATAAAAGCTATATGTCAAGAGTATTGATTAAATTAATATTTGATTCTATGGAATTTCAATTAAGAAGTTAAAGGATTCAAGAGGAAACTACAAGTTAAGAATTATGTTCTTACATTTATGGTAAAAATGTCTTTAATTTCTTACGATGAAACATGTTCATACGCTATTATTTTTTCATGCATCGCAAGTTTTGATGATTTTTCCCGCTTTCTTAAATCATGTAGCTTATCGTTTTCTTGGATAATAACCGAATGCTAGATCATATTTTCAGCTATCATTTTATAAAGTTCATCGATTTAATCGTTAATCATGAATTAACGCGCATAGCAGATAATCAGATGCCATGAATGCCAGTGAAACCTGAGTTCACCCCTTACAGACTAATGGGACGAACGAATGCTGCACAAAATGAAAAAAGTAATGAAATCACAAATGATGAAAAGCAATGAAATCGAAATGGTACGATAATGATCTTCCTGGATGAGTATTTAGACGTGACTCTTGACCGGATGATAAATGTAAAAAGTAAAGCTCATACGTTAAATGTTTATGTATACCGACTCTCATACGATAAATGTTTACGTATATCACCCTATACGTTAAATGTTTATGTATATCTACCGCCTATATGATTGTTTGAAAGAAATTTCTTTATATACATATGATAATAAAACCATTACGATACTGGGCTTCTTTCTTCATACTATAGACAAGATAATCAATCTAATCGAATTATATTCATTCATTGCTTAAATTTTTTTCTGGTAGAACCATCTTAATTAAATGGCCGAAAGTGTTATTACACCGTAGAGGACTGCGAGATGGTAATTATGTCATGGAGTTATGTTTAAAGTGTATTTTCTCCTCGAACTTTGTTAAAATTTTTTATGCATTTAACAATTTGTATAATCATTTATGATTTTATGATTCGACGGAGATTTTATGTAAGATTGAAAATGTTATGTAAGTTTTTCTTTTATCCGTCCGATCGTCTGTTCCCGCCTTAGTATTCCAAGCTCCCTGGCCGGGTCGTGACAAGAGTGGTTTTAGAGCGAGATTTGCATGTGATTATATTTAGGGATATAAGTATCATCATAATCAAAGAGTCATTAGGAAGATGATAAATTTTATGAAAAGATTTGATGTGATTTTAATGATCGACTATCTAAATATTATGCTACTATAAATTATCAGAAAAGATACCAAAATTCAATATTTCTGAAGAAGAATTCAAATTTGTGAGACATAAGGAGTATCGCATGATGATATCTTGCTTAAAGTTCAAAGGATGCTAAAGAAAAGGTACGCTTTCGTTATCGATATTACTAAAGAGAAGATGATGGACGAGTAAAGAGAAAGAGTATCCGTAAGTTTCTATGATTTACCAGGTTTACCTTCAGTCACAGAGATAAATTTTTCTATTGATTTGATTCAAGGTGCAAAATCTGTAGCAAAAGTATCATATACAATGACGATCAAAGAATTACAAGAGTTGAAGAATTAGTTGCAAGAATTGTTAGAGGATTTATCGCCTAACACATCTCCTCGGCTCCTGATTATTTGAAGAAAAATATGGATATGCATAAATTATAGAGCTTAACAAACTCACATCAGAATAAATATCCCTCACAAGAATTGATGATCTTTTGACCAACTGAGAAGCTTGATTTTAAAGATTGATTTAAGATCGTTATCATCTTGAATTAAAGCAAGATATATCAAAGACCGGCATTTAAGCAAGGTATGTACATGAGTTTGTGGTGCCTTTGGCTTAACAAATGCTCCACAGATATTTATGGATCTCATGAATAATCTTTAAACCATTTTATTCATCTGATCAGATTCATGATGATATTCTAATTTATTCTCAAGATAAAGATTCATGAAAACCATCTTCACATTATTTTGCAAGCTCGAAAAAATGAATGATGCAAAATTTTAAAGTGTGAATTTTGTTTAAATAACATCATATCTCGCACATGATTAGAAGAAGTGGGTTTCTGGATCGTAAAGTCGAAAGAATACCGAACGACCTGCACCAATAACCGCACGTAAGTCGGTTTCTGGTTGGCGATATTACGCGAGATTCGCTGGGATTTTCAGATCATGCCACTCGAGGCTAACTCAAAGAAGTTTGAATGGTCGACGGTAAAGAGGTTTTTCAAAATCAAGAATTGTTTAACGACCGCATGAGATTAACTATTCCATCGACAGCGATTTCAAATTTATAAGTGACGATCATTAAGAGCCGGATTGCATTTAGAATAAAGAGTGATCGCTTACGCTTCAAGAATCAAAAATCACGAAGTTAATTATTCAACCCATGATCTAGAGCCAAGAAGTGATATTTGCATTAAAAATTTGAGACATTATTTATATGGAAAAGAAGTTTTCACCGATCATCAAATATATCTTTACGTAAAGCTAAATTTAAGAAATGAGATGGAACTCATTAAGGATTATGATTTGGATATTCAATATCATCCTGGGACAAATATTGTTGATGCTTTAAGTAATAAAAAACATCTCAGATCGATTGATCTCAACAGAGGAGTTGATGAAAGAGTTAAAAAATTAAAATTTCAATTATTAAATCTACGTCATCATGTTTTATCATAAATTTAATGACTATAAAATCAAATTTGAAAGATAAAATACGACGCTTTCAAGCATGAATTTCTAAAATTTTAAATTGGTAAAGAGGTCATTAAGATTTTGAAATCGAGGAAGAGGATTACGACAGATTTGCATTCCAAATGGAGATTTGAAAAGACATTACATGACATCATTCAAATTATATAATTCATCCAAGAAGAAAATGAATCAAGATTTTAAGAAAATATTTCGTGAATGAAAAGAAGTTGAATTTATCTATAAATGTCAATCATGTCGATGAAAGTTCAACATCAAGTTCTTACGACTTTACGCCAATACCGAAAGTGGAAATGAGATATCACATGGATTTTGTGCGGTTTACCTAGATCCGTAAGAGGCGATGCTATTTGTCATTATCGATATTGACTAAAGACATTTTATCCTTATCAAACAACTGATCAGTGAGCAAGAAACACGAATCGAAAGCTATACACGGCCAAAATCTATAATGACGACCGATCATACGTATCAAAAAAATTCAAGAAGTTTTGTAATGACACTTACTTTCAAGATCGCTTCCATCTTCAAACCGATACCAATAAACAATTCAAACATTCAAGATTTGCTTATATCAGATCCTCGATTTTGGCGAAATCGGAAATTCATTGAAGTTTGCACAATACTTTCAAACAAGTATCGATTACATGCATTAGATGGAAGAAATGCGAACACCGCTGGAGACGAAAGAAGAATCATCGGATGTAGATGAAGCTACCGAAAAGATCCGATTGATCGACAAATTAAAAGTCGCTCAAGATAAAGTGAGGAAATAATGATGCTAAATATCGAAGAAGAGAAGGAGAATTTGTATTTTAAAGTCACATGAAAGGTATAAACGATTGAAAGTTGGAAAGCCCACGCTTATATCCCATATGAAATTTTCGAAAGAAAGTGCTTATGTGGGCTTTACCTTCTCACATGTAAAGGAGCACAATGCTGTTTATTTCTCTACGAAAATATATTACAAATACAAGATTATCCGATCCTATCGATATTCAACTGATCTCACATTTCATGGTAGAAGAATTATAGGACATGATGTCAAGCAAGATCTCAAGAATAGAAATCATTTGTCCCAGACCGTAAAACATGGATCGGTGAGAAGAGGAATCAAATGCTAACTTTATCCTCACTATTTAATTAAAGGTATATTCATTTTATTAATTATTTACGGCGACTAAATTTTTTATATGAGATATGTAATAACCAAACAAACAAAAAGAAAAAAATAAATATATGCAACCGCCGCATGCAAGGAAAGAAAAGAATAGGGGAGTCGGTTTTCAAAAACACAGAGGGAGAGAGAAAGAGAAGGAGAAAGGGGAGACTCTACTTGGCGCCTTTTGAATGAGACCGCAATCGACGACCGAGGGAGAAGCTACCCTAATTACGTCATGCTGCGGCCAACGCGTCTGGTCGCCAAGGAAGGAGAAGAGAAGGCCTTGCCACGACGCAGCGCACGACCGAGAAAGAAGCGAAGCGACGAGGAAAGGAGAGAGCCAGCCTCTACGCGCGGCGTGAGTGAAGAAACTGAGCCGTGTGTGTGTTAGGGCAAAATTGAGAGGTAATGTAAGTATATAATTTATAAAATGATGTTTAATTGAAATTTTTATGTTAATATTACGATCTCAAACTTTGATTTAAAGTTTATAGTTTTTAATTTAAGATTTATTAATTTCAGAAAATAGGTTAAATTAGGAAAATTAATCCTTGAAAAGAGAAGAATGGAATATATTGTGTATGTACATAATTTAATAATTAAATTACAAAATATGATAATAATTATTATTATTAATTGAAGATTTAATTTTAACCAGAAAATAGGTAATGAATATGGAGACGCGAGCCTTAAATTATAAAGTATATGTTAGGAGGTCAAGAGTATTGATTAAATTAATATTTGATTATGGAATTTCAAGGAAGGAAGCGTTAAAAGAAAGGTTGAAGAACCGCAGTTAAAGTGGGTAATTATGTTCTTACATTTATGGTAAAAATATCTTTAATTTTTTATGATAAAACGACGTTCATACGATTATTTTTCACGTCAGAATTTTGATGATTTTTCCCGCTTTCTTTCTTAAAGCTATTTTATCGCTTTCTTCACGGATAATAACCCGAACGCTAGATCATATTATCACGCTATCATTTTATAAAGTTGACGATCGTTAATCATGAATTAACGCATAGCAGATAATCAGAATTATGAAGCCAGATGTTGAACCTGATAACAGACGATGGACGCGAATGATGCACAAATGATTTAAAAGGCAACGAATGGAATGAATGGAATAATGTCTTGAGTATTTTGACTCTGACGGATGATAAATGTAAAAGTAAAAGTTAATATGTTAAATGTTTATGATACCGACCCCATATGATAAATGTTTGTATATCGACCCCATATGTTAAATATGTATACTTACCATATGTTTGATTGTTTGAAAGAATTTCTTTTATATATACGCAAACAAACCTGCATGATACTGCTTCTTTCTTTTGTTTACTATATAATAATAAGATAATCAATGAATTATATTCATTTTAGTTCTTAAATTTTTTCGCGTGAACTATCCTAATTAAATGGTTGATAGAAGCGAAAGTTATGTTTATTGCCGTAAAGGGACTTCAGGAGATAAGTAATTATGTCTTGTTGAGTTATGTTTAAAGTGTGTTTTCTCTTGAATTTTGTTAAAATTTTTATGTATGGACAATTTGTATAATCATTATGATTTTGCTCAGATGATTGGAAATTTTATGTAAGATTGGAAATGTTATGTAAGTTTTCTTTTTATCCTTTATGTCATTCTCACCTTAGATTCCATTTCGGGCCGTGACAATAAATTCCTCATATTTTCATTCAAGAATAAATGTTTATAACTTATATATAAAATTAAGACTATAGGTTTGTAATATTATTTTTAATACGTGAGCACGTGTGCATACATCTTTTTATCACTAATGTATGCATGAATGCATGTGCATAGAGAAGATACACCTACTACTATCTCTTACCAAGAATGAAGTCATGAAAATTTTTTTAATCAAAATAGATTTCATCGCCACATAGCCTTTTTTCACATGTACCAATGAAGGCTTCAATTTAGCAATGGAAGCCTAGTTTTTCAGAGCGTATGCCCATGAGGAATAAAAAAGATATCTAATGGTATGTTATAAAAATCTAGCATTGATTAGCCTTATATGGAGTTGATAGAAAAAAAAAACATAAATATTCACTATTTGCTTTCTTTCGTTGATGCATAAGGCACAATCCTATGATAGGACGCACAATGAGTGATGGAGTCACATTATCAATCCAGAAGAAACTTCATTTGTTCAGTTGTAGATGAATCTCTAGTATCCAATAAAAAAATGACATTGTATAAAAATAACAATTCTCTCCCTTGACTTTATATTATTCTAAAATTAGATCTCCTTCATACTCCTTACCAAGCTTAGTACTTTAAGCTCGTAAAGCACTGAAAGATCCATAATACGCAATCACATCAAGTCCAAATGCCATATGAACTGAATACCTCCAAAAGGCCACTCTAGGACAAATTTTCAATCTTAAGTGGTACTGTTGGTTCCTAATATGTTCCAAACATTTAATTTTTTTGTTCCTAAAGTGACTATCTCAGTCGAAATGTTGTAATGGATGATCTGGCATAGAGAAAAGGCAAAATTTTTAAACTAAACACCTTTTAAATCGTAATTAACGAAATAGGTTTAAAAAAAAATAGGCACAGTCGCCCGTTAAACGGGCGACTGGCTAAAAAATAATTTTTTTTAAAAAGTGGCGAACCGAGAGATCGGGACACAGCCCGATCCCGATCTCTCATTTTCTCCTCCCCTAGGGCAGCGACGAAGCACCCCGTCCGCCGCTACTCACCGGCCTCTAATCACGACGCCTTGACCGACCTACTCACTATCCGTCACGGATCCGACCGCTTTTGTGGGGAAGAAGGTATATTTTGGCCTTTTTTTTTTGAAAATAATTGAGTAATATGTGAATGTGAGATGTATATGTTGTATTTTATGATGTTTGTAGGCAAACTTAATGTGGATTTGTGGGGAAGAAGGTATATTTTGGCTTTTTTTTACTTTTTTAAAAATAAGTGAGTAATATGTGAATGTGAGATGTATATGTTGTATTTTATGATGTTTGTAGGCAAACTTAATGTGGATTTGTGGGGAAGAAGGTATATTTTGGCTTTTTTTTTAATTTTTTTGAAAATAAGTGAGTAATATGTGAATGTGAGATGTATATGTTGTATTTGGAGTGTGTAGTAAATTTGTGTTTTCTTTAGGTATAGTGTGACATGCTTTTCTTTGTGAATGTGATATGCTTTTCTTTAGGTATAGTGTTTGTGTGTAATAAATTTGTTATGTTATTTATCATGGAGAATGGAGAAAGTGTATCAAATAGGGAGAATGGAGAAAGTGTATCAAATATGTATAGTGTTTGTGAATGTGATATACTTTTCCTTATGTTATTTACCATGGAGAATGGAGAAAGTGTATCAAATAGAGATTCAAATATGAAGAAGAAATCGCTATGTGTGCTAAAGTCCGATTTGTAGTCTTGATTATTCCTAATATTCTTCTACATTTATAAATTATCGATGTTCTCTTCCCAAATGAGTAGTTATGCGTGCTAAATTCTAGATTTGAAGAATGTATTGTAAGTTTAAAATATTTATTTTTTGTTGTGATTTCTTATGTTTAAAATATATAATTGGAAATTGAATTAATAATGTGAAGCTTGTGTAAAACCTAAAATGACACTTTTTAAATAGAATGCGACGCAGGTGAAATTTTGTTTATGTTCATATTTTTGAGATAAGTATGGGAGAAGCATAATTTTTCTATCAGTAGACTGAACTTAACTATATGGGGTCATCTTTAAGAAGTATAATTTTGCAATCATTTTGTAAATCAGATCTTTGATTTCTTTGATTTTTTTTGTTCGTGAGATGAAGATTAATTTAGATAATTTAAACAGGTTTGCTCTTCAGCATTCCTTCCTTCGATACACATTTGATTCGAATATGAGTTCAGACAGTATGTTTAATGCTATATTATGGCGATCAACTTACTGTTAGTGACAATTTCTTCCCTACGTATAGTGGCGGAAAAAATCGTCCTATATTAATTTCACGATTTTAGCTACGCATAAAATCGAATCATGCGCACTAAAAGTTGATTCGACCTGTTCGTGATTAATCTCATATGTAGGTTTCGTGCATTGCTACACCATTAAATGATGACAAGTTTATGAGTCGGGCCATCAATACGCAAGTGTATAACCGTTGTATGCGTTGAAATTGTATTGAAACCAAGATGATACCGCTCATAATTATCAAGATGAATTTCTTTATCGAAACTTTCCAAAGACCATATACCGCCACAGAGCCATATCATTGGTAAGTTGTTTGAACTGCTTATCCGAGTACATATTTTCATCTTAACATTATACACTACATTCAAATGCGCAAAGATTGATGTGTACATATCGCATCTCCTATTCATGATCCTCATATGGCCTCAACATGGGTGAGAATCATTGTGATCGTTGTTGCTCCTCCGTAAATCGGGATGAGGGCTACAAATAATGCCCAAGCAGAACTGCACGATGACTAAGGTGATATGAGATAACAACACCATCCAAACGTTGGAACCGATATTGAGAGATTATGCTAACAAAATGGACCGCTGAAGAAAACATGTTTAGTAATAATGACTACATTCGAAGCTTGTCACAACCCAAGAATGGGATGAAGAACTAAACTTTGATAGCCTCCCAACAAATTCTATTTTTCTAGAAGATAATTTCATTCCAACAGACTTAAATGAAGGAATGTGTTTCCATGACAAGAGGCACCTTAAATTTACCATCCAGGGTTGGTCAATAACAAATAATGTGGAATATATGACAAGTGATTCTAATAAAATAAGGTTCACGATACTTTGCATTCATAACAATCATTATAGTAAGTCATGTTTGTGGCGGCTACATGCTCGTGTGAGCAAGAGGCTTGGTGGTGCCTGGGTGATTTCCAGTTTGTCAGGGCCACGCAGATGTTCTCATTCCATATTGAGCAGCAGACATAGGTAGTGCACCTCTTAATTTATTAGCTACTACATCCAGTCAGTCATTAGATGTCAGTTGGATTTAAAACCCAGAAAAATTATCGGTCGCATAGAATCAAAATTTGACATTAAAGTTTCCTATATGAAAGCATGTGATGGCTGCAGAAAGGCTATACAAGTTATATTTGGCCGGAGGAGTCATATCATCGGATCACTTCATGATTGGATGTGTATGTCTGCATCGCAGATCGACCCACCGATTCGCCTTTTTTTTCAACGCATTTTCTGCATTTGGACCATCTATATCGTTGGCAATTGTAGACCGGCCCCAAGTCTTGATGGTACTTTCCTCCTGGAAAGAATAGGTACTCTACTAACCGGTTGTATTGATGCTAATAATGGTTTGTTCCCTTTCGTGATTTGCAATTGTTGAAGATAATGCAATGAGTCCGATTTGGTTTATCATATCGCGGAGTTGGTACCATTTATATGCACGACCGATTTATGCATTATATCCACCGGCCATTCTGATTAGTGCGTGGAAGAAATTTTACCTGTAAAACACCGCCACCGCTTTGCCATCTCGTGGAAAACTTCAAGATGTGATTGAGAATTCCAGATATCGTGCCGAAAATGTATGTGGATCGACAATACAACCGACATTCACATATTCACACGCTACATTACGCATATAAAAAATATTAAACCGAGGTCGCTGAGCGCTAGCAAGAGATGTGGTGGCGGGTATCGTCATGATGGTGGGTACCGTTACGGCACAATGACTACTAACGCATCTGAGTGTTTCAACTGTGTGCTAAAGTGGACATGTGGCTTACCAATTCAGGTTTTAATAACATCAATTTTCTACAACCTCGCCATATCTTCAACAAACGACCAGAGATTTTCACCTTATCCGTGAATGATTCGATTTTCGCCCACGGTGAAAGCTCAACCGCAACAAAATGAGCGGAAGCACGAAGATGCGATCCTACAAGAATAAACATAACCAATTCTCGTGTTTTCACAATGCCTCCATGTCATTCATTCAATTGTAAGACCAAGCCAAGTGCTGTGCAAAATTTTACCATCGCGACATTCCATGTCCACATGTCATTGCTGTAATGGGGCAACGTCATGTAAATCATTCAGAATATGTTTCCCCGTATTAAACTCTACAAATGTACCACAGCACGTATGGAGCTCATTTTCATGTCATTCCCGACGGACCGACCGCCACAATGTATTTATCCGGTCGTTACAATTGAACTCGCACACCAAATGTTAGAAGGCGCTTGGCCTGGACACGACGATATGCAAATACAATGGATTAGAACGTTATTGTCCAATAATCTGGGTATGCAAAATTTTGGGCATAAGACTGTCAATAAAGCGACACTAGTGTTGTTTAGTTAAATTTGTTGTTTTTTCTTTTAGACTTATGAAGTGTATTACATTATTTTCTCTCAGACTTATGTACTTGAAATGTACTCTGGGTATTAGTGTTTCTTTACCAATATATGGCCTTTATGGATATAATCATGTATGCTAGAATGTTTTCCTATTTTCTGCATTTATGTGAGATCGGCACCATGTCGTCTATTATTCATGATGTGCTTAATTGTTAGTGCTATCGTAGATAAACTTCTGTAATGTATAATTAATTGTACTATGTCTCTCACAACCACATGTTACATCGACATTCTGCATGGGGCGTGCCCTTACCTTCTGGGGTTGCGATGGACATTTTATAGGGATTCATATTTAGATTTACCGGATGACTTTCGCACATTGGCATTACATCTTGTTTGGTTGCTTCCATGCCGAGATACTTACGGGTAACTACTACCGCTGCTAGATGATTTGAGAATGTTTAGCAGATACTCCATTGGAGCAGCTGTGTTAACTTACCTATATAGAGAGTTGAATGAGGCTATTAAGCCAAAGATGACGAACATGGCAGGTTGTCTGCATCTACTCCAGGTCTAGTCGTGGGAGCGTTGGATGCAGACCTACATTAGAGGTACCCTTTCCATCAGAGTTAGAGTGCGGCGTTGGATGCGAGTGGAATGAGGGTTACGAGGAGATGACACTTTCGTAGGGTGTACTGAATGAAACGATGGTTGTTACGAGTCGGTATGAGTAAGTGCACTTTTGATTCATTTTTTTTTAATCTTACATATGACATATATTCCTTAATATGATGTTGCGGTGATATAGCCTTACGGGTAGCGCGCAGTGGGATATCTGTTTGGACGCTGCTTGCTCGTGCCACTCGTTCTTTGGAAGAGAATTGAGTACCTCCCCGATCGTGTCCTTAGACAGTTTGGTCATCGAGTCGACGTCGAACTATAGATCCCATTTGAGTCGATGGTTGGGTGAAGGCGGCGTTGGTGGGTTCATACCACAGGTTACATAACCCTGGGAGGCGGACATTCTTGTACTACAGATGCGGTTCCACCTAGAGTTGACCCGATTAGTGGTGTGAATGGTATCGGTCTGGCCTCCTTGTACATGCTTCTCACCATTCCACCTACCACCTACTATCCTCGAGCTCACGGAGAGGCGATGGTGAATCTTGAAAAATTGTAAGCTATTCAAACTTTGATATGCTATGCGAACTAAATTATATAATTGCTTCAACAGCGGGAGCATATCTTGGACACATAAGATATTTTCCAGCCTTATTTTGGGAGAGATATGAATAATACCGATTCAATCAATACCTATGAGGAGATATGCATGAAACTACAGAGGGACATGCACATATCAGATAACAGATATAGAGATTCAGATGATACCAGCAGTTCTTCTGCAGCACCTTCGTCTTCCCAGCCACATACTGTAGGATTTGACGCAGGTCCATTGTCTATACCAGATGTCGGTCCATATAGTTACCCATATGGCACACCTACTCCGTACCCTTATCAGGAAGCCATGTTCACTCCATTTCAGTCATGGCAGGCAGCAGGCTCTCCTACGTATCCTCACTCACCAGTCTACATGCCGCAGATACACGCAGTGTACCCCACTGTCTCCTTTCAGGCAGGAACATCACAGGAGATAACCGATGTTACACCCCTCGATGATACAGAGGAGGCCACTGACCAGGCTGGAGATGAAGTGCGGCATCAGCCGACCATTTCGGAGATCTCGCCGCTTCGAGACTACAGGGAGTGATGCATTTCCATCACGGAGGCACCGCTGTCGTTAGATGTTCTTAGTTGTCCTTGGTTGTCATCGTGATTGTGGGTCATCGATATACGATGTATACTACTATGTCGTTGTTTTATATTTTCTATGTACACTGCATATCAACACACCGTTTATCTATATTACATATTTCCAGATTAAGTGAATTGTATTTTTTCTACGAAGTATCAAATATATTTTTTTGATATTGAGCTGTCCTTTTTTAAAAATTTTAGAGAATTAGATAAGTTTAAGTGAAAATATTTTACATAAGTAAATATCTAACTTTAGATGTTAGATATGTAAATACATAAGATAAATTCTTTTTTTTAAAAAAATATTTTACGCTGTGATGTTACTTATGTAAATACATAAGAATTGTGTGATATGTACGTAATTTCCACTTTTTTTTAAAAAAAAAATTATTTTTTAGCCAGTCCGTTTAGCATGTGTAATCTGTCTGAGACACCGTGTATCGTGCTATTTGAAATATATTTTTTTTAAGCATATTTCGCTAATTATAATTTAAAAGGTGCTTAGTTTAAAAATTTTGCCTAGAGAAAATATACTCAATGTAAATATGATCCATTTAATTACCTAAAGCCTTTCTATTATTTTGGATGGAACTCAACTTTATTTTAAATGTGGTACTACATAATTAAAAAAATAATTGAAGCAACTTTTAAAGCTGAACCCTATGAACACATACAACCCTCTAACTCTTATTATTCTCATGACAGTTAAAGAACCCCTTCAAATCATAAAATTCTTAGCATCCTTAGAAAATTGGTACCTTATATCACTTAGAGTGTCCAAATATATGAGTTATTCTAATAATAGGTACATATTTCATTCTAACTGATGTCCTAGATATGTCATCATATATCTTAATACAAATAGTATCAATATGTATAATCTTACACACCATTACTTTTTATATACACATATGTTGCATAGTTTATAACTACAAATAATGATCTATCATGGCACATAAGAAACGATTATGCTAAATTCATATTTTGCTCAATCACTAAGCCTAAAACTTATAGTCGTTGAAAGAAAATCTTAAAAACCTATAATTTCCATGTTTTGCATTTGTTTTGTCCTCCTAATGTTCATCACCTTATGGGTTTTGAAAAACCATTATATTTCTCGGTTAGAATAAATTTAGACGAAGTTTAACAAATTTTAGTATGGATTCAGTGAAATTCATGGAAGATAGATTGTAATGATATTCAAGAGATATTCTTTTAATTTTATGGAAAACTTAGCAAGGTTTCTTTAGTTCTAAGAGATTTTTGTTTTTCAAGAGTATAAACCCCATAGTCAATTATATTTTGGTGTGATATCTTTGATTAAGGATGTTCAACTCATATTCTTAAATCTACATAAAGGATTCTATGCAACAATCCCAATAAAAAGAGATTTAAGCTTCAAGAGATGAAACAAGAGTTGCTCATGAGGGATAAAATAATAAGATGAATAGAAATATCATCAAAGTAGTGATGAGGAGTTTGGCATTTTTTTCCTAAGAGTTTGAGGAATATTAGATTGGCATAAAATATATGCCCTAAGGGGGCACTGGGGTCTTATCGTCTTTGAGGGAATCCTTGAATGTAAGAAAATAGACTTATAAGATATCAATGGATCATGCTGAGGGTATGGTTCTTATAGTTTATGATGGCATTGTCACAAAAGAGATGAACAACCATTCACCAATCACAAAAAAGGAATTGAAGGAATTATTCTGTGGAATATGGCTTATAATTATTCATCAACCAAATGGAAAATGCATAGATTAAATCAAAAATGCTGTAGAAGGATACATGTCTTGAACAGGTGAAAATTTGGGACTTACAACGCAATCTAGGGTGAGTGCTTCCTAAGTCTAATATAAGTAATAAGGATATGCGAGACCATTTTTTCATCCATTAGGAAGATGCTTACAGAAGGACTTACAATCCAACTATAGGAGATCAAACTAGGTAATGATTAGTTTTACATCTTATGGATAAGGAATGTCTCTAAACTCCACTTATATGAATTTTAAAGTCATGCCACTTTGGTTTTAATATGGTGCAAGATAAACTATCTTATTAGGAGTAAATGAGTCTTATGATCTTGTGCTATTAGCAAAATGACCCAGCATACATATGAGTCTTTCTGCATATGATAATTGTGATTTTAGTCTAATCTTTAGGCAGACGTCTCATACTTCGAATATAATCATGCATTGAAAAACATTTGTTCATTGGTTTGATCTCTATAACTGAAGGCATTGCAGCCTATACTATGATATCAAATATGATATGCGGGCTTCAGTATCTTGATTTATATATTTGGGTTACATATTGGAGAACTATTTATTTTTTATAACTATGTAAAGAAATGATTGAATGGATTAGAGATTCAAAAGGCTTTTTACAATTTCAGCTTTTGGTAAAAAATTTCTTATGACTATATCCAAGTGTCCAAAATATCACAGAGCATCACAAATATTATATCAGGAAAAATAAGAAATGTGTTATTTTTAAGAATAGTGAAGGGTGGGCTTGCAACAAGGTGGAAGGAGTAAAACACCAAATATTTGAGATCACCACTTGCTCTGAATTCTAACATCACTTCATAGACTTCATATGCTTAAGTCACAATATATTGTAAAGAAAGTCAAAAATATTTATTACGTGATAAAAGAAGGCCTGTTCATTGATTTATTAATACAACATTTAATATAAAGATGTAAATTGAGAGGTGCGTGCGTGTGCAACATGTATTCATGTGTGCGTAATAGATAAATTGTTGTAATACATACTACACTTTCTAAATCCAAAAAAAAAAAGATTTAAGTTTGTGTAACTACAATCAATAAATGACAAAAATCAATATATTTAGTTTAGCTCACAAAATGTGTGGGAAAATTCTTAAATTTTCTCTTTTTTAACTAGTATCATTTCCTAATTTTATAAATTAAATGGTTTTTTTTTGTAATTTAGTGAAATTTGAATATAAACACTTTGTGACTATAAATGCATGTGAAACATTGCATTAAATTGAATTATGATATTTGTTGATGGACAAAATTTGATTCGAGTTTTCTTAAAATATGTGGGCCTTAATTATTATTAGCTTTTAAATGTTTTGAAATTAAGTTGTCATTCTAATTAGAACTAGAATGGTCCATAAAAAAGATGTTATGACAAGAACCATTTCGGAGGGGTAAGACCCATCAATTGATGGGCTTAAATGGTGCACCCAAATGGGGCTTAATGGCGATGTTAAGTAGGTTGACTCAAGCTCACGCATAAAGTGACAAGTTGAATTGGGAGCCCTCATGTGCAGAGTGGCAATTCACCCAAAAAACATATAAAGCAATAAGATTTTGACCCATAATGTCATTTAGGAGTCCACGAATATGGAGCTATGAGAAATGTAGACAGAGAGATCGAGTCAATGAGCAACTAGGCCAATGGGTGAGTTTGTGTTGGCTTCTGAAGATAATGCATAGCACTTAAACATAAAGAATCAGCCTAACATGAGAAGGTTAATCTTCTCAGAAGAAGATGTTGACAATATACTTATTACTAGGTTCCTTGGGACTAGATATTAAAATCTTTAACCAAAAAAGGGTTGACAAGAGATGAGTTGGTAAGAGGACAGATGTCAATGAGATATTATTAACTGCTCTACACATTGCTTGTTGAATAATGCCCTCCTATAACAGGGGATCCAACGTGTCCTTGTAGAGAAACTTATTGGCATTTTAAGGGATGAATATCCTCCCTCTTGCCAGCATAGGTGTAGGGCTCAACAAAAGCCTATAAGTGGTCAAGATATACACACTTTGAGGAGGAAGGGAAGTGACAATAGGTTATTGCCATGTGAGTTTGAGGATGTTTAAGGGTTGTGAGCATTTATTTTTATGTAATCCTTGGATGTCGATGACTACCTTCTAATAGGGAAGGTAAGCCTAGAATCTAAAACTCTAATCCTAGAAGAGGAGTACAGGAATCAGGAAAAATCGAAGCATCGAAGCTTGCTCAGGAGGGGTCGGCTAGTTAGAAGAACCCAAGATCTGATCTTCACAAGAACTAGGACTGCAAACGAATTGAGTCAAGTCTAGCCTGTGCTTGTTTGAGATCAAGCTCATTTATCAATATCGAGCTTTTAGGATTATGTTTGAGCTTGAGCTCGTTTAAAAAAGGTTATATTTGAGCTCAACTCGAATTTGATCATGAGCTTGGTTCAAATTAGGATTATTAAGTCAATTAACAAGCAGCTCATTTAATGAGATGAACGAGTTTTAATCAAGCCTTAATCGAGCTTGTTCGCGAGTAGCCTAGCTGTATCAATTAAAGTTTATTAAGCCAAAGAAATAAGAAATTAAATGGTATTGTTCATGAACAAGTTTTAATTGAACCTTAATAAACTCTTTAATGAGCTTGTTCATGAGTTTTAAACGACACTATTCATGAACATAAATGAACCGAACAAGTTGTTCAAACTTATTCATTTATCAATTGAGTATTTACAAAGTGTTCAAGTTCATTCGACTAGTTAATCAAATGATTATGAATGAGCTCTAATTGAGCCGAGTCTTGAGTATCTTCTCGAATGTTTTGTTTATTTGCAGCCTTACTAAGAACCAATAGATTCTTCAAATCTTCTATGATTTATAATTAAAAAGCATGCCTTCAGGTATATAGGAATTTTTTTAACTCCATTAAAGGCATGAAAGGTAGCCAATGGGCATTGAGATTTGCTCTTCCCACTAAAGAAAATATTTTCTCTTTGATCTAATTGGCCATCTTAGACAAATCGTAGTAGAATCCTTGTAGATCTTATTCTATGTTAGAGTCTGCATGTTGGTGTCTAGTTATTAGGTTTTAGGAGTATATTCTAAGGAGAGTTGACTAGCATAGGTGGGTTCTAAGGCTAGAGTTAGTATGGTACGATCCAATCAGATAGGGTGAGAAGTAATCAGGGAGAAGGCATTAGCTAAAATCAATTGGAAAAGATGGTTCCAAGGAGACTACCATGGGCTCCAAGGTGGGATACCATCAGGTAAGTACCCATTGACCAAAGCCAAAAAAAAATGATTAACCAAGAAGGTTACGTCGGACACCAAGGCATGATGCTACCTATGTGATAATGGTCTATAGGAAAAATTGTCAATAGCTTTTGAAGTAGATTGCGTTAGCTAAAGCCTATTAGAAGAGATGGTGCTAAGGCTGGAAGACATTGATTAATGTTGATTTAAAGAGATGTTGAGGTCATCTTGGACCATGTTTTGAAGATTTGATACCAAGAAACTAGTGCAATTGGCTAACACCATCATGAGAGTTGTGAAAAGGAAATTTGTTATCGATCAATTTAGCTGAGTTCCATATGGAGAGGGCATTGATTGGGTAAGAAGGGAGCACTAATCGTCAAGATGTTTGCGTTAGGTGACTACCAACAAATTGGTGCCATGGAGTGACTAATGAATCAATGTGGAGTGCGCTAACTTAGATGGTGGTGGTTTGCTTGAGAGGGGCGTTAACCTTGTGATGATGTAGCATTGGGTTGAGACCACGCTAGCCTACCATTAGTTGGCTTGGTGAAGAATCTAAACCTTAAATGGCTTGCTCAATGTCGAGTGCGCTAACTTAGATGTCTCTATGCAATGGGTTGAGACCTCGCTAGCCTACCATTAGTTGGCTTAGTGAAGAATCTAAACCATAAATGGCATGTCCAATAAGGGTTTGTTACGGTCTTATAGGCTCTAGATTGCATAAATAGTACATAAGGTTAGGCTTCGGGCATAAATTGATTGATAAATAGGATTAAATAGTGCTTTAGTCCAACTACTCTTGGGCTTGGTTTGAGCCAATGTTTAGAATATCCTTCTAACTGTTAAAGGAGGTAAGTCTGCTTATTACTATGAGGTGCTGGGGGATGCCCCCTAGGGGATCTAAGGTGGTAGGGAGGTCTTAGCTAGGGCAATCCTAAGGGCTAAAATTGGGGCTTTTTGATTTGTGCCTAAAGAAAACATTTAAATTGGGAAACTATAGAGGTTCAAAGGAGAGGGAAACACACCTCTTTGTTGCTTTTTTTTTTAGATGTTATATTATTTCTCTTGATATGTCCATATTTTCTATAATAAAACTAGAAGCTATTCATGTCAACCACCTTACCTATAGAGGTAAGACTTTATCCCTATTGATCTCTTTTGAGCAATCTCTTACCTTCCTAAGTTATTCATATCTTCTAATCTCATGTTATCCCTATTTTATAAAATGGTATTCATACAAGGATGGTAAGGAGCATAATGATAATAATAAAGTTTGATTATCATTATCAATAATTATATCAATATCTCTTAAATCCTAAATAATTGAATTAAATTGGTTCAAACATGACTTGATTAACATATATTCTTGCATCCGAAAAATGCAATATTTGTTTCTCATAGGGTTTGTTGGAGGGGCATTTAGTCTTCAACAACAACTCTAGCTTAAGGCATAAACCTTCTATGCTTGACTCTTTGAATACCTATATCAAGATATTATTTGCCAAACATAATTGGATTTTCATAATTATTTTTTCTTTTATCTTCACTAATCATCGTTGGCATTGTTGAGCTCCCTATGGATGCCTTTATTAGATTGTGTTGGGAAAGAATGTCATGTTTCTTAGCTTTTTAAAGGCCAAAACATTTTGATCCATCAAACTTCTTGGTTTTTAATTTTATTATCATTAATCTTAAAAATGCCCTTTGACACTAGTTTGCTGTAACAAGTGTGCAAAATATCCTAAAATGGAAGCATCATCATAATAATGAATGATATGCCATAAATAAGCACATAAATGAGAAAACATTATGAAGATACCAAGATTTTTTTGCTTGGCTTCAATGATAAGCTTATAAGAGATATGAGTGGATTTGATTTAATATTGTATATTAGTTGGTTCAAACCAAAAAACCAAACTGAACTGACATTACTTGATCGGTTTAGTTTGGTTTGCAAATTCACAATTTGATTTTGTTGGTAAAAACTATGTTATTTGGTTTTCGATTTTCGGTTCGATTTTTAAAAGAAAAAGATTGGTTAAACCGAATAAATTGAATAAACCAAAATAATTTAGAAATCTAATGTAACTATATAAGCATGTAATTTTGGTTGTAAATACTTAGTTGTTTATTTAAATTGATAGATTTATGTTTGTATAAGAAATTTTATTGTATAAAATGTATTAGATTGTGTTTTAATTAGTTAGTTTATAAAAAAAATTAAAAATTTTTATTTCATTTACATGTTATTCGGTTTAACCAAAAACCGAACCGAATTATAGTTTGGTTCAATTGGTTCGGTTTTATACATTGTTTAAATGGTTTAGTTATTTTAAGTTATTTGGTTCGGCTTATTCGGTTTTACAAAAAATTGGACTAAACCGACCGAATTGACCGAATTCACACCCCTAAAAATTTTCCTAAGAGATGCACATAAAGAAAGAATATTTACGGCCATTCTTAATTCCAAGTACATCCTCTTAAAAAAAGTACCACAAGTAACTTCCAAATAATATTACGTTACAATGAGGCCTTCTTTAAGCTTGCAATGATGAAGTCATGGCAAATTCATGAGGAATGATCTCAAGTATTATTTTTTAATTTTTGTTTTTTAAAATTTGACTAGAAATCAACTTCATATAAAGACCTAAAAAAGTAAACAAGAATTTCTTTATTTCCTCCCCCCAATGTCCAAGACCCAATCTTGAGAGAGGACAAGTATGCTACTCCATTAGTCTTAGGGAAGTTTTATGTGTTTGACTGTAGGAGAATCTCAAATGTCTTATTAAAAAAAGGGTGAGTCAAAACAATAATCTACATCTAAGCTCCTTGATATTTTTATATCACATAATATTATCGAGATACTTCTCCATTTTAACTATCTAAGCTTAATCTAGAAGTTATATCCTTATATCCCCATGTTACTATATAATAAGTTCAAGATGTTTAAATTTATTATTATTATTTTATATTTTAACAACATTAATTAATAATTATTAATCATCACTAAAAATGTTTATCATATTCCTAGTCTTTGTTTTAATAATTCTCATACTTAAATTATCTTAAGATTTTGTACATAGTTCTAATTTTCTATTAATAGATTTTTAACCATTTTTTACCATCTAAAGTCGTGCCATTTATGGAAAGCATACAATATAACACCTCATTATGAATATCCTTTAAAAGCATTTTTGTAACCAATAAAAAAGATAAGATCTCAATGTTGATCTTTCTTTTATCATGGAGAACCATTTATATTTTAAAAACTTCAATATATTTTATCTAGTGTTTCTATTGTAATGCACATCTAAACTTGATTCTTGTTCATATATATCTTTTCACGATTATTTTAAATCATATAAATATCATTTCTCTCCCTATAGACATTTTCACTAATTTTCTTAGAACAAAAATTATATTCTTTATGGATTTTTTTGTGAACGAAATTAGATTGATTCTTTAAAATTGATGTAAGTGTTTTAAAATTTTTGTTTGATGATTATATCTTATAGTATTATTGTGTGATTTATAGGCTTGATTTTTCATAATTAATATAATTTTAATTATTTTTTAATCCTTAAATATTTATACAAAAATGTTTCTTTTATAATCATTTAACATAGTTTAATCTTCAACATTCTATGTAAAATATTTTTTATTGAACACTTTAGTATCTTCATAAATCTCTAGATCTTAATAGGTATCTTTTTTTGAATTAAAGCTTTACTTATATGCTTCTTCTTTAGAGTTGATTCCACTTAAACTTTTTGACCAATCATAATAAGTTAAAGTATTTTGTTTATTATGTCCTTATAAAATAATTTATTTCATAAAACTATCATATAATAACTTTTTAAACTAACATTTTCATCTTATCTTGATATCTTAAATAAGATTATATCATCTTTGCTTCTAGTGCAACTAACTTAATAAAATTTTAAGATTTTTTGTCCATTATCTTAGCTATTTTATATTTCTAAAACTCCATATTAGGGAGTCTTAATCAAAGTGGGTTTGAAGATATGCTTGTTCCTCCAGTAGTTAAACTCATTTTTAACCTAAAAGTTTAAGCTTATTTATTGGATTAAAACTTTTGGTATTTTTAAACTAATTTTAGTTTTCATTTATTTGATGTGAGGCTAAACCTATTTCTCTCATGTCTTAATAATATTTTTCTCACATGAAGACTCTCCATATCAATCATCATTCCTATAAAGAAAGCTTTCAAGCACACTAAGTATCATACACCAAGAGTGCACTCAAAATACCTACTTTTGAACCTTGTTCAATCATGCTAAGATACATCAAAGACCTATAAGAGCCCTAGACTATATGAATCACTTGATCATAATGAAATCATTGACTTTAATACTCATTATTAAGGAGTGTGAACTAAAGGAGATTAAAATTAGGCCTATCACATGAGTATTTACAATCATTTTCAACTCAAAGGCTTAAGCCAATGAATAAGCATCAACCATTTTGTATTTCTGCACCAATATTTTTCCAACTATTTGATATGGGACTTGCCTATACCTAAATACCTAACTTTCTCATGTTCTTTAACATTATAGCTTTTTGTTTGCTCACCATCATTGTTGTAAGACTTCTAGGGTTTTTGTAATAATTATGCCTCAATATTATTTAACTTATTTACAATTTTTAAAAGAGCATTTCTTTTCCTTCGATCTTTTTGTGCATTCTTAATGTAATGCTAAGTCTCTTTACTAATATATTATCTATTATGTGTCATTCTTTAAACTTCTATAGCAATCTTCATAATGAAACTAGTCAAGTTACCATATTAATTTTTCTCAACTGAGAGTTTTAATTTGTAAAATTTTTCAATCTATCTTATAAGGCTAGCATTTCTTATCGTTTAGATTACATTACCTTATTCTTAGAAAATTATTTCCTTAGAAACCTATGCCTATTCTTTTTCTTGTTATGTGGTTATAAATCTTTTTTAACAATTTACAGGCAAATTGCACCTTCCACTTCACTATATGGTCTTCACTTTTCACTTTGATAAAAAAATTTGACCCTTTTTTTTTTTGAAATTTTGTAAATATGTTTATCACACTAATGAATTTTTAATAGGAAAATATGAATATTTAATATACAAATATTAAAAAAATTTCAATGTATTTTTTATTTAAGAATGCAGTCCACTGACAGTTTTCTTTTACAGATGATCCATTTCTCTATGTAACAGCTCAAGAAATTCATTACTTTGATCAGTCGTTTGTTTGCCATCCATTCATCTTCTTTGAGGGCAAATTCTAAGCAGACTTCATGTGTCAGTCAAGTGACTTGGGAGCCCAAGCATTATACAGAAAACCTCTTGGTCTCTGTTTTTTGGCATCTATCAGGAATACCGCTTTCAATTTAAGAACATGCCAAACACTTGTTCTGGTTCTAACCTTTTTCTCATATGCTAGCTACCATGCCACCAGAAAAACCACTAGCATTGTTAAAAGTGTGCTTGATCCCAAGAAAGCAGAATCAGACTTTTCATCCTGGCCAAGTCCTAACATTATTCACTTGTTTTATAGTCAACAAGAGAAACCACTGCAAACGAGTGGTGGTTGGTCTCCATTTAACGGTCCAAATGGTGCAGCAATGCTTGGGCTGATTGATGTTGCTTTCCTGTCAGTATACTCATTTGGCATGTTTTTTGCTGGACATTTAGGAGATCGTTTGAACTTACGATTCATTCTGACGATAGGAATGGTTGGGACTGGCTTGTTCACTGCCCTCTTTGGTGTTGGTTACTGGTTAAATGTGCATACCTTCTACTATTACTTGGTGGTTCAGATACTTGCAGGTTTGTTTCAATCTACTGGATGGCCTTCAGTTGTAGCAATTGTTGTTAACTGGTTTGGGAAGAGGAAGAGGGGATTGATCATGGGAATATGGAATGCCCACACTTCAGTTGGGAATATCTCCGGCTCACTGATTGCTTCTGCTCTGTTAACTTACGGGTGGGGCTGGTCGTTTGCAATTCCTGGCCTTCTTATTTCAGTCATTGGACTGACTGTATTTCTTTTCTTGCCTGAGAGTCCTGAACTAGTTGAAATAGATAAAAATGATGCACTATTGAAGCCTAGCAGAACAGGAAATGATGAGCCTCTTCTTGAAGCAAGAGAAGAAAAGATTAAAGGTAAAGCAGTGGGATTCATTGAGGCATGGTGGATACCTGGGGTTGCTCCATTTGCGTTTTGTCTTTTCTTCTCAAAATTGGTTGCTTATACTTTTCTCTACTGGCTTCCATTCTACATCAGTCACACAGGTACTTAGTGATTATCTTAGGCTTTTATTTATCTCATGGTCTGCTGCTGACCATGATGTTGAGATCTGTGGGGGTTTTTTATGCCATTAGTATTTAGTTTTAAGTTATTTGTGCATTTGAATTTGAGCTATATATGAATTTCACTTGACGTTTTATGATAAAAAGGTCCAAAGTGAACCCTTAAGATTTTTGTCAATTTAATAGATAGATGTAGTAATGGATGTAAAGTGTTCCCTTGAAATAAGGAGCATTATTTTTCTAGGTGAATTAGCAAAATTTTCCTTCTTTATTACCAAAATAATGGGGTAAAAGACGAGCTAGTTTAAGTTTTTCCATCCAAGCATGCTTCTGTTTTGTCATTTTTTGAAGTGCTAAAATGCCGTTAGGGCTTGCTCAAGTATGTGGCAATTTAAACTTGAGTTACTGAAATTTTCTTAATTTGGCTGACCAAGTGCTTGACAACTTAAATTTGCTGGATCATTTAGTATTTTTTTTTTTCTGGTTGATTTTTTTATGCATCTGTCATTAGTTTAATAACATGATAGAACTACAGATGATTACTGAAAGAAGATTCTAAAAGTTAGTAGATTATTGTTTCAATTTTTTATCTGACCACTTTGAACTGGGTATTCATGTAAAAATTAAAAATTAAAACAAGATAGTCCCCATGACTGTTGCTGTTATGTGTTTTTTGTTTTATACGGTTGTCACTTACTGGAAATTTTTGGAACTATCTTTATAACTTCTCATTCTCCATTATTTTTTGTTGAGTGCTATATCAGACATTACAATTATTATGCGTAAATGTTTTGGATAATTTATATCAACATTACTTTTGCTCTTACCTTTTTTTTTAAAATTTGACTTTTTATAGGACATGATCAAAATACTAGTCTACTTTTAATTTTTTTAATTTCAGTGGATGGTACTCCTACTTTGCCTACAATATACTATTTCTCAATCAATTTTATGTTTAATCAGCTAATAATAGAATGCAGAGATTTCACGTAATATTATGTAGAATTCCCATAAGGACTGATGATAGTTAATGGTATGGTAATGACAACATAATTTGATAAAATTACTTGATCTTAGCTCCTAAACTATGATTGAAAACATCATAATGAAGCAAGTTGGTGTGGGCTCTAAAAATTTGCATCCTAGCTCTTGATGTAGAGAGTTTAAATTATTGTTAATTAAATTTTTAGAAAGCAGATGAAACAGTAGATTAGACACTACCTAGAGATTTCACCCTCATTTTGTGAGGATTTTAGATCTAGTTCTAGGTTTCTTATAGGCACAAGCACCTATAATTAATTACCCCTCTGAATATTGAGAGAGAACTTTTAATTAAGATTAGTTGATTGATTATTAATTACTTAGTGCATAGTAGTAGCAAATGAAGTTTTATATTTAGAATTATGAGATTTACCATCTTTTAACTTACAACGAATGGTGGGAAGAATGATGACATGCTCAATCAAGATCTCATGGTTTTGTCATCCCGGGCAGTCATGGTCCTTAGTCTACTTAATCAAAGGAGGTAGTCGACCCAACCTGATCAAAGAATCCTTGTCAACAGACATGGGTTGTTTGGTCTAAGGAGACCTTGCAAACCTGGGTTAATGTTTGTCAAAAGAGACAATTTTAAGTCCATCTTAATTATCAGAGGGTTTTTTGCTTTATCAAATGCATTCTATGGTTCATAATTCAAGGGGCGTCATTGGAGAACATATGAGCTACAGTCATGACCGTAATATATTGGGGGTCATTGAGAGGCCAAGTCACTCGGTCAAAGGACTCTAGTCATAACCGTATCATATGTGGAGTCTATTGGACAAATCATACAGACAGAGGGCACATGTCACATCCTTACTAGCATGAGATTTTTTGAGAGTAAATATGGTTGACTCTTTTGTAAGCTAGAGTTTTTTTAATTTATCACATCCGACAAATAGCTGTAGAAGATGGATGAATTTTTGCTTTAAGTTTTTAGACGAGAAATCTCATTTAGGCATTTTAAATTTAGCATTTTATACATTTTTCACATTTTTGTTAAATTTGAACTTAGATTGATTGATTTAACATTGAATTTCAAATATGACTTGATGGTGATATCCCCTCCGGCTGGAATATTTATCATCATAGGGGCATTTAATTTTGTTTGATCATTTAGTTTATTATTTTCGACCTTATTAACTTTATTAATTTAATAATAAAAGATCATATCTCGATTTTTATTTTGAAAACTTAAATTTGAGATGATTGAAGATTAATATTTTAGGCATTTTGATAATGATGATCTCTTTGGTTGATATTCTCATTCAATATAATCATCATTAGAGGTTAGACTTTATCAACTTTGTCTGTTTACTTGCAAAGGATTGAACTTATAATCATATGAATGTTAACCATTTCACAAACATTGTTGACTTTAGCTTAAATATAGAAGATCGAGTTTAGGTTTTGCATTCTGAGCATTTAGATTTGAGGTGGTTTAACATTAATGTTTTGAAAATTTTAATATTGATAACCCATCCGATTGAAATTTTGATCATCGCATCATTGAGTGTTTTAATCAGAGATAACCATCTTCCAGTCATATGACTGAATTAACTTCTCAAATATTTTCTCAAATATAGATAAGCATAATATCATTGATAAGCTTATCCCCGATTATATGATAGAGTTAGCTTTTAAAGATTCTCTTGAAGAGAGAATACTATATCAATATCATTAGATTTTGTTAGCCCAGATCTAGTTTGAAAACTTAATCGGGAATCAACTCGTGCAGCATCCTCAGACAATGAATTTAGATTTTTAATCTACATGTCAGGGCCCATGCAGGTTCATCTAAGTTCAAGTACTTACGTGGATTTCGAAGAATTTAATTATCCCTTAGAACACTTGTACACACCTTAATGCAAATAATTTGAGCATGGGGTAGTTCCACTATGCATGTATAAAGTTACAAATGTGAGTGTTTGTACAAACTCTGAAGCACTTGAATTAAATAATAATTTATTTTATAATTTTTATAACGAATTTAGTTCATTCATGTCTCGGTACACATTTCAAAGCATTTATGCATATTTTGTTCCAATAGGGTTGAACATAAAGCTCTCTTACAATATGTGCAAATATTTTATTTTTTAGGTTACACACATCTCTATGTTGTAAGGTTGAATGTGAAATTGCCTCATAATGTGTGTAAGTGTTTCGTTTATCTCTTTAGAAACTTGCATGAATTTTTTAAGCAATTGAATGAAACATATTATCTTGAAATTCAGGAATTTATTTTATTTAAACATTTGCATGTCTTTCATGAGATTTAAATCAAGTGAATAATTACCTTGTAATATGTAATGGTTCATTTCATTAAACATCTACATGCCAGTAGGTAGTTGTTGAATTCTTGGACTTTAATAAAACTTGGTTCATGTTTGTTGACGAACTTGCAAATCCACTACAAGTTTTTTTTGGTTTCTTTCAACTTTCTTGATGCAAGATGTAACACAATCAAATCATCCATTGAGAATGTTGCTTGTGCTTATCGGCAAGCCACTTAGCTTCTTTGTAACTGTCTTATAAATTTCATTTGAGTTCTTTTGATCTATTTCAATCTGATCAATACAATTGTAGTGTGATTCAAGTATTCAAATATGACTGTAACATATTCTCAATATTCAACAAACATTTATATTCATATTTTAAAATAAGTTATTTCATCTTGCTCTTGTTTGTAAGCAAGTTGCTGAGTGATGCTATTGCTTATAAGATAATCATCAAATCTTTTTGCATGCATTGCATGGTCCTATTAGTTCATCTGGAGCTTGATTCATGGATTAAAATATCAACTAAAGGATGGCATTCTTGTTCATAAATGAGTTGTCAAGTTCCCTACAAGTTCTATTTGGACTTATTTTTGGTAAGCTCATTTCTAATTCGAAGATCTTTAAATATCCAATTTTGAATTTAGTTTTAATCCAATGTTTAACTTAAGCTCAATTTTAAGTCAACTTCAAGTTAAGTTTACATTTTGGAATGCTTCATTTAGTCATTGTTCATGTTTTGCTTAAGTCTAGATTTTAGTAAAATTTCGGCAGCTTCCCGGTATTGTTCCCACATAGAGGGTTGCACCGGGAGTGCTGGGCTTGCCTACCACGCTTATAAGAGATATGCACAGTTGGTGTCTCACGACATCGCTGCCTAAAGTCTTTAAACCCACCGCACTTATGAAAAACGACACATAGGCCTATAAGTATATTTGTTTGATTTATAATATAGGTTTTAATTTTAAGCTTTATGTTTATTTTATTTTAATTTATTTTAGGTCCCCTGCCAATGTAAGGTTCGAGGTATTTCAATAGTCTCTTGGCGTCGTCCTTGCGTAGGGAGCTGCATCAAGAGTGTTGGGTGTTCCCACAATGCTTATAAGAAGTATGCATGGTTGATGTCTTACGACACCGCGGCTGGGACTTCTTTGTACCTATTGCTTATAGGGAAGCCATGCATAAGCCTTCAAATACTTATACAAAAAAGTAGTTTTTTCTTGCTGCATTGGAACAACTCGCATGGGTACTTAATTTGTAAATTTTCTCGTCATATTGGAACAATGTGCGTAGGTACGTAAGTATTTTTAGGCATTTTCTCACACTTTTACCTTCAACGCGCAAAATGAGGCAACGACAAGGCGACAAATGGCATGAATTTTGAGGCAAAGTAAAGTAAGGAGGTGGAGGAATTTGGTCTTTCTCTTTATTTTTTTTTGGCTACTTGGATTCTAGAGAGAGAAAGTGAGGAGAGAGGGAAGGCTAGAGAGAAATGTGGCTCGAGTAGGGAGAGAGAGTAGTCAGATGGTTGTCAAGTGAGAGGGTCACCGTCAACCAAATTCGCTTATGAAGAGAGGAGGGAATAGTTGAGGGTTCGAAATGTTATAAAGAGGGGAGACGAGGGTCAGCCGAAGACTTACCTTACACACACTCGAAATTGTTGAATCCCCTTGACTGCTCAACCAACCCTAGCCGAGTTGACTAATTAAACTCCCTTTCTCATGTGCCTTAGCTGCCATCCCTAGCCGAGGCTGACGTCTCCCCCTCACATGATAGAGCCACACGGCCTCGTTGATCTCGCATGAAAAAATAATCAAGCCCTCCCCCCCATCATCTCGCATGAAATAAGCCTTAATAAATCTCTTTTTGACAATTCTAGAATTGCCCCTCCCTTCTAAGTCTTCAAGTAAAGATAGGCAAGGGCATTTTGGTATGACAATGGAAAAGAATGCCATTGGAGTTCCATTCTTAGGTAAAATTTTGAAATAAAATTTTTATTCTTAATTTCTTGTTCCACAGGAAAATTTTGAAGGCCTCCATCATTAATCTTGGAGTTGGTGTGAGATAAAAGCCTCGCTCCATCAATCTTGGATTCGGAGTAAAGGAGAAATGCACAATCACATAATTTTTGCAAAGCGCAACACTGCTAGATCCTAATTCTACCAAAATTAAAAATAATTGACTCAAAATTTAAATTATTTGAAATTAAATAAATCATATGCTTAAAATTCAAAGACTTGCGTTCGTTGATCTTGGATCCAACTGGGATTTTTATGAAGGCCTCCACTATTGATTTTGGTCTTGTATGAGATGAAATTACCTCTCTGTGTCGATCTTGGATCTAGAACAAGGGGAAAAAGTTCACATCGTACTAAATTTTGTGAACACAACACTGTTAAGCTATTATGCTACTCAAATTTCGTCAAAATTATCGGACTTAAATTTTGATCAGAATTAAAGGAGATTGAATTTGAATTGGGTTAAATTACTCAAAAAATCACTTAATCTAATCCCGCTTACATTAAAACATTGCAATCTAATCAGTATTCTAAGTTGAGAGTTTATATCTAAATTATTTAATCCCTTGATGAATTTTCAATACGTGGATAAATTAAGAATTATTTCTTTCGTATAATGTAGATTTTTGTCAAAAAAATCAATAATTTTCAGGATGAAAATATTCGTATAATGCAGTTGTAAATAATTATCAATTATTCAAGTAATTGGGCACAAGTATAAGTGTATTATAATAATTAATTCCACTAAAGATTAAAGATATTCTAAATATGAATGAGATTAAAATCAAGGATTTATTTTAAATGAAAATGAGATTAAATTAAACATCCATCTCAAACATAAAATAGATATATTAGAACATTCATCTTTCATCTTAATAGACGATTGAATTAATGATGTCTCAAACACATAGCAAGATAGTTTATCGACTTAGGTATAAGTCTAAGTGCATTTCAATCGATCTCATTAAAAATGAAGATTTAACTTAAATATTATCTAATGAAATTGAATCATTTAAAGATTGAATCTAAGATTCATTCGATTCATCTCAATGTTGAATCAAAAATTTATTTTTAAATATAAAAAGAAATTGAATGAAAAGATTCACCTTAAAGATGAATCATATATTCATCTCAATTATTGAATCAAAAATTCATCTCAAATACCTAAAGTAAGGTGAAATCAAAGAGTCATCACAAACATAAAAGCGAGATTGAATCAAAGATTCTTCTCAAATATAAAATGAGATTAAATCATTTTAAATATTCATAAAAATTGGCATTCCAAAGGGATATAAATCCACTCACTTTTTTGCAATGTGAACCTCATTTCAATTGGTATTTCAAAGGGATGTAAGTTCAATCTAAATTGGCATTTCACACGGATGTAAGTCCAATTACTTTTTCACAATACAACATCAATCCAAAGTAGCATTCCAAAGGGATGTAAGTCCAAGCTAATAACGTTCTAGTAGTTTTAAGCTTAATTTATGTTTGTTATGCAAACATTACATCATTTAAATTAGCTTGCCAAATGGATGTAAGTCCAGTCACTTATTGACAATACAATATCAATCCAAACTGGTATTTCAAAGGGATGTAAGTCTAATCCTACTCGACATTCCAAAGAGATATAAGTCCTAACGACATTCTAATAGATGTAAGTCAAATTTATGTTTGTCATGTAAACATCATATCAATCTAACTTTCATTCTAATGGATGTAAGCCTAATCACTTATTCGTCATGTAAACCTACCTAAAATTATAGCATTTCAATGGATGTAAGCTCAATCACTTGTTCGCCATGCGAATTTCACTGAAAATCATGACATTCCAATAAATGCAAACCCTATATATGTTTGTAATGCAGATTTCATAAAATTGAATTATTGAATAGACTTATAAGTTTATCTAAAATAATTCAATAAACATCTGCACAACAACTTTAGTTTACTTGGGATATCTGAGATGAGGTTACCCATAGCTGCTAATCAAATTTCTTGAAAATTACAGCTAATAGCCGTCTAATGTTGGTAGATTGAAATGACAGTCCCTGGATGACAGAATCATGGGATCTTGATCAAGATTATCCTCTTTTTTCTTTTAGACAATCATCCACACCACACCACTAAGCATTGATTTATACTGAGGATTAATGTCTATTTTCAACCTTAATCGAGAGTGCTCTGCTATTGCGGTAAGAGAGGTAATCAATTATGGATGTCTGCGTTCATAGGACCCAGATGTAAATAAATCTTAACATAATGTTGTGGGAAATTTAGTTGAATATAAATCAATCTACTTCTTGAGGAATGAACTCTCTAAACATCCCTAAAGATGGTAGAGATTTCGAGGTGTTTTTCCTGTGCGATCACCAAGATAAAAAAACTTGGTGGTTCGGCCAACAGTTTGCTACTCGAGCTGAGAGGAAGCCGAAGAGGGGATTTCGGGCCTGCTTGCGTGAAGCAGAGAAAGAGAGTGATGGAGATTGTTGTTGGATTGTAGTTTGTAGACCAAGGAGGTAGCTGGCGTGTGTGGATCAGGAGAAAGGGGAGGCCACGGGTTGGGATACAGGAACATAGGAGAAAACTAAAGGAGATTCCAAGTAAAGAGAAGGCCGTGTATGGAGATATGTGTAACTGAAGAAGTAGCGTGTCAAGGTTGGAGCGAGCTCTGCTACTTATGACTAAGACTCACTGGCTGGAGGTTTTGGAGGAGGTGAGGCTCAGCCCGATTGGTTCGACGAGAACAGGTGGAGTTGGGATGGTCGATTGGTATAGAGGGGTGGTTGCTGGTTTAGTGTGGTTAGGACGAAGGATAGACGGAATGAAGCAGAAGAGTTGAGGGAGAGAAGGAGCTTGTGTGATCGGACAGGGGTTGTGGAGTTGAGGTTGTCGGCTTGGGAAAATTCCATGAGAGACGGACGGGAGAGAAGAAATGGGATAGAGGACTACGATATTTGGTGTGTGAGAGGAGATGTTCCGCACATGTGGATTTGACTAGAGAAGGGAGAGATGGATGGTTGATGGGATAAGCTGGCAGTAGAAATTTATGTCAATTTTGACAAAATTTTGTGCATAATGACCTCGATTAATATGGGTGTCTATACTAGGTAAATTCTACGTTCTAGAGGTAACGACATAGTCTATTTCGTGATCGGAAGTTCTTTGGATGATTTCGGCATCGAAACTGAAAAATTTTAGCTCGAATCGTGTGATACTACATTTGTTCGCTCAACAATCACGCTGATTCAGTCGAATCGAATGCAGACAGTTGCATTTGATAGAATTCGACGTTTCAATGATAACAACGTAATCAATTTCGTGAATGTAAGTTGTTTGGATGCTGTCAAGGTCTCCTATCTTCGATATGTGCGAAATCGTGTTAACAGTTCGTTTTCCCCATCAAGCGACCATCAGATTGCGCAAGATGCATATCTTAATCAATTTCAGCATTTTGAATGCATTGGCGGAGTCTATTTTGCAATCGGATGTGGTTTCGATCGAGTTTGATGGCGATCGGGGTGTCTTGACTTCAATCTGAGCAGCATTGCATTCGTAGCCCGTCAATTTTACTTTATTTGCTCGATCTGACTTGTGGAATATATATGGTGGTTAACATTTGGTAAAATGACAACTCCAACTGAAAGATTTAGGCTTAAAAGACAAAAAAAGGAGGGGGGAGGGGGAGTTTAAGCGCAAGATGTTTCATCTATTACCTATCATAGCTTATTGTGTTAATATTAGGATTACAGTCCGCAAATCCAGAAAGAAATGAACATAGTGTAGCTCCGAATTCCTGTGAAATAACTATCATTTATGAACAAATAGTGGCATTTCTTTTAACTCCTCCAGTGGAGCTTTCATTTCCATAGAAATTGCTCAAAAATGTAAGCTATTGTAACTTTTGGTGAACTGAAAGATGATATTACTTGGCAAGCAGCATTACTATGAAATAGACAGCTCATTATGATATAATTTAAGAAATACAGTGCCGCTAACTAAAGTAAACTGTGTGCAGGTTTGAATTTTAACAAACTGGTAGATTGAAATAAAGAAGTTTATATTGATTTTGATCTCATTTACCTTTTTTTATTTCTACAGCCATCGGAGGTGAATATTTATCCAATTCAAAGGCTGGAGCCTTATCAACATTGTTTGATGTTGGTGGGGTGGTTGGTGGCATCTTAGCAGGTCACATATCTGACCACCTTGACGCACGGGCAATCACTGCTGCAAGTTTTACGTATTGCGCCATCCCTGCGCTCTTCTTTTACCGTGCTTATGGGAGCATTTCCCTCTTCTGGAATGGTGCTCTCATGATCATTGCAGGCTTGTTTGTAAATGGTCCTTATGCTCTTATCACAACAGCAGTTTCGGCTGACCTCGGCACCCATGGCTCTCTGAATGGGAATTCCAGGGCCTTGGCTACTGTGACGGCAATCATCGACGGAACGGGATCAGTTGGTGCAGCCATTGGGCCACTCTTGACTGGATATCTGTCGACGCAAAGCTGGGGTGCGGTGTTCACTCTGCTTACAGTTGCTGCACTCATGGCCGGCCTGTTACTTACGAAGCTTGTGGCAGCTGAGGTTAGACTGAAATTGAGGGCGGGGAGATCTTCAAGGTTGGAGGAAAGTATAATATGATTCTCTGATGATATATTGGAGGTTTCAGACTGGCAGTGGAAGCTGGATAGTCAGAGAGGATCTGTTGTAAACAAGGAGTGAGGTTGAGTCATCATTTATTATGATTCATATTTATATTTGTTGGATTATAATTTAGAGAATAAAGTCCACTAATTTGATCTCATTTTATGTTTCTCCTCTCTTTACTTTAAGATGTCAAATGGAACTCACGTGAAGGTTATACTGTATCTTCTCCAATCATGTTCTGTAAATGTTAAGAATTTGAAAATTTTACTCCTAAGATTTCTGCTCTGGTTGTGAGTATCACTTAAAGTTATTTACCTGGTCAGGTTGGCAGAGCATGTAAAGAACAGCAAAAACTGAATCAGTGGGATTTTTTTGGTGATATTTTGTATTTTGAGAATGTGAATTTTCGTTACATTTGGGTAAAAACATCCGAAACATTGTTTTTTCATCAATGTTCGAAATGTTTTGCTAATTTATGGTATTTACTGAATATAGTGTTACAGTATTTTCTCTCATTTATACATATAAGTTAGCACATCATAGTTCTATCATAAGGTTTATGACAACGCTAAAGAAGTGATCTTATGGCGAAAGAATTTATTGATTTTTATTTAAATTTTTTATTCGTATTCAAAAAAATAAATGGGCTAAAGAGTTAAAATTTGATATTTAGATAGAAATTGTATTAAAAATGATGGAGGCACGATTATAAATAAAAATTTGAAGGATAATTATAAAAATTAATAAGATTAAAGATTGCTATTGATGTTAAGAATATTAATGTTATGATTGTTTATTTCTCTCATGCAAGTTTGAATATATGCTAAAAAAAATGAAATAATATTTATGTAAATGATTCTTCTTGAAGAAATAATATTTATTAGAGGAGATTTAAGTGAACAAATTAATAGAGTCGTAGAAGATTTTAAAAATATTTATGATGATTATGAATTTAAAATAATTAATAAAGAATGTATGATCGTATTGAATTTTATTTTAGTTTATGATTTTGAGTTATTATTATTTTATTTAAGAAAAAATATGAACATATTATCTATAAGAATGAATTTAGTAAAATATAGATTGAATATTTTTTTTTGATAAGAAAAATAAATCGTTTAGATTATTCAAATGAAAGTTTAAGTATCTTGCATCGATTATTAGTTTGAGATTTTTACGATAAAGTGTTGAAAGATGAAAAATAGATTAACATATTATCTTAGGATTAGATGAGGATATCTAAAGAAGTTGATAAAAATATTTTTAAGAGTAAATTATAAGATCTTAAAATTTAAAATGTTCTTAAGAAAGTTAATGTTATGTGGAAAGAAATAATAAATGAGATTAAGCTAGTTATAAAAATATGCTTTAAAAATTAAAAGAATATATATATATATGTATATATATATATATGTATATATGTATATATATATATATGTATATATATATGTATATATATATATGTATATATATATATATGTACATATATACATATATATGTACACATATATACATATATATGTACACATATATACATATATATGTTCACATATATACATATATATATGTACACATATATACATATATATGTACACATATATACATATATATGTACATATATACATATATATATATATATATATATACATATATATATATATATATATATATATATATATATATATATATATATGTAACAAGTTGATGCTGGAATCAAAATATGTAAGAAAATATCAAAAATAAAAATTAGTTTAGATATAAACGTTTGAAGAGTTAGAAAAGACATATAGTGGCTTATAGAGATTCTATGAAACCAATATGTGACATAAAGAATGCAATATTTAATAATTTATGTAATAGATTTAATACTAAAGAGGGTAAAAGATTTATGTTTATCCAAGTAAAGAATTAGTTCAAGTTTTGCCCATTAAGGATGAAGATAAAAAAAAAAAAATACTTTTCTTAGAAAATATTCAACATAGTTGGACAAAATATTTTGACAAACTTTTTAATGAAAGTTATGAGAATATAATTGATTTTAGCAATCTTAATATTTTAAATGAAAATAAAGAATTTTTATTTTTATCATCATATTAGTAAAATCAAAGTTGGAGAGACATTAAAGAAAGTTAAGTGTGAAAAAGTAGTGTAACTTAATGATATTCCAATAGAAGTGTGGAAATGAATAGGAGATCAAGAAATTTATTGGCTTACTAATCTTTTTAATATTATGTTAAAGATAAAAAAATGTCAGGTGAGTGGTGAAAGAGTTTGACCGTTCCTATTTTAAGAATAAAGGTGATGCACAAGTGTGCAAATTATAAAAAAAATTAAGTTAATGTGTCATACATTAAAATTATGGGAGAGAGTAACTGAGCATAGGTTATGATGATACAAAAATTTCTCAAAACTGGTTTAGTTTCATGTCAGGTGGGCCTATTATGAATGCTTTATATTGGCTGAAAGGTATAATGGATAAGTATATAGAGAGTAAAGAGGATATGCCTATGATATTTGTTGATTTAGTGAAAGCATATGATAAAGTGCCAAGGGAAGTGCTTTAGAGAGTTCTAGAAAACAAAGGAATTAAATATTATGTATATTCAAGTCATTAATGATTTGTATACTAGAGTTGTTACTTGTGTTAAAACACAAGGAGGCTTGACTAAGTATTTCCTATTTCAATTGGATTACATCAAAGATAGGTTTTAAGCCCATATCCTTTTGCTTTAATTATAGATGTTTTTACTAGAAATTTATAGAAGGATGTATCTTGGTGTAATTTTTTTGTCGATGTTATTCTTCTTGTGAATATGGAGGAAGTTCAAGAGAAACTTAAATTATGAAGGTCAACCATAGAGTCCAAAGGCTTTCATTTGAGTAGAACTAAAACTAAATACATGTAGTGTAATTTTAGTGGAAGAAGATCTAGTGGTGTAGTTGTGACAATGGGTGATTAAGTCATTAAAAAGAGTGAATGTTTTAGATATCTCAATCTATTGTTCAAAGTGATGGTGAAATAGATGGGGATGTTGCGAGCAGAATTCAATTTGGATGGTTGAATAGGATGGATGCATTGGTCTTGTTGTGTGATAGAAAAGTATTTCTTAGACTGAAGGAAAAATTCTATAAGATGGTGGTGAGACCTGTAATACTTTATATGCAAAATATTAGCTACTAAAAGAGAAGCATAAATTAAGTGTTATAGAAATGAGAATGCTCATGTGGATAAGTGTCTTTACACTTAGTTACTATTGTCCTCACTTTTAGAGCGAGGATTCATCCTTCATATCCTAGACTTAGGAGTCTTTTAGACACTTAGATTTCTTTAGTCATAGGACACTTCTAGTGAGTAAGGGAACACTAAACCCAAGCCCAGAGACTTAAGAAGGCATACCTCAAGCTTAAGTCATACCTTAGGGTAAATAGGTCCTACCTATCTTATAGCCTAAACCATGACCCATATTTGTCCCCTTATCCAAAATCAACCCTAAGCCAACACAATCAACCTTAATTGCATTTTGTTTCATATCCAAGCTCCAAGCCAAATTAACCTAACCCTTAACCAAAATCAATTCTACAATCATCCCATGATCATATGACTCAAGCCCATCATATTAAAACCAAATCCACTTGAACTTCACAAAATCACTCCAACTATTCAAATCTCTATTTCAAACCCTTTCAATACCTACAATCAGACGAATTGAGCCAGATCAATTCAATCAAGCCAAATTGACCCATTTGACCCAAATGATCAAAATGAGCCAAAATCTAATTAAACTCAAATCAATTGCAATCAAAGCCATCAATCAATCCTAAGTCAATAATCAAACTCAACCCAACCTAATTCAACCCAATTCAACTAAATTGACCCATTTGGTCCACTTGACTCAAAGTGACCTAAAGGACCAATTTGACCCCAAACCTCAATCCAACCTAAATTGGATTGAATCAACCCATCAAATCCCTTGAACAATGATTGTTGATCATCCTTGATTGATCAATTACAATCAATTAAGTCAAATCAAGCTAATTTGATCACTTGATCAAAGTTGACCCAATTAGCTTGAACCAAACTTCATTCTAAACTCAATTGATTGAAACCAATACCTCCAATCTTAAAGGGCCAAATTGAGTCAAATCTCTTTCCAAACCTAATTGATTCAAACCAATGTCTCTAATCAATCATAAATTGATTGTTGAACATGATCCAAGCTTCAATACCAATTTGATCAAACCAAACCAAGTGACCTAGTTAGCCTAATTTGACCTAAAGGATCAAATTGAACCAAATCATTCCCAAATCCAAATCAATTCAAATCAACACCTACAATCATTCCCAAATGACCAATTGAACCTAAATCAGACTTCAACCCAAGCCAATTTGGCCTATTTGACCATATTGATCAACTTAGCCCATTTGACCCATATGAACCCATATGAGTCAAAACCAAATCCACTTCAAATTAAATCAAATCAATTGAACCAAAATATCCAAAATGATCATTTGAACTTAACCAAATATTCAATTTGACCCAATTTGACTAATTGGTCAACTTAACCCAAATGAACCCATTTTGACTTATATGGGCCAAATTGAGCCAAACCTAATCAAACTAAGTCCAAACATAACCAAACTTGGTATGACCCATTCTTAGGTCACCATGGGTCAGCCCAAATGAACCCAACCCATGGTTGGCCCATATTAGGCCAAAACCTATTGGAAAAATCCATCGAAATGAGACAAAATCTCCATTTTGATGGTCATATTTACCCATCAACCCTTGGCAGCCACCCTCACTCCATTTTGGATACATGGACCACTGATCCACCTGACCTAAAGCTGGTTGGATTCAGCCATCCCATGCCTTCAGCTGCATAAGACCCTCCACCTCGACCCATCATGCGGCGTCCACAGCCTTTGTCAATTTGATTGATTGGATTGTTGGATCAACTGGGGAGGAGGGTATACTCCTCCCCATCCAATTCAAACCACATAGAAATCTTCCTTGAGAGTTTGTGAGCATCCCCAGAGCATCCTTGAAACCTCTCATGCTCCCTATCATCGGCGAGACCAAAGCCAAATGAAACCAAGACCTCAATCTGTCCCACCCCACTCAAACCTCACCAAACTTCAATTAACTTATTCCATACCTTCCCCAAGCTTCGGTGAGTTGAAACGAATCGATTTTCGATCGATTTGAGCACCGAAGATCACTCTTAGACGAACTTCGGTGACTGTTGCAGTGGCGTTTATTCCACAGATACTTTGGCGGGGAGGCAATAGTTCTTCTCAATAGGGATTTGTCTCTTCAAGATGAAGCTACCTCAGCCATTTGACTACCAGTCTTGAGCTCTGGTGAGGTAAATTCTGGCAAATCATAGAAAATCTAATAGGAGTTGGTCTTTTGTGAAAGATTTTGTGATTTCATGTGCTTTCACCATAAGATTTCTCCAGATCTCTTCCCCAAACGTTTTGGAGTCTATCCTGATGCCCCACAAGCTCCGGCTAGCTTGGATCGAGCGATAGAAGGCGGACGTTGTCCGTTTTCCAGTGCTCGGGGGATGAAAGATCATCCGATATCTGTTCTGCATGATTAGAATGGACAACCATGATTTAATTCGCTAGAAATATTGATTTAATTCTTTAGATATCACGAGATTAATCCCCATTGTCCGATTCAAGATTGGATGACGGAGATGAAATCGCGTCCATCGCCGCTGACTCAGCTGCCACAAGGGGATGATTTAAGTAGCCTATCCCATGGTGTCACATAAAAGACATCATCGTGGCAAAGTTAGAGATTAATTAAGCATTTAAAATGTGATTAATCACTCTAAAATTTGAAAAATTATAACTAATTGTAGAAAAATTTTAAAAATATGAGTAAACCCATTTTGGAAAGGGTAAATAGAGGAGAATTTAATAAAAATAAAATCCCTAACGTTTGAATAGTGAACAATGCTTAATCAGGGTTTGAAGTTTTTTCTAATTACCTTTATTAAGCCCTAATTACTTGGCCAATTAATCTCAAATTAGATGTGTTGATTTCTTGGGATGTCTTCTGCCTCCCATAATTTTCTTGAGATTTATTGGCTAGGTAATTAGGACAATTTGAAATTCAAATCTTAATTACCCTTATTAAGTGATTTAATAATTATTAAAAATTCAAAATAGTAAAAATTAATTAATTAAACTTGATTAAGCACTATTAATAGTGGAAATGATGAGGGTAAATTATTAAGACCTCTTTCTTAATCATTTTGCATTAATCCGTTTCCATATGATGGTTAATTAACTTATGATTTAATTAGGGATTAATTAAGCAATTAATGATGAAATGATAATTAGATTAGATAATTTAATTTAAATTTGTGGGTTCCTCTTTATGTGTTTAATAGTAATAAAGACTCTTAAGGAACATATAGTTAACCCATTGGTGTGAAAAAATAATATAAGTACTAAATTAGATCCTTCTTTAATTTAATTAATATTTAATTATGAGCCCCATGGCATTGGTTCCCTAAGTGCATTGAAATTTTAATTTTCTCATTTGCATATCATTGGAGGCTCGTAATTAAATGAATAATTGAATTAAAGAGATTTAGGAAAGGGAAAATAAATTACATGCTAAAGATTTGAACTTAATTAATCCATAAAATTCACTTAATTACTTTTCCTTAAACATATTAAGTCACTAATGTGGGATGGGTTTGAAACAACAAATGTTATTTCTCCTCTTTATGTTTAATTATTCAAACATAAACACCAAATTCAATAAGGACCTTTGGTTGATTTTAAATGATTTTATTTAAAAAGACTTTCCTTAAGAATTAATGTAGTTGAATGGATTATGTGGAAGTGTTCAATTATTCCTTTTAAATCATTATAAATTTTGGATATCATTTGATATCATCCACTCATATTTTCAAATAAAAGAATCAATTGAATTTAATTATCTGTTGGATTAATCCTATTATATGTGTGGTTATTATCACTAATAAATTTCAAAACTATTTTTAAAATTATAAATGAAGGTTTAAATTGATGTTAGTTATGAATATTGTACATGATCTACATTTGCTTATAGCTTAAACATGATAAAGTATTATTTTATTTTCATTATTAATGTGTATTTTTACATATGTTTGAATGTTAGTAAGTATATAGTCTAAGACATCTCGAGAATACGAGGCTTTAAGTAGACCCAATGAGGTCTTAGATTACCTCACTTCCCTAGTTAACAATGACACGTACTTACTTAATTTCATTCATATGTTCACATATATTAGAATTAGGATAAAGCTTTACTTCATAAGAATAAATAAATTTGTTAACATATAACCTTTTGCATGATTTTCATTCTCATGGTTGTGCATACATTCATATGTATTTGAGAAAATAAGTATATAGTCTGGACATCTCGGGAATACGAGATTTTAAGTATCATTAAGGAGATCTTAGATTATCTCACTTACCTAGTTTAAATAATGACATGTACTTGCTTAAATCTTTAATACATGTTATATGTGTATTTAGCTAAGGAATGACATCACTCTTTTCTACCAAAAGTATATGTATTCATAATCATTTTAGTGTACCAAAAATACATTGCATGTATATGTACTATAAGTTCAAAATCATATGCATGTTATTGATGATGAAATGGAATGAAGCAACATTATCCATGTAATAGTAATTTAATCTCATTAATCTTAAGATGCCTTTCATGTTTAAATAAGGTTCTTTAGGATTAACCCAAACTTAGGATTAATAAAATATTTAACAAATAATTCACCAACGAAATTAAATCATAATGATATGCCTTTAGAAAATAACTTAGGATATGGATGAAGAGGGTCAAACGTCTTTCCTCTCTTTACAACAATTATATGCTAAGTAAATACTAAATGAAACAAAAGAAAGTACAAATTAAAATCTACCAATTCTCTAAATAACTTGAAATGAAATCACCCTCATGTTTAACTTAAATAATTCCAAACATTGGACAATTATAATTCTAAAGCTTAGCTAAGACATACCACACTAAGCCTAAGCACACACATTAGAATACTAAGTCACCACTTCTAACTCTAAGTTAGGACGGTGTATTCTATGATGTGATATTTTGTATTTTGATGTAATATTTTAGACTTGATTTTATGATTGTTGTGTGTAGACTAGATGTTAGGTTGTTATTAGCCTAATGTATTTTATACAGGGGATTATGCTAAATATGAATGCTTCTACTTGCAGGATGTTTATCCCCCTTTGCATAACCCAGATTTAGATAGGTGAGCTTGGTTGCCCATGTGCAAGGTGCTAAGTCCAAATTATATAATATAACTGCTTGGGTTTATATGGTTGATTTAGCTATCTGTTTTAACGGTGTGGTTTGATTTTATTCTTCCAATTTTGTAATTTTATAATAAAAATTATGATTAGTGCTATGGGGTTTAGGATGAACAGTGGCTAGAAGACAAAGTCTTGGGAAGCCCTATGAAGCCTTGGAGCAAAATCAAGTTAAATGAAGAAGAAGAAAAGATGAAGAATGAAGACCCTTATAGCATTTAATTCAATTATAATTGTAAAATTTTATTGTAATCTGGGTTGTGTAAGGGTAGAGCTCGATTACCCAATTTTTTCTTTTTTCTGAGGTGTATGGTGGTACCCGATCGCATTGGCCTCTTATTATTTCATGATAATCTATAATTATTTGATTGTTGTATTTAAAATATCAAATCACATAGAAAAATTACCCTAGAACAGAGTCTTCTAACTCGTAGCATTGCAATGTTGATACCTGTGGCTCCACTTGTGCCACAATCTTTGAATGAATGGTCTTTGAGGTGAGCAACAATCATCTTGGCACCATAGCGTCACCTTCTTGGGTTATGGAATCAAAGTATCCACTTGCAGAGCTGTCCTTAAAGCCCAAAGGAGTTGTGTCAACTTTGCAACATTTAAGCACTGCCTCATATATTTTTAAAGCCTAAGCTCTATCACTTAATGTTGGGGTGGTTTATCTTCGCGGCCTCTCAATTTTATGATGTTGACACTCCACATGCGCGACAGTTAAGCGTTGGTCACCCACGACATTATTGTCTTTGGTCAAAGAGTATTTATTATTTTTTATTACCATTAATATTGTAACTGATTAGATCTGAAAAGTGCATCATATATTGATGTTGCATCGTGATGCTCTGACATAGTGTTGCAATAATCAAAAGTTTTGTCATTTTCTATTAAATGTACTTGCATGCTTGTCGGCCTTTGAATGGATTTTAGACTAGCGCCACGACGCTGCTGCGGTGCTAGTCAAACAATCAATCTATTTTATATTACTTTTCATGGCGCCTCAACGCCGCGTCGCTAGATAAATAGTACCGAAGCACTTACCTCTCTAGTTTTGAGACTTATGCTTCTATTTGACAATGCTGAGACGTTGTCTCTCCCGCGCCAAGGCACTGCACTTGAAGCACCGAATTGCCAACTTCTTAGTGCCATGGCATTGAATCCCAAGTGCCGAGGTGTTGTAAAACTCATAAAACAAAATTAAAAATAAATCATACACTCTTTCATCAGCCTTCCGAAGTCCAATTCATACATTTCATCACGTGAATTTCTCAAGTCTAATGGCATTCAAAAGAGATGCATGTCCAAACCCTATGTTCGCCATGCAAACACCCTAGTGTCATTCCAAAGGGATGTAAGTCCAACCCATGTGTTCACCATGCAAACACTCTAATGACATTCCAAAGAGATGTAAGTCTAGCCCATGTATTCGCCATGCGAACACCCTAATGGCTTTCCAAAAGGATGTAAGTCCAATCCATGTATTCATCATGCAAACACCCTAACAACATTCCAAGGGATGTAATCCCTACATATGTTTGCAAAGTAGACTTCATAAATTATTGGATAAACTTATAAATTAAGTTTTCCCTTAATTCACTAAACACCAATACAACACCTCTAGTCTACTCTGGATATCTGAGATGAGGCAACCCATGACCGCTAATCAGACTCTATAGACATTATGATTAATATCCCTCTGATGTTTGTAGATTGGAATAATGGTAGTCACGTGATGAAAGAACCATGGGATCTTGATCGAGATTGCCCTCATATTTCTCTTAAACAGACATTCACATCACACCTCTAGACACCGATTCATATTAGAGAGATATGTCTATTTCCAACTTTAATCAAGAGTGCTCTCTTACCGTGGTAAAAGGGTAATTAATTATGAATGCTTGCATTCATAGGAAGTAGAACCTAAATCTAAATAAATCCTAATATAATGTTAGGGAAAATCTGGTTGAATATATATCAATCTGTCTTATGAAGAATGAACTCCCCAAACATCTTAAAAAGATGATTCGCAGAGGTCTGCAAAGGGTGTTTTTCCTAAGTGATCAACTTTATATAATTCCCAACTTGCCTCTTCACCCATCACCTTCATCAAACTCTAAAATGCATCACATCATTATCCAATATTATAACTCTTGCTATAGAGGTTACTTCACTCTATCACTCTAAGGAAAAACACTAAGGAAGTTCTTAACCAAACATCCTTTCTTTAAACTTAATTTCACAAAAGACACCAAAACCAACCCTGTTTAACCAAGGCTCATCCATCCAACCTTTAGAGCACCTTCTTATCTCTTCTACTCAACCTCGACTATCTTTAATTTACATTCCAATTTTGGCTATCACTATACAACATATTCATTGCACCATAATATCACCTAATCAATGAACATGAAATAAGTTAAGGGATTACCAAACTTATTTAAGACTTAACTATTTAGTCAAATGTATAAAATGATAGAATGTCTATGCATTTTGTTAGATCAACATAAATGTAGAATATATTAGAAGAGAATGTGGTAATTAAAATATGTGTACAACACATAAATCTTGGGGGTTCTTATTTAGGTGATCGAACATGATGTCAAAGAATAATATACTACATCGAAAAGATGATATATCACACTACGATGGATTCAATCACTTAATAAATAAGGACTCCGAAGGCTGATTGGTTTATGTAAACCATAGCCTTTTCTTCTACCTTATATGGGTGAAGAACGGTAGAGTTTATTTTACTTCAATTATAAGTTCTCTATAAGGGCAAGACCTCATATTTAATTACATCTTAGAAGATGTGATCTCCTGAGAACTCTTGATTATAATAGTCAGCAAATGTCTCTATAGATTTTAATTTGAGTCAAGATTGCTTAATTAGAAGTCGAATAAGATAGATCAAGTGCAACAGTTCTTTTCAAATTGCCAATGGGAAGAAGTATGAAGTGGTTAGATATTGGGAAGCTTAGTAAGTACTTCAACCTATTATATAGCTGAACTTTATATATATATATATATATATATATATATATATATAATTTTGAGTTAATATTTTATTATAATGCTAGAGCTTATATCTCAATAATACAAGACTGTGAAAAATTCTAAGAGGTGAGAATTTATATATGTAGTAGGGAGAATAGGTAGCCTTAGATCCTAAAACTAAAGGTGCTTTCACCACAAGTTAGAAGCTCAACTTAGTCTAATATGGGAAAATCGGGATGTATTGGCTCACTCCTACTAAAGAATATGAACAATATCCCATCTCTTTTAAGCATATTGTTCACTTGTATGAGCTACTTGCTAACACCTTTCAAGCTTTAAAATCATATGGCCAATCTAATGAAATGCAAGATAGCAGACTATTATTAATTAAGATTGAATTTTAAAACTTATACTAACTTTTTAAATCTAGGATACTATATTATGACTGACATGAAATGCTCTTAACAAATGCAATAACTTTTAGCTTTTATGTAAATTCTAGACACATAATTTATTTAGAAAGCTTGAATATGCAATTATTCTTATATGCATATATACAACAAATGGTCAATAGCTAATCATGATTTAGATGGTTGACTTCCCCAAGAAGGTACCTATGCTTAATAGACAGATACTCCTTATGTATAATGGGTAAAGAGCTCAATTCAAGAAAAAAGATAATATGCATTTTGGTTCATAAAAACTATATTTTTGGTTGCTTTTAATATTTATGCTTAAGGCTTTAATTAGGTGAGACTATGAGTTGTATTATTTTTAGTTTGAGTTGATTATTTAGAAAGTTTAAATTTTTTTTTCAAAAAAGCTTAGAGGAGGGTCTAAATAAATAAATAATCAAATATCATCACTAAAAGAAATCTAAAAAATATGCAATATCTAAATTATAATCCAAAGTAAACACAACATCAAATAGTCAAATTAACATAATAAAAAGCTAGTGTGGTCGGGTTCAGCTATACACCCTAAAAAAAGAAAATGGGTAGCCGAGTTTTGCCATTATACAATTGGCCTAGAACTAAGCAAACAAATAGTTTATGAGATCTTCTTGTCTTCATCTTGATGGTGCAAGTGCTTCAGGCTTCATATGATCTCCCAAGTCTATGTCTTTTAGCCACTACTCATCCTATACTCTATGGCTCTAACCTAATTCTAGTTATAAATTCATCTAAATTTTTTAAAAAAGATCCTAACTAAATCTATAAAATATTGGTTAATTAAAAACAAACATACACACAAAAGTAGTTATATCTCATATATTTGAGCTGAGCACCAACAGGTACCATGCCCACTTGTCTTAACAAGCTATGCTTAGGTGTATAAGCAAATGACACCTACGAGCAAATAATATTAACTTTAACTTTAATATAATATAATGGTTCCTCTTATTAAGCACAGCTCTCTGCAAAAGATAATATTAGTCTAATAAACAACATCATATCATTCAGTCTATGAGCAAACTATCCTAACAATTAAGCACCATCCTAACTTACATCTATGATCGATAGCCTAGCAATCTAGTGTATATATGAAGTCTGGTGTAATGAGTTAGAGCTAGGATTTAATATTTGAATTGTAGTTTGAAAGTAATTTCAATTTGTTACTATTAGGCGATTTCAGTTTAAGTTATCAATAACTTAAAGATATGATTTAAATTATAAATTAATTTAGATTTGAGTTGAATTTGATATTGTAGAGAGTGTGAGGAATAGTAGGCCTCACTTGCGGTAGGGTCTATTCTTCCTTACACCCTAGATATAATAGAGTGATCACCTCACTAAATAATAAGAGATCCAAACCACATAAGTTTTATGGATTTTAATTAATGTATTTAATGATGCTTTATTTTAATCATCAACTAAATTATGAGGCTTAATTTCAATAAAAATTTGATTTATTTTAAAATTTTATGGGATATATCCTAAGATTAGGAAGGCATAATTAGAGAATACTTAATAATATTTTGATTCATTTTATAATTATCAATAATTTAAAATTATTTATTAACTAAAAATGGAAGAAAATATTAGAACAATGTCAAAATAGCTCCTAAAATTATAAAATTATTCTTTAGGCCAGGGAAACCTCAAAGAGACATCCCATAAAAATTTGGGACTATTTTAAATTAAGTTAAATTTTTTATAATTATCATATCATAATATGGTTCAAGAAATATTTAAATTAAAATAAAACTTTTAAAATCTTGAAACTTTACCAGAATTTTAGGAATGAAATCTCAATAGTCCTATAAAAATTTCATAACATTTAAGGTTTAATTTATTTTTTTATATTTTATTAGATTTATTTGTTAATTTAAATTATATAAAAATATTTTAATATTTAAAATAATTAAATATTATTATTTTTTCATATCATTAATGTAGACTTCAATAAAAGTTTTGTGATTTTTTTTACTTTTATTCTATTTATTATAAATTTTCTAAGTTAAGTGGCAATTAATGTAATTCTTATATTAAAACAAATATATATTCATTTGGAATTGGTTTTAACTAACCTATCCAACCTCAAATTTCATGAAATTATTCTTTATGGTTGAGAGATACCTTAAGAACATTCCATGAGAATTTACAGAATTTTAAAATTATTTGCTATATAATATATTTTTAATTAATTATTTCTTAAGAAAAAATTAAATAATATCAAAATGATTAATTTGATAAATATACCAAAATATTTCCTCTAATTTAGGATAGTAAGAAGAATAGTTTAGATGATTTATTAGGGTATTCTTATGACTTCTATAATTTTATAAATTTGGAATAGTTTTTAAATGATTATTTATAAATATAATTTCAAAATATATCATATCAAGTTGAAATTCTATGGAGATATCCCTAGAAATTCCTAGTGGTTCTAGGTGGATTCATAAAATTTTAAAATAATTTGGATTTAATCTCAATTATTTATGAAATTTCTAAGTTATAGGTTAGTTGGTTAAATGATCAACAAATTAATATATATGAAATCTAGCCTAATTAGGTTGATTAATACATTAGTGATGATTAAATACATTTAGTATTTTTATTATGATTCCCTCTATTCATTAAGTGGTTTGAACTCTTAAGATATAATTTTCATATTTTCTAAATTAATTAATTAAGCTATTATCCACATTAACCCTAATAGTTTAATGACTCATTAAACACAAGTCCTGAAATTTTGATAAAAATCATAGAGCTAAATGGAATCATGCAAAATATATCCTAAAAGTTTTAAAGCAATATGATTTGTATTTTAAGATTAATTTTAATAACTAAAATTTTAATAATATGCCAATTACTCTCAAAATATATTAACATTAATTGGTTCTTTTGATTTTATTGAATTTCTCTATGTCAGTTAAGACTAAAGAGCGATAATTTTTTTTTTTTTTTGAGATTTTATGTAAGTTATTATGAATTTTTTAAGTTCTAGTTGGTTTAATTAATTATTTAATAGTTAATTAATCCTAATTTTGGTGATTTTGAATTTTAATTGAAATTTGAGATCCTAGTTATTTTTTAGGTGCTTCTATGTTGAATGAGTGCGTTTGGCCTTAAAAATATTTTTTTTTTGACCATTTTTATAATTTTATAGTTAATCAAATACGATTTTGATCTGAAAAAGATCGAATGACTCAGATTTAAATTGCATTTCCAAAGGGATTAACTCGAGTTCTACTATGTGATGAGATCAAGACTATTCATTCTAATAAAATTGAATGAACAGCCCATGATTCATCCTCTTCCTCTAGCAAGAGATGAAAACCTTTCATTTTTTGCCACTCGATTAGAACTATTGAAGCTTAGATTCTTGGTTCAAATGCATTCAAAATGATTTATAAAAGAAATGTAAGGGGTATATAACTTGATCGAAACAAATCATTTATTTTTACAAATAATGGAGAAATTATGGATTATCTATGATATTGAGAATTTACCTCGTTAGAGCTAACATCTAGTGAATTTCTCGTTAGAGGTAGCTTTGTCTTGAAGAGGCGAAACCTAGCTGTGAAGATTGCTAGTTGCCTCCCCACTAATAGCTCCTCAAACCAACACACCTTTGTGGGACACTAGTGTTTTGTCTTTCTCTGCCTTCTTAAACTAAGATTGGAAGGAGATTAGCTTTTCTTGGTTCCCCTAAGGCCAAAGAAGGTGTTGAGTGAGTTAATTTTGGTAGTGGGGGCTGAGATTGGAGGTGAACTATTGTGGCATTCTTATTGATGGTGGCTTGGGCTCTAGTACAAGTGGAGGCTTATAGAGCTTGGGATTTATTTCTAGGAGTGTAGTGAATGTTTTAAATACTTAGGAACCTTCTAATTCAATGTGTACATGTGAAGCTCTCCATGTGAATTACTAGTTTGGCTTAGTTCAGACATGGGGATGTGGTATTGCAGTGGCTTAAGCTAGAAATGACCTGGACTGATGTGGAGGTCACCTACAGGTTGGCCAGCAAGGATATGAATGAGACATTGCATGGGAGGTGAACCAAGGTTTGGGTGAGTGTGCCTTGCTTTAAGCTTGGGTCATTGGATAACCTAACTAGCTTTGGGTGGGCTAGGTCAACTAGGCTGAGCTCAATGAGGTTTTAGGTTACTGCACAAGGATGGTTGAACTTTGCTAATTTAGGATTTTGTTATCATTTGGAGACTTGAATCATTTAGGTTTGACCCAAATCAGGATCACATCTAATCGTGCCCACTTGGGCAAGACCTTGAAGACCTAAGAAGGGTCAGTCCAAGTTTGATTAGGTTTAAGCTTGGATTGGTTGGATTTGCTCAATTTGACTCATTTAGGTTAACTTGAATCAAGTGGCCAAATTGGCCAACTTGGGCTCAACGGGATTTTGGGCTATGATCGTTTATCAATTTGGAGCATGTTGGAATAGTTGGTTTGGTCTAAATTGAGTTCAAATTGAATTTGGATCAATGTGGTTCAAATGAGTTCATTTTGGTCAAGTCCAAGTTGGATCTCAATTAGATGTGGGTTATGTTCAATTGCATTAATATGATGTTTCTATGCTTTTTTGGATCGGGTTTAATTTGATTTTAACCTTATAACATTAAATTGAGTCAACTTGATTAGGTGGACCCATTAATCATATTGAGCCTTAATTGGACTTCAAACATGTTTGATTGAGATTTCTAAAGCTTTGGGCATGATCAATTTCAAGTTTTAGTTTGAATTTGATTTGTTCCATTAAGTCCAACTTGGATTAGGTTTGGGCAGGATTGGATATTATTAGTGATTTGAGAGTTTTAAGGTTGGTTAGTTCAAACGAATTTTGATTTGGCTTAAAATTTGGGTTAAGGTAGCTTGAATAGACTAAATGGACTAAGTTAGATTAAGTGACCTAATAAGCTCAATTGGGGACCAATTGGGTTAGGTTTTGGACTAGTTGGATTGGATTTAATGTTGAAATCTATTTGGTATAGTCTAATTTTGGCCTAGGAGTGCCAAAAAATTTTTGGACAATGAGAGGCTGAGTGGGGCACACAAGCCTAATATGACTAACCCTAGGGTTTCACCCTATTAGTTTTGGTCTTAGGTTCAATGTTCTCTTAGTCACTACTTAAAGCTCTAAGTAAGGAGGTCTTATTATGTTATGATTTATAAAGTTAAGGAGGTCAACAAAGAAAAGGGGTAAATGAAATATATGCTAGACACAATAATAAACTACTTTACTTTAGATGAACTTTGGGATCCAAAATCCACGACTATCCCCCATCTAACCTCCCATTTAAAAATAATTATTTAGATGAAAATCATTCACAACAACTTAAGGAAGATAAAGATCAATTCATTAAGGTAGTTTTAACTTATAAAGATGTGGTTAAGGAAGAGCACTACTAATGGAATACGGATGACCTTATTATCCATTCTAAAAAGTTAAGATTGAGGCACCGACCTTTAATAGAGTTAATGAACCTAGCAAAATTGTAAACTACTAAGCTTAGATGGATGAATTGTTTGATGAATACAGATGAGTGACTACCAAAGGGTATTGTTTGTTATGATGAAATAAGTTAGTTATGTAAAATTCTATTAGAAAAATGTTATTTAATGAGGAAAGGTTAGGTAGAGTCATACTTAAACTGAAAAAATGAGAATATTATGGTAAAAGTATTGGTGAAAAAATCATGAAAAAAAGATATTTGGGTAATTATTGATTCTTTGCTGAGAGAGTTTGTAGCTCACCAAATACCTTAGTATCTTTAGAATATGTTAGTTAGGATATATTACACTATCAAAGCTTTAAAACTTGCTAATAAAATTTTTATTAGTCTTAAGAGGAAAGACAAGGAATAAACTAGAGCTCCATAATGCTAAAACCCTTGAGAATGAATTTCATTATGCTATGCTTATTGAGAAGTAGAAGAAGATCTCTCCCATTTATAAGACTAAGGGATATAGCTTACCTAAATTTCTATTGTTAGATCTACGCACTACTAGTTTGTTTATAAGTCATTAAGACCACCTCTAAAAATAACAATAAAATTATTTATTTCAAAAGCAAAAATAAAAAATAAAAAATAAATAGAGTTAATGTAAGATATTTTTTATATGAAGTATAAGACTATGAAAAAGAGAATTTTGAGAAAATAAAGGATTATACCATACTTTCTAATGATGATCTAAAAGACATTTAGAAGAGCTAGATTGAGTTTTTCTGATATGTTTACCAATAAAAAAAATAAAACATTGAAAAAGAAGAAATATATTTAGCATGTAAGACATAAATAAGAACCAATGATAAAGATTATTAATAGATAGAAGAAGTGATATGAATATGATATCTAACTACATGCTAATTAGGATCATTCTAAAATTGAATGATAAGTACCCCAAATCACAAGTATATATTTAATGTCTATAAAATGAGGGATTATAAGGACTAAGCATGATGTATGTACTCCTTATGGATATAATTCATTTTTTATGAAGTCACTCATTATTCAACATAATTTTTTTATAAATTATGGAATAAATAACACAAATGCATTTAAGTTCAATGACAATATAATAAAGCTATTCTTAATAAAGTTTTTAGACAAGGCCCCTCCACCAATTCCCAGAGATGCCATACTCATTTATCATTTAATGATTTAAACTTATTACTGAGGAATTGATTTATAACTTTATCCTTAATACTACAAAGAAAATTATAAAGTATAGGATTTTAAAATTTAAGGAGAGTGTTCAAGATATATTCATTCTTCACTTATTTCTTATGAAAAAAAAGCCATATCTACACTCATGCTCATCATGCTCTTGTGATATTATTATTTGAGTTTTTAATATTTTTTGAAGATTTATATGTTTCTTTGCTCTTTATGAGGAACATTTAGTATGTTATAGATATAGTCACAAGTTTTTAGTTATCCAATCTCCCATATCATAAGAAGGATCCTTTCAAGTATGTTGAGTTAAAGAAGTCAATAGATGAACTTCATAAAAAAAAAACTTTATATCATAAATCCTTAATCTATATTTATTTAGTGAGGTGATAATCAGCATGTGTACGAGTACCCGATCACTTCAAGTACTAAATAGTGAGTAGAGTATTTTTTTTTCTTTACAGAGGGTCAACTCACTATTTTAAATGATAACATTGGGGTTAAATTATTAAAATAAAATTTACACATAAATCTAGTTAAAGACTAATTAATCAAGTAAGGCAAAAATTTGTGAAGATGTCTCAATATAGATAAAAAAAATAAAGATTAGGGATTCACTAATGTTGATTTGTGTAGTTATGATTTTTAACTAAGTAAAAGGTTGATTTTTTGAAGCCCGATCAAGGTGGTCATTGCCTTTCTCTTGAAAGCCTAGAGTTTTATTTTTATCTACACAACCCATCTATACCTCAATGATAGATTCCATGCAAAAAAAAAAAGTTTGTTAAAGCCTTTAGGATCTTTACAAGGAATACACAACTTTATCACAATTATCTTTAATGTACAACTCATCATTATAGTTTTTTTATTTAAGATGAAGTATTTTCCACCTCTCAATTTTGAACATACCTCCTAAACTACTAATGAATGGCTAGTAAATCAATAGCCATTGTAAATAATAAATGCATGATAAAAGAAGAAAATAAAACCAAACTTTTATAAAAAATTAAAACCAATGCAAAAATAATATGGCTACATCTAACACTTAGAAAAGGGATTTTTGGTTGAATAAAAGAAAGCCATACAAAAATCAATATGAACATTATTAAAATGAAAGCAAAGGAAGATAAGAGAAAAAAAAATTAAAAACAAAGCCTCTAAAAAATTATCTATTCACGTTATCTCCTTGCCTCTTGAAATCTCCTCTAATGGCTCCTCCAAAGAACCTAAAAGCAATCTCCAAAATTTTTCCCTTAAGACCCTACAAAACCTTGAGGAAAAAAGAGGAAAATTACTAGAAAATTTCCCAAATTCATTTATAAGAGGTGTTTAAATAGGGCTGCATGAGATATTCCTAAAAATAGAAAATCATGATAAATTAAGGGCAAAATGGGAAAATATATCCATAAAACTTAAAATTTGGCTTATTAGTGTCATAAAATTCTTAAATTTATGGAAAAATATATTCCATAGAACTGATTTAATGTTGGAAAAAATGCATAACTTTTACACCTAACAATAATCCATACTATATTAACACCCAATAAAGAAAGCATTTTGAGAATGCACATGTAGAATTGAGTAATCAATAATATCACTATTAGATATATGCTTTACATACTTAAGCTTAATGCATACATTTTAAATATTTGATGTCACATATTTTTTCAAGAATAAACTTAATAGTAGATATCATTAGATTAGAATATAATCTAGAGACAACATTATATGAAAATCTTGTAAGGCCCTTTGGTCTATCAAATGCATGGGCATACTTATGAGACTATTGTATGCAATATCAAAGCTTTTTCTTAAGAAATTTGTAGAAATCTTTTTTGATGATATGCATATTTTAGTTATGAAAGAGAGTAGCTCCATCTTAAGTTAATATTATACAAGCTCGTCCTCCTCATGGTGGAGAGCTACTGTCATCTACTTATAGAGCACACATTCCTCCATAACCAAGGGTATATCTTGCTTTCTGATCTCCATTCAATTATCTCTTAATGTTATGAGAATTGAGATACTCACTTGTTGAGGCATTTTGTCGATCAGGGAGTGTCCAGAGGTGCTGCAGGAGGCGATTGTCAGGCCGTCATTTGTTGCTTCACGGTGCAGGGACTAGCCGGAGCTATGAGAGATACGTTGCATCTTCTTGTCTTGGTTCAACAAGGAATTCATCGTTGCTGCAACTGAGTTACGCAACAACTGTGGACCGTGGAGATGATGATCAAAGATGATAATATATATATTTAGTATAAATTATATATAAATTAATACAAAAACATTAATTTATTAAGTTTGATTATCAATATATACATAAATTGGGAGAGCTCAGAGAAGCTCCATTAAATAAGTATATATCCAAATTATAATATTTAAATGTAGCATTAATATATTACAATAAATACATATAATAACTTTTTAGATTTATATTGTGTAAATTACTTATTGTATTAATATATTTATGTAATTAATTTAAAATTTAAATATTAATAATATCCCATAAATTTCAATTATTAATATGTAACTAAAGTATGTAAATTACAAATACTTATTTAATTAACTATAATTTAAATCAAAGAATTTATCTAAATATTATAAAAATAAATCTACTATATGTTCATTTAACAAGAATAATCAAATATATGATTACAAATAAATATTAACTAGCTTATAATTAATTTATATGTAGTTATATTTTAATCTTGTAGATTAATTATATATAAGTATATTTTATCTTATTATATATACTTTTATTATTAATTATTAATTGATATATAACCAAATAAGAGAATAAATTAACAATTGATTGATTAGTACAATTAAGTGGTGTATATATAACATTGTAATATTTGGATTATTTTGTATACACTTATATTATAGCTTGGAGGGTCTCCATTAGATGTGTATGATTACATATTAATGGAGTATTATAGCATATTAATAATTATGCTAGCTAATACTCTAATTATATGTGGACATAATATTCGTATTAAAAAGGTTATTAAATCTTATTGTAATATGTAATCAATTATCTATAACAATTATATGATAATAAAGGTGATTGAAATACATTAACTCTAAATAATTAATTGTAATATAAATACAATTATATTATACAAAATAATATAATTGACTATATAATATTTTTTTTTAAATCTATACGCATAATATAAATTTCAACAAAAATATAAGGTAAATTTGTTGTATAGTCTTATAGGCATACATTTACATAAATATATCAAATTATTTAATATAATATATGATACACAAGAAAACGCCAAAATTGTTTACTATAATACGAAGCCCAATATTCCATGATTGGAAAGGTCGAAATTTTCTCATGTGCAAGGGAAAAGGAAATTCACGTGAGACAGCACACACTCATTTTCAAATTTAATAAATAGAATTATATATATATATATATATATATATATATATATATATATATATATATATATATATATATATATATATAGAGAGAGAGAGAGAGAGAGAGAGAGGGTGTTTCCATAAATGATTAAATAAAACACAATATGAGCGAAGGATTACGACCTTGATATCACACTAATCAAAGTCACAATAACTAACGTTAGGTATAATATATATTATGATGTATTAATATGTATATATTATATCTAAAGATAGAGATTGTATTGTATTACATATAGTACTCATATCACTTATATATCTTACGTAATTTGAATATATAGAAATTTAAATATTACAACAACAACAATAACAACAACTAGCCTTCATCTCACTAAGTGGGGTTAGCTATATGAATCCTTCATCTCCATTGTATCCTATTATGTGACAAATTCTCATTTAATTCAAGTATACTAAGTTCATATTTTATACATCTTAACCAAGCCTTTTTAGGTCTACCTCTACCTTTCTTAACATAAGGCAAATCTAATGCACCTAATCTCCTAACTGGGTCATCGGACGGCCGACGCTTTATGTGGCCAAACCATCTAAGGTGACTCTCTCTAATCTTATCTGCCACTCGAGCTACTCCAACCTTTTCCCGAACATACTCATTTCGCATTTTATCTCTAAGAGTAAAGCCACTCATCCACCTGAGCATCCTCATCTCAGTAATAGTTAACTTAGTATTATGCTTCTCTTTTATTGGCCAACATTCTACACCATAAGTCATTACAGGTCTTACCACCATCTTATAAAATTTTTCTTTAAGTTCAAGTGAAAGTTTTCTATCACACAATAGGCCAGATGCATTCCTCCACTTCAACCATCCAACTTGAATTCTACTAATAATATCTCCATCTATTTCACCATCATTTTGAACAATAGAGCCTAAATATCTGAATTGCTCAATCTTATTAATGACTTGTTCATCTAATGTCACAACACTACCACTAGAACTTCTACAACTAAAATTACACTCCATATACTCGATTTTAGATCTACTTAAACAAAAACCTTTAGACTGTAATGTTGACCTCCATAATTCAAGTTTCTCTTGGACTCCCTCTCTAGTCTTATCAATAAGAAGAATGTCATCAGTAAAAAGCATACACCAAGGTACATCTTCCTGTAAATGCCTAATAAGAATATTTATAACTAAAGCAAAAAAGATAAGGGCTTAAAGCTGATCCTTGATGTAATCCAACTGAAATAGGAAAATATTTTGTCAATCCTCCTTGTGTTTGGACACAAGTAACAGCTCTAGTATACATATCCTTAATTACTTGAATATAACTAATATTAACTCCTTTCTGTTCTAGAACTCTCCAAAGAACATCTCTTGAAACTTTATCATAAGCTTTCTCTAAATCAATAAATATCAGATGTAGATCCTCCTTACTTTCTCTATACTTCTCCATCAAACCTCTTAACAAATGTATTGCATCCATAATAAATCTACCTGGCATGAAACCAAATTGATTGTGAGAAACTTTTGTATCACATCTTAACCTATGCTCAATTACTCTCTCCCATAATTTTAATGTATGACACATTAACTTAATTCCTCTATAATTTGCACACTCATGTGCATCACCTTTATTCTTAAATATAGGAACCAACAAACTCTTTCTCCACTCATCTCGCATCTTTTTAGTCTTTAAAATAACATTAAAAAGATTTGTAAGCTTGATCTCCTAAACATTTCCACACTTCAATTGGAATATCATTAGTCCTATTATTTTTTCACATTTCATTTTGTTTAAAGCTTCTCTAACTTCAGATTTGCTAATACGACGATAAAAATAAAATTCTCTATTTATGTTAATAGTATTAAAGTTGCTAAAATCAATTGTACTTTCAGATCCTTCATTGGAAAGTTTATCAAAATACCCCATCCACCTATTTTCAATATCCTTTTCTAAGAAAAGAACTTTATTATTTTCATCCTTAATACACTTCACTTGAACTAGGTCTTCACGTCTCCTATCTCTTTAGTTGGCTAACTTATACATACATCTTTCACCTTCTTTGGTATCTAATCTATTGTATAAATCACTAAAAGCTAAATTTTTTGCATCATATATTGCTTTCTTAGAATCTCTACAGGTCATTTTATATCTCTCCCAATTCTCTGAGATTTTACATCTAAACCAAGTTTTATAACAAAGCTTCTTATTTCTTATCTTTTCTTGCACACTCTCACTCCACCATCAACTATTTTTATTAAAAAAAGTTTTTTCTTATGATTCTCTAAGCATATTTTTAGCAACTTCCTTAATTTCGCTTGCTACTTTTTCCCACATAATATTAGCTTCCTTATAAACATCACAAATTCTAAGCTCTTGTAGTTTGCTCTTAAAATATTTTTATTTATATTCTTTAAGTGTCCCCATCTAATCCTAGAATAATAATTTGATTTATTCTTCCTCTTATAATCTTTTATCTTAAAATCTAAAGCTAACAATCAATGTTGGGTACTTAAACTTTCACTTGGAACGATCTTGCAATCTTTACAATCTAAACGATCTATTTTTCTTATCAGAAAATAATTAATCTATGTTTTACTAAATCCATTTTAATAAGTAATAATATGCTCATCTCTTTTCGTAAATAAAGTATTAGCAACTATAAAATCATAAGCTAGGGCAAAATCTAATATAATCATACATTCTTTATTAGTCACTCCAAATCCATAATCAACATGAATACTTTTAAAATCTTCTACCACTCTACCAACATGTCCATTTAAATCTTCTCCAATAAATACTTTTTCATCAAGAGGTATCTTTTATATTAATCCCTCTAATTCATTTCAATTTTTTTTTTTTGAGCTTACATCCAAACCTACTTGAGGAGCATAAACACTTATAACATTAATAATCTTAGTATCAACAATAATCTTTAAAGCTATAATTCTCCACATCTAATATTTATAACATTATCCTTCCAACTTTTATCTATAATCACACCTACACCATTTCTAGTTCGACTTCTACCTGAATACCAAAGTTTAAAACCTAAACTATCAATCTCTTTGGTCTTCTCCCCAACTCATTTAGTTTCTTAACACATAAAATATTTATCTTTCTATGAACCATAATATCTACCAATTCCATTAATTTACATGTAATAGTACCTATATTCTAAGATCCTAATCTAATTCTGGTTTCATGGACTAACTTCTTTTCCCGCATCCGTCCATAATGTGGGAACCCTTGCTTATTTAACATCAGACTGGCCATGCTTGCATCACATTCATATACAAGTATCCGCTACACTGGACGCACGCCAAGATTATTTAAAGATTTAAAGGATTCATGTCATGATTATTTCGACAAGTTTTATGCTGGCTGTCGACTACCTAACGCAACCCTTCACTTTTTACATATGAATTTGGGACCGGCAAAGATAGTGTTATAATTAATATAGACAATATTAACATTTGCTTCTCTTTTATTTTGAGGCACGAGGGTTGATCCTTTTGTTGCTCATGAGCAATAAATTCATTAGCGGTATGTTGAATCTGGCAAGAGTTAGGTTTTCAAGTCTTGACCTATGTGGAAGTCTCCTTCAAAGAGATTTAAATTAGAAAAGAATATTAACTACTAATCTCTAATTTAATCATTATTATGTTCAACTTTCTAAAAAAAGGAGTTCGATCATACTTATATTGTCGACAATAGTAGTAACTTAAAATCACATATTAAGTGAGTCAAAAATTGCGACTTGATCCTTGCTTGCCTATAATGTGAGTGTCTCGAGCACGAATAGATTGAATCATTATGACATCAATACAATTTTGAGTTTGCATGTCAGAATTTCATGTATAAATTCTTCAAAACCTACACCTAGTTTGATAATTTTGCGGTGGCACTGGTTTGATATGAGTGAGTCTGCAAGTTTCAGAATCAATGGAGAGTGCCTTTTGCTTGAGGAGGTGCTCCATGTGTACACCTATAGAACCCTATTTAGAAAATATACAAATGTGTGCACATACATGTCCATATTTTAATAAAGGGAAATTTAGATACATACCACGCAATTCTTATGCATTTATATATTTCACATCTAAACTTTAATATTTACAAAACTAGCATTTTTCCTATGCACAAAAATGTGCATTTCACTTGAAAAAAATAACAAGGGTGATATTTTTGATGTAATAATAAAAAATTAGGTTGTATTTAAGTAAAAATTAAAATTTGGGCGTAAAATATATAAATGCATAAGAATTGTGTGGTATGTATGTAAATCCCCCTAATTTAAATCAACTTGGGTAAATTATGTATACACAATATTAATTGTTATATAGGTATAATTTAAATTATAATATTACATAAGTATAATATTATAATTAAACATAATAATTTATGAAACCATTTACACTTATATATTTTATAATTATTCATATTTAGAAGGGTTATAATATAATTATTATATGTACTTTAATTGATATATATATTTAGAAGGTCAGTATGTAACAATTAATATTGTGTATAAATAACTGTCATCTACGAATCAATTTACACTTATGTATTATATAATTATTCATATATAGAATGTTATTTAATATAATTGTTTTCTGTAATTAATTATGTATAACTATGACTGTAATAATTAGTTAAAATATATTAATTTTCATTATTTAATAGTAATAGAAATTCAATTATATTATATAAAATTGTAATTTGAATATTACCTACCTTAAGGACTCGTACCACTGTTGCACCTTACGTAATTTGAGTACGTATAAATTTAGATGTAATAATTACATAAATAAATTTACCTTCTAAGTATAAGTGGGTAAAATAATTGTATTTAAATATTAATCGTTGTATATATTATCATAAGGTAGTTAATAGATACGACTATTGGGTACCCAACCATACATAATTACCTTATGTGCAATTATATAAGGTAATTAATACTAAGGTAATTAATATAATTACCTTATAAATATATTAATAGGTGTTTTAGGCCTTATTGTAAATGAGCATATTTTCAATAAGATACTACAATTAGCATTTAACAATATTCCAAAGATGATCGCTCATGACACACGTAGCCTTCATATCCATGACTATCGGGCATTGGTTCAATCACCGCATAAAAGAAATATATATGCAATTTCAAATCATTCAAATTTCATTTTAGATTATTTATTTTTGATAGATTTCCTTTTAAATGAATCTTCTCCTTTTCAAAATTTAATCATTCTATGATTCCTCGACAACATCAAAACGCTAATTTACTCTGATGTCCTATGTAGATAATAACGCTCATGACACTACTGGTCTTCATACCCACTAAACCCTATTAAGTATTAGTGGGGTATTCAATCACCTGCATAAAAGCAAATATATATATATGCAATTCAAATCATTTTAGATTTTTTATTTTTGAGGTGTTCGATTTCTTTTTAAATGAATTTTGATTCTTCCCTTTTTTAAAGTCCAAAATTTAATCAAAATTTTGGCAGTATTCTAACGTCATCCCCGTATAGGAGGGTTACATCATAACTATTTTGACTTACACATTAAAAATGCCCAAGAAATTCATCAATACACATATTCCCATAAAAAAAAAAATCAACTTTCAGGATCGGAACAAGCAAACCGTTCTATGCAACTCAAAACCAACAAATTTAGGGACAAAAAGCCAAGGGTACCGCAATCAGCTAAATCAACGCCACATTCAACAGAATTTCACAGGAAATTTGATAGAGAGATTGAACGAATGATGTCAGCTCACCAAAAGGTCTTCGCGCTCTCTCTTCGTATCTAACCTCGCACAAAAACGATGACCGACGAAATCGTGCTCTCTTTCAATAGGCATCGAAAGAGGACCAAGATCTTAAGGGTCGGTGACCGGAACCTCTCGGCCGCGTAACGTCTACTTAACGCCGTCAATGCTTCTGGAAGGCGAATAAACGGCTGTTTGTCAATTAATTTGGAATCAGATGATTCCACTTAGAGGTTGATGCTGTAATTTCAAAAATAGAGCGAGGTTACTAGTCAGATCTCGACGGGTAGGCCGAAGCTGAAAATCGCAATTGAAAGGAAAAAAAAAAAAGTCTAATTTATACACGCATATCATCATAATTCTAATATATTTATATATCTAAAATTTAAAATATTAATTAATTATTATAATATTTTTAAAAAATGTACATCAAAATATATACATAAAAATTATATTTTACTTAAATATATCAAAATTACTCATGTAATCCTCCGAACGAAAGCCATGCCCCTCTATGAGAGTGAGGACAGTGATCCTTGACTTATACCCTTCAAATTAAAAAAATAAAAATAAAAATAAAAATGCATGGGCATACTTATGAGACTATTGTATGCAATATGGAAGCTTTTTCTTAAGAAATTCTTAGAAATCTATTTTGATGATATGCATATTTTAGTTATGAAAGAGAGTAGCTCCACCTTAAGTTAATATTATACAAGCTCGTCCTCGTCATGGTGGAGAGCTACTGTCATCTACTTATAGAGCACACATTCCTCCTCCGTAACCAATGGTATATCTTGCTTTTTGATCTCCATTCACTTATCTCTTAATGTTATGAGAATTGAGATACTCACTTGTTGAGGCATTTTGTCGATCAGGGAGTGTCCAGAGGTGCTGCGGGAGGCGATTGCCAGGCCATCGTTTGTCGTGAAGGCGATTGCCAGGCCGTCGTTTGTTGCTTCACGGTGCAGGGACTAGCCGGAGCTATGAGAGATACTTTGAATCTTCTTGTCTTCGTTCAACAAGGAATTCATCATTGTTGCAGCTGAGTTACGCAACAATTGTGGACCGTGGAGATGATGATCAAATACATATAATAATTTTTTAGATTTATATTGTGTAAATTACTTATTGTATTAATATATTTATGTAATTAATTTATTATTTAAATATTAATAATATCTCATAAATTATAATTATAAATATGTAACCTAAGTATGTAAATTACAAATACTTATTTAATTAACTATAATTTAAATCAAAGAATTTATCTAAATATTATAAAAATAAATCTACTATATGATCATTAAACAAGAATAATCAAATATATAATTAAAAATAAATATTAACTAGCTTATAATTAATTTATATGTAGTTATATTTTAATCTTGTAGATTAATTATATATAAGTATATTTTATCTTATTATATATACTCTAATTATATGTGGACATAATATTCATATTAAAAAGGTTATTAAATCTTATTGTAATATGTAATCAATTAACTCTAAATAATTAATTGTAATATAAATACAATTATATTATACAAAATAAAATAATTGACTATATAATATATATATTTTTGAAATCTATACGAATAATATAAATTTCATCAAAAATATAAGGTAAATTTGTTGTATAGTCTTATAGGCATACATTTACATAAATATATCAAATTATTTAATATAATATATGATACACTAATCAAAGTCACAATAACTAACGTTAGGTATTATATATTAGCATGTATTAATATGTATATAGAGATTGTATTGTATTACATATAGTACTCATATCACTTATATATTTTGCATAATTTGAATATATAGAAATTTAAATGTTATAATTACATAAATAAATTTACCTTCTATATGTATGCGAAATTAATTATCGTGCATATATATATATATATGTATATATATATATATATATGTATACATATATATATATGTATATATATATATATATATATATATATATATATATATATTTTGTATAGAAATATTAATTGTGTTAAATATTATCATAAGATAATTAATATATACTACAATTATATATCTAATTATTCATAATTACCTTGTTATATAGGTATAATTGTTATATAGGTATAATTTAAATTATAATATTACATAAGTGTAATATTATAATTAAACATAATAATTTATGAAACCATTTACACTTATGTATGTTATAATTATTCATATTTAGAAGGGTTTTTAATTTAATTGTTATATGTACTTTAATTGATATATATATTTAGAAGGTCAGTATGTAACAATTAATATTGTGTATACATAACTGTAATCTACGAATCAATTTACGCTTATGTATTATATAATTATTCGAATATAGAATGTTATTTAATATAATTGTTTTCTGTAATTAATTATGTATAACTATGACTACAATAATTAATTAAAACATATTAATTTTGAATAATTAATAGTAATAGAAATTCAATTATATTATATAAAATTGTAATTTGAATATTACCTACCTTAAGGACTCGTACCACTTTTGCACCTTACGTAATTTGAGTACGTATGAATTTAGATGTAATAATTACATAAATAAATTTACCTTTTAAATATAAGTGGGTATAATAATTGTATTTAAATATTAATCGTTGTATATATTATCATAAGGTAATTAATAGATACGACAATTAGGTACCCAACCATACATAATTACCTTATGTGCAATTATATAAGGTAATTAATATAATTACCTTATAAATATATTAATAGGTATTTTAGACCTTAGTGGGGTCTTCGATCACCTGCATGTAGCAAACATATATAATTTTTACATATTTAAGCATCCTCCTTTTTTTTAAGTCCCAGATTTAGTTAAAATTTCAAAGATGCGATCTAACAATTTTGGCTTACTTAAGCGTCTAACGAAGCGTTGCGCTTGTCTACTATACGTTATCTTTTCAGACCCACTATGCTCTAATGAGCATCCAAACCTGATAAAGAAGGCTTAATTTTAAAATAACCCTAATTAAAACCGTAATTTAACCTTCCAAAAAAATTTAAAATAGCCCGCGATCAATTGGCGCTAGCCGTCACTGACCGGCGGATCATGCGCTAAATTAAATTTTTTAAAAAATGAAATTAACATGTTCGCTTTTGGCCATATCAGCTCATCGCCTGATTTACAGTATCGTTGGAAAGGGAATAAAATATTCTACAACTATCATGTTGACAAGTTCGAATTTAATCTCGACCGCTTAGCCTCAATTTTTATACATATAAATTTTGAAAATACCAAATACTAAAAAAAAGTGTATCTCTTCATGAAATTTTAATTTTCATTCATTTGTTAATATTGAACTTAACTTGACAATTAGCGGAAAGAAATGAAATATAATAATTGCATAAGTTAAATAAAGATGAAATCGTTAATGAATTTTAATATGATTAGTACAAGAAGAAAATAAGCATATATTTTATATAGTAGCTACAAAGGGCTAAAATGAAAATTAAACTATTGCTTAAATTGATAGATTCATCATTTGCTAGAAATTAGGTAAATGATAGTATCGATTAAATTAGAGTTTTTTTGGATCAATCTTATTTTATGTTTTGATTTTGTATGTTAATTTAAAACATAATTACTTAATATATTTTTATATTTAAAAATAATTATTTAATGTATTTTAGATATTTTATTTTTGTTTTAAAAATAAATCATATTATTTTATAAATACTCAAAAATAATTTTGGACACTTTAAACTATATTCCACATTAAGTCTTCCATCCTCTCAATGCGAGTTAACCAAATTAAATAAACAAGAAACATTACTAGATATCACAATGAGAAGTAGTAAAAAAAGAGTAAAAAAACATATAAACTGTCAGAAATACATGCCATGAAACGCAGAAAATAACATAATACATCTACCGTCGTCGATGCGCTGTGGAATCGCACGCGCCAGAGTGTATGGGATGGTGGTCCGGCTACCGCATCAGGATGATGCCGTAGATGGTCCTCCTCCTTCCATCCGCTTCCATTGTTGTGATCCTAACTCAAATAGGTATGTCAAGCTTGTGTGAGTAAACGAATACCCGCGGTAAACTCCATATGGCGTGTCATGATATGACGCGGGACCATATGACGGGACCATACGCCGGCGGCTGACCCATTTTCGATATGACCAATACCGAGCGCGTAAATGTGGTAGTCTCTACCACTGACAGAGGATGGCCCCACATCCATCGATGGAACATCCGACGGCGGATGCGTAAGTGCCCTGGAATGTCAATATCCTCAGACAGTGTCCGAGATATGCATATCCCGCCTTTAGTGCCACCAACAGCCTCATATTCATTGAAAGATGTCCGATAATGCGCGCCACTTCCGCAAATAACGCCAGTATGTCCTCAGATTCAAACGCACAAGAATTTATTTGTTACAAAGAAAAGAAAATTTTAATACTAAGCATTTAAACCCATCCAACCAGAAGGTCGGAGTGTATGTGTCGATGCCGATGCAAGAAGCCCATGAACGACCATCTCATGTATCATGTCACCGTGATGAATCCACGCCTACAACCGACTCACCGCCCCACAAGGTAATGTCGAGTGGTGGTAATGGACCCAATCAACATCGCTTTTCCTACCATCAACCCGCATAAATGATGGATCTATCGCTGGAGAGACATGGAACTCCGATAATGCGCATGCGATACCACTCTACCCTCTTCCAACATATGATCGACGGGCCTATATCTCCTGCCCTCGCATATATATCCATACGCAAGTTTGATATGATGTCCATATGTTCCCTATTACAAGATATAACATAAGTTATTATTTCAATAAACAGTCAGAAGTTAGAAAGCCAACAAACATTACATCAAATTAGCGTACCTGACTCTGCAGAAGTCCGTCCAACTCATCCCTATATACTCTAATGTTTGATGCTGGCATCTCCCGAACATAACCTTCATTCCATCTAATCCTAATTCGCCAATCAGGATATGGAACAGTGCCTTCACATGAATGTGCCCCACGCCATATCTCAAATGAACACATCCACTGGCAGGGTTGCTTCATGTAATTGTATAATCGAAAGCAAATAACCCAACGATAGAATGTGTCAATATCCTCAAGTAATGGTGAATCGTAGTGAACCTAACCGATGGCAAAAGAAAAGATCCAATAGCAAACAGTATGTACGCTCTGAGATGCCTAGTGAACTGTAGCTCCGGTAGATCCAAATAAGAATCACGATAGTATGTCCATCGCAGCCATCGTAGGGCAAGGGTGTACGCAATGAGCCATCCCATTCGAATCGTGATGTGATACACGGATGGACCGAATCATGGTATACAATTCTTGTGCGCCTGCAACTCATCGCACCGCGCCATTTACCGCTATCACTACCGACAGCAACACTGCCAATCACAGCTGGGCCATCTATCCGGATACCAAGAATCATCGCAACGTCCTGTAATGTAATCGTCATCTCACCGGTGGCCAGGTGGAAGGTATTCGTCTGCGAGCACCATCGTTCAACGAACGCTGTGAGTAAATATGTAATGTTTATCCGGGACACAATCTAAGCCGACGCCAGCATCCATAAATCTGGCAATTGACAGCCTAAACATCGCGAGTGCGCGCAGCTATCAACAAACCCGCAACCATAATCATTCGTGTAGGATGCGCAACAAAACAAATGCATATGTACGTAAACATTTTAAATAAATGCTGGAAATTTTACCAAGCCGCTTCTTTACCACGAATCAAGCTTTTGGTGCACTCAACACAATCCAGCCATCGATAAATTACAATCATGGAAGATATTTGAGGACACGCCGAATTGTGTCCAACAGTTTTACACACACTACAAACCCCGGAACTTTTGTAGTGTTCTCGCCCATGCTATTTTTAAATCTGCTTGTCTAGGCCTACTGCCTTCCTTTTGATATTCTGGTCTATAATCTTGAATGTGCCATCGATGTGTTCACCCCACTCTTCCCGTATTACATGGAATTGCGGTGGATATAGTTTGCAAACTATAATAGATGACATAATGGACATGGTTAACGCTGCCCTAAACAAGAATCACGCGCATGGGATGGTAAGTCATGTTGTCTACATGTGCACATACATTCATTATTTTCACCTAATTCAACCTTGAAGGTCCCACCGGTGACATCAAAACCCGGTACTGACATGCCTTAACCGGTTCGTGAAATCTTCTTGCCTCTCTTTCATTAGCCCGCAACGCTACCTTAATGTGGAGAGAAGAAGTTTCCTTATTTCTAAGTTTTACGATTCAAAACGTTTCATGAAAAGTACAAGGTTGTAGTATACAGTAATCAAGGCTTGAATCCAGAAACCACGCGTTTTTAAGCACACCATCAAGCACTCAGTAGTTATCAGTACTGCACTGTACTCCATCATCGAGTAAGAGACCATTGTTAACGCCCTCGATACAAGCCATATGCTTCCCGCTGATATTCTGTTCCGACATATATCGCTTAAAATTAATGTCATCCGTGTTTCCAAAGAACATACATTTTTTGACATAGAAGTCAACATCGCTTATGCCGAACCTGCTTGAAATTCCGCTTGAAATTCTCCTTAAATGACGCAAATGTATGTGTCGCCTGTGGAAAGATCTCTGCGAACTAAATCACCAAAGATGTCTATCCGAGATCGCAGATCACCCCTTGTAGAAATAGTTGGGATCAAGTCTTGTAATGTATGTAAAACCAAACCTGTGACTCGATGCGTTTCTCGATTCCACAATCAAGGCTAGTGGGAACAAGCCGTTGTTCGCGGATCCCAACCGCAGCTAAGTGTTCCTCAGACTGCTTGCTAGAGAAATGTCCCATCAAGGCATAAGATCGACGGCAATACCGCTAGCCTTTATGGAAGGCTCAAATGACCAAAACAACCGTTGAAATCTGCACGCTTCGTTTCAATGTATCCGATATAATCAACGCATTGATGCGCAAATATGCATACATGAATTTTCTCAATGTTTTGTAGGATTCCTCCCAACTTCCAAAGATAACCCACTTTCGACGCATCCCAAGCCTTCATGTAGACACTCTTATATTGAACTTCAATACGGCCTACAATTTCCCTGCAGTGATCTAGTTGACGTCTGACAGGTTGGATGAAATAACTAATGAACTGCGACCGCCTATGTCCAAAGATTTAACGAATGACCAGCTATGAGGTGCGCCAAGTGAACTAATACGCCACGCACCGCCCAACCTCTTAACTGATCTTGCATGTAAGCTCCACAGACAAGGTCTACTTGGGTTAGAATGATGTCTGCACCTTGCTGTGAATTTTAATTGATTTGAAGCACAAATGACATACTCAACATTGTTAATGATAGACCAGCCCTGAATTGCAAATTGCAACTGTTTCTTGAATTGAAAACACATATGTTCAAACAATTCATCTGGAATGCAGTTATCCTCTTCAAAGACTGAATGATCTGGGCATATCGAATGTGAGGTCCTCATCCCATTCTCTACGGCTGCGACTACGCAGATAATCGTTATTCCGACGTGCTCTTCAGTATGACTTGTTCTAACTGAGTAATCAAGTCTCATTCTTGGGATGATCCTCAGCTAGTTAGGCCGTTCTTCACAGTCATCATCCTCCTCCTCATCATCATCACCGCTACCTCCACTGGCATGCACTCCAACATCTTCGGTGTACTACATCTCATTATCTTCTAAGTCACCCATCAAAGTAACTTGTCACAAAAGAAATCTGTTGCTTCAGCATTCATAACATTCCACCGAGTACTTAACGAGAAGTGTGCGATGTACCTGCTCGCTCGCTCTCTCACATTCCTCTGTATTGTTAATCTCCCTGCCTCTACCCATTAATTCCATAACTTCGACATAAACCAAGACCACAAGCACAAGTGAAAGAGTTTCACCGACTTCTTCGCCATCAATGCGAAGTTGCAACAAATCCAAAGACCTGTGAAAACGACCTACCGATTCACGTGAGAACTTTGTTGGATCTATCTTCAATGATTTCATGATTTTTAATTCTCGACCCAATCTAATATGACGGATTTGATTGGACGATTGTTCCCACCAATGTATGTTGGAATGAAATCGCCATTCACACTCGCCACCTCCATAATAAAGCACTAAAAAGAAGAAGAGTTGAATTCATCCAACCACCAATGTAACAACAATAATCTTTCACCACACCGATAAATGCAAATAATTTAATTAAGGAGAAATAAAATTACTGAATTCATTTATGATATAGAAGATGCGAGATGCAACCTATTACGCACAAAAACGAATTGAAATGGAAATTTGTTAAAATATATACTAATTTAGTAAAGTAGTTGAAAATTGAATTGAGTTCAAGATTGAATTGAAAAATAGATGTATTTCTATATTTATATGTATTAGCGTAACATATTTATACTCTTCTTAGAAGATTAAATAAAACACTACTTTTTTTATTATGCATGATCATAGAGAGAATTATTAAAATAATTATGCCAATTAATTTTACAGGATAAAAGAAATCAGAGGAATTGGCAATTAGATCTAGAGGAATTGGCTGTCACAACCACCTTCCCCTCGCACAAGCATTCATCAAGAAAGAGACCATCAGCCTAAGCTATTTCAATCTGATCTTGGTCAGTCTCGTTATCTCAAGCTTGATTGATCTCCAGTTAGGGTACCGAACCACATAAAACAAGTCAAACGAAACTCTCACCATCCGCAAAAATGCTTCGAGATCCATGATCCACTTTAAATTTCATCAACAAAAGTACTGACTAAAACAGATAAACGCTAAAAGCCTATATTCCTATAAAACACTATCTATAAAAACACGTAAATCCAAAGAGGTAAAAGCTCAACATTTATTATTATTATTTTTTAAAAAAGAGCGTAAAACACATCTACCGATCTGAGTTAATAAATTAGAATTGCAACAAACAAGAAACATAAATCCAACTTAGATGCTAGTATGACAAATTAAGTATCAAACAATCTGAGGGTAGCAAACATTCTACTTTCAAAATGCAAGATATAACTAAACATACTACAATAAAGTAGATCTAGATACACAAAATTGGATCTACAAATTACACAAAATTACACATATTAGATCCAAAAAAAAAATTAGATCCAAAAAAAAAATTAGATCCACAAAAGAAGTTAGATCCATAAAAAGAAATTACATCCACAACATATCACAAAGTAGATCTACATATTACCCTTTTGTCTTGAAAAAAAAAAAAAATTAAAAAAAAACCTTTTTCCGGTAAAACTCGGTTCGGCCGGTCAAGCGGATCGGGCAGGCCGGATCGGCCACAAGTAGGCGGATCGCCTACCGTCAAGGAGGAGCTGGCGGGGAGGAAAGAATACGAATGCCGAGAGAGAGAGAGAGATCGGATCGATTCCGATCTCGCTCGAGTTTTATAAAAAAAATTTTAGCCACGCCAGATCCCGACCTGCATCCTGCCACACATACCGACTATTTTTAAATTTTTTTTGGAAGGGTTAATTAGCTAATTACAGTTTTAATTAGGGTTATTTTAAAAATTAAGCCCATAAAGAAACATAAACATATATAATTTTCACATATTTAAACATCCTTATGTTATGCCTTTGCAATGAGAAGTGATGAAGGTTATCAAGTGAGCTGACCTGCTATACTCTATTGAGCATAACAGAGTCTTCAAACCTACTATGCCCTATTGAGTTTAGTAGGATATGTGATCACCTTAGGACTTTCCTAAGTCCATCTATAGACATTACTTTTACTTGCTGCACGGACTTTGCCCTATTTGATTGGCTTGATTCGGGGTTGACAATGTAAACACCCTTTGGTTGGCGTTTGAATGGCATTTTTAAGTTCCCACCCTTCAGTTCGGCACATGCGGTGGTATAAGTTTGGGAGGTTTTGATGAATGATACTTGCAATACGACCTCTTATTTTTGTTTATAACCATCATACAACATTACAACCTATTCCATCCTTCTTTTACTCTTGCAAACGCCATAGTCTGCTGATGTCCTTATCTTTAAAATTTGACTAACAGAGTTCAAGCTCAATGAATACCCTTGTCCAGCATCATCCTTGCGCACATTTGAGTTAAAAAGTGCAAACACGGTACCCACCCTCTCAGTACAGTTCATCTTGTAGGCCTCGCCGAACAAGAAAAATCGAAATATTTGTATCATCCAAACATCCCATTTTCCATATACAGTAGTTCCCTGCAGAGCTTACTTTTGCCTCTCCCTTCTCTGTCAGCACTCCAACTGTTGCCCAGCAACCAGAAAGAGTGTCTCCAGACAATAAATTCCTAACGACTGCCATCTAAACAAACCGTACATCAGAGAAATGATTGTTCAGCTCAACGGACGATACCAACTGGTTCCGAATTTTGATACCAGAAAACCTCTCAATCTCCACTTTTCCTGTCTTACCCTCTGATTTCTTCTTGGAATGGAGTAATTTCAGAACAGTTGGCTCCGAATTGAGGTACTCCCTAACGGCTTCCCGAAAGACTGACATGTCGCTAGTCTTGGGCCTCCTTGGCGATCCATAATCAGATAAATATCCAAGCAAGTGGGGTTGGAAGGAAGAAGGAGAACCAGCAGGATTAAAAACCATGAGCTGAATGTTCATTCCAACTTGTGGTGCCGACAATTCGATGCCATCAGTTTTGTACATTACGTCGAACATCTCATTGGCTAACTTATTCAAACTCTCGTCAAACGTATTGATGCGCTTGTTATTAGCCTTCAACCTATGGAAGACGGACGAGAGAGGGTTGAACGAGAAAAGTAACAGGATTGAGAAATCGGAATGAATTAGGGCAGACGATCGGAAACTATCGCTCTAGAAAAAAAATCCCATGGGAAGAATGTTGGTTGTGGGTTTTACCTTGGGAGGGAAAATCGGATCCCCGTTTTCTTGAATTCCTTCCAGAAAAGAAGAGCCTCTTGATTAATGGTCTTAATTGCTGATTAATTTCCCCATAGAATTAGGCGGGATTTTAAAAATTTTGAATGAAATTTTGAATGTGATTGAGAAGTATTTGCAAAAAATATTTAATATGATCAATAATCCCTATTCATATGAAAATCCTGATTTAATCATATTATGATTTAATTATTAAAATTAAATCGAACTTTGTTTAATTAAATTAAATGTTTGATTTCCGCAATATCACATTAAAATTTTTGTGAATCTTGTCGAAATTAAACTCACATAATATGGGTATCATTTCTAGATAAATTTGATGTTTTAGATTCAACGGCATAATTTGTTTCGCGATCGGATGCCATTTGGTCGTTTAGAATCAATCAATTTCCAAAATTGCGTCTCTTCCGATCGCCACATTGCGGACTTGTACGAATTGAGCGTGAACAGTCTCATTTGATAGGTTTTAACATTTCGATGCTAACAACATGATTAATTTCATGAACGGAGGTCATTTGGGCATCGTCACAGCTTTCTGACCTCGATAAGGGTGTCGACACATCGGCAACTCTCTTTCTTGATCGTTCGATCGTCAAATTGTGAAATATGTATATTTTGATTAATTTTGATGTTTTGAACGTGATGACAAAATCCATTCGTCGATAGGAGGTCATTTCGACCAATTTCAGAGATGTCAAGTACATTTTAGCTCCGATTTCTGCTCTGAAGTCCATCGAATTTATCTTGTGAGCTCGACTTAACTTATGACGTATGCATAGAGGTCAACAAATGCCCCTCAACAAATGTGATTTGCGCATGGAACGAGTTATGTTTGTTAAAAATTGGTTGAGTGAGCACTCAAAGGCAGACCTCCATCGGTTTCCTGGCGTGACCTGAAACATCCGCATTAGGTCCAATGGATCCAAACCCGATAAGTTGATGGGCTTACAAAGGCCTCGAAGCTTCTGAAGCTTGATTTATTTACTGATATTGCCATCTCCCCTTTTCTAGTCAAATTTTCTTCTCTTTCAGAGATTGTGGTAAGATGTACAGGGAGGATAGATGGGTCCTAGCGTGGAAGCAAAAAAAAAAAAAAACAAAGCCAAAAAACTAGAGCCTAGGACCCATCTATCCTCCCTGTACATCTTACCAGGTGAAAGCCCTCATGATCGCAACATCGAAGGGTGTTCCTACAGACCAACGAAGAAGAAAATTTGGCTGGAAAAGGGGAGATGGCAATATCAGTAAATAAATCTAGTTTTAGAAGCTTCGAGACCTCTGTAAGCCATCAACTTGTCGGGTTCGGATCCATTGGACCTAATGTGGATGTTTCAGGTTACGCCGTCAATTTTGGATTTCCTCCATTCCTAGCTTCATGTTTGATTGGGTTTGATGGAGGAATTGATTCGTTTTCTTTGAGATTTGAAACTCCTCCTGTAATAGCTTTAGGCTTGATGGACTTGATGAAGGATGCATATAAATGAACCAGCCTTCCGGCTTATATTATGTTTATACCGTTGAGTTATCAGTCTAGCAATATGTGTTTTAACAATCTGAATGACCACATAATTCCTTTAGTTCAGCCATTGGCTTCATATGAACTATGGAATTGTTTCGTTAGTCTCGTGCTTTCTATTTTGGCGAACTTGATGAGGAGATTTGATTTGATCAGTGCTTTGTGCTTGATCAGATCGTTTGAATATAGATTGAGATATCACCTTGCAGGCAATATTAGAGATTGATTTGAGGCTGCTTTAAATTGAGAGTTATTTTCTCAAATTGTCTTGGTCTATCGATCAAGTAAAAATATCTCTTGGATTATAACTGCTTGTAATCACTAAGTTGAATTTAGTTTGAAACGAATAGCATCTCGACACATCACGTGTCTTGCTTTTACCATCTCTAATGGGCATTAAGAAGTTTTAAAACTGTAAAAGCCAAGCACAAATATATAATTTCTTTTTACACATTCAAGCACCTTTATATATTCACCAACAACAACAATAATAATTTTGCATGTGTTCGGTTGGAAAGAATTGAATAGAAGAGAGTATCAGGTTGGTTATTTGGGTTGAATAGGTGGGGAAGATGCCGAAAACTAAGAGGGACCCGCCTGATGATAGAATTACCTCTTGGCTATGACAAAGGGAATGATCGGAATAGGAAATTGGGAAAGGTATGCCGAGAGGAAGGGAAATGAGGAGGAAGATGATGAAAATTGAGAGGAACTAATACGAGTTATTTATTGCAAAAAAGGAACTCAATCAAAGAAGAGATATAGAATTGTTGTATGAGACAGTTCTGAGGAGAACTCGTTTGGTGACAGTGTTGTCTCTCAGCTACGAGAAAGAGTGGCTGCTGAGAGGAACTTGCCTAATGATAAAGTTGTCTCTTGGTTATACTCTAGGTCGTAGAAAGGGAAGGCGAGTGTGCTGCTGGGTATGAGGGATTAGGTTGATTCAAGGTGGCATGAATAAGAAGTTCCGGTTATAAGAGAGAGAGAGAGAGAGAGAGAGAGAGACGGTTAAAGGAGAGATAGGATCAGTTTTGACAGAAGTGCGAATGAGGGAGCTCGGCTGGAGAGATTCACCTTGGAGACCTGCCACCGAGGCTCTCATCCGAAAGGAAGGGATGAGCCCTTCGATTCTCTCAGGTCGACGGACGGGAGAACATAGTGTTCTCCTTTAGGCGGGATAGTGAATAGGTAGAGAGAAATATAACGAGGGCGACATTTTGCCCTATCCAACAAAACACCAATTGCATCGAGCTTCTGCGCATGGGCAAATATGTCTTTTAGTAAACTATACAGAGCTTCACTTAGCTTATAATCCACACGAGTTGAAGCCCTTGTAAAAGCACCCATCACCAGTTCAGGATCTCTCAAGTTTTGAAAAAAAAAAACATTGAGAACTTCGTTAGGCGCAAGCCAGTCTTTATAGTCGAGCCGCTTCAACCAAAAATTGTCATTTTCTTGTGCACTACTAAATTTTGTCAAAGATGATACCGAGCATTTCCAGATTGTAAGAACTTTTAAATCAAAATGCGCCAAAGAATAGTTAGCTTGGGCAAAAGATTTGCAATGAAAAGTTATAGGCTTTGTTCGTAAGTTCTACATTGAGATATGATGCAAATCCTAGGGTTTCTTTAAGCAAGAAGGTGTCTTCCGGCCTGAAATTCAAGTGAACAGATCAAAACAATTCCAGGAATGAATACACCGGTCTTCCTGTATGACGAAGGATCCGGACGAGTACACGGAGAGAAAAAAAATGGAGGGAAAATAGAAACGACGTGATCAACGAAATGACAACATTCAATGCATCTAAGCGGCAGAAGATTGATGATAATTGAGATTTGAAGGGTGATTATCGAGGAGAAGAAGAGATAGAATAGGAATAGTACAAGACACTTCAACTGTCAAGCTCGTGGAGGAAACCTCGGTGATGGGATTTCTGTCTGAAAGAATTACAGATTTCAGTGGTACTACAGCCTGGGTTCGGCTGATATGAAATGAGAAATCCGGCTTCGACTAGAGAGAGAGGAAGAGTGAGACGGAATACTCGTGGCAGATGGGATTAGCATTTTTTGAGGGCTTGAGTCGAACGAATCGGACGGGCGAGAGAAAAGAGGGATCCTCCTTCGGCTCCTCTTCTATCGAGTGAATAGAGAGAGGGAGAAAAAGAGCACGATGGGGGAATTTTCCTTCGGCTCCTCTGTCGAGCGAATAGAGAAAGGGCGGATTACAGAGGTTCGAGTGTGTGTGCAGAAATTCTTAGCTGGATGCTTGTCTTGGGAGGGAATTGGGGATTAGGAGCTCTAATTATTGATTAATTATTTTTTTATGTATTTAGGCGAGAATTTTAAAATTTTGAGTCAAAATTGGGACTGTTTAGGAAGAAATCACTCTCAATTAATTTTATATCATACGAATAATCAATTATTTAATTTATGCTCAGTGAAATCAAGTATAAATATTTTTTTTTGTTATTATTATTTTTTGTAGACTGATTTTTTTGCCACATAGTATTAAAATTTATGCAAATTTTGTCGAAGTCAAATCCATATAATATGAATGTTATTTCTAAGCAAATTTGGCACTCTGAACTCAATGGTGCACCCCATTTTGCGATCGGAGGTCATTTGAGTGAAATCGGCGCCGAATCGAGTGAATTTTGGTTCAAAGTTATGCGCGTCGTTGCCCGACATTTCACGTTTATGCGGAGCACATAAATAGTCTCATTTGATAGGTTTCGACGTTTTTACACTATTGAGGCAATCAATTTCACGAACAGAGATCATTTGGGCATCGTCGTAGCTTCCCAACCTTGATATGCGCGTCATCGCATCGATGGATTTGCTTCTTGATCGATCAACGATCGAATTGTGCAATACATATATTCTGATCAATTTCAGCATTCTGAACACGATGATGAAGTCCGTCCATTGATTGGAGATCATTCCGACTAGTTTCAGAGATGTTGAGTGCATTTCAGCTTTGATTTGTGCATCGTTGCATCTGAAGTCCGTCGAATTCGGCTCATGAGCTCGACTTGACTGATGGAGCATATATGTAGGTCAACATTTACTCTCTTTCTTGATGGAGAAAGCTTGCATGGACAAAAAGTGTCGTGCTTTTCATTTAGGGAAATTTGTGATAAGCTACATAATGATCCAGAATTTGGTGCACGTGAGTTATGGAACCAGTAGAAAATATCTATGACAATGGAATTAGATTTTCTATGACATTCGTTGAGCTATAATGGAGCCTTGAAGAAAAATTGGAAGTTTTGGAAGTGTGAACTCTGGTTTTTATTCACTTCAAACTTGAATTAATATTACAAATGTGATCTTTATTTATAAAGGTCTAAGGGAAAAAAAAAAATAAATCTAGAAGTCTATTCAAATTCGAAAGAGCATTAAGATAGGACTTATCCATTGAATAACTTACTTCCTAAGGCTGTAAATGAATTGTGGCAAGTTGAGTGCTATTTTTTCAAGGTTATTCATTAATTTTCTTATTAAGTTTGAGCTAAGCTTCAACATGACTCATGTTTTAAAATCTTGTCTAGATTTGTTTATTAGTTTTTTTTATCGAGCTTTAGTCATAATTGAGCCTCATTAATTATATTTTTGATGCCAATGGTTTATACATATGGCCTTATTATCAAACATATTTGTATTTATGGGTTTTAATTAAAATTTTCATAATTCATTGTGTATTAATTAAGTTGTTTTGGTGAATTTTAAATATTAATAAGAAAATATGTTTAATTATATATTTAGCTATTTATTTGATATTTTCATCAACCTCTAAGAATATGCATAATTTTTATAGTCTATAAAATATGAGAAAATTGATACAATAATCTAGAATAAGCTATCAAATAAACAATTAAGTTATCATTAATTGAATATTTTATCTAATTCTTAGCGAACTATTTGTTAAACAAAAGGTAAGCATGCTCATAAACATAAATGAACAAGTAGTTCAATATTCAAGTTTACTCAATTATATAAGCATATTAGTGTTTAAAATTGTTTAGTTATTAATGAACATAAACAATGTTATATTAATGAGAATTGAGTTCTTCATTGAGTGCGCTAATTTGCTTACAACCCTAATTTTCCTAGATAAAAAGTGGCCAATCTTTAAAATAAGGAGAGAGATATGATTTGTGGCTCCAAAAATTCATCATCGACCTCTCAATGAAGAGAGTTTGATCTATGATGTGTCGATGAAATTTTCAAAAGGCAGATGAAATAGTAGATAAGACACTACCTAAAGACTTCGCCCTCATCTTGTGAGGTCTTTATATCTGGTTCCAAATTTTCTATAGGCGCAAGCACCTATGACTAATTACCCCTCTCAATGCTGAGAGAGAACTTTCGATTAAGGCTAGTCGGTAGATCACTATTTGTATATCATATAGTAGCAACATGTGGAGTATAAAATGATGAATTTATGAAATTCATCATTTTAGCTTAAAGCGGATGGTTAGGAAAATAATGACTCGCCCGATCAAGATCCCATGATTAGATCTTGGAATGATCACTGTCTATTTAGTCAGGAGGAGGTCACTAATCCAGAAGGATCCTTGTTAGCAGAGGTGGTTGAATTTGCATTAAGCTGTTTAGGCCTCCTGTTAGTGTGAAAATTTGGTAGTATTTTTTGCGGCATCCGCGTCAGATGGGGTTCTCGTACCTTGGCTGCCTATCGAAAAGCGTGTATGAGTGTGTAAACACAAGCGCCTTCTTCTTATGCAAGAAAGGCATGTATGACTCAAGACTGCATGAAACATATTTCCAAATATCATTTTCTTGTTATTCCTTGGCACTTCGAATTCTGACAAAATTTTGGCACCATCTCCTATAACTGGGGAATTTCTACCGAAATTAGGCTTTCCCATTCGTCTAAAAAGATGCACATGGGCGATATTTTACAACACCGTAGCTGTGAGTCTCCCACCTACTCATCTAAAAAGACGTGCATAAGCTCTTTGAATACCCACATAAAATTAAATATAATATATTTTATACATCCATACATATTTTTATACATTTGCAAGCGAAGCAAAGATTTTTGTTGTGAGAGCTTGCTAGCGGAGGACGGACGGCTGCGCGTGGGCGCACTGGAGCGTGCGGACAGGTGCAGGTGGGCATGGGAGTTGGGGGCGCACGGGCATGTTGGCATCGAGGGCGCTGCGCACGTGTGGAACACTGCGTGCGTGTGGTACTGTGCGCGAGCGGGAGGCGGGACAAACCGAGCGGGAGCTACTCTCACGCAGGGCTGGACGGACGCCGAAACTGTTCGCTGGAGGACGGTCACATGCGGCTGCTATGGGAGGATGGTCCAAACAAGAGGAATCGAGAGAGAGGAAGGTTAGGGCCACCTGTGGGTAGTGGGAATTGGGGTTAGGGTTAGATAAAAATGGGGTATTTATAAGAAATTTTCATTTAATTATTTAATGAACCTTAATTCAGATTTTTTGTATTAACATTGTTATATAAGCAATATATATGTCAATTTTAGGTTATTTTGAGACCACGACGCTTTAACGTCGTCGTTTGGTTCAGTCAAATCAATGAAGCGATTTGGTCAATTACGTCTACTTATGCTTGATATTCGTGCAAACTCATCCGAATTGAGTGTGGATGGTCTCATTTAAAAGGTTTCAATATTTTGATGCTAATGGAGTAATCAATTTCTTCTTAAATTAGTTTGGTGTCGTCCAGCTCGATGTGCTAAAGGCATCAATAGATTTCCTTCTTGATCAATAAACTATAGAATTGTACAATATGTATATTCTGATCAATTTTGACATTCTAAACATGATGGTAAAATCCATTCATCGATTGGAGGTCATTTCGATTAATTTCTGTGATGTCTAGGGTACTTCAGCTCTGATTTATGCATCGTTGCTTCCGAATGCTCGACATTCGCACAAACTCATTCGAATTGAGTGCGAATAGTCTCATTTGAAAGGTTTCAATATTTTTATGCTAATGATGATATCGATTTTATGAACAGAGATCATTTGGGCATTGCCGCAATCTCGTGACTTCGATGTGCGCGTAGATTCGTCGACGGATTTTCTCCTTGATCGGTCGATCATCGAATTGTGCAATATGAATATTCTGATTAATTTTGACATTCTGAATACGATGGAGAAGTCTGTTTGTTGATCAAAAGTCATTTTTATTTATTTCGGTGATGCCCAGTGCATTTCATCTCTGATTTACGTGTTGTTGCATCCGATCGCTCAATATTTGCACAGACTCGTCTGAATTGAGCGCGTACTGTCTCATTTGATAATTTTTGATATTTTAATACTAATGATGTGATCAATTTCATGAACAGAGGTCATTTGAGTGTCATCATACCTCCGGACTCGATATTGCACAAGCGTATCGATGGATTTCTCCTCTTGGTTCGGTCTGAATTGCAATATGTATATTTTGATCAATTTTAATGTTCTGAACGGGATGGTGAAGTCTGTTCATTGATCAGAGGTCATTTCAATTAATTTTGGCAATTTCCAGTGCACTTCAGCTCCGATTTGTGCATTGTCGCTTCCTAAGTCTGGCGGATTCATCTTGTGAACTCGACTCGACTCATGGCGCATGCATTGAGGTCAACATGATTCTCTTCTTTATTCATGCCTTAGCTACCACCAAAACTTAATTGCAATTTTGCAATAAAGTCTCAACTCAATTAATATTTTCAAATCATTACTTTGAAGTTCAATTATGTAAATATTTTTGAGAGCCTACTAGATTTTAATTTTTCATTTAGTTTATTTGCTCATGTGATAAGAATAGTTATTTTGTCTCTTGGAGCTATTATTTCTTCTTGCATCCATGTGCTTCTGGATTTTAGTTTATTTATTTACATAATAAGACTACTACTTTCATCTCTTGGAGCTATTATTTTATTTTTTTCTTGCATATATGTGCTTCGAAGAAGCTTAGGATGATTCATTCTTCTTCATGTGATGTATATCAATAATTGAAATGGCACTTCTGTTTTTCATTAGGAAGAGAGCTCCATACCCCTTCTCATGAGCATCTAGTTTAGTGGTCTTCTCCATCTCCTTTGAAAATGGAATAATAGATAGTTTGACTTTATTCGTTTTCTTTACCTTTACAAGAAAGAATCTTTGTTGTCTTTTAAAGAAGATAATATTTTATCCTATAAATATGAACCGCCTTGCCTTGTAAAATATTTTTCTAGTTGTACAACTTCATAGACTACCTCATTAATGAAATATTTTAGGAAATAAAACCTTGAAGTATATTGCTTAATGAATTGATAAACATTACTGTTTTGAAACTAATTTAGGGAATACGATTTTGGACATTGTGTGATGACTAATTTTCGTCTCTTAACCAAAGCCGTTAAGATAGTTTTTTTCTACCACTTGAACTCAAAATAGCTTCAATAAGGGTAGCTTTCACTTGAAGCTCTTCTTTAGTTGCATGTGAATGCAACATCAAGGATAATGTAGGATTAAATTTTATCACTATTTAAATTCTTCTGTGGTAATTGTGATGGTCCATTTTTTGTATTTTCATTTTAGCCTCTTTTTTAGGAATAAATTCAAACAATCATTGACCATATCTTTTGACTTATTTGTTATGCTAACACGATGTTTTCATTGTCTTGCTTCTTTGTAGCTAAACTTTAAATCCTCTCATTTTTTATAGTTAAAGGCAAGATTTATATTCATTGGATAGACTCTTGTTTCTTTCATGAAGTGCTATGGCTTTGGTGTTAGCTTTAAGGGTATCAACAACAAAACAAAGCATCAATTCTAAGCGAAGGCTTTCAGGAAGGCCTGCCTTTTACATATTTCATGAATACAAAATTTCATTCAACAAAATTTATCTACTTGTTGCTTGCTTTCTAAATACCATTGTGTGTTCTTGGAGATTCAAATCATTGTCCTACTTCAAATTTACCATAAAATCCAATTTTTTTTCCTTGGGTTTGTCAGGAATGAATAGAAATGGATTTAAAAAAGTATTGTGTTCTTTTTAAATGAATTATACACTTTGCCAAATCCTATTCAAAATTATGCTAAAAGAAAAGAGAATGAAAGCCACATTATGCACATCTTTATATTTTCACTCACATGCAAGATCATAAATAATTATAAGTAGCATACATTTCAGTTTTGATAATTGATTTATATGCTTTGAAAATAATTTTAGATTTAATAGTGATAATAGTCATTCATATTCTTACTTTAGCTAAAACATGCAATTTGACATAAAAGAGATAATTCATTTTTAATTTGATTTTTAAAAAGCATGAATGCATGAATTTCATATGACATACACATTTAGCATGTTAGGAAAGAAATAAAATGATGAAAGCAATGTAAGTTCATCCACCTTAATTAATTCCTAACGATAATCCTATGAATAAGATTATTTAAAGTAAATCAAATTTATTTTAAGGAGAGTTTGGATTTTGTTTGAGTTTGATCTGAATTTGAGAAATGTGATATGAGTTTGCTGGTCCTAACCCATTCACCTATGTGTGAGTTATTTAAGTTCAATTTTTAGGTGATTAGATTAATTTTATGCTTTGGTTAGGTTAAGATGTGAATTAAGTGTGTTAATTACTCCTTATCTACACCACTTTAAGATATTTAATCACATAATTATGAGCCAATATATGACATATATCAATAGTTTTATTATTATGAATTCTGTCACATTGAAGTGTATGAGTACAAATCCAAACGTGCAAGAATTTATTTCCTATAAAGATGCTATAGAATATATTTATAGAAGCTTGAACCAATTATTTATTATCTTTGACTATACCTTATAGGGATTAATTTCTTCTCTTTTCTATATTTTTTTACTACTTTTCCATATTTGTTGATATATCAGAGCATCACATGTAGGGAGTTTAAAATAAACTAAATTTGTGTTTGAGGGTGCTATAGTGGCAGCTATTTCATAGAATTGGTGCAAAAATTAGGGAGGTTCTGAGATGAATTTCAAATATTTCGTTTGGGAGGAAAATATTGGTGGGAAAAAGGAGAGAGGAATAAATGTAAGCATAAAAAAGAGTTATAGTAATAGTGAAAAATAAAAGGTTTAGAATGAGTATAGGTCAGAACAAAGATCCTTAAGGCTGCTTTAGATTGCTTTTTGTCAAAGAAATAATAAACCTTTTTGGTAAAGTTGTGCTATTTTATAAAATTATAACATTTCAGGAGTTCTGTAAATTTCCAAAACAAATTTTCAGATTTTAACAATAAACTGGTTTTGAGCTTGAGCAAATGAGAACAAAAAAGCACTAACCATTAGGCCAAATAAGAAGTTATAATATCTAATGGCAATAAAATTATTTATATTAAATCAAAACAAGAGAAAAAAAAATTTTAGGATTTAATTATTATTTGTAAATTTCCTTCAAAAATTTAAAATATTATAATCGTCCAATTATATGATTAATCATGATAATAAAACATTACGAATATGAAGTATATAATATTATAAGATTTGCAATTTCAAATATATATATATATAACATACACAATTGTTATTCATTTACTTATTCAACACCTAAAGTTTAATATTTACAAATAGAACACTTTTTCTAAGCATGAAAATATGCATTTAACTTTAAAAAAGGTAATGATGATGCTATTTTTGATATAATATTATAGATTTTGGTGTCATTTAAATGTCTCTTTAATTTATAAAATTTTCACAATAAATCCAATTATCTTACTTGAATTGCATTTGTTTTATTTTGATTAGATTTTTTTTAGTTTTGAAAATATTTAAGTATATAAATTAAATCAAACATATTTCAAGTAATAAAGTGAACAAAATAAAAAAAATATATAAAAAAGAACCCAAGCATCCCTTAGTTAAAATAAATTTCTTGTTTACCATTATAGATTTACCCAGCAAGCCTTTCTCAACCTACTTTTATTGTTTATTTTATATTATTTTATTTTATTTTGCTTAAAAGTAAAACTTGTTTGCTGAAATTATTGGTAGTTATCCCAATTAATTTGCAATTCTGAGTTGCTTGCATGTATATCAGCATAATAATTTGGGCATCAAACAATATCGAGATACATGCCAACCTTGACCCCTCCAATTATCTATACACATATCGATATAATGCATCTATATATGACATTATCTTGATGTACATGATTAATTTTATTGGCTTCCATATATTTTGCTATAACATAACTGAATTTAAATGTGTCATTGTCTCGAAACACGCACAATAGTAATCTTTCAATTCATTTGCATGCACTCTAATATGATGAAATTGAATGCAAAAATATCTCATTATATAAACCATTCTATTCAGAAGCAACTTATATACATATCAATATCATAGTTTGAATGTTAAGCTGCATCGAGATGTATATAAGCTTTGATCTTTTGGATTAGTCACATTTATCAAAGAGCTTTCAAGTTCATCACAAATATCAAACAATTAATTGGATCATGTTCAATCATTCGATGTGAACAATGACACCACTGATTACCAATTAATAAGTCCATCTTATGCTCATTTGCAAATGATTCATGTTCTTGCTCCTAAGTGAGCTATCAAGCCCTATGTAAGCTCTTCAAATTCCATTGAGCTTAATTAAAATCACATCATACAACAATCACAATATCCTAAGTCATTTTCAAATATATTGATGAGTTGTTGAGTCATCCATAAGTTTCATTTGTATTTTGATTTAAAACTAATTTCAACTTCAATTTTGTTTTCAAATGTCTTTTTTAACATCCCTCGTCATTCTAGATTTTGATAAAATTTTGACAACACCTCCCCTAGTCGGGGATAATTCTAACAAAACTAGGTTTGCCCAATTGTCTAAAAAGAAACATATGAGTGGTGTTTTATAACACCACACCCATAAAAGCTCCAGCCTACCCATCTAAAAATATACGCTTTGACTCTTCAAATACCTGCATAAAATCAAACACAATATATTTTATAGATCCTCACATGTTTTTATACATTTGCAAATGATGAAAAGTGGCGACACGATCAACGAGATAATATGAATTTTTTTATTTCACATTATCTTATTTTCAGATTATTATTATTATTTTTTTTGAAATGAGAGAGACGAATGTCCGTAGTAGGAGAAAATATTACGTCCGGAGTCCGCACGTAGCTTTACGTGCGGACTCCAATCCATGGCCAACACGTGTCCACTATTTATTTCCCCGTTTTAGCAGTTAACGGAGCAGTAACATAACGGATGGCGCTATTAAGGAATGGTGTATTCATGACGCTATTCCCCGCGACCCGTAAGCATCGTTGGAATGCGCGGAGGAATTTAAAAGAAATATATGCATTTAGGATTTAGGGTTAGTTTTTGCAAAATGAGCTCGAGAGAAATAGAAAATCTCATTTCCTTTTACAAAAGAACCATGAAGATGGAGAATGTTGAAAATAGCGACCAATTTAGTGAGGATCAATTAAATAGAAATTCATCTAATATTTCGTGCATTTTTCTGGTTTGTTAGTGATATTCGATCATCAAGAGAATATGTTCATTACATTCCATTAGAAGAAATTTGGATACTTTTTTGTTGAATTTAGAGTTTTTAGTGTTATTTTACATCTGTACTCTCTGTACCTCTTTGGAGGGTACAGATCATTTTTGTCCTTCTTTTGCCAATTTATTTTGCCTACTTCTTTTGATTATGTTTAGGGCATTCCAATGGAAGCATTTGGAGGCTGTTTAGATGATTTCTGGTGGATATTTTGCATCTGTACTCTCTGTACCTCTTTGGAGGGTACAGATTATTTAGGGACTTCTTTTGCTAGTTTATTTTGCCTACTTCTTTTGATTATGTTTAGGGCATTCCAATGGAAGCATTTGGAGGCTATTTGAATAGTTTCTGGTGGGTATTTTGCATCTGTACTCTCTGTACCTCTTTGGAGGGTACATATCATTTTTGCCCTTCTTTTGCTAGTTTATTTTGCCTACTTTTTTTGGTTATGTTCAAGGCATTCCAATGGAAGCATTTGGAGGCTGTTTGGATGGTTTCTGGTGGGTATTTTACATCTGTACTCTCTGTACCTCTTTGGAGGGTACAGATCATTTTTGTCCTTCTTTTGCCAGTTTATTTTGCCTACTTCTTTTGATTATATTTAGGGCATTCCAATGGAAGCATTTGGAGGCTGTTTGGATAGTTTCTGGTGGGTATTTTGTATCTGTACTCTCTGTACCTCTTTGGAGGGTACATATCATTTTTGTCCTTCTTTTGCCAGTTTATTTTGCCTACTTCTTTTGATTATGTTTAGGGCATTCCAATAGAAGCATTTGGAAGCTGTTTGGATGGTTTCTGGGGGTATTTTACATCTGTACTCTCTGTACCTCTTTGGAGGGTACAGATCATTTTGGGACTTCTTTTGCCAGTTTATTTTGCCTACTTCTTTTGGTTTTGTTCAGGGCATTCCAATGGAAGCATTTGGATGCTGTTTGGATGGTTTCTGGTGGATATTTTGCATCTATACTCTCTGTACCTCTTTGGAGGGTACAGATCATTTAGAGACTTCTTTTGCCAATTTATTTTGCCTACTTCTTTTGGTTATGTTCAGGGCATTCCAATGGAAGCATTTGGAGGCTGTTTGGATGGTTTAGTGAGTATTTTGTCTGTACTCTCTCTCTTTGGAAGTACTGAGACCATTTTGGACTTCTTTTCGTTTATTTTTCCTACTTCTTTTGATTATGTTACATTCCAATGGAAGCATTTGGGTTTGGATGGTTTCTAGTGGGTATTTTGCATCGTACTCTGTACCTCTTTGGAGGGGTACATCATTTTGTCCTTCTTTTGCCAGTTTATTTTGCCTACTTCTTTTGATTATGTTAAGGGCATTCCAATGGAAGCATTTGAGGCTGTTTGGATTGTCGGGGTATTTTGCATCGTACTCTGCCTCTTTAGAGGGTACACATCATTTTTGTCCTTCTTTTGCCAGTTTATTTTGCCTACTTCTTTTGATTATGTTTAGGGCATTCCAATGGAAGCAATCTGGGAGCTGCTTGGATGGTTTCTGGGTGGTTTTTTGAGTGGTTTTTTGCATCTGTATTTGTAACATATTTTTGTATTTGTTTGGCCAAGTAAATGCGGTCAATGAGCTGTGCGATGACGAAGTCATGATGTCTAATGACCCAAATTTGAGAAAACTCCTTGGCACCACTGTTCAGAATGAAACGGAGGTGTATGCACTGTACTATGACTATGCACATCAAATTGTCTTCAGTGTTCGGAAGGACCATACTAGTTATTGGACAAACTCAAATTGAAATCAAAAGATTTTCTATGTGCAAAAAATTGGGAAGAAGTCTTAGTCTAAATGGCTTAACAAAATATGAGAAAGTTTGATACAAGAAGCGGTTGTCCGACCATGATTAGATTCTCTGTTGATTTGGAGGGGATGATTAAAAAATATACGTGAAAGTCATAATCATTCTTTAGCGAGCTGTGACCCATCTTCTCGGATCGATGCATTAGCGATGAGAAGGTGTCCGTGTGAAGACAATGGAGGTGGTATTAGAGCAAGTGATGCATTCAACTATCTAACTGAGGAAGTTGGCGGCGTAGAATATTGGGTTCACAAAAAGAGATGCTTTCAATTTTATTGAGAGAAAAGATCGAGGATTGCGAATGGTGGCGTAATGCATTAATCTGATTGTTTAAGGAAAGCAAGCGGTGGGATGTTTGCATGGGATGTACAAGTTGATGAGTCGGATTGCTTAGTAAGTTTTTTTTGGAGCAATGGCATGTCTAGGATAGAATATGATTATTTTGGGAATGTAATAATTTTTGATACAAGCTATCGACTCAATAAATATAATCTTATTTGTGCCCCTCTTGTTGGAGTGAATCATCACTAGCAAAATGTATTATTTGGAGTAGCCTTTTTATCAGAAGAGACAATTGAGTCATTCTCATGGCTATTCTAAACATTTCTTCGGTTGATGAGTGACAGACATCCTATAACAATATTCACTGATCAAGATCAGGCTATGGTGAGAGCTATCAAAATTATATTGCCGCATACTCATCATAGGTTGTGCCAATGGCATATTTCAAAGAAAGATTCTTCTAAGGTTCATTGCTTTAATAGTAATAAGATAGTACAAGGGCTTTTTTATAAATACATGAGTAAGTGTGACTCGGAGGAAGAGTTTAAGGAAGCTTTGTCTTCCATGCTAGAAAAAGGTAATTTGCATGATCATGCTTGGCTGTCTGAGCTTTATAAGATTAAATCCAAGTGGTCCACTGCATTCAGCAAGGACTCATTCTGCATGGGCATCTTGTCAACGCAACGTAGTGAGTCCACGAATAATATATGTCACGGAATATCTAAACCAACTAGTTCGATCACAGATTATTTCTTGGGGTTGGAAAAGGTTATGGAGACATGACATTGGAATGAACATGATGAAGACTTCAAGTGTAGCCAGTCATCGATTGTTCCTGTTGTTAAGACCAGTCCAATTCTAAAATAAGCTGCTATGTTTTATACAAGAAAGGTTTACACTATGTTTGAAGAGAAATTTTTGCATGGAGTTGGAGGCCTATCAAGAATTGAGAGACACCATGGAGTATTTGGTGAGAGAGAATAAAATGCATCCAAAACATGGATGGCATTTCGATAGGACTACCCTAGAAGTAACTTGTACTTGCAAAAATTTGAAATGATGGGATTACTTTGTGCCCAGTATCGAGTTCTTAGTCGAAGATGTTGTGCATTGACATGTATCTTCTCATGGTCTATCGAGCAAAGAGGGATATTTACATTGATAGTGCATACAAAAAATTAAGAGATGTGGCAAATGATGGAAATGCTACGGCATTATTTTTGAACCACATAAGTCGATATGCATATCAAATAAGCCTCAGGGCACAGGGCAATAAGAGTGCCAAGGACTATATGCTTGGATCTCTAAAAAAACTATATGATGATGTTGACTCTATAATAAGTGAGAATTCTCCTCCAACTGACAAAACAGTTAAGAAGAAGAAGAAGTCAACCACAACAGATAAGGGAAAATACATCTTAAAGGATCCAGTTAAACAACGTCCAAAGGGTGTTTCCAACTCAAGGCTTAAGGGATATTGGGAGAGATCCAAGAAAGCCAAGAGTAATTTTTTATTTGCGTATTAGTTTTAGTATTTTAAATATTGCTGTTAATATTCAAACCCTTCTATTTTTTTTATTGCAGAAACCAAAGTACAGTCTGATAGTGTTACTAAACGTGTTTCATCACAAGTTGCATCACCTTTCTGTGTTATGCCAGAGTGTTTTTCAGAGGTACGCATAGAATATCACACATTGATGCTGAAAGAAATCATCAACTAATATGATGTTCTACATACAGGAATTTAACTCAAGTTCCACAATCAATCAGTCGGTTGAAAGGTACACTAAGCTGATGATGGATATTATTTCAGGAAAACATTTTGATGCATGACATTATCCAGTTTTTTGTTCTTCGACTATGCAATCTTTTCTACACAATCAATCAGTCGACTATTTGTAGCTCTGTAAGCAATAGTGCTTGAGTTAATCCCCTGCTGAGGATCTTGTAATCATTGGACTGTAGCAATAAATATGTGCAATAAATATGTTTTGCATCTGTATCTCTTTGGAGGGTTCAGATTATTTGGGTCATTTTTTTTTAGTTTATTTGGCCTGTTTCTTGAGATTATGTTTAGGGCACTCCAATGGATATTTTTTGGGTGTTTTGTTGCATTTGTACTCTCTGTATCTCTTTGGAGGGTACAGAGCATTTATGGACTTCTTTTTCTAGTTTATTTTGCCTATTTCTTGAGATAATGTTCATTACATTACAATTAGAGCAATTCGGGAGCTACTTGGATGGTTTCTGGTGGGTATTTTGTATATGTACTCTCTGTACCTCTTTGGAGGGTACAGATTATTTATGGCCTTTTTTCCTATTTATTTTGCCTGTTTCTTGAGGTTATGTTTAGGGAGTTCTAATGGAAGTAATTTGATGGCTGCTTAGATGATTTCTGGCTATTTTTTTGCATCTGTATTCTCTGTACCTCTTTGGAGGGTACAGATCATTTATGGACAACTTTTTTCATTTTATTTTGCCTAATTATTGTGACTATATTTAGGGCATTCCAATGGAAGCAATTTGATGGCTGCTTGGATGATTTATGTGAGTTTTTTTATCTGTACTCTCTGTACCTCTTTGGAGGGTATAGACCATTTAGGGGCTTCTTTTTCCATTTTATTTTTCCTATTTCTTGAGATAATATTCATTACATTACAATGGAAGCAATCTGGGAGCTGGTTGGATGGTTTGGGGGGGTATTTTGTATCTGTTCTCTCTATACCTCTTTGGAGGGTACAGAGCATTTATGGACTTCTTTTTTCAGTTTATTTTACCTGCTTCTTGAGATAATGTTCGTTACATTATAATGGAAGCAATTTGATGGCTGCTTGGATGATTTATATGAGCTTTTTTTTGTATCTACTCTCGTACCTCTTTGGAGGCAGAGAATTTAGAACTTCTTTTCCATTTTATTTTCTTTGAGATAATGTTCATTACATTACAATAGAAGCAATTTGATGGCTTCTTAGATGATTTATGTGAGCTTTTTTGTATCTGTACTCTTTGTACCTCTTTGGAGGGTACAGAGCATTTAGGGGCTTCTTTTTCTATTTTATTTTGCCTATTTCTTGAGATAATGTTCATTACATTACAATGGAAGCAATCTGGGAGCAGCTTGGATGGTTTAGGGGGGGGGGAGATATTTTGCATCTGTACTCTCTGTACCTCTTTGGAGGGTACGGATTATTTATGTCATTTTTTTTCAGTTTATTTAGCCTATTTATTGAGATAATGTTCATTACATTATAATGGAAGTAATTTGATGGGATGATTTGGTATTTTCCATCCACTCTGTACCTCTTTGGAGGGTACGAGCATTTAGGCTTCCATTTTATTTTACCGTTCTTGAGATAATGTTCATTACATTACAAATGAAACAATTTGATAGCTTGGATGATTTATGTGAGCTTTTGTATCGCTCTGTACCTCTTTGGAGTAGAGCATTTAGCTTCTTTTTCATTTTATTTTGCTGTTTCTTGAGATAATGTTCATTACATTACAATGGAAGCAATCTAGTCTTTGCTTGGATGGTTTGTATTTTGCATCTTACTCATGCACCTCTTTGGAGGTGATTATTTATGTCATTTTTTGGTTTATTTAGCTGTTTATTGAGATAATGTTCATTACATTATAATGGAAGCAATTTGATGGTCTTGGATAATTTGTATTTTTTCATCTGTACCTCTTTGGAGGATACAGAGCATTTAGGGAGTTCTTTTTCCAATTTATTTTGCCTGTTTCTTTAGATGATGTTCATTACATTACAATGGAAGCAATTTGATGGCTGCTTGGATGTTTTCTGGGTATTTTATTACATCTGTACTCTCTGTACCTCTTTGGAGGGTACAGATCATTTATGGACTATCTAGTCAAAATTTAGTTAATTTAATGTGGTGACAAATTTAAAAATCTTAACCTATTGTATTTACAATATTTAAAAGTAATTATTATATAATTAAATGTTAAAAGTTATCTTTGAGAAGTTTCATTCTGATTATATGATTAAATTTGTCATATTGCAATGTGACGAAAAAAATACTATTTTTTATAATAGATTAAATTATTTTGTTTTTGTTTCATCTAAATAAGTAGACAAGTCAGTCTGATAAGGTTCAAGTAAATATTCAACTTCATTTCACTCGAGCATGAGCATACTAAGAATACATATGAGTTAATTTTTTTAACGCTTTATTTTCATAATAAAAAATAGCTAACAATCATAATCATTCTAATACATATGAGTTAAAATTAAAACTGTTAAAATATCATGATTTTACAATCAAAAATTTACTTACACCAACCACAATAAGTTTACAATGAAACTTTTAAAAAAAAGATAACCCCTACTGGCCAGTAATCCCTAATTTAATTTCATGCATTAATTTTATGCCTTCTGCTGGATAACATTTATTTTATGCATTCGGCTGCATTAATTTTATGCATTTTGCTCATAACCAAATCCATAAGATAAAAATATGATTGCTGGAGTAAAATATCATCCCAGAGTAAAATATTAGTGAAATCAAACTATATGCAATGAGAGAAAAGAAGTTACAAAAAGCAGAGTAAAATATCATCCCAGATCCAGAAATGACCCATTCACTTCAACAAAAACACCTAGGTCTTCAAAGCCACCAAACCGATGCATTATACAAAATTCTATATCAAACTAAATACTATTGTTCTCAATTTTAATTTTTAAGTCCCAAATAAATATATGTGTTTAACTACCTAAATATATTCATCTTCTTTGGCCAATCGGTGGTCTACACTGGAGTTCTTGATTCGCCTCCATGTATTTGGGACAAACATTCCATGCGACACTATTTTCTTGGACTAGTATCCCACTCACCATTTCAATTGGCCATTTTTTGGGATCGCTCAGAAAAGACTGGCCAGCATCTTCAACAAGTAATTTGATTTGAATAGGCAAAACATAATCTCAACAAGTTGGCCCAAAAAAAAAAAGTTAAGAGGAACCATTTAAAAACTGTTCTTACAATCTCAGGAAGAATGCTCTTATGGGTTGGTTTGGGTAATGAGTCATAAAATACCGGGCCACATGCCCAACCGAGTGTCAGTCGGTTATCTATAAGCGGCGGTAAGATTAACTCATCCCTACCTGCGTGTGGTGATATGTTGGATAAACATTTTGCTTTCCATCTTCAGGCCGTACCTGGCATAACTCTGCAGGAAAAGAAGAGAACGATTATAGATTATAGCTTTTATCTAAACAAATAAGAATTAAATCGTAATACCTAATATTCTTGTAGGATAACATACCCAATGCAAGCATGAAATGTACAAATAGGAGACATACAGCCCCGAACAAAGTGAATACTTCTCGGCCAGCAAAAATGCGAAGGCATCAATGTGTGCATCTGAGAGATATTGATCTGTGAGCAACTCATTGATCTGCCCTCATGCAATAATGATATTCCCAGCAGCAAATACTATATCACTCCTGCAAGTGATAAATATTTTGAAGTGAGCTTAATTAAACGAATAGGTTATTCTATGTATGAAGGAGCTGATTGAAGATTGACTTGTCCTCGAATCGAGAGCATGATGTGTCAATAAGATCGAGCATCGGCTTAAGCAAAATAGCTCTAGATGGGAACTCAACAATATGAAGTGCCTTTGATGGCTGCAAGCAAATTACTGATGTTGAAAGTTAGTGATGAAGATCTAGATTTACTATGAATTAAGGATCGATCTAATGAGTGTTTTTCGTACCTCCGATTGATGCTCCTCTACCACGATAGCGGTCAGGTAATGACCTGCTCATCTCTGTGAACCTATAAAAATATTTAGTGAAATATATTTCTATTATCTCAAATTTAAAAGAAAGTAACTTAATACCTCAGCTGCTGGCTTCTCATCTTGAGTGGAGGCCACCACATCACTTACTCTTGCTCGTGACTTCCTGTAAGTGTGTGTGAAGGGGGAACTAATAGCTTTCCTCTTTCTTATTTGCCGAGCTTTCACACTACGCTCAATGCTGCCGATTACAGGTTTCGGAGCATCATCATGTGTAGTGGAGACCTCCACAAGAACTTCTCCTACGGTCAATTTCACATGGGCTTCCCCGTTGGAAGTATCCAACTCCATAGTGGAAGCTCCTGTGGTATCCTCCACAAGAACTTCTCTGGTCCCTCCACATGGGCTTCCACTGGAGTATCCAACTCCATGGTGGAAGCTCTTGTGGTAGCCTCCACAAGAACTTCTCCACGGCCAACTCCACATGGCTTCTTTGGGTATCCACTCCATAGTGGAAGCTCGTGGTAGCCTCCACAAGAGCTTCCTCATCCCTCTGGGCTTTCCAAGTGGTAGCCTCCCAGGGGTACCCTGGAAACTCCGTGGTAGCCTCCTCAAGAGTTTCCCTGTGGTGACCCCAGAACCTCCCACACTTGGGGTGGTAGGCTCTATTTTTTTTATCGCGACATGTGGCTTTGATGAAAATGGCAGACTTATGATGCTAATGTGCTCATAAACATATCTACAATAAATATTTTAAAAAACTTCCGCATTAAATTACACATTCTTGGAGATATAGAACATACCATCATAAGAGTGACAAAACTCATGTAATACCACGGTCAATCTTTGATGTAATAACATCAAATTGGGAAACTAGAAAGTCCCAAATGGCCTGCCTTGTATTCACCAAATCTATCTATGTCATCGATTAAGGCAATCAATTCCATGCCATGTGTGATATATTAAAAATAGATTTGACAGAGAAAACATATGTACAAACCGCGTACTAGCAACGAGCCATTTGAATTCTTAAGTTGATTCTTGTAGTCAGATGACTGACGTGAGATTTACATATAACCTTCTCCCCTCTATTTGGCATCCCTATCATCACTGCAACTTCATCGAGGGTGAAAGGAATGCACTGCCCACCCAACAAGAAAGCTTGCTTTTCTATGTCCCAGCAAGATAGGATCGATGTAATGGCAACCGAAGTCTTAATTAATGAGTCTAATGAATTGATGGAGATGAAGCCTATTTAAAATGTCAGTGGCTTCATCAGTAAAGCGTGCTACAATATTATCGAACATAGTTCTTACAGTGGTAGGCCTGCATCTCGAAGTTATCCTTTTCCCAGACATGGTAAACTTCAAAAAGAAAAGTCAGTAGGTAATGAGTATAGATGCAAATCACCCATCAAAACCAAGCGAACAGCTTCCAAATTGTCCCTAAATGCTCTGTACTTTCCAAAGAGGTATAAAGAGTACAGATGCAAAATACCCCCCAGAAACCATCCAAACAGCTTTCAAATTACTTCCATTGTAATGTAATGAACATAATCTCAACAAACAGGCAAAATAAATTGGAAAAAAGGCCATAAATGATCTGTACCCTCCAAAGAGGTACAGAGAGTACAGATGCAAAATACACCCTAGAAACCATCCAAACAGCCTCCAAATGCTTCCATTACAATGCCCTAAACATAATCAAAAGAAGTAGGTAAAATAAACTGGCAAAAGAAGTCCATAAATGCTCTGTACACTTCAAAGAGGTACAGAGAGTACAGATGCAAAATACCCACCAGAAACTATCCAAATAGCCTCCAAATGCTTCCATTGGAATGCTCTAAACATAATCAAAAGAAGTAGGAAAAATAAACTAGCAAAAGAAGGACAAAATGATCTGTACCCTCCAAAGAGGTACAAAGAGTACAGATGCAAAATACCCACCAGAAACCATCCAAACAACCTCCAAATGCTTCCATTGGAATGCCCTAAATATAACCAAAAGAAGTAGGCAAAATAAACTGGCAAAAGAAGGACAAAAATGATCTGTACCCTCCAAAGAGGTATAGAGAGTACAGATGCAAAATACCCACCAAAAACCATCCAAATAGCCTCTAAATTCTTCCATTGGAATGCCCTAAACATAATCAAAAGAAGTAGGCAAAATAAACTGGTAAAAAAAGTCCATAAATGATTTGTACTCTCCAAAGAGATACAGAGAGTACAGATGCAAAATATACCCCAGAAACCATCCAAGCAGCCATCAAATTGCTTCCATTGGAATGCCCTAAACATAATCAAAAGAAGTAGGCAAAATAAATTGGCAAAGAAGTCTAAATGCTACCCCCCAAAAGTGCAGTACAGATGTAAAATACCCACCAGAAACCATCCAAACAGCCTCCAAATGCTTCCATTGGAATGCCCTAAACATAACCAAAAGAAGTAGACAAAATAAACTGGCAAAATAAGGACAAAAATGATCTGTACCCTCTAAAGAGGTACATAGAGTATAGATGTAAAATACCCACCAGAAACTATCCAAACAGCCTCCAAATGCTTCCATTGGAATGCCCTAAACATAATCAAAAGAAGTAGGCAAAATAAACTGGCAAAAGAAGTCCATAAATGATCTGTACCCTCCAAAGAGGTACAGAGAGTACATATACAAAATACCCACCAGAAACCATCCAAATAGCCTCCAAATGCTTCTATTGGAATGCCCTAAACATAATTAAAAGAAGTAGGCAAAATAAACTGGCAAAAGAAGTCCATAAATGATCTGTACCCTCCAAAGAGGTACAGAGAGTACAGATGTAAAATACACCCCAGAAACATCCAAGCAGCCATCAAATTGCTTCCATTGTAATGTAATGAACATTATCTCAATAAACAGGCTAAATAAACTAAAAAAAATGACATAAATGATCTGTACCCTCCAAAGAGGTACAGAGAGTACAGATGTAAAATACCCTCCCAAATCATCCAAGCAGCTCCCAGATTGCTTCCAATGTAATGTAATGAATATTATCTCAAGAAACAGGCAAAATAAAATGGAAAAAGAAGTCCCTAAATGCTCTGTATCCTCCAAAGAGGTACAGAGAGTACAGATACAAAATACCCCTAGAAATCATCCAAATAGCTTTTAAATTGCTTCCATTGTAATGTAATGAACATGATCTCAATAAACAAGCAAAATAATCTAGAAAAAAAATGAAATAAATGATCTGTACCCTCCAAAGAGGTACAGAGAATACAGATGCAAAATACCCCCAGAAACTATCCAAACAGCATTCATATTACTTTCATTGGAATGCCCTAAATATAATCTCAAGAAGAAGGCAAGATAAAGCGAAAAAAGTAGGCTAAATGATCAGTACTCTCAAGAGAGGTGCAGGCAGTACAGATGCCCTAAAACCACAAAACCATCCAAACAAACAGAAATTGCTTACATTTGAATGTAATGAACATAATCTCAAGAGACAGGCTAAAGAAATTTGAAAAAAAGCCCTAAATGCTATGTACCCTCGAGAGAGGTACAGAGAGTACAAATATAAAATAACATATAAAAAATAACCAATCTTTCACTGGACAGAGAGAAGAACAGAGTAAACCCTAAATTCATTCAAGTTCGAGAATGCATGTGTAAATACCTCATGTAGTCACCTACAATACCTCAATTTTTAATTTTCTATATCAGCAGCAAAGCTCGAGGGCGTACGTCGAGAATAGAGCTAAGGCGAGAAAAATCCTTCGTCGAAGAAAGCACTAAAGCGTTACGTGGCGGAATGTCGAACGACAGTATCATCTCGTTCTTCTTCTCCCGCTTTTTGAATCTTACGGGCCGGGTCGGGCTAGGGGAAGTGTAACCGGCTTCGTCAATACACCATCCCTTAACAGCGCCATCCGTTATGTTACTGCTCCGTTAACCGCTAAAACGGGGAAATAAATAGTGGACATGCGTCGGCCATGGATTGGAGTCCGCACGTAAAGCTACGTGCAGACTCCAGACATAATATTTTCTCTCGTAGTAGGGAGTTCGATAGCTAAATTGAGTCCGGCTAGAGCCAAATGAGGCGAGGGAGGAGGAGAGTTAGCTGTGATCAGTTTGCTGAGTAGGTAAGAATAGGAGATTGTAGCACTAGCGTAGGAAAATTGAAATTGTAAGAACTTGAGAATGGCATGGTTAAATCCAGACTTAGAAATCCTGCAGGGTTGATTTACGGGATTTAGACAAGCAGAAGCACGTAAAGAGAGTAGGAGAAAAGATAAGGGTTCACGACATCTCACTTCTCTTTGCGGCCAGTCAGAGCCGAAGGGGAAGAAAGATAAAGGTTTCGAACGCTGATATCCCGTTGCCAAATTTTGGGTGGAAGAGGAGGGAAGGGAGTCCGTTCGGCTTGGGTTTATTCGGTCAAGAAGGGAGGAAGAGAGGGTCACTCAGTTGGCTTGGGATGGGATTTCTGTACTGCTCAGGATGGACGAGAAGGGATTTGGCTGAGAGAGAAATGTGCGGCACGTGAAATTGCTTCAGGGCTAGCTGTGAATAGGAGCATTATATAGTCTTAGGGTTAGATATAAAGAGGGATTTATAAAAGCTTCATTTATTTAAGTGTTTAACTAATCCTAAAATAGATTTTACGGTAGCATTATTATATGGTCAATATATATATCAATTTTAGATTATCTCGATGTTCCGAATGCAGCGACGCAGTCCATTTCATGATCGGAGGCCGTTTAGTTTAAGTCGGTATCGAATCAGATCAATTTCAGTTTAAAATTGCATGTTGTCACTTCTGACTGCTCGACATTCATGCAAACTCATCCAAATTTAGCGCAGACAGTCTCATAGGTTTCGACGTTTCAATGCTAATGACGTGATCAATTTAATGAACGGAGGTCGTTTGGGCATCGTCATAGCTTCCCGACTCTGATGTGCACTTAGACACATCGATGAATTTCTTTCTTGATTGATTGACTGTCTGTTGACCTCCATGTATGACATCAATCGAGTTGAGTTCATAAGAAGAAGTCAATCAGCTTCGAGTACAACAACGTGTAAATCAGAGCTGAAATGCAATAAATATCACTGAAATTAGTTGAAACGTTCTCCGAAAGACGAACAGACTTTGCCATTGTGTTTAGAACTTCAAAATTAATCAGAATATACATATTGCACAATTCGACGGCCGACCAATCAAGAAGAAGATCCGTCGATACACATACACATATATTAGAGTCGAGAGGCTACAATGATGCCCAGACAATCTTCGTTCGTAAAATTGATCATGTCGTTAGTGTCAAAACATCGAAACCTATTAAATGAGACTATCTGCGCTCAATTCGGACGAGTCTGAGTAAATATTGAGTGATTGGAAGCAATGATGCACAATTTTAAATTGAAATTGACCCGATTCGATGATGACTTGAATGAAACGACCTCTGATTGTGAAATAGATCACGTCATTCCGTCCGGAACATCGAAATAACCTAAAATCAACATATATATTAACTATATAATAGCGTCATCATAAAAATCAAAATTTGGGTTTATTTTCACTCAAATAAGCATATGCCCTATAAGTACCTATCAATGCCTAACCCTAAGGGGACTCCACTATTCATAATGCTCGATTCCAAAACTGAGTGCCGTAAGCCTCCTTCCTTCTTTCTACTTGGTCGAACGAGCTACGACTCCTATTCTTTCTCCCTGCTCCCAGCCGAATGCACAAACTCCCTCTCCCATTCGCTCGTCCTCCCTCTCTCTCGTGATACCGAGCCGAGCAGCCAAGCTTCCTCGTCCATCTATAGCTCCCAGCTGAACTTTCCCATTCGACTCTCCAAGAAGTTGCTTCTCCCTTGCAAGTGTCGAACGGACTTCATCCTTTCGTCTGGCTACTGCTGCTGCAAGAAGAATGAGTAGGTCTCCTCTTCTATTCCAACTTCCATTCCAACTAAGCCATATTCCTCATTTCCTGCTGCCCTGTAAGTCGAGCTCCTCCTCTTCCCTATGCGGATTCACCATGGTTTGTTTGTTTGAGTTTAATTTATTGTTCTATTTCAAGATGCTATATGCTGGAATCTTCCTTGACAAGTATACATTTCCTTATGTGATTAAATCCTATTATGCCTTATCGGCCACTGGTTTAGGTAATCACATTCATAAGATGATTTATCTGATGGGAATGGAGAAGGATGTCTTTGTGGGAAGTTCTTTGATGAAGATGTATGCTAAAAACAGTGTTGTAGAAGAGACAAGGAAGGTGTTTGACGAAATGCCTAAAAGAGGTTGTGTATTATGGGATGTTATGACGGATGGATATGTGAGGGCAGGGGATGCTAAAAATGCTTTGGAGCTCTTCAAATGGATGATGAGCTCGGGAGTTTTGTTCAGAATGGGTTAAAGAATGAGGTCTTAGAATTGTTCTATAAGATGCAAGATTCAATCACACTTTTGAGTTTCCTTTCATCCTTCTCGGACTCTGCTAGCCTGACGCAAGTTCAAAGAAGTTAGCTTGGTAGAGAAGGTTTTTAACATGACTAGAGAAATGATGGTTATGTTCTAGTTATCCTACCCCAATGTGTTTGCCAGAGTAAAATGATAAAAGATGCTGTGGTCTTAAGTACTTATTTTTGTTGTTTCAACACATCAAAAAAATTTGCTAGACATAAGTACTCATGCATGCTGCTTCATCATTATGTGGAAATCAGGATGCCCTTCGCACATGTTTGAAGGCCTATACGATGCTTTTCATAAGCGCGGTGGGTGAAATAAAATCACACAGCCGTGGTGTCGCAAGACACCAACCATGCATACTTTCCATTAGTGTGGTGGGAAGGCCTCAGTACTCCCGATGCAACCCCCTATACGGGGATGACGTCGGGAGGCTGCCGGATTTCATTTCAAATGTTTGTGCATATGCTTGTTGTTGACCTCACTTTTGGGAGTGAGCTCTCAACTTCCTCATCATAGATCTAGGACTTTTATAGACACTAAGTGTTCCTTAGTCTTAAGACACTTCTAGTGATTATGTGAACACTTAAGCTAAGCCTAAAGACTTAGAAGGATTAGCCATATGAAGAGGTTATGCCTTAGGGATTTAGGAGGACTTGCCTACCCTATAGCCTTAAACCCAAGCCTTGCTTCCTTCTCCCAAATCAAACCTCAAATTCAAATCCAAAATCATAAATCCAATCTCAAATCAAATGATTGAATGCCATGATTGAATTCAAATTTCAAATCCTTTCCTAAACCCTTTGACTTTATCTTATGGACTTAGCCTTAGCCAAATTCAAATCAACCCCAATTCAATTAATTTTGTCAAATATCAAATTTAATTTCAATTCAAATCCAAGATCATAAATCCAATTCCAACTCCAAATGATTGAAACCCATGATTGAATTCAAACTCCAAATTCATATGAACCACCTTCATATGCTTAGCCAAAACCTCCTTCAAACCAAATCAAATTTGGTTGATTTCTTTATAAAGAAATCATTCCTTCATTTATATTTATAAATATAAATGAAATCCAAATTCAAACCATTCGAATCAAATCAAACTAAACCAAACCAAAATAATTCCCTACTTAAGCTGTTTTGACCTATATCTCTCAATTTGGTCAAATTTGCTTCCGAATCACTCCTCAAGTGATTTTCTCAAGAATCATTTATATATTAATTTATATTCACAAATATAAATCAAATATAAATCCAAATGGTCAAAACCAAAACCAAATCAAATCAAATTCCCAGCTTTAGCTCTTTTAGCCAATTTCATGAACTTGGCTAAATAATATCCAAATTAACTCAAAACCTATGGATTTCTTCATGATTCAATCATTCCTTCAATCATTGTTTCAAATATAAATACAAATTATAATTACCCAGCCAAACCCAAGTAAACCCAAGTCAAGCTAATGTTGATCCTTTTGACTTGAAATTATCATATGAACCAAAATTCATTTGACTCCAAACCACTTGCAATTAGATTTATATTTCTATCCTAAGTCCATATGTGAGTTCAATTAAACTTGAATCAAGCCATGATCAAACGAATTGACCCATTTAGGTCCACTTGATCCAAAGTGACCTAAAAGATCTTTTTGATCCAAGTTCTAATTCAACCCAAATTGGATTGAACTAAGCCTATCCAAACCCCATATCATGTTCAACAATCATCCTAGGTTAATCAATTATCTTGAATTGGGTCAGACCAAGTCAACCTTTAGCCCAAATGAAACCCAAACTAGCCAAAATCTACCATATGCCAAATTAATTGAAACCATTGACTCAAACCCACTCACAATCAATGATTGAACATGGCCAAACCTTCAATTGAGCCAAACCAAGTCCAATGGGCCATTTGACCTAGTTGACCCAAATTGGCCTAAAAAGCCAAAATGGGTAAAATCATGATTTGATCCAAATTGATTGTAACAAATGGCTCAATTCATCCCAAATCACTTATTGAACTTAATCAAAGCCATGATTGAGCCCAATTTGACCAATTGGTCAACTTGACCCAATCTAGCCTGAATTGACCTAAAGGGTCAAATTGGCCAAAATCCAAATTAAATTTAAATTAAATCAAACTAAAGCCTACAATCATTTTTAATTAACCAATTGAACTTGACTGAACACCTAACTTAACCCAATTTAGTCAAATTGGTCAACTTGACCCATTTGACCCTTTTGAATCATAATGAGTCAAATTCAAACCTAAGCCAAATTAATCAAAACCAATTGAACCAAATATCCCAAATCATCATATGAACCCAACCCAAGCTTTAGTTTGCCCCAATTTAATCAATTGGTCAACCCAAGCCAACCTAACCCAAATAAGCCTATTTTGACAATATGAAGCCAAATCACCCAAAACCACTTTTGGAACCTTAGTGGCTGACCTAACCTGACCCAAATGGACCCTAGGTCAGCTCCAAACCAGTCCAAGTCCATGTGGGACACAACCCAAGGGAATTAACCAATGGACACCCTCTCTTTACATTGGATTCTTACCTCAAATGGCAAAGTCCACTTTGCCTCCCCATGACAGCCATCAAAGTGCCAAATAAGGCATTTCTAAGACACCTTAGCCCAACCTAAGCCACCTAGCATCTTCCATGGACTAAGGGAAGCAAGCCAAGCCACTCCCTCTCATGGTCGAACACCCCATGGGCAAAGGCAAGATCAATCATACGCAATCTACCCATATCAAGCCTTGAGACTCCTGCCACCACTTCCTCCACTCTTAGCATGCCACGTGGAGCTGATGGCGACCCCTCCGATGACTCGATGACATCCAATTGGTAGATTTTCAAGAATCAATCCCATCCATCCATAATGTGCAATTGAGGGTTATACCCCCTTAATTCGAATGGAAAATGATACGATTCACACGCTCTGAGTTTCCTAAGCCATTTTGAAACTCTGCAGAGCTTCCTAGAACATCCCAAGCCTCCCTCAATCGGCCATTTCTCTGTGTGTGTGTGAAAGATGAAACAGGACACCACCTTCCCATTCAATACTCCCCCTCTACTTGATCAAACACAAATTCCTTGCACCCACACCAACCCCTTACTTCATCGAAGCCAACCAAATCATCTCCATGCCTTTCTGAGTGCCGGAGATAGGAGTTCGACCAAGACTAATCACCAAATAGAAGGAGTTTGGCCTTGGGAGCAACCTACTTCAAATCAAGCCCGAAGCTTCTCAACAGGGCCTTGCCTTAACTAGGCGCAGCTACCTCCATTGATCCCACCACTAAACATTAGCTCAAGTGAGATAATTTTACAAACCGAGCCTTATATGGAAAATCGCTTGGTCTTTTGTGAAATAAATTTGAACTTCATGAGTTTTTAGCCATTGGATGTGTGCACCTCCCCTCCATGAAGGTGTAGGACAATTTTGGAGGCAATCCTAGCTCGGGTGAGCTCGGATCGAATGAGGAAAGATGGACGACATCCATCTTTCGCCGCTCACCAATGAGATAGATCATGAGACGTCCGTTCCGCATGATTAGAACAAAGGGCTCTAATTAGATTTCATGTTAGATTCCTTGATTCTTTTCCTAAACTGTGGATCTGATCATCGGATCTAGACAATAAAGTCAACGCAATCCGAGTCAGATGTAACAACTTAAATAGCCAATCCCATTATGCCACGTGGAAAGCGCTCTGTATCAATCGCCACGTGGTCTGATGAGATTAAGGCTTTAATTAGGCTTTAATAATATATTTTTAAGGTTGAAATTGCCTAAAATCATAACTAATCCTAGAAAAATCTAAAAAAAATACAAACTTTGGCTCATTTTGAAGATATTTCAGAGTTGAATCTAGAAAAATTATTATTAATTAATTTTAAATAGTGATTTTGGCTTAATTAAGGTTTAATTACAAATTTAATTAGCTTAATTACTCTATAATTAATCACCTAATTATTCTTAAATTTTTTGTGGATGTTTAGGGGGATGACCTCTGCCTCTTCAATTTTTTTTTAGGATTTTATTGATTGCTTAATTAGAAAAATCAATTTATTAAGCCTTAATCACTCTTTTAATTTAATTAGTGATAATTAGTTAATGAATAATGGCTTAATTAATTATTTAAGTCTAATTACCTCTGTTGAATAGTAAGGGAGCTTAGGGATTATGATTGAGATATTTTTCTAATTCATTTCCTAAGTTTTCTTCACTTTTGGAATTAGATTAATTAATGATTAGTGGGGTAATTAATTGCTTAATTATTTAATTAATCTTCAAGATAAAACCAGAGCCTAAATGATCAAATATGGGACTAAGGGATTGAGATTAAGGACTCTTTATTGATCTCTTTTCTTAAGTTAATTCCATTTCATTAATTGAAAATGCATCATGCTTAACTAAATGGATTAGTGAGCTAAATAAAAAATTCACTTCCAATCTAATCATCTTTAATCAACCTTAGGTGGCTCTTTGGGTGTTCAATAACCTAAAGAGAGAGCTAATAAAATTATGGTTAGCTCATATGTGTGAGAAAACCATAAAAGTAGTTAAGTGAGATCCCTTAAGCCTAATTAACTATTAATCATGAGCCAATTGCATTAGGCCCCTTTCATTTCTTAAGAGCATTGTTAATTTACTTTTCATGTGACTGCATATCATATTGGCTCATTATTAATTAGTTAATTAACTTAAGGTGATATAGGTAAAGGTTAATTGATTTACTTAATTCACACCTTAACCTAATTAAGTCATAAAATTGACCTAATTATTCTTCATTAAACTAAATTAACTCACACATGGGGGATGGGATTAGGATTAACAAACCTCTTTCATATTTTATTTAATCAAATCAAACATGAAAATGAAATGACTTTAAAGAACTTTGGTTTGTTTTAAATAATCTTATTTAGTTTGATTGTCCTTAGGACTTGGTTGATTTGAATGAAATCACATGCTTGTGTTGTTTTATTTTTTTTTAAAACATGCTAAATATTGTATGCCACTTGTACTCATGCATTCACGTCTTTCAAATTAATCAAATAAAAATGATTTCCTTTATGTCAAATTGCATGTGTTGATTTAAATTAAAAATATATGTGGCAAGTATCATTATTAAATCTCAAATATATTTTCAAAAGTTTAATAATGATTGAATATACATATATATTGTAAATTTAGTTATATATATATATATATATATATATATATATATATATATATATATATATATATATATATATATATATATATATATATATATATATATATATATATATATATATATATATATATATATATATAGGAATGCAAAATGAATATAAATTTAGTGTATGAATCAAAGTCTCTTCCTTACATTCATGTTGATTTGCATAAGTAATGTAAGAATGTGATTCTGACATCCCGTGGGACATACTTTAAGTAGCCTAAGGTTTTTTACCTCATTCCCTTGATGTAGATCAATGGCAATGTACCTGCTTGATTTCATTCTTATGCATTTGAATATTATATATTAGATAGAGCTTTAATTCATTTGCACAAAATAAATCAATCAAATCAAAATACAATTTTTGCATGACTTTCTATTATTGTAGTTATTTATACATCCACATGTATCTAAGAATAGTGATATATTAGTTTAGACATTCCAGGGATACATGGCTTAAAGTAGCCCTAAGGAGGTTCCTACCTCGTTCCCTTAGTGCAGAACAATGATGATGTACTTGCTTAAAACTTTTATACATGTGGATGTGTACTTAGCTAATGAATGAAAATCCCCTTTTTTATTAAAAAGACATGCATTCATACTTTATTTATTTGTTTGAGTTGAGTAGTCATGTGATTTAAGATTCTTTCATTATGCTTTTGAATAAGAAGTTAGATAGAGCCTTAAATTAATATGACAAAATCATTCAACTAAATAAAATATTAATTATGAATACATTTACTCACATTCATCATTTAAGTGTGCTAAGATACAAATTACATGTATAGCTATGCTTAGGATTTAATCATATGCATGATATACATGATATAAAAAATGAATAAACATGCGTTACATGATAGTAATCCATTCTAATTAACCTTAAGATGTCTTTCTTATTGATTAAGTTTATTTAAAATGAACCTTAACTTAGGATTATTTAAAACATGTAATATGTCATTCACTAAAGGGAATTGATTAGTTAATTTGCTTTAGATGTGACTTAAGATAGGGATAACAGAGAGTGATCCTCTCTTTCTTTCTCTTCGTAGCACTTAGTTGTTGTGTAGGTCAAATAAAATAAAAGAAAATGTTAAGTAAAATTTGCAAATCAATTAAACCATTTAAAGTGAAACCACCCTTGATAATTAAATGTCCTTCATACTTAGAGAATGATAATTCTAAAGCCTAGCTAGGACATACCACACAAGCCTTAAACACACATTAGATTAAGTCACGCCTTCTAGCTTTATGTTAGGGTGGTGCATTATTTGATCTATGCTTATTTTGTGATATAATATTGTAGACAGGATGTTAGGGTGTATGTGTATAGACTGGATGTTAGGCCATGGTTAGCCTAATCATATTTTATGTAGGAGATTATGCTTAAGGTGTGCTAAACATAAATATATATTTTTTTGTTGTGTAGGTTGTTTAACCCCTAAGCATAATCTACACTAGGACAGGTGGACTTAGGTACCCATGTGCAGGGTGCTAAGTCCAAATTATTTGTATAACTGTTTAGGTTGTATGGTGTGTTTAGCTAACACTTATTTTGTAGGAGTAGTTAGATTTACTTTTCCTATTTTTAATGTAATTTTACATTAGGAATTAGGATTAATGCTATGCAGGCTTAGGATAAACATTAGTTACAAGACTAAGTCTTATGCACCATGTGATCCTATGGAGCTTGCTAACCAAATGAAAGAAGGAAATGAAGGAAAGAAGGAGCTTTGAAGATTTGAAGATCCCCCATAGCTCCCATTCATTTGTTATAATTAAATTGTGATTATTCTTTCATTATACCAGGATGTATAAGGGTAGAGCTCGGCTATCCTTTTTTTTCAGGTTATACGACGGTACCCAACCGTACCGGCCTCTTATTCTTCTGCGTTAGCTTTATAAAATTGTTTGATATTTGGTTCAGCTTGTGCATTAGAAAAAGCATGCCTCTTCATAGTTTATTTATGATTGGTGATTGTTGTATGGCCTGGATGTAATTAGGCTCTTAGAAAAATAAATAAATTTTCTACTCCAATTAACAACTAATAACCAAATTTTCTAAAACAATCTCATAACCTCACATAAAGCCTAGACATTAAGTCAAGGTAATAAAATATTTATCAACCCCTTAGCTGGATATTGTATGCTTAATATCATGCATATCATTTTGTTTCACTCTTGTTAAGAGAGAGCTTCCATCTTTGTCAAATAAAATAGGGCTTAACCTTTGAGAGCCTATGATGGAAAAACACCTCTTTCTCTTTCGATTTAGCCTATAATCAACTTCATCATACATTTAGGCATATAAAAATCTTATAGCCTGTGTCAAAATAAAGAGTCAAAAAATAATTAAAATTTGATAAGATATGCATTAGACTAAGTCATTATTCATAGCACTCATGCTCTAGTCTTTTAGGGAGTGAGTTTAAGGACCTTAATTTCTTTCTAAATAATAACAACCTAGCTATCTTACAAAATCATAAGACTTGACCACATGGTTTTAAATTGTAGGAGGAGTTAGCTGGTTTCCACTCCAGACGGTTATAAGTTCAACAGTCAGGTGGTTTACTCTCTCTTGTGGAGGTAAAAAATATACCCACTTTCCCCTTAGATTTAGGTCGTGCTTTAGCTCTAGCCGAAGCTCCTTAGATTTAGGATCTGATGTTATTATTTCCCTTTGGGGCTACAAGCATAAATCCTCACCTCTTAGGCATTTCACAATCTTGTATCGTGGAATTATAAGTCCTAAATCTCTAATAAAATTTCAACTCAAACATATAATTCTCCTCAATTTCAAATATATAAAGCCTAACTGTAGGATAGTTTGAGATGCTCACTAGATTTTCTAGTATTATAAGCATCCTCTACTCATCTCCTTTGACTTCGATAATAAGTTTTTCTTTTTGATCTATCCCATTTGATATTCCAAATATAACCAATTTATTGATAGCCCTATCTTTGAATTCTTTAGAGATAATAATTGTCTACTTTAATCGAGAATATTCCTAAGGAATTCACCTTCCTTAGGATGTAATTAACTATGGGGGCTTGCCCCCATAGGAAACTTTAGAACTCCATTTAAATAAACCCTACATTATTCATCCATGTAAAGTAAGGGAAAAATCTCTCGTACATTCGAAGACCCATCATGCCTTAGGAGTTCTTATTAGGTGATTAGGTCCATCATAGGGTGGTAGTGATTTTTTTTTTTTTTTGAGATAGTGCACTGTTCCTTGATGTCATACCCAATCACCTCAATAAGCATACCCTCAGATCTGCATGGTGTCCCCCCCTCCGATATACACACACATACACATGGAACCAAAATTAAACACCGTAGTTGTCTAGCATATTAAATTTATGTACTTACTGTTTTAATGTAATTTCAAATATTTGTTAGATATAAGTACTCGTGCATGTTGCTTTAGCATGTCAAGAAAATCAGGTTGGTTTTTATATAGGTTTGAAGGCCTATGCGATGCTTTTCATAAGTACGGTAGGTGCAAGAAAATCACTTGACCGCAATATCGCAAGACACCTACCATGCACACTTCCCAGAAGCATGGTGGGAAGGCCTCAACACTCTTGATACAGCCCCCTACATGGGGGTGATGCCAGGAGGCTGTCAAATCTCATTCCAAACACCTATGTATTGAAGGGCCTATGAACATTTTCTTAAGCATGGTAGGTTTAGAAGACTATTTAAGCTGCAGTGTCACATGACACTTACTATGCATGCTTTCTTAAGCATGGTAGGAAGGCTCTAGCACTCTCGAAGTAGCCTCCTATGGTGGGACGATGATGAGAGGCTGCTAAAATTTTATCAAAATAGAGATTAATAATTAATAAAATGAAATAATTCAAGAAGAATCTTTGAAGCTTAAATGAGTAATAAGATCAATAATTGAACTAAGTCTAATATACTAAGCTGTTGAGATAAGATTGGACTTTCGATTATATGACTAACAATGGTCTACAATAAGTTAGATGTCTATCCAATGCAAACAAATGAATATTAAACTAAATAATTGAACAAAAGTTGAAACACTTTACATCACCCGATTCACAACACATTGTATAAGAGAACATAAGGCATTAATTAAGGCTTCAATTGAAATCTTGCATGCATTATAAAGTATGATTAAAACTCAAATTCAATACCTTAAAATTATGCAAGAATTCTTAAATATACCCGCATGGGCCCTGACACTGTGCTGAATGCCTAAACTTAATGTCTAAGGATGCTGTGTGGGTTGATACACGGTTGGGTCTTAGGACCGAGTCCGGGTTAACAAAACCTAAAAGTCTAATGTGCTATTATAATATTTTCAACTTAGTAAAATCTGAAAAGTTAATTCTATTAAAGAATTACAAAAGATAAATCTACCAACATATTATTAATGTAATTTCTCAAGTTTAAACCCTCAAGAATAAAGTCTCCAACCCGGTCCTCTATGCTCAAGCTAGAGTTGACAAGGTTTGGAGGACTATAAATTTTGAAATAATGAATCATCCCGGTTGGGTTTTAGGACTGGGTCCGGGTTAACAAAACCTAAAAATTCAATACTAATATTATAAAAATTTCAACTCAGTAAAATATCTAAGAAGTTAATTCTATCACATGATAGTAGATATGATCTTTTATTATTAAATTAATAGAGTCAAAAGGATCTGAAATAATAAATTAAAAGATCAAGCAAACTTATATACCCCAATGATGGCTGTGTTGAATGAAGATTTCAATCGGAGGGGATACTTTAATCAAAATGTGATTGCAATTTCAAATCAAATTAATATAAATTAAATATCAATTTATATGAAAATTATGATGAATTTTTAGGCTTAAAATGCCTAAATAAAATTCAATCTTTAAAGACTTAAAGCAAAACTAAGTTCATTTATCTTCCACAACTGTTTGTTGGAGGTGATTGCTGACCTCACTTTTGGAGTGAGCTTTCAACTTCTTCATCCTAGGCATAAAGACTCCTCTGGACATTAAGAGTTCCTTAGTCTTAAGACACTTCTAATGATTAGGTGAACACTTAACCTAACCCTAGAGACTTAGAAGAGTCAGTCATAGGAATGGGTTATGCCTTAGGGAGTATTCGGAAAACTTGCTTACCCTTTAGCTTGAACCAAATCCTTACTCCTTTCAAATTGAAATCAACCTCAAATTCAAAACAACCTCAAATTCAAATCAATTTCAAATTCAACTCAACCTCAAATTCAAATCAACCTCAAACTCAAATCAATTCTAAAATCCAAATCATGAATCAATTCCAAATGATTGAAATCCATGATCAATTCTAAATCCAAAATCTTTCCTAAGCCATCTTGATTTTATCTTATGGAGCTCAAATCAAATCTAAAATCATCTTCAAACTCAAAAGGATTTTCTCATAATCCATTTATATCTTCATTTATACTCACAAATATAAATGAAATATAAATTCATAACCAAAACTAAATTAAAAACTTAAATTCCAAATCCAAAATCTTTCCTAAGCCTTTCATTTCATCTTATGGACTTAACCAAACCAAATCCAAATCAATTCAAACTCAAAAGATTTTCTCACAACCCATTTATATTCTAATTTATATTCACAAATATAAATGAAATATAAATTCAAAGAACCAAAATCAAATCCAAAACTCAAATTCAAATCTAACCTAAATCTAACCTTATGCTATTTCAAGTCAAATTCTTGAACTTAGCTAAATCAAACTCAAATCAATTCAAACCCTTGGATTTTCTTTTCAAATAATCAATCCTTCAATCATAAGCCCAAATATAAACACAAACTTCAATCATTAAACCAAAACCAAACTAACCCAAGTCAAACCCAAATTCACCCTTTTGACTTGAAATTGTCAAATGAATCAAAACTCATTTAACTCCAAATCACTTGCAAATGGATTTATATTTCAATCATAAGTCCATATGAGAGTTCAACCAAACTTGAATCAAGCCTTGATCAAGCCAATTGACTCACTTAGGCTCACCTGACCCAAAGTGACCTAAAGCACATTTTTGAGCCAAATTCTAATCTAACTCAGATTGGATTGAACTGGGCCCATCTAAGCCTCACATTATGAGCAACAATCATCCTAGGATGGTCAATCACTCAAATTAGGTCAAACCAAGTCAAACATATCCTTTGACCAAGTCGACACTTAACCCAAATAAAACCCAAACTAGCCAAAATCCACCATAAGCCAAATTGATTGAAACCATTGATCTAAACTAATCCATCATCCATGATTGAACATGATCAAGCTATCAATTGAGGCAAGCCTAGCCAAATTGGCCACTTGACCCAACTTGACCTAGTTGACCTAAAAAGTCAAAATGAGCCAAATCTTGATCTAAGCTAAATTTATTGCAACCAATGGATCAAATTCATTCCAAATCACTTATTGAACTTGACCAAAGCTTCAGTTGGCCAACTAGACCCAACCTAGCCCAATTGACCATGAACCCAACTTGACCTAAAAGGTCAAATCAACTTGAAATCAAATCAAACCAAAATTGATTCAAACCAAAGCTTGCAATACATTTCAAATGATCAACCAAGCCTAAACCAAGCCATGACCTAACCCAATTGGGTCAAATTGGTCAAATTGGTCAAGTTGACCATTTGACCTAAGTGAACTCAAATAAACCAAAACCAAATCTAAACCAAATTGAACCAAACTAATGATACCAAAACACTTTAAATGGTCATATGAACTTAACCCAACCCTTAGTTTGACCTAATTTAACCAATTGGTCAACTTGACTCAAATTGACCCATTTTGACCTATATGGGTCAACTTGAGCCAAATCATATCAAATCAACTCCAAATTCTTTGAAATTTGGCCCTACCTATTTTTGAAACATCTCAAATCTGTCCAAATCAAAATAAAGTCCAAATGACCATTTTACCCCTAGGGCAAAGGGAAACCTATGGCCAAATCCACTTGGAATTTGGTCAATTCCTTTTCATGGCCATTTGGCATCCTCCTAATGGACCATATGGACACCAAGGGAGGTGGTGAACATGACCCAATGGGTTTGGGTCATCCATGACCCAAACCAAAGCTAAACTGACCCATCCAATGGAAATTCTCCACTTGGATCACCTCCTACACTCACCTAGCACATGTGCACTTCCTCCCTTCCATTCCTCTACCAAAATTGAACCACATGGACTCCCTAACAAGCCTAAGAAACACAAGCAATCTCCTCAATTTGATCAAAATGGTAAGGCAAGCCTCGGTCGTCCGATCTAAGGAGGGGGAGATATACTCCCCCTCATTCCAACTCAATGCACACATACTAAAGTCGATTGAGCTAGAGGAAGTAAGAGCAAGCTTCTCCAAGCCTGTCCAAGCATTCCCAAGCTCATTTGGATTTCCCTCTCTTAATTTTCTTCATAGCTGAAACAAGGGAGGTGGGAGGATTTTCCAACTTGGTAAGCACCATCAAGGAGGCAAGTCGAGCTTACCCAAAGCTTTTCCCAAGCATCGAGGCCACGGTAAGGGAGAAATAGATCAAAACTGCAAGCCATTGGAGGGAGCCTTGGTCAATTGAGAGATCTACAACAAAAATTGAAGCTTGAAACCTTCAATATAGCTTCGTCTCCACAGACGAAGCTACCTCCTCTGTTGGAAGCACCGGTGATAGCCTCTAGTGAGGTATGACTCAAAACTGACCTTAAGTTGAAAAATGCTTGGTCCTTTATGAAGGGAATGGTAATCCCATTAAAATTCAACTATTGGATGTTCTTCCCTACACCTCTTGATGGAGTGGGGGTGAATCTCAACCTAATCCAAGCTCAAGTGAGCTCGGATCAAGTAATGGAGGATGGACGACCTCTGTCACCTGCAACTTAGGTAGTGATGAATCATGGGCTGTCCATCCCGCATATTTTGGATGGATGACCCTAATTAAAATGAGTAGATATGCTAATTTAAACCCCTTATAACTGTGTGATTAATCCTGTCCATTCGATCCTTGATCGTACAGCCTAGAGGAAAGTGCGTTGCACCGCCAACTGATGCGACACACGATGTGACACCTTAAATAACCAATTCCATCGTGCCATGTGGAAAGTACGCACCGCATCAGCAGCCTACGTGGCACCAATGAGATTAGTTAATTAATTAGGTCATTTAATTAAGCAATAATCACAGAAACTTCATAAATTCATAACTAAATGTAGAAAATTCTAAAAAAAAAAATGCAAACTCAAGTTCATTTTAAAGATATTTCAAAGGGGAGTCTAATAAAATTATTTCTAATTGATTTTGAATAGTGAATTTTCCTTAATAAAGGTTTAATTAAAAATTGAATTACCTTAATTACTCCCTAATTACTTCATTAATTAATTCCAAATTTCTCAAACATATTTAGTGGAATGACTTCTACCTCCCCTAATTTCCTTGGGATTTATTAATGAGTTAATTAGGAAAATTAATTAATGAACCCCTAATCACCCCCTTAATGTGATTAGGAGTAATTAAGCCTATGATCAGTGGTTTAATCCCTTAATTGAGATCATTAAACATTATTTAAGTAAAGAGGAGGTTTATGGAATGGGTTTGGGATATTTTCCCTAAGTTATTCTCTAAACCCCCTTTCTTCCTTAATCTAAACATAATTATGGATTAACCCACTAATGATCTACTTAATTAGCTTAATCAAACTTTCAAAAATCAATCTGGAATTAATCAATCTCTTAATCTTGGGTAGACCCTTAGGTGTTCAAAATCTTAAGGTAAGTTAAAGGAAATTATAATCAAACTACATGTGTAGGAAGGTTATGAAAGTACTTAATTAAACCCTTTAGTTTAATTAATCAATAATTGTGAGCCAATTGCATTAGGCCCCTTTCTTTCTTAGGAGCATTGTTGATTTAAATTCCATGTGGTTGCATATCATATGTTGGCTCATAATTGTTAGGTTAATTATGTTAAAGTGGTGTAGGTAAGGGGTAATTAATGGATTTAATTCACACCTTAACCTAAATAAAATATAAAAGTAATCTAATTATTCTAAAATTAAACTAAACTAATTCACACATGGGGAAAATGGGGTAGAACCAGCAAACCCTTTTCACATTTCCTAAGTCAAATCAAATTTAAAACTAAAACAAAATTCTCTTTAAGAATTTTTATTTTTTGAATTACTTATCTTTAGTGGTTACTTTCCAAGCATGTTAAACATTATATGCCACATGAAATCATGCATTCATATCTTTTAAAAAGTTAAATTAAATAAAATGTTTTCTTTATGCCAAATTTCATGTTTTGGCTAAAGTTAAGAATATGAGTGGCTATTATCACTATTAAATCAAAAAATTATTTTCAAAACCTATAAATAAAAAATTACAAATGAATGTAAGCTACTTATAAATACTTATAAGCTTGGATGTGATTATAACATAAGATGTGTATTTTTTGTGACTTTCTTCTCTTCTCTTAACATGGATTTGAATAGGATTTGCAAAGTGTATAGTTCATTTAAAAAGAACATAACACTTGCTTAAATATATCCCTATGCACTTCTATGTTATGACTTAAGAAGGATCTTCACATTACACATGTATGTCACATAACCAAATCAAACAAAAATCTTTTGCATGACTCTTCATCCATTTAATTTTTGTATATGCATATTTACAAATTATTTAAGAAAAAAGTAGTATTAATGCAGATATCCACAGTTCCAAGGCTTATGCATTCAATTAATAGACAAGAGTCTCTCTTTCTACTTAAAAAATATGCATTCATGGAATATCTAAATTTTCTTAAACAATATCTCTTTGCATTCATCATTAAGGTGTGCTAAGATTTGCATTGCATGTATAACTATGCTTAGGATTATTCATATTCATGGTATACATGGTGGAAAGAAATTAATTGTTGTGTGTTATGTGATAGTAATTCACCTTAATTAATCCTAAGATACCTTTCTTATTGAATAGGTTTATTTAGAGTAAATCTAACCTTAGGGTTAATTAAAACACATAATAAAATATTTACTAAAGAAAAATCATTAATGAATCTACTTTAGAAATTACTTAAGGTAGGGATGAAAGAGAAGTTCTCTTCTCTTTGCTTCTCTTTACAACACTTAGTAACTAAGTGTAGGTTCATTCAAACCAAATCAAATCATCAAATAAAATTCACAAATCAACTATACCACTTAAAATGAAACCACACACAACCCTTAAAGACACACACATTAAAATTTAAGTCATAATTTCTAGCTTTTGTTAGGGCGATGCATGGTTTGATGCCTAATTTTATTTTGTGATGTAATATTTTTGGGTGGGTGTTGTTAGGGTATATGTGCATATGGATGGTAAGCAATCATATCTTCTACAGGGGATTATGCTTAAAGGGCATTGTAATAAAAATATAAATGCTTTTACTGTGTAGGTTGCTTATACCCCTAAGCATAATCCAAACTAGGACAGATAGACTTGGTTACCCATGTGTGGGGTGCTAAGTCCAAATTATTCATATACATGCTTGGGTTGTGTTAGCTAATCTCTATTTTGTAGGTTTAATTAGATTTAATTTTCCCATTTTTATGTAATTTTGTAATTAAGATTTAGAATGAATGTTTTGGGGGATTAGGATGAACATTGGTCATAAGGCCATGTCTTATGCACCATGTGAAGCCTTGGAGCAAACTACATCCCAACTAATCAAAAGGAAGAAAAGAAAGAAAGGAATGAAGAAATGAAAAAAGAAGAATGAAGACCCCCATAACATGAATTCATTTTAATTATAATTATTCATTTATAATCCGGGTTGTATAAGGGCAGAGCTCAACCACCTATTTATTTTCAGGTTTGTGTGGTGGAGCCTGACCACATCGGCCTTTTATTCCTTTGCGCCAGCTTTATAAAATTATTTGATGTTTGTTTAGGTTGTGCATTAAGATGTCATGATTTTCCTAGTTTCTTTATTGATTGATGAATGGACTTGATGCGATTAGGCTCTTAGGAAAAAATAAATTTTCTATCCAATTAATCAACTCAAAATTATAATTAAATAAAAGATTTAGCTCATCTAAAGCATAGGACATAAATCAAGATAATAAAAGATTTAACAACCCCTTAGCTGGATGTTGTATGTCTCATATCATGCATATAAAATCATCTTGCTTCACACTTACTTCTGGAGGGCTTCCACCTTTGCTAGAGAATATGACTTGACCTCTGAGTGCCATGGTAGAAACACACATCTTTCTTGTTGATTTTGGCCCATAACCAATTTCTCAATCATTAGATATATGAATCTCATAGACCGTGTCAAATAAATTATCCAAAAATTAAAATAAAACATAACAAAATTTGTATTAGAACTAAGTCATTATTCATACCCTACATGATCTAGTCTCTTAGGGAGTGTGTTTAAAGGACTTAGTCTCCTTTCTAAATAAACAACAACCTAGCTATCTTGCAAAAGCATAAGAATTGCCTACATGTATTTAAAATTGTAGGAGGAGTTGGTTGGCGGCCACCCCCAGGCGGTTGTAAGTCCAATAGTAGGATGATTTATCCTCTCTTGTGGAGGTAAACTGTGTACCCATTTTTCCTTAGATTTAGGTCATGCTTTGGCCCTCGCCAAAGCTCCCTAGATTTAGGATCTAAGGTTGTCCTTTCCCTTTGCAGGCTACAAGCATAAATCTTCACCTCTTAGGTATTTCCACGATCTTGTGTTGTGGAATTGTAAGCCCTAGATTTCTAATAAAATTTAGCTCAAACATATCAATTTCAAAAATGTAAAGCCTAACCATAGGATAGTTTGGGATGCTTACTAGGCTTCCTAGTATCATGAGCATCGCCTACTCATCTCCCTTTGGCTTTGATAATAACTCCCTCCTTTTTGATCAATCTCACTTGATCTTTCAAAAATAATAAATTGATTGATAGTCCTATATTTGAAATCTTTGGAGACAATGATCATTTACCTTAATCGAGAGTATTCCTAAAAAATCTCATTCCTTATGATGTAATTAACTATGGGGGCTTGCGACCATAGGGAGCTTAACGAACCCGATTTAAAATAAACCCTACTTTACTTTTTCATGTAAAGTAGGGGAAGAATCTCTGGTACATTCGAAGACCCATCATCCTTAGGAGTCCTTATTAGTTGATTAGATTCATTATAGGACGGTGACTTCTATCTTTCAAGATAATACATCATTCCTCAATGTTGTACCCGATCACCCTAATAAGAATATATGTGGATCTACGTGATGTCCCAACACATAAAATGTTTTATTTTTCAGATCTCTCCTCCCCCTCTCCTCACAAAAAGGGAGATGTTTGATAAATAAATAACATAATGATAAATTATGAAAACTCTAGCTCACAAAGAAGCCAATATCAAGTCAAGTACACATCTATATTCACACTCAACTAATCTCATGCCAGTAAGGATGTGGCCCGTGTCCTCTGACCGCGTGGTTTGGCCAGTAAGGTCCACATATGGTGCGGTTACAATCACGAACCTTTAATCGGATGGCTGCTACCAAATAGCATCATTATATCACGGCCACGATTGTAGCTCGTATGTTCCCTAATGGGTCTGCCCCCTTTGAGTTATGAACCATAGGGTGCACCCGATAGGGCAAAAAACTCTTTGTCAGCTAAGGTAGACTTAAGCCTATCTCCTAAGACAAACACCATGGCTACTGATAAGGATCCTTTGGTCAAGTTGGGTTGACTACCTCCACTGACTAAGTAGACTAGGGACCACGACAGCCCGGGATGACGAAACTATGGGATCTTGATCGGGCACGTCATCATTCCCCAAATATCCACTTTAAGCTAATGATGAATTTTGTAAATCTAAATTTCAAAACTCCACATGCTGCTACCATACACTACACATTAAGTGATCTAATGATTATCCTTAATCGAAAGTTCTCTCTCATCATTGGGATGGGTAATTAACTATAGGTGCTTGCACCTATAGGTAATCTGGAACCAGATCTAAAGTCATCACAAAATGAGGGTGAAATCTCTGGGTAATGTCTTATCTACTATTCCATCTACCTTCTAAAAATTTTACTGACATTTAAATCATACTATCTTAATCGAGAGGTTGGTGATAAATTTTTGTAGCCCATAGATTTCTAGCGACTCCGTTGGGGACATATTTTGTCTTTCCATCTTTAGCTAATCAAATCAAAGCTATGATAGCAGCGGAGTATAGTAAAATGAAAATTTACAATTATTTATAAAATTAAATTGATTGAAATTCAAAATTATTTTTATAATAAACATAATTATAAAATTTTCAAGATCTTATTTATACATAACTTGTTTTCATATTTTATCATGTTTATTCTATTGTATCTATACATTATGAAAGTGTGGGGTAATATATCAATTATTGATTACTAATCCCCTTTTTTTACTTATGCAAAATGGATCTCCAGAATACTCGGTTCACTCTGCAGCTATGTCACAGAGCCAACATCAGCCTGGCTAATGCTGTCATTAACACCAGAGATGCTGGAACTACTATACAATTTGGTAGCGTAGATTTTCTAGCGATCGTTGCTCGAACTACTGCTAGGCTTGCATGAGACAATCATGTACAACTTGCACATCAACCCGTGCAGCAGGCCAAGTCTACCAAAGCTCCTAGTGCTACTACTGTTGAGGTTCCTCAAAAGAGAGCCCATGTATTTGAAAGGTTGGGACATACTGAAACCCCATCCATGAAGAGAGTTATAACTAGGAAGACAATTTCAGTAGTGCATCCGAACGTTACTTCCTTGCCGACCTTGCCCTTTTCCCAAGGCCAACATGATGCTAAAGGTTACTCATCTAGAGGAAAGCTGATTAGAAGGTAGAGGAGAAGTAAGAATGCTGAGCTACGAGCCCATCAGCTCTCACTTGGCCCATCTGTTACACAGCCAGCTTTACAACTAGAAGCAAGTATTCGTACCCAAAATAAATTTGAAAATCTAAAATGGGTAAAAAAGAATAGCTCTACTAGTGACGTTAAGCAGTCTTTCTGGGTTCAACAGCAGTCAGCCATAACCCCTTAGAAGAAATAGTCTGAAACTCTATCTACTCAAGAACATAGAGTTTTAAAAGTTATAAAAGAATAAGACCTTATGAAGAAGATATATCAAATGCTAATTATTAGAGAGACCAATAATGCTCCACTGTAGAAGTTACCATCAGTAGTAGTAAGAACTCAAGAGCGTTACAAACAAGCCATGCATGATGAACATCGGGGCGTGACCCCTGAACCGCATGTTCGGGAATCTGCCATCGAAAGGTCCTGACACAAGGGAAAATAAGTCTGGAGGCCGAAGCCTCGGGAAGAAGCTGCCATAGAAAGGCAAAAAGGTGTGACATCTGGCTTGAATATTCAGAGATTCACCGATGATAAGACCCAACAAAAATGAGTTCCTAAAAAGAACAATAACACTGTGCTCATCCAATCATCAAACAACCAACACTGTGCTCATCAATCCACTAGTTGAGCAAGTGCCACAAACCTCTGAAGCACAAAGTGCTCAGGATGGTAGAAATGAAGTCAATCATTTGACTGCTCAACCTACCCCTCAGCATAAACTAAGCACATCCGAGCCAGTGACTGTTGTCAACTTGAAATTATTATAAGTGAAAAGATTAAAGCTATCATAACTACAAAACAGGTGGAAAATTGGTGAACAGAGGTTGCCCTACCCTGTAGAATATGCCAAAATTCCACTCATTTGATGGCAATGGTATCCCCAGGTAGCACTGAGCACAATTTAAAGCAGCTTATGGTAATACTGAGGGCAATGACGCACTTTTATTTTACCTATTCATTAGCAACTTAACTTCAACTGGTTTTGAATGATACACAGAGTTACCAAATGACTCAGTTAAGACATTCATCGAGTTGGAGACAATGTTAGTCAAATGATTTGCCACTGAGGTCAGAAAGACTACTTTAGCTGACCTTGCCTTGGAGAAGAGAAAGAAGGATGAGTCAGTTACAAAATACATAACTCGCTAGCGCAACATGAGCATGAAGTGCAAGCAACAGGTTGAAGAGGAACATGCAATTCAGTTACTGATAGACAACATTAATGATAAAATGATGCCCTATTTATGCATGGCTTCCATCACCACATTCTAAGAACTACTTGATCGAGTGGAAAAATTTGAAAAGTTGAACCTTTTCAAGCTTGAAAGCCATTCAGATAGAACAAAGAAAGTGATGTTCTCAGAATCAAGGAGAAGTGAATCTCACACTGCTTCATACTATTCGAATAGAGGAAAGTGAGCAACCTATAATGCGTATAAAGGAAAACAACCCATTTATTTTAAAGAAAAGGTCAAACAACCCTTCAATTCTCAACAAAAGTTAGTTCTTAGATGCAACGATAAACCTAGAACTTTCTTTGGATATGGTGAGTGCCCAAGGAAATCATTGGGAGATGATGATTGAATGCATCCATCTCTTAAGGAGAAAGTGTAGCTAAACTAATCAGACAAGCACTCAAGGTAGGGTTAGAGTTGCAAAAATGTAAAAGACCTGAAGAGTCAGGATGAACTAGCAACCCAAGTTACTGTCAATGTCATCGGGTAGTTAGCCACTCTATAGAAGATTGCTATGTATTCAAAGATTGGTTGGAAAAGAAGTATAGAAAGTGTGAATTTACATTATCTAATAATGTTCTCGTATAGACAAAGAGAGAATCTACAAGGGTGGTGTTCACCTCACTTTTGGAGTGAGTTCTCAACTTCCTCATCATAGATCTAAGACTCTTATAGACACTAGGAGTTCTTTAGTCTTAAGACACTTTTAGTGATTAGGCAAACACTTAACTTAAGCCTAGAGACTTAGAAGGGTTAGCCATAGGAATAGGTTATGCTTTAGGGACTTAGGAAAACTTGCCTACCCTATAGCCTAAACCCAATCCATTCTTTCTTCCTCAAACCAAACCTCAAATCTAAGTCAAATAGAAAATCTAAATCCAAATTTCAAATCAAATTATTAAAACCTATAATCAAATCCAAGATCAACATTCTTCCTAAGCCCTTTGATTTCATCTTATGGACTTAGCCTTAACCAAATTCAAATCAATCGTGATTCAATTGATTTTCTCAAATAGCAATTCAATCTCTCAATCATTTACCAAATTCTAACTCAAACCCAATTCCAAATGATTCAATACTCACCTCAAATCTGAAACCAAAATTCCTTCTTAAGTCTTATGACCCACTCTTATAAGCTTAGCCAAATCTCCACCTAAATTATCCCAAACTCAATTGATTTATTTATAAATTAATTATTCATTCATTTATATTCACAAATATAGATGAAATCCTTACCCAAATGATCAAAATTAAATCAAATTAAATCAAATTAAATCAAATCAAGCCAAATCCCCTCTTAAGTCTTATGGACCTACCTCTAGAAGCTTACTTAAATCTTAAACCAATCTCAAACTTGATTGATTTCTTTGTAAATCAATTACTCTTTCATTTATATTCATGAATATAAATGAAACCCACCCTCTAATGACAAAAAAAAATCAAGCTAAATCAATTCCCTCCTTAAGCCCTTTTGACCTACATTCTTAAGCTTGGTTAAATTTGCTTCCAAATTACTCCAAACTCAAGTGATTTTTCTTATGAATCATTTATATCTTCATTTATTCCCCCAAATATAAATAAAATATAAATCTAAATAGCCAAAATCAAATCCAAAATTAAACCAAAACCCAACTCAAGCCTTTTAGCCAATTTCTTTGACTTGGTCAAATCCTATCCAAATCAAGCCAAAACCAATGGATTTTCTCATGAATCAATCATTCCTTTAATCATCTACCCAAATATAAACATAGACTACAATTATCAAATCAAACTCAAGTCAACCCAAGTCAAGCCCAATTTAGGCTTTTTGACTTGAAAACTTCAAATGAGCCAAAATCCACTAGACTCCAAATTGATTGTAGTTGGATTTATATTTCAATCCTAGGCTCGTATGTGAGTTCAACTAAACTTGGATCAAGCCAAAACCAAACTAATTGAGCCATTTAGGTCCACTTGACCCAAAGTGACCTAAACAACCATTTTTGAACAAAGTCTAATCCAACCCAAAATGGATTGAACCAAGGCCATCCAAATCTCATATCATGATCAACAATCACCCTGGGATGATCAATCACCTCAATTGGGTCAAATCAAGATAATTTGATCTTTTGACCAAGTCAATTTTTAGCTCAAATTAAACCTAAACTAGCCAAAACTCATTATATACCAAATTGATTAAAACCATTAATCCAAACCAACTCAAATTCAATGATTGAACATGATCAAACCCTCAATTGAACCAAACCAAGTCCAATTGATCATTTGATCTAAGTTGACCAAATTGGCCTAAAAAGCCAAAAATGGGTCAAATTATGATTGATTGCAACCAATGGCTCAAGTTCATTCCAAATCAATTATTGAACTTGTCCAAAGCCATAATTGAGCCCAAATTGACCAATTAGTCAACTTGACCTAACCTAGCCCAAATTGACCTAAAGGGTCAAATTAGCCAAACTCCAAATTAAATTCAAATCAAATCAAACCAAATCAAACCAAAGGCTACAATCATTTTTAATTAACCAATTGAACTTGAACCAACACCTAACCCAACCCAATTTGGTAAAATTAGTCAACTTGACCCATTTGACCCATTTGATTTCAAATGAGTCAAAATCAAACCTAAGCAAAACCAATCCAAATCAATTAAACTAAAACTCTCCAAATCATCATTTGAACCTAACCCAAGCCTTGATTTGACCTAATTTGACCAATTGGTCAACCTAACCCAACATGAACCCATATGAGCCCATTTGACCAAAGGAAGTGAAAGCACCCAAAACCAACCCATGAGACCTTTGTAGCTGACCAAACGTGACCCAAATTAACCCTAGGTTAGCCTAAAGTCTGCCCATAAGCAAAGTGGGCCCCATGCAAGGGGATTACCATTAGAAAAACACATTTTCATTGGATTCCATCCAAAAGAGGCAAAGTCCACTCTCTCCTTTCTTTGGAAGCCCTAAACTTTGCTATTTGGAGTATCATATACCCCATAGCCCAATCTAAGCAAGTCGAGGACCAGCCATGGACCAAAGGAAATTCAACTCCTCTATGGACAAAGGGAGGAAGAAATTAGCCACCACCTGCCCATATCTTGCCTTAGACCTTGTGCCACAGTTTCCTCCACTCCAATCATGCCACGTGGATAGGATTGAGACCCCTCCAGCAGGCTGGCAGTGATGAATCAACAAAAATTAGGGATAGATCATGTCCATCCATCAGGCTCGATTGAGGGGTATACTCCATTAATTCTCATAGGGATTGAGATAATTCGAACACACTGAGCTTTCTGAGTGTTTTTGAAATCCTAGAGAGCCTCCCCAAGCCTTCCCAAGTTTCCCTTCACCAAAATTCTCCATTCTTGTGCACAGTTGAAATATGGCATCCATCCTTCAAGAAATTCTCTTCCTCCACATAACCAAACTTTAATTCCTCTTGCACACACCATCCTCCTATGTCATTGAAGCCATTCAAGCTTTTTCCTAATCTTCTAAGTTGCCAGAGGGGGGAGTTTGATCAAGACTGAAGCTCAAAAGAACCTATCTTGATCATCTAAGGGATCTACTTCAAATCAAGGCCCAAGCTTCTCAACAGGGCTTCGCCTCAGCTAGGCGAAGCTACCTCCGTTGATCCCACTGTCGGTCTTGAGCTCCAGCAAGATAATTCCTCAAAATCATAGATTTAGGAAAACATTGTTGGTCTTTTTTTATGAAAATTTGTATGCCATGTGATTTTGATCATTGGATGTATTCCTCTCCTTCCCTTGATGGTGTGAGGTCATTTTGGAAGTACCGAAGAAAGATGGACAACATCCATCTTTCGTCACTCGCGAAGGAGAAAGATCACGGGCCATCCATCCCACATGATCGGAACAGATGGTCGTGATTAGATCACGCTTAAATTCCTGATTTGTCCTTCTAAGCCATAGGATTAATCGTGGTCGTATCAGATGGTTCACGAGAAAGTGCGTCCACCGCCAACTAACTAAGTTGTGCGATGTGATAACTTAAATAACCTATCCCATCGTGCCACGTGAAAAATGCACTACGTCAGCAACCACGTGACGACGATGGGATTAGAGCTTTAATTAGGGTTAATTAATCTATTTTAAAGTTGAAACTTCCAAATTTATAACTAATTGTAGAAAAATAAAAAAAAATGCAAATTAAGGCTTATTTTAAAGATATTTCAGTGAAAAATTTAATAGAAAAATGTTTCCAATGGATTTTGAATAGTAAATAGAGCTTAATTAGGGTTAATTAAAAACATAATTACTTCTTAATTAATCATCCAATATTTTAAACTTTTTGAGGATGTTTAGGGGATGACCTCTACCTCCCCTATTTTCTTGGAATTTATTAGTTGCTTAATTAGATAAAATGATTGATTAAGCCCTAATTACTTTCTTAACTTTATTAAAGGGTGATTAAGTATATGAATTGTGATTATTTAATTATTTAGACTCCCTAACCACTATTGAACAGAAAGGAGACTTAGGGAAGTGGGTTGGAGCCTCCCTCCTAATCTTTTCTCTAATTTTCCCTCTCTTTTTTAACTAAAGTTCAAATTATTAATTAATTAACTAATTAGAAACTTAATTAGCTAAATTGGAATTTAAATCATTTTAAATTATGCTTAATCTAATGGATGGTTTATGGAAATAGGCCGGGACCTCTTTCCTTACCTTTTTCCTTAAGCCCATCTCATTTCAAGATAATAATTAATTTTGGTTAGTTCCTTTTTAGGAGAGGTGAATTAAGAGATTAATTGGTTTAATTAATTTGAAAAGTTTAATTAAATCTATTTTTCCCCTTAATCCATCTTGGGTAAAGCTTTAGGTGTTCAAGAGCCTAAAGAAGCTTATTGAAATTATAATTAGCTCACATGTGTGAGAAAATCATGAAAGTAATTAAAGTGAGTTCCTTAAGCTTAGTTATTAAATCATTATGAGCTAAATGCATTAGACCCCTTTCATTTCATAGGAGCATTGCTATTTACTTTTCAATTTATTTGCATATCAAATTAGCTCATAATTATTTAATCAATTACCTTAAGGTAATATAGGTAAGGGTTAATTAGTTGATTTAATCCATGCTTAACTTAACCAATTCAAAAAATCAACCTAATTGATTTTCATTAAATCAAAATAATTCACATATGGGGAATGGGATCAAGATTAACAAACATCTTTCTAATCCTTTTTAAATCAAGTTAAACATGAAATCAAAAATGGCATTAAGAAACTTTAATTTGTTTTAAATAATCTTATTTAATATGATTGTCCTTAGGAATTAATTAGATTGAATGAAATTATGTTCCTATGTTCTTTTATTTCTCTCCAATTATTTTAAATGTTGCATGCCACTTGTGATCATGCATTCACCCTTTTCAAAAATTTATTAAATGAAATGATTTTCTTTATGTCAAATTTGCATGTGTTGGGTTAATTAAAAATATGTGTGGCTATTATCACTACTAAATCTCAAATGTATTTTCAAAAGCTTGTTAATGAATAATAACACATGTTGTGACATTAGCTATGCATATATAAGAGGTGCATGTGAATATAAGCTTAGTGTATGAAGTGAAGTTCCTTTCTTTCATTCACATGTTGATTTGCATAAGTAAGAATGTTAGTGGGTATATTAGTCTGGACATTCCGGGGATGCACGACTTTAAGTAGCCCCAAGGAGGTTGCTACCTCACTCCACTGGTGTAAAATAATGGCGACGAACCCGTTTAATTTCATTCTTATGCATTTTGACATTAGAATTTGGATAGATCTTCAATTCATTCACACAAATAAATAAATTAAATTAAATTCTACTTTTGCATGGTTTTCTAATCTTATAGTTGCTTTACATCAATATGCATTTAAGAATAGTGAGTATATTAGTGTGAACATTTCGGGACGCATGACTTTAAGTATCCCCAAGGAAGTTCCTACCTCACTCTTCTCGTGTAAAATAATGGTGAAGTACTTGCTTAAAACTTTCACACATTTGAATGTGTATTTAGCTAATGAATGAAAATCCTCTTTTCTATAAAACTCATTTTATGCATCATGCATTTAAGTGTGCTAAAATATATTGCATGTATAGATATGTTTAGGGCTTAATCATATGCATGTTATATATGATGAAAATAAATGAATGGATATATGTCATGTGATAGTAGTTTGTTCTAATTAATTTTAAGATGCCTTTCTTATTGAATGAGATTATTTAAAGTGAACCTAAACTTAGGATTAATTTAAAATATGTAATAAACCATTCGCTAAAGGGAATTCAATTAATTAATTTACTTTAGATGTGACTTAAGGTAGGGATAAAAGAGAGTGATCCTCTCTTTTCTTCTCATCATAACACTTAGTTGTTAAGTGTAAGCCAAATGAAACAAAACAAAATATTAAGTAAAACTTACAAATCAATTAAGGCACATAAAGTGAAACCATCTTCCAAATTAAATTCTTTCTTCCTTAGAAAATTATAACAAAGTCTAGTTAAGACATACCACATAAGCGTTAATACCCACACCTTAGATTAAGTCACCACTTTTAGCTATATGTTAGGGTGGCGCATGGTTCAATGTATGTTTGGTTCTATTATGTATTGTTGTAGACTGGATGTTAGGGTGTATGCTTCGTAGACTGAATGTTAGGCCGTGATCAACCTAATTATGTCTTCTGTAGGAGATTGTGCTTAAGGGGTGCTTAAAAATAAATATAAATGCTCTCATTTGCAGGTTGCTTAACCCCTAAGCATAATCTAAGTTAGGATAGGTGGACTTGGTTACCCATGTGCAGGGTGCTAAGTCCAAATTATACATATAACTGCTTGGGTTGTATGGTGTGTTTAGCTAATACTTATTTTGCAGGTGTAGTTAGATTTACTTTTTCTATTTTTGATGTAATCTTGCATTAGGAATTAGGATTAGTGTTATGGGAGATTAGGATGAGTGATGGTTAGAAGGTTTTGTCTTGGGAGGCCTCTATGATGCCTTTGAAGAAATAAAATCCAAACAAAGAAGAAAAGAAGAGGAAACCTTAAGACATGATGAACGAAGACCCCCATAGCATTTATTCATTTGGAAAAATTATAATTATTCTTTCATATACCGGGTTGTATAAGGGTAGAGCTCTTCTACCCATTTTTCTTTTCGGTTGTACTGCGGTACCCGACCACACCGGCCTATTATTCTTTTACGTTAGGTTTATAAATTGTTTGATGCTTTGTTTACAATTGCGTAATAGAAATACATGTCTTTTCCTAGTTTCTTTATATATGATGATTTAATGTGTGGCTTGGATCCAACTAGGCTCTTAGGAAAAAAATAAATAACTAAATTTTCTAAATAACTCATAACCTCACATAAAGCCTAGACATTAAATCAAGATAATTAAAAGATATAACAACCCCTTAGCTGGATGTTGTATGCTTAATATCATGCATATCATCTTGTTTCACTTTTGTTAAGAGAGGGTTTTCATCCTTCAATGATAGGGGAAGACTTGACCTTTGAGGGTCTCCTCTGTGATGGAAAACACCTCTTTCTTTCTGATTTAGCCAACAACCTTATTTCATCATGCATTTAGACATATAAAATCCTATAGCCTTTGTCAAAATAAAGAGTCAAAAATCAAATAAAAATTGATAAGATTTGCATTAGACTAAGTCATTACTCATGCCACTCATGCTCTAGTCTCTCAGGGTGTGGGTTTAAGGACTTTAGTCTCTTTCTAAATAAAAATAACCTAACCATCTTACAAAATCATATGACTTGACCACATGATTTTAAAACGTATGAGGAGTTAGCTGACTGCCACTCCAGGCAGTTATAAGTCTAGCAGTCAGGTGCTGTACTCTCTCTTATGGAGGTAAACCATATACCCATCTTTGCTTAGATTTAGGACATGCTTTAGCCCTCGATAAAGCTCTCTAGATTTAGGGTCTAAGATTACTATTTCCTTCAGGCTACAAGCATAAATTCTCACCTCTTAGACATTTTCACAACCCAGTGTTATGAGATTACAAGTCCTAGCTTTCTAACAAAATTTCAACGCAAATATATATATTTCTCTTCAATTTCAAATATATAAAGCCAAACTATATGATAGATTAGAATGCTCACTAGATTTCCTAGTATCATGAGCATTCCCTTTTCATGTCCCTTTAACTTCGATAATAAGTCTCTCTTTTTTGATCTATTCCGATTGATTTTCTAAACATAGCTAATTTATTGATAGTCCTATCTTTAAAATCATTAGAGACAATAATTGCCTACTTTAATTGAGAGTATTCCTAAGAAGTTCACCTTTCTTAGGATGTAATTAACTAAGGGGGCTTGCCCCCATATGGAACTTTAGAACCCAGTTTAAATAAACCCTACTTTATTCATTCATGCAAAGTAGGGGAAAATCTCTAGTATATTCGAAGACCCATCATGCCTTAGGAGTCCTTATTAGGTGATTAGGTCCATTGTAGGGTAGTGATTTCTATCTTTCGAGATAGTACAGTATTCATTGATGTTGTACCTGATCACTTGAATAAGTGCACACTCAGATCTACATGGTGTCCCTTATACATACAACAATCATTAAGATAACTAATTAAACTTACTGATTTCATATTAGGACTCCAAATCATTGAAATAGATGATGAAGGAGATGATTATGAAGAATATCTTTTTGGAGAAGTCTGTCAGGTTATCTCATTATCCTTGAATACTCCCCGACAGAGTTCACTTCTTTAAGATTAGTCAAGAAGAGGAACCACCAATGATGTGGCATTCATGTCTTGTCTAATGGTGATGCAAGCAGATGATAACTCAAAAGAAGACTTGTGCTTTTCGGAGGAAGATGAGTTAGAGTCTTCAATATCACCACTGTTGAAAGGCATAAAATCGAAAAGTGGTTCTGAAGTCTCCATCCAATCCTCTGGCATAAATGGTGATTCTGAAGGGGAGACTTATTCAGAAGAATTTGAGCCAGATAGAGTAGCCCCAGTGTAGTTAAGAAGTGGAAATATATTGCCATCATCACAGAAGAAAGGAACATAAATATAGAAGTTAATGAAAATATCATTTTTGAAGATCAAAAGAAGAAGTCTAACATGGATAAAGGAATTGATTACAACATTCTATCACACTTGAGGAAGTTCCCTGCATAATTGAGTGTGTATGATGCCCTCCTGATGTCACAGGATATCCGTGAAACCTTAATTCAGGCTCTTAAGAATCTAGAGAAATATGAAGCGTACTTCATCGAACGATGTATGATTGAAGTAATACAATCTCAAGACCTTCCGATAATCACCTTTTCTGAGGAAGATCTTATACTCGGAACATCAGAACGTAATCACCGGCTATATGTTTCTATGAAGAGTGATGGTTTCATAATCAATCAAATTCTAATTAATTCGGTTCATCTGTTAATCTTATGAGCCTATGAGCATTGAGAGGATTGTCCCTTGATATTCAGCATTTAGGATGGGACAAATTGATGATCCACGGCTTCAACGATAAAGGGCAAAAGACTCTCGAATCTTTTACCTTGTCACTAAGATTTGGGGAGATTTACACATAAGCTAAATTCCACATCATTGATGCTGACACCTCATTCAAGGCCTTGTTGGGTCGTCCTTACCTACATGAATATGGAATAGTCCCATCTACTTTGCCCCAATGCATGAAATATATAAAAGACATGGAAGAACATAGAATTCCTGGCAATCTTCAGTTGTTCATAGTCCATGAAGCTAAAATCTATGAAGATGCTAAATACTATTTTTGAAGGAGCCAAGGCATCAATAATCAAAAGCTTCTACTTCAAAGGCTATGAAATAATCCGAAGAAGTGAAGAAAGAAAAGGGAAGAAAGAAGACGATGCCAACTCTTCTTAAAGTAGCTAGTGTATCACCTAAGTTGAAAAGGCTAGTCCCTCATCTGGGCAATGACATAGAAGAAGAAGAGGATGATCCTCTCATTTAGCTTAAGGGAGTAAATAAGTCTGTGGTAAAAGGAAAGAAAAATATAGAGTACTCAAACATAATGACTTATTTACTCTTATCCTCCACAAGCATATCTATAGGTGGAGCATTCTATGGAGGGGCTTCTTGATCACTAGAACCAATGACTTGTTTACCCTTATCCTGAGATGCTACCCTAGAGGCAGAACTTTGCCACTATGAAGGTTGAGTTCAGTGACTTCATGAGATGATTTAGTGAAAAGTTCTACTTGCTCATCAGGTTCAGCTACAGCTTCTCCTATAGGATCATCGAAGTAAAATAACTCCAAATCAATCTTAATGGGCGAACCCGAGTGATTCAGGAATGGAAAATCTATTTCTAAACCAGAAGAAGATGAGTGATCAGAACTAGAGTTTCTATTAATTAGACTTGGAGAGCTATCTAAAGGATTAAACTCAGGAAGATCATTAGAAGTGACACAAATGTAAGTGGAATCAGCTTTCTTCATTAATTTTTTAGATTTGGATGGAGCTACAAAATAGAAATGAAGTAAAGTAAGCAGAGTGAGGGATTTGACACCCCCTTGTTGATATAATATGTCTGCTAGAAGAAGAGCTGGCTGGAGGAACTATAGCAGAGACTGTGGAAGGAATGCTGGACTCGACCGATGGTTATGCTACTAGGCTATACCGGGCAAGTAAGGTAAACTATTACTATCGCTTCTGCTAGGCTGTCACCTTCTTCAAGTTGTCTTTGGCAACTTGCAAACCTTCCTTCATGTTGGAGGTTTGATCTGCCTCAGGCACTTGCAGAGAGAGTTTCTTAATTTTAGAAACTACTTTTTTTAGAGGTTTGGGATAAGGCAATATCCCAACCTTCTTTTATCTTGAGAGCAGTGTGGCATCCCTTTTATTTGATAGCTTCAACTATTGTTGCTTCATTTTATCTTTTGATCTTGAGTCATAACCCACATTTCAATAATTTTGGTTATGTTGAATGGGGTTCAAATTGCATGGAGAGATTTGTAGAATTGAAGGAGAAGATTTTGCCTTGATGTTGACTTGAATTATTGATTTTGATTTATTCTTTTGAATTAGATCCCTCACTACTATGTGAGAGAGATTTAGAATGATTTGATTTGTATTTAGGTATCTTGATTTAGAAATATTTGTATTTTGTATATCTTGTTTGAAAATATTGATGATTTGAAGAAAAATTTGCAAACGTTGTCATTTTGTGTTTAAAAGTTTTTTTTTTATGAAATGTCTTTTCCTTATGATGAGTGAAATGTCGATTTAAAAATGGAGCTTCTTACTTAACAAATTTGATATGTCAAGTAGAAGCCACATGTGTTTGATTTATGTTTGAAAATGAGACTTTCACTTAACAAATTTGGTATGTTAAATGAAAGTCAAATGTGATTGATATATGTTTTGGTTTTCTTTGAAAATGGGACTATCACTTAGCAAATTTGGTATGTTAAGTGAAATCCTAAGTGTGATGTGATATGAAAAAAGAAATTCTTACTTAACAAATTTGGTATGCTAAGTAGGAATCAAATGTGTATTGAAAATGAGACTCTCACTTAAAAAATTTGGTATGTTAAGTTAAAGTCAAATGTGATTGATATATGTTTTAAAAATGGTACTCCCACTTAATAAATTTGGTATGTTAAGTAGAACTCAAATGTGACATGGAAATGAGACCCTGACTTAACAAAGTTGGTGTGTTAAGTGGGGAGTCAAATATGTCAAGAAAATGAGATTCTCACTTAACAGATTTGATATGTTAAGTGAAATCAAATATGATTTATGAAAATAAAACTCTCACTCAGCAAACTTGACATGTTAAGTGAAAGTCAAATGTGTCATGGAAATGAGATTCTCACTAAACAATTTTAATATGTTAAGCAGGAATCAAATGTATATGAAAGTGAGATTCTCACTTAACAACTTTCATACATTAAGTGTAATCAAATATAGCATGAAAAAAAGATTCTCACTTAAGAACTTTGATATGTTAAGTGGGGATCAAATGTGACATAAAAATAATAATCCCACTTAACAACGTTGACATGTTAAGTGGGAATCAAATGCATATGAAAATGAGATTCTCACTTAACAACTTTGATATGTTTAAGTGGGAATCAAATGTATATGATGTGCTCTCTTTCTTTTTGGAAAGAGGGGAATTCTTTTTTTGACAAATTTGGCATGTCAAATAAGATTCCAAAATAGAGGTGAAATTTATTTAACAAGTCTTAAGTAAGTTAAATAGATGTCAATGATATGTTTTGATGCCATGTATGCGATTTCTTGATTTTGAAAAGAAAGAAACTTCAACACTAGAATATGTGAAATATGTTGAGTGAAGTTTCAATTTTATGTTAAGATTTGAAAATAGAATCTTCATTCAACAAATTTGAGTATGTTGAATGAAGGTGGCTATTTTCAAAAAAGGTGCTTTTCGAAAGTGTCATTTTTTGAAAGAATTTATTTTCTTGAATTTTATGATGAACCTCGCCTCAACAAGTTAGTGGTAAGAAGGTTCTATATTTTTATAATCTCTCTCTCTTCATTGATTATTTTTTTACCTATTCAGGAACCCAATAAGGGTTTCAAGACCTACACGGAGTGAGGTCCGAAAACATAAAGGATGTTGGCTAACTTTGCTTAAGAATGAAATAAGCTAAGTGCCAATGAAAGGAAATATAGCCTTATACTCACAAAAAATGCAAGTCCACAATTGATGCTTGGAAACAACAATCATCTACTGGAGATGGAGAGAGGAACCATCCCTAACGGAGTCGCCAGAAAAATCTATGGTGTTTACAATGGACCTAATCACCTAATAAGGACTCCTAAGGCATGATGTGTCTTAGAATATACGAGAGATTTTTCTCCTACTTTACATGTATGAATAAAGTAGGGTTTATTTAAACCGGGTTCTAAAGTTCTCTATGGGGGCAAGCCCCCATAGTTAATTACCTCCTAAGAAAAATGAATCCCTTAAGAATACTCTCAATTATAGTAGGTGATTGTTGTCTCCAAAGAATTCAAAGATAGGACTATCAATAAATTGGTTGTGTTTTTAGAAAATCAAGTGGGATGAATTAAAAGAAAAGAGTTATTATTGAAACCAAAGGAGATGAGTAGGGAGTGCCCATGATACTAGGAAGCTTAATGAGCACTCCAATCTATCCTATGGTTGGGCTTTATATATTTAAAGTTGAGGAGATTTATTTATTTGAGTTGAAATTTTATTAGAAATCTAGGACTAATAATTTCACAATATAAGATTGGGGAAATGCCTAAGAGGTGAGGATTTATGCTTGTAGCTCGCAGAACATCAACCTCAGATCCTAAATCTAGGGAGCTTTGGCAAGGGCCAAAGCATGACCTAAATCTAAGGTGAAAGTGGGTATATGGTTTTCCTCCACAAGAGAGAGTAAACCACCTGACTGCTAGACTTATTACCATATGAAGTGGCAGCCAACTAACTCCTCCTACACTTTAAATCCATGTATGCAAGTCATATGCTTTTACAAGATGGCTAGGTTATTGTTATTTAGAAAAGAGATAAGTCCTTATACCCACTCTATAAGAGACTAGAGCATGAGTGGTATGGGTAATGAATTAAATCTAATGCAAATTTTTATCAAATTTCATTTAATTTGGGACTCTTTATTTTGACACAGGATATAGAATTTTGTATGCCTAAATGCATGAGAAGTTGATTATGGGCCAAATCAAAATGGAAAGAGCTATTCTTCCATCACAGGCTCTCAAAGGTTAAGCCCTTGCTATCTGGCAAAGATGGAAGCCCTCCATTAACAAGAGTGAAATAAGATAATTATTCATGTTATTAAACATACAACATCCAGCTAAGGGGTTGCTAAATATTTTATTATCTTGATTTAATGCCGAGGCTTTTATATGATGTTATGAGTTATTTTAGAGGTTCAGTTATGAGTTGTTAGTTTGGGTAGAAAAATTAATTTTTATCCTTGGAGCCTAATCGCATCCAGGCCATACAACAATCCCCAATCATAAACAAACTATGAAAAGGCATGCTTTTTTTATCTAATGCACAAGTTAAATAAATCATCAAATAACTTTATAAAGCTATCGCTAAAGAATAAAAGGCTGCTATGGTCAAGTACTGCCCTATAACCCAAAAATAAATGAGGGTAGCCGAGCTCTACACTTATACAACCCAGATTATAAAAGAATAATTACAATTACAAATGATGAATGTTATGGGGGTCTTCATTCTTCATTTCTTCATCTTCCATTTCTTCATTTGATTTGCTCCATTTCTTTCTTCCTTTTGGCTTGATTTGGATGTGCTTGCTCCAAAGGAATCACATGGTACATAAGACTTGGTCTTATAACTAATGCTCATCCTAACCCCCCAAAACACTCATCCTAATCCTAATGCAAAATTACTTTAAGAAAAGGAAAGTAAATCTAGCTGCACCTGCAAAACAAATATTAGCTAAACACACCATACAACCCAAGCAGTTATATGAATGATTCGGACTTAGCACCCCACCCATGGGTAACCAAGCCCACCTGTCCTAACTTGGATTATGCTTAAGGGCTAAGCAACCTGCATAGAAAAAATATTTATATTTTTTTTAACACCCACAACCCTGCCCTATGCATGATTAGACTAATATCATTCATCCCTATACATAATCTACAAAATAAGCATATATCAAACCATACACTGCCCTAACATAAAGCTAAAAATGGTGACTTAGTCTAATGTGTGTGAATTAAAGCTTGCGTGGTATGTCCTAACTAGGCTTTAGAGTTATAATTTGCTGAGTGTGAGGTATTTAATTTATGAAGGGTTTATTTCTCTTTAAATGATTTAATTGATTTGAAGATTTTACTTAGTGTTTTCTTTTATTTCATATGGTCTACACTTAATTACTAAGTGTTATAAAGAGAAGAAAGAGAAGGAATCTCTCTTTCATCCCTACCTTAAGTCACTTCTAAAATAAGTTAATTAATTAATTTCTTTTAGTGAATGGCTTATTATATGTTTTAATCAATCCTAAGTATAGGTTTACTCTAAATGACCTTATTCAATAATAAAGACATCTTAAGATTAATTAGAATGAATTACTATCACATAACACATATTTATTCATTTCTCTCCATCATGTATATCATATGATTAAATCCTAAGCATACCTACACATACGATGTATGTCTTAGCACACTTAAATGATGAATGCAAAGAAGTGTGTTTAGAATTTAGATATTTTATTTGATTAAATGATGAATGCATATCTTTTTAATAGAAAAGAGGGATTTTTCATCCATTAGCTAAGTACACATTCACATGTATAAAAGGTTTAAGTAAGTACAGTGCCATTATTCTGCACCAGAGGCGTAAGGTGCAATACCTACTTAGGGATACTTAAAGCCTCGCAGCCCCGGGTTGTCCAGACTAATATACCACTTTTCTTAGATACATATAGATGTATAAACAACTACAAGGATAGTAAAACCCATACAAAAGTTGTATTTGATTATGATTCATTGGTCAAATCATACATACATATGTATAAGAGTTTTAAATGAGTACGACACCATTGTTCTACACTAGGGGATTAAGGTACAAGACCTACATAGGGCAACTTAAAGCTTCGCAACCCCGGGGTGTCCAGACTAATATACTAGTTTTCTTAAATAGATGTGAATGTACAAAAAGAAGCAAAAGAATGATAAGTCATGCAAGAAGTCATATTCGATTTGATTATATAATTTGTATATGTGATATGGAATTCTCCCTAAGTCTTAGTATGGAGATGCATAGGAGTAGATTTATACAAATGTTGCATTCTTTTCAAATGAACTATACATTTGTAAATCCCATGCAAATCCATATAAGGCAAGGAAAGAGAGCTTCATATTGCATATCTTATATTATGAGCACATGCAAACTTATAGATATTTGTAATTAATATCACACCATCTATTATAAATGATTTATTATCTTTTGAAAGTAACTTTTGATTTAATAATAATAATAGTCACACTTATTTTTAGTTTAAATCAACACATGCAATTTGACATAGAAGAAAATATTTTATTTAGTTAATTTCAAAAGGAATGAATGCATGATTACATATGGTAAGCAACATTTAACATGATTAGAATGAAATAAAGAAACATAAGTACATGATCTCATTCATTCTAATTAATTCCTATGGAAAATCATACTAAAGAAGATTATTTAAAATGAACCAAAGTTCTTTAATGACACTTTCAGTTTTGAGTTTGATTTGATTTAGGAGATGTGAAAGTTGTTTGCCAATCTTAACCTCATTCCCATGTGTGTGAGTTAATTTGATTTAATGAAAAGCAATTAGGTTGATTTTATGGATTGATTAAGTGAAGCATAGATTAAACCAATTAATTAACCCTTTCTTATGTCACCTTAAGGTAATTAATTAAACAATTATGTGCTAACATGATATTCAACCACATAGAAAAGTAAATATCAATGCTCCTATAAAATGAAAGGGGCCTAATGTAATTAGCTCATAATTCTTAATTAATTAAGCTTAAGGAGCTCACTTAATTACTCTTATGGCTTTCTCACACATGTGAGCTAAGCATGAACTCATTAGCTCTGTCTTTAGGTTATTGAACACCCAAAGAACTACCCAAAAGTTAATTAGATAAGTTTCAGAATGAGTATGATTTCAATTTGATTAATTTAGCCATTTAATTAATTAAACCATTAATTAATCCCAAATTAATTGATTTCAAATCAAGTTAAATGAACTTAGGGAAAAGAATGGGAAAGAGGTCCCAATCTCATTCCCCATGTCCATTCACTGTCTATCAATGATTAACAAGCTTAATTAATGATTTCCTTACTATTTAGCATGTTAATTAGTTACCTAATTAATTAAAAAATAATTAAGGCTAACACAACCAATTTTCCTAATTAACCAATCAATAAACCCCAAGAAAATTATGAAGGCAGAGGTCATCCCATTAATCAATCTCAGAAAGTTTGAAATTAATTACTTGGGTTATTAGGGAGTAATTAAGCTAATTAAGTTTTTAGTTAAACCCAAATTAAGCCTTAATTATTGTTCAAAATTAATTAGAATTAATTTTAAGTTAATCTCCTCTGAAATACCTTTAAAATGAGTATTTATTTGTAATTTTAGATTTTTCTACAATTAGTTATGATTTTTCAAACTTTCAGTTGATTAAGATAATTTTCATGAAGTTTGTTAATTTATTTTATTAAAATAAATCATTCAAACTTCAAAATTTAATATCTTTTAATCCAAAAGAGATTTTGATTTAAAATTTTTATGGTATGTAGATTTTAGCTTTAGTTTCAATTGCTAAAATTTCAACTTAATCTGTAGTGTATTTTTAGTATAATTAATGAAATTTGACTTTTACTAAAACTTAAATTAAGCTCCAACTATCTAATAAATTTTGGGGATTTTGAGTTTATTGAATTTCTCTCAAAAAGATGAATCCAACGAGCCCTTATTTGTAATTTTTTATTAAGTATTTTATTTTTTTATGAATTTTAAAAGTTTCATGTGATTTAAATAATTTTTAAAATTAGAAAATATGAATTTTCCCACTTAACCTAGCTAGCACCATCGCGACCTTGTATGCGACACCATGAGGCATCGATTGGCTAGCATGCCGCATGATGGCTCGAATATTTTCTATATAGATTGCGATGTGGTTCGATCTGATTATCCGATCGGTGATCAGATGGTACAGATATGATCCTAGGGATCCGATGGCAGATTGCATGATCTTGGGGTTGAAAAGATAAGGGTTCGACTCAATTTGAGCCGTCCAATCCCCTGAATGTGAGATCGGGCTACTGCTCTCATACTGGCAAAATCGACGGGAAAATTGCAAAAAATTATGAAATGAGGTCCGATTGAGCTTATTTTCACGTCGATCTTCACCCAAAAAAAAATCTATTTCGTATTGGGATCAAATAAAGCGAAAAAAAGTGAGATTTATCTAAGGAAAATTCCTAAAATCATAAGAAAATTATCACAGAAAGTAAAAAATCCTAAGGTCGGCTACGAGTTTTTGAAGATTATCTCATCAAGGATGATTTCCAGTGATAGTGATGATCCGAGCACACTTTTGAGTGAGGGGAAGAAGCCTTGAATGAGCCTATACCTCTTTCTTTTTCTTTGGAATGACGCCTTCCCCAATTGTTGCTACTTCTTTGCAAAAATCCACTTATTTTTGGTATTTTTCACCCCAAAATCAAATGGGAATGATTGCTGGTTGGTTTGGGAGCTCTAAGGGATGAAAAAGAGAGTGTGAGGAGGTGTTCTTCATCCTCTAATGCCTTTTTCCAAAAATAGCTAAAAATCCCTCTTTTTGTTTGATTTTTGGCTCCAAAATGTTGTCATTTGGCTTGGGGTGGTTGGGAATGGAAGGGAATCATCCTAAATGGATCATTTTGGTTGGCTAAGGCATGGAAAGTGGCTACCATGAAAGAAAAAATGGTTGTCTTAGCAAGGAGAGGTGGGAGTCCTTCATGCCAAGTTTTCTAATGGGAAAGGTGAAGTGGATTCACCTCCCCATGAGTCATGGCTGCCCCAACCACCTCTTGGTTCAGATAATCAGTGTCCTTGGTGCCTATGTGGACTAATGGATGAGTGCTAAGTGGCCAAGGATGAGAAATGACCACTTGGGCAAGTGTTTTTTTCTCATGGGATGCCCTTGACCCAAGGATAAAGTGGTCATTTGATATTGAATTTGATTTGAGCAGATTTAAAATGAGTCAAAAGTGTGTTGGACCAAATTTCATATCTTTGGAGTTCATTTGGTTTAATTTAGGTCAAATTTGGGTCAAAATGGGTTAGGTTGACCAATTGGTCAAATTAGGTAAAACCAATGGTTGGATGAAGTTTAAATGATCTTTTGGAGTATGATAATTTAATTGGTTTCAATCAATTTTGTTTAATTTTTTTTTAATTTAAATTTGGGCCAATTTTATCCTTTAGGTCAATTTGGCCTAAGTTGACCAATTTGACCTAATTAACCAAATTAGCTTGAATCATGGCTTGGTTTGGGTTTGGTTAATCATTTGGATTATATTGTAGGTTTTGATTAAGTTCAATTTAAATTTGATTGGGAGGTTGGGATGATTGATGTCTCAGTAGGAAGAAGTTGGTTGATTATTTATTTTAAGTTTACATTTTGAGATGGACCTTGTCGGTTTGTGATGGACCATGTCAACCTTGGCCTATCTCAGATTAACCAATCCAATAGGGTAGTCCACCAGCCACATGGTAGAACTATCCGACCTAAGGGGTTTCCTTCCAGTGTACAATGATTGTGCTAGGGAGAAAGCGTAGCAAACTTACATCTCCAAAAGTAAGGGACAACTGCTGGGGTGATCTATTGGATACAATAAATCAAACCCGACCTAGGGCGACTACTGAATGAATGCCACTCGGGGACTTATATCAGTTCAAAAGTACTCAAGATAATATCAATTGATTGAATTGCATTTATTTCAATTTTATTTACTTTGATTTGATGGATCATGTTGGTATACGATGGATCCACCAAGAAGGGGCTAGTACTAGCCTAAACCTGTCTTAGATTTATAAATCCAAAGGGATAGTCTACCGACTGCGAGGTAGAGCTAACCAACCTAGGGGGTGCCTTTCATTATGCAATGGTACAGTTAGGAAGAAAGCACGAGGACTCACTCACAAGGAACTAATGGGGTGATCAGTTGCTTGCGCAACAAATTAAGCTTATCCTAAGGCTGCCCGTCGATGCGCAACGATCGTGCTGGAAAGAATGCGTAATAGACTTATATCTTTCAAAGAAAAGATGACCATCAGGCAATTCCTATAAGGAGTTGGTGGCACAACAAGTTGAACCCGACCTAAGGGCAACTACTGAGAGAGTCTCGACCTGAGGACTTGTCTCAATTCAAGGTAGTTAGGCAATTCCTATAAGGAGTTTTGCTGACACTACCCTAAAGATAGAATGCTTGCTTAGGAAAGGGCCACTAGGGGCTTGAATTCATAATCCACAAGCGAAGATATATTTTATTTATTTTATGTTATCATGGATCCTATTGGTTTGTGAGAGACCACACTGAGAAGGATCTTATATCAGCCTAGTCCAATCTCAGACTTACTGGACTAAGGGAGAATTTGCATATCTGCAAGACATATTCTCCAACCACAGTATTGGCTACTAGAAAAGGGGAACTGTCCAATCCAAAAAAAAACTAGGGTAGTGTCTAAATGGGGTCGCTAAGGATGTGATCCAAATAGAGTTCCCACAAGGGAGGTGCCGCAGGGGGCATTATCCAAAACCTTGTAAAAGAAAGCTTATAGGTATATAGTGGACAACTCATGGAGAAAGCATGGGGACTCACATCTGCCAAGAGTGGTATATCCATCGGGTGGGTCACTGTCAGCATAGTAATAACCAACCAACCTAAGGTTCCCATTAGTGTGCGAAAATTAGCCTAGAGAAAGGTGTGTAGAATTGCATCTCTCTAAAGTGGAACTTATTGACGGGATAGTCTATCTTCAGCTCAACAGAGGCTATCCGACTTAGGGCAACTACTAAGTGAGGACTCCTGTGTAAGGACTAAACCCAAGCTTGAAGTAATCAGGAGGAAAGGAGCCACTAGGAGACTTACCCTAAACCTTAAATATACTTAACCTAGTCAGTGCATGATGGCTAGTTCAAGAAGAAAGCGTGTAGGCTTACATCTTCTTAAATGAAGTCAACATGGGGTAGCTTGTCAGCTGTGCAGTAAGGCCTACCAAACTAACAAGGTGCTCGTTGGTTTGCAATGGTCAAGTCAAGAAGAAAGCATGGGGACTCACATCTGCCAGACAAGTAACCACTAGGGTGACACATTAACAAGGTAGCATATTGGCCTGACTTAGAGCAGCTAATGAGTGAGTGCCACAGGGGGCTTGTGCCCACATCAAAATAGCTTGAGATAAAAGATATGTGTTCACTTGTATTATGAAAGAGAGAATAGGATGCCACTTGGGTTCTCTTACACCTATCCTAAATACGTAGAAGAATGGATGAAATGGTGCCACAGGGGCAATTGTGACTCCATCAAGAATGGATGCCGCTTGGGTTCTCTTACACCTAACTTAGTTGTACTAGTCAAAATAGGATGCCTCTTGGGTTCTCTTACACCTAACCTAGTAGCACTAGAGGATCATTTTTAGTTTGTGTTTGTGTTGTTGAGGGATAAGATGCCGCTCGGGTTCTCTTACGCTTACCCTAAACACATCATGATAGATTCGTAAGTGAAAGATATTTCTAACACATAAGAGATGTAATTTGATATAAAAAGAAGTTTATTGATAAATATTTTCAAACAAGATTTATGGATAGTATTTCTTTAAGTAGAGCCCATTGATTGGAAGCATAGGATGCTCTCCCTTACAATTTATAAGTTGATAAGATCCTCCTTGGTACCCCTTCTCTATGGAAAAGGGCCTTCCCAAGTGGGTTTAAACTTGCCTCCTATTTTTTAACGGGCAATAATTGGTCTCCTTAGAACTAAAAGAAGCTCTCCTACTTGAAAAGCTCTAGGATGGACCAACTTTTTGTGAGCTTGAATCAATTTGGCCTTGTACAACTTGAGGTTCTGGCATGTTCGGAGGCATCTCTCCTCCAAACCTTCAAGCTCTTCCAACCGTAACTTGGTGTTTTGCTACATTGTGATCTTACTACCCATGACTATCCTTAATGATGGGAGTTGGAATTCTAATGGTAGAATGACTTTGGACCCATACACTAAGGAGAAATGGGTATATTGAGTTGGAGTTCTGTATGTAGTACAGTAAGTCCACAAGGCTTCAACTAATTACTCATGCCACTGTCACTTGTTGTCGTCAAGTGTCTTCCTTAATATTTGAATGAGAGTTTTGTTGAATACTTTTGATAGATCATTTGCCCTCGGGTAGTAGATGGTAGAGTATCTCTAATCTATGTTGTGTCTCTAGGCAAAGCTATTGATTTTAGTGCTCTTGAATGTAGTACCATTATCGGATATAATTTGTCAAGGCATCCTGAACCTATATACGATATGTGACCTCTCTAAGTGGGATTGCCTCAGCCCACTTGGAAATATAGTCGGTGGTAGCTAGAATGAACCAGTGACCCTTGGAAGAAGGAGGATCAATCGAACCCACTATGTCAGTACCCCAACACTCAAATGACCATGAGGCCAATGTAGGATGTAGAATGTTAGGTGGTTAATGTAGGACCACACCATGTACCTGACATTGGTGGCATCTCCAAGCTACGTCCATGCAGTCTGTGATGATCGATGGACAGTAGTATCCTAGTCTCTTGATCTTGGCTTTCATCTTCGGACCAGATTGATGCGCTCTGCATAAACCTGAGTGTACCTCGGTCATGGTCCTACGGGCTTCATGTTTGTCCAAGCAACTTAACCATATGATCAAAAGACCGCCGTTATAAGGTGCCATCCATGAGAGCGTAGGAAAGGGCTCTCTTCTTCACATGATGTGCTAGTGACTCCTCTTGAAGTAGTTTTCCTATATTTAAATAATCCATGAATGGCTGCCTCCAATCTGACTCCTCATCTTTTTTGGCAATGGCAACCTCCCCTTCAAGAGAGAATCTATCGATGAGTTCAGCGTCAACAAGGGATAAGACTAGCTATTTTGGACCCTTATCGGAATAGACTCATCTTCGGGATATGCGAACTCTTTATCAAGCTTGGCTAATGCATATGCTACTATATTCTCTCCTCAAGGAATCTTGTAGATGGTAATCTCTGGAATTTGGGCCAACAACTCCATAGTATAATTGTGGTAATGATGGAGCTTAGGCTTTAGAACTTTGTAGGACCTAGTGATTTGGTTGATGACTAGCTGAGAATCCCTGAAGATGTTGATACTCTGGATGCATAGTATAATGACTAACTCTAGACCAGCAATCAAAGCCTCATATTCAGCTTCATTGTTGGTGCATGGGTTGGATAGATGATATGAGAATCTCATTACATCACGGTCCAGAGTTAGGAGAACTATTCCTACCCCTACCTTTCCTGGAAGAGTAGATCGTGGTTCTTCTCCTTTTTGAAAGGAAGTCGCACTATCAAAATATATCTCCTAGCGGTGAATGCTAGTATCCCCTAAGTTCATGATTTGTTCACCAGGGAGGTCATCACTAAGTGGGGAATCAACTGAAAGTGGGTGTGCTGTTAAGAAATCTGCTAGTGCCTGTCCTTTCACTGCATAGAGGAGTACAAGTGTGATGTCAAACTATGACAAAATCATGGACCTATGTGCCAACTATTCAGATAACATCGGTCGTGTCATGAGATATTGCAATGGATTGATCCTAGAGATCAGATTCACCTTATGAGAAAGCATGTTGTGCCATAGCTTTTGGGATGTAAAGATTAAAGCTAGGCAATGCTTTTCAATAAGTGGGTAGTTTACCTCATTAGAAATTAGACAATGACTGAGGTAGTAGAGAGAATTTTCTTTCCCTTCATTATTATTTTGAGCCAACAAAGCACTAAGGGAGTCATCTTATGCAGTGGTGTAGAGGATCAATAGCTTGCCCAAGATAGAGGCTGTTAGAACTAACAGTGTCATCAAGTAGTGCTTGATGTCTTCAAAAGCATGCTGACACTTGTCATCCCACTTGAACTTGGCATCCTTTTTGACAAATTTTGAGAATGGTTGACATCTTTCTGATAGGTTAGAAATGAAGCATCTTAGATATGCCAACCGCCCTTGGAATGATCTGAGTTGAGATAGACTTTTAGGGTTAGAATTTCTAAGACAACCTTGATCTTCTCTTAGTCGATGCCTATTCCCCGGTGTCAAACAATAAACCCAAGGAATTTCCTTGAAGCTACTCCAAATGCACACTTCAGGGGATTTATTTTGAGGTTAAATTATCTTAACCATTCGAAAACTACTCTCAAGTCGAAGAGATGGTCTTCCTTTTTTTTTTCTTTTGACTACTAGATCATCAACATAGCATTCAACTTGATGATGAATGAGTTTGTTGAAGATCTGAGTCATGACCCATTGGTATATAGCATCGATATTTTTAGGGTCGAAAGGCATGACCTCATAATAATAAATTTTGAGGGGTTTGAAAAGCAGTGTTTCTTTCAACTTCGTGGGCCATCTTAATTTGGTTATAGCTAGATGAGCCATCCATGAAGGAGAATACTACATGAGATGAGGTGATGTTCACCATTAATTCTAATATAGGAAGCAGAAATTCATCCTTAGGACATGCCTTATTTAGATCCCTAAAATTGATGCATATGCGAATTCGACCATTCTTTTTCTTAACTAAGATGACATTGGCCAACTAGGTAGGATATTTTTTTTCTGATAAAGCTAGCATCAATCAGTTTCTTGATTTTAAAAGTAATCTGTTGTTCAATGTCTAATCGTATGTGTCTAGGAGCTTGCTTGATAAAGTTAGCATTAGGTTCTATTGCTAGTTTGTGGAATGCTATGTTAGGAGATAAACCAAGCATTTCTTCATAACTTCATGCAAGGCAGTCCTTAAACTTAACTAATAGCCTAACCAAGTCATTAGTTTCTTCTTCATTCAATAAGGAACTGATGTGTCTTTGGTTCTCAAGTTGATTTCTTTATTCTCGTTGATGGTTGATCTGATCTCCACTTCAAACTCTGGCAGTGCATCTCTGAATTTAAGCTCATTTAAGTCATCTAAAGTTTCTAAGCATACCTCCTCATAAGAGTTAGCATGATTTGAAAAGAACCTATTAGACCCCAAATGAGTGGTGATGACTAGGCATTGGTTTTCATCATTGACTGGATCCACTGTGTCGAATTCTAGTCCTGGTCTTGATTAAGAATATCCGCTTTGGTTATCCCATAACCTTTCAAAGTAATCTGACCTATGTTTAGACCAGGTATGTGGGATTAATCCCTTCTTTGCTAAGTTAAGAACACAAGGCGAATACTAATAAAGAGGAAATTGTATTAAATCATTATATGAATCATCCTCAAGTTCTACATCAGTTTCTTGGCTTTGGGATGATACTCCCAACAAAAATCTCATTGGCTTGACATCTGTGGATGACTTGGGGTCCTCCTTAACTACTAAACCTTCAACTTTCTAGGAAGAAAGTGTGGTTGGAGCTAAGGTTTCCAATTGCTATCTGACTGTTCTACATAATAGTGATTCAGATACATTCATGATTTGCTTGAAGGCTTGGTCTTCATCACTGTCTAGCTCGAATGCCACCTCCAAAGGGACCCGTCAAGAGAGGTTGGTCGGCATGCTAACCACATGAGACTCATCCTCTAAACTAGATTCTAAGTCTATGTGGATAGCGGGGGTATTCCTCTAAGTCAGAATATAGCTCCTATTGGGTGGCCAATCGGGAGGAGGTCTTCCACCTATGGAACTATCTATAGATCTATCTCTTCCTCTACTTGGTGGGGGTCGAGTCATCCTACCCATGTGTTCATATGGAGGAACAAACTATGGGTGGAATCTAACTTCAGGTTCTACTTCTTCCTCAATGTCTGATTCTCGCTCACTTGCATTTTCATTTTCTTTTTCTTTTTCTTCTTCCTTTTTTTTCTTTTTCTTTTATTTCTTTTCCTTTTATTTTTAAACTTTCACCAAGTTCATGAGAATAGACTTTTTTATTTGGAGGAAGATAGTAAGCTGCATCCTTATATATCTCGACCTCTCTAACCGAGGATGGCTTCAAGTCTCCTTTGACATAATACTCGATTCCACCTCTTTAAAATTTGAAGTGCTGATGTAAAGAGGATAGAACTATGTTATTTATCCAAGGCCAATCCAGCAAAGCAGTGAAAGATGTGTCTGAATCGATTACGTAGAACTTAGCTTCTATCTTCTAGTCATTTATCTCCAATGATAACACTATAGAGCCTAAAGCTCTCTCACCTTATTCATTGAATCCTCTCAACATCATCTGAGGTCCTCCACAAACATATCCATAGGTGGAGCATCCTATGGAGAATAACTTGTTTACCCTTATCACGAGGTGCTACCACAGGAGGAACTTTTACTGGCGGTGGACTTTAGTGACTTCATGAGATAGTTTAGTGGAAAGTTCTACCGATCATCAGGATTCCTATGATCATCAGTGGATAACTCCAAATCAATCTCAATGGACAAACTCGAGTGATTCAAGAATCAAAAATCCATTTCTAAATCAGAAGAAGAAGAGTGATCAGAACTAGAGTTATTATTAATTAGACTTGGAGAGTTATCTAAATGAATAAACTTAGAAAGATCATCAGAAGTGACATAGATGTAAGTGGAATCAGCTTTCTTCATTGATTTCTTAGATTTTGATGGAGGTACAAAATAGAAATCAAGTAAAGTAAGTAGAGTGATGGATTTGGTAGCCCCCTCCACTGATACAATGCAACTGCTAGAAGAAGAGCCGGGTGGAGGAAGTATAGTTGCGACTGTGGAAGAAATGCTAGACTCAGTCGGTGGTTGCGCTACTATGCTATCCCAGGAAAGTAAGGTGGACTGTTGCTACTGCTTCTGTTGGGTTGTCACCTTGTTCAAGTTATCTTTAACAACTTAAAAACCTTCCTTGATGTTGGAGGTTTGAGCTACCTCAGGCACCTGTAGGGAGAGTTTCTTAATTTTATAAACTACTTTTTTAGAGGTTCGGGGTAAGGCAATATGACAACCTTCTTTTATCTTGAGAGTGGTGTTGCATCCCTTTCCTTTGATTGCTTCAACTATTTTTGCTTGATTTTATCTTTTGATCTTGAGTTTGCATGGAGAGATTTGTAGAATTGAAGGAGAAGCTTTTGCCTTGATGTTGACTAGAATTATTGATTTTGATTTGTCCTTTTAAATTAGAACCCTCATTTAACAAATTTAGGTATGCTAAATGGAGTTCTATTGGAGAGATTTACAATGTGAGGAGAGACTTTTCCATATGATTTTGATTTAGAACCCATACTCAACCAATTTAGGTAGGTTAGGCGGGGTTCATAAATATGAGGAGAGATTTTTGGAGATATTTTTATTTTGTATATCTTGTATGAAAATATTGATGATTTGAAAGAATCTCAACTTAGCAAATTTGAGTATGCTAAGAAGAGGTTGTGATTATGTGCTTAAAATTTTTTTTAATGAAATGTATTTTGCTTGTGATGAGTGACATGTTGATTTAAAAATGGGGCTTCTTACTTAACAAATTTGATATGTCAAGTAGAAGCCACATGTGTTTGACTTATGTTTGAAAATGGAACTTTCACTTAACAAATTTGGTATGTTAAATGTAAGCCAAATGTGATTGATATATGTTTTGCTTTTCTTTGAAAATAGGACTTTAACTTAACAAATTTGGTATGTTAAGTAAAAGCCCAAGTGTGTTATGTTTTACTTTTCTTTGAAAATGGGACTCTCACTTATCAAATTTGGTATGTTAATTGAAAGCCCAAGTGTGATGTGATTTGAAAAAAGAGATTATTACATAATAAATTTGGTATGTTACGTAGGAATCAAATGTGTATTAAAAATGAGACTCTCACTTAACAAATTTGCTATGTTAAGCGAAAGTCAAATGTGATTAATATATGTTTTGAAAATGGGATTCCCACTTAACAAATTTGGTATGTTAAGTGGAAGTCAAATGTGTCATTGAAATGAGACCCTCACTTAACAAATTTGGTGTGTTAAGTGGGGAGTCAAATATGTCATGAAAATGAGATTCACACTTAACAAATTTGATATGTTAAGTGAAATCAAATATGATTTATGAAAATAAGACTCTCACTTAGCAAACTTGACATGTTAAGTGAAAGTCAAATGTGTCATGGAAATGAGATTCTCACTTAACAATTTTAATATGTTAAGCGGGAATCAAATGTATATGAAAGTGAGATTCTCACTTAACAACTTTGATACATTAAGTGTAATCAAATATAACATGAAAACAAGATTCTCACTTTACAACTCTAATATGTTAAGTGAAGATCAAATGTGACATGAAAATAAGATTCTCACTTAACAACCTTGACATGTTAAGTGGGAATCAAATGAATATGAAAAATGAGATTCTCACTTAACAACTTTGATATGTTTAAGTCGAAATCAAATGCATATGATGTGCTCTCTTTATTTTTTGAAAGAGAGGGGAATTCTTTGTTTGTTAAATGTGGCATGTCAAATAAGATTCCAAAATAGATGTGAAATTTATTTAGCAAATATTAAGTATGTTAAATAGATTTCAATGATATGTTTTGATGTCATGTATGTGATTTCTTGATTTTGAAAAGAGAGAAACTTAAACTCTAGCATATGTGAAATATGTTGAGTAGAGCTTCTATTTTATGTTATGATTTAAAAATAGAATCTTCATTCAATAAATTTGAGTATATTGAATGAAGGTGGCTATTTTAAAAAAAGGTGATTTTGGAAAGTGTCATTTTGTGAAAGAATTTATTTTCTTGAATTTTATGATGAACCTCACCTCATCAAGCTAGTGGTAAGGAGGTTCTAGATTTTTATTATCTCTCCCATCATTAATAAATTTTATTTTTTACTTATTGGGGAACCCAATAGGGGTTTCAAGACCTATGCGGAGTGAGGTCTTAAGCCTAAAGGATGTTGGCTAACTTTTCTTAAGAATGAAATAAGCTAAGTGCCAATAGATGGAAAGATAGTCTCGGACTCACATAAAATGCAAGTCCACTGTTGGTGCTTAGTGACAATAATCATCTACTAGATATGGAGAGAGTTACCGTCCCCAGTGGAGTTGCCAGAAAAATCTACAGTGTTTATTTTTGATTCCATTTGTATGGTTGGGGGGACACCAAGCAGATCTGAGGGTGTACTTATTAAGGTGATCGAGTATGACATTGAGGGATAGTGTACTATCTCGAAAGATAGAAGTCACTACCCTACAATGGACCTAATCACCTAATAAGGACTCCTAAGGCATGATGGGTCTTCGAATATTCTAGAGAATTTTTCCCTACTTTATATAGATGAATAAAGTAGGGTTTATTTAAATCAGGTTCTAAAGTTCCCTATAGGGACAAGCCTCCATAGTTAATTACATCCTAAAGAATGGGATCCCTTAGGAATACTCTCAATTAAAGTAGGCGATTATTGTCTCCAAAAAATTCAAAGATTGGACTATCAACAAATTGGTTGTATATTAAAAAATCAAGTGGGATGGATCAAAAGGAGAGAGTTATTAGCGATGCTAAAGGAGATATGTAGGGAGTGCTAATGATACTAGGAAGCTTAGTGAGCACTCCAATCTATCCTATGGTTGGATTTTATATATTTTAAATTGAGGAGATTTATTTATTTGAGTTGAAATTTTATTAGAAATCTAGGACTTATAATTCCACAAGATTGTGAAAATGCCAAAGAGGTGAGGATTTATGCTTATAGCCCGTAGGAAATAGGAACCTCAGATCCTAAATCTAGGGATCTTTGGCGAGGGCCAAAGCATGAGCTAAATCTAAGGCAAAAGTGGGTATATGATTTACCTCCACAATAGAGTAAACCACAACCACTTTATTATTATCACGAAGTGGGTAACTCCTCTACGCTTTAAATCCATGTAAAGTCAATGCTTTTGCAAGATGGTTGGGCTATTATTATTTAGAAGAAACTAAGTACTTAAAAGACTATAAGCATGAGGGATAATAATTACTTAAATATAATAATTTTATTATTTAATTAATTTTTATTTTGACATTGTATGATTTTGTATTAATGTATGAGAAGTTGATTACCAAATCAAAAGGGAAAGAGGTGTTCTTCCATCATCATAAGGTTACTATTTGACAAAGATGGAAGCCCTCCTTAACAAGAGTGAAATAAGATGATTATGCATGATATCGAACATACAACATCCAACTAAGGGGTTGCTAAATATTTATTATATTAATTTAATGCTTAGGATTTAATATGATGTTATGAGTTATTTTAGAAGTTTAGTTATGAGTTATTAGTTTGGGAAGAAAAATTATTTTTTATCTTGGAGACTAATCGCATCCAGGCCATACAACATTCACCAATCATAAACATACTATAAAAAGGCATGCTTTTTTCTAATGCACAACCTAAACAAAACATCAAATAATTTTATAAAGCTATCGCAAAAGAATAAAAGGCCGATGTGGTTGGGTACCGCCGTACAACCCAAAAAGAAAAATGGGTATCCGAGGTCTACCCTTGTACAACCCAGATTATAAGAGAATAATTACAATTACAAATGATTAATATTATGGGAGTCTTCATTCTTTATTCTTCATTTCTTCATTTGATTTGCTCCATTTCTTTCTGCCTTTTGGCTTGATTTGGATGTGCTTGCTCCAAAGGCATCACATGATACATAAGACTTGGTCTTATAATCAATGCTCATCCTAATCCCCCATAACACTTATCCTAATCTTAATGCAAAATTACATTAAAATAATAAAAGTAAATCTAGCTACACCGGCAAAACAAATGTTAGCTAAACACACCATACAACCCAACCAGTTATATGAATAATTTGGACTTAGCACCCCCACATGAGTAACCAAGCCCACCTGTCCTAACTTGGATTATGCTTAGGAGCATAAGCAACTTGCACAGCAAAAAGCATTTATATATTTATTACTACATCCCCTTAAGCACAACCCCCTACAGGAAGCATGATTAGGCTAAAATTAGCTTAACAACCAGACTACGCACAGACACCCTAACATCAAATTTACAATAATACATCATGAAACAAGCATACATCAAACCATACACCACCCTAACATAAAAGCTAGAAATGGTGCCTTAGTCAAATGTGTGAGAATTAAAGCTTATGTTGTATATCCTAATTAGGCTTTAGTGTTGTAATTCGGTAAGTGTGAGGGATTGAATTTATAAAGGGTTGATTTCTCTTTAAGTGATTTTATTAATTTGAAGATTTTACTTAGTGTTTTCTTTTATTTCATATGGTCTACACTTAACAACTAAGTGTTATAAAGATAAGAAAGAGAGGGAATCTGTCTTTCATCCCTACCTTAAGTCACTTCTAAAGCAAGTTACTTAATCAATTTCCTTTAGTGAATGGCTTATTATATGTTTTAATCAATCCTAAGTTTGGGTTCACTCTAAATGACCTTATTTAATAAAAAAAAGACATCTTAAGATTAATTAGAATGAATTACTATCACATAACTCATATTTATTCATTTCTTTCCATCATGTATATCATGCATATGATTAAATCTTAAGCATACTTATACATACAATGTATGTCTATCGCACTTAAATAATGAATGCAAAGAAATTTATTTGGAATTTAAATATTTTATTTAATTGTATTATGAATGCATATATTTTTAATAGAAAAGAGGGATTTTTCATCCATCAGCTAATTACACATTCACATATATAAAGTTTTAAGTGAGTATGGCATCATTGTTCTACACCAGGGGTGTAAGGTACAAGACCTACTTAAGGCTACTTAAAGCCTCACAGCCCGGGGTGTCCAAACTAATATACCACTTTTCTTATATATATATATATATATATATATATATATATATATATATATATATATATATATATATATATATATATATATATATATATATATAACACAACTACAAGGATAGGAAAACCCATGCAAAAGTTGTATTTGATTTATTTGATTATGATTCTTATTCATTGGTCACATCATACATACATATGTATAAGAGTTTTAAGTGAGCACATCATCATTATTCTACACGATAGGCATAAGGTACAAGTCTTACTTAAGGATACTTAAAGCCTTGCAACCCTGAGGTGTCTAGACTAATATACCTCTTTTCTCAGATACATGTGAATGTACAAAAAGAATCAAAAGAATGAGAAGTCATGAAAGAAGTCATATTTGATTTGATTATATGATTTACATATGTGATATGAAATTCTTTTTACGCCTCAACATGGAGATGCATAGAAATAGATTTAGACAAATGTTGTGTTCTTTTCAAATGAACTATACATTTATAAATCTCATGCAAATCCACATAAGATAAGGAAAGAGAGTTTCATATTGCATATCTTATATTATCAACACATGAAAACTTATAGATTCTTGTAATTAACATCATTTCATATATTATAATTGATTTATGGCTTTTGATTTAATAGTAATAATAGCCACACCTATATTTAATTTAAATCACCAAATGCAATTTGACATAAAAGAAACCATTTCATTTAGTTAATTTTAAAAGAAATGAATGCATGATTACATATGTCAGGCAACACTTAACATGATTAGAAAGAAAAGAATATAAGCACATGATCTTATTCATTTCAATTAATTCCTAAAAACAATCATACTAAAGAAGGTTATTTAAAATGAACCGAAGTCCTTTAATGACACTTTCAGTTTTGAGTTTTATTTGATTTGGGAGATGTGAAAGAGGTTTGTTGATCTTAATCCCATTCCCATGTGTGTGAGTTAATTTGATTTAATGAAAAGTAATTAGGTTGATTTTATGGATTGATTAAGTTAAGCATGGATTAAATCAATTAATTAACCCTTACCTATGTCACCTTCAGGTAATTAATTAAACAATTATGAGCTAATATGATATGTAACCACATAGAAAAGTAAATAGCAATGCTCTTATGAAATGAAAGGGGCCTAATGCAATTACCTCATAATTATTAATTAATTAAGCTTAAGGAGCTCACTTAATTACTTTTATGGTTTTCTCACACATGTGAGCTAACCATGATTTCATTAGCTCTCTCTTTAGGTTATTGAACACCCAAAGAGCTACCAAAAAAATTTAATTAGATAAGTCCTAGAATTATTTCAATTTAATTAGTTAAGCCATTTAATTAATGAATTAAACCATTGATTAATCCAAATTAATTGATTTCATGTCAAGTGAAATGAACTTAGGGATAAGAGTGGGAAAGAGGTCCCAATCTCATTTCCCATGCCCATTCACTATTCCACAATGATTAATAAACTTAATTAATGATTTTTTTACTATTTAGCATGTTAATTAATCAACTAATTAATTAAGAAAGTAATTAAGGCTAAGACAATCAATTTCTTTAATTAACCAAGCAATAAATCCCAATAAAATTATGGGAGGCAGAGGTCCTCCCATTAATCAATCTTAGAAACTTTGAAATTAATAATTTGGATAATTATCGAGTAATTAAGCTAATTAAGTTTTTAGTTAAACCCAAATTAAGCTATAATTACTGTTCAAATTTAATTATAATTATTTTAACTGAATCTCCTCTGAAATATTTTAAAAATGAGTATTTATTTGTATTTTTTAGATTTTTCTATAATTAGTTATGATTTTTCAAAGTTTCAGTTGATTAAGATAATTTTCATGAAGTTTGTTAATTTATTTTACTAAAATAAATAATTTAAAATTCAAAATTCAATATCTTTCAATCCAGAAGTGATTTTGGTTTGAAATTTTCATGGTAGGTAGATTTCAATTTCAGTTTGAATCTATGAAAATTTCAACTTAATGTGATGTGTATTTTTAGTTTAATTAATAAAATTTGATGTTTACCAAAACATAAATTAAGCTCAAACTATTTAGCACAATTTTGGAATTTTGGGTTTATTGAATTTGTCTTAGAAAGATGAATCCAATGAGCCCTTATTTACATTTTTTTTGTTAAGTATTTTATTTTCTATCAATTCTAAAGTTTTAGGTGATTAAATAATTTTTAAAATCAGAAAATATGGATTTTCCCATATAACCTACAAGATCGGTGCGATGGGCAATGCGTGTCGCGCATGACCGGTAATTCTCGAGGCACATGACACCATGCGATGGATTAACGGTGTACATCAACACGCGGAGCAAGAAAATAGTAGGAATAGTGATGGCGATGCGGTCATCCGAATTATCGATCGGGATTGGATGGTCCAGATTTGATCCGTGGGATTCGATGGTGGTTCACGTGATCTGGGGGTCAAAATGATGAGGGTCTGGCATGATCTGACCTGTCTTATCCCTTGAACGTGGGATTGGACAGCTGCTGCTCTCCGACTAGCGAAGTCGACGGGAACAATGCAAAAACATATGAAATGAGGTCCGATTGGGCTCATTTTTACATCGATCTTCACCAAAATAATTATATTTCATATTGAGATCAAAGAAAATGGAAAAATACGAGGTTAATCTAAGGAAAATTCATAAAATTACAAGAAAATCATCATAAAAAGCAAGAAATCCTAAGGCCAGCTACGAGTTTTTGAAGATTACCTCACCGGGAATGACTTCCGGTGGTGGTGATGATCCAAACATGCTTTTGAGTGGGGGAAGAAGCCTTGAATGTTCCTAGACCTCTTGCATTTCTTCAGAATGATGCCTTCTCTAATCCCAACAACTTTCTTGTTGAAATCACTTATTTTTTGATATTTTTACCCCAAAATCAAGTGGGAATGATTTTTGGTTAGTTTGGGAGCTCTAAGGGATGGAAAAGAGAGAGGAAGGAGGAGTTCTTCAGCCTCTAATGCCTTATGCTTGATTTTGGCCAAAAATCCTTCTTTTTGTTTGATTTTTTGCTCCATAATGTTGTCACTAGGCTTGGGGTGATTGGGAATGGAAGGGAATCATCTTAGATGGCTCATTTTGGTTGGCTAAGGCAAGGAAAGTGGTTACTATGAAGGATAAATGGGTGTCCTAGCAAGGAGAGGTGGGAGTCCTTCATGCTAAGTATTCCAATAGGAGGGGTGAGATAAATTCACCTCCCCATGAGTCATGGCTACCCCAACTATCTATTAGGTTAGATAATTAATATCTTTGGTGCTTATGTGGACTAATGGATGAGTGCCAAGTGGCCAAGGAACTAAAATGATCACTTGGGCAAGTGTCTATTATCATGGGATGCCCTTGACCCAAGGTCAAAGTAATTATTTGATATTGGATTTGATTTGAATAGATTTGAAATGAGTCAAAAGTGAGTTGGACCAAATTTAATGTCATTTGGAGTTCATTTGGTTTAATTTTGGTCAATTTGACCCATTTGGGTCAAAATGGGTTAGGTTGACCAATTGGTCAAATTTGGTCAAATTAAGGGTTAGGTCAAGTTTAAATGATCATTTGGAGTATATTGGTTCAATTGGTTTCAATTAATTTGGTTTAATTTGAATTTAATTTGGATTTTGGCCAATTTGATCCTTTTGGTCAATTTGGATTAAGTTGAACAATTTGATCCAATTGACAAAATTGGCTTGAATCATGGCTTGGTTTGGGTTTGGTTGATCATTTGGAATATATTATAGGCTTTGGTTATGTTCAATATGGATTTGATTGGGTTTTAAGGGTAAAGTCAAATTGGGCTAAGTTGGGTTAGGTTGACCTGTTGGTTAAATTAGGCTCAATTATGATTTTGGTCAAGTTCAATAATCAATTTGGAGTAAACTTGAGCCATTGTTTGCAATTAATTTGGTTTAGGTTGTAATTTGGCTAGTTTGGGTTCATATGGGTTAAAGGGTTGACTTGGTCAATGAGCAAGGTTCACTTGGTTTGACCTAATTCATGATAATTGATTAACCTAGGATGATCAATAATCATGACATGAAGTTTGGATTGGCTTAACTCACTTTGATTTGAATTGAATAAGATTTTGGTTCATGTAGATCAAATTGGCTACTTTGGGTCAAGAGGGCCAATTGGGGTTAGTTGGCTTGATTTTGAGTTGGGTTTGATTTATTTGAGTTTATATATGGACTTGATATTGACATATAAATTCAATTGCAATTGGTTTGGGTTCAAATGAGTTTTGGCTCCTTTGAATATTTCAAGTCAAATGGGCTAGGTTGGGTTTGACTTGAGTTGATTTTGATTTGGCTTGGTGATTGTAGATTTCATTTATATTTGGATAGATTATTTGAAGAATGATTGATTTAAGAGAAAATCCATTAGTTTTGATTTGATTTGTATAGGATTTGGCCAAGGTCAAAGAATTAGTTCAAAGGGTATAAATTGGATTTTAGTTTGATTTTGGAATTAGTTTTGGACATTTGAATATATATTTCATTTATATTAGGGAATACAGATGAAGACATAAATGATTTATGAGAAAACAACTTGAGTTTGTAGTGATTTGGAATCAATTTTGACCAAGCTCATGGAGGTAGGTCAAAAGAGCTTAAGTAGGATATTTGGTTGAGTTTGGATTTGATCATGGGATTGAATTATTTGATAGTTGGATTTGATTTTAGAATTTGGATTTGAATTTGAGATTTGATTTGGAAGAAGGAAGCAAGGATTTGGTTTGGGCTATAGGGTAGGCAAGTCTTCCTAAATCCCTAAGGCACAACCTATCCCTATGACTAACTCTTCAAAGTCTCTAGGGTTAGGTTATGTGTTCACCTAATCAGTAGAAGTGTCTTAAGTGATGTAGAACATCATGAGGATCAACAAATTAAAGCCCAAGGCCCATTTACAAAATCTCAAGCTAATCATGAGGATCAACAAATTAGAGCCCAAGGCCCATTTACAAGATCTCAAGCTAAAGCCCAAGAAAATTCAAGAAAGAAGAAGACTTAGCCCATTAGCACTAAGGCCCATTTTATGATTTCATCTTTTTTTATTTATGTAATTTTTAATTTTCTTCTAGAAACTCCATGTTTGAAATTTTGCATTTAAAAATTCAAAGCATGACATGTGAGGTGGTTGAATCCACATAAAATAATAATATGTGAAATGGGTGGATGTCATAAAATAATGAGGCAATTTTATTGCTTCACATTAATGGCCACCCACTTTTCCCTCCATGTTTTGAATTCTTTCTTTTGAAAGATGCTTGTAATGGCTATAAATAGCCTCTTATTAGAATGAAAGGAAACTTTGGAATTGCAAAATTTTGAGTTATTCTTGTGGTTTGAGAGCTTGGTGGCCAAACCTTGGCAATCCTTGGTGGGAGCGCTAGTTATCCAACATATCTTCTTCCTTCTCCCCCAATACCCACGTTCTCTCAATCTCATCAAAAGAAAGAAGCCCACCTCCATCAAATTTGGTATCAGAGCGAAGGGAGCGATTTGGATAAAAAAGCTTCAACAAAGGGAGCATCTCAAGTAATAGACTTGTCTTCAAACTTGTGAGTTTTTCTTGAACTTGTGAGGTTAATTGATTTTCTTTTATATGATAGTTTAAATACATATTAGTAGCTTGGAAGGATATATATTGCTTGCAAGTTTATGGTGATAACATAAAATTTCAATTAGTAAGCTCCACTATATATTTTAGCCATTTCCCAACTGTGTGAACTTGTGCGCCTCCTCCCCCTTCAAAAAAAAAAAAAAAAAAAAAAAGAGAAAAAAAATTAAGAGGGCACCTTAGTGAGGTAATTCTTCACCAAAAAAAATATAACCTAGCCATTAGTGCAAATCAAAATCTAATTACTTACTTTATTATCTTTGTTATTGTTTATGGTTAATTTTAGAAGTTTTTTTATTAACTTATGATAACTTGCTTTCTCAAAAAAAAAAAAAAAAATGGCTTGATAAATTTGAGCATTTTTCATTGCATAATTTTTTTTTTTGCATAATAATATAAATGTGTTAAACTTGGTGATTTTGGAAGCTAAACAGAACTTTGTCAAAAGACCTAAATGTGGAGAGCTTGGGATTTAAGTGGTCTTGTACCCCTCCTCACTGGAAGTTCTCTTAGCCTAAAATTTCTCTTTGATTGCACAATTATATTATACTTTTTTTCATTTTTTCACTAGCCTTTTCATATATCTTTTTTTTCATTTTAAAAAAAAAGAAATCTCATGGCACCAAAATCTATCTCTCAAGATCAAGTTGAAAATTTGACTAGATTAGTTGATGCTTTAGATCTTAGGATCCAAGATAATGAATTAAAAACTCAACAAATATTAGAAGAAAGTAAGAATCAAATGCAAGAACTTAAGAACAAATGCAAAATCTTATTAGCATCTACAAAATAATAGTACCAACTCCTCCTCCAATACACCTCAAAGCTAATAGGAATAGATGAAGAAGATTCATATCCAAACCAGAAAATCAACCACTTAGAAGACAATCAATTGCTAGAAATGGTGGAAGGGGAGAAAATTATTTTAAGACTATAGAAGACTCTAATGATCCATCTCGAAGAGTTAAAGTAGAACTAACTTACGATGGTGTACATGACCCAAATAAATTTCTTGATTGGTTAGTTCAAATGGATGACTTCTTTGATTGGTATAAAATGGATGATTATCAAGGGTTACTTTTGCTAAAATGAAATTAATTGGACATGCTAAAATTTATTGGACAAATACTTTAGCTAAAGAACAAAGATTAGGAAGGACAAACCTAACTTGGATAGAAATGAAATAAATGTTAAGAGCAAAGTATTGTCCTAGGCATCATGATAAGAAGCTACATAGTCAATTATTAACTTTGAGACAAGGTAATTATCTTGTAATTAAATACTTAAATACTTTTGAAGATCTAGTTTCTAGGCGGTTATGCGATAATGATTGGCAATTAATAAATTTGTTATTGGACTTAGGTGACATTAGAAATGAAGTTGAATTATTTGACCCACAATCTTTAGAGGAAGCATTTCATTATGCATTATTGGTTGAACAACAAAAGAAATCACTCTCTCTAAAACTAAAAGTCAAGTACCTTCCATTTCTTCTCATAGATCTATTGTTCATCAAATGGCCCAAATATTTGCCTAAAACTTACAATTGAAGGGAGCTCTAAGAACATTAGGGAAGTAATATGTTTTAAATGTCATAAAAAGGGTCATATGCAAAATCAATGTAAAGCTCAAATCTTATTTTTAGAAAGTTGAAAATCCAATAGATGATAATCTAGAAGAAGTTTATATTGACACCCCATTATCGATGAAGAATTAGAATTAAATGATGACACTCATGTTAATGTGATGAGATGTCTTAGTGTAATTAAAATGAGGCAGATTGGAGGAGAAAGAACAATTTTAGCATGTATGTTTTGTGTAATGAAAAGAGATGTAGGTTAGTTATAGATGGAGGAGTGCTATGAATGTCATTTCAATACATACATAACTCGAGCCAACCTAAAATCCCCCACCGAACCATTTCATGTTAGTTGGGTAAATCATACATCTCTTCACCAATGTGTTTAGTTCCTATTAAAATAGGAAGCTATGAGGATCAAATTTGGTGTGATGTTCTCCTATGGACATTGCTCATATTCTCTTAGGGGCGACCTTGGCTATATGATATGAATGTTATTCACTATGGTAGGAAAATACTTATATTTTTAAACATAATAATAAGACTATTAAACTCTACCAATAAAGCCAGAGAAAAACACCCTCTATAACACCACACAAAACAACTTGACTTGCAACTAAGCCTATTGAAGAAAAATGCCAAACTTCAATTAATTATCATAGAAAATCCTACTGTTATGCCTAAGACTATCATTTCTGATCCTTATTTTAAAACACCTACTCTTTCTCCTTTGACCCCAAAGATAGAAATAATAGGTTTTGGCACTTCTGAAAAGAATTTTTATCCATTTCTTCTTCACATATTACATGTAAAAGAAGTCATACCCGGACTCTAATGAGACTCACATACCGTGGTCTCTTCTCTCCTCGATTTTAACGATATTGCACGATGAGCTTCGATGAGCTACCTCTAGAGACATTCAACATGCTATTGAGTTCTTACGGTTCTCAACTTCCTAATCTTCCACATTATAGGTGAACCCTAGCATGTTGAGATTAAAAGACAAGTTGAGGTATTAAGAAAGGGTTTTATTCAAGAGAGTCTTAGCCCTTGTGCAGTCCCAGCATTATTAACTCCAAAGAAAGATGGAACATGGCGAATGTGTGTTGATAGTCGAGCAATAAATAAAATTACTATCAAATATAGGTTTCCTATTCCCCGACTAGATGATATGTTAGATTTAATCTCAGGAGCAAATTTTTTTTCAAAGATTGATCTAAAAAGTGGATATCATCAAATTCGGATTAGATCAGGAGATGAATGGAAGACGGCTTTTAAGACCCCGGATGGACTTTATGAATGGCTTGTCATGCCCTTTGGACTTTCAAATGCTCACATTTATGAGATTAATGAATCTTGTTCTTAAACCATATATAGGTAAATTTTGGTGGTGTATTTTGATGATATTCGATTTTTAGTCCAAGTGAAAATGAACATCTACAACACCTACAAAAAGTCTTTGAACTACTTAAACAAGAGAAATTATACATCAATTTAAAAAGTGTTTCTTTTTGCAAGCTGAGGTAATTTTTTTAGGCTTTATTATATCCACTGGGCTTAAACCCGATCCTTCTAAAGTGAAAGCAATCTTAGATTACCAAAAGTTTCTTGAAGTTAGAAGCTTCCATGGTTTAGCCACTTTATCGGAGATTTATTAAGAATTTTAGTACCATTGTTGCTCCAATAACTGATATACTAAAATTAGATAAATTTTGTTGGACTTCTAATGCACAAAATGCCTTAGAGCAAATTAAAGTTCTTATCACTTTCGCACCAATCCTTAGGCTTCCTGATTTTTCTAAAGCCTTTGAAGTGACATGTGATGCTTCAGGAATTGGGATAGGTGGAATTTTAAGTCAAGAGAATCATCCTATAGCATTCTTTAGTGAAAAGTTAAATGAAGCTAAACAACGATATTCCACTTATGATAGAGTTTTATCTAATTCAATCCTTAAGGCATTGGCGACACTATCTCTTACATAGATTTATACTTAATTCTGATCACCATGCCTTAAAATTCATTAATACTCAACGAAAATTAAGTCATAGGCATGCAAAATGGGTTGAATTTTTACAAGACTACTCTTTTGTTCTAAAGCATAAGCCTGGAATTGAGAATAAGCCACCTGATGCTTTATCCAGGGTAAACCTAATGATTTTCTCTTTAGAATTGAGAATCCAGATTTGATAGAATCGATGATTATATTGTGTGCCCGACTTTCACCTAATTTATCTTGAACACCTAGATAAACCAATAACTTTACAAGGGACATTCTCGATAACAAATGGATATTTATATAAAGGAAAACAATTATGCATTCCTCGATCTTCTCTTAGAATTCCTTATCAGCTACATCTTGGGGGTGTAGCTGGTCATTTTGGAAAGGATAAGACCATATGTTTATTAGAAAATAGATTTTATTGGCCTTCATTAAAATGGGATGTTCAAAAATTAGTGGCACAATGCTTAATTTGTAAACAGGCTAAAACTATCAAACAAAGGTCTGGACAATACACTGCCTTACTTGTTCCTTATAGGCCTTGGGAAGACCTATCAATGGATTTTATTCTAGGATTACCTAGACAGACTCGAGGACATGATAGTATTTTGTTGTAGTGGATAGGTTCTCAAAATGGCTCATTTCTTACCTTGTTCAAAACAAATGATGCTTCTTATATAGCCAAATTATTTTTTAAGAAATAGTGCGACTCCATGGTCTCCCTTTAACCATTGTTTCTGACAGAGATGTTAAGTTTGTCTCATATTTTTGGAAAACATTATGGAAATTATTAGGTACCAAATTAAAATTCTCTTCTGCCTTTCACCCACAAACCGATGGACAAAGCTGTAGTTAATCGTCTTAGAAATTTGCTTAGATGTTTGGTAGGTAAAAGTTTAGGAAATTGGGATTTACATTTACCAACCTCTCGAATTTGCCTACAATAGTACTATATAGAACTACAAAAAAATCACCATTTGAGATAGTCTATGGTCAAAACCCCACAACCAATAGATGTAGCAAACCTACCATCTCATGTATTTTCGATACAAGATTCTCATTTGCTAAAGATTTTCAAAGCCTCCATGAAGATATAAGAAAGCAAATTACTATAAGTAATGATAATTATGCTTCTAAGGCAAATCATAATCGTTCAACGAAAGAATATAAAGAAGGTGATTATGTATTGATTAGCATTCGACTGGCGTTATCAAACTACTAAATATAAGAAATTACATGCACGAAGCTTGTGGTCCATTTAAAATTCTCAAGAAAATTGGAACTAATGCTTATCACCTTGATTTGCCATATGTTCATTCATCCGGTTATTAATATTGAAGATATTCTATCATATGAAGGAATTAGAAAACCTCCACTTGTTGCTAACTCTTTAGCAGGAGATATAGCACCGTACTTGCAGAAGCCCTCTTCCTTTGAAGTTGACTATATTATCACCGAGGAAGCACCCATTAATCCAGCTTCTGAACATCGTTTTTTAGTTCGTTGGAAGAATATGCCACCAGCTGAAGACACATGGTTGACCCGTAGTGATTTGGAGACTTTAGCCCCACAATTAGTAGAAGACTTCTTAGATTTCAACTCTACGGAGCAGAGTTCAATTGAGCCAGGAGAGTTGATGTAGAACATCATGAGGATCAACAAATTAAAGCCCAAGGCCCATTTATAAAATCTCAAGCTAATCATGAGGATCAACAAATTAGAGCCCAAGGCCCATTTACAAGATCTCAAGCTAAAGAAAATTCAAGAAAGAAGAAGACTTAGCCCATTAGCCATAAGGCCCATTTTATGATTTCATCTTTTTTTATTTATGTAATTTTTAATTTTCTTCTAGAAACTCCATGTTTGAAATTTTGCATTTAAAATTCAAAGCATGACATGTGAGGTGGTTGAATCCACATAAAATAATAGCATGTGAAATGGGTGGATGGCATAAAATAATGAGGCAATTTATTGCTTCACATTAATGTTAATGTGGCCACCCACTTTTCCCTCCATGTTTTGAATTCTTTTCTTTTGAAAGATGCTTGTAATGGCTATAAATAGCCCCTCTTATTAGAATGAAAGGAAACTTTTGGCAATTGCAAAATTTTGAGTTATTCTTGTGGTTTGAGAGCTTGGTGGCCAAACCTTGGCAATCCTTGGTGGGAGCGCTAGTTATCCAACATATCTTCTTCCTTCTCCCCCAATACCCACGTTCTCTCAATCTCATCAAAGAAAGAAGCCCACCTCCATCATTAAGACTAAGGAACTCTTAGTGTCTATGAGAGTTCTAGATCTATGATAAGGAAGTTGAGAGCTCACTCCAAAAGTGAGGTCAACAAGGTGTTTAGTTGCCTAAGTAGATGCAAAAAGGAAAGAGTAGTAATTAAGGCCTCTATGTGTTGTGTGTGTGTTGTCTTGGGCAGGATAACAAGAGTGGAGAGGTGAGTTGTGTGATTGTACTAGCAAGAGAGAGGCCTGGAAAGTTGGATAGGTGGGATGGAGAAGGGAAGGATTTTGTTTAAGAATGTAAGATAGTTGTGCGTATGGTGGGAGCTATGAGTCACAGTTGGGTTAACTGGGAGGTTTTAAGAGGTTGAGGAAGGTGTGCAAGCTTGATTCTAATCGAGGCAAGGCAATTGAGCTACTAGATGCGAATAGAGAGGAGCAGTATTTGAGGCGTCTATGTGTTGCTTATGTGTGGTCTTAGGCAAGATAACAAGAGTGGAGAGGTGAGCTGTGCGATTGTGCTAGGCAAGAGAGAGGCTTGGAAAGTTGGATAGGTGTGATGGAGAAGGGAAGGATCCTGTCTAAGATTGTAAGATAGTTGCGCGAATGGTGGGAGCTATGAGTCACAGTTGGGTTAGCTGGAAGGTGTCAAGAGGTTGAGGAAGGAGTGTAGGCTTGGTGTTAATAGCGGGAAGGAAATTGAGCTACTATATGCGAACAAGGAGGAGCTCGAATTGAGGCCTCTATGTGTTGCTTGAATGGGGTCTTGGTCAGGATAACGAGAGCAGAGAGGTGAGCTATGCGATTGTGTTGGGCAAGAGAGAGGCCTGGAAAGTTGGATAGGTGGGATGGAGAAGGGAAGGATTTTGTCTAAGAATGTAAGATAGTTATGCCTATGGTGGGAGCTATGAGTCACAATTAAGTTATATGGTGGTTATACGAGGTTAGAGAAAGGGAGATTAGGATGAGAGCTTCAACCTAAGGGGAGATAAGTTGGATTCTATATGTGAGAGGGGAAAGAGTAGTAGGGGTTGTTGTATAGGTGAGTGGGAGAGATGGACCACATGTGGTAGGATTAGTTTTGTCTTAGAATTTCTCATTTTTTTTAAAGAATGGAATGACGAGGCAAGGACTGGGCTGCAGGGGTGGCAAGGTTGGCATGCGGTACATGAGAAGACAAGATTTGAGGCATTTTAAACAAGAAATTGGTCATCTTTAAAATTCAATAAGTATTTTTAGCTTAGTGTTTTAAATAATAAAGATAGTAATACTAATAAAATTACATTTTTATAGTTTTAAAATGAATTAGTTATGTATATCAATTTTTTAGCATTGTCTTGCTTCTTGTGCATTCTCGATTTGTGTGTCATCTTAAGATTTGTGAATTATTTGACTTTATCCACTAGCGCGACCATTAGGCAATATGGATGTCTATCTTCTATAATTTTAACATTCTAAATGCGTCAGTGCAGTTTGTTTTTACGAATAGATGTCATTTTGGTGACTTCAATAGTTGTCACCTTGATATACACGATACCTCATCCTTAGTAGTATGTTGTTATCATTATATTTAATCAAATTGACTATGAAATGTATCTTTTTGCTGATTTTGAGACTCTAAATTCATCAATGTAGTCCATTTCATGAACATATAATGTTTGAGCAATTTTGGCAAAAATTGAAGGGTTCAAATTACACTGCATCACATTCATTGTTCACCATTTTTCATCCAACCGATCGAGGTGGTCCTTCTTTAATGAGCTCAACTTTTTGGATGTGTCAATCAAATCTGTTTTGTGAACAAGCAATATTTTGAGTTATTTCGAGTAAAGTTTTTCTTTTTTCACAGTGTAATGTGCCAGTCAATCCTGATATCTTTTTTAGTTAATTGCTATTTTTTCATTGGTAAAGTCCTTTCGTAGTATGAGTGATGGTTTATTGGTTTTGACTATTGTGATGTGCCTCGACCCTGAATTGTTGTGATACGATAGTTGTTATTTATCATTCTCCATTACAGTTGGTGATGGAAGTGAGTGTTCTTTCTTTTGATGAGGTAGAGAGATTTAAATATTCATGGATCTTTAGATTAACATCTAAAGATGTGTTTTGAAGTTTTGGTGGGATAATCAAGGGCGTAGGATAATATGATAGTGGGATGACTTAAATTAGTCTAATTTGGACTAACTTATGTTGATTTAAAATGTAGTAATAAGCAATGATATTTAAGTGAGATAAATGGATAAAAATACTTACGGAGGTTTAGGTTAGGATATGTATTTATGATCTGGAGTAGTTGATTGGAAATTATAGGGTTTAAGTGATTATTTTGGTGTAAGGACTAGGACTAGGTCATAATCAATGAAGTAGAGGTATTATTAAGTGGAAAGAATGTGTAGGATTATGGAGGAGAGTAAAAAGCTTAGTGTATAATTGAAGATGATGTTAAGAAATATGATAAAAATTAAAATTAATTACCTTGAGTTGGAGGTGAGAAAAAAAGATATGTTAGATAACTAGCGTTGCCACCAAGGATTATCAAGATTTGACCACCATGTTCTCAAACTATAAGAACAACTCAAATAATTTGTAGTTGCCAAAATATCTCTTTTCATTTCAGCAACGAGGCAATTTATAGTCATTACAAACATCTTTAAAAAGAAAAAGAATTCAAAACATGGAGGAAAAGGTGGGTGGCCACATTAATGTGTAACATTAAGTTACCTTATTATTTTATGATATCCTCCCATTCCATAGGTTATTATTTTATGTGGATTCAACCACCTCATATGTCATGCTTTGAATTTTTAAACTCAAATTTTCAAACTTAAATTTTCTAGAAAAAAATTAAAAATTACATTACTAAAAAAAGATGAAATCATAAAATGGGCCTTACCAGGCTAATGAGCTAAGCCTTCTTCTTTCTTGAATTTTCTTGGATTTTAGCTTGAGATCTTGTAAATGAACCTTGAGCTATAATTTCTTGATCCACATGATGTTCTACATCAATTGGGGCATGAGAACTTGTTGCAAAGTGGAGTAGGTATAAAGGTCAACACAAGGTAACTCCATACAATGGCCAATCTTCCTTGATAATTCCAAACAACAACATTAGGTACAATCACTACAAATAAATGATGATGCAATGCTTTCCATCATAGCTTCCTCAATCAACTGTTAGAATGAATTTAAATTGAATTTATGTTAAGTTCATGCCAATTACATAAATTAATCTAAAAATAAGAAATAAGATATAATCTTTTCTTAGCCATCTTCATTGGTTTTATCTTAAATATAAAAATAACTACTAAAATAAGCGAAGGACAAGTAAATAAATAAGTTGCATTGAAATCAAGCTTGTTGTGATGCTTTTGAGAATAGCTGTCAAGATTTCCAACAATAAGACTCAAGGTTCGTTTGAGGTTAGTTTAACATTTTATAAAGATGATTGCAAAGCTGTTGCGGGGAAAATAATTTTTTGGAAAACTATTATGTGTGTTATAAATATTTTAAAAAAATTTCAAGCAACAATTTTTGACACTGCCTTATTTTAATAGCTTTGGTTCTCAAAAGTAGCTTTTCATTATAAAATTTTCTAAAAAGTATCAAGAAAGTCGGTAGTCAAACACAGCTATGATTTCTTTTTGAAAAACAAAGCAACCAATAAGCTCCCCTAAATGCACTCCGGACCTTTACTTTCTACAACTAGTGCACCATCTCATGAACAATTTGTGTAGCAACTTATTTCGGAAGGAGGGCTTGATTTTTGTGTTTTGGACCAATTAAGTTTGCTACACTATTTTACATGAGTCTATGAAAATAATTTTAACTAACCTAACCCCTTTGAAAGGAGAGGATTTATCGCCTGAAGATAGAATCTAAACAATGAAAATATCTATGATTTGGACAAGGGACCTTCACCATTACATATTTATTTGTTTTACTACTTAAACAGTAAAAATAATGAATAGAAAGCTATTACAATCATCTATACTTGTTTTTTAAACATTGTTGATCAAGTTTGCGGGTGAGTTGAAATTCTAGATATCAATTCATTGTTAAATGCCATTAATTTGAGTATCTTGTGCTTTAACCATCTTGATGTAGAGCTCTCATGGATCTAGGTCTCCAATGAAACTAAATGATGTAATATACATAGATAAGAAAAAGGATTCACAAATCAATGTGAACTAATTAAAGAGAAATCAACCTTATTTAGGAACCAAAAAGATAATATAATGATTGATTAACTTTGAATAAATCATTGACATTCAAACTGTGAAACATTAGCAAATACTTGAATTTTACACCACAATTGAACTTCTAGTTATAGTAAATTTGGTCAAAATTAGGACACTTGCACGATAATAACAACAACAACAATAAGCCTTTATCCCACTGTGGGGTAGGCTACATGAATCATTCTTCCCCATTGTGTCCTATTATGTGTCAAATTCTCATTTAGTTCAAGTATATTAAGGTCATTTTTTATACATCTTAACCAAGTCTTTTTAGGTCTATCTCTACCTTTCTTAACATAAGGCAAACTAATACATCTACTCTCCTAACCAAGTCATACAGGCTATAGTCATGACCATAATCTAATGGTGTCATTTGGTGGCAGCCACCCGATCAGAGGACTCTGGTCATAATCACATCATATGTGGAGCCTACTGGCCAAACCATGCAGTCATAGGACATGTGCTATGTCTTTATTGGCATGAGATTGATTAAGAGTGAATATAGAAATATACTCGATTTGACTTTGACTCCTTTGTGAGCTAGAGGGTTCTTAATTTACCGCCTTCAGCAAATAATTGTGAAAGATGGATTGAGTTTTAGCTTTAAATTTTATGTTGATGATTTTCTTTAATCATTTTGAGCTTAATAATTAATCATATTTTTTATTTAATTGATATTAATTTATATTAATTTAATTTAAAATTGTAAACATATTTTGATAGTAGTATCCCCTTCAGTTATAATATTCATTCAACACAGTCATTATCGAGGTATATAAGTTTGTTGGATCATTTAGTTTATTGTTCTAAATCGTATAAACTCTGTTAATTTAATTATAGAGAATTAGATTTAGATTTATATTTTGTGGATTTTAAATTTGAGAATATTGAATATAAATATCTTAGATATTTTGATAAATATGACCCCTCTGGTTGATATCTTCAATCAACTCAACCATCATTGGGTAAATAAATCTACTTGGTCATTTAGTTTATTATTACAGATAATATTGACACTATTAATTTAATAATAAAGAATCAGATCTAGATCTATATTTTAAGAATTTTGAATTTAAAATTATTGAATATAAATATCTTAGATATTTTGATAATAATGACCTATCTGGTTGAAATCTTTATTCAACACAATCATCATTGTACTGATCATTTAGTTTATTACTTCAGATTTCATCGAATCTATTTATTTAATAATAAAAGATCAGGTCTACATTTATATTTTGAGAATTTTGAATTTAAAAATATTAAATATAAATATCTTAAATTTTGTTTTTATAATTATGACCCCTCTAGTTGATATATTCAATCAACTCAGACATCATGAGGGAGTTAGGAGCTTAATCATTTAGTTTATTATTCTAGATCTTATCGACTCTATTAATTTAATAATAGATGATCATATCTAAATTTATACTTTGAGAATTTTGAATTTGAGAATATTAAATATAAATATCTTAGATATTTTGATAATAATTACCCCTTCGGTTGATATCTTCAATCAACTCAGCCATCATGGGAGAATTAAGAAATAGTCGTTATACTGTCATATGACAGAATTAGCTTCTCAAAGAATTTCTCAAGGGTTAAATTATTATAATATTATTATTAGATTTTTAGGTTTTGTTAACCCAGACCCAATCCTAAGACCCAACTGAGAATCAACCTGTGCAGCATCTGCAGACACTAGATTCATGCATTCAACATAGCGTCGGGGCCCATGCAAGTTATTTAGAATACTTGCACTAATTTTAAAATGATCAAATTGTATTGAAGATTGATTTGTATTTCGTACAAGAATTCATTTCTTTCAAATAATTACACAAATTCTGAAGTACTTGAATTGAGTGATAATTAGCTCCATAATTTATGTGAAATTAACACATTTAAAGTTTATTTAGATTCTGTGGTGTAAGGCGTTTCAGCTCTTGTTCAATTAATTGAAATAATATTTGTTTGCTTTTGCATTTAGTTTTGAATTCATTAAAAGATCACGTTGTGAATCCCATTTTCTTAATTCCCTTTTAGTTAAGAAGCTAACATTTCATTGTATCTCAAATTTATGTGCACTATCATTTTATGTCTAGAAGCTAGATATATAAGATAGTCTGACTATTCTTTGAAAAGTCATATCTCTGTTTGTAAGTAATCATTAAATTCATTAGCAGTTCTATAAAGGCTTATTTGAGCTTTATTCTTATTAGGGGACGAGTCTCTAAGTCCCCTAGAAGTTTTCAATGATTCATTAGGCTTCTCCTTTTGGATTATATTAAGCAAAATGTTGTGAGTTTAATTCATGCATATCAAAGGAATTCAAATTTATTTTTAGTTTTATAAGTTCACTTGAGTTTGATCCCGATTTTCTTATTTGAAACATGATTGGCAATTTTATTTGTGATCAAGTCTCTTTCAAATTCATTTCAAGTTCATTTATATTTGTAATTTCAAATTCAATTAAGCATCTATTAAGTTATTCAAATGATGCTATTCATCCTGCTTATGTTTTATACAAGTACATAATTTAGACAAAATTTTGGCAGCCTCCCGGTATCGTCCCCTCATAGGGGGCTGCATCGGGGATTGCTTTAACTTATCCGCCATGGTCTTCTAAGCTCAGTAGTTGGTATCTTGCAACACAGTGATCGTAGTCTTCAAACCCATCATGCTCTTTTGAGTGCAGAGGGATCTTCAAATACATGCATAAAACAAAACAAAATTATATATATATATATATATATATATATATATATATATATATATATATATATATATATATATATATATATATATATATATATATATATATATATATATATGTATATATGTATATAGATTGGTTTATTGTTTTCATTTAAGTTGAGTTTAAGAGGTTATTTTGTGCACTTTCCATCATCATCATATTATGTACACTATTAAGCACAATACTTGTGGATGCAATGGAATTTACATTGCATATTGATTTGTTCAATGGTTGTGCATGATTATCAGACTTTAGCTTTGCCACCTTTGATGAAATTTGCTTTCATTTCTATAGAAAAAGACAAAGTGGCCAATTGGCAAATGCTTCAAAAATTGAAATTTCTAGAGATATATCCAAGCAATATAAATTACTTCAATACGTAGTAATGCATGCCACACTTTTCTTGAGTAGTGAGATCCCTTTATGCAAATCCTTTTGGTTCTCTAGAGAACATGCAAAGGTAGTGGAGTAATTAAAGCTATTGCTCGTAGAAAAATTTGAAGAAGATTTCTTTTCTGATTATACTAAAGAAATGCTAAAATTACTAGAGCTTCTTTTGACCATGAGGCATCGCCGGTAGAAGAACAAAAATTTTGCTGTGGGATGAAAAGAGTGAAGAAGGCTGATGGGGAGTTAGCAGCTAGGAAGGTTGACTTGGAAATATTGGAGTGGCGGCAAGTGCCTAAGGAAATGAAGAGAGGAAAGTAAGCATAAGCGGGGAGTGAGATAGTTGTGCCTTGGACGAAGGTGGGCTGCAGCCTGTTGAGGCAAATCTTTATTCCCCTTCGACCTCGACTACACTCCATTTACCACCTCTTTGGATTTGAGCCCAACTGACTCAATAGTCCTCACAATCCACTCCTTGAGGGGATCATCGTCAAACCCAGCCTCAGGAGACTAGCAAACCTTCAAGCATCCTTAATGATAGGCTGGTCTTCGAAGGGATTGAAGAAGCCTTAATCTTGAAACCGACTTGAACTCTTGTTGTGGCTGCAGAAGCACAGAAGGTCAGAAATTGCAGGGCTCGGTTGTTCTAGGAAAGTAGCTACTAGAAGAAACTTTCGCAGCTGTAGAGGCCACTTTTTATTTTTGTTTGTAGGGTGTATTCGGTTGGCTTCTTACCAAGGCATGAGAAGGGTTGAGTAAGAAAAAAAAAGCATTATATTTTTTTCTTATTACCCATGTGGATTAGTATGGGTAGGATGATGTAGCAGCCTATTATTGGTTGAATTAGAGGTGAAGGTATGGAGATTGGCGGCAGTGTGTTCCTAAGAATTGACCGGGCATAATAAGGAGATAATTAAGTAGATTTATCTCAAAATGCATGCTAATTTCAACAAAAATTTAAGCACGACAACCTTAATCAAATTGGATATCTATTCTAGGTAATTTTGATATTTCGAATTCAATAGCATAGTCTGTTTCACGATTGAAAGTAGTTTGGTTCAAGTCGACATCGAATCAGATCAAATTCCAACTCAACTTTCCCTTTTAGGTTATCTAAACCATCATTTGGTTATTTTTTCCTGAGGAACATATCAAGACTTATTAGTCAGCTCACAAGATTATCATGCTATGTTAGATGTAGATTTCTAATAGCCTAATTCATAAGTATACAAGGCTTGTTGGTCAGTTATTTATACAACACTGTGTAACAATCATATCAAGTCCTGTAAAATGTTTTATAGAGTTTTATATGGTTGTATTGTGTTCCATTATTTCTAATAGCTTGGCATCTATAAATTAATATTGAGGTAGGGATGGGCGGTGCTTTTTGTATTGGTGAGTGTTGTCCGCCAGTGTTAAATCTCAGTTCGAGCTTACTGTCCTTGATGAAATTCAAAACCTATATTATCAACTATGCATCTAGTATCTTGGCACTAGGCTTATGCCTGCTTTCAAAGTTACTAATGGCACAATTTTCTGAGGGCATGTTTCCTGCTAGCTCCACTTAATCTTGCTAAGCTCTTAACATAGTGCTCTTAGATGGGACATTTTTTTCATTTTAATATCTGGTCTATTCATACTAAGCTATTGCTTCCATCTGTAGGCTATTGGGTACAATTCTATTGAGACTAAGGATTGGGAACTAACTAGTGAGGGACAAGAGATGAGCAAGATGGAGACCTTGCTTTTTGACAAAAACCAAAAAATGGAGCATGAGTTGACACAATTGAAGGTTTGATATGTCTTTAAAATTCCAATTCATAATTATTTCAGCACTTCTCGAAACTAAATATATGATCAACCGCTAGAATAAAATAATTCACGAACTTCTAAAATTTCTTTCTATTAGAAACAACAGCTTTGTAATGTTGGACATATTTAAGTTGATATTTTAATCCTATGAAGGTCAAAATTTTAGAGAAGTCAAATTTGGTAGAACTAAGTGAATCTAAGATTGCAGAGCTAACTAAGAAGATGAATGAACAGGAGGTAGTGCAGAGCAGCCAAATTTATTTCTGCTATTTTTTGATCATTTTCTTGTTCAAAGGAGGTAGTGCTTTATTGTAGTAATAGTAGCATCTACATATTTACAAGTCTCATTTGTTGTCAATATCTAAGTTCCTAAGTTTAGTTTGTACTTAGAAATAGATTGCCTTAAGGTCGGTTATATTTATGTTAAGTAGATTTCACATGATGAATATGTTGGTTTATTTAGATATGGTGTCTATGAATGTAAGCCTTTATAATTAATTATTCTTCTACTCATGGAACAACACTCTTAATTAAGGAGATTGCTTAGGTTCATTTTTTTATTCATCATTTAGATTTAAAGTAATTAATGGTGAATGACTAGGTTAATGGAAGTAGACCAATATATCATGGTTTTGTCATGTTGAGTATCCCGATAGATATAGTTTGTCAATGCTGAATTGTCTTGAACGATAAAATTAATGTGGTGGCCAACTCATCTCAGATATCTTGAGAAGATAGTGGTGGAAGTATATGTTGAAGATGTCTTTTTAATACTAAAATCCACTTATTGATTCGATAGTGGGTTAGCTATTCCTATTTCACTACATGATTTAGAGGTAAGCTACATGATGACATGACTCCTTATAGTTTAGAGGTATTGAACATGAATGATATGAATGCAGAGGTTTGGCATCATCATCCATTATTTAAGAGTTTTAGCTTAACTCAAGGTATTTTATCTAAAGCACATGTGAGTTTTACTTTAGATTATGACGGTATACAATAATTCTTGGAAATAATCAAGTCTTTATATTATTTAAATAGTCTTAATATTGCTGTATAATTTTTAGATCCATTTTAAAACTTTTTTGACTTAATGCCATTGAAATCTATTATAAAGTATAAAGGAGTTGGTTCTTTTGTTTCAAAATACAACATCAAATGCATATTTTGAAGATATTATTTTATCTAGTGATATAGATTTTGATGTCTTTGTAAGGACATATGGAAGCATTGATTTCAATTTTCCATGGGGTAAGTGTTAGGTTTTTTTATAAATGTAATTAATTGTACAATTAAAAAATTCCAAATAAGATTGTCCTAATATGAGTATTTTGAAGTAGTCAAATATTACCTAATATAGTATTATAGGCATAGCTACTTCCTATCACATTATGTAAAATTGGACTATATGACATTCATCATGGGGAAGTTAGTGGGGTTCACTTCTTTTTTTTTTAGATAAAAAATATATTTTTTTTGTTTGGTTTAGTCTTTTAGATTATGTATATAGAACTTGTTGAGTTGTGTTGGAATTTCCTTAGGCCTAATGCGAGCTTCTAAACTACTACTTATGAGTGAAATTGGGCATCTCTGCATTGCTCTAACCAATGTTGTCATGGAAATTAGGCAAGCGGTCCACTAATCTCTTGATATTTGAATTCGGGAGTTAATTACTGACAAAGATATGATTTGAGTCCGAACCTAGATTGATTTCATGGAATTTGTCAACAGTGAACCAAACACCTTCCTTGTACTTGCATGGAGCCTCTAAAACCATATTATCTTCAACATCATTTCTTGGGATTTTACTCTCATCTAAGATGAGGACAATCATAAACAAATTTGTACCAATAAGAATAGTGACAACATGGATGTTTGCTTTTCTTGCATACCTTAAGCCTCATCGGAGTAGAAGATGTTCATAGGGTCCTTTTTTTAGAAACGAAGAAAGTATTTATCTACTTTCCATTTTGTTTAATCTCATATTATGCATATGAAACGTATTTGTTGTGAAACTTATTTTGTTTATGTGCTTTCCATTTTGTTGAGAAAGAAAGCCTTTATGCCCTTTTACATCTTTAGCTAACAATTGTTTGTCGTTCTAACATGTGATCATTTCAGCGTGCAGATTTAAGACATGCATCTGTTGATCAAGATCAAAGTTCAATGTTGAAGGTAATTTGCAACCAGCGTGATCATTTTCGAGCATGATTGCGTGAAGCTGAAGAGGTATAATTTAAAGAAGTTATTTTTAAAAAATAAGTATTATATTAATTTTAATTAACTATTTAATTATATATTAAAAAATTTTAAGAATAGGTATAGTCGCCCCTTTAATAGGCGACTGACCAGCCACATCATCGTTGAGGTGGCTACGATAAAAGGCGTAGCTCTCACGCGAGTTACCAGTTAAACGGGTGACTAGCTTTAATTATTTTAACACCGGTAGACTTTGTGCGGACCTAGTTATTACCTTTCTCCCTTTCTCCCAACCAGTCAACCCCGCGACTGTGACAAGCAACCCACGTGGCATCCGTGGCAACCAGCCGACTCCACCTCTCTCGTACATTTCTCGGCCGACCGATCGACCGAGCAGCCCCCACCTCCACCGTGATCCAATAGTGTTTTCCCACATTGAAGGTATATTTATGAGTTCTCTTTTGAACTTTATTAATGTATGGATGCATAAGGTTTATAATTGGAACCTAATTTTAGGTTAAGTTTATAGTGCAGGAGTGTAACCTCATTGTAGAGGTGTGTGGGTAGCCCTATTGGCTAATTTTAGGTTTACATTTTATGAAAGAGATTTGGTAGACTTGACTTACAAGATTTATGTATAATAGATGCACACGAAGGATGTTGGGATAGAATAGTATGTAGGTTTTGTTAGATTTAGTTTATTCTATTTGAGGTAAATGTTGTGTGCAGTGAAATAACCCCTCAATTATTTGCTTAGTAAGCATTGTTGAGCCCTAGATTATTTAGATTTAACTTTACACAGAACGATTTCTACTTAAGTTTGTACATTTTGATCATCTAATACTATAGGTTGATTGATAAGCATACTTTAGGATAAGTCAAGAGCTCGTATCCCTTATCCAATCCTATGACAGGCAACTGCTCATTGATGATCAATTTATTCCAAGTTATATTAGTAGAAGAAATCATCCTATACCAGTATCGCATCATATGAACTTAGAAGATTTGAAACAGAAAGTGTTGAGATCTCTACGCTATGATGTAGAAAATTGTACAGTGGATCTAACGTGTCGTTTTCCTATTGCTTGAGATTCATAGCATCTATGGTTTCTAATGATAAAGCTTGCAGTGTTATACTGGATGGAACTTCCCATAAAACATTGATTCTTTATGTGGAAGTGAAGCCTTACTGTAGTACTTTAACTGTAAATGATATGGATGTCATGCAACGTAATATTCCTTCTAAATCGCGAATTCACTTTTGCCAACAACAAGCGTATTTACTATCTTTGCGAGGATGTAGAACCAAGGTTAGTAGTTACTTAAAGGAAATTTATCTTGTTGATTTTAGGTTGCAATGTATCTCGAGCTTTATTCACGTTGAAGGTCATTACGTAGAACATAAATGTTTGTTGAAGGACAGTTGCCTGAGCAACCCACTGCATCAAGGTTTCTATTTGATGATGAGTATGAAATAATGAATAGTGAATCAAGTAATGTATCTGAGGATAATGACACTAAAGATGATGTTTATCTTGGATAAACTAGTTTATGTGACAACAATGCCAATCACGACTTTATTAGAAATCACTCCTTAAGGAGTTTAGCAAATGAAGATGATATGCTATGTAATAACGACTATGTTCATACATATGAAACCACAAAAGAATGGGATGTAGATATTTTATTTGATGGTCCATCTGATAGCACAATTTTCTTAGATAATATTGAAGTTCTAGTGAAATTATCTGAAGGTATGTGCTTCTCAAACAAGAAGGATCATTAGTTTATAGTCACTGGTTGGTCAATAAGAAATAGTGTTCAATTCGTTACTATTATCTCAAATCAAAAGAATTTCACAGTTGTCTATACTCAACACAATAACTCCAGTAGATCATGTCACTTGCGCATGCATTGTAGCTGAAGCAAGTGTTTGGGAGCTGCTTGGAGAATATCAGTGTTAGGTTCTCCACATACATGCATCAACACTATCACGGGTTCTGGACATCGTCAATGTGCAGCTAAGTTCATTAGTTTTTTCATAATACCTATTTTGAGAACTCAGATAGACTTGAAACCGAGAGAGATTATTGGCCCGATGGAATCTAAGTTCAATATTAAAGTGTCTTATATGAAGGCATGTGATGCATGGCGTAAGAGTATTAGAGCAATATCTGGGAGTTGGGTGGACTCATACCCCTCTCTCAGTATTTTCATGGAGTCCTTATGTTCCTATTGACCTCATTTTTAGGATGAGTTCTCAACTCCTCCATCTTAGGCATAGGATTTCTCTTAGACTTTAAGAGTTTCTTAGTCTTAAGACACATCTAGTGATTAGGTGGACACTCAACCTAATCCTAGAGACTTAGAAGAGTTAGCCTTAAGAGTAGGACATGCCTTAAGGGAGTTAGGAAAATTTGCTACCCTATAGCTTGAACCACATTCCTTACTTCCCTCCTTCAAGTCAAACTTTAAATCAACATCAAACTTAAATCAATTCTAGCCTAATTGATTTTCTCCAAATTCAAATCATTTCCACATGATTGAAATCCATGAATCAAATCTAAAATTCAAATTCCTAATTCAAAATCCTTCCTAAGTCTTTAATTCGCTCTTATGAACTTAGCCTAAATCATGTTCAAATCAATTCAAACTCATGATATTTTCTGATAAGTCATTTATATTCTCATTTATATTCAAAAATATAAATGAAATATAAATTCAGACAACCAAAAATAATTCCAAAATTCAAGTTCAAATTCCAACCTAAGCCTTTCAAGTCAAATTCTTGAACTTAGCCAAATCATCTTCAAATCAAGCCAAACTATTGATTTTCCTTCATGATTCAATCAACCTTCAATCATGAATCCAAATATAAATACAAACTTCAATCACTTAACCCAAACTCAATTCAAAAAAATCAAGCCATAATCCATTTCATGTTCACCCTTTGAACTTGAAATTGTCAAATGAATCAAAGCTCATTTGACTTCAAACCACTTGCAAATGAATTTATATTTCAATCATAAGTCCATATGTAAGTTCATTCAAACTCAAATCAAGCTTTGACCAAGCCATTTTACCCACTTAAGCTCACTTGACCCAAAGTGACCTAAAGTACCCTTATGATCCAAATTCTAATCCTAACCAAATTGGATTGAATTAAACTCACCTAAGCCTCTCGTCATGATCAATAATCATCATGAGATGATCAAACACTCAAATTGGGTCAAACCAAGTCAAACCTAAGGGTTGACCAAGTCAACACTTAGCCAAAATGAAACATGACAGTCAAAATCCACAATAGGCCAAATTGATTGAAATAAATGATTTAAGTTCATTCATGGCTAATGTTTGAACTTGACTAAGTCAACATTTGAGCCTCACCTAGCCCAATTGACCACTTGAACCAAGTTGAGCCAACTTGACCTAAAAAGTCAAAATATGTCAAAATTTGATCTAAGCCAAATTGATTGAAACCAATGGGTCAAGTTCATTCTAAATCACTTTCTGAACTTGACCAAAGCCTCAATTGGCCAACTAAACCTAACCTAGCCCAATTGACTTTGAACCCAACTTGACCTAATGGGGTCATATTAAGCCAAATTTAAATTTAGCCAAAATTGATTGGAAATAAAGATACCAATCCACTTCATATGACTAATCAAACCTAAACCTTCCCATGACCTAGCTCAAATAGGTCAAATGGACCAAATTGGTCAACTTGACCCATTTGACCTAAATGAAGTCATATGAACAAAATTCAAACATAAACCAAATTGAATCGAACCAAAGCAACCAAAATATTTCAAATGGTCATATGAACTTGACCCAACTCTTGGTTTGACCCAATTTGGCCAATTGGTCAACTTGACCCAAGTTGACCCATTTTGACCTAAATGGGTCAACATTAGCCAAACCATACCAAATGAACTCCAAATACAATGAAACTTGGCCAAACTTATTTTCTCAACATACCAAACATACCCAAATTCATAAATTAGCCAAATTAGAATTTTACCCCTAGGCCATAGGGTAAATTTTGGCCAATTCCACTTGTAATTTGGTTAAATCCTCTTCATACCTACTTAATACTCTCCTAGTGGAACAAGTGAACATTAGGGAGGGTGGTGCACCCAACCCAATGGGTGTGGGTCAGCCCAACTTGACCTAATGGCCAAACTGATCAAGTGGATGGGAATGGCCACATGGGAATCTTCCTTACACCCAAATGGAGCACATGGGGAGTTCATATTCCACTCCTCTGGCCAAATCAAACACAATGACAATCCTAACAGCTCAAACAACCCACTGAATCAAGGCAATTGGATCAAAATGGTAAGTTTATGCTCGACCGTCCGATTGCCAAAGGGGGAGATATACTCCCCTAATTCTTTTGAATCTTCATAGAGTCATAGTCGATTGAGTGAGAGAGAGTCATAAGACCCATTGCAAGTGATCCTAAGCTTCCTAGAGGGAGATTCAATTTTCATCTTCTCGGCTTTTCTTAAGTAAAAATAGGGGAGGTCCATTGAATTGTGAACTTTAACCACACTCAAACTCCACTCAATTCCTTCTTCAAGCTTCATCAGAGGACCAAGTCGAGTGCGCCCAAGCTCTCTTCCAAGTTCTTGAAGTAAGGGGAGATCCAATTCGATCAAAACTGAGCCCAAGCTAAGGAGGAGGTGACCCATAGGAAGATCAACTCAATCTTAGCCCCTCAAACTTTCACCAAAGCTTCATCTCAACCAGACAAAGCTTCTCCAAGGGAATCAAGCATCGACGATCACCTCCGATGAGGTTAGCCATTTTTTGATCATTAAACTCAATGCGGTGTGGAGCTTTGTGAAAGAAATGTTAATATCATAGGATCTTGATTGTTGGATGTAATCTTCTATGCATGTAGATGGTGTGGGTAAAATTTGGGATCAATCCAAGCTCAATCTAGCTCGAATCATCCCCTATAACATGGATTGGCTCCATTGTTCACAGGGGAGATCAAGGAAGGATCTCTAGTCGTCCATCCACGCATTTTGGATGGACGACCAAGATTAAAAAATATTATATATTTATTTTAAATCCACTAATCCATGGCTTTAATCTCGGTTCGATCCTTGTCAACGGTGAGAAAGCGCATACATAGCCATGCGTCACTATGATGCAACGTTTTAAATAATGAATGGGAGGCACCCGCGTGTAAAGTGTTGGTATGCTACGCGTGGTCGGATTAAGGATTTAATTAGGATTTAAATAATTCTAATTAATTACCTAAACTTCTAAAATCCATATCTCAACATAGGAAAATCAGAAAAATATGAAATAAATTGCATTAGATAGATAATTTGATCTGGAATTGTATAAAATTAACTTTAATTGATTTTGAATAGTGTTTTTCTCTGATTTTGTATTTTTTTTAGGAATATTAATTTGTTAATTACCCTTTAATCAATTCATTAATTATTCCTAACCTTCTTAAGTACATTTTGGGGTATGACTTCCATCTCCCCTAATTTTCTTGGAATTTATTGGTGGCTTAATTGGGGAAATTGCTAATTCATTTTTTAATTATCCCATAATGTAATTAAAGTTAATTAAGAGTTTGATTAGTGGTTTAATCCTTTGTTGAATTTGATTAAGGTCTGTTTTAGTGAATAATTTTGGGGCATTTCCCCTAAGCTATTCCTTAAACCCTCTTTTCATCCTTAATCCTCTCTTAATTAAAGGGTTAATTCACTAATTAACCTATTAATTAATTTCTTAAAATTTAAAAACTTTTTAGAAGTCAATTAATCTACCTAAGGTAGATGCTTAGGTGTTCAAGAGCCTAAGTACAATTAAATAAATCAAAATTCAACTCATGTGCGAGGGGTGTTTTTGAAATTACTTAAGTTAAACCCCTTAGCTTAATTAATCATTAATCATGAGACAAATTGCATTAGGCCTTTTCCTTCCTAGGAGCATTGCAGATTTAAATTCCTTGTGTGATTTTATGTCATCTTATTGGCTCATAATGATTTGATTAACTATGCTAAGGTGGTATAGGTAAGGGGTAATTAACATGTTTAATTCATACATTAACCTAATCAAAATATAAAATGAATCTAATCATCTAAAAATTGAATAAAAATATCAAACACATGTGAGAATGGGTTAGGAACAACAAAACCACCTCACATTTTCCAAATTAAATCAAACTCAAGGTCAAATAAAAATCAAATTAAACAAACTTTGATTTGCTTTAAGCTTTCTTATTTCATAAGATTGTCTTTAGGAATTAATTAAGGTGAATGTGTTTACATACTTTCATTACTTTAGTTCTTTCCCAACATGCTAAATATATATGTCATATGATTTTATACATTCATGCTTTTCAAAAATCACATTTAAAATGAAAATGTTTCCTTTATGTCAAATTGCATGTTTTGGCTAAAGTAAGAATATGAGTGGGTAAAATATCACTATTAAATCCAAATTATTTTCAAAATATATGAATCAATTATCAAAATTAAAAATGTGTTACTTATATCTTACTTATAAGCTTGCATGTGGGTAAAATATAAGGATGTGCTTAGTGTAATTTTCCTTCTACTCTCTTTTGGTATAGTTTGAATTGGATTTGGCAAAGTGTATAGTTCATTTGAAAAGAACACAACACTTGCCTAATTCCATTTCCTATTCACTCCTATGCTATGACTTAAGAACAACACCTACACTTACACATATGAATTGCATAAACAAATCAAAATAAAATAAATACAAACTTTTGCATTCTTTCTTTTCCATTTATTTCTTTTGTACACATGTTTGTATTTAAGGAAAGTGGTATATTAGTTTGGAAAACCCCGGGATTACGAAGCTTTAAGCAGCTCTAAGTAGGTCTTGAACCTTACACCCCTGGTTAACAATGATTTCGCACTTACTTATGCCTTTCATACATTCATATGTGCATGTGAAAATTGGATAAGAAATCCCTTTGCAACATAATAAAAATCATGCATCATAAATGTTCAAATTTTCTTAAATGAACTACTTAGCATGCATCATAAAGTATGCTAAACATTCCCATTTGTATGTATAGATATGTTTAGGACTCATATGCTTGTTACATATGTTGGGAAAGAAATGAAGTGATGTATGTTTTGTGAATTTAGTTCATTTTACTTAATCTTAAAATGACTTTATTTTTGAATAGATTTCTTTAGAGTTCATCTAAACTTAGGATTAATTAAAACACATAATAAGAAATTCACTAAATAAAATTAAATATGAATCCACTTTAGAAATTGCTTAGGTTAGGGAAGGAAAGAGGAGTTTCCTTCTCTTTCTCTCTCTTTATAACTTAGTAATTAATTCTAGGATTCACTTGAACCCAATCAAAACATAAAAATAAAATTGACCCAAAGCAACTAAACCACTTAAATGAAACCCTCCTATAATTTGAACAGTCTTCACACTTAAGAAAATTCTAACTTAAAGCTATAGCTAAGCATACCACACAAACTTCTAAAGCACACAGATTATGCTAAGTCATCACTTTTAACTTTAGTTTAGGGCGGTGCATGGTTTGATATTTTGCTTTTTTTGTGATATATGTTTTAGTCAGGATGTTAGGGCATGTGTGTACAACGAATGATAGGATGAATACGTTTAATCATTATTTTCTACAGGGGATTATGCTTAAGGGGTGTTATGATAAATAAAAATATGAATGCTTTTGCTATGGAGGAGCTTATACGCCTAAGCATAATCTAATAGGCTAGGTGGACTTGGTCACCCACGTGTGGGGTGATAAGTCCAGTATATATGTTTGAGATTTGTGTGGTTTGTTTAGCTAATCTCTATTTTGCAGGTGTTAACTAGATTTACTTTTCCTTTTCATGTAATTTTTGCAATTAGGATTTTGGAATGATTGTTATGGAGATTATGATGAGCATTGGTCATAAGATCTCATTTTATGCACCAAGTGAAGCCTTTGGAGCATCCACCTTCCAACCATCCAAAAGAAGGAACCAAAGAAGAAAGAAGAGAAGAAGAAGAATGAAGAAATGATGTTTGAAGACCCCCCATAACAATGAGTTCCAAAGCTGATAAAGTCAAGAAAATCTAGTTTCCAGAGGCCCGAAGAAGGTTAATTCATATATTTAGTAAACTATGACCTAATTCATGTGTCTTTTTCTTTTATTTACCTTTATGGTTTTTTTTCATGTATGCTGAGGATATTGAAAGTGGTTTCAGTTTAGATGTTGAATCCAAGTATAAAAAGATGTATGAAGATGACATAAATCCTTTTGCTACTTTCACAAAGAAGGTAATAAATAATCGTATATAGTAGTACCAAATAAAGTCCTTGATAGCCATATTTGAATTTTAAGGTTTTCACTTGCAATTGTTTTTTGTTATCAGTTTAAACTTTATAAGAATAAAAAAAATTGTATTTAAAAAAAGAGGTGTATGAATTATTTTGATAAATTTTTCAATGAAGGATCTAAAAATACTCGATTAATTTTAATAATTTTAATATGTTAAATAAATATAAATAAATTTGTTTTTATCATCATATTAATAAAGTTAGAGTAGTTTTAAAGAAACTAAAATGTAAAAAAAATAATATGATATGATAATATTTTAATAGAAGTATAAAAATATTCAGTTGGCTCCTGGAGAGAGGAAGGCTGTGTGGAATTCTTTGACGAGGGCAAGTTCCTTCTCAGTGAGGACTCGAAGGCGATATTGGATAATGACTTGCAGGAAATCTCTTGATGTAGATTTGAGCAATTGATATGTTTGTTGGGTCTTTTAATGTTTCGCGGTGGGGAACAATAATTATATGGGAATTGCAACTTGAATATGCGTTGAGATTTTGCTTTAGTAATATATTTCATATTTTGTTGTACTTAATTCTTGCTGTAGACCCCAGGGGTAAGATAATAGTGTATCTTACATTCATGGTATCATAGATGCATCAATAAATATAATATTTATCATGAATGATTAATATGATTGTTTGAAGCTTCTACAATTATCTATAAAACTAGTTATAAAATTATTATAAAAATAAATTTTATTATATTTGTTGCAAGAATCATAATTAATTTTCTTGTTGAAAAAGTAAGATGATAATTTTCTTACAATTAATATATTCTGGTAGAGTTGATCATAAGAATATACTTCTCTTCATAGAATTTTTTAGAAAGCAACAAAAAACTTAAGACACATAAGATTATATTTGCTGTTTGAAAAATAGAACTTCAAAAATATTGAGTAGGTATAGAGTTGTCAGAAAAGCTCGTTGTTCATAAACAGTTCGTGTTCAGCTCAACCGAAAATAAACAGTCATTCATTCGATTATATTTGTTTCATTTTAGCTCGAAATTATATATATATATTATGTATATATTATTATTTATATATAAAGTTATTATAATAATATGGTTGTGAGAGAGTGATTTTAAGCATGACATGCTCCTAACCAGGTGTAGGTTTGAATCCTGTCAACTATTTATTTTTTTTCAAAATTTTGTGAATTCAAGCCAATTCAAGCTAATGAACAAAATAAATTGTATATTATGGGCTCCAAAAATTCACCACCAACCTCTCAATGAAGAGAGTAGGATTAAATGTCGGTAAAAATTTCAGAAGGCAGACGGAATAGTAGATAAGACACTACCCAGAGATTTCACTCTCATTTTGTGAGGAATTTAGAACTAGTTCCTAGTTTCCTATAGGCGCAAGCAACTATAGTTAATTACCCCTCCCAATGCCGAGAGAGAATTTTTGATTAAGGCTAATCATTATATCGCTAAATGCGAGCATATATTAGCAATGTGTGGAGTTTAAAATTTGAGGTTTATGAAATTCATCATTTTAACTTAAAGCGGATGGTTGGGGAATGATGACACACCCGATCAAGAACCCATGGTTCCATCATCCCGGGCTGTCGTAGTCCCTAGTCTACTTAGTCAGAGGAGGTAGTCAACCAAACTTGATAGAAGTATCCTTGTCACCAATCATGGGTTGTGTCGTCCAAGAAATCCTCGTAGACCCGGGGTGATATTTATCTAAGGAGATATGCTTAAGTCTACCTTAGCTGATAGATGGCTTTTTGCCCTATCAAGTATATTCTATGGTTCAGAACTCAAAGGGAAGTGCCATTGGGGAATATACGGGATACAATCGTGACCGTGATATAATGGTGTCATTTGATAACAACCATATCAGGACTCACATAACTACATCAAGATGAGGACATGTGTGTTCGATATGATATTGATTGAGAGTGAATATAGAAATACACTTGATTTGACTTTGGATCCTTTGTGAGCTGGAGTTTTTCTTAATTTATCACCCCCAGAAAAATAGTTATAGAAGGTGAGTTGAATTTTAGCTTTAGGTTTTTAGAGATTTATTTGATATGTCACTGAAAATTCTACTAGTTGAAGCATAAATCTTGATATCGTAAGTTGAGACTAGCCCATATCAAATACTTAAAATATCATTAAAAACTTTGGGATATCAATCAAATCCTTAAATAGCTTATAAATATAGAGTGTTTATAGTCTAATTGAGCAACTTGACGAGTCAGATCTAACAAGCCTAAGATCTCATAATTCTGACTTCATTTCAGCATTCAAATACTTAAAATACATCAGCTGATAGAAGGAATCATTTTGAGTCATATGATGGAGTGTTTTGGCTTTTGCTTGTATTTACAAAAATGACACTCCCCTAATCTATAAATAACCCCTCATTCTTCACATGAGGATGACCTAAGCTAAATAGAAGAGAGAGCTCTAAGACTCAAAGAATCTCAAAGTAATGACCAATTACCATCGCCAGATCATCGTATAGCCGTTGGCCACCACCACGGCTATTCATCATCATCATCGGGATCGATCACTCTACCAATTATCGAATCCACCGCCGGTCATGCCTATTTCACCTAGTATCGCCGCCATCGACCACCGCGGTATTGTTGCGACCAACCAACCTTGCCGTCATACCACCACCGGTCATCGTGTGGACAACCACCAGATCACTAGGCCTCACCACCACCATCGCCATCAGCCGATCACCAGTAGAGCCACCGGTCACCACCGCTAATTGCCCTTAATGACCATCTTTCAGAAGTTTTCATGGATCATCGGACTACCACCTCAAGGCCTTCTAATCAAGCAAAGCTTATCACAAAACTTATTCTTGTAAGCTATATTTCTCCTACTTTGGAGAAAGGGTGACAATTGTAACAGAAGATAATATAGTGAAATTATTTTTAAGTGAGCTAGGCCCTAGTTTTTCCCTTTTTAGGATTTTTCACGTAAAAATTTTGAGGTTTCTCAAACTCTTTTGTTGTGTGTATGAAACTTTTATGCAATGCTAAGATATTGAATTCTTCTACTTTACTGATTCGAATCTTCCTGCATGCAACAGTTTATAACCCATGTTATAATGTTAAGAAAATTTTGATTGATAATGAGAGTTCTGTTGATATTCTATTTTACTCCAGATTTCTAAGCTTGGGCCTGATTAGGAAAAAGTCCTAACCCATAATAGTTTGGCGCCGTCTATGAGAAGCAAACCTCAAAATCATAATCTCTGTGAAAGCCTGCATTATGGCCAATAAGCTCAATACTCGAAACAACGGAGCCTCCTGCTCCAACTCACTCACTTCTGAAAGCAATCCTTAAACCAATGATGTCAAGCTTCTGCCTCATTTCTCCCTAATAGGTGTGATCCTATCGGTGAAGGTGCAACATGAACTTCTCTAGAAGTTTGTGTTCGCCAAATGGAAGAATCTCAAAATGAGATAATTCAACTTTTACGAGAAACACGATAGCCACTACTGTGATAAACGCATCTATCCCAAGATCGATCATTAGCCAGGGGAGGTCAAAATCCTGATACGGGGCATTCTCACCGTCAGGCTAAAGTTCCTTCGCTTCTAGACCGTGATGCTGACCTAATTGACACTGCTAGTTCTACTCATCGAACACTTGCAGCTCAACTGATCTCTAATCCACTAATAATTGTCAGTGACTTGGCACGTTCTTGTCCTGTTGATTCCACCTGTCATGTTATACGTGCAGAATTACAATGCTTAATGTGAGAAGAATTCCACTTTAAAGATAGAAATCATCTTCCCTCTCACTGCAGCTATCAGGAGTCTTCACCTTTGGCTGAATCAGTTCTTCAACATCCTCTTCCTGTAGATTTTAAGCTTCCATGCATTGACTCCTATGATGGGGAAACTGACCCATATGAACACATGGACCATTACAGAGCAATCATGCACATTCAACGCTCACACACACCGCTTTGTCGTCTTGGTCACCCTCAAGGGTTAGGCTATACTCCCTTCTTAGGGGATCTATCCATACCTTTGACGAACTCACCAAGATTTTTATAGAATAGTTTGTTGTGAACCTATTGACCTCACTTTTGGAGTAAGCTCTCAACTTCCTTATCATAGATCTAGGACTCTCATAGACACTAAGAGTTCCTTAGTCTTAAGACACTTCTAGTGATTAGGTGAATACTTAACCTAAGCCTAGAGACTTGAAAGAGTTAGCCATAGGAATAGGTTGTGCCTTAGGGATTTAGGAGGACTTGCCTACCCTATAGACTAAACTCAATCCTTGCTTCCTTATTTCAAACCAAACCTCAAATTCAAATCCAAATTCCAAATCAATTTCAAATTCAATGATTGACACCCATGATCAAATTCAAACTCCCTTCCCAAGCTCTTTAATTTTATCTTATGGGCTTAACCTTAACCAAATTTAAATCAACCCCAATTCAATTGATTTTCTCAATTATCAAATTCAATCTCAAATCAAATTTCAAACCATAAATCAATTCCATACTCTAAATGATTGAAACTCAAATCAAATCAAAATCCAATTTATACCCTATTAAACTAAGTCCTTGAACTTGGCTAAATTACCCAAACCAATTCAAAACTCATGGATTTCTTCATGATTCAATCATTCCTGCAATCATTGATCTAAATATAAACATAAACCACTATTATCAAACCAAATCCAAGCAAACCAAATCAAACCCAAGTTAGCCCTTCTGACTTGAAATTGTCATATGAACCAAAACCCATTTGGCTCCAAACCACTTACAATTGGATTTATATTTCAATCCTAGGCTCATTTGTGAGTTCAACTAAACTTGAATCAAGCTATGATCAAGCCAATTAATCCATTTAAACTCACTTGACCCAAAGTGGCCTAAAAGGCCTTTTTAGTCAAGTTCTAATACAACCCAAATTGGATTGAACTAAGCCTATAGAAACCTCATAACATGATCAACAATCATCCTAGGTTAATCAATTATCTTGAATTGGGTCAAACCAAGTCAACCTAGCCCATTGACCAAGTCAACACTTGGCCTAAATGAAACTCAAACTAGCCAAAATCTACCATATGCCAAATTGATTAAAACCATTGATTCAAACCCACTCATAATCAATGATTGAACATGAACAAATCTTAACTTCAGCCTAACCAAGCCTAATTGACCATTTTACCCAAGTTAACCTAAATTGGCCTAAAAAGCCAAAATGGGTCAAATCATGATTTGATTCAAATTGATTGCAACCAATGGCTCAAGTTCATTCCAAATTAATTATTGAACTTGACTAAAGCCATAATTGAGCCCAAGTTAACCAATTGGTCAACTTGACCCAACCTAGCTCAAATTAATCTAAAGGGTTAAATTAGCCAAAAACCCAAATTAATTTCAAATTAAATCAAACCAAAGTCTACAATAATTTTCAATTAGCCAATTGAACTTGACTCAACACCTAATCTAACCCAATTTGGTCAAATTGATCAAATTGGTTAACTTACCCCTTTGACCTATATGAATCCAAATAAGCCATAACCAGAACAAAAGCAAATTAAATCAAACCAATGCCACCAATACACTCCAATTGGTCATGTGAACTTGACTAACCCTTAGTTTGACCCAATTTGACCAATTGGTCAACTTGACCCAACCTAACCCAATTTGACCTAAACAGGTCAAATCAAGCTAAATCAAATCAAATAAACTCCAAATCACTTGAAATTTCTGCTAACCCACTTTTGACCCATCCCAAATCTATCCAAATCAAACTCATAGCCAAATGACCATTTTTCCCCTGGATTTAGGGCATCCCATGAGATAAGACACATGCTCACTGAGTCATTTTCTCCCCCTAGCCACTTGGCACCCTTTCATAGGTCCACATGGGACCATGGAGACCTGAAAGGTGGTTGGCATTATCCATGTGGAGGTAAAATCACCTCCCCATCCCCACTGGAGCTTTCCAAATAGCCATAGGACACCCAATACTCTCTTAGTAGCCACCTCCACATTGTCACCTAACTAAATTGAGCCACATCATGCACCCAAGGACCTCCATTAGCCTCTGATGTGACCAATTGATCAAGGAGAAGTGAAACAAGCCATGACTGTCTGATCTAAGGAATGAGGGCCCCCCCTCATTCTCACTCAAACTCAGAGACTCACACTCGATTCAACCCTAGCAGCCAAGGAGAAAGTTTCAAGAGTGATTTCCAAGCCTTCACAAGCTCCCTAAAATCCCCATTCTTGATTTTATGCAAAACTGAAATAGAGGAAGCCAGCTTTGATTCACATTTGCTCAAATCTCCACCAAAGTGTAAATAACTTTGCACACACCTTCCTTGGAGACAAACAAGCGAGAACAAATCCTTTCCCAAGCTTCCCAATGGACAAAGGGTAGAATTCAATCAAGCCTGACCACTTACGTCTAGTGCATTGGTCTTCTGAGAAAACTACACTAAATCAAGGCTCACGCAGCTCAATAGAGCTTCATTTCTACCAAACAAAGCTTCCTCAATCGTTGGAACCACTGGTCATAAGCTCCGAGGAGGTATGCCATTGAAATTAATCCTTGAATGAAAATAACTTAGTCTTTTGTGAAAGAAATTTCAATGTCATGCAATTTCCACATTTAGATTTGATTGTTATGCTTCCTCGAAAGTGTGAGGCCATTTTCATCTCCATCCGAGCTCGGGTGAGCTTGGATTGAGCACCGATTGATGGACGGTAGCCATTGTTTGACTCTTAGGAGGAGATAGATCATGGACCGTCCATCTCGTATGATCAGGATGGACAATCCTGATCTAATCACACTTAGAGCCTCTAATTAATCCCTCAAAATCATGGGTTTAATCATGTCCATCTGATCTTAGATCGGATGATCCATGGAGTCACCGCATGCGCCATCATCCGAGTTAGCACTTGAATGTGACAACTTAAATATGTGTATGTGTGATGTGACCAATGAATAAGAATCATAAATCAAATATAATCTTTGCATTTTTTTTCATATAGTTGCTTATACATCTATATGTATATAAGAAAAGTGGTATATTAGTGTGGACACCCCGGGGCTGCGAGGCTATAAGTATCCCTAATTAGGTCTTGTACCTTATGCCCCTGGTGCAGAATAATGGCGACGTACTCATTTAAAACTTTTATACATGTGAGTGTGTATCTAGCTAATGGATGAAAATCCCTCTTTTCTATTAAAAAGACATGTATTCATAATTCAATCAAATGAAATATTTAAATTCCAAACACACTTCATTGCATTCATCATTCAAGTATATTAAAAATATAAACTGCATATATATGTATGCTTAGGATTTACTCATATGCATGATATACATGATGAAAAGAAATGATGAATATGTGTTATGTGATAGTAATCCATTCTAATTAATCTTAAGATGTCTTTCTTATTGAATAAGGTCATTTAGAGTGAACCTAAATTTAGGTTTGATTAAAATATATAATAAGCTATTTACTAAAAGAAATTGATTAATTAACTTGCTTTAGAAGTGACTTAATGTAGGGATGAAAGAGATGTTCCCTCTCTTTCTTCTCTTTATAACACTTAATTGTTAAGTGTAGGCCATATGAAACAAAAGAAAACATTAAGTAAAATATTCAAATCATTTAAATCACTTAAAGGAATTCAACCATTTATAAATTAAATCCCTCACACTTAGCAAATTACAACTCTAAAGCCTAATTAGGACATACCACACAAGCTTTAATTCGCACACATTAAACTAAGTCACCATTTCTAGCATTATGTTAGGGCTGTGTATGGTTTGATGTATGCATATTTTGTGATGTATTATTTTAAACTAGATGTTAGGGTGTATGCCTCGTAGACTGGATGTTAGGTAGCGATTACCCTAATCATATTTTCTGTAGGGGTTATGCTTAAGTGGAGTTGCATTGCACTATGATCTTGATTCCTTCTGCATCTCAGGTTTAGGATTAGATCATTTCTATTAGTATTTGCGATCCTTCGGATGCTGTTGATCGTCTCGGACAACACCAATACGTGCAGTGTGCCTTGTCAATCCCGCCACACCTATTGGGCGCCCTTTGTTGACCTCACTTTTGGAGTGAGCTCTCAACTTCCTTATCAAAGATCTTGGACTCTCATAGACACTAAGAGTTCCTTAGTCTTAATACACTTCTTGTGATTAGGTGAACACTTAACCTAACCCTAGAGACTTAGAAGAGTTAGCCATAAAGATAGGTTGTGCCCTGGGGATTTATAAAGAAGTGCCTACCATATAGCCCAAACCAAATCCTTGCTTCCTTCTTATAATTCAAATGACAATTCAAACTCCAAATAATAAATCAAATTCCATATCAAATGATTCAATCCCATGATCAAATTCAAATTCAAAACCCTTTCTAAGCCCTTTGATTTCATCTTATGGACTTAGCTTTAACCAAATTTAAATCAACTCCAATTCAATTGAGTTTTTCAAATATCAAATCAAATCTCAAATTCAAATCCAAATTCCAAAATCAAATTTAACTATCAAATGATTGAAACCCATGATTAAATTCAAACTCTAAATCCCTTTCTAAGCCCTTTGATTTTTTTATCTTATGGACTTAGCCTTAACCAAAATCAAATTCAACCCCAATTCAATTGATTTTTCTCAAATATCAAATAAAATCTCAAATTCAAATATAAATTCCAACTATCAAATGATTGAAACCCATGATTAAATTCAAACTCCAAATCCCTTCCTAAGCCCTTTGATTTTATTTTATGGACTTAGCCTTAACTAAATTCAAATCAACCTCAATTCAATTTATTTTCTCAATTTTCAAATTCAATCTCTAATCAAATTCCAAATCATAAATCAAATCAAAATGATTGAAACCCAAATAAAATCAATTCCCAAGTCAAGCCCTTTTGACCTACATCCCTAGATTTGGTCAAATTTGCTTCCAAATCACTCCAAACTCAAGTGATTTTCTTATAACCCATTTATATATTCATTTATATTCACAAATATAAATAAAATATAAATTCAAAATGCCAAAACTAAACCCAAATCAAATCAAATTCTTAATTTTAGCCCTTTTAACCAAATTCTTGAACTTGGCTAAATGATACCCAAATCAACTCAAAACCCATGGATTTCTTGATAATTCAATCATTCCTTCAATCATTGTTCCAAATAAAAATATAAACCACAATTATCAAACCAAATCCAAGTCAACTCAAGTCAAACCCAACCTAGCCCATTTGGCTTGAAATATTCAAATAAGGCAAAAATCATTTGAACCTAAACTAATTACAATTGATTTTATATGTTAATCTCAAATCCATGTATAAACTCAACTAAATCAAACTCAACTCAAAAATTAAGCCATCTAAGCCCAATTGGCTCACTTGACCCAAAGTGGCCAATTTGATCTACATGAACCAAGATCCAATTCAATTCAAATAAAAGTGAATTAAGCCAATCCAAACTTCATGTCATGATTGTTGATTATCCTAGGTTAATCAATTATCACGAATTGGGTCAAACCAAGTCAACCAATACCATTAACCAAGCCAACCCTTTAACCCATATGAACCCAAACTATCCAAATTGTAACATAAACCAAATTGATTGCAACTAATAGCTCAAGTTCACTCCAAATTGATTATTGAACTTGACCAAAGCCTCAATTGGCCCAATTTGACCAATTGGTCAATCTAACACAACTTAGCTCAATTTGACCTTAAGAGTTAAATCAATCTAAAACCCAATCAAATCCAAATTAAACTTAACCAAAGACTACAATAGCCAAATGATCCAAACCAAGCCATGATTCAATTGATTTGATCAATTGTCAACTTAGCCCAAATTGACCTAAAGGATCAAATTGGCCAAAATCTAAATTAAATCCAAATTAAACCAAATTGACTAAAACCAATTGAACTAATATACTCCAAATGATCATTTAAACTTGATCCAACCATTGGTTTGACCTAATTAGACCAATTGGTCAATCTAACTTATTTTGAACCAATTTGACCAAATTTGACCCAAATGGGTCAAATTGACCCAAATTAAACCAAATGAACTCCAAATGACATGAAATTTGGTCAAACTCACTTTTTTTTTTAAATCCAAATCAAAATCAAATCCACTTTTGCCCTTAGGTCAAGGGAATCCCATGAGAAAAGGCACTTGCATAAGTGGTCACTTCTCTTCCTTGGCCCCTTGGAACTCATCCATTGGTCCACATAGGCACCAAGGACACTAGTAATCTGACCCAAGAGGTGGCTACGATAGCCATGACTCATGGGGAGGTGAATTCACCTCACCTCTCTCATTGGAATACTTGGCATGAAGGACTCCCACCTCCCCTTGCTAGGATACCCATTTGTCCTTTATGATAGCCACATTCCATGCATTAACCAACTAAAATGAGCCACCTAGGATGATTCCCTTCCATTCCTAACCACCCCAAGCCAAATGACAACATTTTGGAGCCAAAAATCATACAAAATGAGAGATTTTCGAATACTTTTGGAACCAAGGCATTAGAGTTAGTAAAACTTCTCTTCCCACTCTCATTTCCGCCCCTTAGAGCTCCCAAACTAACTAGCAATCATTCCCACTTGATTTTAGGGTGAAAAATATCAAAAATAAGTGGATTTCAACAAGTAAGTGATAGCGATTGGAGAAGACATCATTCTGAAGGGAAGGCAAAGGTCTAGGCTCATTCAAAGCTACTTCCCCCACTCAAAAGTGTGCTTGGATCATCACCACCGCCAAAAATCATCCCAGGTGAGATAATCTTCAAAAAACCTGTAGTCGGCCTTAGGATATCTTATTTTTTTGTGATATTTTTTGTGCAATTTTATGATTTTTCCTTAGAATCCCCTGTGTTCTTTATTTTATACAATCCTATTACAAAATAGAAGCTTTTCGATGTGAATCACCGCAAAAATGAGCTTATTTGGATGAAGTTTCATTGAAAAAATAGAATTTTTCTTCCTCCCGATGCAAAACAATCGGATCGCAATTCGGGATCGGACAGCTCAAATCGTGGTGGACTCACATTTTTCGACCCCTAGAACATGCAATCTGCCTTTAGATCCCGCGAATTGATCTGGACCATCTAATCTGAGATCGGACGGTCCAGATTGATCCGCACGTCACACTCTTTCCATCCGTGTTCCGCCCACGCGTAACACCACACCGCCTAGCATTGCCAAAGGCGTTAGCCATGGCACGCACATGCAATTATGGTTGATTGTTAAGGAAAATCGGATTGATTTTAAAAATTATCTAAAACACTTAAAACTTCAAAAACTGATATAAAATAAAATACTTAATGAAAAGTTACAAATAATGGCTCGTTGGATTCATCCTTCCGAGAGGAATTCAGCATACCTAAAATCCCCAAATTTTGTTGGATAGTTTGAGCTTAATTTATATTTTGGTAAAAATCAAATTTTATTAATTAAACTAAAAATACACTTCAGATTATGTTGAAATTTTCAAAGATTGAAATTGAAGCTAAAATCACCAACCATAAAATTTTCATATCAAAATCACTTATGGATGGAAAGATATTGAATTTTGACGTTCAAATGATTTATTTTAATAAAATAAATTAACAAACTTCATGAAAATTATCTTAATCAAATGAACTTTGAAAAAGTAATAATTAATTGTAGAAAAATAAAAAAAATTAAATAAATACTCATTTTAAAAGTATTTTAGAGGAGATTAATTTAAAAATAATTTTAATTAACTTTGAATAGTAATTAAAGCTTAATTTGTGTTTAACTAAAAACTAAATTAGCTTAATTACTCCTTAATTACCCAAGTAATTAATCCCAAACTTTTTGAGTTTGATTAATGGGATGACCTCTGCCTCCCATAATTTTCTTGAGATTTATTACTTGGTTAATTAGAGAAATTGCTTGTCTTGGTATGACCTCTGCCTCCCTTAAATACTCTCTTAATTAATTAAGTGATTAATTAACATTCTAAACACTAAGAAAATTATTAATTAAGCTTGTTAAACATTGTGAGATAGTGAATAGACATGGGGAATGAGATTGGGGCCTCTTTCCCATTCTTTTCTCTAAGTTCACTTCACTTGACTTGAAATCAATTAATTTAGGATTAATGAATGGTTTAATTCATTAATTAAATGGCTTAATTAATTAAATTGAAATCATAATAATTTTAGAACTTGTCTAATTTAATCTTGGGTAGCTCTTTGGGTGCTCAATAATCCAAAAGGGAGAGACAATGAAATTATGGTTAGCTCGCATGTGTGAGAAAATTATAAAAGTAGTTAAGTGAGATCCCTTAAGCATAATTAACTATTAATCATGAGCCAATTGCATTAGGCCCCTTTCATTTCTTAGGAGCATTGCAACTTTACTTTTCATGTGGTTGCATATCATATTGGCTCATTATTAATTAGTTAATTAACTTAAGGTGATGTAGGGTTAATTAATCCAATTCATACCATAACCTAATTAAATCATAAAATCAACTTAAATACTTCTTCCTTAAACCAAAATTAACTCACACATGGGGAATGGGATTAGGACCAGCAAACCTCTTTCACTTTCATTAACTCAAATCAAACACAAAGATGAAATAATATTAAAAAACTTTGGTTTGTTTTAAATGGCTTTATTTAGTATGATTGTTCTTACAAATTAATTAGAATGAATGAGATTATGTGCTTATGTTCCTTCATTTCTTTAAAATCATATTAAATGTAGCTTACCATATATAATCATACATTCATTTCTTTTAAATTTAACTAAATGAAATAGTTTCTTTTAATTGCTTGTGTTGATTTAAATTAAATAGGTGTATATTATCACTATTAAAAAGTTATTTTAGAAAAAAACCTATAAATTAATTATTATAAATGAAGTAATGTTAATTACAAATAGCTATAAGTTTTCATGTGTTGATAGTATAAGATATGCAATATGAAGTTCTCTTTCCTTATCTTGCATGGATATGATTTACAAATGTATAGTTCATTTGAAAAGAACACAACATTTGTCTAAATTTATTCCTATGCATTTCTATGCTAAGACTTAGGAAGAATTTCATATCACATATGTAAATCAGGCTTGTTCCCAAGTAGGTCTAGTATGTCCCTGGTGCATAAAATAATGGCATCGTACTCACTTAAAACTCTTATACATATGTATGAGTGATGTGGCCAATGAATAAGAATCATAAGTCAAACAAATCAAACACAACTTTTGCATGGGTTTGCCTATCCTTATAGTTACTTATACATCTACATGTATCTAAGAAAAGTCGTATATTAGTCTGGACATCCCGGGGTTACGAGGCTTTAAGTAGCCCTAAGTAGGTCTTGTACCTTACACCCTTGGTGTAGAAAATAATGGTGATGTACTCACTTAAAACTTTTATACATATGAATATGTATCTAGCTAATGGATGAAAAAATCCCTTTTTTCTATTAAAAAGGCATGCATTCATAATTCAATCAGATGAAACATTTAAATTCTAAACATACTTCTTTGCATTGATCACTCAAGTATGCTAAAAATATAAATTGCATGTATATGTATGGTTAGGATTTACTCATATGCATGATATACATGATGGAAAGAAATGAATAAACATGTGTTATGTGATAGTAATTCATACTAATTAATATTAAGTTATCTTTCTTATTGAAAAATGTCATTTAGAGTGAACTTAAACTTAGGATTAATTAAAATATATGATAAGCCATTCACTAAAGGAAATTGATTAATTAACTTGCTTTTGAAGTGAAAGGTAGGGATGAAAGAGAGATTCCCTCTCTTTCTTCTCTTTATAACACTTAGTGGTTAAATGTAGGCCATATGAAACAAAATAAAACACTAAGTAAAAAAAATCTTCAAATCAATTAAATCACTTAAAGAGAAATTAACCCTTTATAAAAATTAAATCCTCACACTTAGCAAATTTCAACTCTAAAGCCTAGTTAGGACATACCACACAAGCTTTAATTCACATACATTAGACTAAATCACCATTTCTAGTTTTATGTTAGGGAGATGTATGGTTTTATGTATGCTTATTTTGTGATGTATTATTTTAGATGATGCGTGTGGATGTTATGTAGGATATTCTAATCATACTTTCTCAGGGGGTTGTGCTTAAGGGGCCATCATAATAAAAATATAAATGCTTTTGTTGTGCAGGTTGCTTAGCCCCTAAGCATAATCCAAGTTAGAATAGGTGAGCTTAGATACTCATGTGTGGGATCCTAAGTCCAAATTATTCATATAACTGCTTAAGATATATGATGTGTTTAGCTAACATTTATTTTGCAGGTGTAACTAGATTTACTTTCCATCTTTTAATGTAATTTTCCATTAGGATTAGGATGAGTGTTATGGTGGTTTAAGATGAGCATTGGTTATAAGACTAAGTCTTATGTACCATGTGATGCCTTTGGAGTAAGCATATCTAAATTAAGCAAAAAGGAAGAAAGAAATGGAGCAGATCAAATGAAGAAATGGAAGGTGAAGAAATGAAGAAGGAAGAAAAAACATTCATTATTCTTAATTGTAATTATTTTTTTGTAATTCGGGTTGTATAAGGGTAGAGCTCGGCTACCCATATTTCTTTCGAGTTGTACGGTGACACCCGACAATAACGGCCTTTTATTCTTTCACAATAGTTTTATAAAATTGTTTGATAATTTGTTTAGCTTGTGCATTAGAAAAAGTATGCCTTTTCATAGTTTGTCTATGAATGGTGATTGTTGTATGGCCTGGATGCGGATAGGCTCTTAGGATAAAATAAATTTTCTATCCCATTAAAACACATAACTAAACTTTTAAAATAACTCATAATCTCACATAAAAGCCTAGGTATTAAATTAAGATAATAAAATATTTAGCAACCCCTTGGCCAAATGTTGTATGTCTAATATCATGCATAACCATCTTGTTTCACTCTTGTTAAGATAGGGCTTCCATCTTTGCCAAGTCGAATGGGCTTAACCTTTAACAACCTATGATGGAAGAACATCTCTTTCCCTTTTGATTTGGCCGATAATCAACTTTTCATGCATTTAGGCATACAAATTCCCATAGCTTGTGTCAAAATAAAGAGTCCCCAATTAAATAAAATTTGATAAGAATTTGCATTAGATTTAAGCTATTATTCATACCCCTCATGCTCTAGACTCTTAGGGAGTGGGTTTAAGGACTTAGTTTCTTTTTTAAATAATAACAACCTAGCTATCTTGTAAAAGCATATGACTTGCCTACATAAATTTGAAGCGTAGTAAGAGTTAGTTGACTGCCACTCCAAGCAGTAATAAGTTCAACGGTCAGGTGGTTTACTCTCTCTTGTGGAGGTAAATCATATACCCACTTTCACCTTAGATTTAGGTCATGCTTTGGCCCTCGCTAAAGCTCCATAGATTTATGATCTGAGATTGTTATTTCCCTTTGTGAGCTACAAGAATAAATCCTCATCTCTTTGAAATTTCTATAATCTTGTATTATTGAATTGTAAGCCCTAGATTTCTAATAAAATTTTACTCAAATAAATAAATCTCCTCAATTTTAAATATATAAAGCCCAACCATATGAGATTGGGTGCTCACTAGATTTCTAGTATCATGAGCACTCCCTACTCATCTCCTTTTGACATATAGCTCTCTCCTTTTGATCCATCCCACTTGATTTTATAAAATATAACCAATTTGTTGATAGTCCTATCTTTGAATTCTTTGGAGACAACAATCGCCTACTTTAATCGAGAGTATTCTTAAGGGATTCACTTTCCTTAAGATGTAATTAACTATGGAGGCTTGCCTCCATGGGGAACTTAACGAACTCGATTTAAATAAACCCTACTTTATTTTTCCATGTAAAGTAGGAAAAAAATCTCTTGTATATTTGAAGGCCCATCATGCCTTAGGGGTCCTTATTAGGTGATTACATCCATCGTAGGGTAGTGACTTCTATCTCTCGAGATAGTACACTATTCCTTGATGTTATACCTGATCATCTCAATAAGTACATCCTCAATTTGCGTGGTGTCCCCTCACATATACACACACAAATGAATCCAAAAATAAACACCACAAGCCTATGTTGGAAAAGCACCTCTTTCCCTTTTGATTTGGCCCATAATCAACTTCGCATAGGCATACAAAATCCCATAACCTATGTCAAAATAAAGAGTCCTAAATTAATGAAATATGGTAAAAATTTGCAATAGATTTAAGTCATTATTCATACTCCTCTTGCTCTAGTCTTTTAGGGACTGAGTTTAAGGACCTAGTTTCTTTTCTAAATAATAATAGCATACCCATCTTGCAAAAGTATATGACTTGCCTACATGGATTTAAAGTGCAGGAGGAGTTAGCTGGTTGCCACTCCAGGCGATAATAAGTCCAGCAGTGGGTGGTTTACTCTCTCTTATGGAGGTAAACCATGTACCAACTTTTGCCTTAGATTTTGGTGCTTTGGCTCTCAAAAGCTCCCTAGATTTTGGATTGAGGTTATTGTTTCCTTTTCCTAAGCATAAATCCTCACCTCTTAGGCATTTTCACAATCTTGTATTATGAAATTATAAGTCCTAGATTTCTAATAAAATTTCAAATTAAATAAACAAATCTCCTCAATTTCAAATATATAAAACCCAACTATATGTTAGTTTGGGATGCTCGCTAGATTTTTAGTATCATGAGCATCTCCTACTCATCTCCCTTTGGCTTCGATAATAATTCTTTCCTTTTGATCTATCCCATTTGATCTTCTAAAACACAACCAATTTATTATTAGTCTTATCTTTAAATTCTTTGAAAACAATAATTGCCTACTTTAATCGAGAGTATTCTTAAGGGATTCACTTTCCTTAAGATGTAATTAACTATGGAGGCTTACTTCCATAGGGAACTTAACAAACTCAGTTTAAATAAATCATGCTTTACTTTTCCATATAATGTAAGGAAAAATCTCTAATATATTTGAAGACCCATCATGCCTTAGTGGTCCTTGTTAGGTGATTAGGTCCATCGTAAGGTGGTGATTACTATCTCTCGAGATAGTACACTATTCCTTGATATCATGATCACCTCAAGTATATTCTCATATTTGCGTTGTGTCCCCTCATATATACACACATAAATGAACCAGAGGATCATTAAAGATTCTTCTCATCTCTCAGGCATTTGTCAAAATGAAGGTGAATCACTTAAGGAGTACTTCCAAAGGTTCTCCTTAGAAGCTCCCAAATACCGGTGGACCCGAATTGCTTAGAGGAGTTTTAGATGGCTCCATCCTGCCTTTCTTTCGTCATTAATACATGATCTGGTGCTCATATCTTTGACTTGATTTATCATGAGGAAGCACAAATTTCTACAAATGAGGCTATTAATGCCCATCGAAAGTAGTTTGAACAATCCACAAGAAAATGTAAGAGTGCCCCAAGAAATAACGATCAATAATCCTATCAAAAGAAGCAACAAGGCAATCATGATCTCCCTCCATGACCCTCACACCAACAACGTAAACCATGACCAAAAAAAGAATACACACCACTGAACACATCTATTGTTAACGTCTTGATGGCAATACGAAACAAAGAAACCATTAAGTGGCCATATCCACGAAAACCAAATTGAAGAAATTAAGAGCAATATTGTCATTTCCATCGAAGTCATGGACATACTACATAGACATGTAAACAACTCAAAGAAGAGATTGAGAGGCACATTTGGGGATATTTGAAAATCAGTCAACTTAAGCAAACATAACTCCAACTTGGGGGGAGGGGCAATAGGAACAATCATCATAGAAACAACAAAATAGTCACCAAATAGTTAAAGAAATTAAGACAATTGCAGGAGGACCACTACTATCTCATCAAGTCTTCATTGCCACCTTCAAAGAGAGTCAAAGAAGTCTCATATTGATCATTCCATCACTTTTAATGACTTGACTTAGAAGGACCCCAAGCTAAAGAGAGAGAGCTCAAGACTCAAAGAATCTCAAAGCATAATGGTCAGGAGACCATCGTGACTATGTCACACGGCCACCACCACCGTCATCACCATCGAGCCACCGATTATCACTATCGACCATCACCACCCTTCGGACCTCCATCGATCCCTCGGTACCACCACCGGTCTGCGCCCAATCCATGCCGATCACTACTGACCACGCTGGCTCGTAGCCACCACCACCATCATCAGCGATGCTCGATCACCATCGGTCAATGCCACATCGACCACCGCTGTGGTCACCGCTGCTCGGCCGCAATCACCACCGTCTACACCTGCCCGGTCACCATCCTTCCATAGTTTTTATCGGATAATTAGACTACCACCTCAAGCAAGGCCTTCCTCGTTAATCCACTGAAGCTTATCACAAAACTTATTCTTGTAAGCTATCCTTCTCCTACTTTAAAAAAAGGGTAATAATTATAACAGAAGCTAATATAGTGAAATTATTCTTAAGTAAGCTAGGCCCTATGATTTTTCCCTTTTTTGGGTTTTTCACATAAAAATCTTGAGGTCTCTCAAACTTTTTTACTGTGTTTGCCAAACTTTTGTGCAACTCTAAGACGTTGAATTCTTTTACTCTTAGCATGGGCCTAGTTAGGGAAATGCTCCAATCCACTGCAGGACCATTATATGGGTTTGATAATCTCCTTATGCGAGTGGAGGGGGCAATCACCCTTCCTATTATTCTCAGAGAATTTCCTTGATAAGTGACTCATTCAAATCAATTCATAGTGGTTAAGTCAAATTCAGCATACAACGCTATCTTCAGAAGGCCCCTCCAATCAATCTTTGGTGTTGTTACTTTGGTACCTCATCTTAAGATGAAATTTTTAACCACCGTTGGGGTTGGAGTGGTCTGTGAAAATCAATAAATAGCATAATCATATTACCTCGGACAAGCTCAACCATGCCTTTCAATGACCTTCAATATCAAAAATGTTAACTTTCAAGATGAAGAAGTACCTCAGAGGGCTTTTCTTGTAGAAAACTTGCTCCTTGTTTCATTATTAGATGACCAAACTCTATGAACAATGCAAGTTGGATCTCTACTCTCACACAAACAGAGGGTAAAATATATAGACTTCTTGCACAAGAATTAGGACATCTTTGCTTGGAGCCCGACAGATATGCCTGGGGTCAACCTTAATGTAATCATGCACTCCATCAAGATTGATCCAACATTCCAACCGGTCATCCAAAAGAAGCGAGTTTTGCACGATCACTCCAATCTATTGAACAAGAAGTTAACAAGCTCTTAGAAGCAGGATTCATATAAGAAGTACATTACTCTACATGGTTAGCAAATGTTATCAAGGTTAATAAAGCAAATAGAACTTGGAGAATATGTGGTGATTACACTGATCTCATCAAAGCTTGCCCGAAAGATAGTTTTCCTCTCCTCGGGATTGATCAATTGGTCGATGCTACGTCTGGGCATAAAATGCTCAATTTTTTAGATGCTTACTCAAGTAAAAATGGACCCAGTGGATGAAGAAGCCACATCTTTCCAAATAAATAAAGGTTTATATTATTACCAAGTTATGTCATTCGGGTTAAAAAAATCGTGCTACCTATCAACATGAATAAGGTTTTTAAAGACCTCTTAGGCCACATAATGGAGGTGTGTGTGGATGACATGTTAGTAAAAAGCTTGCAAGAATCATAACATATTTCTGACTTAGAAATATGCTTTAACCTTCTTCGACGTTATAACATACCAAACCAAACCAAGTGTTCTTTTGGGGGGATCGAGAAAATTTCTTGGGTTCATAGTCACCCATCACGGATTGAAGCTAATCCCGAGAAAATCAAAGCTCGAGATATGGCTCCTCTAAGAACATCAAGGAAGTTCAACTTGAATGGATGAATTATTGCCTTATCCTTCTTAGCTTATTCTATAGATAAAATACCATTCTTTAAGATATTAAAGAAGCTAAAATAATAATTTTTGGGGATGAATGTCAAGTCGCTTTTGAGAAACTAAGGGAATATTTAGCATCTCCACCCTTACTATCCAAACCTATCCAAGAGAGATGTTATACTTATATCTCATGATCTTCCTATGCAATTTTTTTAGTCGAGAAAAATGTGATACAATGACCAATCTACTATTAAAATTCTCTCTAACATAGAAAGTCATTATCCACTAGCGATAAGATGACCTTGGCTTTAGTTTTCTCGAAAATTGCGTCCATACTTCCAAGACCATTGGTGTTTATACCATTTACCATTGAGGGCCATTCTAGAAATGGAGGCATCTAGAAGGTTAATCAAGTGGTCTATATAATTGGGAGAGTTTGATATATATGTTTTTACCCAGGCCCGACATAAAGTCTCAAGTACTCATACTTTATAGTTGAGTGCACTACTCCAAATGAGCTATCTATTACTCCCCTTTCATCTCCTCAATGGACCCTCTATGTTGATGGAGCTACAGGAAATACTAGTGTCGGAGTAGGAATCTTACTTATTTCCCCACAACAGAACACCTTAGAGTATGGACTTCGCTTAAAATTCCCTACAACTATTAATGTGGTTGAATATGAGGCTCTCATCATAGGGTTAAGACTTGACATCGATTGTGAAGCTCAAAATATAATAAGCTACACTAACTCTCAGCTTATCACCTCCCACATTAAAGGAGACTTTAATGCTCATAATTCCCAACTAGCAATACCTCGACTTGGTGAGGTCACTTCTACCCATATCAAGACACATTAAATCAATCACATACTTCAAGAGAAGACCATTTATGCTTAGTAACTTTTGCTATACTAGAGATCTATTTAAGAGAATGTATGTTGAGCAAATATATTTTTCTAGTATCCAAGAGTCATGGGTAATACAAGCAATTAATGAGATGAAGGAACCTCTATGGATGGACCCTATCCTATTCTTTCTATAAGATGGGACCCTTCCTGAAGACCTAACTGCTGCAACTCGTCTCTGAAGATAAGTAGCAAACTCTATTATTATCGAATGTGAACTACATAAATGAGCTTTTTTGGGCCATACCTTAAATGCCTCTCACCATTAAAGGCCGATTATGCATTTAGAGAGGTTCACTCTAGAATTTGTGGAGAACACCTAGGAGGAAGGGCGCTAACCCTTAAAATCATGAGGCAAGGGTCCTATTGGCCTACGATGAGACAAAATGCCCTGGATTTTATAAAAAAAGCATGTGTATTGTCAGTTACACTCTAACCTCTCTCATACACCACCTACAGAGCTCTCATCCCTTCAAAGCCCATGACCTTTTTCTCAATGAGGAATTGATATCATGGGACCCTTTCCAGTAGCATCAGGACAACAGAAGTTTATTATTTTAGCTATCGACTACTTCACTAAATGGGTGGAGGTTGAACCACTTGTTAAAATCATAGAGGCAAATGCTAAATAATTTATTTGGAAGAATATAATATGCCGATTTTATCTTCCTGCAAAGATCATCATCGACAATGGAACCTAATTTATTGAAAAAGTTTTTACATCTTTTTATAAAGTTCTTCACATTCAACTGCTGCATACGGTTGTAGCCCATCCTCAAACTATATTTGACGCAAAGGTTAATGAACCCACAAATTTCATTAACATTGATGAAGTTGTTATTTTCAATTATTTGGCATGTATTTTTGTATGATAGAGATGATATCATCCAAAAATAGGAGGGCAACTGATATGTCACTAAAAATTCTACTAGTTAAAGCACGAATCTTGGTATCGCAATCATGATTAAGTCAAGACTAGCCCAAATCAAGCACTTAAAATATCATTAAAAACTTTAGGATATCAGTCAGATCTCTAAATAACTCCTAATTATGGAGTGTCTATAGTCAAATCAAGTGTCTTGATAAGCCTGATCTAACAAGCCTAAGATCTCATAATTTTGACTTCATTTAGGCATTCAAATACTTAAAATACATTAGATGATTGAAGGAATCATTTCGAGTGGTCCGATGGAGTGTTTTGGATTTTTCTTATATTTATAGAAATGTCACTCCCCTAACCTATAAACAGCCCCTCATTCTTCATATGAGAGAGACTCAAGCTAGAGAGGAGAGAGCTCTGAGACTCGAAGAATCTCAAAGCATAATCAGACACCGATCGACGTCGGATCATCGGCCGACTACCGTGCCGTGTTCGCCACCATCGCTCTGTCGTCACCCACCACTACCGTCAACCACCACCGCAGGTCTTCGCCGTCGCTGACCACAGCCGGTCTTCTCCACCGCCGACCACCGCTACCGGTCACTGCCACTGATCACTGCCAGATAACCACTGGATCATCACCGATCAATGTTGGCCGCCGCCATCGCCACCACTATTGGTCACCTCCGGCCACCACCACCGGTCACCACCGTCAGCTGCCACCGCCCAACAGTCGACCATATTTCTGTAGTTTCCATTGGATCATCAGACTACCACCTCAAGCAAGGCCTTCAACGTTAATCCAGTGAAGCGTCTCACAAAATTTATTCTTGTAAGCTATCTTTCTCCTACTTCGGAGAAAGGATAACAATTGTAACAAAAGCTGATATTGTGAAATTATTCCTAAGTGGGCTAGGCCCAGTGGTTTTTCCCTTTTTTAAATTTTTCACGTAAAAATCTTGTGGTCTCTCCAACTTTTTTATCGTGTGTGCAGAACTTTTACTAAGACATTGAATTCTCCTACTCTACCGACCTAAATCCTCCTACACGTAACAAGATTGAATTTCATTTAGACATTTATAACTTAATAATATATTAAATTTTGCATTTGAGTTGACACTTGATTTGAGTTATTTTGATATGAGATTGCGATTACATTTTGATGAAAGTATCCCCTCCGGTTAAAATCTCCATTCAACACAGCCATCATCAACGTATATAATTTTGCTTGATATTTAGTTCATTATTTCAGATCCCGTTGACTCTATTAATTTAATAATAGAGGATCAGATCTACTATCATATGACAAAATTAGCTTATCAAATGTTTCACTAAGTTCAATTTCTTATAATTTTATTATTATATTTTTAGGTTTTGTTAAATCAGACTCGGTCCGAAGACCCAACCGGGAATCAAGCCATGCAACATTCTCATAGACTAAATTCATGCATTCAGCATAGTGTCGGGGCCCATGTGGGTTATTCAAATTAATATTGATTTAACTTTAAAGGATTTGAATATTGTTGCTTACTTTGATTGAGTTTTATTGCAAGTTTAAAATTATAAATGAAATTTTGACAGCATTTCGGCAACCTCCCGGCATCATACCCACATAGAGGACTATAATGGGGGCTGGGTTTACCCACAATGTCAAGAAAAGCATGTATGGGTGGTGTAAACACCACGGTCGAATGCATCATCCCACTATGCCAAGAAAGTCATGTATGAGTCTTTGAAGCACTTGCATGTACAAATTTGCCCACCATGCCAAGAAAGGCATGTATAGGTACTTATATATACTTACAATGTCAAGTTAAAAACTAATTTTATAATTATGATTGCATTTATATTAAGTTGTTTAGGTCTCATGTCGATGTAAAAGTTTGGCAGCATTTCAGCAGCATCCCGACGTCATCCCCATATAGGGGGCTACCTCAGTTATGTTGGGCCTACCCACCATGCCAAGAAAGGCATGTATGGGTGGTGTAAATATCACTATCGAATGTGTGATCCAACCATGCCAAAAAAGGCATGGGCTCCCTGCATGAAAACACAAATTTCCCTGCCATGTCAATAAAGGCATGTACTGGTACATAATTTGGCAAGCAGTCTATATTCCAAATGTGCTCTTTTTGTTGTTCCTTGGCATTCTAGATTCTGACAAAATTTCAGGCCGCATCTCCTCTAGCCAGGGGATTTCTTTCAAAAGTAGGTCTGTCCACCCATCTAAAAAGACACACATGGGTGGTATTTTACAACACTATGTTCGTGAGTCTCCCACCTTACCCGTCTAAAAAGACCACCTATGCTCTTTGGGTACTTACCAGAAAACTCAGATTTCCCCACCACGTTAAGTAAGGTGTGTACGAGTACTTATACAACCACAAGCAAGCTATTATATACATGTGGGAAGGAGCGGTGACGGGTCACGTGTGCATGAGCCGGCAGCTAGCGGCCTTGGCGACCTTGAGCGCAGAAACATGATCAAGTGTGCGGGAGTGCAGATCCATGCATGCAAGGGGTGCGAGGGTGTTAGCGCATGCACGCGATGCATGGGCAGGTATTGGGGGTACAGATGTGTGCACGAGAGGGGTGTGCGCAGGTGCACACGTGGGAGGCGGTGCTCGGTTGCGGGTGCTGCCTGCGTGCATGAACAATGCTCTGGTCGCTGACTAGACGGATGCGTGAAGCTCGTCGCATGAATGAGTAGTGCTTGGGTCATGCGGGGCTAGACAAATCGTCTGATTCATCGCGATCACTCTTCGAGGCTGAGGCGGCGGTGTGAGAGAAGAGCGATAAACGAGATTTTAGGGAAATTAGGGCCGGCTGTGAGTAGTGGGGTTGTGGGGAGTTTTTTTTGTTAGGGTTTTGGGATAAAAGGGGTATTTATAAAATTTTATTTATGTGTTTAATTAACCCTAAATCAAATTTTTGTGCCCACATTATTACATAGGCAATATATATATATATATATATATATATATATATATATATATATATATATATATATATATATATATATATATATATATATATATATATATATATATATATATATTGATCTTAGGTTATTCTGATGTTTCAGACTCAACAACATAGTCTATTTCATAATCAGAGGCCATTTGGTTCAAGTCGAATCGTCAATTTGGTTCAAAATTGTGTATTTTACTCGATTCGACATTTGCATAAACTAGTATAAAATAAGAGCAGATAGTCTCATTTGAAAGGTTTCAATGTTTCAATGCTAACGGTGTGATCAATTTTATGAATGGAGATCGTTTGGGTATCGTCACAGCTTCCGACCTCGATATACATGTAGGCGCATCGATAGATTTTTTTTCTTGATCGGTCGATGGTAAAATTGTGTAATATGTATATTCTAACCAATTTTGACATTTTGAACACATTGGTGAAGTTCAATCATCGATTGGAGGTCATTTCGATTATTTTTGTCGATGCATAGTGCATTTCAACTCTAATTTACGCATAGTTGTATCCGATCACTCAATATTCATACAGATCCATCCAAATTGAGTGTGGTTAGACTCATTCGATAGATTTCAATGTTTTGAAGCTAATTGATGATCAATTTCATGAACGAAGGTCATTTGGGCATTATTACAGCTCTTGAATTTGATATGCATGTAGGCGCTTCGACGGCCCTCCTTCTTGATCGATCATCCATCGAATTGTGTAATATGTATATTTTAGTCAATTTCAATATTTTGAACATGATGGAGAAGTTCATTCATCGATTGGAGTCCATTTTGTTTGATTTTGGCGATGTCTAGTGTATTTCAGCCTTGATTTGCGAGATGTTGCATCTGAAGTCAATCAACTTTGTCTTGTGAACTTGACTTCACTTATGGCACATGCATGGAGCTCAACAAATATAAATAATAGATTTTTAAATAAGTCAAACATGAATAAACTGCCTGCTCTCTCAAGCTCGACTCATTTACACCCCTAGGTAGGTCAACTACAAATGCTATTCATTTGTTGAGAGGTTTGATGAAAATGTATGGAGAGCAAGGATCATATATATAAGATTTAAAGAAAGCATATGATAAAATTTCAAGAAGTGCTTTAGAGAGTTTTAAAAAAAAGAAAGGAATTAATATTGCTTATATTTAAATCATGAAGGATATGTATATTGGAGTTGTTACGGGTGTTCAATCACAAGGATAATTGACCAAGTATTTTCCTATTTTGGTTGGATAACATCAAGGTTCGACTTTAAGCTCATATCTTGTTGCTTTAGTTAAGAATGTTCTTGCTAGTCATTTACAAGAGGATGTGCCTTGGTGTATGCTTTTACTTATAATATTTCTCTTGTTGATAAGACTAGAGAGTTCAAGAAAAACTTGAATTATAGAAATTAAAGTATAAAAGCCGTTTGACTAGGTCTAAAGCCAAATACATAGAGTGTAGTTTTAGTTGTAGAAGATTTTGGCATAGAGTGGTGACAATAGGTTATCAAATCATTAAAAAGATTGAACCTTTGAGATATCTGGGCTTTATTATTCAAACTGATGGTGATATACATAGGGATGTCATTACTAGAATTCAAGTTAGATGGTTGAAGTGGAGCAATGCATGAAGCCTGTTGTGTGATAGGACAATACCATTTAGAATTAAGGAGAAATTTTATAAGATTGTGGTGAGACCTGAAATGCTTTATGGCATAGAACATTAGCTAGTAAAAGAGAAGCATAAAACTAAATTAAGTGTTGTAGAGATGATGATGCTTAAGTGAATGAATAGCTTTACACTAAGAGACAAAATATGAAATGAATATATGCGTGAAAAGGTTGGATTAGCTCTAGTGGCAAATATGATTAGAGAGAGTCATCTTAGATGATTTGGTCACATAAAATGTTGACCATCCAATAACTCAATTAGGAGAGATGCATTAGATTCAACCTAAGTTAAGAAAAATAAAAGTAGATTTAAAAAGGATTGATTATAAAGTATAAAAATAAACTTATTTTATTAGAATTAAATGAGAGTTTAACACTTAATTGTATACAACGAAGAATAATGATTCATGTATCCAACCCTAAATAATGTGATAGAGACTTCTTGTTGATGTTGTTGTTATAAACAAGAGTAAAGACTATCCTAACTTGAGTCTGAGAATAGAAAAATGAAGCTTGAATTAGAAGAATGGAGGCCTGTAGCAACTCAGTTAAAGAACCAACAAGCTATGATTAGAATACTCGAAGAGAAAAACCCGCAACTAGAGTAGTACGCTAGGAAACTCTTCTTGTCAACAAGAAAAAATTATTATTGTTTTCAAATAATATGATGAATTTGCATGCATTGTCTCCTTCCTTTTTTTTTAATGATCACTTCTTCTGTATTTCTTAGTTTCAATAGCCATTGGATCACCACCGATCAATGTTGGTCGCCACCGTCGACCACCATTGTTGGTCACCTCCAGCCACCGCCACCAGTCACCACCGCCAGCTGCCACCGCCCGACAGTCGACCATATTTCTGTAGTTTCCATTGGATCATCAGGCTATCACCTCAAGTAAGGCCTTCACCGTTAACCCAGTGAAGCATGTCACAAAACTTATTCTTGTAAGCTATCTTTCTCCTACATTGGAGAAAGGGTAACAATTGTAACAAAAGTTGATATAGTGTAATTATTTCTAAGTGGGCTAGGCCCCGTGGTTTTTTCCCTTTTTGGATTTTCCACGTAAAAAGCTTGAGGTAATTCCAACTTTTTTGTTGTGTGTGCAGAAATTTTACTAAGCATTGAATTCTCCTACTCTACTAATTAGGGGTTTTCAATATGAAGATTACTGGGCTAGTAATTATTGCGTGCCAGAAAACTAGTTGCGGTAGAATAAAACTTCACATCTTAACTTTGTTGAGAATTCAGCACACACAGATAGTTGAAAAGAGAATAAGAAACTCTAGAATTTTTATGTGGAAAAATCCCAAAAGAGGGGAGAAAAATCACGGGGCTTAGCTTAGTAAAAATGATTCACTATATATCTACTTTAGAGTATAGAGTTTAAGTCTTCCCGACAGTAGGATTACAAGATTATAAGTAAGAAATTCTGATAATGGAAATTCCAGAATTAGGTTACAAAAGCTATGCAGTGGTAGTTGGATTGTAACAATTGTTGGTGAGAGTCGACGATGGCAATAGGAGGCGTCGGTGACAACTGATGATGATAAAACTTCTAGCTCTCTCTCTTTCAAGTTTGCCTCTAGCTCCTTCCTCTCTTCATGATAAGAATGGGTACCTATTTATAAGATTTTGAGAGGGGTATTTTGGTCATTGTAGCCAAAATCTCAAAACATTCAATCGGATGGTTCATATTGATTCATTTGATAATATATAGTTTTTGGTGATTTGACCATCCAAATAACTTTTGATCTGAGTGATCTTAAGCTCATTGGATTCGTTTCATCGAGCCGCTCGATTTGACTATAAGGACATCAAATTTGGTAGTCCTTTTACCATTCAATTAGTGTCTCGAAGATTCATATATAACTTTTGAGCTTGATTCGAGCTCATTTGGGCTCGATTTGATTTTAGTGTTGTTGGACTCATCTCAATGAGTCATTTAATTTGATTCAATATATGCTTTAACTTGAAATTCATGCTTGATTTATAAATTAGAGGGATACATCATTTGCCCCTATATTTTTGGATGAAAAAACTCATTTTATCCAAAATATATAAATTTATTTTAGGTAGAAATTATTAGGATTTGTAATTATATATATTTTGTGTATCAAATTTATTTATTTACTAATTAGTTTTATATATATATATATATATATATATATATATATATATATACTTTTAAAGAGAGGGTCTGGGTCCCCAATTTCCCTTTTTTTATGGGTGGTGTTTGGCTTGAATGAGAGAGTGGGAGAGAGAGAGAGAGAGAGAGAGAGAGAGGAGAGAGCAGGAGATAAAAAGACTTATTTTTTAATAAAGAATATAAAAGTTTTTTTTTAAATGATGAATGTGAAGAGTATTTTTTTAATGAGGAATGTAAAGAGTTTTTTTTTAAATTTTCTCTTCTCTTTTTTTAGGAAGATGAAAAATTATATATATTATTAAGAGTTTTTTTTCTTTTTTTTTAATTTTTTTTAAAAGAAAATGATGAAGGGTTTTTATTTTATTTTATTTTTAAATTTTTTTTAAAGTCTCTCTTTTCAAGTATAAATACCCTCCAAGAGATAATGAAATACTCGCACCTAACTTTCTTTGCACTTTCTCTTTGGTAGCCTTCACTGACTTGTATAGCAGTGCCGATCCCTCTCGCAGGCTCCAGTTCTCCCCTCTACCTTTCTTAACATATGGCAAATTTAATGCATCTACTCTCCTAACCGGGTCATCAGACGATCGACGCTTTATGTGGCAAAACCATCTAAGGTGACTCTTTCTAATCATATCTACCACTAGAGCTTCTCCAACTTTTTCCTGAACATACTCATTTCACATTTTATCTCTAAGAGTAAAGCCACTCATCCATCTGAGCATCCTCATCTCTGTAACACTTAACTTAGTCTTATGCTTCTCTTTTATTGGCCAACATTCTGCACCATAAGTCATTGCACGTCTTACCACCATCTTATAAAATTTTCCCATTAAGTTTAAGTGGAACTTTTCTATCACACAACAGGCCAGATGCATTCCTCCACTTCAACCATCTAACTTGAATTCTACTAATAACATCTCCAACTATTTCACCATCATTTTGAATAATATAACCTAAATATCTGAATCGCTCACTCTTATTAATGACTTGTTCACCTAATGTCATAATACTACCATTAGAACTTCTACAACTAAAATTACACTCCATATATTCAATTTTAGATCTACTTAAATGAAAACCTTTAGACTCTAATGATGACCTCCATAATTCAAGTTTCTCTTGGACTCCCTCTCTAGTCTTATCAACAAGAAGAATTCATCAGCAAAAAGCATACACCAAGGTACATCTTCCAGTAGATGCCTAGTAAGAACATTCATAACTAAAGCAAAAAAAGATAAGGGCTTAAAGCTGATCCTTAATGTAATATAATTGAAATGGGAAAATATTTTTTCAATCCTCTTTGTGTTTGGACACAAGTAATAGCTCTAGTATACTTATCCTTAATGACTTAAATATAACCAATATTAACTCCTTTCTGTTCTAGAACTCTCCAAAGAACATCTCTTAAAACTTTATCATAAGCTTTCTCTAAATCAATAAATATCATATGTAAATCCTCCTTACTTTCTCTATACTTCTCCATCAAACCTCTTAACAAATGTATAGCATCCATAGTAGATCTACCTGGCATGAAACTAAATTGATTGTGAGAAACTTTTGTATCTCATCGTAATGCTCAATTACTCTCTCCCATAATTTTTATATATGACACATTAACTTAATTCCTCTATAATTTGTACACTCTTGTGCATCACCTTTATTCTTAAATATAGGAACTAACAAACTCTTTCTCCACTCATCTGGCATCTTTTTAGTCTTTAACACAATGAGCAGCACCTTGCACATTTTTCACTGTATTCAAGCCATACCTGGCGATGCCCTAGCATTAACACAATGATTTAAAGGATTCATGTCATGATTATTTTGACAAGTTTTACGCTAGCTGTCAACTACCTATCGCAATCCTCCACTTTTCACATCCGAACTTGGGACCAACAAAGGTAGTGTTTGATACTTTGATAATATTCAAGAAAAATTTCATTTTCCAAATGATTTGGTGGCTATTTCTCCTAAAAGATCATAGCGAGCTTATTCTCCTCCCGTTGGGATACACGTACCTTCGAGGCTTTTGCCTTAAGATTTTGATGTACATGTACCTTTAAGACTTTTGCCTTATGAGATTTTTAGTGTACTTGTACCTTCTAAGATTTTGATGTACCTGTACCTTCTAAGCTTTCGCCTATTGAAGTTTTTGATATACATGTACTTTATGAGGTTTTTTCCTACTGAAGTTTTTGATGCACCAGTACCTTCTGAGGCTTTTTTCTACTAAGATTTTTGATATTTTTGATGTACTTGTACCTTCTAAGGCATTTGTCTTAGGTTTTGATATACCGTATCTTCTGAGGCATTTTCCTTTTAATATTTTTGATGTACCTGTACCTTCTGAGGCTTTTATCTTCTGAGGTTTTGAAGAGTGGAGACCCTATTAGCCACTTGCTCTCTTGGAGTCTTTCTAGTGAGGACCTTGTCCACTACTAGCTTTCATTGAGGCTTCCTCGAGGGTGTGCCTTCTAGGGGAAGAATCCATAAAGGATTTTTTACCTATCCGATGTTATTTGTTAGAGTGTTACTCGGTGATATATAACCTATGTGAAAGAAGTCAATAGTTTTAACCCTCATCCGAGGTTGTTTTGTCAAAGTATGATGTTAACCTATGTGAAAGAGGTTAAATATTTTGATACTTTTGAGATTATTTGTCATAGTATTACTCGATAATGATAACCTGTGTGGAGTAAGTATAAAGTAATGACCTATCCGAGGTTGTTTTTCAGAGTATTACTCAGTGACATTTAATCAGTGCATAAGAAATCAATAGTTTTAACTTTCATCCAAGATTATTTTGTCAAAGTATGACATTAGCCTGTGTGGAAGAGGCTAAATATTTTGATTCTTCCAAGATTAATTGCCAGAGTATTACTCGATGATGTTAACCTGTGTGGAAGAGGTCAAATCAAACCATTCTTTTGAGGTTGTAGCCAAAGTTACTTCTTGATCTTTGTCTTATTTTCCCATGAGTATGCTTGGAGAATCGTAATTTGCAAATCTATTTTTTTCATTGTTGAAATTTCTCCCCATCATTGACTTGCTTCTCGAACTGATAATAAATTATATATCCAGATTATTGATTTGGGCGATCTTTTGAGATTAAGAGTTGCCCCCTATTTCCAACAAAGTTGAAGGATCAGAGTATGATGAATATTTATTCTTCTTATATATTCCTCTAGAGTAAGATTTTCTCCACCATATAGATGGTGTTGCTCTAAACATAAAGTCAAATTGTCAACTATTGTGAAAATGTAAAGGGAATATTTCTCATAGATGGCGCAAAAATATTGCCCAGAAAATTAGTTACGGTAAAATAAAACTTCCGTAACTTTATTGAGAATCCAAAGCGAATAGTTAAAAAGAGAATAAGAAACTCTAAAATTTTTATGTGAAAAAACTCCAGAAAGAGGGGGAAAAAATCACGGGGCCTAGCCCAGTAAAAATGCTCTACTATATATCTGCTTTGGAGTGTAGAATTTAAGTCTTCTTGACAGCGAGATTACAAGATTGTATGTGAGAAATCTTGATAATGTGAATTCTAGAATTAGGTTGCAATAACTTGAATTGGTAATAGTTATTGGTGATCGGCGAGGAAATAGGTGATGATCGGTGTGATGGTGGTGATGACAAACTTTGAACTTCTAACTCTTTCTCGCCTTTCTCCCAAGTTTGCTTCTAGCTCTTGGTGTTTATTTTTGTTTGTGTGTTTGTGTATATGTGAGGAAACACCACAGATCCATAGATGTACTTATTAGGGTGATGGAATGCGACATTAAGAGATAGTGTACTATCTCGAGATACAACTCACTATCCTATAATGGACCTAATCACCTAATAAGGACTTCTAAGGCATGATGGGTCTTGGGATATATCATAGATTTTTCCCTTACTTTACATGGAAAAGTAAAGTAGGGTTTATTTAAATTGGGTTCATTAAGTTTCCTATAGAAGCAAGCCTCAATAGTTAATTACATCTTAAGAAAAATGAATCCTTTAAGAATACTCTCAATTAAAGTAGGTGATCATTGTCTCCAAAGAATTCAAAGATAGGACTATCAATAAATTGGTTGTATTTTTGAAAATCAACTAGGAGAGATCAAAAGGGGAGAGTTATTATCAAAACCAAAGGAGATGAGTAGGGAGTGCTCATGATACTAGGAAGCCTAGTAAGCAATCCAATCTATTATGTGGTTGGACTTTATACATTTGAAATTTAGGAGATTTATTTGTTTGAGTTAAAATTTTATTAGAAATTTAGGACTTATAATTCCACAATACAAGATTGTAGAAATGCCTAAGAGGTGAGGATTTATGCTTGTAGCCCGCAAAGGAAAACAACAACCTCATATCCTAAATCTAGGGAGCTTTGGAGGGCCAAAGCACGACCTAAATCTAAGGTAAAAGTGGGTATATGATTTACCTCCACAAGAGAGAATAAACTACCCATTCTAAACTTATTACCGCTTGGGTGGCGACTAACTCTGACGCTTTAAATTCATGTAGGCAAGTTGTGCTAAGATGGTTAGGCTATTATTTATTTAGAAGAGAAACTAAGTCCTTAAACTCACACCCTAAGAGACTAGATCATGAAGGGCATGAATAATCATTCTAATGCAAATTTTATCAAGTTTTATTTGATTTTGGACTTTTTTTTGTTTGACACAAGCTATAGGATTTTGTATGTCTAAATGCATGAGAAAATTGATTATGGGCCAAAATATAAAGAGAAAGAGGCATCTTTCCATCAAAGGCTCTTACAAGTTAAGCCTTTATTCTCAGCCAGATGAAAGCTCTCTTTAACAAGAGTAGAAGAATATGACATGCATGAAGTTATATATATAATCATCTAGCTAAGGGGTTGCTAAATATTTTACTACCTTGATTTAATTCCTAGGCTTTTATGTGAGGTTATGAGTTATTTTATAATTTTAGTTATGAGTTATTAGTGGGATAGAAAATTTATTTTTATCTTAAGAGCCTTATCGTACCCAGGCCACACAACAATCAACAATCATAAGGAAATTATGAAAAAGCATGTTAATTCTAATGTATAAGCTAAAAATATTAAACAATTTTATAAAGCTATCACAAAAGAATAAGAGGTCGATCTGATCACTGCAGTACAACCCAAAAAAGAGATGTTGGTAGCCGAGCTCTACCCTTATACAACTCGGTATAATGAAAGAATAATTACAATTATGAAATGATAAGTGTTATGGGGGTCTTTGTTCCTCATCCTCCATTCTTCACTCTTCATCTTTCAATTTTTCACCTTGATTTGCTCCATTCCTTTCTTTCTTTTAGCTTGATTAGGATGTTGCTTGCTCTGAAGGCATCACATGGTATATAAGACATGGTCTTATAACTAATGCTCACCTTAATCCTTATAATATTTATCCTAATCCTAATGCAAAAATTACATTAAAAGGAAGGAATGTAAATCTTGCTACACCGCAAAATAAATGTTAAAACACACCATACAACCCAAGAAGTTATATGAATAATTTAGACTTAGCCTCACACATGGGTAATCAAGCCCTATCCTAACTATGCTTAGGGGTATAAGCAACCTGCACAGTAAAAAAATATTTTTATTTTTATTACAACGCTCCTTAACCACAACCCCCTGCATAAAGCATGATTAGGCTAATATTAGCCTAACATCCAGATTACACATATGCACCCTAACATCCAGTCTAAAATAATACATCACAAAACTAAATATTCATCAAATCATGCACCACCCTAACATAAAGCTAGAAATAGTGACTTAGTCTAATGTGCAGGTGTTAAGGCTTGTGTGGTACATCCTAACTAGGCATTTGGATTATAATTTGCTAAGTGTGAGGGATTTAATTTATAAAGGGTTGATTTCTCTTTAAGTGGTTTAATTGATTTGAAGATTTTACTTAGTATTTTCTTTAGTTTATGGACTACACTTAGCAACTAAGTGTTATAAAGAGAAGAAGAGAGGGAGTCTCTCTTTTATCCTTACCTTAAGTCATTTCTAAGGTAAGTTAATTAATGAATTTCCTTTAGTGAATGGTTTCTTATGTATTTTAATTAACCCTAAGTTCAGATTGAATATAAATAATTCTATTCAATGACAAAGGCATCTTAAGATTAATTGAACTGGATTACTATCATATAACATACATTCATTTATTTCTTCCCATCATGTATATCATGCATATGAATAACCCTAAGCATACCTATACATGCAATGTAAATCTAAGAGCACTTTGATGATGAATGCAAAGAAATATATTTTAAATTTAAATATTTCATTTTTGATTGAATTATGAATGCATGTCTTTATTATATAGAAAATAGAGATTTTTCATCCATTAGCTAAATACACATTTACATGTATAAAATTTTTAAATGAGTACAACATTGCCATTGTATCTACAGTCATAAAGTACAAGACCTACTTAGGGACTTAAAAGCATCCCGGATGTCGACTAATATACTACTTTTCTTAGATACATCTAAATGTATGAATAACTAAGGATAAGAAAATACATGCAAAAAGATTATGTTTGATTTATTTAATTTATGATTATTTATTCATTAGCCACATCATACACACATATGTATAAGAGCTTTAAGTAAGTACGACGCCATTATTTTCTACACCAGGGTCGTAAGGTACAAGACCTACTTAGGGCTACTTAAAGCCTCGTAGACCCAGAATGTCTAGACTAATATACCACTTTTCTCAAATACATATGAATGTACAAAAGGAACCACATGAATAGGGAATCATGCAAGAAATTATGTGTGATTTTATTATGTGATTTACATATGTGATATTAAATTCTTCCTAAGTCTTAACATGGAGATGCATAGGAGTAGATTTAGGCAAGTGTTGTGTTCTTTTCAAATGAACTATACACTTGTAAATATGAATCCATGTTAAGATAGGGAAAGAGAACTTCATATTACATGTCTTATATTATTATCACATGCAAGTTTATAGATATTTGTAATTAGCATCACTTCATTTATAATAATTGATTTATAGGATTTAAAAATAGTTTTTTATTTAATAGTGATAATAGCCACTCATATTTTAATTTATGTAAACACATGCAATTTGAAATAAAAGAAAATATTTTATTTAATTAATTTTAGAAGAAATGAATGCTTGATTTCATATGGCAAACAATATTTAGCATGATTGGAAAGAAATAAAGGAATGTAAGCACATGATTTCATTCATTCCACTTAATTCCTAAGGACAATCAAATTAAATAAGGCTATCTAAAATGAACCAAACTTATTTAAAGACATTTTAAATTTGAATTTGACTTGATTTAGGAAATATGAAGGAGGTTTTTCTATTCCTAGCCCAATTCCCTATATATGAATTAATTTGGTTTGATGAAGAATATTTAAGTTGATTTTATTTTTTAATTAGGTTAAGGTATGAATTAAATGAATTAATTAACCCTTACCTATATTAATTAATAATAAGCCAATGTGATATGCAACCACATGAAAAGTAAATTTGCAATGCTCCTAAGGAATGAAAGGGGCCTAATACAATTTGTTTATGATTAATAGGTACTTAAGCTTAAGGGATCTCACTTAATTACTTTTATGATTTTCTCACACATGTGAGCCAACCATAATTTTATTATCTCTCACCTTAGGTTACTGAACACCCAAGGAGCTACCCATGATCAATTAAGGGTTGCTTAAGTGTGGATGAATTGATTCTTTATTTTATTTTCATTAAGCCTTTATTTAATTGATTAAATATTTTGGTTATATTTTAATTTGAATGATGAAATTATCTTAGGGGAAAGGATCAAGGGCAAGGCCAAAATCTTAATCCCTAAATCATTGAAACATTCAATAAGATTTTGATTTTCTCATTTTAAAGATTAGTCACTTAATTAATTAATAAATCATTCCATTAGCTATTAATTAATTTGATTTGTAAAGGTAAAGAATACTTAGAAAATAGATTAGGAAAAGTATCCCCAACCACATCCCCTAAGTCATCTTATTATTCAATAGAGATAATTATGCTTAAATGATTAATTAAGTTATTGTTCATTCATTAATTATGATTAATTAAATTGAGTGATTAGGGCTTAATCAAGTGATTTCCCTAATTAAGCAATCAATAAAATTTAAAAAAAAAAAAATAGAAGAGGTCATCCCCCTAAACATCCATACAAAATTTGAGATTAATTCAGTGCTTGATTAAGGTGTAATTAAGCTAATTAGATTTTTGATAAAATAGTAATTAAGCTAAAATCATTGCTCAAAATTAATTAATGATACTTTTTCTATATTCTAGTATGAAATATCTTCAAAATGAGCCTAAGTTTGTATTTTTTATATTTTTCTATAATTAGTTATAATTTTAGGAATTTTTGGGATTAAAAACTAATTAATTAGCCATAATTAAAGCCTTAATCCCGTCTGGCCACGTGGAGGCTAACGTGGCGCAGTTTCCATGTGCTGCGACGGGATTGGTTATTTAAGTAGCCACATCTGCTCGCTGACTCAGCCGGCGGTGGACGTGCTTTCTCTATGGACCGTCTGATCTAAGATCGGATGGCCATAATTTGATCCATGATTTAGGAAAGGAATCAGAGGCTCTATCTACAGGATTTGATCAGAGCCGTTCATCTCAATCATGCAGGATTGATGGCTCATGATCTATCCTGTTCATGAGCGAAGGAAGACGGATGTCATCAGTCTTCTCTCATTCTATCTAAGATCACCCAAGCTCAGATTGTCTCTAAATTCTTCCCACACCTTCGGGGAAGGGAGATGCACACATCCAATAGTCAATTTTCATGAATTTTAAATTTTCTTTACAAAGGACCAACACACTTTTGCATATAAGGTTCGATTTGAGAAATTACCTCACCGAAGCAAATGTTTGATGATGCAATACTAGAGGTAGCTTCACCAAGTTGAGGCAAGGCCTTGTTGAAGAGATTTAAGCATGATTTGGTGTGGGATGCTCGGTTCACCAATCCAGACACATAATGGGCTCTACTTCGATCGAACTCACTCCTCCCATGGCTTAGCTTGGGAATTGGTTGGTTGGCTTGATTGGGTATGGTGATGGTGTGTTTAAGAGGAATTGAAGTTTTGAAATGAGGGATTATTGCTTGAGAATGGGCAATTTTGAATGGAGAGGGCTTAGGGATCCTTGGAAACACTCAGAGGGGCTTCGAAATTCACTTATGAGAGCTAACGATGTAAGTTTGTGTGAAATTGTGCTCGAATTGAGGGTTTATACCCCTTAATTTCCCATCATGGATGAAAGGCAATGTGCGCACATTTTACATTGGCTCGTCGCCATCCGGCCACCAGACTTATCTTTATTATGTCAAGGAGGCATGATAGGGATGGAAGGAATGATGGGGAGCTGTCATGGGCCCATTGTGCAAGGTTTGCAAAGCTTGGATCCAATGGGTGCTTAGTTTGGGTTGGAGGTGAGTCAACTAACCACCAAGAGGTCCTTGGCTGACCTAGGATGAGTTAGGCTAGCTAGGTGGGTCAAGAGAAGGTTCCATGGAGTGCCAATGAGCTATCATGGGGATGGGGTAGTTGACTTTGGCTTGGTTCCAATGGTTTTAAGGTTTAAATCCTATGGTTTGATGGATAATCCCCTTCATGGGGTCCACTTGGCTTTTGGACTGATTTGGAAATGAATTAGGACATGTTTGGGTCGGGTTTCACTAAGTCCTAGGGTCCCATAAGTTGGTTTGGAGTGTTTTAGCTTGGATTGGACAAATGGGTTTCATTTGGGCTAGATTAGCTTGACCAATTGGTCAAATTGGGTCAAACCAAGGCTTGGGTTAGGTTCATGTGATGATTTGGGATGTTTTGGTTTAATTAATTTGGATGGGTTTGGCTTAGGTTTGGATTTGACTAATTTGGATTCAAAATGGCAAATTGGTCAAGTTGACCAATTTGACCAGTTTGACCAAATTGGGTTGGGTTAGGTTTTGAGTCAAGTTCAATTGGTTGATTGAAAATGATTATACACTTTGGTTTGGTTTAATTTGAATTTTGGTCAATTTGGTCTTTTAGGTCAATTTGGGCTAGGTTGGGTCAAATTGACTAATTGGTCAACTTGGGCTCAATCATGGCTTTGGTCAAGTTCAATAACTGATTTGGAACTTGAGCCATTGATTGTAATCAATTTGGATTAAATCATGATTTGACCCATTTTGGCTTTCTAGGTCAATTTGGGTCAACTTAGGTCAAGTGGCTAATTAGGCTTCGTTTGGCTCAATTGATGGTTTGATCATATTCAATCATTGATGATGAATGGATTTGGGTCAATGGTTTCAATCAATTTGGCATATGATGGATTTTGGCTAGTTTGGGTTTCATTTGGGCTAAATGTTGACTTGGTCAAAGGCTGGGTTTGACTTGGTTTGACCAAATTCAAGGTGGTTGATCACCCCATGATGATTGTTGATCATGATTGAGGTTTAGATAGGCTTAGTTCAATTCAATTTGGGTTGGATTAGAACTTGGCTCAAAAAAGGTCATTTAGGTCACTTTTAGTCAAGTGATCCTAAATGAGTCAATTGATCAAGGTTTGATTCATGTTTAGTTGAACCCACATATGAGGTTAAGACTAAAATATGAATCTAATTGCAATTGGAGCCAAATGGGTTTTGGTTCATATGACAATTTCAAGTCAAAAGGGTCAACTTGGGTTTGATTTGGGTTGACTTAAATTTTATTTTATAATGGTGATTTATATTTATATTTGGATCAATGATTTTAGGAATGATTGAATCATGAAGAAATCTATAGGTTTTGAGTTGATTTAGATGTCATTTAGGCAAGCTCAAAAGTTTGCCTAAAAGGGCTAAAATTGGGAATTTGATTTGATTTGGATTTGGTTTGGACCATTTGAATTTATATTTCATTTATATTTGTGAATATAAATAAAGATATAGATGGGTTATGAGAAAATCACTTGAGTTTGGAGTGATTTGGAAGCAAATCTGATTAAACTTAAGGATGTAGGTCAAAAGGGCTAACTTGGGTTTTGATTTGGTTTAATTTATTTTTGGTAATTGGAGGGTGACTTTCATTTATGTTTATGAATATAAATGAAGGAATGATTGATTTATAAAGAAATCAATCAAGTTTAAGTTGGTTTGAAGGAGTTTTGGCTAAGCATATGAGGGTAGTTCATATGGCTTAGGAAAAGATTTTAGAATTTTGGAGTTAATTATGGGTTTCAATCATTTGGAGTTTGGAATTGATTCATGATTTGGAATTCAATTTGAGATTGAATTTGATAATTTAAGAAAGTCAATTGGATTGGGGTTGATTTGGATTTGGTTAAGGCTAAGTCCATAAGATAAAATCAAATGGCATAGGAAGGGATTTATAGTTTGAATTTAGTGATGGATTTAAATCATTTGATAGTTGGATTTGATTTTAGAATTTGAATTTGAGGTTAGTTTGAAAGAAGGAAGCAAGGATTGGGTTTGGGCTATAGGGTAGGCAAGTCTTCAAAAATCCCTAAGGCACAACCTATTCCTATGGCTAACTCTTCTAAGTCTCTAGGATTAGGTTAAGTGTTCACCTAATCACTAGAAGTGTATTAAGACTAAAGAACTTTTAGTATCTATGAGAGTCCTAGATTTATAGTGAGGAAGTTGACAGCTCACTCCAAAAGTGAGGTCAGCAAAGGACACCCAATATGTGGTTTGCCAAGGCATACCTCATATTGGTGACCCAGATAATGTACAACATCCGAGGATCATAAACACTAATAGAAATAATCTACTCCTAAACCCTAGGTGTAGAAGGAATCAAGATCTTAGTGCGATGCAACTCCACTCATGCCAAGGGAATAAGGGAGTAAGAAGGGATCCACTAAAGGATCAAGCATATGAACCTTCCACTAAGGGAGCAGTTCAAGTTATCCACTAGGGATAAGGGGTTTGGATTTGAATGCAAGGTATGATTTGGGTAGAGTATCTGCTAGGGATTAGGTTGTATAACCCGCCAGGGATAGATGCATGAACCTTCCACTAGGGAAGCAAGTTTAGGTTATCCACTAGGGATAAGTATTTAATGAGATTTCTTTTGAGGGTGCACTCATTGAGGAATGCAAGTTTAAATTGGGTTTGATTGAGTCCACTAGGGAGGTTGGGATGATTGATGTCTCATTGGGGAGAAGTTGGTTGATTGATTGTTTAAGTTTTATATTTTAAGATGGACCCTATCAGTTTGCGATGGACCGCACTGAGAATGGGCCATGTCGGCCTAGGCCTATCTCAGATTTACCAATCCAAAGGGGTAGTCTACAGACCATATGATAGAACTATCTGACCTAAGTAGTTGTCTTTCAATGTGCAATGGTCAAGTTAGGAAGAAAGGGGACTCACATCCTCCTAAATAAGGAACCACTGGGGTGATCGGTCGCTTGCGCAATAAATTAGACCTGACCTAGGGTGACTACTGAATGAATGCCTCTAGGGTACTTATATCAACTTGGAACTAGTCAAGATAATGTCATTTGATTTTTATTTATGTTTATTTTAATTTTAATTTTAATTTTTTTAATTTGATGGATCCCGTCGGTTTGCAATGGATCCACTAAAAAGGGGCTATTATCAACCTAGACATCTCTTAGATTTACAAATCCAAAGGAAGTCTACCGACTGTGGGGTGAATTAACCAACCAAATGGGGGTCTTTTAGTGTGCAATGATCAAGTTAGGAAGAAAGTGTGGGGACTCACATCCTCCTAAACATAGAACCATTAGGTGATCGGTCTCTTGCGCAACAAATTGGACCCGACCTAGGGCGACTTCTAAATGAATGCCTCTGGGGGACTTATATCAACTCAGAAGTAGTCAAGATAATTTCATTTGATTTTTAATTATGTTTATTTTAATTTTAATTTTTTTAATTTGATGGATCTCCGGGTTTATGATGGATCCACTAAGAAGTGGCTAATATCAACCTAGACCTGTCTTAGATTTATAAATTCAAAGGGATAGTCTACCAACCGTGGGATAGAACTAACCAACCAAAGGGGTGCCTTTCTGTGTGCAATGGTCAAGTTAGGAAGAAAGCTTGGGACTCACATCCTAAACACCGGAACCACTAAGGTGATTGACCACTTGTGCAACAAATTAGACTTGACCTAGGGTGACTTCTAAATGAATTCCTCTAGGGAACTTATATCAACTCAGAAGTAGTTGATATAATATCATTTGATTTTTAATTATGTTTGTTTTAATTTTATGGATCTCGTCAGTTTGCGATGGATTAACTAAGAAGGGGCTAATATCAACCAAGACTTATCTTAGATTTATAAATCTAAAGGGATAGTCTACCGACCGTGGGATAGAACTAACCAACCAAAGGGGTGCCTTTCGGTGTGCAATGGTCATGTTAGAAAGAAAGCGGGACTCACATCCTCCTAAGCAGAACCAGGGTGATCGATTGCTTGCACAATAAATCGGATCTGACCTAGGGTGACATTTGAATGAATGCCTTTTGGGGACTTATATCAACTTGGGAGTAGTCAAGATAATGACATTTGATTTAATTGCATTTATTTTAATTTTAATGGTTTTAATTTGATGGATCCCATCGGTTTGTGATGGATCCACTAAAAAGAGGCTAATATTAGCATAAACTTGTCTTAAATTTACAAATCCAAAGGGATAGTCTACCAGCAATGGGGTAGAACTACCAAAAGGGGTGCCTTTCGGTGAAATAAGATAAGAAGAAAGTGCAGGGACTCACATCCTCCTATACAAGGAACCACTGGAGTGATTGGTCGCTTGCGTAACAAATCAGACTCGACCTAAGGTTGCCCATCAATTTGCAACAGTCGTGTTGGAAAAAATGCATAATATACTTATATCTTTCAACGAAAAGATGATTGTTGGGGTAACTCATTGGTGGCACAACAAGTTGAAACCAGAGTGACTATTGAGAGGCCAACCAAGGACTTATCTCAACTCAAAGTAGTCAGGCAATTCCTATAGGGAGTTTTGTTGACACTGCCCTAAAGATAGGATGTCTGCTTGGGAAATGGGCCACTGGGGGCTTGAATTCCTAATCCACAAGCGAAGATATATTTTGTTTATTTTATATTTGTGTGGACCCTATTGGTTTGTGAGGGACCACACTGAGAAGGAGCTTATATCAGCCTAGTCCTATCTCGGCTTGGACCAGGGAGAATTTGTGCATCCTATGAACAAATTCTCCAATCACAGGGGTGGCTACTAGGAAAGAGGGAATGTCCGATCCAAGAAGAACCAGGGTAGTGTTTAAATGGGGTCGCTAAGGATGTGATCCAAATAGAGTGCCCATAACAGAGGTGTCACTAGGGGCATTATCCAAAACCCTATAAAAGAAAGCTTGTAGGGATTCGGTGGCCATCTTAAATAGAAAGTGTGGGGACTCACATCTGTCAAGAGTGGTGTATCCATCGGTTGGGTCACCGTCAGCATGGCGATAACCAACCAACCTAAGGTGCCCATTGGTTTGCAATAATCAGTCTAGAAAGAAGGCGTGTAGACTTATATCTCTCTAAACTGGAATTGATCCCTAGGATAGTCTATCATCGACTCGACAGGGGCTATCCGACCTAGGGTGACTACTAAACGAGTCATGTGTAAGGAACAAACCTAGGCTTGAGGTAGTCAAGAGGAAAGGAGCCACTAGGGGACTTACCCTAAACCTAAAATATACTCGACCTATTTAATGCATGATGGCTAATTCAAGAAGAAAGCATGAAGGCTTACATTCTCTTAAATGAAGTCAACAGCTAGACAAGTGACCATTGGGGTGACATATTAGTAAGGTAATATATCATCCCAACCTGGAGCAGCTAATGAGTGAGTGCTACAAGGGGGCTTGCTCCCACATTAAAATAGCCTGAGATAAAAGATATGTGTTTGTTTATGACGTGAAAGAAGGAATAGGATGTCACTTGAGTTCTCTTACACCTACCCTAAACACGTAGAAATATTACTCCATCAAGAAAGGATGTTGCTCTAGTTCTTTTACACTTAACTTAGTTATACTAGTTGAAGTAGGATGCCTCTTGGGTTCTCTTACACCTATCCCAGTAGCACTGAAGGATTAAATGTGGTTTTTGTTTGTGTTGTGGAGGGATAGGACGCCACTTGGGTTCTCTTACACCTACCCTAAACACATCATTGAAAGATATTTCTAACACATAAGAGATGAAAATTGATATGAAAAGAAGTTTTAGATGATTATTTTTAAACAAAATTTATGGATAATATTTCTTTAGATAGAGCCTGATGATTGGAAGCATAGGGCGCTCTCCCTTACAGTTTATGAGTTGATAAGATCTTCCTTAGTAGGCCTTTTCTATGGTGAATGGGCCATCCCAAGTGGGTCCAAACTTTCTTCCCATCTTTTAACGGGCAATAATTAGTCTCCTTAGAACTAAAATAAGCTCTCCTACTTGAAAAGCTCTAGGTCGAACTAACTTGATGTGAGCATGAATCATTTTGGCTTTGTACAACTCGAGCTTCTGGCATGCCCTGAGGCATCTCTCCTCCAAACCTTCGAGCTCTTCTAACAGCAGCTTGGCATTCTATTCTATAATAATCATGTTACCCACAGCTATCCTTAGTGATGGGAGTTGGACTTCTAATGGTAGAACATCATCGAATCCATATGCTAAGGAGAATGGGGTAGATTGAGTTGGAGTTTTGTACATAGTGCGGTAGGCCCACAAGGCTTCAACCAACTACTCATGCCACTGTCGCTTATTATCATCGAGTGTCTTCATCAATATTTGGATGAGAATTTTGTTGAATGCTTCTGCTATACCGTTTTTCCTTGGATAGTACATGGTAGAATATCTCCAATCTGTGTTGAGTCTTTGGGAGAAGTGTTGATTTTGGTGCTCTTGAATACAATACCATTATCGGATATAATTCATCAAGGCACCCTCAATCTATATACAATATGATCTTTAAAAAACTAGAGCACATGCTGAGTTGTGACCTCTCCAAGTGGGATTGCCTCCGCCCACTTAGAAAAGTAGTCGGTGGCAGCTAAAATGAACCGGTGACCCTTCGAAGAAGGACAATCGATCGGACCCACTATTTTAGTGCCCCAACACTCAATGGCCATGAGGCCAATGTAAGATGTAGAATGTTGGGTGATTGATGCAAGACCACGTCGTGCACTTGACATTGGTGGCACCTCTTAGCTACATCCATACAATGTATAATCATTGAAGGCCAATAGTATCTTAGTCTTTTGATCTTGGCTTTTATCTTCAGACCGAGCTGGTGAGCTCTGCATAAACTTGAATGTACCTCGGTCACAATCTTATAGGCTTCGTGTTTGGCTGTGTTTGGCTAAACAACATAATCACATATGATCGAAAGACTGCCGATACAAGGTGCCACCCACGAGAGCATAGGAGAGAGCTCTATGTTTCACCTGATGGGCTAATGACTTACCTTGAGGTAGTTTATTATATTTAAGTAATCCATGAATGGTTGTCTCCAATCGAATCTTAGTCCTGATCTTGATTGACAGTGTCTACTTTGGTTGTCCCATAGTTTTTCAAAGTAGTTCGACTAGTGTTTAGACCAAGTATGTGGGATTAATCACCTCTTTGCTAAGTTAATAACACAAGGTGAATGCCAATCAAAAGGTAGTTATATTAAATCTTTATATGAATCACCCACAAGTTCTACATCAGTTTCCTGACTTAAGGATGATGCTCCGACAAAAATCTCTTCGGCCTGACATCTATGGATGACTTGGGGGCCTCCTTAACTACCAAACCTTCAACATTTTGGAAATAAAGTGAGGTAAGAGCTAAAGTTCCCAACTGCTGCCTGACTGTTCTACATAATGATGATTTGGATACATTCATGCTTTGCTTGGAGGCCTGGTCTTCATCACTATCTGGCTTGAACATCACCTCTAAAAGGACTTGCTGAGAGGGGTTGGTCGGTGTGCTAATCACATGAGACTCATCCTCTGAACTTGACTCTAAGTTTATGTGGATAGCGGGGGTACTCATGTGAGCTGGAACATAACTCTTGCTGGCTGGCCACCAGCAAGGAGGTCTTCCACCTCTAGAACTACTCTGGACTTGCCTCTTCCTCTACCTAGTGGAAGCTGAGTCATCCTACCCATGTGATCATATGGAGGATTGAACTATGGGAAGAATCTTCATCGACTCCCTCTTCCTCGGTGTTTGATTCTCGTTCACTTGTATCTTCTTTATCTTTTTCCTTTTTTCTTTTCTTTTTCTTTCTCAATTTCTTTCCTTTTTCATTTATTTCTTTTTCTTTTGATTTTGAACTTTCACCAAATTCATGAGAATAGACTTTTTGATTTGGAGGAAGATAATAGGTTGCATCTTCATAAATCTCGACCTCCCTAACTGAGAATGGCTTCAAGTCTCCTTTAACATAATACTCGATTCTGCCTCTTTTGAATTTGATGCACTAATGCAAAAAAGGATGAAATCATGTTATTTGCATGTATCCAAGGCCTATCGAGCAAAGCAGTGAAAGATGTATCTGAATCAATTATGTAGAACTTGGCTTCTGTCTTCCAATCATCTATCTCTAGTGGTAACACTATGGAGCCTAAAGCCCTCTCGTCTTGTTCGTTGAATCCTCTCAACATCATACGATCTCCTCGGAGTTCAGAGATATCGATCCTCAAGTAGGCAAGGGTTTTTAGACTCATAATGTTCACTGATGCACCTTGATCAACTAACACGCTGGAGAGTCTGAATCTACCCATGTTAATTGTGATGTAGAGGGGATGGTTGTGCTCCGTTGTCCCCAAAAGAAGGTATTCATCATTGAATGTAACTCCATACACTTCTCTTGAAAAACATACATCATCTTTAATAGTAGTCAGCTGAGCTAAGCATATTTCTAAATCAAGAAGGGCTTTGATCAATGACTCCCTCATCTCTTTGGATAAGACAAGGGCATAATATATGCTTAATTTAGCTGGAAACTTTCTTAGGTGAGCGAGGACATTATAGTCAACTCTGGTTTGGTCCTCCATAAGCATATCCATTTATGGAGCATCTTGTGGAGGGGCTTCTTAATTGCTAGAACTAATGACTTATTTATCCTTATCTTGAGGTGCTACCCTAGGAGGTAGAACTTTGTCACTACAAAGGTTGACTTCAGTGACTTCATGAGATGGTTTAATGGAAAGTTCTACCTGCTCATCAGGTTCACTTACAACTTCTCCTATATGATCATCAGAGTCAGATGACTCTAAATCTATCTCAATGGGTGAACCTGATTGATTTAGAAATGGGTAATCCATTTCAAAATCAAAAAGTATTGGATCAGAATTGTTATAATTATTAGTACTTAGAGAGCTTTCTATAAAAATAAAATCATCAAGATCATCAAAAGTATAGAAGATGTAAGTGGAATCAGTATTCTTCTTCATTGATTTCTTAGATTTGGATGAAGGTACAAAGTAGAAATCAAGTAAAGTAAGTGCAGTAAGAAATTTGGATGGGGATACTGCTGAGCAGGCGGCGGTGGAGGCTGCTGTGGCAAAGGAGGTGGTAGAGGAGGCTGCTGTGCTCGAGGTCTATCTAACTGAACTCTAGTTGGTTGCTTTCCCTTGTCAATTGTTGTGACTACCCTTGGATTTTTTTCAAATGCCTTTTATAGTCTAGGCTTGGCTGACTAATCTAGGAAAGGTAACTGTTTGACCTATCCTTGTAAACAATCCACCTTGTTGATTAATTTCTCAAATGTCTTAATGGTGAACCCTTTAAGCATGAAGGAAACTAGGCCATGAATATTCTTGAGTAGAATTTCAATGGCATACTATTCAGAATAGTTCTTTAGCATTTCATACTTAATTTGTGTCATCTAAGAATATAATCAACAAGGGACTCACTGGGATGTTGTTGAGCTACAATGAGATCGCCCACAGTTACCCTTTGCTGAGCTCCAGCAAATATTTTAATAAAGAGCTGCTCCAACTCAGAAAATATCTTAATAGAATCATTGGGTAGTTCAACATACCAATTGAATGTGATGACTATCAAGCTACTAACGAAGAGGCAAAATAAGAGTGCATCACTCCCACCGGCATTGCAACATACGAAATGTGTGTCTTTGAGGGTTCCCACTGCCATCATAAATGTTGAAAGATGGAGGCACAAAGACCTTAAGGTATTGGACACCATCAAATTACTTTATGTAGGATCTACCCTTTAGAATAGATGAGGCACCTGGGTTTATGCCAACGCATCCCTCACCTATTGCTCCACCATGTGCTTGATATCTCTTTCATGCATGGAGGTGTTATCCACCTTCCTATGCAAGCTACCACTATCTCCCTGGTAGAAATGCACCTAGGATGATCTAAAGTGTGTGCCAACTTTACTCTGTCAGCCACTATGAGAGAAGGCTATGAAACCGGAGCTTAATTCTTCAATGCTGACACCACTGCCATCAATTCTTCGATCTTCTTTCCCATTTATTCAATATGATCATCCCACTCTAAGCTTGGAGGTGGTGTTGAGTTGAATGGATGACATCATCTTCTTCAACTACAATACCTTCCTGATTATGTTGATCTCTATGGAGGGACCCCCAAGTATCGACCATGTGAACTTCAGTCGAATCTTCAAGGAGATCATCCTCATATGGATCAAAGTTGACCTTTCCCTCCTCATAATCTGATCAGTCACTCCCTAGAAGCTCTCTCTTCTCTGCAAAGTACTATGCTAAAATCTCATTTAAAAGCATCTAATCGTCGTACAAATATACTCTTGGTGGAGTGGGCTCATGTGAGATGCACCTACTACCTATCCTGGATTGTTTCAGAGTCGTCTTTCTAGAAGAGATGTGCTCGTGGCTCATGGGTGGAGTAGTATCCTAGGGAGATCCATTACCATGGGGACAACTATCCCCTTCCCCTTCTATAAATCATTGATTGACTCTGATGGTGGTTGTGGTGGAGCGACCATGATGTTGCGAGGTTGCCACTCCTTCTTCACCAAGACTGAAGTAGAAGGTTAAGTAGGGGTACTCGTCCTCACCTTAGTCAGTGGAGTAGATGAAGTGGGATCCTTTGGTCATAGCCGGATCACCAAGGGGGCTTTCTTCTCCCCGGATACTATATTATGTGCCTTTGTAAGAATGGGGGATGGCGAGCGAGAGTGGATTGGTGTGGTGGAGATAACACTGGCTCTACCCTTGTTGGGGCTTTCCCCTTACGATTAGTGGTACCTATCGACACTATCTATCAGTCTGTTATTTTAGTGGCATGATCGGGAAAATCATTAGAGCAAAGGCCACGACTACACGGCAAACCTCGCGCTCCTTGCTCCACTAAACGCTACGGACTCGATGCTCTATCCGTGAATATGCTTGGTAACACTCCTAGGGATGATCAACCTTAAGTCAAATAATGTACCCGGACTCACGTCCGTACATCCTACGCCATAATACTATATATAGGCGGCATAGGACTTTCTTTTGTCCCTAGCTGAAACCTCATGATATGTAGGAGGTGGAGGCAACAACTATCTCGATAGTCTTCCTCTCCATCTGATACTAAGAGGGGGTGGAACTAGTTGCTAGTCAGCAATGGGAAACCTCACAAGGGGAACCTTCCTCCGTAATGTGTGATGCGGCATCCATCTCCTAAGCAGCACGTTCATGGTGTCGCTTAATCTTGCGGCTCCTATTGCATCGCTATGTGTGGCACTGTGTGCAGCTGAGTGAGGCAGTGTGAGAGCTAAATCCTTCCTCAAAGGTAGGGGAGACTATCTCTGAAGCCAAGATAGACTTCCCTTTAGAGGGGACCATCGAGGAGGTGCTAGCACACACGGCGGAGTAATGCTTGGGCGGCTGAATGAAGGAACCTCGACCGCCTTCCTCTTCAAGGAAGGATACTTAGTGTTAGAAGGTAGGTCAATGTGGATGACTGGCTTCTGCCCATCCACCTCATCCCGGCTAACAGTGGTGAGGGTCGCCCTCTTGCAAGTAATGCGGATCCCTCACATCCTTGGCCAAAGAACACTAGATGAGTGGAGTCAGTCTAAGGGAGGCAGGATTGATCTAGGGTCAAATCCATCCCAAATGGAAAGGTAAAAATAAACTTCTGAGAGTCCATGTCTGCAAAAACCTGCTTGACTAATGAGGTTATGCATTTGTTGAAATATAACTTATATCATATTTTTGTCTTGATATTTTTTCCATGCAAGTAATAGAAGTTTGGAGTTTTGAACCCACATTCAACAATTCAAATATGTTAAGTGGGGTTCTTTGAAGATATTTGGTTGTTTGGAGGATAGTCTTTTGTCATTTAATTTTTAATTTTAGAACCCATACTCAACCATTTTAGGTAAGTTGGGTGGGGTTCAAAAATTTGAAGAGAGATTTCTTTTTGGGAGATTGCTTGAATTTTATGTTTCTTGTTTGAAAATATGGATAGTTTGAAAGAACCTCTACTTATTAAATTTAGGTATGCTAAGAAGAGGTATTGATTGTGTGTTTGAAATATTTTTTCTTGTGAAGATTTGATTGTATGATATTTTGATTTGAGAAATGAGGCTCTTACTTAACAAATTTGGTAAGTTAAGTAGAGGCCACATGTGTTTGATTTGTGCTTGTAGATGAGACTTTCACTTAAAAAATTAGGTATGTTATGTGAAAGTCAAATGTGACTGTGAGATAGATTTGCTTTTCTTTGAAGAGGGGAGTCCCACTTAACAAATTTGGTTATGTTAAGTGAAAGCCCCAAATGCGTTTGAGATAGGTTTGTTTTTTTTTTTTTTTTTTTTTGAAGATGAGAGTTCCACTTAACAAATTTGGTATGTTAAGTGAAAGCCCCAAATGTGTTTGAGATATGTTTGTTTTTATTCTTTGAAGAAGAGACTATCACTTAACAAATTTGGTATGTTAAGCTCAAGCGTGGTTGATATGAAAAACTGGATCTTTATTTAACAAATTTGGTATGTTAAAATAAGGATCTAATGTGTGTTGAAAAGAGACCTCACTTAACAAATTTGGTGTGTTAAGTGAAAGCCTAAATGTGTTCGATATGTCTTTGAAAATGAGACTCCCACTTAACAATTTGGTGTGTTAAGTGGAAATCAAAGTATGATATGACTTGAGAATGGGATTCTCACTTAAAAAATTTGGTATGTTAAGTGAGAATCCAATATAGCATGATTATGTTATTCTTACTTAACAAATTTGATGTGTTTAAGTAGAACCAAATATATGCTTTGAAAGTGAGACTCTTACTTAGCAAATTGGATATACTAAGTGAAAGTCTAAATGTATGTTTTGAAAATGAGACCTTCATTTAACAAATTGAATATGTTAAGCAAAAGTCAAATTTTATATTTTGGAAATGAGACCCCCACTTAACAAATTGAAATCGTAAAGTGAAAGTCAAATTTATATTTTGAAAATGAGAACCCCCCCACCCACACACACACACACACACACACACTTAACAAATTGAAATTATTAAGTTAAGGTAAAATTGTATATTTTGAAAATGAGACCCCCGCTTAACAAATTAAAATTATTAAGTCAAAGTCAAATTCATGTTTTCAAAAATTTTTAAGTGAAGGTCGATTCATGTTTTGAAAATGAGACCCCTACTTAACAAATTGAAATTTGAAGGTCAAATTCATGTTGTGAAAATGAGACCCCCACTTAATAAATTGAAATTGCTAAGTGAAGGTCAAATTCATGTTTTGAAAATGAGACCCCCACTTAACAAATTGAGATTGTTAAGTAAAGGTTAAATTCATGTTTTGAAAATGAGACCCCACTTATCAAATTGAAATTGTTAAGTGATGGTCAAATTCATGTTTTGAAAATGAGACCCGCTTAATAAATTGAAATTGTTAAGTGAAGGTTAAATTTATGTTCGATTCAAATAGAGATTCTCATTTAACAAGTTTGGATATGTTAAGTGGGAATCAAATATGGCATGGGTAGCTATTGAAAAGAGAGAAGCTTCAACTCCAACATATGTGAAATATGTTGAGTGGAACATCAATTTTATTTGAAAAATGGATTCCTCATTCAATAATTTTGAATATGTTGAATGGGCATGGTTATTTTTCAAGGATATTCTTTTGAAAAGAACCTCCATGTAGCAATCATAGAGATCGTTAAATGAAAGGTTTTGACTTTGTGATTTTGTGAGTTTCTTGAAAGGTGCTTTTAGAAAATGTCATTTTGTGAAAGAAATTATTTTCTTTAAATTTTATGATGAACCTTGCCTCACCAAGCTAGTGCTGAGGAGGTTCTAAATTTTACTATCTCTCCTTTTGTTGATAAATTATGTTCTCACCTATTGGGAAACCCAATAGGGGTTTCAAGACCTACACAGAATGAGGTCCTAAAACCTAAAGGATGTTGGCTAACTTTGCTTAAGAATGAAATAAGCTAAGTGCCAATGGAAAGAAAGATAGTCTTAAACTCACATGAAATGCATGTCCATCATCGATGCTTGGAGACAATAATCATCTACTAGAGATGGAGAGTGGAACCATCCCCAGCAGAGTCGCCAAAAAAATATGTGGTGTTTATTTTTAGTTTGTGTATCTTGTGTGTATATGTGAGGGGACACCACACATATCCAGAGATGTACTTATTAAGGTGATCAGGTACGAAATTAAGGGATAGTGTACTATCTCGAGAGACAGAAATCACTACCCTATAATGGACCTAAGCACCTAATAAAGACTTATAAGGCATGATGGGTCTTCGGATATACCAGAGATTTTTTCCCTACTTTATATGGAAAAGTAAAGTAGAGTTTTTTTTTAAACCAGGTTTGTTAAGTTCCCTACAGAGGTAAGCCTCCATAGTTAATTATATCTTAAGAAAAATGAATCCCTTAAGAATACCCTCGATTAAAGTAGACGATCATTATCTTGAAAGAATTCAAAGATAGGGCTATCAATAAATTGGTTGTATTTTTTGAAATCAAGTAGGAGAGATCAAAAGGGAGAGATATTATCAAAGCCAAAGGAGATGAGCAGGGAGTGCTCATGATACTAGGAAGCCTAGTGAGCACTCCAACCTATCCAATGGTTGGGCTTTATACATTTGAAATTGAAGAGATTTATTTATTTGAGTTAAAAATTTATAAGAAATCTTGGACTTATAATTTCACAATACAAAATTATGAAAATGCCTAAGAGGTGAGGATTTATGCTTATAGCCCATAAAGGGAAACAAGAACCTCAGATCCTAAATCTAGGAAACTTTGGTGAAGGCCAAAGCATAACCTAAATTTAAAGCAAAAGTGAGTATATGGTTTACCTCCGCAAGAGAGAATAAACCACCTGACTGCTGGACTTATTACCCCCTAGAGTGGGAGCCAGCTAACTCCTCCTACGCTTTAAATACATATAGGCAAGTTGTATGCTTTGCAAGATGGTTAGGATGTTATTTATTTAGAAGAGAAACTAAGTCCTTAAACTCACCCCCTAAGAGACTAGATCATGAAGGGCATGAATAATGACTTAATCTAATGCAAATTTTATCATGTTTTACTTGATTATTGGAATTTTTATTTTCACACAAGCTATAGGATTTTGTATGCCTAAATGCATGAGAAAATTGATTATAAGACAAAATCAAAAGAGAAAGAGATGTCTTTCCATCAAAGGGTCTTACAGGTTAAGCTTTTATTCTCTAGCACAGATGGAAGCCCTCTCTTAATAAGAGTAGAAGAATATGATGTGCATGATGTTATACATATAATCATCCAGCTAAAGGTTGCTAAATATTTTATTATCTTGATTTAATTCCTAGGCATTTATGTGAGGTTATGAGTTATTTAAAAATTTTAATTACGCGTTATTAGTGGGATAGAAAATTTATTTTTATCCTATGAGTCTAATCACATCTAGGTCACACAACAATCACTAATAATAAAGAAACTATGAAAATGCATACTATTTTTAATGCACAAGCAAAACAAAATATTAAATAATTTTATAAAGCTAACATAAAAAATAAGAGGTCAATCACGATAAAGTCACAACCCGAAAAGAAATGTGGGTAGCAAGCTCTACCCTTATACATTTGATATAATGTAGTAATAATTACAATTATGAAATGATAAGTGTTATGGGGGTCTTCGTTCTTCATCCTCCATTCTTCCCTCTTCATCTTTCATTTCTTCACCTTGATTTGCTATATTTCTTTCTTTCTTTTGGCTTGATTGGAATGTTGCTTGCTCCAAAGGCATCACATGGTATATAAAACATGGTCTTATAACTAATGCTCACCTTAATCCCCATAACACTTATCCTAATCTTAATGCAAAAATTACATTAAATGGAAGGAAAGTAAATCTATCTACACCTAAAAAGTAAATGTTAGTTAAACACACTATACAACCCAAGCAGTTATATGAATAATTTGGACTTAGCTCCCCACACATGGGTAACCAAGCCCACCTGTCCTAACTTGGGCTATGCTTAGGGTATAAGCAACTTGCACAGTAAAAAGAATTTATATTTTTATTACATCACCCTTTAAGCACAACCCCCTGCATAAAGCATGATTAGGCTAATATTTATCTAACATCAAGACTACGCACATACACCCTAACATCTAGTCTAAAATAATATATCACAAAACTAAACATTCATCAAACCATGCACCTCCCTAACATAAAGCTAGAAATAGTTACTTAGGGCCCGTTTGGCACAGCTACAACTTTTTGAGAAGCAGCAGTAGAAGAAGCTAGTGGTAGGAAGGCTGGCATTCGATCTTTGTGATTCTATTTGGAAAACTCGTTTAGAATCGATGTCTTTGCATTTTGTGCAAAATGATTGAAATATCCTTGTGGCTATATAAGGAATAAATTTAAAGCGAATGAATAAAAATATGATAGTAATACTCATATGGCAATTGAAGTTAACTAATAAATTACATTAATAGATTGCACATCATTTAATAAAAAATACTACCTAATTAATAACAGTAATATTAAAAGTACAAGTACAACAACTAGTACGATCAGAATATTAAGCCTAATTTCCTGTTAATCAAATCTTTTAAAAAAAAATTTCATTGTTACCCTCTTAACATGATCATTGTTTGATGTGTCACCCTCATATTCATCAATCCATCTAAAATAGTTGTAATCATCTCATGATCTATTTCTTGGACACCTGAAAAATCTTCTCCCATAATTTCCTTCCCTATGTGAAGTGAATACGTAACATTGCAAATCACAGTTGCAATACACAACTCTAGACTCAGCAGAGCTCCTTGAACTCATATTTCCTGATAAAGTAAATTATGTAAGCAATAAAAATATTAATATGAGGACTCGTGACATTACAAAATATTTTTAAAATTAAAATGAAATGGCAAAATATTTATTACCCCAAAAAAGTGATAGATATTTCATTAATAAAATAGAAGGGTTACAATTATTAACAAAAGATAGAAATTTGACTAACTAAAAGTAGTTAACCATTCAAGGCTCCACAGTATATAAATACACAGCTCAAAAGATATAAGAAAACGAATCGTTAAAGTAAATTATAACGGCTCAGGCTCAGTGAAAGTCTATCTCAAGGAGCAACATTGTATGTGAGCATTCCAAACTTCAAAAAGAAGGGTTATAATCACATAAAATGCTACCAGCCTTAACGATAAAAAAATAACATCAATGCCATCATAGCCATTTCCTTCACTATCGGAGAATCGACCCGCGTAATTCTATATACGACCAACCACCAATAACGAATAGAAAGTGACAAGCGATACAGAACATAATGGAAAGCAAAAATAAGCAACAACCAACCCACCAAACATAGCCAACCAACCCAACTAGGCAACACAACCAAGGAACCCAAGTAGCCAACACAACCAACTAGCCCAGCTAGCCAGCACAGCCAGCCAACAACCTTTCAAAATACCAAACATAAGCTAACAGAACCAACCCAACCAGCCAACATAGCCAACCAACCCATCATAAGAATCGCATACCTTAAACAATAACATATAGCCAATAAAAGATGACTTTTTATCAATTAAAAAATCATAACAACATACCTTAAATAATTAAATCCATCAATCAATGTAGTTCATATCCATCCTTTACGGATATAGAAGAGAAGTTGAACCATGAATACAACCATGCTAAAATTACTATAAAATATAATTTTCCCATGTCAAGGCTTGAATAGAGAATGGGTGACATCTTTAAAGATTAGAGGAGGATTGTATGAATAGAGAGTAATGTCATTTGGGCTATGTAATGCATCATTCTTTGATTTGGTCTATACAATGCATCATTCTTCTTCATGAGGCTCATTAATGAGGTATTAAAGCCCTTTGGTAAATTTTTAGCATTTCAATAGCAGATCATCTTCAACACTTCAATGCTATTCTCCACCTCTTAAGAACAATAATTTTGTACATTAATCTCACAAGATGTGATATCACTATCAACCAAGTTCACTTCTTGTGTTTTGTTCATAGTGCACAGGGGATCTAAGGTGATCCAAATACAGTCTTGTTGATCCAATGATGACCAATTCTAATAGTAATTTGTAGCTTTAATGGAATCATGAACTTTTATCCATAATACATCAAGGCTTTAGCATGAATCACATATAATATGCCTTATTTGTATCATGCATTTCATAGTCATCTATGACATCAACTTAGCAACAAACATGCATTTATAAATCCCAAAAGAATCACATGGTTGGAGTGAAATTGAGGTTGTGGAAAAAAAAGCTCTTTGTATCCAATTACTTGATCAACAGTACCATCCTAGAAGAATAGTCTATATCAAAAATCATAATATAATCTGATGGGTCTAGAACTAAAATGTAAGATAGGGCTTTTTTAACATAATTATATGAGAATCACATGTGATTAAGGGTTTATAAAGCAACTCTAAGTGCAGGACAAAGTTGATCATCCTAATAATAATGATTGTTTTCATTTTGTTAATTCAAATTACAGTAGTTACTCACTTACTGAGATTGTGTAAAAGTACTATTAAGAACTACCTCGCTTCTTGTTTATTTGTTTTTCTACATAATTTCCAAATTTACTTAAAATAAACTCAGTTCCCATCTCAAAACCCTAGCAAAGAAAATGTAATCCATTTAATCACATAGTGTTTACACTGCAAAATACTTTCATGAAACCAATAGCCCAGATTTTATTCTGATGCCAGAAATTGTAAACCTTATATGCTTCTTAAACTAGCCAACATCTAAAATCAAGATGTCATTTTCCCTTTTCTAAAATACTCCCTTTCGAACTAATTTAATCATAATATACATTAGTTAATATTCACTCTAATCTGATTAAATAAAAAAAAATAGCAAGCACATCTCTATAGCCATTTAATTCCTTTAGTTTACAGAAAATTCCTATGACATACTGCACCCTAGACTCATATAATGACTTAATATAAACCATACTTGCCACCCAACAAACAAATGACAAATAATATGAATTCTTAGCTCTTTGTATCCAATTACTTGATCTATAGAGCATGCCTATTCTTTGTCACTATAGAGAATATTATTGAAATACGAATTCCCTTCAAGTGTTTTAAAAAAATAAAATATAAAATATAAAAAAATAAAAAATCTATCCCAATTCACTGGCTCTTACCAAAGATCTCAAAGCTCACAATCCTTCTCTCTTTGTGTAATGTTACGCTCAAAGCTCTCACCCAAGATCTTAAATCTACACAATCCTTCCCTCTTAGTGCATTCCATGGGGAAAACTACATTGAAATCCTAATTGACTCCTAAATGCAGTTTGAACACCCAAAACCTTTTTCGAAAAACAACCAAACCAACCGCATGAATACGTCAGTAGGATTTCCACTTCTCCAGCGTGAAAATACCAACTTGCATGGACCAAATTAACATTGTCAACAGGCCCAAACTAAAGATCAGATTTTTCACAGAGAGGTCAGAGAATGATTTCCTCTCTATCTCATAGGCAATTATCACAAAATAATCTTTGATCCATCTTCAAATAACAAATGCTCAAAGGAGAGATCATATTTGCTTACCTTCACAGATGATAAAAGATGGCAAAAGATATATTATAAAGAAGGAAGACGGCAAAAGACGGATATGAAAGGAGGAGATCGAAGCCCTGGACTCTCAGATCTATCAATGGGAGAACAAAAATAGCATGGGAGAACAGAAAGAGTATGGGCACGGGAGAACAAAAAGAGTATGGGGGAGAACAGAAAGAGCACAGGCCGTGGGGGTAGTATAGATAAATTTTTCCCCCGCCGCGCGCAACTCCCTTTGATCCGTGTTCAAGTTTTGCGGCAGTGTCACAGCAGATTCCCTACACCCGCTGGAAATAAACGGCCAAGCCGTGCGGTTTGAGCCGTGCCGCGAACAAAACGGGGCCCCAAACGTGCCCTTAGTCTAATGTGCATGTGTTAAGGCTTATGTTTTATGTTCTAACTAGGCTTTAGGGTTATAAATTTGTTAAGTGTGAGGGATTTAATTTATAAAGGGTTGATTTCTCTTTAAGTGGTTTAATTGATTTAAAGATTTTACTTAGTGTTTTCTTTTGTTTCATATGGCTTACACTTAGCAACTAAGTGTTATAAAGAGAAGAAAGAGAGGGAGTCTCTCTTTTATCCTTATCTTAAGTCATTTCTAAGGTAAGTTAATTAATGAATTTTCCTTAGTGAATGGTTTATTATATGTTTTAATTAACCCTAAGTTTGGATTCATTCTAAATAATTCAATTCAATGAGAAAGGCATCTTAAGATTAATTGAAATGGATTACTATCAGATAACACACATTCATTCATTTATTTCCATCATGTATATCATGCATATGAATAATCCTAAGCATACCTATACATGCAATGTACATCTTAGCACACTTTGATGATGAATGCAAACAAATGTATTTTAAATTTAAATATTTCATTTTTGATTGAATTATAAATGTATGTCTTTATTATATAAAGTAGAAGGATTTTTTATTCATTAGCTAAATACACATTTACATGTATAAAAGTTTTAAGTGAGTACGTCGTCATTATTTTCTACACTAGGGGTGTAAGATACAAGACCAACTTAAGGCTACTTAAAGCCTCGCAGCCTCGGGATATCCAGACTAATATACAGTCTTCCAGTCATCTATCTCTAATGGCAACACTATGGAGCCTAAGGCCCTCTCGTCTTGTTCGAATCCTCTCAATACCATCCTCTCTTTTTGGAGTTTGGAGATGTCGATCCTCAAATAGGCAAGGGTTCTTAAATTCATAATGTTGGCTGATGCACCTTGGTCAACTAGAACTCTTGATATCCTATATCTATCAACGTCCACTGTAATGTAAAGAGGGCGGCTGTGCTTGGTCGTTCCTAGAAGCAAGTCTTCATCACTGAATGTAACTCCTAAGATGTCATTTGAGTTGTGTGTATCCTCTTCAGTAGCAGTCTGTTGAGCTAAGCGCATCTTTGGATCAAGAAATGTATGAATAACTATAAGGATAAGAAAATCCATGCAAAAAGGTGATGTTTGATTTATTTGATTTATGATTCTATATTCACTAGCCACATCATACATGCATATATATATAAAAGTTTTAAGTGAGTAGGGCACCATTCTACACCAAGGGAGTAAGGTACAAGACCTACTTAGGGCTACTTAAAGCCTCGCAACCTAAGGATGTCTAGACTAATATCTCACTTTTCTTAAATACATATGAATGTACAAAAGGAACCACATGAATAGAGAATCATGCAAGAAGTTATGTTTGATTTGATTATGTGATTTACATATGTGATATGAAATTCTTCCTAAATATTAACATGGAGATGCATAGGAGTAAATTTAGGCAAGGGTTGTGTTCTTTTCAAATGAACTATACACTTGTAAATCCTATGTGAATCCATGTTAAGATTGAGAAAGAGAATTTCATATTACATGTCTTATATTATTATCACATGCAAGCTTATAGATTTTTGTAATTAGCATAACTTCATTTATAATAATTGATTTATAGGTTTTAAAAATAGTTTTTTATTTAATAGTGATAATAGTCACTCATATTTTAATTTAAGCCAACACATGCAATTTGACATAAAAGAAAATATTTCATTTAATTAATTTTAGAAGAAATGATTGCATGATTTCATATGGAAAATAATATTTAGCATTATTGGAAAGAAATAAAGGAATTTAAACACATGATTTCATTCATTCCACTTAATTCCTAAGGATAATCAAATTAAATAAGGTTATTTAAAATGAACCAAAATTCTTTAAAGATATTATTAAATTTAAATTTGATTTGATTTAGGAAATATGAAGGAGGTTTTTCTAATCCTAGCCTAATTCCTCATGTGTGAATTAATTTGGTTTAATGAAGAATATTTAAGTTGATTTTATATTTTAATTAGGTTAAGGTATAAATTAAATGAATTAATTAACCCTTACCTATATCACCTTAAGTTAATTAACTAATTAATAATAAGCCAATATGATATGCAACTACATAACAAGTAAATTTGCAATGCTCCTAAGGAATGAAAAGGGTCATAATGCAATTGGCTTATGATTAATAGTTAATTAAGCTTAAGGGATCTCACTTAATTACTTTTATAATTTTTTCATACATATGAGCCAACCATAATTACAGTATCTCTCACCTTTGGTTATTGAATGCCCAAAGAGCTACGCAAGATCAATTATGGGTTGCTTAAGTGTGGATTAATTGATTCTTTATTTTAATTTCATTAATCCTTTATTTAATTGATTAAACATTTTGGTTATGTTTTAATTTGAATGATGAAATTAACTTAGGGGAAAGGATCAAGGGAAAGGCCTCAATCCTAATCCCTAAATCATTTAAACATTCAATTAGATTATGATTTTCTCATTTTGAAGATTAGTCACTTAATTAATCAATTAATCATTCCATTAGCCATTAATTAATTTGATTTTTAAAGGTAGAGAAGACTTAGGAAATGGATTAGGAAAAGTATCTCCAACCACATCCCCTAAGTTATCTTCTTTCAAGATAATTATGCTTAAATGATTAATTAAGTTATTATTCATTCATTAATTATAATTAATTAAATTATAAGAGTGATTAGGGCTTAATCAAGTGATTTTCCTAATTAAGCAATCAATAAAATCCCAGGAAAATATGGGTGGTAGAGGTCATCCCCTTAAACATCCACAAAAAATTTGAGATTAATTGAGTATTTAATTAAGGTGTAATTAAGCTAATTAGATTTTTAATAGAACCCTAATTAAGCTAAAATCACTCCTCAAAATAAATTAATAATAATTTTCCTATATTATACTTTGAAATATCTTCAAAATGAGTCTAACTTTGCAATTTTTTGGATTTTTTTACAATTAGTTATGATTTTAGGAAGTTTCAATTTTAAAAACTAATTAGTTAGCCCTAATTAAAGCCTTAATCCCGTCAGGCCACGTGGTGGTTAATGCCGCTCGTTGATGCAGCCCGCTTTCCATGTAGCGTGACGGGATTGGTTATTTAAGTAGTCACATCCACGTGCTGACTCAGTCGATGACGAACGTGATTTCTCTGTGGACCATCCGATCTAAGGTCGGACGGCAAAGATTCGGTCTGAGGTTTAGAAAAGGAATCAGAGGCTTTATCCATGAGATTTGATCAGAGCTGTTCATCCCAATCACGTGGGATAGACGACTCATCATCTATCCAGTTTGTGAGCGATGAAAATCGGATGTCATTCATCTTCCCCCGTTCGATCCGATCTCACCCGAGCTCAGTTTGTCTCCAAATTCTTCCCACACCTTCGGGGAAGGGAGACGCACACATCCAAAGATCAATTTTTCATGAATTTCAAATTTTCTTCACAAAGGACCGACCCCCTTTGCATACAAGGCTTAGTTTGAGAAATTACCTCACCATAGCTAATGTCTGGTGCTACAACCCCGGAGGTAGCTTCGCCTAGTTGAGGCGAGGCCCTGATGAAGAGCTTTAAGCTTGATTTAGTGTGGGATGCTCGGTTGACCAATCCACGCAGGCAATGGGCTCAACTCCTATCGAACTCACTCCTCCCATGGATTGGAAGCTTGGGAATTGGTTTGGTTGGCTTTGATTGGGTATGGTGATGGTGTGGCTAAGAGGAATTAAAGTTTAATTTTGAAATGAGGGAGTATTGCTCAAGATTAGGATGCCCTATTTCAGCTTTGCTCAAGAATAGGCAATATCGAATGGAGGGGGCTTGGGGATCCTTGGAAACACACTGAGGGGCTTCAGAATTCACTTAGGGGAGCTCACGATGCAAGTGTGTGTGAAATCGTGCTCGAATTGAGGAGGTATACCCCTCAATTTCCCATCATGGATGGACAGTAGTGTGCACACATTTTGCACTGGCTTTCTGTCACCCGGCCATCAGACTTGTCTCCATCAAGTCAAGGAGGCACGTCAGGGATGGGAGGAACGATGGGGAGCTATCATGGAACCATTGTGCAAGGTTTGCAAAGCTTGGATCCAATGGGTGCTCGGTTTGGGTTGGATGTGAGTCAACCCATCTCCCAAAGGTCCTTGGCTGGCCTAGGGTGAGTTAGGTTAGCTACGTGGGTCAGGAGAAGGTTCCATGGAGTGCTAATAAGCTACCATGGTGATGGAGTAGTTGACTTTGGCTTGAATCCAATGGTTTTAAGGTTTAAATCTTATGGTTTGATGAATAATCCTTTTGGTGGGGTCCACTTATCTTTTGGGTTGATTTAGAAATGAATTAGGACATGTTTAGGTCAATTTTGACTAAGTCCTAGGGTCCCATAAGTTGGTTTGTAGTGATTTGGCTTGGATTGTTCAAATGGGTTTCATTTGGGCTAGGTTGGGTTGGGTTGACCAATTGGTCAAATTGGGTCAAACCAAGGCTTGGGTTAAGTTCATATGATGATTTGGGATGTTTTGGCTCAATTAATTTGGATTAATTTGGCTTAGGTCTGGATTTGACTCATTTGGATTCAAAAAGGTCAAATTGATCAAGTTGACCAATTTGACCAAATTGGGTTGGGTTATGTGTTGACTCAAGTTCAATTGGTTAATTGAAAATGATTGTAGGCTTTTGTTTGGTTTAATTTGGAATTAATTTAAATTTTGGTCAATTTGATCTTTCAGGTCAATTTGGGCTAGGTTAGGTCAACTTGACCAATTGATCAACTTGGGCTCAATCATAACTTTGGTCAAGTTCAATAAGTGATTTGGAATGAACTTGAGCCATTGGTTGCAATCAATTTGGATTAAATCATGATTTGATCCATTTTAGCTTTTTAGGCCAATTTGGGTCAACTTAGGTCAAGTGGCCAATTAGGCTTGGTTTGGCTCAATTTATGGTTTGATCATGTTCAATCATTGATGATAAATGGGCTTGGGTCAATGGTTTCAGCCAATTTTGCATATGATGGATTTTGGCTAGTTTGGGTTTTATTTGGGCTAAATGTTGACTTGGTCAAAGGCTAGGTTTGACTTGGTTTGACCCAATTCAAGGTGGTTGATCGCCCCCATGATGATTGTTGATCATGATTGAGGTTTAGATAGCCTTAGTTCAATTCAATTTGGGTTGGATTAGAACATGGCTCAAAAAAGGTCATTTAGGTCACTTTGGGTCATATGAGCCTAAATGGGTCAATTGGCTTGATCAAGGTTTGCTTCATGTTTAGTTGAACCCACATATGAGCTTAGGATTGAAATATGAATCCAATTGCAATTGGTTTAGAGCCTAATGAGTTTTGGTTCATATGACAATTTCAAGTCAAAAAGGTCAACTTGGGTTTGATTTGGGGTGACTTGGATTTGGTTTGATAATGGTGGTTTATATTTATATTTGGATCAATGATTGTAGGAATGATTGAATCATGAAAAAAGCATGGGTTTTGAGCTGATTTAGATGTCATTTAGCCAAGCTCAAAAGTTTGGCTAAAAGGACTAAAATTGGAAATTTGATTTGATTTGGGTTTGGTTTTAACCATTTGAATTTATATTTCATTTATATTTGTGAATTTAAATGAAGATATAAATGGGTTATAAGAAAATCACTTGAGCTTAGAGTGATTTGGAAGCAAATTTGATCAAGCTTAAAGATGTAGGTCAAAAGGGCTAACTTGGGTTTTGATTTGGTTTGATTTATTTTTGATCATTGGAGGGTAAGTTTCATTTATATTTATAAATATAAATGAAGGGATGATTGATTTATAAAGAAATCCATCATGTTTGAGTTGGTTTGAAGGAGTTTTGGCTAAGCATATGAGGGCAGTTCATATGGCTTAGGAAGAGATTTTAGAATTTTGGAGTTAATTATGGGTTTCAATCATTTGGAGTTTGGAATTAATTCATGATTTGTAATTTGATTTGAGATTGGATTTGATAATTTAAGAAAATCAATTAGATTGGGGTTGATTTGGATTTGGTTAAGGCCAAGTCTATAAGATAAAATCAAATGGCTTAGGAAGGGATTTAGAGTTTGAATTTAGTGATGGATTTCAATCATTGGATAGTTGGATTTGATTTTGGAATTTGAATTTGAATTTGAGGTTTGGTTTGAAAGAAGGAAGCAAGGATTTGGTTTGGGTTATAGGGAAGAGAAGTGTTCCTAAATCCCTAAGGCACAACCTATTTCTTATGACTAACTCTTCTAAGTCTTTACGGTTAGGTTAAGTAATCACTAGAAGTGTCTTAAGACTAAGGAACTCTTAGTGTCTATGAGAGTCATAGATCTATGATGAGCAAGTTGAGAGCTCACTTTAAAAGTGAGGTCAATAAGCTCCTTCCTCTCTTAATGACAAGAATGGGGTCCTATTTATAGGATTATGAGAGGGGTATTTTGGTCATTATAGCCAAAATCTTAAAACACTATATCAGAAGGTTGATATTAATTCATTTGATCATAGATAGTTTTCTAGTGATTTGAACATTCAAATAACCTTTGATCTGAGTGATCTTAGTCTCGTTGGATTTATCTCGTCAAGCCGCTCGATTCGACTATAAGCACGTAAAATTTGGAAGTCATTTGAGCATTCAATTAGTATCTCGAAATTTCATAGGTAACTTTTGAGCTTGATTCGAGCTCATTTCGGCTCGATTTGACCCGATTTTTAATGTTGTTGGACTCATCTCACTGAGCCATTTAATTTTATTAAATATATGCTTTAACTTGATGCTTGATTTATAAATTTTAGAGGGATATATCAGTAATAATATTATTTTGCATCCATTATCAGCAGTTAACTGTGCTCACATAATAAAGAATAAGTGCTATTTTCTACCAATATAAAGGGATATTTACAAATCCCCAAAATAAAATGACTTTTGTTGTGTGATTTGACAATATAAAATCTTGTATTTATAGTGAAGGTGGTGTCAGAATTTTTAACTCATATAATATTCAAGTTAAATTTATATCAAATAAATTATCATATTAGATTTAACCCAATTTCATGAACTTGGTAAATAATCAGAACTCGATCTTCGAATGTATGAACTTAAACAAGCTCAAACGAGGCTTGCTCCCATCTTTGTTTATCATATTAACCTCATATATCTGATACCTCAATACATGATTTTCTTATTTATTACCTTCTAACTTTGATAAAAAAAAAAGCATCTATATCACCGGATGTACTAAGATATAATGTAATATAAATATCAAATTTTGTATGATATATAATTTTTATGTGTTTACATGTCTAACATCTGAATTTTGATATTCATGATTACAATATTTTTTTTATGCTAAAAAATGTATAATTTTAAAAACTAATAATAATATGATTTATTATGTAATATTAAAAATTTAGATTTTATTTATGTAAATATTAAAAATTAAAGTATTAAATATTTAAATATATAAAAATATGTGCTATGCATACAAATACCTCAATAATATATTGCCTGCTTTGCCTCTACTCAAGGATTCAAAGTGGCTCATAATTTAGTATTATCCACAACGAAATTGACTTACCCTTAGTGGTTACTATGACCTCAATGTTGCACATCTCCTTAACTGTAGACATATTGATTTGATTTTTTTTTAATGATAAAAATATTGCGTGAATAGTAATTAGTTTTTAATTTTGATATGAACTACTTTTTGATAATCCGAATTGTAATTTGAATTATAATATTTATTTTATTTATATTTAATACTTAATTATTCTTTGGAAAGCTAATTCACCTTTTTTTTAAATTTTTGTTATGTATTGAATGAGAAAATTGGAAAAATGATGAATAATTAGAAATATATATATATATATATATATATAATGTTAAAAAAAAAATTTCTACTCCTGAAGTTTTTTTATACTGGTTATAGCGATAGGTCTATCAAAAAAATTCATTGTTCATGAACATCTCGTGTTTGACTCATTTGTTAAGGAAGCGAGCCCAATAAGAATAAATGTCTCAAACTCAATTTTTAAATGAGCCGAACATGAATAATCTTTCGTTCGATCATGTTCGGCTTGATTTAGCTCAAAAAAAAAATTATATTATGTTATATTATATTATATTATATTATATTATATTTATATATATATATATATACACATATTTTTTTGAACTATAATTTTATTAAAATCAAATATTTAGATGATATATAATTTAATTTTAAAATTTTAATATATGTATGGTCTCTAGATTGATATTTGAATTAATAAATTTATATTTGATATATCAATTCCTAAAGTTGAGAAGCAATCTAGAATTAGATGGGGTTATAGTTGATATGGCATTAAAAATACTACTAGTCAAAGCACGAATCTTGATGTTAAAAGCAAACTGATCCTAAGTTAAATCTAGTCAAGATCAAGCACTTAAAATATCATTGAAAACTTTGGGATATCAGTTAAATCCCTAAATAGTTCTTAAATATGGAGTGTTTATGATCAAATCGAGCATCTTGACGAGCCGGATTCAACAAGCCCGAGATCTTTTGATTCTGACTTCATTTGAGCATTCAAATACACAAAATACGTGAGATGATCAAGAGAATCATCATGAGCCATCTGATGGAGTGGTTTGGATTTTGCATGTATTTACGAAAATGACTTCTCTCTAATCTATAAATAGCCTCTCATTCTTCACGAGGGGAAGCTAAGAGAAGAGAGCTCTAAAGCTTGAAAATCCTCCATAATCGTCACACTCGGCGGTGACCACCTCGTTGGCAACCACGCCAGCCGGGCCCGGCCGACCCTGCGTGGTCGTTAATCTCCACCGGTTGTCACCTCCGAGCACTATCGTCGGCCACCATCGTCGGGCATTGTCGTCAACCACCGTCGCCGGTCATTACCATCGGTCAACGTCGTCAATCATCGTCGACAGTCATCCCCGCCGACTACCGTCACCAGTCACCGCCGTCGACCACTATCGCCGGTTTCCGCTGCCGACCACCGCCATCCGTCGTCGTCGGCCACCACCATCAATCATCATTGTCATCAATCACCATCGCCGGTCACCATCGCCGACCTCTCCCGTGCCGCTGGACTATTGTGCCATCTCGCGCTCATCACCACCGTAGGCGATGCGTCGGTTGTTGACCGTTGTTATCATCATCAACTACCACTAGCGTCATAACCTAATCATGGCTATATAACTGTTGTTTCTTGATTCTGGGATTCCCATTGTCAGCCCTTCTCATATACAATTCTGTAATCTCGTATCGAGAAAACTTTATACTCCGAACAGATACATAGTGAAAGATTTTTACTGGGCTAAGTCCCGTGATTTTTTACCTTCTTCTTGGGGTTTTTCCACTCAAAAAATTCTGGAGTTTTCTTATTAACTCTTCAAACATCTATGTGTGTCTTGGATTCAAAGCAAAACTTTTATTCTACATGTAGTTTTCTAGCACATAACAGTTTGGTGCCGTCTGTGAGAAATCGATTCTCATTATTTCATCATGTCTGACGACTATGTTTCCCAACAAGATCAAAACCACCAAACAGGTGGAGCATTTTATGCTTTTAAGGAGCACAAATGAAGAATGAAGATTCATCAAACTTCGATCAATCAACTTTTATTAGAGACTGGGGGCAACTCTTAATCTCAGAAGCTTATCGAAATTAATATTCTAGATATCTAATTGATTATCAGTTCGAGATGCAAGTCAGTAATACTAATGAGAAAGGCAAAGGTCAAGGAACAACTTTGGCTACAAGCTCAAACAAATATTTTGATTTGACCTATTCTACAAAGGTTAACGTCATCGAGCGAAGACTCTGACAAACAACCTCGGATTGGTCAAAACTACTCCCCATAGGTTAACGTCATCGAGCAAAGACTCTGACAAACAACCTCAGATAGGTCAAAACTTCAGACCTACTCCACACAGGTTAACGTCATCGAGCAAAGACTCTGACAAACAACCTTGGATAGGTCAAAACTTTGCACCCACTCCACACAGGTTAACATCATCGAGCGAAGACTCTGATAAACAACCTTGGATAGGTTAAAACTTCAAACCTACTCCGCACAGGTTAACGTCATCGAGCAAAGACTCTGACAAACAACCTCGGATGGGTCAAAAATCTTCAGCGGATTCAATTTGAGCTCTTCCATACATGTTAACGTCATTGAGTAACACTCTGACAAACAACCTCGGATGAGTCAAAATTTTCGCGATTCAATCTCTTCTATCATTAACGTCGCCATAACTAACTCGACAAACAACCTCGAAGTCAAAATCTTCGGATTCAATTCGACATCTTCCATACAGGTTAACGTCATCAAGTAACACTTTGACAAACAACCTTAGATGGGTCAAAAATCCTCAGCGGATTCAATTCAACCTCTTCCATACAGGTTAACGTCATCAAGTAACACTTTGACAAAATAACCTTGGATGGGTCAAAAATTCTCAGCGAATTCAATTCTATCTCTTCTATACAGGTTAACATCAATAAGTAATACTTTGAGAAATGACCTCGGATGGGTATGCAGGTTAATGTCATCAAGTAACACTTTGACAAACAACCTCAGATGGGTCAAAAATCCTCAACGGATTCAATTCGACCTCTTATAAACAGGTTAACGTCATCAAGTAACACTTTGACAAACAACCTCGGATGGGTCAAAAATCCTCAGGAGATTCAATTCGACTTATTCCATATAGGTTAACGTCATCAAATAACACTTTGACAAATAATCTCAGATGGGTCAAAAATCCTCAGTGGATTCGATTCGACCTCTTCTATGGAGGTTAATGTCATCAAGTAACACTTTGGCAACAACCTCAAATTGGTCAAAAATCCTCAGCGGTTTCATACAAGTTAACGACATCAAGTAACATCATGGAGAATGATACTCTGAGATTATCTTCCAGACTTTCTGAGTTATTCGAAGGATGGTTCCTAATTAATGTTTCCCCACCATCTTGGTAGTTGTCAACTATTGAACGATCCATTGGAGCTTCAAGAAATTCAATTTTCTACAAGAAGAAGTAGAAACTATGGGCTTTGAACGCCTCCAAACCCAATCGGTCCGATGAGGACAGTTGACGCCTCTTTTAAGGGAAAACTGGAGCCTCGTCGTATGAACTACAGGCCTTGAACGCCTTCAAACCTGGTCAGTCCGACGAAGACAATTGACATCTCTTTCGAGGGAAAACTGGAGCCTCGCTGTATGAACTATGGGCCTTGATCACCTCCGAACCCGGTCGGTCCAACGATGACAGTTGACGCCTCTTTCGAGGGAAAACCGGAGCCTAGCCGTATGAACTACGGGCCTTGAACACCTCCAAACCCGGTCAGTCTGACGAGGACATTTGACGCCTCTTTCGAAGGAAAACTAAAGCCTCGTCATATGAACTACGGGCCTTGAACGCCTCCAAACCTGGTCAGTCCAACGAGGACAGTTGACGCCTCATTCGAGGGAAAACCGGAGCCTCATCGTATGAACTATGGGACTTGATCGTCTACAAACCCGGTCAGTCCGACGAGGACAGTTGATGCCACTTTTGAGGGAAAACCAGAGCCTCACCATATGAACTACGGGCCTTGATCACCTCCAAACCTGGTCGGTCCGATGAGGACAATTAACGCCTCTTTTGACGGAAAACCGGAGCCTTGCCATATGAACTATGGGTCTTGATCGCCTCTAAATCCGGTCGGTCTGACGATGACAGTTGATGCCTCTTTCGAGGGAAAATCGGAGCCTCGTTGTATGAACTACATGGCTTGATCATCTCCGAACTCGGTCGGTCTGATGAGGATAGTTGATACCTCTTTCGAGAGAAAACCGGAGCCTCGCCGTATGAACTACGGGCTTTGATCACCTCCAAACCCGGTCGGTCTGATGAGGACAGTTGACGCCTCTTTTGAGGGAAAACCAGAGCCTCACCGTATGAGCTACGGGCCTTGATCAGCAAAGCGAATGACCTTCTCTTAAGAAGAATGTCAAAACTTCGCTAAAAAAAGGAAAGAAATTTTTTTAATTTTTTACCCTAGCCCTTGAACATCCGCTAGATGATTTCTCATCTAATGCAGAGAAACACTAGAGCATATGAGATTTGTGTCTTCTCACTTGACCTTAGGAGGGTTTTCATAGACCCCCAAAAGGGGAAAAAAAGATAATAAATAAAAAAAACATGAAAAAAGCGAAGAGAAATGGGTGAAAACGGGCAAAAAATGCTCATCGACCCGTGTTTGCTTGTACCCGGCGTGCTCGCCGTAGCTACTCGCATGCGCCACCAGCACCAGCCCTGACCGCCCATGGCGCACTCGCATAAACCCGGGTGCCGCGTGAGCCCGTGGCCTGCAAGCGCCCGTAAGTACCCAAATGGGTCCATAACCCCGAAATCTTACGCCTGCACATACCCGCATACATCCGCGGCCCTGCACCCACTTCCGTGATCATAATCTTGTGCTCTCATGAAAATCTGTTCTCTCAAAATATATGGTTAATGGACCTGCAAATTTTATTGAACAATTTATTATTTTCAAGTATTTGGCATATATATTTTTGGATGATTGAGATAATGTCATCCAAATATAGGGGGCAACTGATATGGCATTAAAAATACTACTAGTCAAAGCACAAATCTTGATGTTAAAAGTAAGATGATCCTAAGTTGAAACAAGTCAAGATCAAACACTTAAAATATCATTTTAAACTTTGAGATATCAATTAAATCCCTAAATAGTTCTTAAATATAGAGTGTTTATAATCAAATCGAGCATCTTGATGAGCCGGATTTAACAAGCCTAAGATCTCTTGATTCTGACTTCATTTGAGCATTCAAATACACAAAATACGTCAGATGATCAAGGGAATCATCATGAGTCATCCGATGGAGTGGTTTGGATTTTGCATGTATTTACAAAAATATCTCTCTCTAATATATAAATCCATTCTTCACATAGGAGCTGCTAAAGAGACCGAGCTCTAAAGCTTGAAAATCCTCCAAGCATAATCGTTACCACTTCCGCCGACCACCTTGGCCAACCACCGGCCCGCCGGCCACCTTCGCCGCCGCCAATCTCCGCCGCCATGCCAATTACTATTCTCCATCGTCATTCATATTTATCAACCACTGCCGCCGGTATTACTGGATTATCGCTAATCATCGCTGGTTATCTCGCTGACCATTGCCGCTGCATTGCCGACTTTCGCCGCCATTGCGCACCATCAATCATCATCATCATCACTATCGCCGGTCACCATCGCTGACCTCCGCCACCGGTCCCGCTGACACCACCACACCATTGGGCCATCTTTCGGCTATTACCACGGTCATCACAGCTGGCTGACCTCCATCGTTTCCACTACCATCATAGAATGCAAATTTAACTACAAGAGATATATGTTGTGATATAAGCTTCGCCTCTTCTCAATATAATTGTAATCTCAGAGAAAACTTTGTATCAAAATACACATAGTGAAAGATTTTCTTGAGCGTGATTTTACCCTTGGGTTTTTCCATGTAAAAAATTCTAAAGTTTTCTTATTAATTCTTTCAAACATTTGTGTAGATTTCAGAATAAAAGTTTAAGCAGAACTTTATTCTATCGCAACTGGTATTCTAGCATGCAACAATAATAAAATCTCTAGTGGTGTATAATTTTACCTAATTATTTCATTTTTCTCTAAACTTAATACACCCTCTCTAACTCTTAATTACAATAATAATCTCTCCCAAAGTTTTGGGCTTTGCAACAAGACAGTAAGGTGAGTAGAGACTTTAATTTTAGGAAAGCGACTTTACACTTTGGTGTCCACTCAAATTTTATGGCATTTTTAAGAATTTTGAAAAAAGGGTGTGCAATAATGTCATACTCAGAACAAACTATTGTATCGAAAAGTTCAGCATCAATCACAATCACTCAGTTAAATAAGTTCAAAGTTCTAAGTGACCAACAATCAATTTGAGTATGAAGCCTACTTGCAAGTATTCGTTTCACTTCAAAACTTAAAGTCTGTTAGGGACAGCTATAGCTGTCTGAAAAAAATATATATTATAAGTGTTGTAAAAAAATTTGTTGTTTAGGAAACTATAATAGGGCTTACAAATTTTTTTTATTTTCAAAAAAAAAAATCTCAACTTGATGGTCACTATCGCAAGGAGTCAAGTACGATCACAAAACACAGCTTTTTCATCTCAGATTCTTCAAAATACAGGTGATATATGGTAATCATGATGTAGACGCCATCACAATAAAACACATCCTTAGTGCAAAATATCTCCTTTTCAAATTCTCAATTTTATTATAAAGAGAGAGGTAAGAGAGGTTTCTATTATTATTATTATTATTATTTTCTATAAATGCAAAGAAAGAAAACTATCTTCGTTTTTAAAGGGAGAAAGGTTTCTCTATGTTTGGATGGATCATAACTAACTATTAAATAATACTTCTGCATAACTTACTAAAAGTCCAATAATGAATGAAATCAATGGTTGATCGTAACATAAAAGATATACAATTATCTGAAAAAGATTTTATCATGATCAAGTTACAACCTCATCGTCAAATTTCACTTACATTTAGAGCAAATAATAAATTGGCCAGACAATTTTTTTGGCTTGCGCTCTTTTCTCATTATCTTCATATTTTTATTATACATCATAAATTTTCATCATATCTTATTAGGATACAATTGTCTTATTTTTATCTAAAAGTATTTTTTTTGTCTCAGATCAACCAAATGAGCCTTTAATTATAACTATTGCATGCCAGAAAATTAGCTGCAGTAGAATAAAACTTTACGCCTTAGCTTCGTTGGGAAATTTAGCACTCACGCAGATAGTTGAAAGGAAAATAAGGAATTCTAGAATTTTTACGTGAAAAAATCCCAGGAATAGGGGGAAAAATCACGGGGCCTAGCCCAGTAAAATTTTTTCACTATATATCTGTTTTAGAGTACAAAGTTTGAATCTTCCCGATAACGGGATTATAATGTTATATGTAAATCCAATGAATTCCAAAATCAAAGCACATGTTTATTTGATGAATGCTTTTATGCATGATTTACAATTAACTGATATCGACAAGCAATTTAACTTCACTCTTCTCTCTCATTTCTCCCATGTTTAGCCTCCTTCCTTCTGCTTTTCCCGATAATGGGATTACAAGATCATGTGAAAAATCGACAATGGAAATTCGAATCATATTACATACATGCAAATCAGTGGTGATAGTAATGATAGGTGGCGATGCAGCTGATGAAAACTTTAACTTCTAGCTCTCTCTCAGCTTTCTCCCAAGTTTGCTTCCAGCTCCTTCCCTCTCTTCATCACAAGAATAGGGTCCTATTTATATGCTTATGAGAGGACATTTCGGTCATTGTAGTCAAAATCTCCAAACATTCCATCGGACGATCCGTATTGATCCATTTGATCATAGATAATTTTCTAGCAATTTGATCATTCAAATGACTTTTGATCCGTGATCTTAGTTTCGTTCATCTCCGAGCCGTATTCGAAATAAGCATCAAAAAGTCATTTGATCATTCTTGTTTCAAATTTTCACATATAGATTTTGAGCGATTATGTTAACTGATTTAACTGCTTGGCTTTTATTCTCATTTATTATTATTTGGGTGGATGTATGTTTTAAATTCAAATCCATGTTTAATTTATAAATTTTAGAAGGATATATCATTTGCCCCCATATTTTTGGATGATAAAATTTAATTCAGCCAAAAATATATTAACTTTTTTTAAATAAAATCACTTTAGCTAAAAATTAATAGCATTTATGATTACTTATATATATTATGCGTATCAATTTATTTATTTATTTATTAGCTAGTTATAAATATTAATTTATTTTATTATATATATATATATAATGATAATTTATATAAATTATTTTATTATTATTATATATATATATATAATGATATTTTATATAAATTATTTTCTTATATATATATATATATATATATATATATATATATATATATATATATATATATATATATATATATATATATATATATATATATATTGGTGTATTTAGTTTAAAAAATAAAGAGTCAGGGCCCAATTTTCTTTTTTTAATTATTTAATTATTACTTTGCTGTGAGAGAAAGAGAGAGAGAGTAAGAGACGGAAATAGAAAAGGCAATTTTTTTAAATTAAGTATCATTAGAATATTAATTATGTAATTAAATATTGATAAAAAAAATTTTAAATATAGGTGATATGACACTGAAAATTCTACTAGTCGAAACATGAATCTTGATGTCAAAAGCAAGTTGATCCTCAGTTGAAACTAGTCAAGATCAAGCACTTAAAATATCATTTGAAACATTAAGATATCCGTTAAATCCATAAATAGCTCTTAAGCATGGAGTGTTTATTGTCAAATCGAGTGTCTTGACGAGCCGAATCTAACAAGCCCAAGATCTCATAATTCCGACTTCGTTTGAGCATTCAAATACTTAAAATACATCAAATGATCAAAGGAATCATTTTGAGCCGTCCGATGAAGTGGAGTGGTTTGGATTTTGCATGTATTTATAGAGACGCCACTGATCCAATCTATAAATAGCCTCTCATTTCTCATATGAAGGGAGCCCAAGTAAGAGAGAGGAGAGAGCTTTAAAGCTTGAAGATCCTCCAAGCACAATCATGTCACCACTGACAAATATCAACCACCGGCCACATCCTCGTCAATCTCTGCCTTCCATCATGGCGACGCTTCACCGCCCCAAAGTCCCTCGTTGTTCACTCATCCGCTACTACCAGAATCGTTACTACCACGCGAATGTACATACGTTGTTGTTCCCATCTCATACAATTCTATAATCCCGTTATCGGAAAAATTTTGTACTCAAAGACATATAGTGGAAGATTTTAGCCAGTCTCATGATTTTTTCTCTCTTTTTGAGATTTTTTCACGTAAAAATTTCTGGAGTTTTCTTGTTCACTCTTTAAATACCTATGTGTGTGTTGGATTTTATAACAAGGCTAAGGCGTAAACTTTCACTCTACCACAACTGGTTTTCTAGCATGCAACAGTTTGGCTCCATCTGTGGGAAGAGAACCTTTCAATCACAATTTCTATGAACACCCTCTATACAGCAACACTGTAGAATAATGGAGCCTCCTCCCGTAACTCTCGAAACCAATCCTTGAACTAAGGATGCCAAGCTTCTGCCTCACTCCCCCCTGATAGGTGTGACCCTGTCGGTGAAGGCGCGATAGGAATTTCTTTAGAAGATCGTGTCCGCCGAATGGAAGAGTCTCAAAATGAGATGATCCGAATTTTTTGAGGAACACAATAGCCACTACCGCGGCAAACCCATCTCCCCCAAGATCAATAGTTAGCCATAGGAGGTCAAGATGCTAATCTCCTTGACACTGAAGTTCCTCTACGTAAAGACCGTGATACTGATCTCCATGACACTGCTAGTTCTACTCATCACGCAGCCAACCATGCTAATCCACCAATTATTATAGCTTGACACATTTTCATCTTTTTGACCCCACTCTTGTTATAATGCGAATTATTTTAATGCAAGATGAATTTCACCTTCAATATAAATCATCTTCCTCACCGCAGTATGAGGAATCTCACCTTTAGTTATTCTTCAACATCCTATTCCCGGGTTTCAAGCTTCCAGCATTGATAATGATGGATACCCACATGAACACATCGACCATTATAGACTATCATATATACAATGAGCTCGACATTGCTTTGTTAGGTCTTTCCTATTCTCAAGGGAAAGCTCGACTTGTTCTACTCCCTTCCAAGGGGATCCATCATACCTTTGATGAACTCGCCAAGATTTTGTGGAGCTCATTCATTGCAAACAAGAGGATCATTAAAGATTCCTCCCATCTCCCACATTTGTTAATGAGGGTGAATCACGGGAATACTGAGGTTCTCCTAGAAGCTCACCAAATACCCGAGTAGACCAAACTATTAAGAGGAGTTTTCCTTGAGGACTCCCGGCCTTTTACTCATCACAATGAGACGGTCCATCATATGCCGACTTAGTTCATTATGTGGAAGCACAAATCTCGATGAGGCCCATCGCAACAATTTGAACAATCAACATGAAAATGTAAGAGCAGTGGAATGGATCAACCGCCCATCAAAAGAAGCAACAAGAAACCGCGATCTCTCCATGGCCCCATATCAACGACCAACCAGTAAAAAAGGAATACACGCCGCTGAACACATCTCGTGTCAACCTCCTGATGGCTATTCGAGATGAAGAAAACATCAACTGGCCGCATCCACTGAAACCAAATTCAGGAAATTAGGAGTAATATTGTCACTTCCATCGAAGTCATGGACATACTACTGAGGCATGCAAACAACTCAAAGAAGAAATCGAAAGGCTCATTCAACAAGAATATCTACGTCGATTTGTGAAGAATCCATCAAATCAAACAAGCATACCTCCAACTAGGGGGCAACTAGGACAGTCATCAAAAAAATAATAAAATAATCATCAAATAATTGGGGAAATTGAAATAATCGCAGGAGGACCAATACTATCTAATCAAGTTCTCATTACCACCTCTGAAGAGCCAGTGTTAAAGAAGTCTTGTATTAATCATTCCATCACTTTTAATGACGCAGACTTAGAAGGAGTCCATGTTCCTCATCAAGATTCACTTGTCATCAGCACAGGGATCGGTGACCCATGCTATAATGTTAAGAGAATTTTAATTGACAATGGGAGTTCTGTTGATGTCTTATTTTACTCCACATTTCTTAGCATGGGGTTGAAAAAAGCTCCAACCCGCAGACCATTATACTGTTTGATAATCGGCGAGTAGAGGGGACAATCACCCTTCCTGTTGTCCTTGGTGAATTTCCTCGATAAGTGACTCATCTAATCCAATTCATGGTGGTCAAGTCAGATTCAGCATATAATGTTATCTTTGGAAGGCCCCTCCAATCAATTTTTGGTGCAGTCACTTCAGTATCTCATCTCAAGATGAAATTTTCAACCCTCGTTGGAGTTGGGGTGGTCTAGGGAAATCAACAGATAGTGCAATCATGCTACCTCAGACAAGCTCAATCACGCCTTTCTGTGACCTTCAGCATCAAAGATTTTAATTTTTGAGATGAAAGAGTACCCCGGAAAGCTTCCCCTGTCGAAGACTTGCTCTCTGTTGCATTATCAGATGGCCAACCATTACGAATAGTGCAAGTTGGATCTCTGCTCTCAGATGAACAAAGAGGAAAATACATAAACTTCTTGCGTAGAAATAAAGACATCTTCTCTTGGAGTCTTACGGACATGCCGGGGGTTGACCCCAATGTGATCATGCACTCCCTCAAGATTGATCCAACATTCAAACTGATCATCCAGAAGAAGCAAAAGTTTTGCCGACGCTTCCGTGCTATTGAGCAAGAAGTTAACAAGCTTCGAAGTGGATTCATATGAGAGGTACATTACCCTACATGGCTAGCAAATATTGTCATGGTTAAAAAAATAAACAACATGGAGAATGTGTATTGATTACATCGATCAATAAAGCTTGCCCAAAGATAGTTTTCCTCTTCCTCGAATTGATCAATTGGTTGATGCTACGATATCAAATACCGCTTTTTTGGATGCTTACTCTGGTTACAATTAAATAAAAATGGACCCAACAGATGAAGAAGCTACAACATTTCAAATATATAAAGGTTTATACTATTATCAAGTTATGCCATTTGGGTTAAAAAATATTGGTGCTACCTATCAACACCTTATGAATAATATTTTTAAAGACCTATTACCCTCACAATGGTATATATGTGGATGACATGTTAGAAAAAAAGTTTGAAGAATCACACATATTTCGACTTAGAAATATGTTTTAACCTTCATCGACGTTATAACATGTGACTTAACCCACCAAGTGTGCTTTGGGTTACGTGGAAAATTTCTTGGATTTATGGTAACCCACCGTGGGATAGAAGCCAACTCCGAGAAAATCAAAGCTCTCAAAGATGTGACTTCTTCAAAGAATATCAAGGAACTTCAACGTTTGAATGGACGAATTGCTGAGTTATCTCGCTTCCTAGCCCGTTCTGGTGTCTTTCTTTAAAATATTAAAGCGAGCTAAAAAATAATACTTTCCAGTGGACTGATGAATGTTAGTCTTCTTTTGAGCAACTAAGGGAGTATTTAGCATCTCCACCCCTACTATCCAAGCCTATTTAAGGAGAGATATTATACTTATATCTCGTAGTCTCTTCCCATGCTATAAGCTCAGTTTTAGTGCGAGGAAAAAATGGGACACAACGACCAATTTACTATGTCAGCAAAAATTCTCCTAGACATAGAAAGTCGTTATCCACTTGCAGATAAGGTGGCTCTGGCTTTAGTTTTCTCAACACGAAAATTGTGTCCATACTTCCAAGCTCACACTATCGGCATTTACACTCATTTACCATTAAGGGCCATCCTACAGAAACCAGAAGCATCTGGGAGGTTAATCAAATGGTTTGTAGAATTGGGAGAGTTTGATATAAATTTTCTACCGTGACCTGCTATAAAGTCTCAAGTACTCACAGACTTTATAGTGGAATGCACTGCCCTAACTCTAGAGGAGCTATCTGCTACATACCTTTTGTCTCCTCAATGGATCCTCTATGTAGATAGAGCTTCAAGAAGTACTAGTGCTGGTACGAGAATCTTACTTATTTCCCTCCAGTAGAATACCTTAGAGTATGGACTTCACCTAAAATTTCTTGCAACTAATAATATGGCTGAATATGAGGCTCTCATCACAGGATTGAGACTCGTCATTAACTACGAAGCTCAAGCCTTAGTGATCCACACTGACTCTCAACTTGTCACCTCCCAAGTTGAGGGAAACTTTAATACTCATAATCCTCAATTGGCACAATACCTCCACTTGGTAAAGTCTCTTCTTGCCCATTTTAAGATACATCAAATCATTCACATATTGCGAGAGAAGAATACTCGAGCTGACGCTCTCGCTAAGCTTGCTATATTTGCTACTAGGGATCTATTTAAGAGAAGGCATGTTGAAGAAATATATTTTTCTAGTATCCAAGGGTCATGGGTAATTCAAGCAATTAATGAGATAAAGGAACATTCGTGGATGGACCCCATCCTATCTTTTCTACAAGAAGGAACCCTTCCTGAAGACCCAACTTTGTAACTCATCTCCGAAGACAAGCTTCAAACTTTACTATTATCAGAGGTGAACTATATACAAGCTTTCGACCCAGACCTCAAATGCCTCTCACCTTGAGGTCGACACGATTAAGAGAGGTTCACTGTGATAAGAATTAGGAGGAAGGCTAGCCCTTAAAATTAAAGCAAGGGTTCTATTGGCCTACAATGAAACAAGATGCCTTGGAGTTCACAAAAAAATGTGCAAGTTGTTGCACTCTAACCTCCCTCACATACATATGAGCTCTCATCCATTCAAAGGGCCTTTTGCTGAGGATTGATATCATGGGCCTTTTCGATAGCATCGCAACGAAAGTTTATCATTTTAGCCGTAGACTACTTCACTAAATGAGTGGAAGCCGAACCACTCGCTAAAATCATGGAGGCAAATTCTAAATAATTTATTTGAAAAAATATAATAAGTCGATTCGGTCTTCCTGCAAAGATCATCACTAACAATGGAACCCAATTTATTGGAAAAGTCTTTACATTCTTTTGCAAAGATCTTCATATTCAGCTACTACATACAGCTGTAGCACATCCTCAAACTAACGGGCAGACTGAAGCCACCAACAGGACTATACTCAAAGGACTAAAAAATATGTCTTGAGAAGACCGAGGGGCAATGGGTTGATGAGCTTTCTAATGTTCTTTAGGCTTACCGCACTACATCATGCACCCCAACTGGTGAGACACCATATAACTTATGTTTTGGCACACAAGCTATTATACCGGTAGATATCAGGGTTCCAAGTCCAAGAGTTCAATTATTCGATCATGAAGATACTGAAGAAAAAATCCGACAATACCTGGACCTACTCCCCGAAACTCGTGACATGGCCCTACTTCAGACTGCTTCCTATCACCAAAGGGTAGCTCATCACTTCAACAAAAGAATAAAATCTCATCCCATATCTATCGGTGACTTGGTCCTGTGAAGTCTCGAAGCTCCAGGAAAAGGCTCTCAATGCAATAAACTCTCACCTCTTTGGGATGGCCCATATGTGGTTATAGCTATGATAAAACTAGGAACATTCAAGCTCAAGGATCTAGAGGGAAAAACTTTACCTCGAACTTGGAACATTGAGAATCTCCGAAAATATTATCAATAATTCCTACTGCATAATTATTGCAACTTTTATTTTATCTCGTTTGTCATTTCCTCTTCATGTAGCCGACCCCAAATAGTGGGATAAAGACTTATTATTATTGTCATCATTTCTTCTTGAAACTCATATCCATGTTAAAATCGTATTATGATTGTATCACTGAACTTATCAGAGTAATGAATTTATAGCTTTTTCTTACAAGATTATTTTTTCTTCATTTAATCCTCCCACTTGAGAAATATACAACTCACGTTGTATCTCAATCGGGGCATAATCAATCCCAAGGGGCCTTGATCGGACCTCTTCCATACAGGTAAAAAGTCAAGTAACACTTTGTCTAATACCTAGGATAGGTCAAAAGATCCTTGGTGGACATCCCGTAACCTCTTTGATATAGGTAAAAAGCCAAGTAACACTTTGGCTGATACCTAGGATAGGTCAAAAGGTCCTTGGTGGACATCCCGCGACCTCTTTCATATAGGTTAACATCATCAAGTAACACTTTGACAAACAACCTCAGATTGGTCAAAAATCCTCAGTGGATTCAATTCAACCGCATCCGTACAGGTTAGCCTCGTCTAATAATATTCTGACCAATTACCCTCGATAGGTAAAAACAAAACAAGAGCGTATCATATAAAAAAAAATTTCATTGACAACATTAACATGATGTTATAAGAAAGAATCAAGATTCTGATACACACTAATAACAATACATAGATAAAAAAGGGCATCCTCAAGTGATGCTACATCATATCAGTTGGTGATATCAACGTCCTCCTCACCACTAGGAGATGCTCCCTTGGACTCACTCTCAACTCCTTCATCTCATGAATCTGACGAAGAGTCTTCAAATACTTGGCTGGGAGATAGATCCTCAATACTAGCTCCGATCTTGCGATGCACTAAGAGGATTCCTTTTAGGAACCCTCGGATGAAGCCCTCCTCTAAATATTGATGCTCCAAGTCCTTCACTTCAACATCAAGAATATGAATACGAGCTTCCTGGACATGGTCTTTGATTATACCACGATAAGCCAAGGAGCTCTTAAAGTCTTCCACTGCCTTCAAGGAGATTTCATTTGCTTCTGATTCTGACATTATATGCTCCTTCTCAGAAAGACGATCTTGTAATACTTTCTTCTCTAGTTCGAGAGCTCTCTTCTCTATTACAAGTGCCTTGAGTCTTTTCTCTTTCTGACAAGTCTCTATCCTCTCCTCAATCAGCTCATAATGAGTGCGTTCCACCTCTTGACACTGAAGAGAAAGATATGTCGACATATTCGCTAGCTCAGTTCTACACCCGATCAGCTGATCCTCCAAAGTCGCCACTTCTTTGGCCTTAACACTCATCTTTCACTCATACTCATCTTGCAGATATTTTATCTTCACAAATTCAATATTCCACTCATCTAAAGTGACACCTAAATGAGCCATCTACCCCACTGTTTGAGTTACCTATAAAAAAATCATCATAAATATTACACAAAGAAAAAAAAGGAGGAGAAGACAACGTATCAATTCATCTGCTCGTTGATGCCCAGTGCATATGTGATTTAACACCTCTTCAGGAATGTGTGGCTTCGAGAAATGAACTCCTCCATCATGAGTTGAAATAGCTAAATTCTCAAAGGCCAACTAGGGGCGAACATCTTCTTCACAGATATCTGACGTAGTCACTTCAGCACATGTCTTCTTTTTCTATAAAGAAGAAATATTGCTACCACCATGATTCTGTAACAGGCTTCTTGAGAGAACCCTATGAGTATAAGGAAACCTTTTATCACCTTTACTTGACCTCTTCAGTGGAAGAGCATGAGATCTTCCTGCCTGGATGGAAAGGCCAACCTTGAACATCCTATCTTCAACTATATATTTTCCAATGTGACGTAACTCATGTTGCAAGCTTCTTACATCAGGAATATTAAGAGTTACCAGGATCTCATTCTCCACCATCAGCAATGGATATGGAAGATCATTCAATCTTCCCCATCTCTCAGGGAGGTCCCACTAATTTTTCTCAAAAAAGAATCCATTAGACCAATTTTTAGATGGATCCCGTGGTAAAAATTCTATCCAATTCTTTATAGCCCGATAAAAAATACATTCCTAAGCATCACATGTGAATCTACACATTCGACACAAGTATTTGATGTTCAAAGTAACACCATGCTCTCTGAAGAAGACAGTCAAACCGATGATGACCACTAAAGCCCGAAATGAGAATTGTGATAAAGCTACACCACATGTTTTGAAGATCTTAATCAGCTCGAGAGCCAAAGGGAATCGCAATCCAACACGAAGAATCATCACAAAAATAATGAAGTATCCCGATGGAGGTGAACGAGCTTGATCAGACCTTTTGACAACAATAGCCACGAACTCATTAGGGAAATGAAATTTCCTACGGAACACCATTAAACAATCTGCTGTGACAAGGGACGGTATATCGTCTGTAACTGCCATGCTATGAGTTTTCTTATGGCCGTCACCTTGTGAAAATACATAATGAATAAGTAAAGAGGGGAAGAAATGACAAAAATCTGAGAATTTTATGAAGCTACTCACTCACCCCAATACTTGGGCATACCCTTTTCTGACTCTACCGCTCACGGATAGCTTGGGCTAGAATTTTTTGCCTACGATCTCACGAAAAGGATATGCATACATGTGAGATCAAAAAAAAAAGAAAGAGAAACTATTCCTCCCCAATGATGCTCTGAAATGACCTATCAAACTTTCTGAGTCGTTCAAATGATGGCTCCTAATTATCGCTTCCCGCCATCTTGGCAATTATGAGCCATTGAACCATCCATTGAAGTTTCAAGAACTCCAATTTCTCACTATGAGTCTTGATCGCCTCCAAACCTGGTTGGTCTGACGAGGTCAGTTGACACCTCTTTCGAGGAAAAACTGGAGCATTGTCGTATGAACTATGGGTCTTGATCGCCTCCAAACCCAGTCGATCCAACGAGGTCAGTTGACACCTCTTTCGAGGAAAAACTGGAGTCTTGCCGTATGAACTATGGGTCTTGATCATCTCCAAACCCGGTCGGTCCTACGAGGTCAGTTGACACCTCTTTCGAGGGAAAACTAGAGCCTTGCCGTATGAACTACGGGTCTTGATCGCCTTCGAACGACCTTCACTCAAGAAGAAGAGAGAACTAGAGCACATGAGAAGTGTGCCTTCTCCCTTGGCCCTAGGGGGGTTTTTATAGACCCCCGATAGGGTCAACAAGTCAAAAATCCAAAAAAAATGGCTTAAAACTGCTCAAAACCGCAGAAAATTGTGAAAAATGGACGAAATACCCTCATCGTCGTGGTTTGTGCTCGCTGCACCAGACTACGGCTGCTTTCGTGGCGCCGACGCCTCGATGTCACCACGATACCGCCCACCTCACGGCGCAGCCGCTTACATAGGTACATTCGGCGCCTCGGAACACACCTCGTGACGAGCACCGATGCACCCATAGACACTTGCAAGCACCTGTAAGTGCCCAGATGGGTCAATAACCTCAAAATCTTGCGTCCATGCATACCTGCACACATTCGCGGCCCTGCACCCACTTCCGCGATCATAACCTTCTGCTCACATGAAGATCTACTCTCTCAAAATGTATGGTTAATAGACCCACAAATTTTATTGAAGAATTTACTATTTTCAAGTATATGGCATAAATAGTTTTGATGTGATTGAGAGTAATACGTAACTGAACGAAGTATAACGATATGACACTAAAAATTCTACTAGTCGAACCACGAATCTTGATGTCAAAAGCAAGTTGATCATCAGTTGAAACTAGTCGAGATCAAGCACTTAAAATATCATTTGAAATATTGGGATATCAGTTAAATCCATAAATAGCTCTTAAGCATGGAGTGTTTATAATCAAATTGAGCGTCTTGACGAGCCAAATCTAACAAGCCCAAGATCTCATAATTCTGACTTTGTTTGAGCATTCAAATACTTAAAATACATCAAATGATCAAAGGAATCATTTTGAGTCATCCGATGAAGTGGAGTGGTTCGGATTTTGCATGTATTTACAGAGATACCACTCATCCAATCTATAAATAGCCCCTCATTCCTCATATGAAGGGGGCCCAAGCATGAGAGAAGAGAGAGTTCTAAAGCTTGAAGATCCTCCCAGCACAATCGTTACCACTGACCGGTCAGACCACGGCCGCCACCGATCCTCGCCATCATCAATCTCTGTCTGTCTCTATCATGGTAACTTTCACCGTCAGTCGATGTCCCTCGCTATTCACCATCATCTGCTACCACTAGCAACTGTTACCACCTGAACGTGACTACATAGTTGTTGTTCCCTTCTCATATACAATTCTGTAATCCCGTTATCGGGAAAAATTTTGTACTCTGAAACAGATACATAGTGGAATATTTTTACTGGGCTAGGCCCCGTGATTTTTTTCTCTCTTTTTGAGGTTTTTCCACATAAAAATTTCTGGAGTTTTCTTATTCACTCTTTAAATACCTGTGTGCATGCTGGATTTTATAACAAAAACTTTCACTTTCACTACCGGTTTTCTAGCATAATAGGTATGGTGTTTAGTGGTAGGCTGCTATACATCGATTGACATGGTGTGGCTAAGCCACATTAGATTGAGACCAGTAGCCCACTTAGTGGGTGTTGTAATCTGAAGCCGTCTAAGTGGGCTCGAATATCTTTTTTTACATAAGTAAGAACAGGACTTTTAGCTCTTGCCTCAATTGAGCTTATGCCTTTAGGTCTTTCCCAATTCAAAGAAGTTTAGCTTATGCCTCAATTGGGTTAGATTAAGTTAACTATAGGTATAGGTTTTAATCAAGCTGCTTTCTTTCATTTGATCATCCATGCCTATTCTAAAACTTCCTTGTTTTTGGGATCCATTATTTATTCAATTGCACCTTATGGGAGGTTTCACAATAATGTCAAAAACAAACTTTTTATTTACAAATTTTTATTCCAAGAAGTGAGTACAAATATTTACATAAGTTGATCATACAAAAATAAAAATGAAATAGATAAGAACAAATACAGTACAGACGCACAAATAAACTATCCTAAATATCTAATGCCTCCGACGTCTGCATGGAATCGCGCCACTCCTAGGTGTGTACTGGTCAGGTGCACGGGATGGACGATCACACAGCTGATAGTGGCCCTCCAATGCAAGATCTTTGACAATCTGCGTTAGATCATCCTGTGATTAGAAGATAGGTGGTTGTGACTCATATGTAGGCTGATATGTAGAAGGACATGGATCAGCATACATAGATGGACCTGGATCAGCATAAGTAGATGGTCCGGCTCTCCAGTCATGGTGTGCGACACCCTCTATAGGCACCGATTCGTAATATGTGTCCCTGATATGTACACATTGATCCAGGTATCTGCATAGTAGCTCATACCTATCGATGCATCCATGTAGCTCGTGCTCATCCACACAGTCGAAGTATGGCTGAAAGATATCCTGAGTCGCCGAGATGTGCTCCACCTACACGAAAAAATAGTATGTAAAATTTGCCTCTCGCAACATATTGAATTCAAATGAATACTTATGTTAGAACTTACATAAATATGCTCCACTGGTGCTCTGGCATAGTAAGTGGCGGAGGATGTCGGGCGATACAGAGAAGTCGCGATCCAGAAGACATGTCGGGCGATAGCTATCATCTTGTCCACATCCACATCTAAGCCCTCGATGAGGTAATCCCTCTGCCTCTCCCAAGCGGCAATGTGCGACTGATGGTAGTCAACCCAGTCGACATCTGCTTTACCTTGACCATCGACCCTTTTGAAACTAGGCTCAACTGGGGCTACATCTACTCTGGGAATGATGCTGAATTGGCGCAACACTCGATCTGGTAAATGCCACTCAACCCTCTTCCAGCTGATCAGAGGGACTCATGACAACCATATATCAGAGCTTGTTGAGCATGTATGTGATAGACGTGTCATGACCTGCTCAGTGTACGGCTCCCAGATCACCTGCACATATTAAAAATTATGTTAAATTAGAATATGCATTATAGATAACTAAACTGAAATGTTATCTGCAAGTCCAACCTCAGTATGTTGCTAGCCATCCAGCTTATTTCTATATATTGCAATGTTCGCCATTGGCTGCTGGCGAACATACTTCTCGTTCCATCTATACACACAACATATTTAATAAAATATGCTCCCAAGACCATATCTAAATTTGAAAGTGCAGTTAATAAAATATACCTCAACCTAATGTTAAGATCGTCAAGATCAGTAGGATATGGCACATGTAGAGTCGACCTCCCCACATGAATATGCTCCCATATCTCGAAGGAGGTGTACCATGTTGGCCGATGGCCTAATCGACTAGTACAACTCCCTATATAGGTGGGCTAGAACTGCTCCACCCATTGCCATCGTACTAAAGGTATCTAGGTCCTCTAGTAGTGGTAAATGCTACAGGTGGACCTCTGAACCTGATGTATCCGGTAGTAAGAAACAGCCAATAAGAAATAAAATGTAAGCACGCAGGTGCCGAAAAAACTCCTCGGTGCTCAGACGAGCGTACGACTCCTTGTAAAAAGTCCACCTCAGTCACCTCAGTGGCATGCATGTCTGCGTGTGCCCATCCACGAATGTTGACGATGTGTGGGTGATGTCATGGTACATCACATCTGGTGTGGGGTGTCATCCCAATAACTCATCGCAACAATCAGGCCATGTGTCCAATCTCTTCCCCTTGCCAATCATGATTGGGCCAATGATAGGTGGCCCATCAACCCATAGTCCTAGGATCATCGCCACATCCTGGAGCGTCAAAGTCATCTCACCAACAACTAGGTGGAAGGTGTTGGTCTGCAGAGACCATCTCTCAACCAGGGCAGTCAACAAAGGATGATCTAGGTGGATGAAGTGAAGATGGCTAACACACTATAAGCCTACTGCCTCTAGCCCACTGATGAATCATTTACAGGTGATAGGCCACTCCTTTAGCATAAGCAAGTGTGAGACAGCCTCAAGTACAGTGCTCTGCAAAAAAACAAAAATAAATGATCTGTCATTAAGCAAAATAAAAGGTAAGCAGACGTAACGTAGAAACATAAATAAAATATTACTAACAATATCAAGGTGAGCGGCTCGATGCCATCCACATAGAGAGGTTATACTAGGATGAACCTCAGTAGGTTCCTGCTCCAACGATCGAGTGGCCTCCCTAGCATGGCCATGTCACCGACGTCTAGGTGTCGGGCAGTGCTCCTCTGCCATCATACTTGTTGAAAGAAACAAGTGCAAAAATCAGTATCATACAGTTATAAATAATGAAAGGGAAAAAGTAGCATAAATTAAATAGAAGGACTAGAGTATTGCAACCTAAAAGGGAAATCTAAGTAACATCCTATAGGTAAAATCTAAACAGCATGAACTACACATATACATTGTGCACTAAAGTATCCTCGACGTACCATCGACTATTAACATTGTGAGGGCACGATGACCTGTAGTGGTCAGCTGTCTTGCATAGACTACAGGTTCTACTACTACCAGCGATATTTTCATCCATTGTGTTTCAATGCCGCTGGTACCGACCTTCCGCAAAAAATTTGGTAGTCAGAATGCTATTAATCCATGCTCTACACTGAAAGATGGCCACTCAGAATGGTCAAACAGTGTATGGAACTCATTAATGTACGTCAGCTTATACAGATGTAATGTGTAGTACTGTGACAGACACATGAGGTGGTTCAACCATCTAAATCCCAGCATAGTAACTATATGTGGGCATGGTCGAACGTTTTATTACAACTATAATTACAAAGGTCATTATCTAGCAAATCAACTATGAATGATCAGCTAGACCTATCAAAAACTTGCATCTCACGTGGGTTGATGTTGAAATGTCCGACCTCCCTTCGATGTGTTGTAATATTGTGGATACCCTTTGGGTAAAAATAGATAAGTTAGCATCTGTCGAGCGCTAGCCTTTTCATGAATAAAGCTACTAAGTTGTAGTAGATAGTAGTGGTTAGAGCCTGAATTGGTAAACCACAAGCCCATTTCAGGGCACCATTAAAACACTCAGATGCATTAATCATCATTGTCCCATAACACATACCACCATAGTGCATAAGTGACCATTTAACAGGATCACGCTCTACAAGCCACCTGTGAGCTTCTTCTTTCACATTTTTAATACCTAACACTAAACGATTGAACTAACGGATATCATCAGTATTTCTTGTCATATACATCTTCCGGAATAGAAATTCAACATTTCAAATCCCCAATCTACGTATTACCTTTTAAAATTTTCACCTAGATGATGCAAGCAATGTCTATGAGCTACCTATGGAAACACTTGTCTACATCCACATAATAAACCAGCATGTTTATCAAATATTATGCACAGATCATGTCTAGTAGAGACAACGAGCAACATATTATGTAAGCATATCAAGAATGGCAACCAGGAATCAATCGACTCGGACTCCACAATAATAAAGGATAGTGGAAACAACTCATTATTTTCATCGATTCAAACATCAGTTAATAATGTACCACGATACTTGCCTAACAAAAAAGTACTATTTAAGCTCAGCACTGGTCGACAGCTACTCCATCCCATGATTGAAGGACAAAATACCTAAAAATGTCTCTGGAAGCTCTGTGTACTACTAGACTGAATTCTGTAGATAGTACCAGGTAAAGTACTGCAAACTGATTCCATATAAAGACTTAGAGTCCTATAAGACTCTTCCCAGCTGCCAAATATTACTTTTATTTCCTTACGCCTTGCATCCCAAGCCTTCATGTATGAAACTTTAACATTGAATTTCAACTCCATTCTACCTATAATCTCCCTAAGTTTCAGATCTATCTGATGCCTGATCACAGATATAATGAAGTAAGCTATGAATTTAGAACTACACTGTCGATGACTGACTGCACTTTTTGCATTGATACATCTATGGTTTTCACCAACTCTTGATATTCTCCAAGCACCCCCTAAGCGTCTGCTGTTGCTACAATAGAAATGCCACTTATATGGTCATATAGGACTGTCATGTTGCACGCATACAACCGTGTAGTTCTTTTAGTTAGAGGTAACTGTTTGAAATTGAACATTATTTACTATGCACCACCCAACAACAGCAAATTGCAGACTCATTTACTTACGAAACACATACCTTCGACAATGTCACTTGGGATTTCAATATCATCTGTTAGGACAGTTTCGTCAAATGGACCGTCAAAGTATATATCGTTGTCCCACTCTCTCGTAGTTTAACACATCCAGACATACTCGTTTGTGGACAACATATGACTCTCACTATCAATATTTCGGAGGGAGTGATTTTTAAGAAGATCATGACTGTCTGGATTCCCAAGAACAGTGGTTTCTACCCCGAGTGAACAGTCATCATCACTAATATCTTGCTCAGACTCACTACTTGAACTACTGCTCAAAGTCTGATACTCATCTTCGCCTACAGCACTCTGAGGCACATACGGTTCCTTTGAATGATAAACAACATCATCACTGCCACAAAACTCATAAGTTGGACGATAAACTATCATATTAATTATTACAAGTGTAAACATGGAAAGGTTGACAAGATATTACCTGCGAATCAACTCAGCAAAGCTGCGCTATGTCACCAAAGGTGCATGTACGAGTATGTCCGGATTATGTGTCAGTGGTATATCTACTAATCTTATTACTGGATCAGCTGATGTGGATGCTACATTAACATCCTCCACTTTGACATGCAACACTAACATGAGAAGCTTCATTCGTGTAATCGCAAACGCCATCGATATTACGACGCTATAAATGTATCCACGGATAATGACCTGTAAGAGTTATTGTGTGATGCTCTGAATCAATGTGCAAGATTCTCATAATCTGTTGCTTCGATTCCAGTAAGGTGGTGTGATGCAGAATCTTAACTGAACGATTTTGACTTCCCACATAACTTGGACTGAATTGTTCATCGATACTCAGTTCGCCTTCATAGAAAAGGATCAGTGAAATAAATTCTCTATTCATTCTTACAAAACTAACTATATAAATAATTAGAAATTTATATCAAGCGACACCCTAAATAGTACTATAAATCAAACGATTTCAACCTCCGACACAAATATGATTTTATTTTAATATAAATCAAATGACAAAATGCTAAAATTGATTAACAAGACATCAAATATAGCATATAAATTTAAATTTCAAGGCAATATTTTTTTATGGAAAAATCTTACACAAATATGATTCAAATATATCAAAATGATGTAAATACTTTTAAATTTAAGTGATGACAACAATCAAAGGACATAACATTTGAAATTAGCAAAGCTTGAAAAAAATTCAACCTAATTATAACAATGTTAATGCTAATGTTTTTCTTTCCAAAATTACTTTCATTAATAATTTTGAAACAAGATGAAGTAATCACAATATAAGTTACAAAAAGAAATTTAATTTTAATAGTGTTCAAGAAAAATAATGTTGACAAGGGAAGAAAAAAAAGAATAAAAAGACACTAACTATTTTAATTTTAACAAAATAAATTACTTTGATATTACAAACACTAAATTGCAAAAAGTTTAAGGATTTTTAGTAGATATTTGAAAGGGAACAATTGATTCAAAGGAAATCAAGTGATTAAAGATTCAAATTAGTATGTGATCACTTAATGATCGAGTTCATGAAAGCAACTCATTCATTAAATTAAAATTACAAAGAGGAAAACTTGTAGAAATTGGCTCATACTCAAGGATCAAAAAGATTTAAAACAAGAATACCTTAATCTTAGAGAGATCCATTTTCCTTATATGCAACAACCTCCTTGTGCATATTTCTTGGACAAGCAATGGCGAATTTTTTGCAAGAGAGAGAACACCAACTTCTTTATAAAACCCAAACTATTTTCTTCACATGCAAAATTCATTTTTGGAGAGAAAACAATGGCTAATCATCCAAGAGAACTATGGTTTTTTGGTTTAGAAATGTTTTAACGACAAAAAGAAGTTACTGGGTTTTTTGGTTTCTTTCGAATACCCGAAGAAGATGGCACAATGCAGGCGGTTGGAGCTACGCCGACGACTGTCGGGAAGCTTCGAGATGGAGAGGAGTGTGCTCGGAGGGAGAAAATGGCCGGTCAATAGGTGTGTTGAGCCGATTGAGCAGTCGGGCTCAAAATCTCAAAATCGTAATTCGCTCGAATCGCTCGGTTCGAAAGTCGAGTCGATCGATCGAATCGAGCTCGATCCAGCTCGACCGTGAAACGGCCGAAATCCATCCGAGCGGTTCATCTGAGCCGGTTCAAATCCAAACGAACCGCTCAAAATGCAAACGAGCCCTGCTCGGCTCGAATGCAAACGAGCTGCTCGCTCGTTAGGGAATTAATCTCGCCCGTCAATTAATCGGACGGCGAGCTGTTTGCGCCGTCGCGGCCGCGACGCCGCCGCTGATCCGCGAGCCGCGAGCGATAGTGTTCAAGTCGCTCGAAATAAATTGCAAGCATTTCGCTCAATTCGTTGTTTTCGATCTTGATTCGAGCCCAAATTGAGTCGACTTCGATAACCACGATCTTCGAGCTAATTTCTCACCGGCCGTGAGCTCAGAGAATCCATGGCGGGCTAATCGAGTAAACCGAGAAGGAGAGGATAAATCGGCCCCGACGCTAATATTTCGTGGCGGGCCGCCCACTTAGTGAGCCACTGGCTTCCATTACCTGAAGCCAATCGCCCACTTAGTGGGCGACTGGCCTCGATCTAACGTAGCCACGCCGGAGACGTGAGTACCAATATGACTATACTAGATTTAAATTTTTTTTTATCAATACTTAATTAGATAATTAATATTCTAATGATACTTAATTTAAAAAAAATTCCAATAGAAAATACGGGTAGAGAGAAAAAGAAGGAAAGAGGGGAAGAAAGAGAGATGTGGAGAGAGAGAGTGGATGGAAAAATATATTTTTTTTTGTTTAATTTATTTTCTAAGAAGACTATAAGTTTTTTTATGAGGAATATAAACAATTTCTTTTTTATATATAAATATGAATAATTTTCTCTTGTTTGTTTTTTTAAGAAGATAAATTTTTTTTTAATGAGTAATGTTAAGAATTTTTTTATTTAAAATATGAATAACTTTCTCTTTTCTTTTTTTTAGGAAGATGAAAAGTTTTTTTTTTTAATGAGGTATATGAAGAGATTTTTAAAAAAAAAATTAATGAGAAATATGAAGAGTTTTCTTCATTTTTTATTTTATTATTATTTATTTTTTAAAAGAATTTAAAGAGTCATTTTTTCTAGTATAAAATACCCCCAAAATGGTGAGGGAAAACTCGCACCTTTCTTTCTTCCCTTTGCCTCCACTCCAGTAGCGACCCCTCTTGGGTTCTAGTTATCCCGATCTCGAGTTTCCAATTGACTGGTTAGCGGCAGATCTCAATTGTTCCAATGTGCTTCGCTTTTCTTTAGTAGCCTCCACTAACCTGTACAATGGTGTTGACCCATCTCGCAAGCTCCAGTTATCACTGATCTCAGGGTTTCCAACTAACCTGATTAGGCGGCGCACATCTCAAATTCAAGCTCTAGTGTGCTTCCGCTTTCTTCTCTTTAGTGGCCTCCATTGACCTGTATAACGGTGCCGACCCCCCTTGTAGGCTCTAGTTCTCCCCGATCTCGGAGTTTCTAACTAACCTGGTTAGGCGACGCACATCCCGAATTCAGGCTCCAGTGTGCTTCCAAGCTTGAAAAATAATGGGTGAGCATCCTTCTACAGATATCCCAAAGTCTAAATATACAAGATGATGGGTTGCGGAAGTATCAAGGGACGACGAGATTAGACGATGTAATTCCAACTATCAACAGTGATACTTTGATAATCTTCTGGAAGAAGTTTTATTTTTCAAATGATTTGGTGGTTATTCCTTATAAAAGATTGCAATGAGCCTATCCTCCTCCGTCGGGGCACCTATACCTTCTAAAGCTTTTGCCTTCTGAGATTTCTGATGTACATGTACCTTTTGAGGCTTTTTTTCGTTTAAGATTTTTGTTGTACCTGTATCTTATGAGGCTTTCGCCTACTGAAGTTTTTGATGTACATGTACCTTCTGAGGCTTTTTCCTACTGAGATTTTTGATGTACTTGTACCTTTTGAGGCTTTTACTCTAAAAGATTTTTAATTTACCTGTACTTTTTGAGGCTTTTGCCCTATGAGATTTTTCGCCTATTAAAGTTTTTGATGTACCTGTACCTTCTGAGGCTTTTGTCTACTAAGGTTTTTGATGTACATGTACCTTCTGAGGGTTTTTGCTTCTAAGATTTTTGATGTACCTATATCTTTTAAGGCTTTTATCGAGATTTTGATGTATGCATCTTCCGAGCTTTTGCCTCGAGGTTTTGATGTACCTATACCTTCTAAGGCTTTCGCCAACTAAGATTTTTGATGTACCTATACATTCGAGGTTTTACTACTAGGATTTTGATATTGCATCTGCTTTTCTTTGCTTGAGATTTTGGTATACCTATATCTTCTAAGGCTTTTGCCCTATGAGATTTTTAATGTATCTGTACCTTCTAAAGCTTTTGCCCTATAAAATTTTTAATGTACTTGTACCTTTTAAGATTTTTATCTTTTGAGATTTTTGATGTATCCTGCATTCTCTAATGCCTAATCGAGATTTTGATGTACTTATACCTTCCGAGGCTTTTACCAAGTTTTGATGTGTACTTTCTAAGGTCAAGTTCACTAAGGTTTTGATATACTGTATTCTAAGACTTTTGCCTCGAGGTTTTAATGTACTGCACTTCTCGAGGCTTTCATTTTCAGAGATTTTTAATGTACCTATATCTTCTGAGGCTTTCGCCTTCTGAGATTTTTGATGAGTGAAGACCCTGTCATCCACTTGCTTTCTTGGAGTCTTTTTAGTGAGGACCTTGTCCACTACTAGCTTCCCATCGAGGCTTCCTCAGGGGCTTGCCTTCTAGGGGAGGAATCCATAAAGAATATTTGACCTATCTGAGGTTGTTTATCAGAGTATTACTAAGTAACATTTAACATGTGTAGAAGAAGTCAATAATTTTAACTCTCATTAGAGGTTGTTTTGTCAAAGTATGATGTTAACCTGTATGGAAGGGTTAAACATTTTGATTCTTCCGAGATCATTTGTTAGAGTATTACTCGATAATGATAACCTGTGTGGAGTAGGTATAAAGTTATGACATATCCGAGTTATTTATCAGAGTGTTACTCAGTGATATTTAACCTGTGTGGAAGAAGTCAATAGTTTTAACTCTCATCCAAGATTATTTTGTCAAAGTATGACGTTAACCTGTGTGGAAGAGGTTAAACATTTTGATTCTTCCGAGATTATTTATCAAAGTATTACTCGATAACATTAACCTGTGTGAAAAAGGTCAAATCAAAACACCCGCTTGAGATTGTAGCCAAAGTTGCTCATTTGATCTTTGTCTTATAATATAAAGATAACAGTTTTTCAAGCTTTCTTCTTCTCAATGTTAAAATATCCTCCAACTTTGACTTATTTCTTGGGTAGGTAATCAATCAGATGCTTAGCATATTAACATAGGCGATCTTCTAAAATTAAGAGTTGCCCTCCAATTTCCAACAGAAGATGAAAAAATCAGAGTTTGATGAATTTTCATTCGTCATATGCGCTTCTCAAAAGTATGAAGTGCTCCACCTGGGTGGTAGTTTTGATCTTCTTGGGAAACTTGGTTGTCTAATATGATGAAGTAATGAGAATCTCTTCCCATTAATCTTGCTTGCCATAAAAATCAGAATAAAACTTCATTCTTCATTAAGAATTCCAAGATAGTTGAAAAGAGAATAGAGAACTCCATAATTTTACAAAAAAAAATCGAAAAGAGGGAGAAAAATCACTCACAATAAAAATGCTCCACTATATATCTGCTTTAGGGTACAATGTTTGAATCTTCCCAATAATGAGATTACAAGATCAGAGGAGAATGTGAATCGAGGAACAAACAGGTTAAAGATGGAATCGATGTTGCGGTCGACGATAATGCGGATCGATGATGAGATGATAAACTCGAACTTAGCTTTCTCCAAAGTTGGTTTTAGCTCCTCCCCCTGCTTTCCCGATAACAGGATTACAAGGTTGTATGTGAGAAATCTTGATAATGAGATTCTGTTAAAATAGTTAGGTGGTAGTTGGTGAAATAAGATAATAATGATCATGACAACGCATTGGTGATGAACTTGAACTTCTAGCTCTCTCTCAGCTTTCTCCCAAATTTGCTTCTAGCTCCTTCCCTCCCTTCATGACAAGAATGAGATCCTATTTATAGGATTCTGAGAGGGCATTTTGGTCATTGTAGTCAAAATCTCAAAATACTCCATCGGACGGTCCGTATTGATTCATTTGATCATAGATAGTTTTTTTGGCAATTTGACCGTTCAAATGACCTTCGATCTGAGTGATCTTAAGCTCGTTCGATTCGTTTCGTCGAGCTGCTTGATTTGACTATAAGCACGTCAAATTTGTATATCATTTGATCATTCTCAAGCCAGCAAAGCATTTAAGCTTGATTTGAGCTCATTTGGACTTGATTTGACTTGCCTAGATTGTTGGACATGTCTCACTGAGTCGTTTAATTTGATTGGATGTATGTTTTAAATTGAGATCTGTGTTTAATTTATAAATTTTAGAATGATATGTCAACAAATCCAAGTGTTTTGAGAATTTATTTCCCTTTATTAAAATACTATATTTGTGGAAATCATTCTGAATTTTTTTGATATAACACCTCCATGAAGGCCCCCCAAAAAATAGGCACATGAAACAAAGTAGTTTTGATATATTACAAGAGACCTCCATAGGGAGTGTATCGTATGTTACCCTGAATTGAAAGTTGCATCTATGAGATACGATTATGCTTTAAAGGTTTTATTATTAGATAAACTCTTATTTCTTATCTAATAATAATAATATCCAATGAGGCATAATCAAGATTAAGTATGAGTTCAAACATAGTAGAATTTAACCTAAATTGTTGATATCATTTTATTTGCTTTCATATGTATTAATATGATAAAATTAAAATATTTAATTGAAAATAATTGCATGTTATAATATTATATAATATGAGTATCAATTTTGGGTCAGTAGATTTAGTTCTGATTTGACCAGAATTGGACCTGACCAGAGTAGTTTTGACTTGAACCTAACCCGCTTATTAAATGTACAAAAATCTCAACCCCAAACTCAACTCGCCTTCAACCCAGTTGACCCGAACACGACTCAATTAATCTATTTATGCATGCATTCTAAGTTAAAATCAAGTTAAGTTAAGGTTTGTGTGTCAAAAATTGGGTCAGTTTTGAATTCATGGGTCTAAATTAAGTCAAATTCAAGTTGGTAGTTCAATTTTGAGTTTATGTGTCAACATGAACCTAAACTGAAATATTAAATAGTGGTCGATTTCTTAGACTGGAACATGATCTAGAAATTAACCAAGTCAATCCGAACATAAATTTTTTGAGTCGTATTATCATATCAAACAAATTTTTGACACCTTACTATCAACTACACATCTTCATAACAATTAAATTTTAAACGTTATCATAGTAGCTTTCAAGCACTTATAAATGCTTTTAATCTTTTTATTTATGACCATTCTAGCCAAACTTAATTGGATTAAGGTGTGGTATTATAATGATGTGCACATTTTACCTAAGAAACTGTGTACATTATTATAATATTACACTTTATTTAATTACCTGAATATAAATGATAATATACTACAATTTAATAAACTTGAAATAAAAACGTTAACATCATTATAATACTACTATGAACCCTTTGCAATTTAATCAAAATTGACAAATTTCTAAAGTTTCTCCAAATCTCTAAATTTATATAAATGTGATTGAAAGCAAACGTGTAATTGTAGTTATATTATTGAAAATATGCTCATTTTATAATAAGGCCTAAAACACCTATTAATATATTTATAAGGTAATTATATTAATTACCTTAGTATTATAATTACAGATAAGGTATGTATGATTGGGTATATAATTGTCGTATTTATTAATTACCTTATGATAACATATACAATGATTAATATTTATATACAATTATTATACCCACTTATATTTAGAAGGTAAATTTATTTTATGTAATTATTACATATAAATTTGTACCTACTCAAATTACATAAAGGTGAAAAAGTGGTACGAGACCTTAAGGTAGGTAATATTCAAATTATAATTTTATATAATATAATTGAAATTCTATTACTATTAATTATTCAAAATTAATAAATTTCATTTAATTAATATAATCATAGTTATACATAATTAATCACAGAAAACAATTACATTAAATAACCTTCTATATATGAATAATTATATAATACATAAGTGTAAATTAGAGATTAGTAGTTAATATTCTTTTCTAATCTAAATCTCTTTGGAGGAGACTTCTACATAGGTCAAGACTAAAAACCAAACTGTAGTCAGATTCAGCATCCTGCTAATGAATTTATTGCTCATGAGTAAATGATTTAATGATCAAATAATGAATAGGGGCAAATGGATCAACCCTCACGCCTCAAAATAAAAGAGAAGCAAATGCTAATATTGCCTATATATTACACCCATTTTAAAGTATATCTAAGAGCTTTAAAAAAGTATTCTTCAAGTATCATTACCTACATTATATTATTACCTTATATAAATTATCTTTATAAATACACAAAAGGTAATTATGTATAATTAGATATATAATTATAGTATATATTAATAATTACCTTATGATAATATTTAACACAATTAATATGTATATATACACGGTAATTATTTCCACATACATATAGAAGGTAAATTTATTTATATAATTATAACATTTAAATTTCTATATATTCAAATTACACAAGATATATAAGGGATATGAGTACTATATGTAATACAATACAATCTCTAATTTTAGATATAATATTAATACATGCTAATATATATTATACCTAACGTTAGGTATTGTGACTTTGATTAGTGTGATATCAAGGTGGTAATCCTTCGTTCTTATTGTGCATGATTTAATCGTTCATGGAAACACCCTTTCTCACTAGTTTTGATGTTGTGATCATATTTGCATAGTTTGTTTTGTGAGCAAATAATATTTATGTATGTTAGATTTTGATTGAGGCTATCCGAGTTTGATTTGTGTGACTTCACATCTATGTTTTGTTGCCATCATCAAGTTTAATTGGATTGATCATAAAATTCTTTTATGGGTATTCTGGGCACTTTGATTGCATTGACTTAGATTGTTTGATGAATAAATCAACATAAGAGTAATTTTGAATTTGTATTGTGTTTCAAGTTTATCATACATAAGAGTAATTTTGAATTAGAAAAGTGTGAGAAGGTTTGTTGGTCCTTACCCATTCCCACATGTGTGTATTATTTTAGTTTAATTTTTAGGTGATTAGATTAATTTTATGCTTTGGCTAGGTTAAAGTATAGAATAAGTTCATTAATTGCCCTTTACATATACCACTTTAACATATTTAATTAAATAATTATGAGCCAATGTATGACATAAAATCACCAAGAATTTAAATCAACAATGCATCCTAGGAAAGAAAGGTACCAAATACAATTGGCTCACAATTAATGATTAATTAAGCTAAAGGGTTTAATTTAAGTACTTTCATAACATTTTCCACACATATGGGTTAGGTATGATTTCCTTAATTTTACTTAAGTTATTGAACACCTAAGTATCTACCCAAGAAAGATTGATTAAGTTTCTGGATTAATTTTTGGTTTTGAGAATTTGATTTAATTAATTAAATAGATCGTTAGTGAATTAACCCTTAATTAGATTTGGATTAAAGAAGAAAGAGAGTTTAGGGAATAGCTTAAGAAAAATATCACAAAATCATTTCATAAACTTCCTAATCACTTAAACAAAGTTTAATTATCTTAATCAAGGAATTAAACCATTGTTCACATGCCCATATGACATACACATTTAGCATGCTAGGAAAGAAATAAAGTGATGTTAGCATGTAATTTCATTCACTCTAATTAATTCTTAAAGACAATCTTATGAAGTAAGATCATTTAAAGAGAATCAAAAGTTGTTAAAAGAGACTTTCATTTTGCTTTGAGTTTGATTTGAATTAGAAAAATGTGAGAAGGTTTGCTGGTCCTTACCCATTCCCACATGTGTGTATTATTTTAGTTTAATTTTTAGATGATTAGATTAATTTTATGCTTTGATTAGATTAAGGTGTAGATTAAGTTCATTAATTACTCCTTACCTATACCACTTAAACATATTTAATCAAATAATTATGAGCCAATGTATGACATAAAACCTTAAGAAATTTAAATCAACAATGCATCCTAAGAAAGAAAGGTACCTAATGCAATATGCTCATAATTAATGATTAATTAAGTTAAAGGATTTAATTTAAGTATTTTTATAACCTTTCTCACACATATGGGTTAAATATGATTTCCTTAAGTTTACTTAGGTTATTAAATACCTAAGTATCTACCCAAGAAGGATTGATTAAGTTTTTGAATTAATTTTTGGTTTTGAGAATTTGATTTAATTAATTAAGTAGATCATTAGTGGATTAACCTTCAATTAGATTTAGATTAAGTAAAAAAGGGGGTTTAGGGAATAGCTTAAGAAAAATATCCCAAATACATATCATAAACCTCCTAATTACTTAAACAAAATATTTTTATTATTTGCAAGCTTATAAAAAATCAGTTAAACTAGAACTAAATTATTAAGTGACACACAATCCACAAGAATATATGCATATGGAAGAGAATTAAAAGGTCCTTTCTTGAATTATTCAATTAAAATCTTACGCATATTAACTGATTCTCAAGTATTGATATCACCTGAGCAGTTTCTGAGTTAGGTTTAGTGATTTTCACATTGATGCCATTATTAACTGCTATTTCTTTCATAACTTTGGCCCTCATTTCCAAGCTTGGCTGCCTCGAGGAAAATTTCTGCACCATCTGTAAAAAAAATTCTTAAAAAAATAAGATTTTTAAATTCATAATTTTAGAAGAATTTTGATAAAGAAAAAAAAAATGTTTGATGACTGATATAATTTATGTGGTTTACAAGTCCCAATCATGAATATAAATTTGTTAATGGGGGATATAGATTGAGCAAATTTTTGAGAATTTTGCTTGTTTCAATATTTTATTATTATTATTATTATTGCTATTTTCAGCTTAATGTTTTATAATCTAAGAAGAAAATATTGAAACAAAACAAAAAAATTTGTTGAGTTAATCACACAAGGAGATCCAAAATGGCCAAAATGGAGATATAGTTTTAGGGTGAAACTTAAAAATAACGATAAAAAGTAAAAAATTCATCTACCATACTACTAACACCACAATTGTTCCGTAACTCAGTTGCAGCAAAGATAAATTCCTTGCCGAACCTACACGAGAAGATGCGATGTATCTCTCGCAGCTCCGGCAAGTCCCCGCACCGTGAAGCAGCATACGACAACCCCGCAGCCGCCTCCCGCAGCTCCTCTGGACACTCCCTGCTCGACAAAAGGCCTCGGCAAGTGAGTACCTCAATTCTCATAACATTAAGAGATAATTGAATGGAGATCAGAAAGCAAGATATACCTTTGGTTATGGAGGAAGAATGCACGCTCTATAAGCAGATGACAGTAGCTCTCCACCATGGCGAGCACGTCCACCATATTCTGCTCTTTGATCACTATCTCCACCTGAATATGCAATGCATAATTAACCTTGAGTGGAGAATAGGGATTTAATTATGAAAATTTAAGGACCGCGCCCTGCTTCGCGTACATTATCACCTCCAAAATTCATAAATTTTCAACCTGCAGAGCTAAAGCAGCAATGGAGCCACCATGCACTTGTGATATGTTTGAGCTGCTTGGAGGTGACAAACTTGTAAGAAAGATAAAGGAGAAGTACAAGGATGCAGGAAGTGCTACTCTTGCTGCTTTCCAGTTAGCAACATATGCAGCGGCCGCAGCCAAGGTTGCGATGGAACTCTACCAATCAGAGTCAGAGGGAAGAGATTCCAGCAATCCAGGTACGCTAAAACAGAGCAATCATATAGATAGCTGCTCTCCTTCAGCTTCATGCTACCATTCTTTTCAACTCTTCAATTTGTAGCTGCAATGAAATTACTTATATAACTATTCTAATAAAATTTGATTTTGTTATATCTATTATAAAAAACATAAATATTTGTTATATTTGAAAAAATAAGATAATAATTTTCTTATAACTATGATGGTCTAGCAAATCTAGTAGCAAATTTTGTTGCAAGAATACTTCTCATCATATAATTTTTTAGAAATAAAAAAAAAAAGCTAAATAGAAATATTTCAGCCATCTGAAATATAAAATTGTAAGAAGTGCCCCAAATTAACTGTTATACTACTTAACTTCCTGAAAGGCATCAGTAGACTTTTGCACTTCATCAATGCTTAGAAAATAAAGCATTAGCATAAATATCATAAAATTATCATGAATGGCTTTGTCATTAGTGGTATAAGTATGATCATCAACATATATACACACAATACAATTGCTATCTCTTTATCCTCTCCATATTTAATATGAACATTGTGGTCACAAAGGCATTTAAGAAAACTTAAAAAAATAAGCATTTATACGAATATACACTAATCGCTTTGTGTTTATTTCATTCTATAAATTATTTTCATTAATCTATATATCTCACTTTTTCAAGTGGTTGACCAATGTACGCTTCTTCTTCCAATTCACTATGTAAAAATGCTAGCTTTACATGAAGCTGATACGTAATTCTGAGCAACTCTAAATGAATTGTATTGGCATTGCGACAGAGCAAGCACATCTCTGTAGCCAACACTTGAGCTTTTGCTTGTGCCTGTTTGTGAAGAGTTGAGATTTGTATTTTTCTATTATGCCTTTTTTCTTCAACTTCTTTTATAAAACCACACAACGGAAATAAATTTCTATCCTTTTGGAAGCTCCATCAATTCCCACATCATGGTTTTTTTTATGAAACTATTCTCCTGAGCCATGTTATATTTTCACTTAGGATCACTGACATCTTCTGGGAATGTGACAGTATTATTTTCTGATAGTTAAATATAATGAGAAAACATATCATGTTTATCAAAATGAGCACACTGACCTCATATTCTACTGCCTATGGTGACCTTCTTCTTACTGTTGAGATTGATAGCTTTTCCTTTCTTTGTTTGATTTCAGTTAAGGTTGTGTGGTAGTAGTAGTTATTGGTCAGGTTTCACTTGCATTTCATGTTCTTTCTCGTTACAAAATCAAGTATTTGTTGTTACATTGTGCCTTTTTAGTCCACTTCCATGTGCTTCTTCATCAGAAGTAACATCTCAGCTAGTGATGATCTTTTTTGTTATGAAATTTGACAATTTTGTTAGACTTACATTGTTCATTGTTTCTATGAAAGGCATAAGCTTCTTCCTCTTTTCATATGAAATGTGTGCATATATACGCAAAAATTGTAAAGTAAACGAAAATGAGCTTTTGTCGGCTTCAAGATTTTTCTAATGTTTGCTTTGACAAAGCAAACGTAGAACTTTGATTCAAAATATGGATGTTGTAATTTACTATTTACAACCATAAGTATTTTGGAATTCTATTGAATTTCAACTTGTTTCTTCTCTGTTTCTCACTATGTTCAGAATATTTTGATTCATTTTCTCTAAAATTCTGCTTTGTGGGGGGTATGTAGGTTTCTTATGCTTTTAACTATATGCTTATCAAAAAAGGTTCCATGTCTTTTAAACAAAAAATCCACATTGGCCTATTTGAATAGTTTTAATAACCTTGTCAACTTCATTTTCAATACTTTTCTGGATACTTTTGCATGCACCAAATATATATATATATATATATATATATATATATATATATATATATATATATATATATATATATATATATATATATATATATATATATATATATATATATATATATATATATATTTGTAAAAAATAAGCCAAAGATATATTTTTTACTATAATCATCAATAAAATAGATTATATATCCTTACATCTATTTTATGACGCATTTATAGGTTCATATATGTTGGAATGAGCCAAATCAAAGACATCCTTCATGGTAATAACACACTCTTCACATACTTTGTAAGAAGAGTAATTTTGAGCAGGACCGATTGGCTTGTCCATTTGACAAAGAATCTTCAAATCATTAAAACTCAAATGGCTAAAAAGGAAATACCAAAGCCATGTTGGTTCACTCACCTTTGCATTATAATAGTCTAAAGAGTTTTTGTTTGAAGTGAAATAAATTATTTGGTGTCACTCTAGTTCAAGCAAGACCACCACTTTTAGAGTCATATATTTCACAAGCACCACTCTTGATTTTAGCAACATATTCTTGTAGCTATCCAAGACACATTAAATTGCTTTAAATATCTATGCTTTGGACAAGGGACTTTCGCCTTTACATATTTATTTGCTTTACCATTTAAACAATAAAAATAATAAATAGAAAGCTATTGCAATCATCTATACTTTTTTTTTTAAACATTGTTGATCAAGTTTGAGGGTGAGTTGAAATTCAAGATGTCAATTCATTGTTAAATGCCATTGATTTGAGTATTTTGTGCTTTGGCCATCTTGATGCAGAGCTCTCATGGATCTAGGGTCTCCAATAAAACTAAATGGTGCAATGTATATAGATAAAAAAGGGGATTTGTCGAAACAGAACTCCCAAACACGCGAGAAAGTGGGAGAGAGAGAGAGAGAGAGAGAGAGGTGCTTGCTTTGGGCCCTAGCCGGGTGAGGTGGCTTCCTTGTCGCCGGAACCCTTCCGTGCGCCAGCGATCGAGAGAGAAGGAAAAGGAAAATCTTTGCGTACACGGGAGAGAGACTGCTCAATCGAGGGATAGGGCACGCCAAACTCATGATATATGATATAGGAGGAAAAAAAGAAGAAGAGATATTTATATAATTTTATATAAGGGTTTTCTGTTTTCTTAATTTGAAATTTGGATGGATTTAAATTATTATTAAATTAGTAAAAAATTTACTTTGGGAGCTTAGCAAGCAACGATTTGATATAATTTTATTTTTAATTTAACGAAATACATCTACATATAATTTTAAATTTAAAAATTTATACACTCCTATAACTCTAATTTTATTTTATTACTTGAACCTTTAAATAACCATAATTTATTATAGAATACTAGTGAATGTAATAAATTTTTGAGAAAAAAAATTTTAAATAAATTAGTAAATGAAAGAGTTCAAGTCTGGATTATTTAATGATTCTTGAAAATTTAGGGTTAATGATTTTATAAATGAAAAATTATAATTATGAGAATTGAAATGACTATATATTATTAATCTTAAATTAAAATAATTGGAGAGAAAGATAGAAATTCGTAAATTAAATTAAATTAGGAAAATTAAACTTTGAATAGAGAAAATAGAGAATATTGCATATGTTAAATAAATTATATGATTAAATCAAATGAATATACTAATCAACATTATTAATAATTAAATTAACTTAATTTTGAAAATTTATAATGAAATTTTGATGAATGTGGGCATTAAATAAAAAAACATACATAAATATTATAGACAAGAAATGAATAATAAAATAAATTACTTTTTAATATTGATCAAATTAATATTTTATTCTATAGGTATTCAAATTAAGGAAATAAGTTTTAATGGGAAAGAGATTAAAAAAAGCTTCACACTAAAGTGGATAATTATGTTCTTACATTTATGATAAAAGCTTACTTATTTTTTATGTGATAAAATGCATTTGTACATGATTATAAATTATCTTTATACTTGAAATTATGATTTATTTTCTCACTTTCTTCATGTTGAATAAATAACCTGATTATTAGATCATGTTGTTACTTATGTCATTGCACAAACTTAACTGATTTACTGTTTTGAACTAATATGAATAGTCTTATAAATTCGATGTTATGAATGTGTACGCCTGAAAGTGGAGTTCACCCCTTATGATTTATGGGGACTAATTTACCCAAAAAATAAATGAAATTGGCTTGTCCTTTGGATGAGTTTTGAAAAAAAGTTTTAGGCGGTGACTCCTAAAATGATTGATAAATTAGAAAATAAAATTTTAAGCAATATTCATCTTCATCTATCTCTTATATGTTGGATTATTGAATCGCATTTTACTCAAAGTTCATGTTTATAGTAAAACCTATCATGGATATTATTTATACTTTTTTATTTTACTATAGTGTAAAAACATAATTTATTCATTGAAAATTTTATTCAATTACAAATTGTTTTTATTTTTGCAGGTAACCTTTCTAAGTAGATGGAAGATAGAAGGGAAGATCATATTTACCATCGTAAAGGGACTTCAGGAGATAGGTATTATGTTGACTTTTGTTGGTGAATATTTTATATGTGCGAACAAATTTGTTAAATATGGTTTGGATTTGTAATTGCTCTTATATGATTTGAAAAAATTTAGTGTAGTTTTTATTTCTATTAGAGATGTTAAGTAAAATTTTTTCTTTTATTATTCGTCCAACCGTTCATTCCCGCCTTGGTATTCCAAGCTTCCGAGCCGGGTCGTGACATTTGTCAGCTCGTAAGATTATCATGCTATTGTTAGAAGTAGATTTCTAATAGTCTAATTCACAAGTATACAAGGCTTGTTGGTTAGTTATTTATACACAACTGTGTAACAATCACATCAAGTCCTGTAAAATGTTTTATAGAGTTTTATATGGCTGCATTGTGTTCCATTGTTTCTAATAGCTTGGCATCTGTAACTTAATATCTAAGGGGACGTTTTCTCCCTTTTTTGTGAAACTCCCTTGAGGTAGGGATTGGTTGTGCTTTTTGCATTGGCGAGTGTGGTCTGTTGGTGTTAACTAAATCTAGTTCCTTGATGAAATTCAAAACAAATATTATCAACTTTGCATCTTGTATCTTGGCACTAGGCTTGCGTCTACTTTCAAAGTTACTCATGACATTTGTTTCCGAGGGTGTGTTACCTGCTAGCTCCACTTAATCTTGTTATTCTCTTAACATAGTGCTCTTAAATGGGACTTTTTTTTTCATTTTAATATTTGGTCTGTTTGTACTAAGCTATTGCTTCCATCCAGAGCCATTGGGTACAATTCCATTGAGTGGATTGGGAACTAGCTAGTGAGGAAGAGATGAGCAAGATGGAGATCTTGCTTCTTGACAAAAACCGGAAAATGGAGCATGAGTTGAGACAATTGAGCACTTCTAGAAACTAAATATATGATCAACCACTGGAATAAAATAATTCATGGACTTCTTACATTTCTTTCTATTGGAAACAACAGCTTTGCAATGTTGGCCATATATGTAAATTGATATTTTATCTGTGTAGGTCAAAATTTGAGAGAAGTCAAATTTGCTAGAAGTAAGTTAATCTAAGATTGCAGAGCTAACAAAGAAGGTGAATGAACAACAAAAACTGATTTCAAAACTTAAAGATGATATATTAAAGGTTTGTGGGCTGAGAAAATATTTTTCTCGGTAAAGTAGGAACTCTTCTCTTTTTATCTGCAATTATGTACTCATAGTTGAACTGAGACATATTGAGTTTTATTATGCTTTTAAAGGGCTACAATTCATCTGGTTGGAAAGGATCACTATTAAATGATGGGGATATTAATGACATAGGAATTGATACATCTGAGGTGCATTCTTTGTTATGGCCTCTGAACTACTAGTTATTTCTGCAATTTTTTTGATCATTTTCTTGTTCAAAGGAGGTAGTGCTTTATTGTACTTTTTTTTCCTTTTTTTTTCTTTTGTTGTAATAGCAGCATCTACATATGTACAAGCCTCATATGTTGTCAACATGTAAGTTCCTGAGTTTAGTTTGTCTAGTATAGTATTTATTGATAGGGGAGTGAGCATTGCTTCGAGCCTTCTCAATTCACAAGAATGTACTTATAAATAGATTCCCTTAAGGTAGGTTATCTTTATGTTAACTAGATTTCACTTGATGAATACGTTGGTTTATTTGGATATGGTGTCTATATTTTTTTAAGAATGCAAGCCTTTATAATTAATTATTCTTCTGTTCATGGAAGAACATTCTTAATTAAGGAGATTGCTTAGGCTCATTTTTATTCATTATTTAGGTTAATGGAAGTAGACCAATATATCATGGTTCTGTTATCTTGAGTATCCCGATAGATATAGTTTGCTAATGATGAAGTATTTTGAACCATAAAATTCATGTAGCTTGATTCATAGACATTGATTGACTCATCTCAGATATCTCGAGAAGATAGTGGTGGAAGTATATGTTGAAGATGTCTTTTTAATGCTAAAATCTACTTATTGATTTGCAGTGGGTTGGCTATTCCTATTTCACTACATGATTTAGAAGTAAGCTACATGATGGCATGACTCTTTGTAGTTTAGAGGTATTGGACATGAACGATAAGAATGAGGCTTGGCATAATCCTCAATTATCTGAGAGTTTTAGCTTAACTCAAGGTTTTGTATCTAAAGTACATGTGAGTTTTGGATGCTTAATGTTAATTGGTGAGAGTTTGGGTTGGAGATTGCATTTTTTTGGAAGGCCAACATTTAAGCATAATTGAAGTGCTTGTTTTCTTTAAACTAATTCATAATGATTTAGTTGGGTTTTATATCCACTGGAAAGCTCATAAATGAAATTTTTAATCTTGGGGATGAAAAAAGCCCCACATGAGTCTTATAGTCTTACCCTTTTATGGAAGGCCTAAGAGTTAAGCACATTTGATGAGTTTGACGAGCTTTTTTGCTTTGAAATGGCCTAGCTTGATTAGGATGAGACTTATACTTATTGGAATATCGATAAGTGATACTTACAACTTTTAAGAATTAGAAAACCTAGTGATGGATCTTATAACCTTTTATTCTATAAAATTTTCCAAGATTTAGTTTGGGTTCTACCGTACATCATTGGAAGACTTAAGAGGCCAAGGTTGGTCATAATTTGATGGGCTTATTTGCTTTGAACTGGCCAAAATTAATTGGGTTGCCGCATATCTATTGGAGGATCATAAGGAGATTAATAACATTGATGAGGAAAGCCCAATGATGAGTCTTAACGAACTTACTCTATCGGTAAGGTGGCCCAATTATTAAAATTAATTTGATGAGTTTGTTGGCTTTGAGTTGGCCAATTCTTGTGTGTATTCCTATGAAAAAAATCATTGAATATAAATTTTTTTTTTTTTTGACATAGATGTATTTTAATGTGCATGTTGAGATGTCATTTAGATTTCAATCTTGACCTTATTTGCATGATCAACTTGATTGATATTATATGTATTTGAATTGAAACTCCAGGGCGTTATAGTGATTTGAATCACCTATGGGTATATTAGGACATTTGATATAAATTTGGTATCATTTGAAGGCGAGGGTACATTAACATGGTTTTTAATGCATCAGCATACTTATTAGTGTACTTACGTGATTAATGATGATTGTGAATTAATTATGAATATATGTGTTCGATAGGTTTTTCTTCTTTTAAACAAATCATGGGATGATTTAGTGTCTCATTGTCTTTATGCATTGCAATACGTTAATGTCTTTTTGATATGCTAGCAAAATTATTGATGCAGTGAAGCATTTGCACGTCATTTATGGGTATAGGCTATTCTAGTGCATCAATGCCCCTTAAATACTCTTTGGAGATTTTTGGGGCCTTCATCTATTTTTTAAAGCAACTTGAAGAATGTATGCATTGTAACGTAAATTAGAATACTCAAGGCATTACCTGCAACACATTGGTGTGAGCTCTGAAAATTAGTCACTGACCTCGATTAAGAGAGTTTGATTTAAGTGTTGATGAAATTTTCAGAAGGCAGATGAAATAGTAGATAAGACACTACCTAGAGATTTCGCTCTCATTTTGTGAGGACTTTAGATTTGGTTCCGCGTTTCCTATAGGCGCAATCACCTATAGTTAATTACCTCTCCCAATATTGAGAGAGAACTTTCTATTAAGGTTAATCGTTACATCGCTAAATGCATAGCATATATTAGCAGCATGTGGAGTTTAAAATTTGGGATTTAGAATTTATGAAATTCATCATCATTAGCTTAAAATGAATGGTTGGGAGAATGATGACGCGCCCGATCAAGATCCCATGGTTCACATCCGGGTCAGTAGTCCTGCCTACAATGAGGAGGTAATGACCCAACTTGACCGAATGATCCTTATCAGCAGCCATGGGATGCGTCGTTCAAGGGAACCTTGTAGACCTGGGGTGACGTTTATCAAAGAAGACAAGTTTAAATCTACCTTAACTAATATAGGGCTTTTTTTCTTATCAAGTCCACCCTATAGTTTGCAACTCAAAGGCGAGTTATTGGGAGCATACTGCTACTGTAATCATGATATAATGGTGTCATTTGACGATAGCCACCCAACCGTAGGACATCATAATCGCATCATATGTGGAGAGCTAAAAATGAAGACACGTCACATCCACGCATGAGATTAATTGAGAGTGAATATAAATGTGTATTTGATTTGACATTAGCTCCTTTGTGAGGTAGCGTTTTCTTAATTTGTCACTTCCGACAAACAATTACGGAACGTGGATTAATTGAATTTATTTTAAGTCTTTTAACTTGATGATTTTCATTTAGTCATTTTGAGCTTAATAATTCATCGAAACTCTCATTTGGATTGATATTTAACTTATATTAATTTGATTTGGAATAATAATCACGTTTTAATGAAAGTATCCCCTCCGATTGAAATCTTCATTCAACATAATCATTCTCAGGGTATATAAGTTTGCTTGATCTTTTAGTTTATTGTTTCAGATCTTATTGACTCTATTAATTTAATAATAGATCGATCTACTATCATATGATAATTAACTTCTCAGATATTTTTTAAGTTGAGATTCTTATAGTATCATTATTGAATTTTTAGATTTTGTTAACTCAAACCCGGTCCTAAGACCCAACCGGGAATCAACTCGCGCAACATCCCTAGACACTAAGTTTAAGTATTCAACATAGTGTCAGAGCCCGTGCGAGTTATTTAAAATACTTATACGAATTTGGAAAGATTAAATTGAATTGAAGATTAATTTATATTTTGTATAAAAATTCATTACTTTCAAATGATTACACAAATTCTGAAGCATTTGAATTGAGTGATAATTGGCTCCATAATTTATGCAAAATTAATATATTTGAAGTCTATTTAGAATTTAAGCCAACTCCTTCTGTCTGTTTCTAATTTTGTGTTGCAGATTCGATAGCGTATGTTATAAGTTTCATTCATATTCGACTTCAACTCTTTTGAATGTTTCATTGCAGAGTATATTTCTTGTTCATTCAAATATTTTGCTTGTGTTGAATAGACATCTGATTTGTTGTAGACTATTGTCAGTTAGACGATTGTAAGCTCAATTTTGTCTCAACAGCTTAACCATTGTATTTAGTTTAATTATTGACCTTATTACTTATTTAAGATTCAAATATTATTCTTTGACTATTTCATTTTCATTAATTATTAATCTCTATTTTGATGAAATGTCACCTCCTAAGATCATCTTCACATAAGGCTTTCTGAGCGGACTTCCTACTGCTTAAGAAAGCATGCATAGTTAGTTTTTTCCCACTACGAGAGTCTTAAACCCACCACGCTTAAGAAAGCGTACATAGACCTTCAATATCTGTGTTTGGAATGAAATTCGGCATCCTCCCGGCGTCATCTTCGTATAGAAGGTTGCATCAGGAGTGCTGAGGTCTTCCCACCATATTTAAGAAAGCGTGCATGATAGGTGTCTTACGGTACAACGACTGAGTGATTTTCTTGCACCTACCGTGTTTAAGAAAAACATCGCATAGACCTTCAAACTTGTGTGAAAATCATCCTGATTTTCTCGACATGCTAAAGCAACACGCAAGAGTACTTATATCTAGCAGATATTTACAATTACATTGAAACACTAGTACATGAATTTAATATGCTAGGCAAGCATATGCATAGGCGTTTAAAATGAAAATCTGACGCCATCCCCATGTTGGGGTCAGGAGTACTGGCGCCTTCGTGATAGTAGTTCTCGACACCGCCAGTAATTTTCTAGCACCTACCACATTTATAAAAAATATCGTATAGGCCTTCAAATCTGTGACACAAGACCTTCAAGAAAGGGGTTATTGTTGAAACCAAGTTCATTTGCAATAGCTTTTATAAGCTCATTCATCACCGCTATGTGATACCCAATTAGCCATGGATGCTGTGAGCGCATGAGGAAATGCGGTAGCCAATTGAAATCTCAGCGAAATTCTTCACGTAAGGGGCTCGAAATCTGCTCACCTTCTTTAATAATATTATCGGGGTTTTGCTGGCGATCTTCAGATGAACTAGCAACTAGCAGCTCTCTTACAGGAATCGTTCAATAATCCAACAATCCTTTTCTTTTCCTACTTTAAATGAACTTCGAGCCTGCTCGTCGAGCTCTGATGAGAAGGTCCGATTACAACAAAAATGAGAAAGATTTTGACGAGGGGGACTACAGAATCGACCAGGCTAGGGATGCGACTGTGAAATTGCTGGTCAGTCGCAGCGTATCCTCCCTAAAATCGCGAGCTCCAATGGCAAATGTCGATCTCCAAAATCATGACCTAGTAGACAAAAAGACCGATGTGAGTGCAAGTGGCAAGAATCTCACCACTAGCAGAAAAAACAAGCGACCTCCAGATGGGAGAACGATCTCCGGAGGCGAAGAGCTCACTAACAACACCAATCGCTTGAGATTCAACAGCGAGAAGCAGACTTTCTCGCTACAGTGTTCTCGTGTGAGGAGCAACTTTCTTCAAATCGAGTAGGCTGCCACCTCTAGCAGCAGAAATGCCTGAGCTCCAGAGGCTAGAGGGACTTCTGGAAATGAGCAATTCACCGAGAGTGAACCAATCGCATGAGCTTTAGTTGCCTTCAGTTCTGCGTGTGTCGAGCTGGGGCAAGGAAGGGACGGACGGAGGAGAGTGAGAAGGAGGACAACGAAGGAGGAGCAGCTGGTTCGGTCGGGCTGTTGCCTTCGGCTTCCTGTCCAAGAGAAAACGAGAGTGAGAGGTTTAGTGTTTGCTTGGTTTGCAGCTGCGACGAAAGGGAACGAGAGGGAACGTTCGTTCGGCTGTTGTTCGGACGGGTGAATAGGAGAAACGGACAGGCAAAGTCTTGCGTCTGCTATTCGATCCAAAGGAAATCGATTCGTTCGACCGAGAAGAAGGGAGGAGGCTTGTAGCGCTTAGTTAGGGCTGTGAATAGGGTTATCTAGGTTTAGGTATTAAGAGGAGTATATATAGGTAAGCTTCCATTTCTTATTGGGATAAAATAAATTCCAATTTTGATTTTTCACGACTATATCCGCATATAGGCAAATTGGATATCAATTTTAGGTTATTCTGAAGTTACGAAGGCAGCCTGCTTCTGATCGGGCCGTTTGGTCAAGTCAGCCGGATCAATTTTGTTCGTAATCGCCGCCGCTCCGCCGATTCGCAGATTCATTCAATTTAGGACGACAACCTCATTTGATAGGACGCCAACGCCAATCAATTTCGTGAACGAGGTTGCTCGCGTTATCGCAGCCTCCCGACTTCGATATGCCAGAAGGCGTGTCGGCAATTTTCTTCTTCGACGGGTCGAATTATGCAAGATGTATATTCCGATCAATTTTGGCGTCAACGCGATCGCGATGACAAAGTCCGTTCGTCGATTGGATTCGGCCTCGATCGATATCCGCATCAGCCTCGAGCGCTATGTATTCAAACCGATCGACTTTATCTTGTGAATTCGACTCGACTGATGTGATATACATGGAGGTCAACAATTGGGACAATGTAGAGTTGAGTAAGGGTCAACTCAACATTTTGATGTCAGGGATATATTTGGAAATTTATGAGATTTTTTGAAATTTTCTTTAATCTATAGGGATTTTTTATGGGTGGGGATAATCTATGAATTTGTAATACTTTGATATTTCTCTTAATCTGAGGGGTTTAGTTTGAAGATTACCATATTTTCTTTTGGCTATTTTTTAATCTCTCTTTCAATATTTTTCTATAATTTATTCTATTCTAAATTATTTTAATTGAATTAAGTCATTTTACTTTTTTTTGTAATTTTTAAATTTCACTGATGTCTCCTTTTTTTAGTTTTGAAAAATATTACGATGCTATAACTACAATTTTTGGAAATAATCTAGTCCTTTATATTATTTAAATAGTCTTAATATAGTTGTATAATTTCTAGATTCATTTTAGAACTCTTTATTCTCAATGCCATTAAAATTTGTTATAAAGTGTAAAGAGGTTGGTTCTTTTGTTTTAAAATGCAACATCGGACGCATGTTTTGAGGAGGATGTTATTCATCTAGTGATATAGATTTTGATGTCTTTTGTAAGGAGATATGGGAGCATTGATTTGAATCTGCCATGGGGTAAGTGTTAGGTTATTTTATAAATGTAATTAATTGTACAATTCAAAAATTCCAAATAAGATTGTCCTCATTTGAGTCTTTTGAAGTAGTCAAATATTAGCTTATGTAGTATTATAGCATATCACATTGGACCATAAGACATTCATGATGGGGACGTTAGTGGGGTTCCCTTTTTTTTCATCAAAAAAAATTTAAAAAAAAAACTTATTTGTTTTTGTTTGGTTTTGTCTTTTAGATTATGCATATAGAACTTGCTGAGTTGTGTGGGATTGCCTTAGGCCTAATGCGAGCTTGTGAACTACTACTTGTGAGTGAAATTGGACATCTCTGCATTGCTCTAAGCAATGTTGTCATGGAAATCATGCAAGCAATCACTAATCTCTTGATATTAGAATTAGAGAGTAAATTACTGACAAAGATAGTTTGGTGATTTGAGTCTGAACCTAGATTGATTTTATGGAATTTGTCCACAGCGAACCAAACACCTTTCTTGTACTTGCATGGAGCCTCTAGGACCATATTATATTCATCATCATGTTTTGGGATTTCATCCTCATCTAAGATGAAGACAATCATAAACAAATTCGTGTCAACAAGAATAGTGACAACATGGATGCTTGCTTTTCTTGCATACCTTAGGTCTCATCCTACTGGAAGATGTCCATAGGGTCCCTTTTTTTTAGAAAGGAAGAAACCATTTATCTACTTTCCATTTTGTTTAATCTGATATTATGCATATGAAACTTATTTTGTTTTTATGCTTTCCATTTTGTTGAGAAAGAAAGCCTTTCTGCCCTTTTACATCTTAAGCTAACAATTGTTTGCCGTTCTAACATGCTATCTTTTCACGGTGCAGATTTGAGACATGTATCTGCCGATCAAGATCAAAGTTTAATGCTGAAGATAATTTGCAACCCGGCGAACCAGCATGATCGTTTTCGAGCACGGTTGCGTGAAGTTGAAGAGGTATAATTTAGATAATATTTCAGTTATTCCCTTGCTTGTTTCTCATAATTTTTATTCTCACAACAAAAAGCAATGTATTCTAGGAGGTGTGGCTTTTGAAGGAGAAGATAAGCATGCTAACGGATGAGTTGGAGAAATCCAAAGCTGATAATGTAAAATTGTATGGGAAGATCCGTTACGTACAGGATTACAGTCAAGAAAATCTAGTTTCCAGAGGTCCGAAGAAGGTTAATTCATATATTTAGAGGCTGTTTGATTCTTTGTAAAAGAAATACAGTGTAAAGTGAATATAGTGAATTATAAATATTTTATAGTTATTTGGTTGTATGTAAAATAAACACATGAAAACTATATTTTCTGTTTGATTGACCATATGTAAAAGAAAAGAAATACATGTAAACTGTCAGATGAGTAATTAGTGAAATTTTGTTCATTAATTAAAATATTAAATTAATAAATTAAATATATATTAAAATATAAATATATTATAAATAAAAAATTTACTACTTGATTAAAAAAAAGATTATGATATATTTATTTTAAAAGTGAAAAATTGAATACAAGATCTTAGTAACTGAACTGATAAATAAATTTATTTAAATAATATCTGAATATTGTTAAGTAATTTAAAATATTTTTTTTATTTACTTTTATAGGAAGCTCAATATATATATATATATATATATATATATATATATATATATATATATATATATATATATATATATATATATATATATATATATATATATATATATATATATATATATATATATATTATTATTATTTTATTTTTTTTATTTTTATTTTTTTGTTTTTTTTTATTTTTTATTTTATTTTATTTTATTTATTTATTTATTTATTTATTTTATATATATTAAAAATTACATAAAAGTATTATGTTTGATATGTTGATTAACTTTATAACTTGAATACTAAAATAAATAAATCACATTTATTTTATCATTTAAATAAAATTATATCATTTTAGTTAATATTAATGAATTAATTGAATAGATTTTTAAAGTGATTTCAAAGTCTTATTTTTTTTCACAAAATAATAATATAATGACATAAAAGCGAATGGGGATTAAATTAAATTATTATTTTTAATACTAATTAATTAATGATATGACCGATAAAAAAAGTATACTCTTCTCATACTTTTCTAATATTTTGTATGTTTGAAAATGTACATTTTACTGTTAAAAAAATAAATGATGATAATATTTTTTAAGTGATATTAAAGATTATATATATATATATATATATTCACTCAACACTCTTTATTCTTCAAGGTTTAATCTCATATTGGTTGTATTTTCAAACTTAAGAGGTACAACTTGTTTGATATATGACTTTCGAGGAAAATTTCTTCTCTCGTGAAAGAAGTTGAAGCACTGGTAACCAATATGAATCTGATTAAAAAAACTACATAAAAATAAAAAGACACCTCAAACTTTTTAAATTCATGATAATCATACTCGCATATTACACTTTGCTCAAGGAATTCCCCTATATCATGTACCCTTAAATATCTCTGAAAAAATCACTCCTTTGAGGTTATCCCTACTGCTTGTCAAATGCATTATCAAGCTGTTGCAATCTACGTAACAAAAACTCACAAGCAAAGGGAATAGAAACTTTTCCCCATCACCTAAAAGGTTAATCATCATTGTCTCATCAGAGAACCACCACCAAAAACAAGTAATTCATAAATGTTAATTTCTAATTAGACAAAGAAAACAAGATCAATACAAATAGATAATATAGAACAATAAGTCCTACACCAATCCTCAAAATGACTGCATTGTTTTGATCTCGAAGGCTTGCTGCAACTAAAACATCACATCCCTACAAAGTAGATGAGATAATATTTTCAAATTACTAACATTGCACTTCTTTGAATGACAAAAAAAATTCTCTCTTCTTTTCTACACTATTTTGAATAGATCAAAGCATGTAAATATTATAATTTTACATGTTTCAGAGGTTATCGATGCTTACACTTTCTGAAAGAATATGAATTTCAACAGCACTATTTCTGCGAGATTTTTGAGCTGGTTTCTTTCCATCTGCAGAAGCGTAATCTCCCTCCTGTAATAAGTACTTTCATCAATATCAATTCCATTATGACTAGAAAAAACAGAGAAAGCAAAGGATGATCTGACATCTCACTCAAGCTACAGGATGATCGTAATTTCTTATCTCATGTGGTGCAGCTCTGATACTAACTCCTGATTTAAGAAATGATGAAGTAACATTAACTTCAAAACAATCAATAAATAACATTTGTGATAGAAAATTTATTTTGTAATTCTTTATAACTTTATCGGGCAAACTTTCGTTGATGTGCTAATAATGCTCGTGGTTAATTAGAGCATCAACTTGGTTGTTCAGAAATGCTTGATCTTGTTGTCATCATTTGATGAAGATTCCATGTAGGAAAACAAATCAAACCAATATGAGAGTGAAGGAAAGTGCCTTTCAAAACTTAGCATTAAGACTTGCATGATAATCTATCATTACATTGATTGATGGATGAAAATATCAATCAACAAAAAAATTCCAGTAAGATTTATCTTATCTAATTCATTCATATGAATTCATTTATTTGATGACTGGTCCTCAATAATTGTACAAAAGAGTAAAAATGAATTAACAGTATAAATTTAATCATAGTCTTAGATTAATCACAAATGCTTGATTAGATTAAGGACAGTTTCTACCTTGTGATTGTATTCAGGACTTTTTTGCAAAGGGAATAATGTGGCCTTGATTAAAGAATTAAGTGTTAAATATAGTTTGTGGGATAAAAAGAATTGCTCATATAAGTTTTAATTCATCATACAATAATATGTCTTGATAAGATGGCTTACCATACATTCATAATACTGGCATTATAGATGTTGATCCAGAATGCTAGCCTTTGTTTATAAGACAAGAAATGCAATTCCACCACAGTAAGCTTCTGTATTAAGAACCTGAAAAGAGAAAAAAAAATGTTCTTTCTGTTTTAAATTCATAAAAAATTTGGCTCAAGTACTCGTGATATTTTTCTTAATCAAAGCGCTGTTATAATTTGTAGTATTTACCTTAGTTTTTCAATGGCTGTAAGACACAAGACAATGCGATTGAGATCTAATGTTCTTCTTGTGAGTTGTATTAAGTTCTTGTATGGTCCTATATCACCATCTGCATCTGGTAATATGCTGTATGGATCTTGTAATTGTGTTCTCTGTACGGTGATAGGAGTTCTGCTACTAGTTGTTAAATGTTTGGGCATGAAGCTTTTAGATCTTATGCATGAGATATTGAGCTTTGGAGCTGGGAAAGCTTCAGATTCATGATGAGTTTGTGGAACAATCAGTTTTTTAAAAATGCTGATCAGTAGTTTGATTATTTGCTCTGATAGCTTGTTAGGTGCTCCTCTGCAGGTTTCTTTGATTCTCAATTCATGGATTCGGCGTGGTTGTGGGAAGTTTTCTGTGTTTTCTGCTTCATTAACTGTGGAAACTGGGGGAAGAAGAGGGTGGTCAGTCTTTCAGAGTTCAGTAATTCTTAATCATATATTGCAATTTTAAAAAAAATTAGATAAAATCAAGTGAAGGTATATTGGAAACTAGGAATCTCTCACACCCTCCTCATCTTTAAGCTCCTTAATCTCTAATTCTTTATGAACTCTTTGGTTGATCAAAAGAGGAAGTTGGCATGAAACAGTTGGTGATGTTGAAGAACGATTACTATGAAATAAATTCTTCAGTAAAAGAAAGCAATGTTAGACATATTTCACTTCGGATTTATGGAATTAATTTACATGATTATGTGGATCTAAATAATCAATCTCTCATCTCTTCTCCTCAAATAAAACTTTACAATACGATCGAGTTTCATGCATTAAGAGTCCAACTTGGCCATGTTGAGTTCGATCAGAATTCAAATCTACTTGTGAATCTTATCTCCCATTTTACAAAATGTGAGAACCCATGAGACACAAACTATATTTAACACTTAATTCTTGCCAGAACACCAATTCTATTGTTCTAATATCTCTTGTTAGGGAAGATAGAATATTTAGTATCTTAGTTGAATCCAACCAACTACTGAATGAATAATCTTTAAACTCAAATTCTAAAACTAATGTATTGTAATAGGGTCACTACAAGTATATTATGAGTTTATCTCTTCTTTTTTCTACTTATAATATGCGATTACTCTCCACTCTCTTGTGAATCTGAACATATTATTTGTTTAATGCAATTCTAACTCGTACAAACATGGCTCATTAGAATAAAGTCCCACCTTTCGGACTTGGGTGATCCCAAAAAATGAAAAAAAAAAAGAAGCTCAATGATTCGGTCTCAAATTTCAAATTGAGTTGCATACTAACCAGATATCTTTTTATGATGCAAGCTCTTTGCTTCTGCAACCAACTCCAGAGAAGGGTTCCTTTCCACTTCAAGTAATAGTTTTCCTAAACTGATAAAAATAATGAATAATTAACGGAGAAATAGTGAAAATTCTGTTAGAGATAGAGGTAGAATTTTCCTAAAAACCTTTGAATCTCTAACGACACAAGCAATCCCCATTTCATCTGTCAGACACTTTCTCCTTCACCTTTTTTCTTCCCGCCAACCGATACCTCTATCCACCGCAAAACCTCATCGATGGCTGCACCTCTCTCCGGTATCCACCTTCCTTCCGATAATATTCCACTCTTGGCAACGTCAAAATCATTTCTTTCAAAGAACAGTCTAAACTCCTCAATCCTTCTTCCACTTGAGAAAGGGAAGGAGAAGAATAAAATAACAACTAAAACTGCAAAAATTAAGAGACCGACAGTGGGAGAAGGAGAATAAGAAACAAATAAGTGGAGAAAGGGAGGAAAAAGGATGTACCAAATCTCGGATATATAAGAGTTCTGCGACAGAAGGTTCTTGATCACAGATTTTGCACAGAAGCAAAAGAATCTGAAATCATGAGCAATGTCGAGTAATCCCACCTCCAGGGGTTTGCGGCTCTTTCTCTAAGGGTATGAAAGGTGGGTATACTAAAAAATTATAGGGGAGAGCGAGAGTCAGGAGTAAGTGACTTCTAAATTCCATTTGGGGTATTTGTTTACACGGAGAATACTGGGAAGGAATTTCAAATACCGTAAAATTTTACACGGTAATTAATTTACCACGTACCAAACACGGGAAAAGGAGAATTGCATGTATTTAAATTACATTACACCTACTTTACAAGGAACCGAACAGCCCCTTAGTAAACTATGGACTAATTCGTGTGTCTTCTTCTTTTATATACCTTTATGGTCTTTTTCCAGTATGCTGAGGATATCAAAAGTGGTTTCAGTTCAGATGTTGAATCCAAGTATAAAAAAATGTATGAAGATGACATAAATCCTTTTGCTGCTTTCTCAAAGAAGGTAATAAATAATCGTATATAGTGGTTCCAAATAAAGTCCTTGATAGCCATATTTGAATTTTAAGGTTTTCACTTGCAATTGTTCTTTGTTATATGTTTATACTTTATAAGAATAAGTAAAAAAAAAAAAATCATGTTTGTATCTAAAGGATGATGTTTTGACTCAGTACAATACATAGAGGTATGAAACTCAAGTTAGAATGTTTTACTCTAGAGGTGTTAATAATTAACTCGACACAATGACCCAAAATTGTCTCAACCTGAAAAAATCTGGGTTGGGTTGACTTGTTTAACTTTGGGGTCTAAGAGTCTGACCCATTTAATTTTTTGAGTTCAGTTTAGGTTGACTTGTCAACCCAAAATTCACTCAACTCGAATTTGACCTACCAACCTGATTTTTTGACTTGTAAACCTGAATTTAACTCAATTTTGCCCCGAATTTGACTTAAAATACACGTGCAAATGGGTAATTTAGAGTCCTGTTTGGTTTATGCAAGGTAAAGGTAATTTAGATTTGAGTCAAGGTTTTTTACCCTTTTAATAGATAGGTCGAGTTTAGGTTAAACTTATTTCTGTTTGGTCAAATTCAGTTTAGTTCCAAATCCAACCTGTGGACCCAAATTGACACAAACTTTACTCTCTTAATCAACATAGTTTTTATTTGTCATTTTTTTTTTGCTGTTCTAAGTGACAATACTTAGAGTGCAACACTTTTTTTATTTTGTGGGAGATGGAATGCTAATTCTAATCAACGCATACTGAAATGTGCATTATTTTTATGATTATATTCTATTATTTCAATAGGCAGTCCTTCCGGAGTTCTGCAAATTTTGCACTGAACATAATCAAATTCTGATTTTTTTTGCTGGATGCAATTAGCTAATTTATATCTTGAGGATTCTTTGTGAATTGTTGGTTTGATTTTCTTTTTGGTTGAGTGAACTATAATTCTTTTTGCCATGTAATGTGACGCAGGTTTCCGATCTATTATTCTATTGAATAACTTTGGCGCCTTCTCTTCACCTTTCTTTCTTGCTCATGGTGCACTACGTGTTTATGCTCCAGACTCGATTTTCTGATAGGCTTCCACTTTGTTTAATTGTAAATTCTCTCATAATTGGAATAATATAAAATTGGGTGTTAGGATGAATTAATTGTGCCCAAATTAGTTTTATCTCATAGAAATAACTTGCTCTGGTATTAGTTAATTGGGTTGCATAATATAAAAATAGAAATAAAATTGATCTCAAACAGCCCCTTGGCTTCACCGATGTGGAACTGTTTTCTACTCTTAAAATTTTTGGTTGTCTGCTTTTAACTCTGTAAATTTTTGTTGTAGCATGCATGCCCGTGATGAAAGCTTTTTGAAAATTGGGAATCAAACAAATCTGGCTCATACTTCTAAGTAAAAACAATTCTGAACTATATTACAGCAGTCTTCAACTCTCAATGGTTGGTTAGTTCTTCCCCACGGTTGATAGACTATCCTTTTGAATTTGTAAATCTAAGACAGGTCTAGGTTGATATTAGCCACTTCTTAGTGGATCCATCGCAAACCGACGGGATCCATCAAATTTAAAAAATTAAAATTAAAACAAACATAATTAAAAATCAAATGAAATTATCTTGACTACTTTCGAGTTGGTATAAGTCTCTTAGAGGCATTCAATTAAAAGTCGCCCTAGGTCGGGTCCGATTTGTTGCGCAAGCGATCGATCACCCCAGTGGTTCTGTTTTTAGGAGGATGTGAGTCCCTGCACTTTCCTCCTAACTTGATCATTGCACACCGAAAGACACCCCTTTGGTTGGTTAATTCTACCCCAGGGCCGGTAGATTATTCCTTTAGATTTGTAAATCTAAGACAGACCTAGGTTGATAATAGCCCCTTCTTAGTGGATCCATTGCAAACCGACGTGATCCATCAAATTAAAAAAATTAAAATTAAAACAAACATAATTAAAAATTAAATGGCATTATCTTGACTAGTTCTAAGTTAATATAAGTAGCATAGAGACATTCATTCAATAGTCACCCTAGGTCGGGTCCGATTTATTATGCAAGCGACCGATCACCCTAGTGGTTCCTTATTTGGAAGGATGTGAGTCCCCGTGCCTTCTTCCTAACTTGGCCATTGCACATCGAAAGGCGCCACTTAGGTCGGATAGTTCTATCATGTGGTCGGTAGACTACCCCTTTGGATTTGTAAATCTGAGATAGGCCTAGGCCGACATGGCCCCTTCTTAGTGCGGTCCATCGCAAAGTGACAGGGTCCATCTTAAAATCCAAAACTTAAACAAACAATCAACCAACTTCTCCCCAGTGAGACATTAATCATCCCAACCTCTCCAATGGAGTCAATCAAACCCAATTCAAACTTGCATTCCTCAGTGAGTGCACCCTCAAAAGAAATATCATTAAATCCCTAATGGATGACCTGAACCTGAATTCCTAGTGGAAGGTTCATGCATCTATCCCTGGTGGGTTATACATCCTAATCCCTAGCGGATACTCTACCCAAATCATACCTTGCATTCAAATCCAAACCCTTTATCCCTAGTGGATAACTTGAACCTGCTCCCTTAGTGGAAGGTTCATATGCTTGATCCCTTTGTGGATCCCTTCTTACTCCCTTATGCCCTTGGCATGAGTGGAGTTGCCTTGCACTAAGATCTTGATTCCTTCTACACTTCAAGTTTAGGAGTAGATCATTTATGTTAGTGTTTGTGATCCTTCTGACATTGTTCATCGTCTTAGTCAATACCAATAGGAATAGGATTCTCATAAACACTATTGGGCGCCCTTTGTTGACCTCACTTTGGAGTGAGCTCTCAACTTCTTCATCATAGATCTAGGATTCTTATAGACACTAAAAGTTCCTTAGTCTTAAGACACTTCTAGTGATTAGGTGAACACTTAACCTAACCCTAGAGACTTAGAAGAGTTAGCCATAGGAATAGGTTGTGCCTTAGGGATTTAGGAAGACTTGCCTACCCTATAGCCTAAACCCAATCTTTGCTTCCTTCTTTCAAACTAAACCTCAAATTCAAATTCAAATTTTAAAATCAAATCCAACTATCCAATGATTGAAATCCATCACTAAATTCAAACTCTAAATCCCTTCCTAAGCCCTTTGATTTTATCTTATAGACTTAGCTTTAACAAAATCCAAATCAACCCCAATCCAATTGATTTTCTCAAATTATCAAATTTATTCTCAAATCAAATTCTAAATCATGAATCAATTCCAAACTCCAAATGAATGAAACCCATAATTAACTCCAAAATTCCAAAATCTTTTCCTAAGCCATATGAACTACCCTCATATGCTTAGCCAAAACTCCTTCAAACCAACTCAAACATGATGGATTTTTTTATAAATCAATCATTCATTCATTTATATTCATAAATATAAATGAAACTCACCCTTCAATTACCAAAAATAAATTAAACCAAATCAAAATCCAAGTTAGCTCTTTTGACCTACATCCTTAAGTTTAATCAAATTTGTTTCCAAATCATTCCAAACTCAAGTGATTTTCTCATAACCCATCTATATCTTTATTTATATTCATAAATATAAATGAAATATAAATTCAAATGGTCTAAACCAAACCTAAATCAAATCAAATTCTCAATTTTAGCTCTTTTAGCCAAACTTTTGAGCTTGGCTAAATGACATCTAAATCAACTCAAAACCCATGGATATCTTCATGATTCAATCATTCCTACAATCATTGATCCAAATATAAATATAAATCACTATTATAAAATCAAATCCAAGTCAACCCAAATCAAACCCGAGTTGACCCTTTTGACTTGAAATTGTCATATGAACCAAAACCCATTTGGCTCCAAACTAATTGCAATTGGATTCATATTTCAATCCTAACCTCATATGTGAGTTCAACTAAACATTAATCAAACCTTGATCAAGCCAATTGACTCATTTAGGCTCACTTGACCAAAAGTGACCTAAATGACTTTTTTTGAGTCAAATTCTAATCTAACACAAATTAAATTGAACTAAGTTTATCTAAATCTCAATCATGATCAAAAATCATCATGGGGTGATCAACCGCCTTGAATTGGGTCTAACTAAGTCGAACCTAGCCTTTGACCAAGTCATCATTTAGCCCAAATGAAATCCAAACTAGCCAAAATTCATCATATGCCAAATTGATTGAAACCATTGACCCAAATCCATTCATCATCAATGATTGAACATGACCAAACCATCAATTGAGCCAAACCTAGCCTAATTACTCACTTGACCTAAGTTGACCCAAATTGGCCTAAAAAGCCAAAATGGGTCAAATCATGATTTAATCCAAATTGATTGCAACCAATGGCTCGAGTTCATTCCAAATCACTTATTGAACTTGACCAAAGCCATGATTGAGCGCAAGTTGACCAATTAGTCAACTTGACCCAACCTAGCCCAAATTGATCTAAAAGGTCAAATTGACCAAAATTAAAATTAAACCAAACCAAAGCCTATAATTATTTTCAATCAACCAATTGAACTTGACTCAACACCTAATCCAACCTAATTTGGTCAAATTGGTCAAATTGGTCAAATTGACCAATTTGACCTTTTTAAATCCAAATGAGTCAAATCCAAACCTAAGCCAAACAAATCCAAATTAAATAAACCAAAACATTCCAAATCATCATATGAACCTAACCCAAGCCTTGGTTTGACCCAATTTGACCAATTGGTTAACCCAACCTAGCCCAAATGAAACCCATTTGACCAATCCAAGCCAAATCACTCCAAACCAACTTATGGGACCCTAGGACTTAGTGAAATCCGACCCAAACATGTCCTAATTCATTTCCAAATCAGCCCAAAAAGCCAAGTGGACCCCACCAAAGAGATTATCCATTAAACCATAGGATTTAAACCTTAAAACTATTGGACCCAAGCCAAAATAAACTATCCCATCCCCATGACAGCTCATTGGCATTCCATGGAACCTTCTCCTGACCCACCTAGCTAGCCTAACTCACCCTAGGTCATCCAAGGACCTTTTAGAGGTGATTTGACTCACCTCTAACACAAATTAAACACCCATTGGATCCAAGCTTTGCAAACCTTGCACAGTGAGTCCATGACAGCTCCCCATCATTCCTCCATCGGCGGTGCCTCCTGACTGATGGAGAGGCATGGATGAGCCAATGTAAAATGTGCGCACACTGCCGACCATCCATGATGGGAAATTGAGGGGTATACCCCCTCAATTCGAGCATGATTTCGCACACACTTGCATTGTGATCTCTCCTAAGTGAATTTCGAAGCCCCTCTGAGTGTTTCCAAAGATCCCCAAGCACTCTCCATTTGGTATTGCCCATTCTCGAGCAATACTCCCTCATTTTGAAATCAAACTTCAATTTCTCTTAGACACACTATCACCATACCCAATCAAAGCCAACCGAACCAATTCCCAAGCTTCCATGCCATGGGAGGAGTGAGTTCGATCGGAGTCGAGCCCATTACATGTGTGGATTGGTCAACCAAGCATCCCACACCAAATCAAGCTTAAAGCTCTTCAACAGGCCTCACCCAGCGGTTACCTCCAAAGATTACAGTGACATTAGCTCCGGTGAGGTAATTTCTCAAACTAAACCTTGAATGCAAAAGTGGGTTGATCCTTTGTGAAGAAAATTCAAAATTCATGAAAATTGACTGTTGGATGTGCGTGTCTCCCTTACCCGAAGGTGTGGGAAGAATTTGGAGACAATTTAAGCTCGGGTGAGCTCAAATCGAATGAGGGAAGATGGACGACATCCGTCTTCCGTCGCTCGTGAGCAGGATAGATCATGAGCCATCCATCCCGCATGATTGGGATGAACGACTCTGATCAAATCCCACAGATAGAGCCTCTGATTCCTTTCCTAAATTGTAGATCGAATCGTGGTCGTCCGATCTTATAATGAGAAAAGCATCCACCACCTGAGTCGATGATGTCTACTTAAATAATCATCGCGCCACATGGAAACCGCACCGTGCACTGACGATTAAGGCTTTAATTATGGCTAATTAATTAGTTTTTAATCCTAAAACATCTAAAATTATAACTAATTGTAGAAAAATCTAAAAAATGCAAACTTAAGCTCATTTTGAAGATGTTTCATATTAGAATCTAGGAAAAGTATCATTAATTAATTTTGAGCAGTGATTTTGACTTAATTAAGATTTTATCAAAAATTTAATTAGTTTAATTACATTTTAATTAAGAACTTAATTAATCTCAAATTTTCTATGGATGTTTAGGGGGATGACATCTGCCTCCTCTATTTTTCTAGAATTTTATTGATTCCTTAATTAGGGAAATCATTTGACTAAGCTCTAATCACTCTCTTAATTTAATTAATCATAATTAATGAATGAACAATAACTTAACTAATCATTTAAGCATAATTATCTCTGTTGAACAATAAGATGACTTAGGGGATGTGGTTGGGGATACTTTTCCTTTACCTTTAAAAATTAAATTAATTAATGGCTAATGGAATGATTAATTGATTAATTAAGTGACTAATCTTTAAAATGAGAAAATCAAAATCTAATTGAATGTTTAAATGATTTAGGGATTGAGATTTTGGCCTTGCCCTTGATCCTTTCGCCTAAGTTAATTTCATCATTCAAATTAAAACATAACCAAAATATTTAATCAATTAAATAAAGGCTTAATCAAATTAAAACAAAGAATCAATTCATCCACACTTAAGCAACCCTTAATTGATCATGGGTAGCTCCTTGGGTGTTCAATAACCCAAGGTGAGAGATAATGAAATTATGGTTGGCTCATATGTGTGAAAAAATCATAAAAGTAATTAAGTGAGATCCCTTAAGCTTAATTACCTATTAAATCATAAGCCAATTGCATTAGGCCTCTTTCATTCCTTAAGAGCATTGCAAATTTAATTAACTTAAGGAGATATATGTAAGGGTTAATTAATTCATTCAATTCATACCTTAACATAATTAAAATATAAAATCAACTCAAATATTCTTCATTAAACCAAATCAATTCACACATAGGGAATTGGGCTAGGAATAGAAAAACCTCCTTCATATTTCCTAAATCAAATCAAATTTAAATTTAAAAATGTCTTTAAAGAATTTTGGTTCATTTTAAATAGTCTTATTTAATTTGATTGTCCTTAGGAATTAAGTGGAATGAATGAAATCATGTTCTTACATTCCTTTATTTCTTTCCAATAATGCTAAATATTGCTTGTCATATGCAATCAAGCATTCATTTCTTCTAAAATTAATTAAATGAAATATTTTGTTTTATGTCAACTTGCTTGTGTTGGCTTAAATTAAAATATAAGTGGCTATTATCACTATTAAATAAAAAAAACTATTTTTAAATCCTATAAATCAATTATTATAAATGAAGTGATGCTAATTACAAATATCTATAAGCTTGCATGTGATAATAATATAATACATGTAATATGAAGTTCTCTTTTCCTATCTTAACATGGATTCACATAGAATTTATAAGTGTATAGTTCATTTGAAAAGAATGCAACACTTGCCTAAATCTACTCCTATGCATCTCCATAAGACTTAGGAAGAATTTCATATCACATATGTAAATCACATAATCAAATCAAACATAATTTCTTGCATGATTCCGTATTCATGTGGTTTCTTTTGTACATTCATATGTATTTGAGAAAAGTGGTATATTAGTCTGGACATCCCGGGGCTGCGAGGCTTTAAGTAGCCCTAAGTAGGTCTTGTACCTTACGCCCCTGGTATATAAAACAATGGTGTCGTACTCACTTAAAGCTCTTATACATATGCATGTATGATGTGGCCATAAATCAAATAAATCAAACAATATATTTTTGCATGGATTTTCTTATCCTTATAGATATTCATACATTTAGATGTATCTAAGAAAAGTGGTATATTAGTCTGGACATCCCGGGACTGCGAGCCTTTAAGTAGCCCTAAGTAGGTCTTATACCTTACGGCCCTGGTGTAGGAAACAATGGCGTCGTACTCACTTAAAACTTTTATACATGTAAATGTCTATTTAGCTAATGGATGAAAAATCCCTATTTTCTATATAATAAAGATTTGCATTCATAATTCAATCAAAAATGAAATATTTAAATTTAAAATACATTTCTTTGCATTCATCATCAAAGTGTGCTTAGATTTACATTGCATGTATATGTATGCTTAGGATTATTATATGCATGATATACATGATGGAAAGAAATAAATGAATGTGTGTTATATGATAGTAATCCATTTCAATTAATCTTAAGATGCATTTCTCATTGGATAGAATTATTTAGAATGAATATGAACTTAGGGTTAATTAAAACACCTAATAAATCATTCACTAAAGGAAATTCATTAATTAACTTACCTTAGAAATTACTTAAGGTAGGGATAAAAGAGACTCACTCTCTTTCTTCTCTTTATAACACTTAGTTGCTAAGTATAGTCCATACGAAACTAAAAAAAATACTAAGTAAAATCTTCAAATCAATTAAACCACTTAAAAAGAAATTAACCCTTTATAAATTAAATCCCTCACACTTAGCAAATTATAACCCTAAAGCCTAGTTAGGATGTACCACACAAGCCTTAACACATGCACGTTAGACTAAGTCATAATTTCTAGCTTTATGTTAGAGCGGTGCATGGTTTGATAAATGTTTGGTTTTGTGATGTATTATTTTAGACTAGATGTTAGGGTGTATGTGCATAGTCTGGACGTTAGGCCGATATTAGCCTAATCATGCTTTCTGTAGGGGGTTGTACTTAAGGGGTGCTGTAATAAAAATATAAATGCTTTTTTTAGGTAGGTTGCTTATACCCCTAAGCATAGCCCAAGTTAGGATAGGTGGCCTTGGTTACCCATGTGTGAGGCACTAAGTCCAAATTATTCATATAACTGCTTGGATTGTATGGTGTATTTAGCTAATATTTATTTTATAGGTGTAGCAAGATTTACTTTCCTTCTATTTAATGTAATTTTTACATTAGGATTAGGATAAGTGTTATGGGAATTAAGGTGAGCTTTGGTTATAAGAGCATGTCTTATATACCATGTGATGCCTTCGGAGCAAGCAACATCCTAATCAAGCTAAAAGAAAGAAAGGAATAGAGCAAATCAAGGTGAAGAAATGAAAGATGAAGAGTGAAGAATGGAGGATGAAGAACAAAGACCCCCATAGCACTTATCATTTCATAGTTGTAATTATTCTTTCATTATATCAAGATGTATAAGGGTGTAGCTTGGCTACCTACATCTCTTTTTCGGGTTGTACGGTGGTACCCGACTACATCAGCCTCTTATTCTTTTGTGATAGCTTTATAAAAATTATTTAATATTTTGTTTAGCTTGTACATTAGAAATAACATACTTTTTCATAATTTTTTTATGATTGGTGATTGCTGTGTAGCCTGGATGCGATTAGGCTTTTAGGATAAAAATAAATTTTCTATCTCACTAATAACTCATAACAAAAATTTTAAAATAACTCATAACCTCACATAAAAACCTAGGAATTAAATAAATATAATAAAATATTTAGCTACCCCTTAGCTGGATAATTGTATATATAACATCATGCATGTCATATTCTTCCACTCTTGTTAAGAGAGAGCTTCCATCTATGCTAGAGAATAAAGGCTTAACTTGTCAGAGCCTTTGATGGAAAGACGCCTCTTTCTCTTTTGATTTTGGCCCATAATCAATTTTCTCATGCATTTAGACATACAAAATCCTATAGCCCGTGTCAAAACAAAAAGTCAAAAAATCAAATAAAACTTGATACAATTTGCATTAGATTAAGTTGTTATTCATGCCCTTCATGATCTAGTCTCTTAGGGAGTGAGTTTAAGGACTTAGTTTTTCTTCTAAATAAATAACAGTATTACCATCTTACAGAGCATACGACTTGCCTACATAGATTTGAAGCGTACGAAGAGTTAGCTGGCTGCCACTCTAAGCCGTAATATGTCCAATAGTCAGGTAGTTTATTCTTTCTTGTGGAGGTAAACCATATACCCACTTTTGCCTTAGATTTAGGTTGTGCTTTGGCCCTCGCCAAAGCTCCCTAGATTTAGGATCTGAGGTTGTTGTTTCCCTTTGCAGGCTACAAGCATAAATTCCCACCTCTTAGGCATTTCCATAATCTTGTATTGTGGAATTATAAGTCCTAAATTTCTAATAAAATTTTAACTCAAACAAATAAATCTCCTCAATTTCAAATGTATAAAGTCCAACAACAAGATAGATTGGATTGCTCACTAGGCTTTCTAGTATCATGAGCACTCCATACTCATCTCCTTTGGTTTCGATAATACCTCTCCCCTTTTCATCTCTCCCACTTGATTTTCAAAAATACAACCAATTTATTGATAGTCTTATCTTTGAATTCTTTGGAGACAACAATCACCTACTTTAATTGAGAGTATCCTTAAAGGATTCATTTTCTTTAAGTTGTAATTAACTATGGAGGCTTGCTTTTACAGGGAACTTAACAAACCTGGTTTATTTCATGTAAAGTAAGGAAAAAATCTATGGTATATCCCAACAATCTTGTAATCTCACTATCAAGAAGACTTAAATTTTATACTCTAAAGCAGATATATAATAGAGCATTTTTACTAGGCTAGGCCCCGTGGTTCCCCTTTCTAGAGTTTTTTCACATAAAAATTTTAGAGTTTCTTATTCTCTTTTCAACTATCTATGTGTGTGTTGGATTCTCAATAAAGCTAAGACATGAAGTTTTATTTTACCGCAACTAATTTTCTAGCACACAATAGTTTGACACTATCTGTGAGAAACATTCCTTTTACATCTTCACAATAGTTGACAATCTGACTTTATGTTTAGAGAAACACCATCTATATGGTGGAGAAAATCTTACTTTAGAGAAACATATAAGAAGAATAAATATTCATCATACTCCGATCCTTCAGCTTTGTTGGAAACTAGGGGGGAACTCTTAATCTCAAAAGATCGCCCAAATCAATATTCTGGATATCTAATTGATTATCAGTTAGAGAAGCAAGTCAATGATGGGGAGTAATTTCAACATTAAAAAAAAATAGATTTACAAAATATGATTCTCCAATCATACTCATGGAATAATAAGACAAAGATCAAGAAGTAACTTTGGCAACAAACTCAAACAGATATTTTGATTTGATATTTTTCACACAAGTTAACGTCATTGAGTAATACTCTGGCAAATAATCTTGGAAGAATCAAAATGCTTAGCCTCTTTCACACATGCTAATGTCATACTTTGACAAAATAATCTCTGATGAAAGTTAAAACTATTGATTTCTTCTGCACTGATTAAATGTTACCGAGTAACACTCTGACAAATAACCTCGGGTAGGTAATAACTTTGTACTTAATCTACACAGGTTATCGTTATCAAGTAATACTCTGACAAATAATCTTAGAAGAATCAAAATGTTTAACCTCTTTCACATTGGTTAGCGTCATACATTGAAAAAATAACCTTGGATGAGGGTAAAAACTATTGACTTCTTTCACACATGTTAAATGTCACCGAGTAACACTCTAAGAAACAACATCGGATAGTCAAAAATCTTATGGATTCTTCCCCTGGAAGGCACACCCCTGAGGAAGCCTCGATGGAAAGCTAATAGTGGACAAGGTCCCCACAAGAAAGACTCCAAGAGAGCAAGTGGCTGACGGGGTCTCCACTCTTCAAAAATCTCAGAAGATAAAAGCCTCAGAAGGTACAGGTACATCAAAAATCTCAGAAGGAAAATGCCTCAGAAGATACAGGTACATCAAAAACCTCAGAAAGAAAATGCTTTAGAAGGTACAGGTACATCAAAAACCTCAAAATGTAAAAGCCTCAGAAGATACAGGTACATCAAAAATATCAAAAATCTCAGTAGGCAAAAGCCTCAGAAGGTACAAGTACATCAAAAACTTTAATAGGCAAAAATCTTATAAAGTACAGGTTTATCAAAAATCTCAGTAAGCGAAAGCTTAGAAGGTATAGGTTTATCAAAATCTCATAAAGTACAAGTACACCAAAAATCTCATAAGGCAAAAGTCTCAGAAGTTAAATGTGCATCGAAAATCTTAGAAGGCAAAAGCCTTAGAAGGTACAGGTATCCCAATGGAGGAGAATAAGCTCATTGCGATCTTTTAGGAGAAATAGCCACCAAATTATTTGAAAAATGAACTTTTTTTCTGAATATTATCAAAGTATCACAATTGATAGTTGGCATTACATCGTTGGATCTTGCCATCTCCTGATGCTTCCTCAACCCATCATCTTGTATTTTTAAACATTTAGATATATGCTAAAGGATGCTCACTCATGAAGATACTCTCCATCTTTCAAGTTTGAAATCAGACCAAATTCGGATGCGCCAACCAGTCCTAGAAATCTCGAGAAATGGAGCTGAGGGCTTGACACCGTTATACAGGTTAGTGGAAGCTACCAAAGAGAAGAAAGTGGAAGCACACTAGAGCCTGAATTCGGGATGTGCGCCACCTAATCAGGTCAGTTGAAAACCCCGAGATCAGGAAGAAATAGAGGCTGTGAGGGGGATCGACACCGTTATATAAGTCAGTGGAGGCTACCAAAGAGAAGAAAGTGGAAGCACATTTGAGCCTGAATTCGGGATGCGTGCCGCCTAACCAAGTTAGTTGGAAATCTTGAGATCAGGGAGAGTTGTATCCTACGAGGGGGGTCAGCATCGTTATGTAGGTTAGCGGAGGCTACCAAAGAGAAGAAAGTGGAAGTACACTAGAGCCTGAATTTAGGATGCGCACCACCTAACCAGGTCAGTTGAAAACCTTGAGATCGAGGAGAACTGGAGCCTACGAGGGGGGTCGGCACCGCTATACAGGTTAGTGAAGGCTACCAAAGAAAAAAAAAGTAAAGAAAGTAAGGTGCGAGTATTTCATTATCTCTTGGGGGATATTTATACTTGAAAAAGAGACTCTTCAAATTCTTTAAAGAATTTTAAAAATAAAATAAAATAAAAAAACCCTTCATCTTCTTTTAAAAAATAATTAAAAAAAAACTCTTAATATTAATATATATAATTTTTCATCTTCCTAAAAAAAGAGAAGAGAAAATAAAAAAACTCTTCAGATTCCTCATTAAAAAATACTCTTCACATTCATCATTTAAAAAAAAACTTTTTATATTCTTTATTAAAAATGGGTCTTTTTTGTCTCCTCCTCTCTCCTCTCTCTCTCTCTTTCTCTCTCTCCCACTCTCTTATTCAAGCCAAATGCCACCCATAAAAAAAGGGAAATTGGGAGACCCACGACCCCTCTCTTTAAAAAGCAAATATATATATAATAAAAAAATAAATATTAATAACTAATTAGTAAATAAAAAAATAAATTTGATACACAAAATATATATAATTACAAATCCTAATAATTTTTACCTAAAATAAATTTTATATATTTTTGGATGAAATGAGTTTTTTCATCCAAAAATAGAGGGGCAAATGATATATCCCTCTAAAATTTATAAATCAAGCATGAACTTCAAGTTAAAGCATATATTCAATCAAATTAAATGACTCATTGAGATGAGTCCAAAAACACTAAAATCGGGTCAAACCGAGCCCAAATGAGCTCGAATCAAGCTCAAAAGTTACATATGAAATTTCAAGACACTAATTGAATGGTAAAATGACTTCCAAATTTGACGTGCTTATAGTCAAATCGAGTGGCTCGACGAGACGAATCCAACGAATCCAATCGTGATTCCCCCCTCTTTTTGGGGTTTTTTCACATAAAAATTCTAGAGTTTCTTATACTCTTTTTAACTATTTGTGTATGTGTGCTAGATTCTCAACAAAGTTAAGACGTGAAGTTTTATTCTACCACAACTGATTTTCTAGCATGCAATAATTACTAGCCCAGTAATCTTCATATTCAAAACCCACAATGAAAATAGTTTTTCAAGTCAAATTGATCTTCTAGGTTAAGAAAGAATAATTAGTTGTTGGGTTCACAAAGATCAAATATATCGAAACTAAGAAATACAGAAGAAGTGATCATTAAGAAAAAAAAGAGAGGAAGGAGGCAGTGCATGCAAATTCATCATATTATGGGAAAACAACAAGAATTTTTGCTTGTTGACAAGAAGAGTTTCCTAACATACTACTCTAATTGCCAGCTCTGCTCTTTAAGTAGTCTAATTGTAGCTTCTTGGTTCTTCAACTGAGTTGCTATAGGCCTCCATCCCTCTAATTCAAGCTTCATTTTTCAGTTCTCAGACTCAAGTTATGATAATCTTTACTCTTATTTATAACAACGACATCAACAATAAGTCTCTACCACATTATTTGGGGTTGGTTACATGAATCATTATTCTTCGCTGTATACAATTAAGTGTTAAACTCTCATTTAATTCTAATAAAATAAGTTCATTTTTTATACTTTATAATCAATCCTTTTTAAATCTACTTTTATGTTTCTTAACTTAGGTTGAATCTAATGCATCTACTCTCCTAATTGAGTTATTGGATGGTCGACATTTTATGTGACCAAATCATCTAAGATGACTCTCTCTAATCATATTTGCCACTAGAGATAGTCCAACCTTTTCACGCATATATTCATTTCATATTTTTTCTCTTAGTGTAAAGTTATTCATTCACTTAAGCATCATCATCTCTACAACACTTAATTTAGTTTTATGCTTCTATTTCACTAGCTAATTTTCTATGCCACAAAGCATTTCAGGTCTCACCATAATCTTATAAAATTTCTCCTTAATTTTAAATGGTATTGTCTTATCACACAACAGGCTTGATGCATTGCTCCACTTCAACCATCTAACTTGAATTCTAATAATGACATCCTTATGTATATTACCATCACTTTGCATAATAAAGCCGAGATATCTAAAACCTTCACTCTTTTTAATGATTTGATAACCTATTGTCACCACTCTGTGCTAAAATCTTCTACAACTAAAATTACACTCTATGTATTCAGCTTTAGACCTAGTCAAACGAAGGCTTTTATACTTTAAGGTTGACTTCTATAATTTAGTTTTTCTTGAACTCCCTCTCTAGTCTTATCAACAAGAGAAATATTATAAGTAAAAAAGCATACACCAAAGCACATCCTCTTGTAAATGACTAGCAAGAACATTCTTAACTAAAGCAACAAGATATGAGCTTAAAGTCGAACCTTGATTTTATCCAACTGAAATAGGAAAATACTTGGTCAATTATCCTTGTGTTTGAACACCTGTAGCAACTCCAATATACATATCCTTCATGATTTAAATATAAGCAATATTAATTCATTTCTTTTTTTAAAACTCTCTAAAGCACTTCTTTAAATTTTATCATATGCTTTCTTTAAATCATATATAGATGATCCTTGCTCTCCATACATTTTCATCAAACCTCTCAACAAATGAATAGCATTTGTAGTTGACCTACCTAAGGGTGTAAATGAGTGGAACTTGAGAGAGCTGGCAGTTTATTCATGTTTAACTTGTTTGAAATTCTTTTATTCATATTTGTTGACCTCCATGCATGCGCCATAGGTCGAGTCAAGATCATAAGACAAAGTTGATAGACTTCGGATGCAACATCTCACAAATCGAGGCTGAAATACCCTGGACATCGCCAAAATATTATAAAATGACATCCGAACGGACTTCTCCATCACGTTCAGAACATTGAAATTAACTAAAATATACATATTGCACAATTCTACAGTCGATCGATCAAGAAGGAGGGCCGTCGAAGCGCCTACACACACGAAAGTCAATAGGTTGTAATGATGCCCAAATGACCTCTATTCATGAAATTGATCATCCATTAGCTTCAAAACATTGAAATCTATCAAATGAGTCTATCTGAGCTCAATTTGGATGAGTTTGCATGAATATTGAGCGATCAGATTCAACTATGCGTAAATTAGAGTTGAAATGCACTATGAATCAACAAAATCAGTTAAAATGACCTCCGATCGATGAACGGACTTTACCATCATGTTCAAAATGTCAAAATTGGTTAGAATATACATATTGCACAATTCGACCATCGACTGATCAAGAAGAAAATCTATCGATGCGTCTACATGTATATCAAGGTCGAGAAGTTGGATGATACCCAAACATTCTTTGTTCATAAAATTGATCACACCGTTAGCATCGAAACGTTGAAACCTTTCAAATGAGACTGTCCGCTCTTAATTTAGACTAATCTATGCGAATGTCGAGCGGTCAGAAGTATAAAATCACAATTTTGAACTGAAATTGACCTAATTCCACGTCAACTTGAAGCAAACGGCCTCTGATCATGAAACATACTGTGTTATTGAGTCTGGAACATCAGAATAACCCAAGATCGATATATATATTGCCTATGTAATAATGTCAACAAAAGATTTTGAATTAGGGTTAATTAAGCATGTAAACAAAATTTTATAAATACCCATTTTATCCCAAAACCCTAACAAAAAAAAACTCCCCACAACCCCACTACTCACGAGCCCTAATTTCCTAAAATCTGCTTCTCCGCCCCATCTCGGATCACCGTCGCCGCCTTCTTGGCAGCGATGCGAATCGATGACGCTCCCATCCAAATCGACACTAACACTATTCATGCACGGAGCCTCGTAAGGTCCGCCCGGCCAAGGATCAGCAGATTGATGATGCAACCCAGAACCGAAAGCACCTCCCACGCCCTGCACCCACTCCAACACTAGCCCACGCATGGTGGCGCTCGCCCTCGCAGATGCGTGACTCAGACTCGGCCCTCGCATGAGCCCACGAAGCCCTCACGCGTAGTGCAGTCCCACTAGCCCCTGCTAGTTCTAGTGAGCACCCCCAAGACCCGTGTAGCTAACCGTTCTTTTCCCATAGGTATAGAATAGCTTGTTTGTGGGTGTATAAGTACTCGTACACACCTTACTTTCCGTGGCGAGAAAATCTGAGTTTTCTGGCAAGTACCCGAAGACCATATGTGCGTCTTTATAGACGAGTAGGTTGGGAGACTCACGGCCATGATGTTGTAAAACACCACCCATGCGTGTCTTTTTAGACAGGTGGACAAACTTACTTTCAAAAGAAATCTTTCGGCTAGGGGAGATGCTGCTCGAAATTTCGTCATAATCCAGAATGCCAAGGAACAACAAAAAAGGGCACATTTGGAATATAGCCTGCTTGCCAAATTAAGTACCCGTACATGCCTTTCTTGACATGGCGGAGAAATCTGTGTTTCATGTAGATACTTCAGAGCCCCATACATTCCTTTCTTGGCATTGTGGGATCATGCATTCGGCCTTGATATTTACACCATCCATACATACCTTTTTTGGCATGGTGGGTAGGCCCAACATAACTGAGGTAGTCCCCTATATGGGGATGACGTCAGGATGCTGCCGAAATGCTGCCAAACTTTTATATCGACATGTAACTTAAAAAACTTAATATAAATGCAATCATAATTATAAAATTAATTTTTAACTTGACATTGTAAATATATAAGTACCTGTACATACCTTTCTTGGTATGGTGGACAAATTTGTACATGCAAGTGCCTCAAAGACTCATACATGACTTTCTTAGCCCCGACACTATGTTGAATGCATGAATTTAGTGTATGAGGATGCTGCGCAGGTTGATTCACGGTTGGATCATAGGACTGAGTCCGGTTTAACATAACCTAAAATCCAATAATAATGTTATAAGAAATTGAATTTAGTGAAACATCTGAGAAGCTAATTTTATCATATGATAGTAGATCTAATCCTCTATTGTTAAATTAATAGAGTAGACGGGATCTGAAATAATGAACTAAATGATCAAGCAAACTTATATATCTCGATGATGGATGTGTTGAATGGAGATTTCAACCGGAGGGGATACTTTCATCAAAATATAGTCGCAATCCCATATCAAAATAACTCAAATCAAGTGTCAACTCAAATGCAAAATCTAATATATAATTAAGCTATAAATCTTTAGATGATATTCAATCTTGTTGCGTGCAGGAAGATTCAAGTCGATAGAGTAGGAGAATTCGATGTCTTAGTAAAATTTTCACACACACAGTAAAAAAGTTTGAGAGTCCCCAAGATTTTTACTTAGAAAATCCAAAAAAGAGAAAAACCACGGAGCCTAGCCCACTTAAGAATAATTTCACTATATTAGCTTCTGTTACAATTGTTACCCTTTCTCCAAAGTAGAAGAAAGATAGCTTACAAGAATAAGTTTTATGACAAGCATTGCTGGATTAACGGAGAAGGCCTTGCTTGAGATGGTAGTCTGATGATCCGATGGAAATTACGAAAATATGGTCGATGAAGACCAGGTGACCAAAAGAGTGGCTAAGCTTTGGCATCCTTGGTTTAAGGATTGGTTTTGGGAGTGACGTGAGTTGGAGTAGGAGGCTCTGTTGTTGCAAGTATTGTGCCTGTTGGTCATAATGCAAGTATTCACAAAGATTATGATTGTGGGATTTATTTCTCACAGAAGGCACCAAACTATTGTGGGTTGGATCTTTTCCCTAATCAGGCCCATGCTAAAAAATCTAGAGTAAAATAAAATATCATCAGAACTCTCGTTATCAATCAAAATTCTCTTAACATTATAACATGGGTCACAAACTATTGTGTGCAGGAAGATTCGAGTCGATAGAGTAGAAGAATTCGATATCTTATCGTTGCATAAAAGTTTCGTACACGCAACAAAAGAATTTGAGAGACCTCAATATTTCTACATGAAAAATCCAAAAAAGGGAAAAATTGAGGCTTAGCCCACTTAGAAATAATTTCACTATATCAGCTTCTGTTACAATTGTTATCATTTCTCCAAAGTAGGAGAAATATAGCTTACAAGAATAAGTTTTGTGATAAGCTTTGCATGATTAATGGTGAAGGCCTTGCTTGAGGTGGTAGTTTGATTATCCGATGGAAACTATGGAAAGATGGTTGATTGTCGGGCGGTGGTAATTGGCGGTGGTGACCAGTGGCAGCGGTCGACGGTGACCAACAATGGTAGCCGATGGCGGCGGCCGACATTGACTGGGGTGATAAATTAAGGAAAACTCCAGCTCACAAAGGATCCAAAGTCAAATCAAGTGTATTTCTATATTCACTCTCAATCAATCTCATACAGCAAGGGCGTGATTTGTGTCCTCTAACTACATTGGCCGACTCATATATGATGCTTATGATCGAGTCCTCGACGGGTGGTTGCCGCCAAATGACACCATTATATCATGATCACAACTGTAGCCCGTATGTTCCTCAATATCAGTTTCCTTTGAGTTCTGAACCATAGAATATACTTGATAGAGAAAAAAGCCCTCTATCAACAAAGGTAGACTTAAGCATGTCTCCTTAGACAACTATCACCCCAGGTCTACAAAGATTTCTTGGATGACGTAACCCATGGCTGGTGATACGGATACTTCTGTCAGATTGGGTCGACTACCTTCTCTGACTAAGTAGACTAGGGACCACGACAGCCCAGGATACGAAACTATGGGATCTTGATCGGGTGTGTCATCATTCCCATAACCATCTGCTTGAAGTTAAAATGATGAATTTCATAAACCTCATTTTAAACTCCACATGTTGCTATTATATGCTTGCATTTAGCGATATAATGATTAGCCTTAATCAAAAGTTCTCTCTCAGCATTAAGAGGGGTAATTAATTATAGTTGCTTGCGCCTATAAGAAACCAAGAACCAGATCTAAAGTCCTCACAAAATGAGGGCGAAATCTCTAGGTAGTGTCTTATCTACTATTCCATTTGACTTCTAAAATTTTAACCGATATTTAATCCTACTCTCTTCATTGAGAGGTTGGTAGTGAACTTTTGGAGCCCATAAAATTCAATTTATTTTGTTCGTAATGAGCTCATTTAACTCATTAGTTTGAATTCACAAAATTTTGAAAAAAATAAATAGTTGGCAGGATTCAAACCTATACCTGGTCAAGAGCATGTCATACTTAAAATCACTCTGTCACAACCATATTATTATAATAAATAAATATATATATATATATATATATATATATATATATATATATATATATATATATATATATATATATATATATATATATATATATATATATATATATATATATATATATATATATCGAGCAAAAATGAAACAAATATAATCGAATGAATGACTGTTTATTTTCGGTAGAGCCGAACACGAACTGTTTCTAAACAACGAGCTTTTCTGACAACTCAATACCTACTCGATATTTTTGAAGTTCTATTTTTCAAACAACAATTATAATTTTATGTGTCTTAAGTTTTTTTGTTGCTTTCTAAAAAAATTCGCGAAATTGTAGGAAAATTATCATCTTATTTTTTCAACAAGAAAATTAATTATGATTCTTGCAACAAATATAATAAAATTTATTTTTATAATAATTTTGTAACTAGTTTTATAGATAACTGTAGAAGTTTCAAACAATCATATTAATCATTCATGATAAATATTATATTTATTGATGCATCTATGATACCATGAATGTAAGATACACTATCATCTCTACCCCTAGGGTCTACAACAAGAATTAAGTACAACAAAATATGAAATATATTACTAAAGCAAAATCTCAACGCATATTCAAGTTGCAATTCCCATATAATTATTGTTCCCCGCTGCAAAACATACAAAGATCCAACAAACATATCAAGTGCTCAAATCTAAATAAGTTGAAGGCCCTAGATCAACATAAGTAGATGGCCCTGCACCCATGTCGATGCCCGTAATGAGTCAATTGTACTCACGTGATGCTCAAGTATCTACTAGAACGATATATTCGCTAATGTGCATGCACAATCTCAAATCAAGACATATATTCTCATACATATTTACAGCCATCTGTAAGTCCGAGTCACCCGAACGTTCAATGAATGGTCGAAAGATAATTCAATCGCTAAGATATGCTCTGCCTATATTAACCAAATGAGTAGATATTAAAATCAAATATTAAAATGTAGGTACTTAAGAAATTATTTAGTTACTACTATTAACTTACATAAGCTTGTTCGACAGGTGTTCTGGGATAGTATGTTGTTAGTGGATCAGCTGGGGCTTTCAGCAAGTACAGCGTAGCCCACAACCTAAATCATAACATGTAACAGTTTAGGGTTGTTGTCTATCCTCATCAGCATCATCGATAAGAACAATGTGATCTCTCCTACTCTCCCAAATAGCTATGTGCCTCTAATGATACTGAACCCAATTAGTATAAGCTTTTCCACGGCCATCAACTCTTTTGAAGCTGGGATCCATCGGTGGCACATCTATGCATGGTAAGTGTCTAAACTAATAAAGAACTCTTTCATGAAGGTACCACTCCACCCTCTTCCAGCTGATAATGGGAGCACGGGCTAGCCATATGGCCTCTCCAATAAGGCAAATGTTTGATAAGCGAGGTATAATCAAAGTATCATACAACTCATATATAACCTGCAAGTATGAAAAGCTACTACTCAATTCTAAGTTAAGTTTTTATAATAAAGTCTATACAATTTATGAGTAATATCTGACTTAGTAGTAGTCCGTCAAGCTCATCTCGATATAGTCTGACATTGCTAATAGGCTTCTAACACACATAACGTTCATTCCATCTAATCAAATGAATTTTCATAAGTCAATCAATTATTTATAGAGTAAGTATATTAAAACAATCAAAAAATACTTTAAGTTCCTTACCTAAAACCATTGCTCAACCCATCAAACTCTTGAGGATAGGAGACATGTAATGTGGGTCTCCCAACATGAAGTCACTCCCAAGACCAGATCTAGAGCAGATATAGACAACCAGCCATGTTAGCACTCCTTGGCCTAATTGTCTCATGCAGCTCTCTATACATGTGGGCTAGCATTGCTCCTCCAACTGAAAAAGTGCTAAACATATCCAGATCTTCTAATAGAGGTAGATATTGTAGGTATGCCTCTGATCCAACTAGAAGGAAGGAGGTGTGTTTTCACCATGGCTCTCAAAGGTCAAGCCAAGTTTCTCTGGCAAAGGTGGAAGCCTTCCAATCAAGAGTGAAAATAATATGCATTTGTGCATGATGTTACAAAAAAAAATCATCCAGCTAAAGGGATTGCTAATTATTTTATCTTAATTTTTAGCATAAGCTTTAGGTGAGGTTATGAGTTCTTTATTTTAATTTTTAATTGTTAAGTTTGGTAGAAGATTTATTTTTCCCTAAGAGCCTAATCCACATCCAGGCCATACATCAAGTAAAGAAGAAACTAGAAAAATGATGTCATCTTAATGCACAAGCTAAACTAATCATCAATCAATTTATAAAGCTAATCATAAAAGAATAGGAGGCCATTTATGGTCGGGCACCACCGACCAAACCCGAAAACAAATTAGGTAGCTGAGCTCTACCCTTATACAACATGGATTATAAATGAATTAAATACAATTAAGCAAGGAACTCATTGTTATGGGGGGTCTTCAAATTTTATTTCTTCTTTCTTCTTCTTTTCTTCTTTCTTCTTTGGTTTCTTCTTTTGGATGGTTGGAAGGTGGATGCTCCAAAGGCTTCACATGGTGCATAAGATGAGAGCTTATGACCAATGCTCATCCTAATCCCCATAACAATCATTTTAAAATCCTAATTATAAAAATTACATGAAAAGGAAAAATAAATCTAGCTAACACCTGCAAAACAGAGATTAGCTAAACAAACCACACAAATCCCAAGCATGTATATTGGACTTATCACCCCACACATGGGAGACCAAGCCCACCTGACCTATTGGATTAATTTTTAGGGGTATAAGCACCTGCACAGCAAAAGCATTCATATTTTTATTTATCATAGCACCCTTTAAGCATAATCCCCTACATAAAATAATGATTAGACTAATTCATCCTATCATTCATTCTACACACATGCACCCTAACATCAAGACTAAAATATATATCATGAAAAAAGCAAAATATCAAACCATGCACCACCCTAACCTAAAGCTAGAAGTGGTGACTTAGCCTGATCTGTGTGCTTTAGAGGTTTGGGTGGTATACTTAGCTATGGCTTTAAGTTAAATTTTTTAAGTGTGAAGAATGATCAAATTAGAGGAGGGTTTCATTTAAGTGGTTTAGTTGCTTTGGGTTGATTTTATTTTTATGTGTTGATTGGGTTCAAGTGAATCTTAGAATTAATTACTAAGTTATAAAGAAAGGGAAAGAGAAGGGAACTCCTCTTTCCTTCCCTAACCTAAGTAATTTCTAAAGTGGATTCATATTTTAATTTTGTTTAGTGAATGTCTTATTATGTATTTTAATTAATTTTAACTTTAGATGAACTCTAAACAAACTTATTCAAAAAGAAAGGCATTTTAAGATTAAGTAAAATGAACTAAATTAATAAAACATACACTTCATTTCTTTCTCAACATTTGTAACAAGCATATGAGTCCTAAACTTATCTATACATACAAATGGGAATTTTAGCACACTTTATGATGCATGCTAAGTAGTTCATTTAAGAAAATTTAAACATTTATGATGCATTATTTTCATTAAGTAGCAAAGGGGTTTCTTATCCAATTTTCACATGCACATATGAATGTATGAAAGACATAAGTGAGTATGACGCCATTGTTAACCAAGGGTGTAAGGTACAAGACCTACTTAGTGCTACTTAAAGCCTCGCAACCCTGGGGTTGTCCAGACTAATATATCACTTTCCTTAAATACAAATATGTGTACAAAAGAAATAAATGGAAAAGAAAGAATGCAAAAGTTTGTATTTTTTTTATTTTGATTTGTTTATACAATTCATATGTGTAAGTATAGGTGTCCTTCTTAATTCATAGCATAGGAGTGAATAGAAAATGGAATTAGGCAAGTGTTGTGTTCTTTTAAAATGAACAATACACTTTGTCAAATGTTATTAAAAACTATACCAAAAGAGAGGAGAAGGAAAATTACACTAAGCACATCCTTATATTTTACCCACATGCAAGCTTATAAGTAAGATATAAGTAACACATTTTCAATTTTGATAATTGATTAATATATTTTGAAATAATTTGGATTTAATAGTGATAATAGCCACTCATATTCTTACTTTAGCCAAAATATGCAATTTGACATAAATGAAATATTTTAATTTCAAATGTGATTTTTGAAAAGCATGAATGTATGAAATCATATGACACACATATTTAGTATGTTGGAAATGAACTAAATAATCAAAGCATGTAAACACATTCACCTTAATTAATTCCTAAAGACAATCTTATGAAATAAGAAGCTTAAAGCAAATCAAAGTTTATTTAATGTCATTTTTATTTGACCTTGAGTTTGATTTAATTTGGAAAATGTAAGGTGAGTTTGTTGTTTCTAAACCATTCTCACATGTGTTTGATATTTTTGTTCAATTTTTATATGATTAGATTCATTTTATTTTTTGATTAGGTTAAAGTATGAATTAAACAAGTTAATTACCCCTTACCTATACCACCTTAGCATAGTTAATCAAATAATTATGAGCCAATGAGATGCCATAAAATCACACAAGGAATTTAAATCTACAATGCACCTAGGAAGGAAAAGGCCTAATGCAATTTGGCTCATGATTAATGATTTATTAAGCTAAGGGGTTTAACTTAAATAATTTCAAAACACCCCTCACAAATATGAGTTGAATTTTAATTTCTTAATTGTACTTAGGGTCATGAACACCTAAGCATCTACCCTAGGTAGATTAATTGAGTTCTGGAAATTTTTAGAATTTTAAGAAATTAATTAAGAGGGTAATTAGTGAATTAACCCTTTAATTAAGAGATGATTAAGAAAAAAAAGAGGGTTCAAGGAATAGCTTAGGAGAAATGCCCCAAAATTATTCCTGAAACCTCCTATTCATTGAAACAGGCCTTAATCAACTTCAACAAAGAAATAAGCCACTAATCAAACTCTAAATTAACCTTAATTACATTATGGGATAATTAGGAAATGAATTAGAAATTTCCCCTATAAGCCACCAATAAATCCCAAGAAAATTAGGGAAGATAGAAGTCATACCCCAAAATATACTCAAGAAGTTTAGGAATAATTAGTGAATTAATTAAAGGGTAATTAACAAATTAATATTCTCAATAAAACATAAAATCAGAGAAAAAATACTGTCCAAAATCAATTAAAATTAATTTTATAAAATTCTAGATCAAATTATCTATCCAATACAATTTATTTCATATTTTCTGATTTTTCTATGTTGAGATTTGAATTTTAGAAGTTTAGGTAATTAATTAGAATTATTTAAATCTTAATTAAATCCTTAATCATACGGTGTATATACACGACACACACACTTTACACGCCTCCATTCGTTATTTAAAACATCATCGTGAAGGTGTGGCGGCTTTTCTCCTCATCCGATCAAGGATCGGACGGCTGAGATTAAAGTCATGGATCAGAGGATTTAAAATAAATATATAACATATTTTAATCTCGGTCGTCCATCCAAAATGTGTGGATGGATGGCCAGAGATTCTTCCCTGATCTCCCCTGTGAACAATGGAGGTCATCCATGTTCTAGGGGATGATCCGAGCTCGATTGAGCTCGGATTGATCCCAAATTTTACCCACACCATCAACATTTATAGAAGATTACATCCAATGGTCAAGATCCTATAAGATTAATATTTCTTTCACAAAGCTCCACACCACATTGAGTTTAATGATCAAAAAATGGCAAACCTCACCAGAGGAGATGACCAGTGCTCGATTCCCTTGGAGAAGCTTCGTCTGATAGAGATGAAGCTTCGGTGAAAGTTTGAGGGGTTGGGGTTGAGTGGATCTTCCTATGGGTCACCTCCTCCTTAGCTTGAGCTCAGTCTTGATTGAATTGGATCTCCCTTTGCTTCAAGAACTTGGAAGAGAGCTTGGGTGCACTCGACTTGGTCCTCTAATGAAGCTTGAAGAAGGAATTGAGTGGAGTTTGAGTGTAGAGAAAGTTGGCAATTCAATGGACCTCCCCTATTTTTACTTAAGAACAATCGAGAAGATGCAAATTGAATCTCCCTCTAGGAAGCTTAGGATCACTTGCAAATGGGTCCTATGACTCTCTCTCACTCAATCGACTATGGCTCTGTGAAGATTCAAAAGAATTAGGGTGAGTATATCTCCCTTGCAATAGAATCGGACATCAAGTCGCCATTTGATCCAATCCAATTATCTTGATTGATTGGGTTATTTAGGATTGTCCTTTGATTTGCCCAGGAGTGGAATATGAACTCCCCATGTGCTCCATTTGGGTGTAAGAAAGATTCCCATGTGGCCATTTCCATGCACATGGCCATTGGGTCAAGTCAAGACCTAAATCCATGGTGCACCACCCTCCCTAATATTTACTTGATCCACTAGGAGAGTATTAAGTAGGTATGAAGAGGATTTGACCAAATTCCAAGTGGAATTGGCTAAAATTTACCCCATGGCCTAGGGGTAAAATGGTCATTTGGCTGATTTTTGAATTTGGATATGTTTGGTATGTTCAGAAAATAGGTTTAGCCAAGTTTCATTAGATTTGGAGTTCATTTTGTATGGTTTGGCTCATGTTGACCCATTTAGGTTAAAATGGGTCAAGTTGACCAATTGGTCAAATTGGATCAAACCAAGGGTTGGGTCAAGTTCATATGACCATTTGAAATGTTTTGGTTGCTTTGGTTTGATTCAATTTGATTTAGGTTTGAATTTAGTTCATATGACTTCATTTAGTTCAAATGGGTCAAGTTGACCAATTTGGTCCATTTGACCTATTTGCGCTAGGCCATGGGTATGTTTAGGTTTGATTAGTTATATGAAGTGGAATGGTATCTTTGTTTCCAATCAATTTTGGTTAAGTTTGAATTTAGCTCAATATGACCTTTTAGGTCAAGTTGGGTTCAAGGTCAATTGGCTAGTTGGCCAATTGAGGCTTTGGTCAAGTTCAATAAGTGATTTAGAATGAACTTGACCCATTGGTTTCAATCAATTTGGCTTAGATCACATTTTGACACATTTTGACTTTTAGGTCAAGTTGGATCAACTTGGGTCAACTTGGGTCAAGTGGCCAATTGGGCTAGGTGAGGCTCAAATGTTGACTTAGTCAAGTTCAAACATTGGTCATGAATGAATTTAGATCATTGGTTTCAATCAATTTGGCCTATGGTGGATTTTGCCTATGTCGGGTTTCATTTTGGCTAAGTGTTGACTTGGTCAACCCTTAAGTTTGACTTGGTTTGGCCCAATTTGAGTGATTGATCATCTCATGATGATTGTTGATCATGACGAGAGGCTTAGGTGAGTTTGATTCAATCCAATTTAATTAGAATTAGAATTTGGCTCATAAAGGTACTTTAGGTCACTTTGGGTTAAGTGAGCCTAAGTGGGTCAAATGGCTTGGTCAAAGCTTGATTTGAGTTTGATTGAACTTACATATGGACTTATGATTGAAGTATAAATCCATTTGTAAGTGGTTTGAAGTCAAATGTGTTTTGATTCATTTGATAATTTCAAGTTCAAAGGGTAAACATGAAATGGATTATGGGTTGATTTTTTTGAATTGAGTTTTGGTTAAGTGATTGAAGTTTGTATTTATATTTGGATTCATGATTGAAGGGTTGATTGAATCATGAAACAAAATCAAGAGTTTAGCTTGATTTGAAGTTGATTTGACTAAGTTCAACAATTTGACTTGAAAGGTTTATGTTGGATTTTGATTGAATTTGAACTTGAATTTTGGAATTGGTTTTGGTTGTTTGAATTTATATTTCATTTATATTTGTGAATATAAATGAGAATATAAATGAATTATGAGAAAATCTCATGAATTTGAATTGATTTGAAGATGATTTAGGCTAAGTCCTTAAGAGGGAATTAAAAACATAGGAAGGATTTTGATTTAGGAATTTGAATTTTGGATTTGATTCTTGGATTTCAATCATGGATTTCAATCATGTGGCAATGATTTGAATTTGGAGAAAATCAATTAGACTAGAATTGATTTAAGTTTGATGTTGATTTAGAGTTTAACATGAGCGAGGGAAGTAAAGATTGTGGTTCAAGTTATAGGGTAGGCAAATTTTCTTAACTCCCTTAAGGCATGTCCTAGTCCTAAGGCTAACTCTTCTAAGTTTCTAGGGTTAGGTTGAGTGTCCACCTAATCACTAGATGTGTCTTAAGACTAAGGAACTCTTAAAGTCTAAGAGAAATCCTATGCCTAAGATGGAGGGGTTGAGAACACATCCTAAAAATGAGGTCAACAGGAACATAAGGACTCCATGAAAATATTGAGAGAGAGGTATGAGTCCTCCCAACTCTCAAATATTGCTCAAATACTCTTACGCCATGCATCCCAAGCCTTGATATAAGACACTTTAATATTGAACGTTGATTCCATCCAGCCAATAATCTCTCTCAATTTCAAGTCTATCTTAGTTCTCATAACAGGTATTATGAAAAACCTAATGAACTTAGATGTACATTGACGATGTCCAGAACTCGTGATAGTGTTGTTGCATGTATGTGGAGAACCTAACGTTGATATTTTCCAAGCACCTCCCAAACGCTTGCTCCGGTTATAATGCATGTGCTAGTGAGATGATCTACTGGAGTTATTGTGTTGTGTGCAGACAACTGTGAAATTCTTTTGATTTGAGATAATAGTTAGGAATTGAACATTATTTCTTATTTACCAACCAGTGACTATAAACTGGTGATCCTTGTTGTTTGAGAAGCACATACTTTCAGATAATTTCAATGGAACTTCAATATCATCTGAGAAAATTGTGCTATCAGATGAACCAGCGGCGGTGCTATGCGCTTTCTCCTCATCTGTCCGATAAAGGATCGGACGGGTGAGGTTAAAGCCATGATTCTAAAGGTGTGATCTACGTGTCTTTTATCATGGCCGTCCATTCAAAATGCACGGATGGATGGCCCATGACCCTTCCCTATTTTTCTCTGTGTGAAATGGACACCGTCCATCTTCTAGGAGAAGATTCGAGCTCAATTGAGCTCAGATTAGATTGAAACTCAACCCACACCATCAATATGAAAAGGAGATCACATCTAATGACTAGAATCTCATGGGGTGATACTTAACTTCACAAAGAATCATACCACATCTAGATTAAGCTCGATTTAATAGCATACCTCACCAGAGGTGATCACCGGCGCTCGATTACCTTGGAGAAGCTTCGTCTAGCGGAGATGAAGTTTTGTTGAGAATTTGAGGTCTTAATATTCTTTCCCTTTTTTTCTTCAAGTAGATCATGATCAAGATAGCACCTCCTTTACCTTAAGAATTTCAAAAAATGTCTAAGCAAGTTTGATTTGATCCTCTGATGAAGCTTGAGGGAGGAATTGGCTTGGTATGTAGTATTGGCTAAGTTGGATTTCAAGTGGAGCTCCCCTATTTTCAGTCTATGAAAACTGAGAAAATGGAAAATAAATTTCACTCTAGGAAGCTTGGGATCACTTGGTAATGGCTCCTTTGGCTTCCCTAAGTTCAATCGAGTGTGAGAGTGTTAAGAGTGAATGGAATTATGGCGAGTATATATCCCCCTTGAAGGATCGGATGACCGTGCCTTCACTTGACATTTTCATCCAATTTACCCTATTCAATGGGTTATTTTAGCTGTTTAGAGTGGCATTGCATTCAGTTTTGGCCAGAGGAGGAGTGGGTGAGGTGGCCATGTGGACAAATGAGGTGGAGGGAGGATTCTATGTGCTCATTTTCAAAGGAGGTGGTTTTGGATGGTTTGACCCAAACCCATTGGGTCAAGGTTCGTGACCATCTACTAAGAGGATGCCAAGTGTTCATGAAAAGGAATTGACCAAATTCCAAGTGGTTTTGATTTTGGGTTACCCTATGGCCTAGGGGTAAAATGTTTATTTGGCTTGGGTTTCAATTTGAATATGTTTGGTATGTTTGAAAAATAGGTTTGGCCAAGTTTTATTGAAGTTGGATATGATTTGGCTCCTGGTCAAATGGTCAACTTGGATCAAGTTGACCAATTTGTTAAATTGGGTCAAACAAAGGGTTGGATCAAGTTCATATGATCATTTAGGTTTGATATTTGGTTTTGGTTCAATTGAGTTCATTTAGGTCAAATGTGTCAAGTTGACTTATTTGGGTTAAGTCATGGGTTGTCTTAGGTTACATTGGTCATATGAAATGGATTGGTATTTTTGTTTCCAATCAATTTGGTTTATATTTGAATTTGGCTCAATTTGACCTTTTAGGTCAAGTTGAGTTCATGGTCAATTGGGCTAGGTTAGGTTTAGTTGGCCAATTGTGGCTTTGGTCAAGTTCAATAATTATTTTTTGGAATCAATTTGGCTTAGATCAAGTTTTGACACATTTTGACTTTTCAGTCAAGTAGGTCAACTTGGGTGGCCAATTACTTAGGCTCACAAGTTGATTATGAATGAGTTTTGATCAATGGTTTCAATCAATTTGGCCTATAGTGAATTTTGGCTAGTTTTAGTTTCATTTTGGCTAAGTGTTGACTTGGTCAACCCTTAGGTTTGACTTGATTTGACCTAATTTGAGTGATTGATCATCTCATGATGATTGTTGATCATGATGATGAAAGCTTTGGTCAATTAATTTGGCTCAGTACTTTAGGTCACTTTGGGTCAAGTGAGCCTAAGTGGGTCAAATGACATGGTCAAAGCTTGATTTGAGTTTGAACTCACATATAGACTTATGATTGAAATATAAATCCATTTGCAAGTTATTTGAAGTCAAATGAGTTTCGATTCATTTGACAATTTCAAGTTCAAGGGGTGAACATGAGTTTGACTTGGGTTTGATTTTTTAATTGAGTTTTGGTTTGGTGATTGAAGTTTATGTTTATATTTGGATTCATGATTGAAGGATTAATTGAATCATGAAGAAAAATCAAGGGTTTGGCTTGATTTGAAAGCTATTTGACTAAGTTCAAGATTTTGACTTGAAAGGCTTAGGTTGGATTTTGATTGAATTTGAGTTTAATTTTTGGAGTTGGTTTTAGTTGTTTGAATTTATATTTCATTTATATATGTGAAAATAAATGACAATATAAATGGGTTATGAAAATATTTTAAGGATTTGAACTGACTTGAACTTGATCTAGGCTAAGTCCTTAATAGGGAATCAAAGTGACTTAATAAAGATTTTTTATTTGGATTTGAATTTTGGATTTGGTTTCATTGATTTGAATATATGCCTCATTTATATATGTGAATATAAGTGAGAATATAAATGGGTTGTGAGAAAATTTTAAGAATTTGAATTGATTTGATCATGGTCTAGGGTATAAGTCCTTATGAGGGAATCAAATGACTTAGGAATGATTTCTGATTTTGGATTTGAATTTTGGATTTAGTTTGATTGATTTGAATTTATATTTCATTTATATATATAAATAGAAATGATAATATAAATGGGTTATGAGAAAATTTCATGAGTTTGAATTGATTTAGATTTGATTTAGGCTAAGTCCTTAAGAGGGGATTAAAGGACTTAGGAAATATTTGGAATTTCAATCATGGGCTTCAATCACAAGTTTCAATTATGGGTTTCAATCATTTGGCATTCATTTGAGTTTGGAGAAAATCAATTAAGTTGGAATTGATTTAGGTTTGATGTTGATTTGATTTGGAGTTTGACTTGAAGGAAGGAAGTAAGGAATGTGGCTTAAGTTATAGGGTAGGCAAATTCTCCTAACACCCCTAAGGTATGACCTATTCCTATGTTTAACTCTTCTAAGTCTCTAGGGCTAGGTTGAGTGTCCACCTAATCACTAGATGTGTTTTAAGACTAAGGATCTCTTAAAGTCTAAGAGGAGTCCTATGTTTAAGATGGAGGGGTTGAGAGCTCATCCTAAGAATGAGGTCAACAAAGGGCGCCCAATAGGTATAGTGTGACTAACAAGGAATACTGCATGTATTGGTGTTGATCGAAACAATCAACAACATTGAACATTCAAAAGCACTAACAGAGACGATCTACTCCTAACCCAAGGTGTAGAAAGAATCCAGAGCTTAGTGCAATGTGGCTCTACTATATCGAGGGAATAAGAGAGGGAAGGATGAATTCACTAGGGATAAAGTATGTGAAACTTCCACAAGGGAAGCAGGTTCAAGTCATCCATAAGGAGATGAAAGGTTTGATTTGATTTGAGTCTCGTTGGGGAGAAATTTGATTTGTTTAATTAAGTTTCATTGGGGAAGAGGGTTGAATTTGTTTCAATTTTTTATTTATTTAATTGTGTTTATTTTGACTCCACCGGGGATAGACAAGTGAACTCTCCACTAGGGAGGCAAGTTCAAGTTATCCACAAGGGTGGAAAGGTTGTGAAATCTGCTGAGGGATTAGAATTCTAGATCTGTCAGGGAACTAGAAAGATTTGCATCTCACTTAGGAGAAGCAAAATATTTGGTTTGGATTGATTGATTGTATTTTATTTTGTTTGTTTCAGATTTTTAATTTTTGGATTTTGAAATAGACCATATTGGTTTGCGATGGATCGTACTAGGTAGGAACCACGAAGGCTTAGACCTAACTCAGATTAACCAATCCAAAGGGGTAGTCTACTAACCACATAGTAGGACTAACCAACCAAAGAGAACACATTTTGGTGTGCAGTAGTTGTACTAGAAAGAAAGCGTAGTAGACTTACATCCTTCAAAGTAGGGACCAAGGGGTGATCTATTGAAATGATTGAACCTAACTATTGAGTGAATGCCACTGGGGGACTTAGATCAACTCAAATATAGTCAAGATTAGTTTCATTTTTAATTTATTTTGATGGGTCCCATCGGTTTGCGATGGACTATACTAAGTAGGGGCCATGGAGGCCTAGGCCTAACTCAGACTTACAAATCCAAAGGGAGTAGTCTACCAACCACAAGGCAGGACTATCCAATCGAGAGGATGCCTTTCGGTGTGCAATGGTCAAGTTAGGAAGAAAGTACATGGACTCACATCTTCCAAAACAAAGAACCACTAGGGTGATTGGTTACTTTGGGCAACAAATCGGACCCGACCTAGGGCTGACTATTGAGTGAATGCCATTGGGATACTTAAATCAGCTCAAAGATAGTCAAAATTAATTTTACTTTTAATTTATTTTGATGAATTCTGTTGGTTTGCGATGAATCACACTGAGAAGGAGCTTATATCAGCCTAGACCTATCTTAGATTTATTGAACCAAAGGGAATAGCTTTTCGGCCGAGGGCAGAATTATCCGACCAAAGGAGTGTCTTTTGGTTTGCAATGATCAATTCAAGGGAAGAAAGCTCGGGGACTCACATTTATGAAGGACCACTGGGGTGATCAGTTGCTTTGGGCAACAAATCGACCCTGACCTAGGGCTACCCGTCGATTTGTGATAGTCATGCTAGAAAGAATGCATCATAGTCTTACATCTTCCAAAGGAATGATTACCGGAGCAACCTGCTTGTGGAAAAATAGATTGAACCTGACCAAAGGGCGACTACAGAATGAGTACCGACCCAGGGCTTTATCTCAACTCAGGTAGTCAGGCAATTTCTATAGGGAGTTATGTTGACACTGCCCTAAAGATAGGATGCTTGCTTGGGAATAGGGGCCCTTTGGGGGCTTTAAATCCTAATTCACAAGTGAATTAATATATTTATTTTGTTTGTTTATTTAGTGTGGACCCTATTAGAGAAATAAAAGGAAGGAGGCTATATCCACCAAGTCCCATCAGAACTAAGGGAGAATGCAGCAGAACAAGTTCTCCAACCACAGGGCTACTTGGAAAGGGGGACTGTCTAATCCAAGAGTAATCCAGGTAGTGTCTAAATGGGGTCGCAAAGGACGTGATCCAAATAGAATGCCCACAGGGAGAGGGGTCATTAAAAGCTTAATTCAAAATCTGGAGAAGATGACATGGCTAGTCATATATCAAATAGGTATTCGAGGGCCAACTCAAGGAGCGCTGGGACTCACATCTACCAAGAGTGATGTATCCATTGGGTGAGTCACTGTCAACATAGCAAACATCAACCAAACTAAGGTGCCCATTGATTTGCAACAATCAGCCTAGGAAGAATGCTCGAGGACTCACATCCTCCTATAGTGGAACTGATTGTTGGGATATTCTATCTTCGGTCGATAGGTGTCATCCGACCTAGGGCGAATACTGAGTGAATGCCACTGGAGGACTTACATCGACTCAAATATAGTCAAGAGGAAAGGAGCCTCCAGGAGACTTACCCTAGACCTCAAATATACTCGACCTAGTTAGATCATGATGATTAGTTCAAGAAGAAAGCTCGGGGACTCACATCTTCTTAAATAAAATCAACATGAAGTGGCTACCATATACTAATAAAATTTGATTTGCAATGGTCAAGTTAAGAAGAAAGCACGGGGACTCATATCTTCCAAATAAGTGACCACTAGGGTGACATACTAGCGAGGTAGCATGTAGACTCGACCTAGAGCAGCTAATGAGTGAGTGTCATAAGGAGCTTGTTCCCACATCAAAGTAGCCCAAGATAAAAGAAATGTTTTTATTTTTGTGCTTGTGCTAAAGGGAATAGGACGCCTCTGGGGAACTCTTACACCTACCTTAAACATTCTTGAGATTTTGATGAAGTGGTGCCACGAGTGATAAACGGGATTTCCCATTAAGAAAGGATGCTGCTTAGGTTCTCTCACACCTAACTTAGTTATGCTAATCGAAATAGGATCCCTCTTAGGTTCTCTCACACCTATTCTAATAGCTTCGGGAGATTTTGTTTGATTGTGTTTGTGTTATGAAAGAGGGATAGGATGCCACTGGGAGGCTCTTACACCTACCCTAACACGTCATGGCAGATTCGCAAGACAAGCAAACAACACTTCGAAAGAAGAGAAGATTTTGATGAAATGGAATCAAATTTTTGTTGATTGATAAAATTATTTTTAAACATCAATTTTATGGGTAATATTTCTTGAAATAGAGCCCATTAATTGGAAGCATCAGATATTCCCCTTTATAATCAATAAGCTGATAAGATCCTTCTTGGTTATCCCTCTCTATGACATAGGATTAACATAGGTTCTCCCATCTTTCAATAGCCCAAGCAAACTTCTCTCCCATCTTTCGATGAGCAACAATTGGTCTCCTTAGGATTAACATAGGTTCTCCTACTCAGAAAGACTTAGGGTGGACCAGCTTATTGTGAGCTTGAATTATTTTTACCTTCCACAGCTCGAGGTTCAAGCATGCCCATAGGCAACACTCCTCCAAACCATCGAGCTCTTCTAACCGCAACTTTGTATTCTACTCTGTAGTGATCTTGCTACCCAATGCTATCCTTAGTGATGGGAGTTGAACTTCTAATGGTAGAATGGCTTCAGACCCATACACTAAGAAAAATGGGGTAGATTGAGTTGAAGTTCGGTATGTGGTGCGGTAGGCCCACAAGGCTTCAAACCAACTGCTCATTCCACTACTGCTTATTGTCGTTAAGTGTCTTCTTTAGTATTTGGATGAGACTTTTGTTGAATACTTCTGCTAATCCATTTGCTCCGGAGTAGTAGATGGTGGAGTATCTCCAATCTATACTGTGTCTTCTGGCGAAGCTATTGATCTTTGTATTTTAGAATGCAGTACCATTATCAAATATAATTCATCGAGGCACCCCAAACCTATATACAATATGGTTCTAAAAAAGCAACACACTTTGTAACCTCTCAAGTGGGATTGTCTTCCCACTTCAAAAAAGTAGTAGCGGATGAAATGATGACCCTTGGAAGAAGGAGGAGGATCGACCCCCACGGTGCACTAGAATGGCCATGAGGCCAATGTGTAAATGTTAAATGATTGGTGGAGGACCGCACTGCTGTAACATTGATGACATCTAGCTGCTGACATCGAATCAAGTAGTATCCTAGTCTCTTGATCTTCATTTTCATCTTCGGACCGGATTGATATGCTCTGCATAGACCTGAATGTACCTCGGTTACAATGGCACGGGATTCGTGTTTATCTAAACATTGTAATCACATTTGGTCAAAGGACCAATGACATAAGATGCCATCAATGAGAACATAGGAGAGAGCTCTCTATTTCATCTGATGGGTCTGTGACTTTTCTTGAGATAGTTTGTCGGTGGTCAAATAGTCTATGAATGGTTGCTTCCAATCCAGCTCCTTGTCCTTATAGGCAAAGACAAACTCCTCTTCAAGAGAAAGTCTCTCGATGAGTTCAGTATCAATAAGGGATATGTTTTGTCTATTTTGGACCCTTATTGGAATGGACTCATCTTCTGGACATGCTAATTCTTTGGCAAGTTTGGTCAAAACATCTGTTACTATGTTCTCTGCTCATGAAACCTTGTAGATGGTGACTTCGGGAATCTGGACCAACAGCTTCATGGTATACTCGTGGTAATGATGATGCTTGGATTTAAGAATCTTGTAGGACCTGGCAATCTGGTTGCTGACCAGTTGAGAATCCCCAAAGATGTTGATGCTCTTGACACTGATTATGATGGCTAACTCCAGACCAACAATCAAAGCCTCATACTCGGCTTCATTATTGGTGCAGAGGTTGGAAAGATAGTATGAGAATCTCGTCACATCATGGTCTGGAGTTAGAAGAACTATTTCTACCCCTGTCTTTCCTGGAAGAGTAGATCGTGGTGATTCCCCTTTATGAAAGAAGCTACACAATCAAAATACATCTCCCATAAGTGGTTGTCAACCTCTCCTAAGTTCATGATTTATTCATCAGGGAGATCATCACTAAGTAGAGAATCAACAGGAAGTGGGTGTGTTGCTAAGAAATCTGCTAGTGTTTATCCTTTTACCTCACGGAGGGGTATGAATGTGATATCAAACTATGAGAGAATCATCAAAACATCCCATAGTGTGTGTCATGAGGTACCAGGGATTGGTTCTCAAGTTCACCTTATGAGAAAGCATGTAGTACCGTAGCTTTTGGGATGTAAATATCCAAGCTAGGCAATATTTCTCAATAGGTGGATAGTTTGCTTCAACAGGAATCAGACAATGGCTGAGGTAGTAGAGAGCACTCTCCTTTCCTTTATCGCTGGCTTGGGCCAGCAGAGCATCGAGAGAGTCATCCAATGCAGCAGTGTAGAGGATGAGTGGCCTGCCCAGGTTAGGGGATGCTAGAACTGGCAGCTTCACCAAATACTAGTTAATATTTTCAAAGGCATACTGGAACTTATCATCCCACTTGAACTTGGTGTCCTTTTTGATAAGTGCTGAAAATGGCTTGCATCTCTCCGATATGTTGGAAATAAAGTGTCTCAGATATGCCAACCATCCTTGGAAAGATCTGAGTTGAGTTAAACTTTTAGGAGGTGGCATTTTTACGATAGCTTTGATCTTTTCTGGATCTATTTCTATTCCTTTATGTCGGACAACAAACCCAAGGAATTCCCCTTAAGCTACTCTGAATGCGCACTTCAGGGTATTCATGTTGAGATTATATTATCTTAACCATTCAAAAACTACTCTCAAGTTAAAGATACGGTCTTCCTTTTCTCTGCTCTTGACTACTAGATCATCAACATAGCACTCTACCTGATGATGGATGAGTTCGTTGAAGATCTGAGTCATGGCTCGTTGGTATGTAGCACCAGCATTTTTAAGGCCGAAAGGCATGACCCTATAACAAAAGATTCTAATCGGGGTTCAAAAAGTAGTGTTTCTTTCATCTTTAGAAGACATCTTGATTTGGTTATAGCCAGATGACCCATTCATGAAAGAGAAAACTGCATGAGATGAGGCAATGTCCACCATTAATTCTAGTATAGGAAGAAGAAACTCATCCTTAGGACATGCCTTATTTAAGTCCCTAAAATTGACACAAATACAAATTTGGCCATTCTTCTTCTTAACTAGGACGACAGTGGCTAACTAGGTAGGGTATTTTTTTCCCTAATGAAACCAACATCGATCAGTTTCTTGACTTCAGAAATGACCTATTATTTATTTTGCTTTGTTTGGAGGCCCAGTCTTCATCTTTGTCCAGCTCGAGTGTCACCTCCAATGAAACCCACTGAGAGGGGTTGACTGGTATGCTAATCACATTAGATTCATCCTCCGAACTTGATTCCAAGCCTATATGAATAGTATGGGTACTCCTATGAAGTGGAACATAACCCTTATTGGCTGATGGCCAACCAGGAGGTCTTCCACCTTTGAAACTGCCTCTGTTTCTGCCTCTGCTTCTGCCTCTTTCTGGTGGAGGTTGAGTCATCCTACCCACAAGTCCACATGATAGAATGAATTGTGGTTGGAATGTGATATGTGGCTCTATTTCTTCTTCAATTCCCCTTTCTTGTTCACTTGGATTTTCATTTTTCTTTTCTTTTTCTTTGGCTTTTTCTCTTTCTTCATTTTCTTTTTCTTTTGAATTTGAGTTTTTTCCAAGTTCACGAGAAAAGGTGTGTTGAGAAAGATAGTAGGTCGCATCCTCATATATTTTAACATCTCTAACTGAAAATGGCTTTTCATCTCCTTTGCACAGTACTCAATCCCAGCCTTCCTGAACTTGATGCATTGATGGAGAGAAGATAGAATTATCTTATTCTGATGTATCTAGGGCTTACCAAGCAAAGCGGTGAATGTAGTATTCAAATCAATGATGTAAAACTTAGCTTCAGTCTTCTAGTCACCTATCTCCAAATGTAACACTATGGAACATAAAGCCCGCTCACCTTGATCATTGAATCCTCTCATCATCTGATCTCCTCGGAGTGTGGAGATATCAATCCTCAAATAGGCAATGGTCTTTAGACTCATAATGTTCACCGATGCACCTGGATCGACGAGAACTCTGCCAAGTCTGAATCTTCTCATGTCAACTACAATGTAGAGGGGACGGTTGTGCTCCATGTCACCGAGATGAAGGTATTCATCTATGAAAGTAATCCCCTGAGCTTCTCTGGAATAATGTGTCTTCTCACCAATAGCGGTCAGCTGAGCTAAGCATATCTCAGGATCAAAGAGAGCCTTGATTAATGATTCTCTCATCTCTTTGGATAAAACAAGAGCATCGTATATGCTTAACTTAGATGACAACTTTCTTAGATGAGAAAGGACATTATAGTCCACCTTGGGCTGATCCTCCACAAGCATATCCAATGGGTGGAGCATCCTATGGAGGGGCTTCTCAATCCTCTAAACTAAAGACTTGTTTCTTTCTATCTTGAGGTGCTTTCCTAGGATGTAGAACCTTGACACTACGGAGGTTGACATCGGTGATCTCTTGTGGAAGGGGAATGGAAGATTCTACCTGCTCATCAAGCTCACCTACAGCTTCTCCTATGGGACTCTCAGAATCGAATGATTCCAAGTCTATCTCAAGAGATGAACCCGTACCATTCAGAGTAGGAAAGTCCAACTCTGAATCAAAAAGAGGATGATCGAAATTATTATAGTTGTTGTTTAGACTTGAAGAGTTATTAGGAATAGATTCAGACAACCCATCAGAAGTGACATAGATATAATTCAAGCTAACTTTATTCTTCAATTTTTAGATTTGATAGGAAGTAAAATTAGAAATAAAGTAAAGTAAGAGGGGTGATGGATTTGATTCCCTCATCCGTCGATATAAGATGTACACTAGAAGAAGAGCTAGCTGAAGTAGTGGTAGTCGCTGATGTGGTAGCTGCAATAGTGGATTGGAGGTTGGACTCACCGTGGCTACCGCTATCCGCCACACATACCGCTATCGAGCACCCCTCCCTTGAGTTGGCTCTAGCAACTTGCAAACCTTCCTTGATGTTGAGGTTTGAGTTGACTCAGGTACCTGCAAGAAAAGTTTTTTGATCTTCTGAACAATCTTTTTAGAGGTTTTAGATAAGGTGATATCTCAACCTTCTTTGGTTTCGGAAGGATCGTAAGTATCCCCATGGATTACCCTAATGAAATTGGATGGTTGTTCCACAAGGTATTCCTTCGGGATAACTATAGCACCGATCTTGAAGCTATGTTCAAGCCAGTCCTTAAATATGAAGCAATCCTCCAAAACATGACCTAGCATATGGTGTGGGCAAAAGTTAGATCATGGCTTTTCCCACTTCCTCAGCCTCCTAGGTTCTGTAGTAAAATCGCTTCTTTAAGAGATTCTTAAAAATCTTCCTGATTACCTCCCTCTTAAATGAATAAGGCTTGTTGAGTTTATCCAAAAGCATAGGTAGACCATAACTACCTAGCGATGAGTATGTGTACCGCTACTACTGATGATGTGAGAGGTGGAGGTGTTAACCAGGGCTATGGTGGGAGGGTGTGGAGAGGAGTCTGGTGGAGTGGAGGATCGCTCCGAGCACGAGGTCTCTTAAATTGCTCTCCTACTGCTTTCCCTTATCCACTACTATCACTACCCCAGACTTCTTCTCATATACCTTCTACGGCTTTGGCTTTGTTGGTACATCTGGAGAAGCTAACTATTTGGCTTTTCCTTGTAAGCTAACTGTCTTATTAATTAATTTCTCAAAGGTTTTGATAGTGAATCTCTTAAGCATGAAGACGACCGGGCCATGGATATTCTTTAGAAGAATCTCAATGGCATGATGTTCAAACAGTTGTGGTTCGCATTTCATACTCAGGTTATGCCATCTAAGAATGTAGTCAATAAGGGACTCACCAGGATGTTATTGTGCTACAATGAGATTGCCAATAGTGACCCTTTGCTGAGCTCCAGCAAACCTCTTGATAAATAGTTGCTCTAACTCATCAAAAGTCTTTACTGAACTATTGGGAAGTTCAGCATACCAATAAAAAGCTATCCCTACTAGGCTACTAACGAAGAGACAGAAGAGTAAAGCATCACTGCCACCAGCATTGCAATATCTAGCTCTGAAATGGATGATGTGCTACCTCGGGTTTCCACTGCCATCAAAACTCTTGAAGGAAGGTTGCACAAAACCCTTAGGATATTGGATTGCATCAAATTCCTCTAGGTAGGGTCAACTCTTTGGAACTAATGATCCTCCTCAGGCTTGAGCCAACACTTCCTTCACCTGCTGCTCAACCATGGACTTGATATCTTTTTCCTGTATAGAGGTACTATCCACTACCTTCCTATACATGTTGGTGTTACCTTTCTCTAATGGAGGTAAAGTATTGGCTGGGTCCAAGACATGCACCAACTCTGGCTGACTAGTCTCAGCTGTGGTAGGATGAACTGCTGGGGCTTGGTTTTGCAATGCTAAGATAATTGCTAATAGATCCTCTAGCCTCTTTGCCATCCTATATATCTTTTCATCTTTTTGCTTTATTTGTGCTAGGAGGTGTTGGACTGAGTGGGCTGTGTCTTCTTGCTCATTCTCAACACCTTCCATAGTCTGATGCTCTCTAAGGAGGGATCCCCTGGTATCTACCATGCAAATTCCTGTTGAATCTCCCAACAAAGAATCTTCATTGGGATCAAAACTGATCATCTCCTCATCAGACTAGTCATATCCTAGGATCTCCTTCTTCTCCATGAAGTAATGAGCTACTATGTTATCAAGAGAACGATATGTCAGAATTGGTACAAATGAATTCGACAGACCGATGATGGGATCAACATCATGCACTGTGAGGCACCGGACCTCCCCTACTACTAAAGAGTTAACCCTGTAAGGACTATACTCATTGGAAGATATACACTCCTAACTGTCACTGACTTGGTATGGGGTGACACTCCTAGGAGGCTCTATCATCATGGGTGCAATTGGGTTTCCACCTTCTCCCTCTGCAACTGCTGTGACCATCTATAGATAGAGCTACAGTGGTGATGGTGAAGAGACAACCAATATGCTTCGGGGTCACCATTCCTTCACACCAATCAGTAAGGTCAGGAAAGCTCTACCTCACAATAGGTGTAGAATGGTGGTCGTGGATCACCAACGAGGTCCTCTTCTCCTCGGATGTGGCCTTCATGGCCTTGGGCAGAACTGGAGATGCTAAAACATGAATGGGCGATTGTGGACGAGGGTAGAGCTGTGTGGTGGAGACACCACTGACTGTCTCAGAACAGGAGCTCTCCTTTTGTGATGAGTAGTCCCCATAAGTAGAATATTTTTTGTGTGATCAATGTGGGTAGCGCACCGATCAGGGAAATTAATGAGTGCAGAGGCCGCTGATTTCCAACCAAACCTCTGCCTCTCTAGGCTAGTGATATGAACTATAGTATGGACCTCCCTGGCCCTCTCTTGCCGAAGATGTTTCCTTACGCTATGGGAGATAACAGATCTCAAGTCAAATTGAGCCCCGAACTCAGAACATTTGTTGGCTCCGCCAACCTGGCGTAGAACTAAACAGATGCCAACATACAACCTCCTACTCTGACTAACTAGGGGATGAAATCGAACCACTGGTGGAGGTGATGTAGGGATCCTTTTAGTCCCAGAGAGAGGATGAAATGGGTTTGCTGTAACCAGAGGGGAAATCAAAATGGGCAACTCCTCAACAACTGTCCGCGTAGCTGCCTCCATCTCCCTGGCGATGCATGTATGGTACCACTTTATCATGCAATTTTTATTCCTCCTCTGAGTCTTGGTGGGACGGGCAGAGTAAGAGCTAGACCCAACCTCAAAAGCAGAAGAGACTATCCTTGGGATCAGGGGAGCCTTCCCTTGGAAGGTGCTAGGATCGGGCGACAGAACTAACCACACGGCGTCGAGACACCGGTACCGAGTCGCACCTAACTAACTACCAATGCCTTTCTCTTCAGTGAGGGAATATCAAAGTCCGAGGGTATATCAATCTGAATGATCGGCTTCTGCCCAATCACTGTGCTCCTGCTAACAGTGGTGAGGGGAGTGCCCTCACAGGTAATCCTCGCCCCTTCAAAATCTCATCTAAAATGAACGAGGTGGGCAAAATCAGAATGGGGAACGCTGGCCTGATCTAGGGCCAAGTCCATCCCGTGTGGAAAGGTGAAAACATATTTCTATGCATCCATTTTTATCAACTGAAAACTGAATTGAAACTGAAACTGTCGCTAAACGAGAGTCTGCAATGTTAAAAATAAACTTGAATTAGATTTCTGTTGATTTTGAATTTAGAATTTAGAATTTGAACTCATACTCAATATTTTTAAAATGTTAAGTCAAGCCCAAATGATTTAGAATCAATTTCGAGATTTGATTGGAAAGAGAAATTATCTGGATATAGAATCCACTTTCAACAAATTCGGATATGTTGAAAATGGGTTCAAAATATTTTTGTTTGAAGAGATGCTTCCATAAGTTCATATTTGAATTTTAATTTTGATTTTGAGGACCCTTTTTTTAATAAATTTAGGTATATTAAAGTAAAGAGTCAATTTGTTTTTGTTTTGGATTTGAGATTTTTTGGAATTTATTCACTTAGCAAATTGGGTATGCTAAGTGAGATGTTTGAAAAAAAAAAATTCTTTTTTTTTCTTTGTTTGCTTTATTTTGTGAATTACTTTGTGATTTGAAAAGAGAAATGGAATTTCTCATTTATCAAATTTGGGTATGCTAAATGAGGAAATCCAAGTGTGTTTTGTTTTTGGAAATTTTTGGAAATAAGATTCTTAGCAAATTTGAGTAAGCTTAGAAAATCCTAATGTGTTTCTATTGATTTTAATTTGTTTTTTGAAAAAGTAGGATCCTTAGAAAACTAAGTATGCTAAGGGAATCCTAATGTGTTTCTTTTGATTTTGATTTGATTTTCAAAAGTAGGATTCTTAGCAAATTTAAGTACGGTAAGGGAATCCTAATGTGTTTCTTTTGATTTTGATTTGAGTTTGAAAAGTGGGATCCTTAGCAAATTTAAGTATGCTAAGGGAGTCTTAATGTGTTTCTTTTTTATTTTGATTTGATTTTGATTGAAAATGGAGACTTTACTTTTAGCAAAATATGGTATGCTAAAATGAAGTTCCATTTAATTTTGTGAAATGAAAATTTCACATAGCAAATTTGAGTATGCTAAATGAAAATCCAAAAAGGTGTTTAAAATTTTTTTATGTTTTGATTTTATTTTGAAAATGGAGACTTCACTTTAGCAAATATGGTATGCTGAAGAATGAAGTTCCAAAAGTGTTTTTGAAAATTTTTTGAAATAGAAATTTCACTTAGCAAATTTGAATATGCTAAATGAAATTCCAAAAAGGTGTTTTAAATTTTTGTTTTTGGAAAAGGGAGACTTCATTCTAGCAAATGGGGTATGCTGAGTTGAAGTTCCAAATGTGTTTTTGAAAAATTTTGTTTTTGTTGATTTTTGAAAAGGGAGATTTCCATTTAACAAATTTAGGTATGTAAGATGAAAATCAATTATGTTTCATTTTTCAAAGATGTATGTTTTGTGTGTGATTATTGATTTTTGAAAGAGGAAATCCTAACCTAAGCATATATGAAATATGTTAAGTGGCATTTCAAAATGATATTATTTTATTTGGAAATGAAATTTTCATTCAATAAATTTGGGTATATTGAATGAAGATATTCATACGTACTTTTTGAAAATTTATTTTTGATTTTGTTTGAAAATGAAACCTCCACTCAATAAATGTAGGTATATTGAATGGAAAGGTTCCATATGTGCTTTTTGAAAGTATGAAAGTTGCAACTTAACACATGTGGAATGTGTTAAGTGGAATTTACAAGTAATGATTTTGCTTGAAGATGTAATATTCATTTAACACATTTGGATGTATTGAATGGAAAGGCCCATCTTTAAATTTTATGCTTTTGAAAATATGATTGTTAAAATTTTATTTTTGAAAATGAGGTCTTCACCAAAATGAATTGAGTGAAGAAGCTCATTTGTGCTTTCTGAAAATGTAATTGTTGGAATATTATTTTTGTAAAGATGATCCTCCATATAACAATCATAAAGATTATTAGATGAAGATGATTTAGGAAAACTTTTTGTGCCAAATATTTTATTATGTGAATTTTTTGAAAGAGTGCTTTTTGAAAAGCAAGACTTTTTTGAGGGATTTATTTTGCCTTTATTATTTTAGAATGAACATTTCCTTAACATGAAGATGGTAAGGAGGAAGTCTTTAACTAATTCTTTGAATTTAAACTTTTATTTTACCCATTGGGGAACCCATCGTAGGTTTTAAGACCAACAGGGGGTGAGGTCCTAAAACTTAAAGATGTTGGTTGACTTTACTTAAGGATGAAATAAGTTATGTGCCAACAGAAAGAAAGATAGTCTTGGATTCATACAAAAGTACAAATCCACTATCGATACCTGGAGACAATGATCATTTACCAAATATGGAGAGAGGAACCATCCCCAATGGAGTCGCCAGAAAAATCTGTGGTAAAAAATTATATAAGAGATTTCTAAAAGAATGTAAACTTCCATCTTCACTCTATGCAGGATAAAATGAAGATAGAAATATACTTCTTCTTTTTATGCATTTTTGACACCACATAGATCCGCAGATGTTCTTATTGAGGGTGATCGGGTGCGACATTGAGGAGAGATGTACTATCTTGAAAGATAGAAGTCACCGTCCTACAATGGCCTAATCACCTCAACAAGGACTCCTAAGGACAATGGGTCTGCATATGTACCAGGGATTCTTCCCGTACTTTACGTGGAAAAGTAAAATAGGATTTATTTTAAACTGGATCGTTAAGTTCCCTACAGGGGCTAGCCCCCATAGTTAATTACATCCTAAGGAAGGGGATTCCTTAGGAATACTTCGATTAAGGTAAATGATCATTATCTCCAAAGATTTCAATAGGTAGGATATCAATCGATTAGTTTATTTTGAAAGATCAAATGGGATTGATCAAAGAGAGAGAGTTTTTATTGAAGCCAAAGGAAGATAAGTAGGAGATGCTTAAGCTACTAGGAAACCTAGCGAGCATCTCAAACTATCCTATGGTTGGGCTTTATATTTTTGAAATTGATTTATTTATTTGAGTTGAATTTTTATTAGAAGTTTAGGGCTTATAATTCCACAATACAAGGTTATTGAAATGCCTAAGTGGTGAGGATTTAAGCTTATGGCCCATAGAATGGAGAAGCAACCTCATAACCTAAATCTAGGAAGGTTTGGCAAGGGCCAAAAGCACGATCTAAATTTAAGACGAAAATGAGTATTTGGTTTGCCTCCACAAAAGAGGAGAAATCACACGACTGCTTGGACTTACAACCATCTGGGGGTGGCCGTCAATTAACCCCTATGATTTTAAATTCATGTAGGCAAGTCATATGTTTTATGCTAAATAGTTAGGCTAATAATTATTTTAGAAAGAGACTAAGTCCTTAAACTCACTCCTTTAGAGACTACATCATGTAAGAGCATGAAAAATGACCTAGATCTAATGCAAAACATATTACATTTTACTTTCATTTTTGGATAATCATTTGACTCAGGCTTAAAGGATTCATATGCCTAATGCATGAGAAATAAGATTATGGGCCAAAATCAACGAGATGGGGGGAGGTGTGTTTTCACTATGACTCTCAAAGGTCAAGCTAAGTTCTCTAGAACAAGTGGAAGCCCTCCAATCAAGAGTGTAATAATATACTTTTATGCATGCTATTATAAAAGATATACTCATCCAGTTAAAGATTTGCTAATTCTTTTACCTTGATTTTTAACTTAGGCTTTAAATAAGATTATGAGTTATTTATTTTTAATTTTGAGTTGATTAATTTGGTAGAAGATTTATTTTTTTTCTAAGAGCCTAATCGTCATCCTAGCCATACATCAAAGCAAGGAAGAAACTAGGAAAACATGCCATCTTAATGCACACATTAAACGAAATATCAAACATTTTATAAAGCTAGTGCAAAAGAATAAAAGATAATTTGTGGTCGGGCACCACCGCACAAACCTGAAAATAAATTGGGTAGCCGAGCTCTACCCTTATACAATCCGGATTACAAATAAATTAATTTACAATCAAGTAAAGAAATTCATGTTATGGGGGTCTTCATTTCTTCTTTTCTTCTTTCTTCTTTCTTCTTTTGGTTCCTTTTTTCGGATGGTTGGAAGGTGGTTGTTCCAAGCATCACATGGTGCATAAGATATAATCTTATGACTAATGCTCATCCTAATCCCCCATAACATTCATTCTAAAATCCTAATTGCAAAAATACATAAAAAGGAAAACTAAATCTAACTAACACCTACAAAACAGAGATTGGTTAAACAAACCATGCTAATCTCGAGCATGTATATTGGGCTTAGCACCCCGCACATGGGTGACCAAGTCTACCTAGCCTATTGGATTATGCTTACGGGTATAAGCACCCACACAACAAAAGTATTTATATTTTTATTGCAGCACCCCTTAAGTACAATCCCCTGTAGAAAATAATGATTAAACTAGATCATTCTACCAATCATTCTATGCACATTCACCCTAACATCCAGACTAAAAATAATATATCACAAAATAAAAGCAAACATCAATGCACCACCCTAACCTAAAGCTAGAAGTGGTGACTTAACATAATGTGTGTGCTTTAAAAGGTTTATGTGGTATGCTTAGCTATGGCTTTAAGGTTTAGATTTCCTAAGTGTGAAGATGTTCAACTTAGATGGGTGGTTTCATTTAAGTTGTTTAGTTGATTTGGGTTGATTTTATTTGATGATTTATTTTGGTTTAGGTGAACCTACTTAGTTACTAAAGGTTGTAAAGAGAGGAAAAAGAGAAGAGAACTTCTCTTTCCTTCTCTACCCTAAGTAATTTCTAAAGTGAATTCATATTTGATTTTATTTAGTGAATGTACAAAAGAAATGAATGGAAAAGAAAGAAGCAAAAAAAAATTATTTTTGTTATTTTTTTTTTATTTATGCAATTTATATGTACAAGTCTGGACGTCCTTCTTAGGTAATAGCATAGGAATGGATAGAAATAGAGTTAGACAAGTGTTGTGTTATTTTCAAATGAACTATACACTTTGTCAAATCCTATTCAAAACTATGCTAAAAGAAGAGAACGAAAAGCCACACTATGCACATCTTCATATTTATATCCACATGCAAACTTATAAATAATTATAAGTAGCACACTTTCAGTTTTAGGTGTTTGATTTATATATTTTAAAAATATTTTTGGATTTAATAGTGATAATAGTCATTCATATTTTTTACTTTAGCCAAAACATGCAATTTGACATAAAGAAAATATTTCATTTTTAACTTGAATTTTGAAAAGCATGAATGCTTGAAATTCATATGGCATACTCATTTAGTATGTTAGGAAAGAACTAAAGTGATGAAAGCATGTAAACACAGTTATCATAATTAATTCTTAAAGACAATATTATGAAATAAGAAAGCTTGAAGCAAATCAAGTTATTTTTAAGGAATGTTTGATTTTGTTTTGAGTTTGATTTAATTTGAGAAATATGAGGTGAGTTTGCTATTCCTAACCCATTCTCACATATGTTTGTTGATTTAATTTGTTCTTAGGATTATTAGATAATTTTTATATGTTGCTTAGGTTAAGGTATGAATTAAGTGTGTTAATTACCCCTTATTTACACCACTTTAGCATAGTTAATCAAATAATTATGAACCAATGATATGACATAAAATCACATAAGAAATTTAAATCAGCAATTCGCCTAGAAAAGAAATGTACCTAATGCAATTGGCTCATGATTAAGGATTAATTAAGCTAAGGAGTTTAATTTAAGTAATTTCATAACACCTCTCACACATGTGAGTTGAATTTTTAATTTCCTTAATTGTACTTAGGCTCTTGAACACCTAAGTATCTACCCAAGATAGATTAATTGAGTTCTAGAAAATTTTAAATTTTATGAAATTAATTAAGGGGGTAATTAGTGAATTAACCCCTAATTAAGATTGGATTAAGGAAGAAAGGGGATTTAAGGAATATCTGAAGGAAAGTAACCCAAAATTATTCCCTAAATCTCATATTCACATAAGCAAAACTTAATTGACTCAATAACTAATCATACCCTTAATTCTTAATTACATTAAGGGAGTGATTAAAGAAATTTCTCTAATTAATCCACCACAATTAGGGAGGGAGTCATCCCACTAATTATGCACAAAAAGTTTGGGATTAACCAGTTGGGTAATTAGAGGGTAATTAGTAAAATAACATTTCTAATAAAACCCAAATCCAAAGAAAATTATTATTTAAAATCCATTAAAATTATTTTTAGAATATTCTATGTTCAATTATCTATCCAATGCAATTTATTTCATATTTTTTTTATTTTTCTAGGCTTAGATATGAATTTAGAAAGTTTCCATGATTAATTAGGTGATTTAGTAGCTTAATTAAATGTTTAATCCCGTCTGCGCCACGTGGACTGCTGCGCAGCATGTGCTTTCCACGTGGCATGATAGGATTTAATATTTAAGTTATCACATCGTAGCATCACGTCAGAGGCGGCACTACACACTTTCTCCTCATCCGTTTGATCAAGGATTGGACGGCTGAGGTTAAAGCCATGGTTCTAAAGGGATTAAAACATGTGATCTATGTGTCTTTGATCATGATCGTCTATCTAAAATGCACAGATGGATGGCCCATGATCCTTCCCTATTCTTCTCTGTGAGAAATAGATAGTGTCCATCTTCTAGGAGATGATCCAAGCTCGATTGAGCTCGGATTGGATTGAAACTCAACCCACACCATCAACATGCAAAGGAGATCACATCTAACGACTAGAATCTTATGAGGTGATACTTTACTTCACAAAGGACCAGACCACATCTAGATTAAGCTTGATTTAATGGCATACCTCGCCGGAGGTGATCACTAGTGCTCGATTCCCTTAGAGAAACTTCGTCTAGTGAAGACGAAGCTTTGTTGAGAATTTGAGGTCTTGAGATTGGATGGATCCTTCTAGAGGCCAAGCTCCCCTTCAAGTAGGCCCGGTCTTGATCAAGATAGCACCTCCCTTGCCTTAGGAACTTGGGAAAAGGTCTAAGCAAGTTTGATTTGATCCTCTAATGAAGCTTGAGGGAGGAATTGGCTTGGTATGTAGTATTGCCTAAGTTGGATTTCAAGTGGAGCTCCCATATTTTCAATCTATGAAAATTGAGAAAATGGAAAATCAATTTCACTCTAGGAAGCTTGGGATCACTTGGCAATGGCTCCTATGGCTTCCCTAAGTTCAATCGAGTGTGAGAGTGTTAAGATTGAATGGAATTAAGGGGAGTATATCTCCCCCTTGAAGGATCGGATGACCATGCCTTCACTTGCCATTTTCATTTAATCGACCCTATTCAATGGGTTTTTTAGCTGTTTAGAGTGGCATGGCATTCAAATTTGGCTAGAGGAGGAGTGGGTAAGGTTGCTATGTGCTCAAACAAGGTGGAGGGAGGATTCCATGTGCTCATTTTGAAAGGAGGAGGTCAAATTTGGGTTTGGGTTGGGTTTGGCTGACCCAAACCCATTAGGTCATGTGCACTAGGTTCATTAGTGACCATTTGGTCCACTAAGAGGATGCCAAGTATCCATGAAAAGGAATTAACCAAATTCCAAGTGGTTTTGATTTTGGGTTACCCTATGGCCTAGGGGTAAAATGGTCATTTGGCTTGGTTTTCAATTTGAATATGTTTGGTATGTTTGAAAAATAGGTTAGGCCAAGTTTCATTGAATTTGGAGTTGGTTTGATATGATTTGGCTCATGTTGACCCATTTAGGTTAAAATGGGTCAACTTGGGTCAAGTTGACCAATTGGTCAAATTGGGTCAAGATCATATGGCCATTTGAAATGTTTTGGTGGCTTTGGTTTGATTCAATTTGATTTATATTTAGTTTTGATTCAATTGAGTTCATTTAGGTCAAATAGGTCAAGTTGACCAATTTGACTCATTTAACCTATTTGGGTTAGGTCATGGGTTGGCTTAGGTTTCATTGGTCATATGAAATGGATTGATATCTTTGTTTCCAATTAATTTAGTTTATATTTGAGTTTGACTCAATTTGACCTTTTAGGTCAAGTTGGGTTCTTGGTCAATTAGCCTAGTTGTAATTGAGGCTCAAGTTCAATCATTTTGGAATGAACTTGACCTATTGGTTTCAATCAATTTGGCTTAGATCAAGTTTTGACACATTTTGACTTTTTAGGTCAATTTGGGTCAACTTGGGTCAAGTGGCCAATTGGGCTAGGTTAGGCTCAAATGTTGACTTAATCAAGTTCAAACATTGATCATGAATGAGTTTTGATCAATGGTTTCAATTAATTTGGCCTATAGTGGATTTTGGTTAGTTTAGGTTTCATTTTGGCTAAGTGTTGACTTGGTCAACCCTTAGGTTTGACTTTGCTTGACCCAATTTAAATGATTGATCATCTCATTATGATTGTTGATAATGATGAGAGGCTTAGGTGGGTTTAGCTCAATCCAATTTGGTTAGGATTAGAATTTGGCTCATAAGGGTGCTTTAGGTCACTTTGGGTCAAGTGAGCCTAAGTGGGTCAAATGGCTTAGTCAAAGCTTGATTTGAGTTTGATTGAACTCACATATAGACTTATGATTGAAATATAAATCCATTTACAAGTGATTTGAAGTCCAATGGGTTTTGATTCATTTAACAATTTCAAGTTCAAGGGGTGAACATGAGTTTGACTTAGGTTTGATTTTTGAATTGAGTTTTGATTTGGTGATTGAAGTTTATGTTTATATTTGGATTCATGATTGAAGGATTAACTGAATCATTAAGAAAAATCAAAGGTTTGGCTTGATTTGAAAGTGATTTGACTAAGTTCAAGATTTTGACTTGAAAGACTTAGGTTGGATTTTGATTGAATTTGAGTTTGATTTTTGGAGTTGGTTTTGGTTGTTCAAATTTATATTTCATTTATATATGTGAATATAAATGAGAATATAAATGGGTTATGAGAAAATTTTAAGGATTTGAAGTGATTTGAACTTGATCTAGGCTAAGTTCTTAAGAGGGAATCAAAGTGACTTAGAAAAGATTTTTTATTTGGATTTGAATTTTAGATTTAGTTTCATTGATTTGAATTCATATTTCATTTATATATGTGAATATAAATGAGAATATAAATGGGTTGTGAGAAAATTTTAAGGATTTGAATTAATTTGAACATGATCTATGCTAAGTCCTTAGGATGGAATCAAAGGACTAATGAAAGATTTTTGATTTTTGGATTTGAATTTTAGATTTAGTTTGATTGATTTGAATTTATATTTTATTTATATATGTGAATATAAGAGAATATAAATGAGTTGTGAGAAAATTTCATGAGTTTGAATTGATTTAGATTTGATTTAGGCTAAGTCCTTAAGAGGGGATTAAAGGATTTAGGAAATTTTTAGAATTTCAATCATGTGCTTTAATCATAAATTTCAATTATGGGTTTCAATCATTTGGCATTAATTTGAGTTTGGAGAAAATCAATTAAGCTGGAATTGGTTTAGGTTTGATGTTTATTTGAGTTGGAGTTTGACTTAAATGAAGGAATGTGGTTCAAGCTAAAGGGTAGATAAATTCTCCTAACACCCTTAAGGCATGACCTATTCTTATGTCTAACTCTTCTAAGTCTTTAAGGCTAGGTTGAGTGTCCACCTAATCACTAGGTGTGTCTTAAGACTAAGGATCTCTTAAAGTCTAAGAGGAGTCCTATGTCTAAGATGGAGGGGTTGAGAGCTCATCCTAAAAAAGAGGTCAATAATTCTCAGATGGCGTAATTTGAGTATGAAATGCAAACCACAATTGTCTGAACAACATGCCATCGAGATTCTGCTTAAGAATATCCATGGCCCGGTCGCCTTCATGCTCAAAGGTTTCACCATCAAAACTTTCAAAAAATTAATCAACAAGGTGGCTAGCTTGCAAAGAGAAGCCAAATAGTTACCTTCTCTAGATCTACCAACAAAGCCAATGCCGCAGAAGGTATATGAGAAGAAGCCCAGGGCAATGATAGTAGTAGATAAGAGGAAACAGTCGGCCAGAGAGTAGTTTGAGAGACCTCGAGCTCCACAGCCGTCACTTCCACCTCCTCTACCACCACCGAGGCAGTCCTACTGGCCGCCACAGCAGCCTTCATGGCCTGCACAACCTCCTCCTCCGCCATATCAGCAACATTAGTGGTATACATACCCGTCGTCAGGTAGATATGGTCCACCTACTCTTTTGGATAAACTAAACAAACCATATTCATTTAAGAGGGAGGCAGTTAGGAAAACATTTAATAATGAAATGATTTTAACTTTCCAAGACTATAAGTTAAGGCCATCCAGGAATACCTAAACAAACCATCCACCTAGTAGGTAATCCTTGGGGATACTTGTGATCCATCCAAAACTAAAGAAGGTTGGGATATCTCTTTATCCAAAACATCTAAGAAAATTATCTCCAAAATTAAGAAATTTTCCTTGCAGGTGCTTGAGCCAACTCAAACCTCCAACATCAAGGAAGGTTTGCAAGTTGTCAGAGCCAACTTAGGGAAAGGGGAGCTCAGCAGCAATAGTAACATGTGCTAGCGATAGCCCAGAGACGTGACCCATTGAGTCCGACTCTAGTCCACCGCTTACCACATCACACTACCGCTACTGCTTCTCTTCTTCTTCTAGTAGACATCAAATCCCTCACCCCTCTTGCTTTACTTGATTTCTACTTTGTACCTCCTATCAAATCCAAGAAATTAAAGAATAAAGCTAGCTTGAATTATATCAGTGTCACTTCTAATAGGTTGTCTAAATCTATTCCTAATGATAACTTTTCACGTCTAAACAACAATTATAATAATTCTGATATGCCCCTTACTGATTCAGAGTTGGATTTTCCTACTCTGAGCACTATGGGTTCACCTCTTGAAATAAACTTGGAATCATCCAATTCTGAGGGTCTTGTAGGAGAAGTTGTAGGTTAGCCTGACGTGCAGGTAGAATCTTTCATTACCCTGCCACAATGGACACCGAAGTCAACCTCTGTAGGGGCAAAGTTCTACCTCCTAGGGCAACACCTCAAGATAGAGGGAATCAAGTTATTGGTTCAGAGGATTGAGAAGCCCCTCCACAGGATGCTCCACCCTTGGATATGCTTATGGAGGATCAGCCCAATATGGACTATAATGTCCTCTCTCACATAAGAAAGTTGTCATCTAAGCTAAGCATATACGATGCCCTTGTCTTATCTAAAGAGATGAGGGAATCATTAATCAAGGCTCTCCATGATCCTGAGATATGCTTAGCTCAACTGACCGTTATTGGAGAGGAGGCACATTATTCAAGAGAAGCCTAGGGAATCACCTTCACAGATGAAGACCTTCTGGGGGACATGGAGCACAACCATCCCCTCTACATCATAGTGGACATAGGTAGATTTAGACTTTCCATGGTTTTGGTTGATCCAGGTGCATCAGTGAATATTATGAGTGTAAAGATCCTTACCTATTTGAAGATCGACATCTCTACACTCCGAGGAGATCGGATAATGTTGAGAGGATTCAATGAACAATGTAAGAGGGCTTTAGGTTCCATAGTGTTACTTTTGGAGAAAGGTGAATGGAAGAATGAAGCCTTTGAATACTTCGTTCACCACTTTGCAATAGGCATTTGATACATCAGAACAAGATGATTTTATCCTCCCTCCATCAGTGCATCAAGTTCAAGAAGGATGGGCTTCTATATCAAATGAGATAAAAAGCCATTCTCAGTCAGAGAGGTTGAGATATATGAAGATGAGACCTATTATCTTCCTCAAAACACCTTCCCTCATGAACTTGATCAAAATTCAAACTCAAATGCAGAAGAAAAAGAAGAAAAAGAGAAAGAAAAAGAAAAATAAAGAGAAAAGAAAAATGAAAATCCAAGTGAACAAGAAAAGAAAATTGAGGAAGAAGTAGAGCTGCATATCACATTCCACTCACAGTTCATTTCGTCATATGGACATATGGGTAGAATGACGACCTGCATGCAGGCAGAGGCGTAAAGAGGCGTCTGAGGTGGAAGACCCCCTGGTTGGCCATCAGCCAACAGGGGTCATGTTCCAATTCACAGGAATACCCATACTATTCACATAGACTTGGAATCTACCTCGGAGGATGAGTCTCATGTGATTAGTATACCAGCCAACCCCTCTCAGTGGGTTTCATTAGAGGTGACACTCGAGCCGAAAAGCGATGAAGATCAGGCCTCTAGACAAAGCATAGTATTCGAATCAAGTGTATGTGAAACTATTAGACAACAGTTGAGAACTTTAGCTCTAACCTCACTTTCATCTCAAAAAGCCGAAGGTTTAGTAGTTAAAGAAACCCCTAAGTCTTCCACTGATATGAAGCTGAATAGATTCTTTTTCGAACCATCATCCTCAAGTCCTAAAGTTGATGTAGAACTTAAGGAGAATTCATATAAAAAATTAATGGAATTTCTTTTTGATTGGTATTCATCTTCTGTTTTTAATCTTGCAAAGAAGGGTTTGATTCCTTATACATGGTCTAAGCATAGGTCAGAGTACTTCGAAAAGCTATGGAACAACAGAGGCAGGGATGAACAATCAAGATCAGGGCTAGGATTCAGTACAGTAGGTCCAGTCAATGACGATGATTACTGCTTAGTTATCACCAATCATTTGGAGTCTGAAAGGTTCTTTTCACACCAAACCAAATCTTATGAGGATGTGTGTTTAGAAACTTCAGATCATCCAAATGATCTCCAAATCAAGGATGCACCGCCATAATTTGAAGAGGACATTCATTCAATAATTGATAAGCTTAAAGAAATCAACCTCAAGGTAGAAGAAAATTCACGCCCGACATACATCAGTTCGTTGTTGAATGAAGAAGAAACCAATGACTTAGTTAGGCTATTGATTGAGTTTAAGGACTACTTTGCATGGAGTTGTGAAGAGATGCCCGGATTATCTCCTGACATAGCAGTCCACAAACTAGCAATAGATTATAACGCTAATCCTATCAAGCAAGCTCCTAGACGCATGCGATTAGAAATTGAATAATATGTCACTTCTGAAGTCAAGAATGTTGGTTTCATCATGAAGAAAAAATACCCTACCTGGTTAACCAGTGTCATACCAGTTAAGAAGAAGAATGACCAAATTCGCATATGCATCGATTTCAGGGACTTAAACAAGGCATATCCTAAGGATGAGTTTCCTCTTCCTATACCAAAATTAATGGTGGAAATCATCTCATCTCATGCAATTTTCTATTTTATGGATGGGTCATCTGGCTAAAATCAAATCAAGATGACCTCCGAGGATGAAAGAAACACTGCTTTTCGAACTCCGATCGGAATCTATTATTATAGGGTCATGCCTTTCGCCATAAAAATGCTGGTGCTACATACCAATGGGCCATGACTCAAATCTTCAACAAAACCATCCATCATTAGGTTGAGAGCTACGTTGATGATCTGTAGTCAAGGGCAAGGAAAAGAAAGACCATCTCTTTAACTTAAGAATAGTTTTCGAACGGTTAAGACAATATAACCTCAAAATGAATCCCTTGAAGTGTGCATTCGTAGTAGCTTCAGGAAAATTTCTTGGGTTTGTTGTCTGACATTGGGGAATATAAATAGATTCAAAAGAGATCAAAGCTATCTTAGAAATTACACCTCCTAAGAGTTTAACTCAACTTAAATCTTTCCGAGGATGGTTGGCGTATCTAAGATGCTTTATTTCTAACCTATCGGAGAGATGTAAGCCATTCTCAACACTTGTTAAAAAGGACACCAAGTTCAAGTGGGATTACAAGTGTCAGCATGCCTTTGAAGATATTAACTAGTATTTGGTAAAGTCACCAATTCTAGTAGCCTCTATCCTGGGTAGGCCGCTCATGCTCTACAATGCTGCATTGGATGACTCTCTTGATGCTTTGTTGGCCCAAGCCAATGATGAAGGGAAGGAGAGTGCTCTCTACTACTTCAGTTTTCATCTAATTCCTGTTGAAGCAGACTATCCACATATTGAGAAACATTGCCTAGCTTTGATCTTTGCCTCCCAAATGCTACGTCACTATATGCTTTCTCATAAGGTGAACTTGATTTCCAGAACCAATCCACTACAGTATCTCATGACACGACCAACGCTATCCAGACGTTTGGAACTATGGTCCATGATCCTCTCGCAGTTTGATATCACATTTGTACCCCTCCGTGCGATAAAATGACAAGCACTAGCAGATTTCTTAGCAGCACACCCACTTCCAGCTGATTCTCCGCTTAGTGACGATCTCCCTGATGAACAAATCATGAACTTAGGGGAGGTTGACAACCATCAATGGGAGAGTATTTTGATAGTGCAGCTTCTTTCATAAAGGGGAAGCACCACGATCTACTCTTCCATAAAAGGCAGGGGAAAGAATAGTTCTACTAACTCTAGACCGCGATATGATGAGATTCTCATACTATCTTTTCAACCCAACCAACAAGTATGAGGCTGATTTTGACGCCGGAGTTAGCCATCACTGTCAAGAGCATCAATATCTATGGGAATTCTCATTGGTCATCAACTGCATTGTCGTCTTACAAGGTTCTCCAAGCCTCCATTACCAGTATATACCATGAAGTTATTGGCCCAAATCCTTGAAGTCACCATCTACAAGGTTCCCCGAGCACAGAGCGTAGTAGCAGATGCTTTGGCCAAACTTGCCAAAGAATTTGCATATCGGGAAGATGAGTCCATTTCAATAAAGGTCCAAAATAGACAAATCATATCCCTTATTGATGATGAACTCATCAAGAGACATTCTCTTGAAGGAGAGGTTGTCGTTGCCTATAAGGACAAGGAGTTGGATTGGAGGCAACTGTTCATAGACTATTTAAACACAGAAAAACTACCTTAAGAAAAGTCACAAGCCCATCAGGTGAAACAGAGAGCTCTCTCCTATGCTCTCGTTGATGGCACCATGTACTGAAGATCCTTTGATCAAATGTGGTTGCATTGTTTAAATAAACATGAAGCCCATGTCATTGTAACTGAGGTACATTCAAGTCTATGCAGAGCGCATCAATCCGGTCTGAAGATAAAGATGAAGATCAAGAGACCATGATACTACTGGCCTTCGATAATTACAGACTGTATGGATGTAGCTAGGAGATGCCATCAGTGTTAGGTACACGGTGTGGTCCTACATCAACCACCCAATATTCTACACCCTACATTGGCCTCATGGCCATTTGAGTTTTGAGGTACCGACACTATGGGTCAAATCGATCCTCTTTCTTCCAAGGGTCATCGGTTTATCTTAGCTGCCACTGACTAATTTTTTAAGTTGGTAGAGGCAATCCCACTCAAAGAGGTCATAGCTCAGCATGTACTTCAATTTTTCAGGATCCATATGATATATAGGTTCGAGGTGCCTCGATGAAGTATATTCGATAATGGTACTCTATTCAAAAGCACCAAGATCAACAGCTTCGCCATAAGACACGGTATAGATTGGAGATACTCCACCATCAACTACCCCAGATAAAATGGCTTAGCAGAAGCATTCAACAAAACTCTCATCCAAATACTAAAGAAAACTATTGATAACAACAAATGATAGTAAAATGAGCAGTTGGTTGAAGCCTTGTGGGCCTACTGCACCACATACCGAACTCCAAACCCCATTTTCCTTAGTGTATGGGTCCAAAGTAGTTCTACCTTTAGAAGTTCAACTCCCATCACTAAGGATAGAATTGAGTAGCAAGATCAATACAAAGCAGAATGCAAAGTTGCGGTTAGAAGATCTTGAAGATTTGGAGGAGAGTTGCCTACGGGCGTGCTAGAACCTCGAGTTCTATAAGGATAAAATGATTCAAGCTCACAACAAGCTGGTTTGCCCTAGGTCTTTCCAAGTAGGAGAACTTGTGTTAATCCTAAGGAGACCAATTATTTCCCAGTGAAAGATGGGAGACAAGTTTGAACCCACTTGGGAAGGCCCCTATGTCATAGAGAAGGCCTACCAAGGAGGATCTTATCACCTTATTGATTGTAAAGGGGAACACCTGATGTTTTCAATTAATGGGCTCTATTTGAAGAAATATTATCCATAAAATCATGTTTAAAAATAATTCTATCAATCAACAAAAATTTCATTCCAATTCATCAAAATCCTCTATTCATTCCAAGCATTGTTTGCTTGTCTTGAGAATCCACAATGACGTATTTATGATAGTTGTAAGAGAACCCAAGAGGCATCCTATCCTTCTTCACAACACGAACACATTCCCAAGCGCTACTAGAATAAGTGTGAGAGAACCCAAGAGGCATCCTATTTCGATTAGCACAACTAAGATAGGTAAGAAAGCCCGAGAGGTATCCTATTCCCTTTAACATAAGCACAAAAATAAACACATATCTTTTATCTCAAGCTATTTTGATGTGAGCCCCTGTGGCACTCACTCATTAGCTGCTCTAGGTTGGGTCTACATGCTACCTCACAAGTATGTCACCCCAATGGTCACTTGTTCGAAAGATGTGAGTCCCCTTGCTTTCTTCCTAAGCTTGACCATTGCAAACCAATGAGCACCTTATTAGTATGGTAGACTTCACTACCCAGTTAATAAGCTACATCATGATGATTTTGTTTAAGAAGATGTGAGTCCCTGAGCTTTCTTCTTAAACTAATCATCCTAATCTAACTAGGTCGAGTATATTTGAGGTTTAAGATAAGTCCCTGAGAGGATCCTTTCCTCTTGACTACATTTTAGTCGATATAAATCCCACAGTGGCATTCACTCAGTAGTCGCCCTAAGTCGGATGGCACTTATCGAGCCGAAGACAAACTATCCCAACAATCAGTTCCACTATAGGAGGATATGAGTCCCTGAGCTTTCTTCCTAGGCTGATTGTTGCAAACCGACGGGCACCTTAGGTTGGTTGATGTTCGCTATACTGGCAGTGACTCATCCGGTGGATACACCACTCCTGGCAGATGTGAGTCCCCGCACTTTCTCCTTGAGTTGGCCACCGAATACCTTTTTGATATATGATTAGCCATGTCATCTTCTCTAGGGTGTTGGATTAAGCCTTTAGTGGTCCCTTCCCCTGCAGGAATTCTACTTGGATCACGACCTTTGCGACCTTATTTAGACACTACCCGGGTTACTCTTAGATTAGATAGTCCCCCTTTCCTAGTAGCCACCCCTGTGGTTGGAGAATTTGTTCAGTAGATGCGCAGATTCTCTCTTGGTTCAGCAAATCTGAGATAGATCTAGGCTGATATAAACTCCTTCTCAATTTGATCCCTCACAAACTAACAGGGTCCACAATAAACAAACAAATTAATTCGCTTATGGATTATGAATTCAAGCCCCCAAATGTCCCCTTTTCCCAAACAGGTATCCTATCTTTAGGGCAGTGTCAGCAGAACTCCCTATAGGAATTGCCTGACTACCTGAGTAGAGATAAATCCCCAGGTTGGTACTCACTCCGTAATCGCCCTTAGGTCGGGTTCAATCTGTTTTATCATAAGCAGGTTACCCCGACAGTCATTTCGCTTTAGAAGATGTAAGACTATAACGCATTCTTTCTAGCATGACTGTCTCAAACTGACGGGCAGTCCTAGGTCGGGTTTGATTTGTTTTCCAAAGCAACTGATAACCCCAGTGGTCTTTTGTAGTGGAAGATGTGAGTCCCTGAGTTTTCTTCCCTTGAATTGATCATTGCAAACCAAAAGGCACTCCTTTTATTGGATAGTTCTCCCATCGGCCTGAAAGCTACTCTCTTTGGTTTAGTAAATTTGAGATAGGTCTAGGCTAATATAAGCTCCTTCTCAGTGTGATCCATCACAAACCAATGGAATTCATTAAAATAAATTAAAAAATGAAATTAATCTTTGACTATCTTTGAGCTAATTTAGGTCCCCCAACGACATTCACTCAATAGTCAGCCCTAGGTCGGGTTTGATCTATTTCCTTGCCAACCGACCACCCTAGTGGTTCTTTATTTTGAAATATGTGAGTCCCCACGCTTTCTTCCTAACTTGATCATTGCACACCAAAAGGCAACCCTCTGGTTGGTTAGTCATACCTTGTGGTTGGTAGACTATTCCCTTTGGATGGATAAATCTGAGTTAGCCCAAGGCCATCGCGACTCCTACTCAGTACAGTCCATCGCAAACTGATAGGATCCATCAAAATAACTAAAAAAATGAAATTAATTTTGACTATCTTTAAGTTGATTTAAGTCCCCCAGAGGCATTCACTCAATAGTCAGCCTTAGGCTAGGTCAATCTGTTGCCTTGTCAATAGATCACCCCAGCAACTGATCCTTACTTTGGAGGATGTAAGTCTACTATGCTTTCTTCTTAATATAACTGTTGTACAATGAAAGGCATCCCCTTTGGTTGGCTAGTCCTATTATGTGTTTGGTTGACTACCCCTTTGGATTGGTAAATCTGAGTTAGGTCTAGGCCTTTGTGGCTCCTACTCAGTGCGATCCATCATAAACCAACATGGCTCATCTCAAAATCCAAATTCTAAAAATCTGAAACAAATTCAACCCTCTTCCCGCAGTAGAGTCAAACAACAAACAAAATAAATTCAACAAAATAAATTGAATCAACCTCCCCCAGTGAGACAATCAAATCAAAACTCAAACTCAAATTCAAAACTCAAACTCAAATTCAACCAAAATCCAACTTGTGCCTTTTTAAGTCAAAGTCTTGAACTTAGCCAAATCAAACTCAAATCAATCCGAACATTTGGATTCTCTCTTCAAACAATCAATTCTACAATCACAAATCAAATATAAACACAAATTTCAATCATCAAATCAAAATCAAGCTAACCCAGTCAAACCCATTTTCACTCTTTTGACTTGAAATTATCAAATGAATCAAAACCCATTTGACTCCAAATCATTTGCAAATGGATTTATATTTCAATCACAAGTCCATATGTAAGTTCAACCAAACTTGAATCAAGCCTAAATCAAGCCAACTAAACCCAATTGGCTCACTTGACCCAAAGTAGTCAATTTGACCTACATGAATCAAAATCCAATTCAATCAAATCAAAGTGAATTAAGCCAATCCAAACTTCATGTCATGTTTGTTGATCATCATAGGTTAATCAATTGTCATGAATTGGGCCAAGTCAACCTAGTCCGTTGACCAAGACAACCCTTTAACCCACATGAACCCAAACTAGCCAAATAGCAACCTAAACCAACCAATGGCTCAAATTCACTCCAAATTGATTATGGAACTTAACCAAAGCCTCAATTAAATCCAATTTGACCGATTGACCAACTAGACTAAACCTAGCCCAATTAACTATGAACTCAACTTGACCTAAAAATTCAAATCAAGCCAAAATCAAATCAAACCAAAATTGATTGAAACCAAAAATTGCAACATATTCCAAATGATCAACCAAACTCAAATCAAGCCACGATTCAAGCCAATTTGGTCAATTGTATCAACATGATCAACTTAACCCAAATTGACCTAAAGGATCAAATTGGCCAAAATCCAAATTAAACCAAATTGATTGAAACTAATTAAACCAATACAACCCAAATGGTCATTTTAACTTGACCCAACTCTTGGTTTGACCCAATTTGACCAATTGATCAACCTAACCATTTTGACCCAAATGGGTCAAATTGACTCAAATTAAACCAAATGAACTTCAAATGACATGAAATTTATTCTAACTTACTTTTGACTTATTTCAAATCTGTTCAAATCAAATTCAATGCAAAATGACTACTTTGCCCTTAGGTCAATTAGAAAAGACACTTGCCCAAGTGATCATTTCTCTTCCTTAGCCACTTAGCACTCATCCATTGGTCCACATAGGCACCAAGGACACTAATTTTTTGACCCATGGTGTGGTTGGGGCAACCATAACTCATGGGGAGGTGAAATTACCTCACCTCTCCCACTAGAACACTTGGCATGAAGGACTCTCACCTCCTCTTGGCTACGACACCCATTTATCCTTCATAGTAGCTACTTTCCATACCTTAGCCAACCAAAGTGAGCCACCTAGGATGATTCTCTTCCATTCCCAACCACCCCAAGCCAAATGACATGAGTTTGGAGCCAAAAATTCAAAGTAAAGAGAGATTTTCGTTCACTTTTCATTCCAAGGCATTAGAGGCTGAAGCAATCACCCATTCATCTCATTCTCCCTCTCCTAGAGCCCCCAAACTCATTGGCAATCACCCCCACTTCATTTTGTAGAGAAATACTCCAAAACTAAGTGGATTTCGGTGAGGAAATGATGATCACAAGTGAAAACTTCATTTCGACGTGAAGGCCAAGATCCAAGCTCATTCCAAGGCCTCTTCCCTTGCTCAACAGCTTACTCGAGTCATCATCGCCACTGGAAATCATCTCCGGTGACGTAACTTTCAAAAAGTGTATTCGGCCTTAGGATCCTTCATTTGTGATGATTTTTCATGTGATTTTTAGAAATTTACCCTAGATAATCCTGCATTTTTTACTTTAAATCATCCCGATTAAAAAATAGAATTTTTTGGTGCGAATCGACACGAAAATGAGTCCATTTGGACAAGTTTTTTACTTGGAATTTCTCATTTTTTTTCCAAAATACCCATGTTTTTACTGTTCACGGCCGCCGGATAGCGGCCGTTGATCCCGCGTTCGGGATCGAGCAACTTCGGATCGCGTGGATCGCGCGATCCGCCGTCGCTTAATGCAATCATCCATGATTCATGCAATCGGACAACTCAGATCACGCATCGATCTTGCAATCTTGGCCTCGGATCGCTTATGATCGGACCATCCGATCCGCAGTCGGATGGTCCGGGTCATACGTCGCTTCGGCCTAGCACATTTTCTCATCGAGGTTGAGCGGCCGCGTGCGCAATCGTCGCGGTGCCGTGTGCGCCATCTTTACAACGCGTCCAATTGCACAGCGCCATGTGGCATCGCGTTGCCACATTAGCACTGCGCGCGGTGCTGACTATGCTAAATAAGAAAATTGATTTTTTCTAATTTAAAAAATTATTTAAATCACCTCAAACTTCACAAAATCATAGAAAATAAAATACCTAAACAAAATTTGCAAATAATGGCTCGTTGGATTTGTCTTTTCGAGAGGAATCCAATAAACCCAAAATCCCCAAATTTTACTAAATAGTTTGAGCTTAATTTGAGTTTTAGTAAAAATCAAATTTTATTAATTAAACCAAAAATAAATGTCATATTAAGTTGAAATTTTTAAAGATTAAAATTGAAGTTAAAATACACATACCATAAAAATTTCAAATAAAAAAGGACCTTTGGATTAGAAGATATTGAATTTTGAGTGTCAAATGATTTATTTTGATAAAATAAATTAACAAACTTCATAAAAATCACTTAAATCAACTGAAACTTCCTAAATTCATAACTAATTGTAGAAAAATCTAAAAAATACAACTTAGGTTCATCTTAAAGATAATTCAAAGTAAAATCCAATAAAATTATCTTTAATTGAATTTAAATAGTATATTTTTCTTAATTATGATTTATTTCAAAACTTAATAACTCTAATTACTCCCTAATGACTTCATTAATTAATTCCAAACTTTTCAGGCATGTTTAGTGGGATGACTTCTACCTCCCCTAATTTGCTTCGAATTTATTAATGAGTTAATTAGGAAAATTAATTAATGAACTCCTAATCACTCTCATAATATAATTAAGGTTAATTAAGCATGTGAACAGTGGTTTAATTCCTTGATTAAGATAACTAAACATTATTTAAGTGATTATGAGATTTATGGAATGATTTTGAGATATTTTTCTTAAGCTTTTCTCTAAACTCCCTTTCTTCCTTAATCTAAATCTAATTAAGGGTTAATCCACTAATTATCTACTTAATTAATCAAATCAAATTCTCAAAACCAAAATTGATCCAGAAATTTAATCAATCCTTCTTGGGTAGATACTTAGGTGTTCAATAACCTAAGTAAACTTAAGAAAATCATATCTAACCCATCTATGTGAGAAAGGTTATGAAAGTACTTAAATTAATCCCTTTAGCTTAATTAATCACTAATTGTGAGCCAATTGCATTAGGTCCTTTCTTTCCTAGGTGCATTGCTCATTTAAATTCCTTGTGGTTTTATGTCATACATTGGCTCATAATTATTTGATTAAATATGTTAAAGTGGTATAGGTAAGGGGTAATTAATAAACTTAATCTACACCTTAACCTAACAAAAGCATAAAATTGATCTAATCACCTAAAAATTAAACTAAAAAAATACACATATGTGAGAATGGGTTAGGACTAGCAAACCTTTTCACATAATGGCGGTGCATGATTTAATGTTTGTTTTTATTTTATGATGTAATATTTTAGTCTAGATGTTAGGGTGTATTTACGTAGAATGAATGGTAGGACGATTTAATCAAATCATTGTCTTCTGCAGGGGATTGTATTTAAGGGGCGTTGTAATAAAAATATAACTATGCAGGTTGCTTATACCCCTAAGCATAATCCAAAATAGGTCAGGTGGACTTGGTTACCCATGTGTCGGGTGTTAAGTCCAATTTGTTTATATACATGCTTGAGAATGTGTGGTTTGTTTAGCTAATCTCTATTTTGCAGGTTTTAGTTAGATTTACTTTGCCCTTTGCATGTAATTTTATAATTAGAATTTTAGAATGATTGTTATGGGGGATTAGGATGAATATTGGTTATAAGATTATATCTTATATACCATGTGAAGCCTTTAGAACAACCACATTCCAGCCATCCAAAAAAAAGGAACCAAAAGAAGAAAGAAGAAAGAAGAAAAGAAGAATGAAGACCCCCCATAACATGAATTTATTTTTGCAATTCAGTTGTAATCCGGGTTGTATAAGGGTAGAGCTTGGCTACCTAATTTATTTTCAGGTTTGTGCAGTGGTGCCCGATCACACCTGGCTGCTTATTCTTTTGTGCTAGCTTTATAAAATATTTGATATTTTTTAGCTTATGCATTAAGAATGACATATTTTTCTAGTTTCTTCCTTGCTTTGATGTATGGTCTGGATGATGATTAGGCTCTTAGGAAAAAAATAAATTTTCTACTAAATTAAACAACTCAGAATTTAAAATAAATAACTCATAATCTCACCTAAATCGTAGGCTATAAATCAAGATAAAAGAATTAGCAATCTCTTAACTGGATGTTATCTTACTTTCTAACATCATGTATACAACAACAACAACAACAACAACAACAAGCCTTAATCCCACTAGGTGGGGTCGGCTACATGAATCCTTCGTCTCCATTGTGTCCTATTATGTGTCAAATTCTCATTTAATTCGAGTATACTAAGATCATTTTTTATACATCTTAACCAAGTCTTTTTAGGTCTACCTTTCTTAACATAAGGAAAATCTAATGCATCTACTCTCCTAATTCGGACACGACGCTTTATGTGGCCAAACCATCTAAGGCGACTCTCCCTAATCTTATCTACCACTGGAGCTACTCCAACTTTTTCCCGAACATACTCATTTTACATTCTATCTCTAAGGGTAAAGCCACTCATCCACCTGAGCATCCTCATCTCTGTAACACTTAACTTAGTCTTATGTTTCTCTTTTATTGGCTAACATTCTGCACCATAAGTCATTGCAGGTCTTACCACCATCTTATAAAATTTTCCCTTAAGTTTAAGTGGAACTTTTCTATCATAATAATAGGATGCATTCCTCCACTTCAACCATCCAACTTGAATTCTACTAATATCTCCATCTATTTCACCATCATTTTGAACAATAGAGCCTAAATATCTCAATCGCCACTCTTATTAATGACTTGATCACCTAAAGTCACAACACTACCACTAAAACTTCTACAACTAAAATTACACTCCATATATTGGGTTTAGATGCTTAAGCGAAAACCTTTAGACTCTGAGTTGGACGTCCATAATTCAAGTTTCATTGGACTCTCTAGTCTTATCAACAAGAAGAATGTCATCAACAAAAGCATACACCAGGTACATCTTCTTGTAAATGCCTCATAAGAACATCCATAACTAAAGTAAAAGATAAGGGCTTAATGTTGATCCTTGATGTAATCCAAGAAATAGGAAAATAGTTTGTCAATCCTCCTTGTGTTTGGACACAAGTGACGACTCTAGTATACATATCCTTAATGACTTGAATATAACCAATATTAACTTCTTTACGTTTCTAGAACTCTCCAAAGAACATCTCTTGAGACTTTATCATAAGCTTTCTCTAAATCAATAAATATAATATGTAGATCCTTTTATTTTCTATGCTTCTCCATCAAACCTCTTAACAAATGTATAGCATCCATAGTAGATCTACGGCATGAAAAGATTGTGAAACTTACGTATCACATCGTAACCTATGCTCAATTACTCTCTCCCATAATTTTAATGTATGGCACATTAACTTAATTCCTCTATAATTTGCACAATCTTATGCATCACCTTTATTCTTAAATATAGGAACCAACAAACTCTTTCTCCACTCATCGGCATCTTTTAGTTTTAAAATAACATTAAAAAGATTTGTAAATAAGAAATTCCTTGATCTCCTAAACATTTCCACACTTCTATTGGAATATTATCGTCCTCGCTTTTCATTTCATTTTCTTTAAAGCTTCACTAACCAGTTACTAATACGATAAAATGAAATTCTATATTTTTGTTTAGGGTATTAAGGTTGCTAAAATCAATCGTACTTTTAGATCCTTCATTGAAAAGTTTATTAAAATACCTCATCCACCTATTTTCAATATCTTTTTCTAAGAAAAACACTTTATTATTTTCATCCTTCATACTCCTCACTTGAACTATGTCTTTACTTCTCCTATCTCTTTGGTTGGCTAACTTATACATACATCATGTATAAAAAGTATATTATTTTACTCTTGATTAAAAGGCTTCCACCATTGCTAGAGAACTTAGCTTGACTTGTGAGAATCATGGTAGAAACACACCTCCTTATCTTGCTAATTTTGGCCCATAATCTAATTTCTCATGCATTATGCATAAAAATCCTAAAGCCTGTGTCAAATTGATTGTCCAAAATGAAAATAAAATATATGAAAAATTTGCATTATATTTAAGTCATTAAAATCATGTCCTACATGATCTAGTCTCTTAAGGAGTGTGTTTAAGAATTTAGTCTTTTTTTCTAAATAAATAACAACCTTGATATCTTGCATAAGCATAAGACTTGCCTACATGAATTTAAAATCATATGAGGAGTTAGTTGGCAGTCACCCTCAAGCGATTGTAAGTCCAATAGTCAGGTGATTTATCCTCTTTTATGAAGATAAACCAAATACCCATTTTCATCTTAGATTTAGGTCGTTCTTTTTGGCCCTCGCCAAAGCTCCCTAGATTTAGGTTCTGAGGTTTCTATTTTCCTTTGGGACCGTGAGCATAAATCCTCACCTCTTAGGCATTTCTATGACCTTGCATCATAAAATTATAAGCCCTAAATTTATAATAAAAATCCAACTCAAACAAATAAATCTTTTTTAAATTTCAAAAATGTAAAGCCCAACCATAGGATAGTTTGAGATGCTCACTAGGTTTCCTAGCATCCTGAGCATCTCCTACTTATCTTCCTTTGGCTTTGATAATAACTTTCCCCCTTTGATCAATCCAATTTGATCTTCCAAAATAAATCAATTTATTGATAGTCTAACATTTGAAATCTTTGGAGATAACGATCATTTACCTTAATCGAGAGTATTCTTAAGAAATCTCATTCCTTAAGATGTAATTAACTATGGGGGCTTGCCTCCAAAGGAAATTAATGAACTCAGTTTAAAATAAACCTTAATTTACTTTTTCATGTAAAGTAAGGGAAGAATCTCCGGTACATATGAAGACCCATAGTCCTTAGGAGTCTTTATTCAGGTGATTAGGTCCATTGTAGGGTGGTGACTTCTACCTTTCAAGATAGTATACATCTCCTCAATGTCATACCTGATTATCCTAATAAGAATATATACGGATCTATGTGGTGTCCCAACTAAAGGCGTATATTTCTATTTTCATTTATCTTCTTTCAAAAGGATAGCTGAAGGCGGAAATATTTCACCACAACGCAGTTCAGCATTTCTCTTCCTCCATTGTCTCTGGGTTAGCTTGTTTCCAGATGATGAAGATTTCATGTTGCTACTTCTTCTTGAGACTTCAGCCTCCATATTTATTTTCTTTTTTGCCGGGACCTTTCAGTAGTGGATTCCTCATGCGTTCAGTGTCACCTGATATTCACCGCAAGTGTGGCTTGCTTAGATCGATCATGAGTTCTTACTACCACTGATGGTAGCTTTCGTAGTAAAGCATTTTCTACTTCTCTAAAAATTGGCCTTTGATACCTCTTCTTCATAAGACATTTTTCTTTGACAACTTTCAGGACTCTATGTACTCGAGCAGATATTTTTCAGGTTGTTTCTTCTGAAGAGTTTGAGCTGATTGCTATTGAGCCCAAAAAAGATTGTTTAACATCATCAGTAGAGATATTCCTTTTCACCCATTTCAAAATTTCAAATTTATTGTGGGTAGGAATGCTCGCTTCTAATTGTAAGGCTGGTTGTATAACAGATGGCCCATGTGAGAGTTGATGAACTCGCAAACCAGCATTCCTTCTTTCTGTGCTTTTTGCTCAATTTTTCTCTAGAAGAGGGAGCTTCGGCATCATGCCTTCCTAGTGCGAAAGGTTCGATAGGCAAATTTGTATTATTCTGGAGAACTAAAGTAACAGTTCTCCAAGTAACTTTAAATTTTAATTTTATTATATTCCGCTACTATTATAACTTAGATTCGACTAGCAAAAGATGGAAAGAGAAATCATTCCCTAGTGGAGTCGCCAAGAATCTATGGGCTTGAAAAATTCGCCACCGACCTCTCAATGAAGAGAGTGAGCTAAAGTGTCAGTGAAATTTTTAGAAGGCAGATGGAATAGTAGATAAGGCAGTACCCAGAGATTTCATTGTCATTTGGTGAAGACTTTAAATCTAGTTCCAGGTTTTCTATAGGAGCAAGCCCATATAATTAATTATCCCTCTCAATAAGTGAGAGAGAACTTTCGATTAAGGCTAATCATTAGATCGCTAAATGGTAGTGTATAATAGCAGTATATGGAGTTTTAGAATTTAAGATTATGAAATTCATCATTTTAGCTTAAACCGAATGGTTGAGGAAACTTTGACCTGTCCGATCTAGATCCCATGGTTCCGTCATCCCGGGCTGTTGTGATCCCTAGTCTACTTAGTCAGAGGAGGTAGTCGACCCAAGCTGACCGAAGGATCCTTATCAGCAATACATGACTTATGTCATCTAAGAAATCCTTATAGACCTGGGGAGAGGAGGTAGTCGACCCAACCTGACCGAAGGATCCTTATCAGCAACACTTGAGTTACGTCATCCAAGAAATCTTTATAGACTTGGGGTGGTGTTTGTCTAAGGAGACATGTTTAAATCTACCTTAGCTGACAGAGAGATTTTTGTCCTATTAAGTGTACCATATGATTCACAACTCAAAGGGTAGAGCCATTGGAGAGCATACGGGCTACAATCGTGATCGTAATATAATAGAGTCTGAGTTGCCAAACCACCTAATAAAGGACTATGGTCGTAACTGCATCATCTGTGGAGCCTACTGGCCAAGTCACGCAGTCAGAGGACACGCGTCACATCCTTACTCACGTGAGATTGATTGAGAGTGAATATAGCAGAACACTTGATTTGTCATTGGCCCCTCTGTGAGCTAGAGTATTCTTAATTTGTCACCCCTGACAAATAATTACGATAGGTGGATAGATTGAGTTTTACTTTAAGCTTTTAATAATTTAGTTTCATTTAAACAGTTTTAGATTGCTACTTGATTTGAGTTAATTTGATTTGAAATTAGAATCACATTTTGATGGAAGTATCTCCTCTGGTTGAAATCACCATTCAACACATCCATCATCGGAGTAGTTAATTGATTAAATCAAATATATTTGAGAGCTTTAGATTCTGTCAACTCTATTTAGTTCCTAATAGAAGATCAGATCTACTATCACATGATAGAATTAGCTTCTGAGATATTTTACTTAGTTGAAATTCTTATAATAGATTTTTAAGTTTTGTTAACCCGGACTCAGACCTAAGACTAAACCAAGAAGCAACACACACAGCATACTCAGACACTTGAATTTAAGCATTCAACATAGTGTCGGGGCCCATGCGGGTTTATTTAATAATATCTTAATTAACGTCTTCTGTTCAATTGTACAAAATGTTGTTAATCCGGTGGCATTGAATGTGTTATAAATTGATCTAATATATTATTAGATTTTTTGGATTAATATTTAATTGATTCCAATTTAGCCTGCTCAACTTTTTCAGACATTAAAATTTGCATTTTAGATCTCTATATCCGAGCACATGCAGGTATTTATAACTTAGATAATTTCATTTAATGAAATCACTCACATTAAAAATCATAATTAGAATAAAATTTCTTTTATTTTTGGATTGAAGAAAAATTTCTTCGTCATGTAGTATTTAATTTAGTGCCGTATTCTGTATGCTTATACAAAGAATTGCAAATCCGGTGGCAAAATGTATTATTGAATTTTCCAATTCTTAGATATTATTTGGCTTGTAGTTTTTTATGAGCTTTAGTTATGCTTCCCAACAGGTTGCTCGTCTTTAGTGAAAATCTCTTTTGAAATCCATTTGATTTTTTACTTTAACTTGAAAATAGCACTTAACTAATCTCTTGTGCTTCAAACCTGACTTTACGCACAAGATCCCAATGATCCTTTTAAAGGCCACATTCATGGGTAATCATGAGTTGTCTAATTAAATTTGTACTTATAAGAAAACTATCAAATTTCTTGCACACTTTATTCTCAATTTGGAATTGAATATTTAGACTTACCGCCAATCATTTGTCATTTAATATTCAATTGAGATATTTACTTCGTTTGATATTAAATATGATTTGTTCACATAAAAAAAAAACTTTAGATCCAATATGAATTTGTCCTCAACTCCAGATCAAGTTTCATATTATTCAGTAATTGAACTTCAAATTTATCTTAAGTCTCTTGTGAGTTTAGATTCATATATATCAAAGGAATTCAAGTTTATTTCAACTTTTATATGTTCACTTGAGTTTAATCCTTATTTTCTTTTTTGAAATATGATTTTCAATTTTATTTACACTCAAGTCTCTTTCAAATTCATTTCAAGTTTATTTATATTTAATTTTCAATTCATTTCTTTAAAATTCTATATTTTATATTTAATTTAATGTTAAATCATAATTTTGTTTAGTCACAAAAATTTGATGAATAGTCTCCATCTCCATGTAGGAGTCAATCGGAGTGTTTGGCCTACCCGTGCGCCTGATGGTGTTTTGAAGCATATCGATCGAATTTCAATCTGTTAAGCCTTGATGAGCATAACGAAGTCTTCAATCAACTGCATAAAAATAAATATATATATGCAAATATTTTTCTCCTTTTTTTCAAGTTCCAAATTTAATCAAATTTTTTGGATTTCATGGGGAGCAACATTTTGATTTGGCTTTTCGGATACGATGAGTATGGCGGCTCTTTGACACCACATGGATTTCATCTTATCGATGAATTTCTATTCTTCCCATATTCTCATCAATCACAAAGCCCTTGAATGATGAATTGAAGGTGTCACTCATGTCCTTGAGCTTTTCAGGTTCATCAGCTTCCGTCAAGCCCTTAATCATAGGAGAAATCATACTTAGGCTTCGTTTGGGAGGGCTTTTTTAGTGTGTTTTGCGTTTGAAAATGTGAATTTTTGATTTTGATACTCGTTTGAATAGTGTGCTTTTTGAAACTGCGTTTTAGCTCCATCTGAAAAAGTTTTAGCTTTCAAAAAAAAGACAAATAGTTTTTCAAGAAATACTTTTCAATCAGCTTTTTAGGAATCCGAAAAACTTAGCCAAACGAAGCCTTACTCGACAACAAGAGAAGTGAGATCGGGTTGCTTGATATATACGGCCATTTGTACGGGCATCGGCACCGAGGAGGAGGAGGAGGAGGAGGAGGAGGAGGAGGAGCATATCTTGTACCATTTGCACGGTGTCTCTTCAATTGTCAGCCTTGGCTTTCTTGAGCTAAATGATTCTTTTTTTTTTAGTTGTATCCACAGTATCGTTTCTCAAACTTGTACCCTTCAATGCACTTGATCGCAGCCTTCAAAGCAACAGCTCATGTTCATTCATTTCATTCTAGGGCTTGAAGGTATACGGCTGCGGGAGGGTAGTGGGACCTCTGCGGGATTCGTCGCTGTCAAGAAGCCTCTGTACTCTTTTCTTAGCGTAATACTGGCGATCAAAGTGCTTCACCTAAGTTGGGCGGCAACTCTTTATGAATTCGTCCCTGGAATTCTTGCATTCGGCCGGGTATAGAAGGCCGACGGTTGCCAACTCCATTGGCTTCTTGTCCGCCTCCTTCTCCAAGCAAGCATAGAAGGCATCCCGAGCCTTATAGCAGGATTCTCTGCCCTCGGCGAGGACGTCCTTCATTATCACCATGCCAGAGAGCGGAGCGTGAAGAGTATTAAAACAGCATAGCTGAGTCCTTCCTGCACCAACTACAAACTCTTTTCCCGCTTATGTTTTCTCAAATCCATAAAAGTACGGATCCCTTTCTTCAACAGCAACACATTCAACTTCACCCTTCCTGCATAATGCCATAGATGTCTTCTCCTCAAGTTCCATTGCAAGAAACAAAGTGTACGTGAGAGCCATTTTCGAGGTAAAATTACCTCAGGAAGCGTGCACTGTAATTCAAATCTTTCTTCCAAAAAGTAGGGCCGCAGAAAAAAAATAATAATGAATTTTTCCAAAAAAAAAAAATAATAATAATGAATTTCATTAAATTTTAAATTCTAATTTGTTGTTACTATACGCTAAGCACTTAGCGACCTAATGACTAATCTTAATCAAAAATTTCTCTCACTGATTGGGGAGGAATAATTAACTATGTCCACACAACCTAGATCTAAAATCACCAAATAAGGTGAAATCTCTGATAGTCTTTATTTATCCACTACAAATAATTATGTCTTACGAAAATTTCGTTGCAAAATCAAGCTCTCGCTCATCAGAGACAAGACGAATTTTTTGACCATAATCGTCCCTTTATCTCAAAATAAGACATATCCACCAAATAACTTCAAACCCCACATTCATTTGTATAGAGGCAGTAAAAGAAATTAAGGGAATGTTTAATATCAATTTCATTGTGTATTTTTAATTTTTATATTTTTTTAAATATATATTTAAATAATTTTAAAGACTAAAAGATGCTTGGAGAGTATTGGTTCCTATATTTAAGAATAAAGGTGATGCACAAGAGTGTGCAAATTATAGAGGAATTAAGTTAATGTGTCATACATTAAAATTATGGGAGAGAGTAATAGGTTACGATGTGATACGAAGTTTCGACAATCAATTTGGTTTCATGCCGGTAGATACTATGGATGCTATACATTTGTTAAGAGGGTTGATAGAAGCATAGAGAAAGTAAGAAGGATCTACATATGATATTTATTGATTTAGAGAAAGCTTATGATAAAGTCTCGAGATGTTCTTTGGAGAGTTCTAGAACGAAAGAGTTAATATTGGTTATATTCAAGTTATTAAGGATATGTATACTAGAGTCATTACTTGTGTCCAAACACAAGGAGGATTGACAAAATATTTTCCTATTTCGGTTGGATTACATCAAGGATCAACATTAAGCCCTTATCTTTTACTTTAGTTATGGATGTGCTTACGAGGCATTTACAAGAAGATGTACCTTGGTGTATGCTTTGATGACATTCTTCTTGTTGATAAGACTAGAGAGGAGAGTCCAGAAACTTGATTTATGGAGGTCAACTTTAGAGTCTAAAGGTTTTCGCTTAAGTAGATCTAAACCGAATATATGGAGTGTAATTTTAGTTGTAGAAGTTTTAGTGATAGTGTTGTGACTTTAGGTGATCAAGTCATTAATAAGAGTGGCGATTGGATATTTAGGCTCTATTGTCCAAAATGATGGTGAAATAGATGGAGATGTTATTAGTAGAATTCAAGTTGGATGGTTGAAGTGGAGGAATGCATCGGCCTATTATGTGATAGAAAAGTTCCACTTAAACTTAAGGAAAATTTTATAAGATGGTGGCTTATGGTGAGAATGTTGGCCATAAAGACTAAGTTAAGTGAGATGAGGATGCTTAGGTGGATGAGTGGCTTTACTCTTAGAGATAGAATGCAAAATGAGTATGTTGGGAAAAGTTGAGTAGCTCGGTGGTAGATAAGATTAGGAGAGTGGCCACATAAAGCGTCGGTAGTCCATGACCCAATTAGGAGAGTAGATGCATTAGATTTGCCTTATGTTAAGAAAGGTAGAGGTAGACCTAAAAGACTTGGTTAAGATGTATAAATAATGATCTTAGTATACTTGAATTAGATGAGAATTTGACACATAATAGGACACAATGGAGACGAAGGATTCATGTAGCCGACCCCACCTAGTGGGATTAAGGCTTGTTGTTGTTGTTGTTGTTGTATATATTTAAATAATTTTATTTTTATTTTTAAAAACACTTTGAATATTTTAAGTGTTTTCAAATTCAAGTGCACCATCAAATATATTTTATTTCATCATAAATAAAAAAATAAAAAAAAATTACATACCACACAATTCTTCTTTACTTAGATTACCTATTTAACACTCTATCTATACATGTAAAATTAAACTTCACTTTGAAAAATCAATAATGATGATATTTTTTAAAAAATTTAATATTAAAAATTTAGATGTTATTTATATAAATATTAATATTTTAATATTAAATATGTAAATACCTCAAATTAAAAAAATAATCTCGAACAACATTCATGTTTGCATGCAGCCAGGATCAAACATCCTTTTAGATGTAGTATATATGTCGCTAGGTAAAGCCATAAAAAGCATGATAGAAGATGAAGATGATGAGAATATATAATTTCTTATTGTAATTTTTTTCTTCTTGTGTGTTCTTCAGATAACTACGTTCTAGAACATTTCCAAATTTATTACATAAAAATTATTTTATTTTCTTTCTAAACTTATTAGGCTCTCCTAATGATAAAAAAATTTTAAAAAATACGTTTTGAATTCCTAAATTTTTGGGATATCATTCTATTACAAATTCTTAAGATTGAATTTTGACCATTATAATTTAAGAAAGAAGTGATCATTAGGGTGTACACCCTTAAGATACAAACTCAAAATCTATTCATGCATGACCTTGAGATGCATTATCATGCAAGTCTATGATGATATTGCAATCTTGCATTATGTAACAAAATCTCATGCATATTCAAATTATATTGATTATATGTCAAATTATAAGACCTATCTTTTCATTTCTTTTTCATTCAAAGCTTATGAGAGCTTTTAATAGTATTAATTTAAAATTTGTTCAAGTGAAGTTAGAAGAGAAGGCATCTCTTGTCCAATAAGCACAAGTCATGTCACTAGCCTTCATGATACTTATGGTTCTCAAGTTGGAACCATTTATTACATAAAATAGCCTATAGAAGCTCATGTTGGAACCATTTTAATCAGAGAGAGCAACATTGATATCAATCATAATGAACAATAAATTAATAAAGTGCAGAACATGATACGATTCAATTTGTAATGATACAAATATTTATTTAGAGACTATAAACAAGTTCTCAAGTTCCCTAAAATAAGTTTAACCCAAACTAGACCTATCTATTAAAAGGGTAAAAAATCTTGACTCAAATCTAAATTACCTTTAACTTGCATAACCCAAACAGGACTCTAAATTACCCATTTGCACATATATTTTAAGTCAAATTTAGGATAAAATTGAGTCAAATTCAGGTTTACAAGTCAAAAAATCAGGTTGGCAGGTCAAATTCGAGTTGAATGAATTTTGGGTTGACAAATCAACCTAAACTGAACTCAAAAAATTAAATGGATCAGACTCTTAGACCCAAAACTAACCCCAAAGTTAAACAAGTCAACCCGAACCCAGATTTTTTCAGGTTGAGACAATTTTGGGTCATTGTGTCGAGTTAATTATTGACACCTCTAGAGTAAAACATCCTAACTTGAGTTTCATACCTCTATGTATTGTACTGAGTCAAAACATCATCCTTTAGATACAGACATGATATTTTTTTTATTTTTTATTTTTTAACTTATTCTTATAAAGTATAAACAGATAACAAAGAACAATTGCAAGTGAAAATCTTAAAATTCAAATCTGGCTATCAAGGACTTTATCTGGAACTACTATATACGATTATTTATTACCTTCTTTGAGAAAGCAGCAAAAGGATTTATGTCATCTTCATACATTTTTTTTATATCTGGATTCAACATTTGAACTGAAACCACTTTTGATATCCTCAGCATACTGTAAAAAGACCATAAGATGTAAAAGGGCAGAAAGGCTTTCTTTCTCAACAAAATGGAAAGCATAAAAACAAAATAATATGGTCCTAGAGTGAAATCCCAAAACATGATGATGAAGATAATATGGTCCTAGAGGCTCCATGCAAGTACAAGAAAGGTGTTTGGTTCGCTGTGGACAAATTCCATAAAATCAATCTAGGTTCAGACTCAAATCACCAAACTATCTTTGTCAGCAATTTACTCTCTAATTCTAATATCAAGAGATTCGTGATTGCTTGCATGATTTCCATGACAGCATTGCTTAGAGCAATGCAGAGATGTCCAAACCACACAACTCAGCATTAGGCCTAAGGCAATCCCACACAACTCAGCAAGTTCTAAATGCATAATCTAAAAGACAAAACCAAACAAAAACAAATAAGTTTTTTTTTTAATTTTTTTTGCTGAAAAAAAAAGGAACCCCACTAACTTCCCCATCATGAATGTCTTATGGTCCAATTTTGCATAATGTGATAGGAAGCTAAGCCTATAATACTACATAAGCTAATATTTGACTACTTCAAAAGACTCAAATGAGGACAATCTTATTTGGAATTTTTGAATTGTACAATTAATTACATTTATAAAATAACCTAACACTTACCCCATGGCAGATTCAAATCAATGCTCCCATATCTCCTTACAAAAGACATCAAAATCTATATCACTAGATGAATAACATCCTCCTCAAAACATGCGTCTGATGTTGCATTTTAAAACAAAAGAACCAACCTCTTTACACTTTATAACAAATTTTAATGGCATTGAGAATAAAGAGTTCTAAAATGAATCTAGAAATTATACAACTATATTAAAACTATTTAAATAATATAAAGGACTAGATTATTTCCAAAAATTGTAGTTATAGCATCGTAATATTTTTCAAAACTAAAAAAAGGAGACATCAGTGAAATTTAAAAATTACAAAAAAAATAAAATGACTTAATTCAATTAAAATAATTTAGAATAGAATAAATTATAGAAAAATATTGAAAGAGAGATTAAAAAATAGCCAAAAGAAAATATGGTAATCTTCAAACTAAACCCCTCAGATTAAGAGAAATATCAAAGTATTACAAATTCATAGATTATCCCCACCCATAAAAAATCCCTATAGATTAAAGAAAATTTCAAAAAATCTCATAAATTTCCAAATATATCCCTGACATCAAAATGTTGAGTTGACCCTTACTCAACTCTACATTATCCCAATTGTTGACCTTCATGTATATCACATCAGTCGAGTCGAATTCACAAGATAAAGTCGATTACAAGATAAATCGAAAAATGCACCGGATATCACGAAATCGAATGAGCTCAATCGAAACGGACTTTGTCATCGCGATCGCGTTCAGAACGTCAAAATTGATCAGAATATACATCTTGCATAATTCGACGGCCAACCGATCAAGAAGAAAATTCGTCGACACGCCTACAAGCATATCGAAGTCGAGCCGATAACGCAATAACCTCCGTTCGAAATTGATGGCGCGGCCAAAACCTATCAAATGAGGTTGTCCGCCCCTAAATTGAATGAATCGGCGGAATGTCGAAGCGCGACGACGATTACGAACAAAATTGATCCAGATCGACTAACCAAACGGCCCATCGCTAAAGATCGTTCGTCGAACTTCGAATAACCTAAAATTGATATCCAATTTGCCTATATGCGGATATAGTGAAAAATCAAAATTGGAATTTATTTTATCCCAATAAGAAATGGAAGCTTACCTATATATACTCCTCTTAATACCTAAACCTAGATAACCCTATTCACAGCCCTAACTAAGCGCTGCAAGCCTCCTCCCTTCTTCTCGGTCGAACGAATCGATTTCCTTTGGATCGAATAGCAGACGCAAGACTTTGCCTGTCCGTTTCTCCTATTCACCCGTCCGAACAACAGCCGAACGAACGTTCCCTCTCGTTCCCTTTCGTCGCAGCTGCAAACCAAGCAAACACTAAACCTCTCACTCTCGTTTTCTCTTGGACAGGAAGCCGAAGGCAACAGCCCGACCGAACCAGCTGCTCCTCCTTCGTTGTCCTCCTTCTCACTCTCCTCCGTCCGTCCCTTCCTTGCCCCAGCTCGACACACGCAGAACTGAAGGCAACTAAAGCTCATGCGATTGGTTCGCCACTCTCGGTGAATTGCTCATTTCCAGAAGTCCCTCTAGCCTCTGGAGCTCAGGCATTTCTGCTGCTAGAGGTGGCAGCCTACTCGATTTGAAGAAAGTTGCTCCTCACACGAGAACACTGTAGCGAGAAAGTCTGCTTCTCGCTGTTGAATCTCAAGCGATTGGTGTTGTTAGTGAGCTCTTCGCCTCCGGAGATCGTTCTCCCATCTGGAGGTCGCTTGTTTTTCTGCTAGTGGTGAGATTCTTGCCACTTGCACTCACATCGGTCTTTTTGTCTACTAGGTCATGATTTTGGAGATCGACATTTGCCATTGGAGCTCGCGATTTTAGGGAGGATACGCTGCGACTGACCAGCAATTTCACAGTCGCATCCCTAGCCTGGTCGATTCTGTAGTCCCCCTCGTCAAAATCTTTCTCATTTTTGTTGTAATCGGACCTTCTCATCAGAGCTCGACGAGCAGGCTCGAAGTTCATTTAAAAGTAGGAAAAGAAAAGGATTGTTGTATTATTGAACGATTCCTGTAAGAGAGCTGCTAGTTGCTAGTTCATCTGAAGATCGCCAGCAAAACCCCGATAATATTATTAAAGAAGGTGAGCAGATTTCGAGCCCCTTACGTGAAGAATTTCGCTGAGATTTCAATTGGCTACCGCATTTCCTCATGCGCTCACAGCATCCATGGCTAATTGGGTATCACATAGGGGTGATGAATGAGCTTATAAAAGCAATTGCAAATGAACTTGGTTTCAACAATAACCCCTTTCTTGAAGGTCTTGTGTCACAGATTTGAAGGCCTATGATATTTTTATAAATGTGGTAGGTGCTAGAAAATTACTGACGCCTGTCGAAGATACTACTTATCACGGCGCCTACTCCGTCTGACACGTGGGGATGGCGTCTGCAGATTTCATTTTAAACGTATGCTGCTTGCTTTCATGTACTAGTGTTTCAATGTAATTGTAAATATCTGCTAGATATAAGTACTCTTGCGTGTTGCTTCAGCATGTCGAGAAAATCAGGATGATTTTCACACAAGTTTGAAGGTCTATGCGATGTTTTTCTTAAACACGGTAGGTGCAAGAAAATCACTCAGTCGTTGTACCGTAAGACACCAATCATGCACGCTTTCTTAAATATGGTGGGAAGACTCGGCCTCACGATCTGACCACCTTCACGAAGATGACGCCAGGAGGATGCCGAATTTCATTCCAAACACAGATATTGAAGGTCTATGTACGCTTTCTTAAGCGTGGTGGGTTTAGAAGACTCCTTAAGTCGTAGTGTCGTAAAACACTAACTATGCATGCTTTCTTAAGCATAGTAGGAAGGCTCTAGCACTCCGGCGACCTTATGTGAAGATGATCTTAGGAGGTGAAAACAAAATAGAGATTAATAATTAATGAAAATGAAATAGTCAAAGAATAATATTTGAATCTTAAATAAGTAATAAGGTCAATAATTAAACTAAATACAATGGTTAAGCTGTTGAGACAAAATTGAGCTTACAATCGTCTAACTGACAATAGTCTACAACAAATCAGATGTCTATCCAACACAAGCAAAATATTTGAATGAACAAGAAATATACTCTGCAATGAAACATTCAAAAGAGTTGAAGTCGAATATGAATGAAACTTATAACATCATCGAATCGCAACACAAAATTAGAAAGCAGAAGGAGTTGGCTTAAATTCTAAATAGAAAATATATTAATTTTGCATAAATTATGGAGCCAATTATTTCAATTGAATCATTTGTGTAATCATTTGAAAGTAATGAATTTTTATACAAAATATAAATTAATCTTCAATTCAATTTAATCTTTCCAAATTCGTATAAGTATTTTAAATAACTCTTCGCTCGACACTATGTTGAATACTTAAACTTAGGTAATACAGGGATGTTCTTGATTGGTTGGTCTTAGGGGGGTTTGAGTTAACAAAATCTAAAAATTCAATAATGATACTATAAGAATCTCAACTTAAAAAATATCTGAGAAGTTAATTCTATCATATGATAGTAGATCTGATCCTTTATTATTAAATTAATAGAGTCAATAAGATCTGAAACAATAAACTAAAAGATCAAGCAAACTTATATACCCTGAGAATGATTATGTTGAATGAAGATTTCAATCGGAGGGGATACTTTCATCAAAACGTGATTATTATTCCAAATCAAATTAATATAAGTTAAATATCAATCCAAATGAGAGTTTCGATGAATTATTAAGCTCAAAATGACTAAATGAAAATCATCAAGTTAAAAGACTTAAAATAAATTCAATTAATCCACGTTCCGTAATTGTTTGTCGGAAGTGACAAATTAAGAAAACGCTAGCTCACAAAGGAGCTAATGTCAAATCAAATACACAATTATATTCACTCTCAATTAATCTCATGCAGTAAGGATGTGACGTGTCCTCATTTGCGTGCTTGATAGCCTCCGTATGATGCTTATGACCCTCTCGGTTGGGTGGCTATCGTCAAATGACACCATTATATCATGATTACGAATGTAGCCCGTATGCTCCCCAATAACTCTGCCCTTTGAGTTGCAAACTATAGGGTGGACTTGATAAGAAAAAAAGCCCTATATTAGTTAAGGTAGATTTAAACTTGTCTTCTTGCGTCACCCAGTGTTCCTTGAACGACGCATCCCATGGCTGGCGATAAGGATCCTTGTCAAGTTGGGTCGTACCTCCTCGATTAAGTAGGCAGGACTACGATGACGGGATGGAACCATGGGATCTTGATCGGGCGCGTCATCATTCTCTCAACCATTCATTTTAAGCTAATGATGATGAATTTCATAAATTCTAAATCCCAAATTTTAAACTCCACATGCTGCTAATATATGCTATGCATTTAGCGATGTAACGATTAACCTTAATAGAAAGTTCTCTCTCAATATTGGGAGAGGTAATTAACTATAGGTGATTGCGCCTATAGGAAACGCGGAACCAAATCTAAAGTCCTCACAAAATGAGAGCGAAATCTCTAGGTAGTGTCTTATCTACTATTTCATCTGCCTTCTGAAAATTTCATCAACACTTAAATCAAACTCTCTTAATCGAGAGGCCAGTGACGAATTTTCGGAGCTCACACCAATGTGTTGCAGCATAAGGTGTGCCAATGCCTTGAGTATTCTAATTTACGTTACAATGCATACATTCTTCAAGTTGCTTTAAAAAATAGATGAAGGCCCCAAAAATCTCCAAAGAGTATTTAAGGGGCATTGATGCACTAGAATAGCCTATACCCATAAATGACGTGCAAATGCTTCACTGCATCAATAATTTTGCTAGCATATCAAAAAGACATTAACGTATTGCAATGCATAAAGACAATGAGACACTAAATCATCCCATGATTTGTTTAAAAGAAGAAAAACCTATCGAACACATATATTCATAATTAATTCACAATCATCATTAATCACGTAGTACAATAAGTATCGATGCATTAAAACCATGTTAATGCCTTCAAATGATACCAAATTTATATCAAATGTCCTAATATACCCATAGTTCAAATCACTATAACGCTAGTTTCAATTCAAATACATATAATATCAATCAAGTTGATCATGCAAATAAGGTCAAGATTGAAATCTAAATGACATCTCAACATGCACATTAAAATACATCTATGTCAAAAAAAAAAAAATTTATATTCAATGATTTTTTCATAGGAATACACACAAGAATTGGCCAACTCAAAGCCAACAAACTCATCAAATTAATTTTAATAATTGGGCCACCTTACCGATAGAGTAAGTTCGTTAAGACTCATCATTGGGCTTTCCTCAGCATCAATGTTATTAATCTCCCTTATGATCCTCCAATAGATGTACGACGCAACCCAATTAATTTTGGCCAGTTCAAAGCAAATAAGCCCATCAAATTATGACCAACCTTGGCCTCTTAAGTCTTCCAATGATGTACGGTAGAACCCAAACTAAATCTAGGAAAATTTTATAGAATAAAAGGTTATAAGATCCATCACTAGGTTTTTCTAATTCTTAAAAGTTGTAAGTATCACTTATCGATATTCCAATAAGTATAAGTCTCATCCTAATCAAGCTAGGCCATTTCAAAGCAAAAAAGCTCGTCAAACTCATCAAATGTGCTTAACTCTTAGGCCTTCCATAAAAGGGTAAGACTATAAGACTCATGTGGGGCTTTTTTCATCCCCAAGATTAAAAATTTCATTTATGAGCTTTCCAATGGATATAAAACCCAACTAAATCATTATGAATTAGTTTAAAGAAAACAAGCACTTCAATTATGCTTAAATGTTGTCCTTCCAAAAAAATGCAATCTCCAACCCAAACTCTCACCAATTAACATTAAGCATCCAAAACTCACATTTACTTTAGATACAAAACCTTGAGTTAAGCTAAAACTCTCAGATAATTGAGGATTATGCCAAGCCTCTGCATTCTTATCATTCATGTCCAATACCTCTAAACTACAAAGAGTCATGCCATCATGTAGCTTACTTCTAAATCATGTAGTGAAATAGGAATAGCCAACCCACTGCAAATCAATAAGTAGATTTTAGCATTAAAAGACATCTTCAACATATACTTACTTCCACTCGAGATATATCGAGATGAGTCAATCAATGTCTATGAATCAAGCTACATGAATTTTATGGTTCAAAATACTTCATCATTAGCAAACTATATCTATCGGGATACTCAAGAGAACCATGATATATTGGTCTACTTCCATTAACCTAAATAATGAATAAAAATGAGCCTAAGCAATCTCCTTAATTAAGAATGTTCTTCCATGAACAGAAGAATAATTAATTATAAAGGCTTGCATTCTTAAAAAAATATAGACACCATATCCACATAAACCAACGTATTCATCAAGTGAAATCTAGTTAACATAAAGATAACCTACCTTAAGGGAATCTATTTATAAGTACATTCTTGTGAATTGAGAAGGCTCGAAGCAATGCTCACTCCCCTATCAATAAATACTATACTAGACAAACTAAACTCAGGAACTTACATGTTGACACATATGAGGCTTGTACATATGTAGATGTCGCTATTACAACAAAAGAAAAAAAGGAAAAAAAGTACAATAAAGCACTACCTCCTTTGAACAAGAAAATGATCAAAAAATTGCGAAATAACTAGTAGTTCAGGCCATAACAAAGAATGCACCTCGATGTATCAATTCCTATGTCATTAATATCCCCATCATTTAATAGTGATCCTTTCCAACCAGATGAATTGTAGCCCTTTAAAAGCATAATAAAACTCAATATGTCTCAGTTCAACTATGAGTACATAATTGCAGATAAAAAGAGAAGAGTTCCTACTTTACTGAGAAAAATATTTTCTCAGCCCACAAACCTTTAATATATCATCTTTAAGTTTTGAAATCAGTTTTTGTTGTTCATTCACCTTCTTTGTTAGCTCTGCAATCTTAGATTAACTTACTTCTAGCAAATTTGACTTCTCTGAAATTTTGACCTACACAGGATAAAAATATCAATTTACATATGGCCAACATTGCAAAGTTGTTGTTTCCAATAGAAAGAAATGTAAGAAGTCCATGAATTATTTTATTCCAGTGGTTGATCATATATTTAGTTTCTAGAAGTGCTCAATTGTCTCAACTCATGCTCCATTTTCCGGTTTTTGTCAAGAAGCAAGATCTCCATCTTGCTCATCTCTTGTCCCTCACTAGCTAGTTCCCAATCCACAGCCTCAATGGAATTGTACCCAATGGCCTACAGATGGAAGCAATAGCTTAGTACAAATAGACCAAATATTAAAATGAAAAAAAAAGTCCCATTTAAGAGCACTATGTTAAGAGAATAACAAGATTAAGTGGAGCTAACAGGTAACACACCCTCGGAAACAAATGTCATGAGTAACTTTGAAAGTAGACGCAAGCCTAGTGCCAAGATACAAGATGCAAAGTTGATAATATTTGTTTTGAATTTCATCAAGGAACTAGATTTAGTTAACACCAACAGACCACACTCGCCAATGCAAAAAGCACAACCAATCCCTACCTCAAGGGAGTTTCACAAAAAAGGGAGAAAACGTCCCCTTAGATATTAAGTTACAGATGCCAAGCTATTAGAAACAATGGAACACAATGCAGCCATATAAAACTCTATAAAACATTTTACAGGACTTGATGTGATTGTTACACAGTTGTGTATAAATAACTAACCAACAAGCCTTGTATACTTGTGAATTAGACTATTAGAAATCTACTTCTAACAATAGCATGATAATCTTACATGTACAAATGTCACGACCTCCGGAAGCTTGGAATACCAAGGCGGGAATGAACGGTTGGACGAATAATAAAAGATAAAATTTTACTTAACATCTCTAATAGAAATAAAAACTACACTAAATTTTTTCAAATCATATAAGAGCAATTACAAATCCAAACCATATTTAACAAATTTGTTCGCACATATAAAATATTCACCAACAAAAGTCAACATAATACCTATCTCCTGAAGTCCCTTTACGATGGTAAATATGATCTCCCTTCTATCTTCCATCTACTTAGAAAGGTTACCTGCAAAAATATAAACAATTTGTAATTGAATAAAATTTTCAATGAATAAATTATGTTTTTACACTATAGTAAAATAAAAAAGTATAAATAATATGCATGATAGGTTTTACTATAAACATGAACTTTGAGTAAAATGCGATTCAATAATCCAACATATAAGAGATAGATGAAGATGAATATTGCTTAAAATTTTATTTTCTAATTTATCAATCATTTTAGGAGTCACCGTCTAAAACTTTTTTCAAAACTCATCCAAAGGACAAGCAACCAATTTCATTTATTTTTTCGTGGGTAAATTCGGCCCCTCTAAGCACTACAAGGTGAACTCCACTTTCTCGCATACATTCATAACATCGAATTTATAAGACTATTCATATTAGTTCAAAACAAGAATCGCTTAAGTTTGTAATGACATAAGTAATAAATACGATCTAATAATCGGGTTATTTATTCAACATGAAGAAAGTGAGAAAATAAATCATAATTTCAAGTATAAAGATAATTTATAATCATGTACAAATGCATTTTATCACATAAAAAATAAGTAAGCTTTTATCATAAATGTAAGAACATAATTACCCACTTTAGTGTGAAGCTTTTTTTAATCTCTTTCCCATTAAAACTTATTTCCTTAATTTGAATACCTATAGAATAAAATATTAATTTGATCAATATTAAAAAGTAATTTATTTTATTATTCATTTCTTGTCTATAATATTTATGTATGTTTTTTATTATTTAATGCCCACATTCATCAAAATTTCATTATAAATTTTCAAAATTAAGTTAATTTAATTATTAATAATGTTGATTAGTATATTCATTTGATTTAATCATATAATTTATTTAACATATGCAATATTCTCTATTTTCTCTATTCAAAGTTTAATTTTCCTAATTTAATTTAATTTACAATTTCTATCTTTCTCTCAATTATTTTAATTTAAGATTAATAATATATAGTCATTTCAATTCTCATAATTATAATTTTTCATTTATAAAATCATTAACCCTAAATTTTCAAGAATCATTAAATAATCCAGACTTGAACTCTTTCATTTACTAATTTATTTAAAATTTTTTTCTCAAAATTTATTACATTCACTAGTATTCTATAATAAATTATGGTTATTTAAAGGTTCAAGTAATAAAATAAAATTAGAGTTATAGAGTGTATAAATTTTAAATTTAAAATTATATGTAGATGTATTTCGTTAAATTAAAAATAAAATTATATCAAATCGTTGCTTGCTAAGCTCCCAAAGTAAATTTTTTACTAATTTAATAATAATTTAAATCCATCCAAATTTCAAATTAAGAAAACAGAAAACCCTTATATAAAATTATATAAATATCTGTTCTTCTTTTTTTCCTCCTATATCATATATCATGAGTTTGGCGTGCCCTATCCCTCGATTGAGCAGTCTCTCTCCGTGTACGCAAAGATTTTCCTTTTCCTTCTCTCTCGATCGTTTAGCACGGAAGGGTTCCGGCGACAAGGAAGCCACCTCACCCGGCTAGGGCCCAAAGCAAGCACCTCTCTCTCTCTCTCTCCCACTTTCTCGCGTGTTTGGGAGTTCGGTTTCGACAAATCCCCTTTTTTATCTATATACATTGCACCATTTAGTTTTATTGGAGACCCTAGTTCCATGAGAGCTCTGCATCAAGATGGCCAAAGCACAAAATACTCAAATCAATGGCATTTAACAATGAATTGACATCTTGAATTTCAACTCACCCTCAAACTTGATCAACAATGTTTAAAAAAAAAGTATAGCTGATTGTAATAGCTTTCTATTTATTATTTTTATTGTTTAAATGGTAAAGCAAATAAATATGTAATGGCGAAAGTCCCTTGTCCAAAGCATAGATATTTAAAGCAATTTAATGTGTCTTGGATAGCTACAAGAATATGTTGCTAAAATCAAGAGTGCTGCTTGTGAAATATATGACTCTAAAAGTGGTGGTCTTGCTCGAACTAGAATGACACCAAATAATTTATTTTAACTTCAAACAAAAACTCTTTAGACTATTACAATGCAAAGGTGAGTGATCCAACATGGCTTAGGTATTTTTTTTCTAGCCATTTGAGTTTTAATGATTTGAAGATTCTTTCTCAAATGGACAACCCAATCGGTCCTGCCCAAAATTACTCTTCTTACAAATTATGTGAAGAGTGTGTTATTACCATGAAGGATGTCTTTGATTTGGCTTATTTTTTACAAATATATATATATATATATATATATATATATATATATATATATATATATATATATATATATATATATATATATATATATTTGGTGCATGCAAAAGTATCCAGAAAAGTATTGAAAATGAAGTTGACAAGGTTATTAAAACTATTCAAATAGGCCAATGTGGATTTTTTGTTTAAAAGACATGGAACCTTTTTTGATAAGCATAGAGTTAAAAGCATAAGAAACCTACATACCCCCCACAAAGCAGAATTTTAGAGAAAATGAATCAAAATATTCTGAACATAGTGAGAAACAGAGAAGAAACAAGTTGAAATTCAATAGAATTCAAAATACTTATGGTTGTAAATAGTAAATTACAACATCCATATTTTGAATAGTTCTACGTTTGTTTTGTCAAAGCAAACATTAGAAAATCTTGAAGCCGACAAAAGCTCATTTTCGTTTACTTTACAATTTTTGCGTATATATGCACACATTTCATATGAAAAGAGGAAGAAGCTTATGCCTTTCATTAGAAACAATGAACACTGTAAGTTTAACAAATTGTCAAATTTCATAACAAAAAAGATCATCATTAGCTGAGATGTTACTTCTGATGAAGAAGCACATGGAAGTGGACTAAAAAGGCACAATGTAACAACAAATACTTGATTTTGTAACGAGAAAGAACATGAAATGCAAGTGAAACCTGACCAATAACTACTACTACCACACAACCTTAACTGAAATCAAACAAAGAAAGGAAAAGCTATCAATCTCAACAGTAAGAAGAAGGTCACCATAGGCAGTAGAATATGAGGTCAGTGTGCTCATTTTGATAAACATGATATGTTTTCTCATTATATTTAACTATCAGAAAATAATACTGTCACATTCCCAGAAGATGTCAGTGATCCTAAGTGAAAATATAACATGACTCAGGAGAATAGTTTCATAAAAAAAACCATGATGTGGGAATTGATGGAGCTTCCAAAATGATAGAAATTTATTTCCGTTATGTGGTTTTATAAAAAAAGTCGAAGAAAAATGGCATAATAGAAAAATACAAATCTCAACTCTTCACAAACAAGCACAAGCAAAAGCAAAAGTGTTGGCTACAGAGATGTGCTTGCTCTGTCGTAATGCCAATACAATTCATTTAGAGTTGCTCAGAATTACATATCAGCTTCATGTAAAGCTAGCATTTTTACATAGTGCATTGGAAGAAGAAGCGTACATTGATCACCACTTGAAAAAGTGAGATATATAGATTAAAGAAAACAATTTACAGATAAAATAAGCACAAAGAGATTAGTGTATATTCATATAAATGCTTATTTTGTTAAGTTTTCTTAAATGCCTTTGTGAGCACACTGTTCATATTAAATATGGAGAGGATAAAGAGATAGCAATTCTATTGTGTGTTTATATGTTGATGATGATACTTATACCACTAATGACAAAGCCATTCATGATAATTTTATGATATTTATGCTAATGCTTTATTTTCTAAGCATTGATGAAGTGCAAAAGTCTACTGATGCCTTTCAGGAAGTTAAGTAGTATAACAGTTTATTTGGGGCACTTCTTACAATTTTATATTTTTGATGGCTGAAATATTTATGTTTAGCATTTTGTTTATTTCTAAAAAATTATATGATGAGAAGTATTCTTACAACAAAATTTGCTACTAGATTTGCTAGACCATCATAGTTATAAGAAAATTATTATCTTATTTTTTCAAATATAACAAATTTTTATGTTTCATATAATAGATATAACAAAATCAATTTTTATTAGAACAGTTATATAAGTAATTTCATTGCAGCTACAAATTGAAGAGTTGAATAGAATGGTAGCATGAAGCTGAAGGAAAGCAGTTATCTATATGATTGCTCTGTTTTAGCTTACCTGGATTGCTGCAATCTCTTCCCTCTGACTCTAATTGGTAGAGTTCCATCGCAACCTTGGCTACGGCTGCTGCATATAATATTACAACTCACTATATTACAAATCACTTCTAAATAATAATAGTTTTAAAATATAGATATAATTTTAAATATTTATAAAGCTATTAAAATAGTTAATTATTTCACTCAATTTTAATGAATAAAAAATAATTATTTATTTTCAAATATAATAAAAAATAAATCGCATTCCAGTAATAATATTTATCTTATTAAAAGGAAATTCAAAAATTTATTTTCTAAAATAATTTAAAGATGATCAACATGACTTTTAAATCTTTAATGACAATCTAACCATTATCCCGCTTTAACGTTAAAAGAATAATTAATTATTTAGTAAGCTATTTTCATTGAAGTGTCTGTCTACTGCCATTTCAACGAGTCACTACAGTCATCCGATCCGCAGTTTAATCGATTATATCTATTCTTAAATTTTATTTTGACCATACTTAATTTACTAATTCCTATTCTAATGATACTTATTTTAAAAAAATTGCCAATATAAATTTGTTAATGGGCCATATAGATAGAGCAAAATTTTGAGAATTTTGGTTGTTTCAATATATATATATATATATTTTGCTATTTCAGCTTAATGTTTTATAATTTAAGAAGAAAATATTGAAACAAAACAAAAAATTTGTTGAGTTTATCACACAAGGAGATCCAAAATGGCCAAAATGGAGATATAGTTTTAGGATGAAACTTAAAAAATAACGATAACAAGTATAAAATTCATCTATCATGCCACTAACACCACAATTGTTCCGTAACTCAGTTGCAGCAAAGATAAATTCCTTGCCGAACCTACGCGAGAAGATGCGACGTATCTCTCGCAGCTCCGGCAAGTCCCCGCACCGTAAAGCAGCATACGACAACCCGGCAGCCGCCTCCCGCAGCTCCTCTGGATACTCCCTGCTCGACAAAATGCCTCGGCAAGTGAGTACTTCGATTCGCATAACATTAAGAGATAATTGAATCGAGATCAGATAGCAAGATATACTTCTGGTTATGGAGGAGGAATGCACGCTCTATAAGCAGATGACAGTAGCTCTCCACCATGGCGAGGACGTCCACCATATTGCGCTCTTTGATCACTATCTCCACCTGCATATGCAATGCATAATTGTTCCGTAACAAGACTGTGCCCTGCTTCGCGTACATAAACACCTCCAAAATCCTCAAATTTTCATAATTAAATCCCTATTCTCCACTCAAGGTTAATTATGCATTGCATATCCAGGTGAAGATAGTGATCAAAGAGCAGAATATGGTGGACGTGCTCGCCATGGCGGAGAGCTACTGTCATCTGCTTATAGAGCGTGCATTCTTCCTCCATAACCAAAGGTATATCTTGCTTTCTGATCTCCATTCAATTATCTCTTAATGTTATGAGAATTGAGGTACTCACTTGCCGAGGCATTTTGTCGAGCAGGGAGTGTCCAGAGGAGCTACGGGAGGCGGCTGCCGGGTTGTCGTATGCTGCTTCACGGTGCGGGTACTTGCCGGAGCTGCGAGAGATACATCGCATCTTCTCGTGTAGGTTCGGCAAGGAATTTATCTTTGCTGCAACTGAGTTACGGAACAATTGTCGTGTTAGTAGTAGCATGGTAGATGAATTTTATACTTTCTATCGTTATTTTTTAAGTTTCACCCTAAAACTATATCTCCATTTTGGCCATTTTGGATCTCCTTGTGTGATTAACTCAACAAAATTTTTTTGTTTTGTTTCATTATTTTCTTCTTAGATTACAAAACATTAAGCTGAAAATAATAATAATAATAAAATATTGAAACAAGCAAAATTCTCAAAAATTTGCTCAATCTATATCGCCCATTAACAAATTTATATTCATGATTGGGACTTGTAAACCACATAAATTATATCAGCTATCAAATATATTTTTTTCTTTGTCAAAATTCTTCTAAAATTATGAATTTAAAAATCTTATTTTTTTTAAGAATTTTGTTTATAGATGGTGCAGAAATTTTTCTCGAGGCAGCCAAGCTTGAAAATGAGGGCCAAAGTTACGAAAGAAATAGCAGTTAATAATGGCATCAATGTGAAAATCACTAAGCCTAACTCAGAAACTGCTCAGGTAATATCAATACTTGAGAATCAGTTAATATGCGTAAGATTTTAATTGAATAATTCAAGAAAGGACCTTTTAATTCTCTTCCATATGCATATATTCTTGTGGATTGTGTGTCACTTAATAATTTAGTTCTAGTTTAACTGATTTTTTATAAGCTTGCAAATAATAAAAATATTTTGTTTAAGTAATTAGGAGGTTTATGAAATGATTTTAGAATATTTTTCTTAAGCTATTCCCTAAACCCTCTTTCTTACTTAATCCAAATCTAATTAAGAGTTAATCCACTAATGATCTACTTAATTAATTAAATCAAATTCTCAAAACCAAAAATTAATCCAAAAACTTAATCAATCCTTCTTGGGTAGATACTTAGGTGTTCAATAACCTAAGTAAACTTAAGGAAATCATATTTAACCCATATGTGTGGGAAAGGTTATAAAAGTACTTAAATTAAACTCTTTAGCTTAATTAATCATTAATTGTGAGCCAATTGCATTAGGTACCTTTCTTTCCTATGATGCATTGTTGATTTAAATTCCTTGAGGTTTTATGTCATACATTGGCTCATAATTATTTGATTAAATATGTTAAAGTAGTATAGTTAAGGAGTAATTAATGAACTTAATCTACACCTTAATCTAATCAAAGTATAAAATAAATTTAGTCATCTAAAAATTAAACTAAAATAATACACACATGTGGGAATGGATAAGGACCAGCAAACCTTCTCACACTTTTCTAATTCAAATCAAACTCAAAGCAAAATGAAAATCTCTTTAAACAACTTTTGATTCTCTTTAAATGATCTTACTTCATAAGATTATATATATATATATATACACAGAGAGAGAGAGAGAGATTAGTTTTACCACCCTGATTCACAAAATGAGCATAAATAAAGACATAAGGTAATGTTGTCCCTTATATCTATCGTTACACAACTCCAACTCCAAAAGCAACTCTCTCATCAAGAAAACCAAACATTGTTCATTTTATGATACAAAATTACATTAACATGATCAAGGTATCAAAATTGTCAAAAAAAAAAAAAAAAAAATTTCACATGATCAATTCGATCAAGTACAATAAAAGCGATGAAAGAAGAGGGTATCACTATGTATGATAAACTTGAAACACAATACAAAGTCAAAATTACTCTTATGTTGATTTATTCATCAAACAATCTAAGTCAATGCAATCAAAATGGCCATAATACCCATAAAAGAATTTTATGATCAATCCAATTAAACTTGATGATGGCAACAAAATATAGATGTGAAGTCACACAAATCAAACTCGGATAGCCTCAATCAAAATCTAACATACATAAATATTATTCGCCACAAACAAACTATGCAAATATGATCGTAACATCAAAACTGGCTAAAAGTGTTTCCATTAAATTAAGCACAATAAGAACGAAGGATTACAACCTTGATATCACACTAATCAAAGTCACAATACCTAACGTTAGGTATAATATATATTAGCATGTATTATATTATATCTAAAATTAGAGATTGTATTGTATTACATATAGTACTCATATCACTTATATATCTTGTCTAATTTGAATATATAGAAATTTAAATGTTATAATTACATAAATAAATTTACCTTCTATATGTATGTTGAAATAATTACTGTATATATATATATTTGTATATAAATATTAATTGTGTTAAATATTATCATAAGGTAATTAATATATACTACAATTATATATCTAATTATACATAATTACCTTTTGTGTATTTATAAAGATAATTTATATAAGGTAATAATATAATGTAGGTAATGATAGTTGAAGAATATCTTTTTTAAAGCTCTTAGATATACTTTAAAATGGGTGTAATATATAGGCAATATTAACATTTGCTTCTCTTTTATTTTGAGGCGTGAGGGGTGATCCATTTGCCCCTATTCATTATTTGAACATTAAATCATTTACTCATGAACAATAAATTCATTAGCAGGATGTTGAATCTGACTACAGTTTGGTTTTCAGTCTTGACCTATGTAGAAGTCTCCTCCAAAGAGATTTAGATTAGAAAAGAATATTAACTACAAATCTCTAATTTAATCATCATTAGAGCTCAATTTTTTAAAAAAAGAGTTTGATGATATTTATATTGTCGACAGTAGTAATTATAAGTCACATATTAAACGAGTCAAAAACTATGACTTGATTCTTGCTCGCTTATAACGTGATTGTCTCGTCCACAAATAGATTGAACCATTCTGATATAAATACAGGCTAGACCAAAATCATGCCAATTTGGAGTTTGCGTGTCAGAATTTCATGTATAAGATCTTCTAAACCTACACCTAGCTCGATAGTTATGCGGTGATTCAGGTCTGATGCGAGTGAGTCTGTTAGTTTCGAAACTATGGGCTGGATGCGCTATGAGTGTACACCTATAGAAGCCTTTTTAGGAAATTTCAAAATGTGTTAACATACATGTCCATATTTTAAATCATTTTGGGTAAATTATGTATACACAATATTAATTGTTATGTAGATATAATTTAAATTATAATATTACATAAGTGTAATATGATAATTTATGAAACCATTTACACTTATATATTTTATAATTATTCATATTTAGAAGGTTTTTTAATATAATTGTTTTATGTACTTTAATTGTATTATATAATTATTCATATATTGAAGGTTATTTAATGTAATTGTTTTCTGTAATTAATTATGTATAACTACGATTATATTAATTAAATGAAATATATTAATTTTGAATAATAAATAGTAATAGAATTTCAATTATATTATATAAAATTTTAATTTGAATATTACCTACCTTAAGGACTCGTAGTCGTACCACTTTTTCACCTTATGTAATTTGAATATTACCTACCTTAAAAATAGTTATAAATTTATATGTAATAATTACATAAAATAAATTCACCGTCTAAATATAAGTGGGTATAATAATTGTATATAAATATTAATCGTTGTATATGTTATCATAAGGTAATTAATAAATACGACAATTATATACCCAATCATTATCTGTAATTATATAAGTAATTAATACTAAGGTAATTAATATAATTACCTTATAAATATATTAATAGGTGTTTTAGGCCTTATTATAAATGAGCATATTTTCAATAAGATAACTACAATTACACGTTTGCTTTCAATCACATTTATATAAATTTAGAGATTTGGTGAAACTTTAGAAATTTGTCAATTTTGATTAAATTGCGAAGGGTTCATAGTAGTATTATAGTGATGTTAACGTTTTTATTTCAAGTCTATTAAATTGTAGTATATTATCATTTATATTCAGGTAATTTAATAAAGTGTAATATTATAATAATGTACACATTTTCTTAGGTAAAATGTGCACATCATTATAATACCACACTTTAATCCAATTAAGTTTGGCTAGAATGGTCATAAATAAAAAGATTAAAAGCATTTATAAGTGCTTGAAAGCTACTATGATAATGTTTAAAATTTAATGGTCATGAAGATGTGTAGTTGTATAGTAAGGTGTTAAAAATTTATTTGACATATAATACGACTCAAAAAATTTATGTTCAGATTGACTTGATTAATTTCTAGACCATGTTTCAGTCTAAGAAATCGACCATTATTTAATATTTCAGTTTAGGTTCATGTTGACTCATAAACTCAAAATTGAACTACCAACTCGAATTTGACGTAATTTTGACCAATGAATTCAAAATTGACCCAATTTTTGACACACAAACCTGAACTTAACTTGATTTTAACTTGGAATGCATGTATAAATAGCTTAATTGAGTTGTGTTCGAGTCAACTGGGTTGAAGGCGAGTTGAATTTGGGGTTGAGATTTTTATACATTCAATAAGTGGGTTAGGTTTGAGTCAAAGCTACTCTCGTCGGGTCCAATTCCGGTCAAATCAGAACTAAATCTACTGACCCAAAATTGACCCTCATATTGTATAATATTATAACATGCAATTATTTTCAATTAAATATTTTAATTTTATCATATTAATACATATGAAAGCAAATAAAATGATATCAACAATTTAGGTTAAATTCTACTATGTTAGAACTCATACTTAATCTTGACTATGCCTCATTGGATATTATTATTATTAGATAAGAAATAAGAGCTTATCTAATAATAAAACCTTTAAAGCTTAATAGTATCACATAGATGCAATTAATAAACCTATCAATTTAGGGTAACTTACGATACACTCCTTATGAAGGTCTCTTGTAATATATCAAAACTACTTTGTTTCATGTGCCTATTTTTGGGGGGCCTTCATGGAGGTGTTATATCAAAAAAATTTAGAATGATTTCCACAAATATAGTATTTTAATAAAGGGAAATAAAATCTCAAAACACTTCGATTTGGAGAAATTTATACTGGTTGTTGACATATTCCTCTAAAATTTATAAATTAAACACGGATCTCAATTTAAAACATACATCCAATCAAATTAAACGACTCGGTGAGACAAGTCCAACAATGCTAGAACCAAGTCAAATCAAGTCCAAATGAGCTCAAATCAAGCTCAAATGCTACATGTGAAACTTCGAAACAGTGACAGGCTGATCAAATGACATACAAATTTGACGTGCTTATAGTCGAATCGAGCGGCTCGATGAGACGAATCCAATGAACCTAAGATCACTCAGATTGAAGGTCATTTAAATGGTCAAATCACCAAAAAACTATCTATGATCAAATGAGTCAATACGAACCGTCCGATAGCGTGTTTTGAGATTTTGGCTACAATGATCAAAATGCCCTCTCAGAATCCTATAAATAGGATCCCATTCTCGTCATGAAGGGAGGGAAGGAGCTAGAAGCAAATTTAGGAGAAAACTGAGAGAGAGAGAGCTAGAAGTTTGAAGTTCATCATCACCATCGTTGTCGTCGATCGTAGCTTATTGCCTTCGTCGAATGTCACCAACTACCACTGCATAGTTGTTGTAACATGATTCTGGAATTTTCATTATCAAGATTTCTCACATATAATCTTGTAATCTCGTTATCGGGAAAACAGGAGGGAGGAGCTAGAAGCGAACTTGGGAGAAAGCTGAGAGAGAGCTAGAAGTTTGAAGTTTCTCATCTCCACTATTATCGTCGATCACCGTCAATTGTCGTCGTCGACTGCCACCAACAATGGTTACAGTCCAACTACCGCTGCATAGTTGTTGTAACCTGATTTTGGAATTCCCATTATCAAGATTTTTCACATACAATCTTGTAATCCCGTTATCGGAAAGATTCAAACTTTGTACTCCAAAGCAGATATATAGTGGAGCATTTTTACCGGGCTAGTCCTCGTAGTTTTTTTTCCCTCTTTCTGGGATTTTTCATGTAAAAATTATGGAGTTCCTTATTCTCTTTTTAACTATGTGCATGCGTGCTGGAATTCCCAATGAAGCTGAGGCATGAAGTTTTATTCTACCGCAACTAATTTTATGGCACGTAATAGTTTGACGTCATCTATGGGAAGAGATTCTCATTACTTCATCATATTAGACAACCAAGTTTCCCAACAAGATCGAAACTACTAGCCAGGTGGAGCACTTCGTACTTTTAAGAAGCGCATGTGATGAATGAAAATTCATCAAACTCTGATTTTTCATCTTTTGTTGGAAATTGGAGGGCAACTCTTAATATTAGAAGATCGCCTATGTTAATATGCTAAGCATCTAATTGATTACCTGCCTAAGAAACAAGTCAAAGTTGGAGGATATTTCAACACTGAGAAGAAGATAACTTGAAAAACTATTTCTTTATTTTATAAGGCAAAGGTCAATGAGCAACTTTGGCTAAAATCTCAAGTGGGTGTTTTGATTTGACCTTTTTCACACATGTTAACGTCATCGAGTAATACTTTGACAAATAATCTCGGAAGAATCAAAATGTTTAACGTCTTCCACACAGGTTAATGTCATACTTTGACAAAAAAATCTCGGATGAGAGTTAAAACTATTGACTTCTTCCACACAGGTTAAATATCACCGAGTAACACTCTGACAAACAACTTTGGATAGGTCATAACTTTGTACCTACTCCACATAGGTTATCGTTATCGAGTAATACTCTGACAAATGATCTCGAAAGAATCAAAATATTTAACCTCTTCTACATAGGTTAACGTCATACTTTGACAAAACAACCTCGGATGAGAGTTAAAACTATTGACTTCTTCCACATAGGTTAAATGTCACCGAGTAATACTCTGATAAATAACCTCGGATAGGTCAAAAATTCTTTATGGATTCCTCCCCTGGAAAGCACTCCCCTGAGAAAGCCTCGATGGGAAGCTAGTAGTGGACAAGGTCCTCACTAGAAAGACTCCAAGAGAGCAAGTGACTAATAGGGTCTTTACTCATCAAAAATCTCAGAAGGCGAAAGCCTTATAAAGTACACGTACATTAAAAGTATTTGAAGGAGAAAGCCTCAGAAGGTACAAGTATATTAAAAATCTTAGAGGGCAAAAGCCTCTGAAGGTATAGGTATATCAAAAATCTCAATGGGTAAAAGCCTTAGAAAGTACAAGTACATCAAAAACCTCAGAAGGTAAAAGCCTCAGAAGGTATAAGTTCATCAAAAACCTCAGTAGGCAAAAACTTTAGAAGGTACAGGTACATTAAAAATCTCATAGGACAAAAGCCTTAGAAAATACAGGTACATTAAAAATCTCAGAGGGCAAAAGCCTTAGAAAATATAGGTACATCAAAAATCTCAGTAGGCAAAAGCCTTAGAAGGTACAGGTACATCAAAAATCTCAGTAAGCAAAAGCCTCAAAAGGTATAGGTATATCAAAAATCTCAGTAGGCAAAAGTCTCAGAATGTACAGGTACATCAAAATCTGGAAAAGCCCTGAAGGTACATGTACATCAAAATCTCGGTATTGTACATCAAAATCTCAAGAGTAAAATCCTTAGAAGGTACATGTACATCAAAAATCTTAGAAGACAAAAGCCTTAGAAGGTACATGTACATAAAAAATCTTAGTAGACAAAAGCCTTAGAAGGTACAGGTACATCAAAAACCTCAACAAGAGAAAGCTTCAGAAGATATAGGTACATTAAAAATCTCATAGGGCAAAAGTCTCAGAAGGTACAAGTACATTAAAAATCTTTGAGAGCAAAAGCCTCAGAAGGTACAGGTACATCAAAAACCTCAGTAGACAAAAGCTTTAAAAGGTACAGGTACATCAAAACTTCAGTAAGCGAAAGTCTCAGAAGGTACAGGTACATCAAAAACCTCAAAAGGAAAAAAGCCTCAAAAGGTACACATACATCAGAAATCTTAGAAGGAAAAAGCTTCAGAAGGTACAGGTGTCCCGACGGAGGAGGATAGGCTCGTTATGATCTTTTATGAGGAATAGCCACAAAATCATTTGAAAAATGAAACTTCTTTGAGAAGATTATCAAAGTATCACTGTTGATAGTTGGCATTACATCGTCCAATCTTGCCGTCCCCTGATGCTTTTGCAACTCATCATCTTGTATCTTTAGACATTGAGATATCTATTGAAGAATGCTCACCCATGAAGATACTATTTATTTTTCAAGCTTGGAAGCACAATGGAGCCTGAATTTGGGATGCACGTCGCCTAACCAGGTCAGTTGAAAACTCCGAGATCGGGGAGAACTGGAGCCTGCAAGGGGGGTCGGCACCATTATACAGGTCAATGGAGGCCACTAAAGAGAAGGAAGCAGAAGCACACAGGAGCTTAAATTCGGGATGGGCGCCACCTAACCAGGTTAGTTGGAAACCCTGAGATCAGTGATAACTGGAGCCTACGAGAGGGGTCGGCACTGTTATACAGGTTAGTGGAGGCTACCAAAGAGAAGAAAGTGGAAGCACATTAGAGCCTGAATTCAAGATGCATGCCGCCTAACCAGGTCAATTGGAAACCCCAAGATCGGGGATAACTGGAGCCTGCAAGAGGGGTCGGCACCGTTATACAGGTCAGTAGAGGCTTCCAAAGAGAAGAAAGAAAGGTGCGAGTTTTCTCTCATCATTTTGGGGGTATTTATACTAGAAAAAAGGACTCTTCAAATTCTTTTAAAAAATAAATAATAATAAAATAAAAAATGAAGAAAACTCTTCATATTTTTCATTAAATTTTTTTTTAAAAAATCTCTTCATATACCTCATTAAAAAAAACTTTTCATCTTCCTAAAAAAAAGTGAAGAGAAAGTTATTCATATTTTAAATAAAAAAATTCTTAACATTCCTCATTAAAAAAATCATCCTCTTAAAAAAAAAGAGAGAAGAGAAAATTATTCATATTTATATAAAAAAAGGAATTCTTTATATTCCTCGTAAAAAAAAAACTTATAGTCTTCTTAGAAAATAAATTAAACAAAAAAAAAATTTTCCATCCATTCTCTCTCCACTTGTCTCTCTCTTCCCCTCTTTCCTTCTTTTTTCTCTCCCCAGATATCTATCTCTCTCTCTCTCTCTCTCTCTCTCTCTATCTCTTTCTCTCATGACAAAGTAAGTAATAAATAAATAAAGCATTGTCCATTGATTAACTAGGATGTTCATGTTTGGGGTTTCTGAAAACTCCCTTTTCTTGCCTTCCTCTCTCCCTCCTCTTCCTCCTCCTCCTCTTCTTCTCTATCCTCTCTCTCGACTCCGGCCTGGCTCGGAGGTCTCCTTTCTTTTAGGCATGGATTCCTTTTAACTCCTCCTTCCCTCCCCTCTCAGCCTCTTCCCCTCTACTCTCTATTCTTGGCCTCCCAAATCACACCTCTAGCAGACCTAGTGTCTGGAAAGACCTTCTCCTTGCTCAAAATAAAAAAAGTCAAGCCCTCCCACTCTCATATATCCCCTCCGACTCCAAGGAAGTTTCTTTTTCAATAGAAGAACTCTCTGACGGACAAAAAGAATGGAATCTCTCCCTGATTGGTCACACAATAGGAAAACACCTTTATTATGGTTCTCTACTGGCTGCTATAAGGAAGAGATGGAAGTTTAAGGGTAGCCTGGATCTTCTTACTCTATACGGTGATTTCTTCCTCTTTAAATTCACATGTCAAGAGGACTATAATCAGGTATGAGATAACGACCCCTGTTTCCTTAATGGTTGCCTCTTTGTCTTTCAAAAATGGGCTTGGAATTTTTGACCCTCCAAAGAGCAAATTTCTAAGCTCCCAATCTGGATAAAACTCCCGAACTTCCCTCTCTGTTGCTAGAAAGAAATTAGCTTCTCTAAGGTGGCCAGTCGGATAGGTGTTCCCCTGGCAGTGGATAACCTCATTGCCTCTAAAGCTAGAATGACATTTGCACATATCTGTGTGCAGATTAACACTTCTACCTCCCTTCTAGATTCTATCCCTATTAATCTAAATGGATTGTAGTTCAATCAAGACATAGTTTATGATTGGAAGCCGTCGGTTTGCTCCAACTGTAACACTTTCTCTCATGATGATAACTCCTGCCCCTTAAATCTAACACCTTGCACCTCCAATCGTGGTCGCAGTAGAAGCCTTGCCCCTCCCAGAAAGCCTCTCCAAGTTCTCCCCATAAAAGTAACTAATTTACTGAGGAATGATTCTCCTCCTCCGGAGTCATCTCCCACTCCCTTTTCTGAGGCACCCAACCCTCAGGAAATACATACGGAGGAACAAACTCAACACCCCTCCTCAACCTTGGCTATCAATGACCTTAACCATCCACCTATCCTCTCCCCCTCTCTTGATGACCCCTTTGAGCTAGAAGAGGACCACTCAACTCCAATGGACCAAATTGATCCTACTCTCACTGATATAAATGACAATACTTTCATAGTTGGGGTTATCACTCGCTCGGCTGCAGTCTCTCCAAGTCGCTTGAATCATCAAAAGGCTACTGATAAGATCCTTAAAACACCAGGCAAGATTTCCTCAGAGGGAGACTCCTCTAAGTCCTCCTCCAATCCTTCCCCCACTCCTCACAAGGGTAATAAAAAAGGACAAAAAGCCCACCTCCTCTTCCTCTCAATGATTCAGCCAACTATGGGATGCTGGAATGTCCGTGGTCTTTCAACTGAAGGTAGGAAGCTTGATTGTTTAAAGTTATCAAGGATTTCCAACTGGACCTTTTATGCCTCTTGAAGACTAAGCTTCAGATTGACTCCTCTCATCTAACCTCTTTCCTCCACAACTTCTCTATGTTTCACACGGAATCCAGCTTCTCTAATTTCGACTGCTCCTCTGGGGGTCATATTTGGATTAAGTGGTGCTCTGAAAGGCTGAATTTTAATCCTATTATCAAGAATCATCAACTTACCCATGGATGGGTATCGGCTCTTGGTAACCACTCCTTTCTTTTAACTTATATATATGCTGATAATGACGCTAAATCCAGGGTCCCCTTCTGAAACTCTCTCAGAGAATTGGCCAATTCTATCAACAATTCATGGATCCTTATGGGAGATTTTAATTGTACCCCCTCCAGTAAAGATAAAGTGGGTGGCAGCCCGATCTCTCTTAACAACTCATTAGACTTCAAAAATTGTATCAATGATTGTGAGCTCTTGGAACTTCTTAGCTCAGGGCTGTTCTTTACCTAGTCTAACCAATAGACAAACAAGCCTATCCTCTCTAAACTCAATCGGGTCTTCTGCAAGTCTAACTAGCTTGATCTATATCCCTCCTCCTTCTACAAAGTTCTCCCCCCTCTCATCAGACCATTCCCCTCTTATAACCTTTCTCCAGTTCCCCCTAACTCCCTCTCATCTCTTCCTTTTTAGAAACTATTGGACTTCTGTTCCTGGATTTCAAGATACTATTAAAGATTCTTGGGAGAGATATATTCAAGGGGACCCTCTTTATGTTCTCTCTAGTAAACTTCAACAAGTCAAGAGGGCTCTTAAAGGGAGGTCTTGGGAGCCTTTCCTCTAAAGAAACAAATCAACTCCTTAAGAAAGGATGAGATCATGGAAGATCATGGAAGGCTTTCAAATCTCGTAACTTGATTCTGTAAAAGGATATTAAATCAAAAAACTCGACCAACTTCTTAAGGAGTATTTATATTGGCGTTAAGCAATGAAGCAATCGGGTCACTCACTCTGATGACGATCTCAAGTTCCTTTACTGCTCTATTAAAGAAAGGAATAATGCAAATCTAATCAGAGAAATTCAAACTATAAATGGGATAGTGACTGATTAGAATTCTATTGCTGAGGAATTCTGTAAGTATTATTCCACTCTTTTCAATTGTTGTAATCCTCTAATCCTTCCTCTTCAGGATCTCCCACTAGCTGACTGTCTCTCTTTGGCTCAAGCGGCAGAATTGGATGATGAAATCAATGAGCAGGAAATCCTTACTGCCCTAAATAGCATTTGTGAGAACAAATCACCTGGGCCTGATTGTTTTAACTCTAAGTTCTTCACTGCAACTTGGGATACTACTAGAAAACTTTTCCTTAATGTTGTGCAACACTTTTTCAGATCCAACAAACTTCCTAACAGATTCAAGCATACCATACTAACCCTTATTCCTAAAGTTAAACACTCTAATTAGATTGTTAACTACCATCCAATTTCACTTAGCAACACATTCTAAAAAGTCATTGCTAAGGTCTTAGCAAGCAGAATTAAGAAGTTCCTTCCTTATATTATCAACGAGGCTTAGTCTGCATTCATTAAGGAAGAGATATTGCTGATAATTTATCTTTGGTCTATGAGATATGCAATGAATTCTCCTCTCCTAAGAAGCACAATTACTTTCTGGTCAAATTTGATTTAAGAAAAGCCTTTGACGAGGTCAATAGACAATCTCTTCTTCATAGACTTCATGCTTAAGGCTTCCCAAATAGGTTCATTAAATGGGTGGAGGCTTGTATCATGAATGTCCCATTCTCAATTATGCTTAATGGTAGTATCAAAGGTTTTTTCTCCTCAACAAATGGCCTTAGACAAGGATGTCCTCTCTCCCCCTTCCTTTTCACCATTGCCATGGACACCTTCTCTTGTCTTATTAATAAGGAAGTAAACCTCCTCCTTTACAACCCTTTCTCCTCTAGTGATTGCAACATTTCTCACCTACTTTTTGCTGATGATCTCTTGGCTATGAGGGAAGCAACCTACTCAACACTTCAATCTTTTAAACACAATCTTAAGTCTCTAGAGACATATCTAGGGCCGGAGGTCAACAAGGAGAAATCTTCTATCTGTTTCTCTAAAAACTGCATGATGGTGGATGAGTTTATAAATAGTCTTGATATTAAATAGGGATTTTTTTCCTCTTAAATATCTTGGTTTACCCTTGATTATGGGTCCCATTAAAATGGCTTATTTCAACCCCCTCTTTGACAAACTTTATGCTTGGCTGGCAGGCTGGAAATGCAAGTTCCTCTCTCTTGGGGGAAGGTTCCAATTGATCCTAAAGACAAAGAGGGCATAGGTCTCCTCTCAGCCTCCTCCCTTAATCTGATTTGCAAGCTCAAAGTTCTTTGAAAATTATGCTTGGGGGAATCCCTATTTGCTAAATGGTGTAAAGCTAAATACGACACGGTTTGAAATCCTATCCTTCTCAAAGAATCTCCTCTTTGGAAAGATATTAAGTCCACATCTGTTAGATTTAAAGATAAACTAATTTATAAGATTGGTAGGGGCAGAGATTTCTCCCTTCTCCATGACTCCTGGTGTGAAGGTTCTTCTCTATCTAATATCCTTGGGCTACGAGGGCACCATCTACTAGGGCTTCCTGCCAATGCAATGTTAAGCTCCATTATTCTTAATGGGCACTAGAATTTACCTTATGGCTTTACAGCTGCTTATCTAAGAATCTCTAACAGGATCCTGTCCATCTCAATTTTGGGTGGTGAGGATTGTATTGTTTGGCATAATCATAAGTCTCCTTCAAATAAAGACTTTAAGAAGGTGGTCTTTGAGTCCCATCCCAATGTCTGCTGGAGCAAAGAGATCTGGTTTAAAGGTCATGCCATTAATTATGCACTATATTATTGGTTAACCTACCTGGGAAGTCTTAAAACCTTTGATATTCTTGCCAAAAGGGGTCTAGGGCCCCCCTCTACCTGCTACTTCTGTCATAGCCATCCTGAAACACACTCTCACTTGTTCTTTGTATGCCCTTTCTCTATGAAATTAATTAGAGCACTGATACCAGATGGTCACTTCTTCTTAATGCAGTCCTCACTATAATAGATTCTTAATAATGTGGATGAATTTACTAACAAAGTAATTACTAGACTACACTATTTGATTACGACTGTTATAGTTTATACTTTGTGGAGAGAAAGGAATAATCAGTTACACTCCTATACTTCTTCATCCCATTCTTCTCTTGTCTCTCTGATTCAAGCAAGGGTTGCTGCTAAACTGAAAAGGTGGAAAATTAAGGATTCCTGACCAAGCTATGTTTCTGATTTGATCAATCAGTGGAGCAGCTTCAAACCCCCATGATTTCCCTCCTTTTTCATCATACTTATAGCTGTTTCTCTTCTCTTCGTTTCTATGATTTTTTCTCGAAGGTGGACAATGATGACCATGTTGGACTGATTGTTTCTTATGATTCGTGGATTCCTACTTGGAGGACCTTCTCGGCAACCTGGGCTATTTCTTACTGTGGTATCTTCTCCCCCACCCCCATTGGCTGGCTGTGAAGGTAACCGCAGGTCTCCCTCCTCTGTCTGTTATCATCCCAGAAGGTCTTGGTTTTGCCGGGCATTCCAGTTTTGAAAATCTGAGTCCCCCTCAGTTTTGCATGTTTACACCTTTTTTTTGGTTTTGTTGGTGTTTTTCTTCTGATCACTAGCTTATGCTGATTAGTTTTGTACCTTATTTCAGTCTTATTTGTTAATTACACTCTTGTAATTTAATTTTCATTTGAAATTAAAATTGGGCTATGCCCTCAAATTTTTCCAAAAAAAAGTAATAAATAATAATAATAATAATAATAAAAAGAAAATTGGGCCCGCGACTCTTTATTTTTCAAGCTAAATGCCACCAATATAAGTAATCATGAATGTTAATAATTTTTAGCTAAAGTGATTTTATTTAAAAAAATGTAATATATTTTTGGCTGAATTAAATTTTATCATCCAAAAATAGGGGGGCAAATGATATATCCCTCTAAAATTTATAAATTAAATACGAATCTCAATTTAAAATATACATCTAACCAAATAAAATAACTCTGTGAGACAAGTCAAACAATGCTAGAACCAAGTCAAATCAAGTCCAAATGAGCTTAAATCAAGCTCAAATGCTATATGTGGAACTTTGAAACACCGACTGAAAGATCAAGTACTTTTAAATTTGATGTGTTTATAGTCAAATCGAGCGACTCAACGAGACAAATCCAACGAGCCTAAGATCACTCAGATCAAAGGTTATTTGAATGGTCAAATCGCCAGAAAATTATCTATGATCAAATGAATCAATACAGATCGTCCGATGGAGTGTTTTGAGATATTGACTACAATGATCAAAATGCCCTCTCATAATCCTATAAATAGGATTTCATTCTTGTCATGAAGGGAGGGAAGGAGCTAGAAGCAAACTTGGGATAAAGCTGAGAGAGAGCTAGAAGTTTAAAGTTTGTCATCACCACCGTTGTCGCCGATCGCCGCCTATTGCTGTCGCCGACTGTCACCAACTATCGCTGCATAGCTGTTGTAACATGATTTTGGAATTCTCATTATCAAGATTTCTCATAAACAATCTTGTAATTCCGTTATCGAGAAAACTAGAGGGAGGAGCTAGAAGAGAACTTGGGAGAAAGTTGAGAGAGAGCTAGAAGTTCGAAGTTCGTCTTCGTCACTGTTGTCGTCGATCGCCGTCAATTGTTATCGTCGACTATTACCAAAAACTTTTATAGTCCAACTACCTCTGCATAGCTGTTGTAACTTGATTCTGGAATTCCCATTGTCATGATTTCTCACATACAATCTTGTAATCCCGTTATTGGGAAGATTCAAACTTTGTACTCCAAAGTAGATATAAAGTGGAACAATTTTACTGGGCTAGGCTCCGTGATTTTTTTCTCTCTCTTTCTGAGATTTTTTCACGTAAAGATTCTAGAGTTCCTTATTTTCTTTTCAACTATCTACGTGCTTGCTGGATTTTCCAACGAAGCTAAGGCGTGAAGTTTATTCTACTGCAACTAATTTTCTGGCATGCAACAGTTGTAATTAAGGGCTCATTTGGTTGATCTTAGACAAAAAAAAAAAACTTTTAGATAAGAAAAAGACTATTATATCCTAATAAGATATGATGAAAATTTATGATGTATAATAAAAATAAGAAGATAATGAGAAAAGAGCGCAAGCCAAAAAAATCATTTGTCCAATTTGTTATTTGCTCTAAGGGGCTGTTTGGTTGCCTGCATTTGGAATGCACTGCATTCCAAATGCACACTTTTGAACATTTCAAGCATTTGATTGCAATTAAAATAAAATTCTAGCGTATTTCAAATACACCAGAAAGGCTAGTTTGCGTGTATTTGGAATTAAATTTGGGCGAATTTCAAATACACCGGCCAATGTAAAGTGATGCGGCGGCGGCCGATGTATTTAAAAAGGCTGTGAGATGTTTTGCACTAAGGGTTTGTTTGGCGTGATGATGACGTACTATATCGCAGCGCCGTTCGAGGTACTATATTTCACCTATATTTTGAAGAATCTGAGATGAAAAAATTGTGTTTTGCAATCGTACTTGGCTCCTTGCGATGTCGATCATCAAGCGGAGATTTTAATTTTTGAAAATAAAAAAATTTTATAAGCCCCACTGTAGTTTCCTAAATAATAGATTTTTCTACAACACCTCTAATATTATTTTTTTTAGGCAATTATAACTGTCGCTAACAGACTCTAAGTTATGGAGTAAAATAAATACTTATAAAAATGACTTCATACTCAAATTGATTATTGGTCACTTAGAATTTTGAACTTGTTTAACTGAGTGATTGTGGTTGATGCTTGACTTTTCAATACAATAGTGCTTCTTCATCATTGCTCACCCTTTTTTCAAAATTCTTAGAAATGCCATAAAATTTGAGTGGACGCCAAAGTGTAAACACGCTTTCCTAAAATTGAAGCCTCTACTCACCTTACTGTCTTGTTGCAAAGCCCAAAACTTTGGGGAGAGATTATTATTATAATTAAGAGTTTATCTAATTAAGTTTAGAGAGGGTGTATTAAGTTTAGAGGAAAATGAAATAATTAGGTCAGATTATACTATAACCCCATCTAATTCTAGATTGCTTCTGAACTTTAAGAATTGATATATCACATAAAAATTTATTAATTCAAATATCAATCTAGAGACCATACATATATTAAAATTTTAAAATTAAATTATATATTATCTAAATATTTGATTTTAATAAAATTATAGTTCAAAAAAGCATTTATGTGATATAAAAAAAAAGGCGAATTAGCTTTCCAAAGAATAATTAAGTATTAAATATAAATAAAATAAATATTATAATTCAAATTATAATTCGGATTATCAAAAAGTAGTTCATATCAAAATTAAAAACTAATTACTATTCAAATTAAGCAATATTTGTATCATTAAAAAAATCAAATCAATATGTCTACAGTTAAGGAGATGTGCAACATAGAGGTCATAGTAATCACTAAGGGTAAGTCAATTTCGTTGTGGATAATACTAAATTATGAGCCACTTTGAGTCCTTGAGTAGAGGCAAAGCAGGCAATATATTATTGAGGCATTTGTGTGCATAGCACATATTTTTATATATTTATATATTTAATACTTTAATTTTTAATATTTACATAAATAAAATCTAAATTTTTAATATTACATAATAAATCATATTATTATTAGTTTTTAAAATTATACATTTTCGAGCATAAAAGAAATATTGTAATCATGAACATCAAAATTCAGGTGTTAGACATGTAAACACATAAAAATTATATATCATACAAAATTTGATATTTATATTACATTATATCTTATTACATCCGGTGATATAAATGCTTTTTTTAATCAAAGTTAGAAGGTAATAAATAAGAAAATCCTGTATTGAGGTATCAGATATATGAGGTTAATATGATAAACAAAGATGGGAGCGAGCCTCGTTTGAGCTAGTTTAACCTCATACATTCGAAGATCAAGTTCTGATTATTTACCAAGTTCATGAGATTGGGTTAAATCTAATATGATAATTTATTTGATATGAATTCAACTTGAATATTATATGAGTTAAAAATTCTGACCCCACCTTGACTATAAATACAAGATTTTATATTGTCAAATCACACAACAAAAGTCATTTTATTTTGGAGATTTGTAAATACCCCTTTATATTGGTAGAAAATAGCCCTTATTCTTTATTATGTGAGCTATCCCTCTAAAATTTATAAATCAAGCATGAACATCAAGTTAAAGCATATATTTAATAAAATTAAATGGCTCAGTGAGATGAGTCCAACAACATTAAAAATCGGATCAAATCGAGCCGAAATGAGCTCGAATCAAGCTCAAAAGTTACCTATGAAATTTCGAGACACTAATTGAATGGTCAAATGACTTCCAAATTTTACATGCTTATAGTCGAATTGAGCGGCTCGACGAGATGAATCCAACGAGCCTAAGATCGCTCAGATCGAAGGTCATTTGAATGTTCAAATCACTATAAAACTACCTATGATCAAATGAATTAATATCAACCGTTTGATGGAGTGTTTTGAGATTTTGGCTACAATGACTAAAATAACCCTCTCATAATCCTATAAATAGGGCCCCATTCTTGTTATGAAGGGAGAAAGGAGCTTGTTGACCTCACTTTTGGAGTGAGCTCTCAACTTTCTCATCATAGATCTAGGACTCTCATAGATACTAAGGGGGTGTTTGGCAACGGATTGGATTTATTTCAAGTAGGATTTACTAAATCCAGTATAACTGGATTTAGTAAACTCGGTGTTAAATCTCAAAAAAGTGTTTGTGATTTATTAAATCCTAAATCCGAAAGATGTTTGGTAAGTTATATGAGATTTAAGTCTGTTATAATTAAATAATAATATTTTAAAATATAAAAATAAATAAATAAAAAAATAAAATATTAAATTAAAATTCATTATTTAACGTAAGATATCATGTTCATTACAAAATATAAATAAACATTACATTATTTGGATATAAGAAATTTTTCCGATAATACAAATTAAATTTCACTTGTTCTCTTCAAACAAATCTCTATCATACTAAATTATACTTTGTACTACAAATGATCAATGCACATTAAGGCCTCATACATCACCGCAAAATAAATTATTTTAACAACACAAACAACATAGTCCAAGAATGGTAGAATGAAATTAATCCTGCATCATAATAAGGTGTTTTGGGAATCACAATTTTGAAGTCTGTAGGATTTGCAAATCCAATTTACTAAATCGTATGATTTAAATTTGCACATAGGATTTAATTCAAATAGAATTTATCGAATTTAAATTAATTATTTTATTTAATATTAAATAATAAATATTTAGAAGTTTTTTTTATATTTTTATCATAAAAATAATAATAAAAGTCAAATAATTAAAAATAATAATAATATAAATAATAATATTTAAATTATATATAAATTAAAATTATAATAAATAATATTTAATAGTTATTCCAATAAAATTTATAAAAATATAATAAAAATATAATAAAAATAATAATAAATACTGATAAATATAATATTCTTAAATATATTTTAAATAACTAATAAAATATATAATTCTTCTTTCTATTGAGATAATATTTAAGAATATCGAATAAGTGAATAAATAATATTTGTTATTTAGTTTATTTATATAAAAATAATATAATTATATTTAAATTAATTAAAATATAATTATCATAATATAATATATAAATTAATTATAAATCTATTAATTAATTATAAAGAAGTAAATTTTATAATTATATCTAATTTTAATAAATTATAATTAATTTAAAATAATATATTAATTAATTATTATCTAAATAATTTAAAATTAAATTAAAAATAAACAAAAATAAAAATAATAAACTGGAAAAGGAAAAGGATTGATATTTACGTTTGAAACCCTCGTCTTCTAAACCCCTTCGCTCATTCTTTGAAGAAAAGTGGAGGCGGCGTGGAAGGTAATCCGTCTTCTCTCCCACCCTCCTTGTGGCTTCTCCAAGTTGAAGGAAGCGGGAAGAGCGAGAGAGTGGGGCTTGCTTTGCTTGCGGTTGAGAGGCAGGCGAGCGAGAGAAGAGGGCGAATGCCTACGAGGACAACCCATTCCATTACACACAAGAGGTTCTTGATCTCTAAATCGTTAAATCCGAATCGGCGGTTAATCATCGGATTTACAGTTCAGTTCTGGATTTCACGGCAAAGCAGTTTACTAAATCCTCAGAAGGTGTTTGGTAGGATTTACGGGATTTAGATGGCTAAATCCCTAGTAAATCCGTTGCCAAACACCCCCTAAGAGTTCTTTAATCTTAAAACACTTCTAGTGATTATTTAACCTAACCCTAAGACTTGGAAGAGTTAGCCATAAGAATAGGTTGTGCCTTAGGGATTTAGGAAGACTTGTCTACCCTATAACCCAAACCGAATCCTTGCTTCCTTCTTTCAAACAAAACCTCAAATTCAAATTCAAATTCCAAAATCAAATCCAACTATCCATTGATTGAAATTCATCACTAATTCAAACTCTAAATCCCTTCCTAAGCCATTTGATTTTATCTTATGGGCTTAGCCTTAACCAAATCCAAATCAACCCCAATCCAATTGATTTTCTCAAATTATCAAATTCAATCTCAAATTAAATTACAAATCATGAATTAATTTCAAACTCCAAATGATTGAAACCCATAATTAACTCCAAAATTCCAAAATCTCTTCCTAAGCCATATGAACTACCCTCATATGCTTAGCTAAAATTCCTTCAAAACAACTCAAACATGATGGATTTCTTTATAAATCAATCATTCCTTCATTTATATTTATAAATATAAATGAAACCCACCCTCCAATGACCAAAAAGAAATCAAACCAAATCAAAACCCAAGTTAGCCCTTTCGACCTACATCCTTAAGCTCAATCAAATTTGCATCCAAATCACTCCAAGTTCAAGTGATTTTCTCATAACCCATTTATATCTTCATTTATATTCACAAATATAAATGAAATATAAATTCAAATGGTTCAAACTAAACCCAAATCAAATCAAATTTCTAATTTTAGTCAAACTTTTGAACTTGGCTAAATGACATCTAAATCAACTCAAAACCCATGGATTTCTTCATGATTCAATCATTCCTACAATTATTGATCCAAATATAAATATAAACCACCATTATCAGACCAAATCCAGGTCACCCCAAATCAAACCCAAGTTGGCCCTTTTGACTTGAAATTGTCATATGAACCAAAACTCATTAGGCTCCAAACCAATTACAATTGGATTCATATTTCAATCCTAAGCCCATATGTGGGTTCAACTAAACATGAATCAAACCTTGATCAAGCCAATTGACCTATTTGGCTCACTTGACCCAAAGTGACCTAAATGACCTTTTTTGAGTAAAGTTCTAATCCAACCTAAATTGAATTGAACTAAGCCTATCTAAACCTCAATCATGATCAACAATCATCATGGGGTGATCAACCACCTTGAATTGAGCCAAACTAAGTCAACATTTAGCCCAAATGAAACCTAAACTAGCCAAAATCCATCATATGCAAAATTGACTGAAATCGTTGACCTAAACCCATTCATCATCAATGATTGAACATGACCAAACCATCAATTGAGCCAAACCAAGCCTAATTGGCCACTTGACCTAAGTTGACCCAAATTGGCCTAAAAAGCCAAAATTTGTCAAATCATGATTTAATTCAAATTGATTACAACCAATGGCTCAAGTTCATTCCAAATCACTTATTGAACTTGACCAAAGCTATGATTGAGCCCAAGTTGACCAATTGGTCAAGTTGACCCAACATAGCCCAAATTGACCTGAAAGGTCAAATTAACCAAAATTCAAATTAATTCCAAATTAAATCAAACCAAAGCCTACAATCATTTTCAATCAACTAATTGAACTTGACTCAACAATTAACCCAACCCAATTTGGTCAAATTGGATAACTTGACCAATTTGATCTTTTTGAATCTAAATGAGTCAAATCCAAACCTAAGACAAACCAATCCAAATTAATTGAACCAAAACATCTCAAATCATCATATGAATCTAACCCAAGCCTTGGTTTAACCCAATTTGATAATTGGTCAACCCAACCCAACCTAGCCCAAACGAAACCCATTTGACCAATCCAAGCCAAATCACTCCAAACCAACTTATGAGACCCTAAGACTTAGTCAAACCCGACCCAAACATGTCCTAATTCATTTCCAAATCAGCCCAAAAGTGAAGTGGACCCCACCAAAGGATTAGCCATCAAACCATAAGATTTAAACCTTAAAACCATTGGATTCAAGCCAAAGTCAACTACCCCATCCCCATGGCAGCTAATTAGCACTCCATGGAACCTTCTCTTGACCCACCTAGCTAACCTAACTCACCCTAGGTCAGCCAAGGACCTTTGGGAGATGAGTTGACTCACCTCCAACCCAAACCGAGCACCATTGGATCTAAGCTTTGCAAACCTTGCACAATGTTTCCATGACAGCTCCCCATCATTCCTCCCATCCCTCATGTGCCTCCCTGACTTGATGGAGACAAGTCTGGCGGCCAGACGACGGTGAGCCAGTGCAAAATGTGTGCACGCTGCCGTCCATCCATGATGGGAAATTGAGGGGTATACCTCCTCAATTCAAGCACGATTTCACACACCCTTGCATTGTGAGCTCTCCTATGTGAATTCTGAAACCCCTCAAAGTGTTTCCAAGGATCCCCAAGCCCTCTCCATTCGGTATTACCCATTCTCGAGCAAAGCTGAAATAGGGCATCCCAATCTTGAGCAATACTTCCTCATTTCGAAATCAAACTTTAATTCCTCTTAGCCACACCATCACCATACCCAATCGAAGCCAACCAAACCAATTCCCAAGCTTCCAATCCATGGGAGGAGTGAGTTCGATCGGAGCTGAGCCCATTGCATGCGTGGATTGATCAACCGAGCATCCCACACAAAATCAAGCTTAAAGCTCTTCAATAGGGCCTCGCCTCAACTAGGCGAAGCTACCTCTGACATTGTACCACTGGACATTAGCTCTGGTGAGGTAATTTCTCAAACTAAGTTCTGTATGCAAAAGTGGGATGGTCCTTTGTGAAGAAAATTTGAAATTTATGAAAAATTGACCGTTAGATGTGTGCGTCTCCCTTCCCTGAAGGTGTGGGAAGAATTTGAAGACAATCCAAGCTTGGGTGAGATCAGATCAAACGAGGGAAGACAGACCACATCTGCCTTTCGTCGCTCGCAAATGAGATAGATGATGAGTCATCCATCCCGCGTGATTGGGATGAACGGCTCTAATGAAATCTCGTAGATAGAGCCTCTAATTCCTTTTCTAAACCGTGGATCGAATCTTCGCCATCCAATCTTAGATCGGTCGGTCCACAGAGAAAGCGCGTCTACCGCCAGCTGAGTCAGTGCGTGGATGTGAATGCTTAAATAACCAATCCCATCACACCACATAAAAAGCGCGCCGTATCAGTCGCCACGTGGCCTGACAGGATTAAGGCTTTAATTAGGGCTAATTAATTAGTTTTTAAGATTGAAACTTCCTAAAATCATAACTAATTATAGAAAAATCCAAAAAAAAAAATGCAAAATTAGGCTCATTTTGAAGATATTTCAGAGTAGAATCTAGGAAAATTATTATTAATTCATTTTTGAGCAGTGATTTTAGCTTATTTAGGGTTTTATCAAAAATATAGTTAGCTTAATTACACCTTAATTAAACACTTAATTAATCTCAAATTTTTTGTGAATGTTTAGGGGGATGACCTCTGCCACCCCTATTTTCTTGGGATTTTATTGATTGCTTAATTAGGAAAAGCACTTTATTAGACCCTAATCACTCTTTTAATTTAATTAATCATAATTAATGAATGAATAATAACTTAATTAATCATTTAAGCATAATTATCTCTGTTGAACAGTAAGATAACTTAGGGGATGTGGTTGGGGATACTTTTCCTAATCCATTTCCTAAGTCTTCTCTACCTTTAAAAATCAAATTAATTAATGGCTAATGGAATGATTAATTTATTATTTAAGTGACTAATCTTCAAAATAAGAAAATCAGAATCTAATTGAATGTTTAAATGATTTAGGATTAGGATTGAGGCCTTGCCCTTGATCCTTTCCCCTAAGTTAATTTCATCATTCAAATTAAAATATAACAAAAATGTTTAATCAATAAATAAAGGCTTAATGAAATTAAAATAAAGAATCAATTCATCCAGACTTAAGCAACCCTTAATTGATCTTGGGTAGCTCTTTGGGCATTCAATAACCTAAGGTGAGAGATAATGAAATTATGGTTGGCTCACATGTGTGAGAAAATCATAAAAGTAATTAAGTGAGATCCCTTAAGCTTAATTAAGTATTAATCATAAGCCAATTGAATTAGGACCCTTTTCATTCCTTAGGAGCATTGCAAATTTACTTTTTATGTGGTTGCATATCATATTGGCTTATTATTAATTAGTTAATTAACTTAAGGTGATATAGGTAAGGGTTAATTAATTCATTTAATTCATACCTTAACCTAATTAAAATATAAAATCAACTTAAATATTCTTCATTAAACCAAATTAATTCACACATGGGGAATTAGGCTAGGAATAGAAAAACCTCCTTCATATTTCCTAAATCAAATCAAATTCAAATTTAAAAATATCTTTAAAGAATTTTGGTTCATTTTAAATAGCCTTATTTAATTTGATTGTCCTTAGGAATTAAGTGGAATGAATGAAATCATGTGCTTATATTCCTTTATTTCTTTCCAATCATGCTAAATATTATTTTCCATATGAAATCATGCATTCATTTCTTCTAAAATTAATTAAATGAAATTTTTTCTTTTATATCAAATTGCATGTGTTGGCTTAAATTAAAATATGAGTGGCTATTATCACTATTAAATAAAAAACTATTTTTAAAACCTATAAATTAATTATTATAAATGAAGTTATGCTAATTACAAATATCTATAAGCTTGCATGTGATAATAATATAAGACATGCAATATGAAATTCTCTTACTCTATCTTAACATGGATTCACATAGGATTTACAAGTGTATAGTTCATTTGAAAAGAACACAACCCTTGCCTAAATCTACTCCTATGCATCTCCATGTTAATATTTAGGAAGAATTTCATATCACATATGTAAATCACATAATCAAATCAAACATAACTTCTTGCATGATTCTCTATTCATGTGGTTCCTTTTGTACATTCATATGTATTTAAGAAAAGTGGGTCTGACATACCGGGGAGGCTTTAAGTAGCCCTAAGTCTTATACCTTACCCCTCGATGCAAAAAATAATAGATTTTACATATATATACATTTCTAGACCATAGGACATACACAAGCTCAAATGAGTTCTTAGGAGTTACATTCAGTGATGAAGACTTACTTCTAGGAACGACCAAGCACAACTGCCCTCTTTACATTATAGTGGACGTTGGTAGATACAAGATATCAAGAGTTTTGGTTGACCAAGGTGCATCAACCAACATTATGAGTTTAAGAACCCTTGCCTATTTGAGGATCGACATCTCCAAACTCTAAAAAGAGAGGATGATGTTGAGAGGATTCAATGAACAAGATGGGAGGGCCTTAGGCTCCATAGTGTTGCCATTAGAGATAGATGACTGGAAGACTGTAGATTAGTCTAGACATCTTGAGGTTACGAGGCTTTTAGTAGCCTTAAGTAGGTCTTGTACCTTACACCCCTAGTGTAGAAAATAATGTCACTGTACTCACATAGAACTTTTATACATGTAAATGTGTATTTAGCTAATGAATGAAAAATTCTTCTATTTTATATAATAAAGACATACATTCATAATTCAATCAAAAAAATGAAATATTTAAATTTAAAATACATTTGTTTGCATTCATCATCAAAGTGTGCTAAGATTTACATTGCATGTATAGGTATGCTTAGGATTATTCATATGCATGATATACATGATGGAAAGAAATGAATGAATGTGTGTTATGTGATAGTAATCCATTTCAATTAATCTTAAGATACCTTTCTCATTGAATATAATTATTTAGAATGAATCCAAACTTAAGGTTAATTAAAACATATAATAAACCATTCACTAAAGGAAATTAATTAATTAACTTACCTTAAAAATGACTTAAGATAGGGATAAAAGAGAGACTCCCTCTCTTTCTTCTCTTTATAACACTTAGTTGCTAAATGTATGCCATATAAAACAAAAGAAAACACTAAGTAAAATCTTTAAATCAATTAAACCACTTAAATAAAAATCAACCCTTTATAAATTAAATCCCTCGCACTTAGCAAATTATAACCTTAAAGCCTAGTTAGGACATACCACACAAGCCTTAACACATGCACATTAGACTAAGTAACTATTTCTAGCTTTATGTTAGGGCGGTGCATGGTTTGATGAATGTCTGGTTTTATGATGTATTATTTATAAGATGAGGTGTATGTAAGTAGTATGGATGAAAATACATTAGCCTAATCATGCTTTATGTAGGGGTTGTGCTTAAGGGTGTTGTAATAAAAATATAAATATTTTTGTCGCTTGCTTTTATACCCCTAAGCATAGCCCAAGTTAGACATGGTTACCCATGTGTGGGGTGCTAAGTCTAAATTATTCATATAATTGCTTGGGTTGTATGATTTGTTTAGCTATCATTTATTTTTCAGGTGTAGCTAGATTTACTTTTCTTCCTTGTAATATAATTTTTGCATTAGGATTAGGATAAGTGTTATGAGGATTAAGGTGAGCACTGGTTATAAGACCACATCTTATATACCATGTGATGCCTTTGGAGTAAACAACATTCAATCAAGCCAAAAGAAAGAAAGGAATGGAGAAAATCAAGGTGAAGAAATGAAAGATGAAGAGTGAAGAATGAAGGACAAAGAACAAAGACCCCCCATAACACTTATCATTTCATAATTGTAATTATTCCTACATTATATCGAGATGTATAAAGGTAGAGCTACACATTTTTTTTGTACGGCAGCATGCAGATCTACTTTATTTTTTTATGTAGCTTTATAAAAATTGTTTGATATTTTGTTTAGGTTATGCATTAGAAATAGTATGCCTTTTTATAGTTCTTTATAATTCATGATTGCTGTGTGTCCTGGATGCGATTAGACTCTTAGGATAAAAATAAATTTTCTATCCCACTAATAACGCATAACTAAAATTTTAAAATAACTCACAACCTCACATAAATGCCTAAGAATTAAATCAAGATAATAAAATATTTAGCAACCTCTTAGCTGAATGATTGTATGTATAATATCATGCACATCATATTCTTCCACTCTGGTTAAGAGAGGGCTTCCATCTGTGTTAGAGAATAAAGGCTTAACCTATAAGAGCCTTTGATAGAAAGACACCTCTTTCTTCTTTGATTTTGGCCCATAATCAATTTTCTCATGCATTTTGGCATACAAAATCCTATAGCCTATGTAAAAATAAAAAGTCCAAAAATCAAATAAAATATGATAAAATTTGCATTAGATTAAGTCATTATTCATGCTCTTCATGATCTAGTCTCTTAGGGAGTGAGTTTAAAGACTTAGCTTTTTTTCTAAATAAATAACATCCTAACCCACTTGCAAATTATACGACTTGCCTACATGAATTTAAAGCATAGGAGGAGTTAGCTAGCTGCCACTCTAGGCAATAATAAGTCTAATAGTCAGGTGGTTTATTCTCTCTTGTGGAGGTAAACCATATACCCACTTTTTCCTTAAATTTAGGTTGTGCTTTGGCCCTCGCCAAAGCTCCCTAGATTTAGGATCTGAGATTATTGTTTCCCTTGCGGGTTGCAATAATAAATCCTCACCTCTTAGGCATTTCCACAATATTGTATTATGGAATTATAAGTCCTAGATTTTTGATAAAATTTCAACTCAAATAAATAAATCTCTTTAATTTCAAATGCATAAAGCCCAACCATATGATAGATTAGAGTGCTCACTAGGCTTCCTAGTATCATGAGCACTCCCTGCTCATCTCCTTTGGCTTCTATAATAACTCTCCCCTTTTGATCTCTCCCACTTGATTTTCAAAAATTCAACCAATTTATTGATGGCCCTATCTTTGAATTCTTTGGTGACAATGATCGTCTACTTTAATCGAGGGTATTCTTAAGGGATTCATTTTCCTTAAGATGTAATTAATTATGGAGGCTTACCTCTATATGGAACTTAACAAACCCGATTTAAATAAACCCTACTTTACTTTTCCATAGATAAAAAATCTTGTATATAAGACCCTCATGCCTTAGAGTCTTTGTGATTAGTCTGTTATAGGGTAGTGATTTCTATCTCCTGAGATAGTATACTATCCCTTAATGTCGTACCCGATCACCCTAAGAAGTACATCTATGGATATGCATGGTGTCCCCTGACATATACACACAAAACACACAAACTAAAAATAAACACCACAGATTTTTTTAGCAACTCCACTGGGATGGTTCCTCTCTCCATCTCTAGTAGACGATTGTTGTCTCCAAGCATCGATGGTGGACTTGCATTTCATGTGAGTTCAAGACTATCTTTCTTTCCATTGGCACTTAGCTTATTTCATTCTTAAGCAAAGTTAGCCAACATCCTTTAGGTTTTAGGACCTCACCACAGTCTTGAAATTTCTCAATAGGTGAGAACATAGTTTATAAAAAAAAGGAGAGATAGTAAAATTTATAACCTCCTCACCACTAGCTTGGTGAGGCAAGGTTCATCATAAAATTTAAAGAAAATAATTTCTCTCACAAAATGACATTTTCCAAAAGCACCTTTCAAGAAACTCACAAAATCACAAAGTCAAAACCCCTCCATTTAACGATCTCTATGATTGCTACATGGAGGTTATTTTCAAAAGCATATCCTTGAAAAATAACCATGCTCATTCAACATATTCAAAATTATTGAACGAGGAATCTATTTTTCAAATAAAATTGAAGCTTCACTCAACATATTGCACATATGTTGGAGTTGAAACTTCCCTCTTTTCAAGAGCTACCCATGCCATATTTGATTCCCACTTAACATATCCAAACTTGTTAAGTGAGAATCTCTATTTGAATCGAACATAAAATTTGACCTTTACTTGACAATTTCAATTTATTAAGTGGGGTCTCATTTTCAAAAACATGAATTTGACCATCACTTAATAATTTCAATTTGTTAAGTGGGGGTCTCATTTTCAAAACATGAATTTGACCTTCACTTAACAATTTCAATTTTTTAAGTGGGGGTCTCATTTTCATAACATGAATTTGACCTTCACTTAACAATTTCAATTTGTTAAGTAAGGGTCTCATTTTCAAAACATGAATTTGACCTTCACTTATAATATTTTGAAAACATGAATTGACTTTCACTTAATAAATCAATTTGTTAAGTGGGGGTCTCATTTTCAAAATATACAATTTTACCTTCACTTAATAATTTAAATTTGTTATGTGTGTGTGTGTGTGTTTAAAGGGTTCTCATTTTCAAAATATAATTTGACTTTCACTTAACGATTTCAATTTGTTAAGTGGGGGTCTCATTTCCAAAATATAAAATTTGACTCTTGCTTAACATATTCAATTTTTTAACTGAAAGTCTCATTTTCAAAACATACATTTAGACTTTCACTTAGTATATCCAATTTTCTAAGTAAGAGTCTCACTTTCAAAGCATATATTTGCTTCTACTTAAACACATCAAATTTTTTAAGTAAGAATCACATAATCATAAACATATTGATTCTCACTTAACATACCAAATTTGTTAAGTGAGAATCCCATTCTCAAGTCATATCATTTTGATTTCCACTTAACACACCAAATTATTAAGTGGGAGTCCCATTTTCAAAGACATATCAAACACATTTAGGCTTTCACTTAACATACTAAATTTGTTAAGTGAGGGTCTCTTTAAAACACACATTAGATCCCTATTTTAACATACCAAATTTGTTAAATAAGGATCCAATTTTTCATATCAACCACTCTTAAGCTTTCACTTAATATACCAAATTTGTTAAGTGAGAGTCTCATATTCAAAGAAGAAAAATAAACATATCTCAAACACATTTGGGGTGGGTTCTCATTTTTAAAATATAAATTTGACTTTCACTTAACGATTTCAATTTGTTAAGTGGGGGTCTCATTTCCAAAATATAAAATTTGACTTTCGCTTAACATATTCAATTTTTTAACTGAAGGTCTCATTTTCAAAACATACATTTAGACTTTCACTTAGTATATCCAATTTGCTAAGTAAGAGTCTCACTTTCAAAGCATATATTTGCTTCTACTTAAACACATCAAATTTGTTAAGTAAGAATCACATAATCATGCCATATTGGATTCTCACTTAACATACCAAATTTGTTAAGTGAGAATCCCATTCTCAAGTCATATCATACTTTGATTTCCACTTAACACACCAAATTATTAAGTGGGAGTCCCATTTTCAAAGACATATCAAACACATTTAGGCTTTCACTTAACATACTAAATTTATTAAGTGAGGGTCTCTTTAAAACACACATTAGATCCCTATTTTAACATACCAAATTTGTTAAATAAGGATCAAATTTTTCATATCAACCACTCTTAAGCTTTCACTTAATATACCAAATTTGTTAAGTGAGAGTCTCATATTCAAAGAAGACAAATAAACATATCTCAAACACATTTGGGGCTTTCACTTAACATACCAAATTTGTTAAGTGGGACTCCCTTCTTCAAAGAAAAATAAACATATCTCAAACACATTTGGGTCTTTCACTTAACATAACCAAATTTGTTAAGTGGGACTCCCCTCTTCAAAGAAAAGCAAATTTATCTCACAATCACCTTTGGCTTTCACTTAACATATCAAATTTGTTAAGTGAAAGTCTCATCTTCAAGCACAAATCAAACACATGTGGCCCCTACTTAACATACCAAATTTGTTAAGTAAGAAGTCCCATTTCTCAAGTCAAAATATCATACAATCAAATCTTCACAAGCAAAAATATTTCAAACACACAATCACTACCTCTTCTTAGCATACCCAAATTTACTAAGTAGAGGTTCTTTCAAACTATCCATATTTTCAAACAAGAAACATAAAATGCAAGAAATCTCCAAAAAAGAAATCTCTCCTCAAATTTTTGAACCCCACCCAACTTACCTAAAATGGTTGAGTATGGGTTATAAAATTAAAAATCAAATGGCAAAAGACTCTCCTCCGAACATCCAAATCTCTTCAATGAACCCCACTTAACATATTTGAATTGTTGAGTGTGGGTTCAAAACTCCAAACTTCTATTACTTGCATGGAACAAATATCAAGACAAAAATTTGATATAAGTTATATTTCAACAAATGCACATACAGTCGATCGTGCGCTTTTGCGCCAAGACATGGACTCTCAAGTTTGTTTTCACCTTTGTCGGGATGGATTTGGCCTATCCGCCCCCTTAGACCGACTCCACTCATCTGTTCTTTGATCGAGGATTTGAGTACACTGAGGGGGTGACCTCAACACTATGAGGTGAATGGGTAGAAGCCAGTCATCCACATTAACCTGCCTTCTAACATTAAGTATCCTTCCTTGAAGAGGAAGGAAGGGTTCCTTCACCGCCTAGTTTCCACTGCGCGTTCTACCCATTCTGGTACCTCCTCAATGGTCCCTCTAAGGGAAGCTATCTGATTAGAGATAGCCTCCCCTACCTTCGAGATAGGATCTAGCTCTCACACTACCTTACTCAACTACACAACATCGCACATAGTGATGCAATAGGAGCAGCAAGATTAAGCAACACCATGAGCATGCTGCTCAAGAGATGGATGCCGCATCACACATTACAGAGGAAGGTTCCCCCCGTAAGGTTTCCCCATTGCTGACTAGCAACTAGTTCCACCCCTCTCAGCATTAGACGGAGAGGAAGACTATCAAAGGATAGCTGTATTGCCTCCACCTCCTACATACCACGAGATTTCAGCTAGGGACAGGAGAAAGTCCTATGCTAGTCTACAGATAGTATTACGGTAGGTAGCTTTGGTACACAGACGTTCAGAGTCTAGTACATTATTTGACTTGAGGTTGATCATCCTTAGGAGTGTTATCAGGCAGATTCACAGTGATAGAGCATTAAAGGCCCAGGTAGTAGTTCAATCAGGGAGCAAGGAGAGATAGAGGTTTGCTAGGTAGTCGGCGGCCTCCACTCTAGTTGATTTTCTCGATCATCGGGCCACCAGGGCCAACAAGACCGATAGCATAGTGCTGACAGGTACCACCAATCATAGGGGGAAAGCTCCAGTGAGGGTAGAGCCAGTGTTGTCTCCACCACACCAATCCACTCCTCGCCCACCGTCACCAGTTCAGGTCCCACCATCCCTCATGCCTATAAAGGCACATAATATAGTATCTAGAGAGAAGAAAGCCCCCTTGGTGATCCGGCTATGACTAAAGGATCCCACTTCATCTACTCCACTGACTAAGGTGAGGACGAGTGCCCGCTTACTTTAGTCTTGGTGAGGATGGAGTGGCAACCCCACAACATCATGGTTGCACCACCACCACCACCATCAGAGTCAGTGATGGTAGTAGCTATAGAGGGGGAAGGGGATAGTTCTGCAGTCCCCATGGAAATAGATCTCCTTAGGGATACTACTCCACCCATGAGCAGTCACGAGCATATCTCTTCTAGCAAGCATGACCCTCCTAGAGCCAACACTCCAGTGATAGGCAATGTTAGGTACATCTTTGTCAGTGAGCATAACCCCTCCACAGTCAGCAACGCGTATTTGTACTGGCATGATTAGACCATTCCTTAGACGAGATTTTAGCACAATACTTTGCAGAGAAGATAGAGGTTCTAGGGAGTAACCGATCAGATTGTGAGAAGGGAAAGGTCAGCTTTGATCCATATGAGGATGATCTCCTTGAAGATTCGGCTGAAGTTCACATGGTCAATACTAGGGGGTCCCTCCATAGAGACCAGCATAATCAGGAATATATTATAGTTGATGAAGATGATGCTGTCCATTCAACTCAACACCTCCTCCAATAGCTTAGACAATGGGATGATCATATTGAATAAATGGGAAAGAAGATCAGAGAGTTGATGGCGGGTGTCGCATAGAATTAAGTTCTCCAGCCTTCTCCGTAAGTCGACAGAAAGAGAGTTGGCACACACTTTAGAACATCCTAGGTGCATTTTTGCAGAGGGAGACAGTGGTAGCTTGCATAGGAAGGTGGTGGATAACACCTCCATGCATGAAATAGATATCAAGCACATGGTGGAGCAACAGGTGAGGGATGTGTTGGCATAAGCCTGAGGTAGCTCATCTATTCTAAAGGGTAGACCCTACCTGGAGGAATTTGATGGTGTCCAATACCCTAAGGGCTTTGTGCCTCCGTCCTTCAAGATTTTTGATGGCAGTGGGAACCCCCGACAGTATATAGCACATTTCAGGGCTGGATGTTGCAATGCAAGTGGCAGCGATGCACTCTTATTTCGCCTCTTCGTTAGTAGCTTGATAGTCATCACATTCAATTGGCATGTTGAACTACCCAATGATTCAGTTAAGACATTTGCTAAGTTGGAGCAGCTCTTTATTAAGATATTTGCTGGAGCTCAACAAAGGGCTCATTGTAGCTCAACAATATCCCATTGAGTCCTTTGTTGATTACATTCTTAGATGGTGTAATTTAAGTATTAAATGCGAACCACAGCTATCCGAATAGTATGCCATTGAAATTATACTCAAGAATATTGATGGCCCAGTCGCCTTCATGCTTAAATGGTTCACCATTAAGACATTTGAGAAATTAATCAACAAGGTGGATAGTCTACAAGGATAAGTCAAACAGTTACCTTTCCAAGATTAGTCATCCAAGCCCAGACCATAAATGGCATTTGAGAAAATCTAGGGGTAGTCATAGCAATTGATAGAGGAAAGCAGCCAGCTAGGGTTCAGTTAGACAAACCTCTAGCACAGCAGGCTCCTCTACCACCTCCTTTGCCACAATAGCCTCTACCATCGCCTGCTCAGTAGTATTTCCATCCACAACATCAACAATAGTACTCATATCCACTACTAAGTAGCTATCACTTACCTACTCTTGCCGACAAATTGAATAAGCCCTATTCATTCAAGAGGGAGGTAGTTAGGAAGATATTTAAGAACTTTTTAAAGAAGCCTAATTTTTAGTTACCAGAGCTTAGAAGGCTGGTAGATGTGGGTAAGAGTCATGATCCAAACTTATGCCCCTACCACCGCATGCTAGGTCATGTATTGGAAGATTTTTTTACCTTTAAGGACTGGCTTAAGCATAGCTACAAGTCAGGTGCCATTGTCATTGCTAAAGAATATCTACTATAAAAACCCTCTAGTTCTATTCGGGTAATCCTTAGGGATACACATGATCTTCTCATAATAGAAGAAGGTTGGGATATTTTCCTATCCTGAACCTCCAAGAAAATCATTTCTAAGATCAGAAAGTTATAATTGCAGGTGCTTGAAGCAACTCAAACCTCCAACTCTATGGAAGGTTTGCAAGTTGCTAAAGACAACTTGAGGGAGGTAGAAACCCAGCAAAAACAACGACAACTTCCACCTGCCCAGTATAACATATTAGCTAAACCACCAACCAAGTTTAGCACTCCTTCCAGCTTGCCATAGTTTATTGCCTAGTTCTTCTCTAGCATATAATCAGATCAAGGGGGGTACCAAATTCCTTACTTCACTTACTTTACTTGATTTCTACTTTGTACCTTCATCCAAATCTAAGAAATCAATGAAGAAGAAGACTGATTCTGCTTACATCCTCTCTACTTTTGATGATCTTGATAATTTTATTCCTATAGAAAGCTCTCCAAGTACTAATAATTATAATAATTATGATCCAATCCTTTCTAATTTTGAAATGGATTACCCATTTATAAATCAATCAGGTTCACCCATTAAGATAGATTTAGAGTCATCTGACTCCAATGATCCTATAGGAGAAGTTGTAGGTGAACCTGATAAGCAAGTAGAACTTTCCATTAAACCATCTCATGAAGTCACTGAAGTCAACCTTTGTAGTGGCAAAGTTCTACCTCCTAGGGTAGCCCCAGGATAAGGATAAATAAGTCATTGGTTCTAACAATCGAGAAGCCCCTCCACAGGATGCTCAACCTATGGATATGTTTATGGAGGACCAACCTAGAGTTGACTATAATGTCCTCGCTCACTTAAGAAAGTTGCTAGCTAAACTAAGCATATATGATGCCCTTGTCTTATTCAAAGAGATGAAGGAGTCATTGATCAAAGCTCTTCTTGATCTAGAAATATTCTTAGCTCAGCTGATTGCTATTAAAGATGAGGCATGTTTTTCAAGAGAAGAGTGTGGAGTTACATTAAATGATGAAAACCTTCTTTTGGGGACAACGGAGCACAACCGTCCCCTCTACATCACAGTGGACATGGGCAGATTCAGACTCTCTAATGTGTTAGTTGATCAAGGGTGTCTAAAAACCCTTGCCTACTTGAGGATTGACATCTCTAAACTTCAAGGAGGTCAGATGATGTTGAGAGGATTCAACGAATAAGGCGAGAGGGCTTTAGGCTCCATAGTGTTACCACTAGAGATAGATGACTGGAAGATAGAAGCCAAGTTCTACATAATTGATTCAGATACATCTTTCACCGCTTTGCTCGGTAGGCATTGGATACATGCAAATAATATGGTTCCATCCTCTTTGCATCAGTGCATCAAATTCAGAAGAGGCAGAATCAAGTATTGTGTCAAAGGAGACTTGAAGCCATTCTCAGTTAGTGAGGTCAAGATTTATGAAGATGCAGCCTATTATCTTCCTCCAAATCAAAAAGTCTATTCTCGTGAACTTGGTGAAAGTTCAAAATCAAAAGAAAAAGAAACAAAAGAAAAAGGAAAAAAAAGAAATTGAGAAAGAAAAAGAAAAGAAAAAAGGAAAAGAAAAAAAAGATACAAGTGAATAAGAATCAGACACCGAGGAAGAGGTAGAGCTAGATGTTAGATTCCACCCACAGTTCATTCCTCCATATGAACACATGGGTAGGATGACTCGACCTCCACTAGGTAGAGGAAAGGTAAGTCCAGAGGCAGTTCTAGAGGTGGAAGACCTCCTTGCTGGTGGCCAGCTGGTAAGAGCTATATTCTAGCTCACAAGAGTACCTCCACTATCCACATAGACTTAGAGTCTAGTTTAGAGGATGAGCCTCATGTGATTAGCACACCAACCCTCTCGCGTCCCTTGGAGGTGACGAGCCAAAAGGATGAAGACCAGCCTCCAAGCAAAGCATGAATGTATCCAAATCATCATTATGTAGAATAGTGCTTGGAAATTTTAGCTCTAACCTCACTTTATTCTCAAAAGTTGAAGGTTTGGTAGTTAAGAGGCCCCAAGTCATCCATAGATGTCGTCAAGAGGTTTTGTTGAGCATCATCAAGTCAAGAAGATGTAGAACTTGTGGATGATTTATATAAATATTTAATACAACTACCTTTTAATTGGTATTCACCTTGTGTTATTAACTTAGAAAAATCCCACATACTTGGTCTAAACATAGGTCAAACTGCTTCAAAAAACTATGGGACAACCAAAGCAGACACTCTCAATCAAGATCAAGACTAAGATTCAGCACAGTGGGTCTCGTTGATGACGATAACCATTGCCTAGTCATCTCCAGTCATTTGGGGTTTGATAGGTTCTTCTCGAATCATGCTAACTCTCATGAGGAGGCATGTTTAGAAACTTTAGATGATCCAAATGAGGCAGAAGTTAAGGATGCACCACCAGAGTTTGAAGAAGAAATCAGATCAACCATTGACGAACTTAAAGAAATCAACTTGGGAACAGAAGAAGATCCACACCCGACGTACATCAGTTCCTTATTGAATAAAGAAGAAACCAATGACTTGGTTAGGGAATTAGCTGAGTTTAAAGACTGCTTCACATGGATTTATAAAGAAATGCTCAGTTTTTCTCCTGATGTAGTAATCCACAAGCTAGCAATAGATCCTAATGTTAACCCTATCAAGCAAGCTCCTAAATTTAAGTGATTAGATATTGAACAATGGGTCACTTCTAAAAATAAGAAATTGATCGATGCTAGCTTTATCGTGGAAGAAAAATATCCACCCGGTTAACCGATTAAGAAAAAAAGAATGGTCAAATTTGTATATGTATCAATTTTAGGGATCTGAACATGGCATGCCCTAAGGATGAATTTCCACTTCCTATAACGGAACTGATGGTGAATATTGCCTCATCTCATGCAGTATTTTATTTTATGGATGGGTAATCTAGCTACAACAAAATCAAGATGGCCCCCAAGAATGAAAGAAATATTGCTTTTTGAACCTCAATCTTAATCTATTGTTATATGGTCATGTCTTTTGGCCTTAAAAATCCTGGTGCTACATACTAGCGAGCCATTACTCAGATTTTCAATGAACTCATTCATCATCAAGTTGAATGGTATGTTGATGATCTAGTAGTCAAAAGTAAAGAAAAGGAAGACCATCTCTTCGACTTGAGGGTAATTTTCAAATGGTTAAGATAATTTAGCCTCAAAATGAATCCCCTGAAGTGTGCATTCGGAGTAGCTTGTGAAAATTCTTTTGTTTGTCCACACCGGGAATAGAGATCAACGAGAAGATCAAGAATATCTTAGAAATGCCACCCCCAAAAGTCTAACTCAACTCGATCATTTCAATGCATTATCTAAGATGCTTCATATCCAACTTATCAGGAAGATGCCAGCCATTCTCAATACTTGTCAAAAAGGATGCTAAGTTCAAATGGGATGATAAGTGCCAATATACTTTTGAAGACATCATGCACAACCTGATGACGCCGCCAGTTCTAGCAGCCCCTATCCCGGGCAGCCATTGATCCTCTACATCACTGAATTAGATGACTCTCTTAGCGCTTTGTTGGCTCAAACCAATGATGAAGGGAAAGAAGTGTTCTTTACAATCTCAGTCATCATCTGATCCCTACTGAGGCAAACTACCCACCTACTGGAAAGCACTGCCTAGCTTTAATCTTTGCATCCCAAAAGCTACTACATTACATGCTTTCTCGCAAGGTGAATCTGATCTTTAGAATCAATCCACTATAATATCTCATGACATGCCCAACGTTATCTGGATGGTTGGCACGATGGTCCATGATTTTTTTGTAGTTTGATATCACATTCATACCCCTCCGTGCTATGAAAGAACATGTACTAATGGATTTCTTAGCGTACACGCACTTCCTGCTAATTCTCTGCTTAGTGATGACCTCCTCGATGAACAAATCATGAACTTAGGGGATACTAGCATTCATTGTTGGGAGATTTTGATGGTGCGGCTTCCTCTTAAAAAGGAGAAGAACCAAAATATACTCTTCCGTGGGAAGAGGGTAGAATAGTTCTAACTCCACGATGTGATGAGATTCTCATATCATGTCCAATCCATGCACCAACAAAAATATGAGGCTCGATCAGAGTTAGGCATTACATTATGCATCCAGAGCATCAACATCTTTAGGGATTCTCAGCTCATCATCAACCAAATTGTTGGGTCCTACAAAGTCCTAAAGTCTAAGCTCCATCATTACTATAAGTACACTATTGAGTTATTGACTCAAATCCCAGAGGTCACTATCTATAAGATTCCTCGAGGAGATAATGCTATAGTAGTTGCATTGGCCAAGCTCACCAAAGAGTTGGCATTCCCAGAAGATGAGGTCATTCTAATAAGGGTTCAAAATAGACAAGTCTTATCCCTTGTTGATGCTGAACTCATCAAGAGACTCTCTCTTTGAAGGGGAGGTTATCGTGGCTAAAAAAGATAATGAGTTAGATTGGAGGAAACCATTCATGGATTACTAAAACATAGAAAAACTACCTCAAGATAAGTTATTAGCCCATCAGGTGAAATAGAGAGCTCTCTCCTATGCTCTCGTGAATGACACGTTGTATCTGCAGTCTGTTGATCATATGTGGTTACATTGTTTTTAAACAGAAACATGAAGCTATAAGATTACGAGGTACATTCAGTTTATTGGAGCTCACCACCGCCCAAGATGAAAGCCAAGATCAAAAGACTAGATACTATTGACCTTCCATGATTATAATCGCATGGATGGTTAGGAGCCACCAATGTACGCATGGTCCTGCATTAACCATCCAATATTGAACATCTTACATTGGGCTCATGGCCATTTGAGTGTTGGGACACTGACATAGTGGGTCCGATCGATCCTCCTTCTTCGAAGGGTCACCAGTACATTCTAGATGCTATCGACTACTTTTCCAAGTGGCCGGAGGCAATCCCACTTAGAGAGGTCACAACTCAACACGTGCTCTAGTTTTTTAAAGATCCTATCATATATAGATTCAGGGTTCCTTAACAAATTATATTTGATAATGGTATTGCACTCAAGAGCACCAAATCAACACTTTGCCCAAAGATATAACATTGATTAGAGATATTCTACCATCTACTAACCAAGGGCAAACGGTATAGAAGAATCATTCAACAAAATTCTCATCCAAATATTGAAGAGGACACTCGACGACAACAAGCAATAGTGGCATGAGCAGTTGGCTGAAGCCTTGAGGGCCTACCGCACCATGTACAAAACTCCAACTTAATATACCCCATTCTCCTTAGTGTATGGGTCCAATGCTATTCTACCATTAGAAGTCCAACTCCCATCACTAAGGATAGTTGTGGGTAGCATGGTTACTATAGAATAGAATGCCAAGCTGTTGTTAGAAGATCTCGAAGGTTTGGAAGAGAGATGCCTGGGCATGCCAGAACTTGAGTTGTACAAAGCCAAAATGATTCAAGCTCATAATAAGTTGGTCCGACCTAGAGCTTTTCAAGTAGGAGAGCTTGTTTTAGTTCTAAGGAGACCAATTATTGCCCGTTGAAAGATGTAAGGCAAGTTTGGACCCACTTGGGAAGGCTCCTTTTCCATAGAAAAGGCCTACTAAGGAAGATCTTATCAACTCATAAACTATAAGGGAGAGCGCCCTATGCTTCCAATCAATGGGCTCTATCTAAAGAAATATTATCCATAAATCTTGTTTGAAAATTATCATCAATAAACTTCTTTTAATATCAAATTCCATCTCTTATGTGTTAGAAATATATTTTTCTTGTGAATTCGCCATGATGTGTTTAGGGTAGGTGTAAGAGAACCCAAGCGGTGTCCTATCCCTCCACAACACAAACACAAACCACATTCAATCCTACAGTGCTACTAGGATAGGTGTAAGAGAACCCAAGAGGCATCCTACTTCGAGTAGTACAACTAAGTTAGGTGTAAGAGAACCCAAAGACATCCTTCTTGATGGAATAATATTTACTGTTAGGATAGTGTAGAACCCAAGCGGCATCCTATTCCTTCTTTCACATCACAAATAAACACATATTTTTTATTTTGGGCTATTTTGATGTGGGAGCAAGCCCCCCCTGTGGCACTCACTCATTAGCTACTCTAGGTCGGGCTGATATATTACCTTGCTATTATGTCACCCCAATGGTCACTTGTCTGGAAGATGTGAGTCCTTGTGCTTTCTTCCTAACTTTAGGGTAAGTCCCCGGGTTCTTTCCTCTGACTTTCAAGCTTGGTAGTTCCTTACACATGACTCGCTTAGTAGTCACCTAGGTCGGATAGCCATGTCGTCGATGACTATCCCGGGATCGCTTTTGGAGAGATGTCTACATGCCTTCTTTCTAGATTGATTATTGCAAACCAACCACCTTAGTTGGTTATTCCATACACGGACTCACCGGTGGATACACCACTCTGTGATGAGTCCCCTGCTTTCTATTTAAGTTGGCCACCAATACCTAGCTTTCTTTTACGGTTTTAGATAATACCCCCTCACACCTCCCTATGAGCACTCTATTTGATCACGCCCCATTTTAGACACTACCCGGTTACTTGGATTGGACAATCCATCTTCTAGTAGCCACCCTATGGTTGGAGAATTTGTTGGATGCAATTCTCCCTTGGTCCAAGTAAGTCCAGATAGACTAGCCGATAAGCTCCTTCTCAATGTGGTCCCTCGCAAACCAATAGGTCCACATAAATATAAAATAAACAAAATATATCTTCGCTGGATTAGAATTCAAGCCCCCAAGGGCCCCCTTTCCCAAGCAGCATCCTATCTTTTGGGTCGTGAAAACTCCTATAGAATTGCGACTACTTTGAGTTGAGATAAGTCCTGTCGACTCTCTCAGTACCCCAGGTCGTTCAACTTGTTGTGCCACCAATGAGTCACGTCATCTTTTCTTTAAAAGATATAAGTCTATTACACATTCTTTCCAAAGACGCATCGCTGGCGGTGGCGACCTTAGGTCGATTTGTTATGCAAGTGACCAATCACTCAAGTGGTTCCTTATTTAGGAGGATGTGAGTCCCCACGCTTTCTTCTTAACTTGACCATTACATACTGAAAGACACCCCTTTGGTTGGTTAGTTCTACCCCATGACCGTTAGACTATCCCTTTGGATTTGTAAATCTAAGACAGGTTTAGGCTGATATTAGCCCCTTCTTAGTGGATCCATCACAAATTGATGGGATCCATCAAATTAAAACCACTGAAATTAAAAAAAATGCAATTAAATCAAATGTCATTATCTTGACTACTCCCAAGTTGATATAAGTCCTCAAGAGGCATTCATTTAGAAGTTGCCCTAGGTCGGATCCGATTTGTTGTGCAAGCGATCGATCACACCAGTGGTTCCGTGTTTAGCAGAATGTGAGTCCCCGTGCTTTCTTCCTAACATGACCATTGCACACTGAAGGACACCCCTTTGGTTGGTTAGTTCTACCACACGGCTGGCAGACTATCCCTTTGGATTTGTAAATCTAAGACAGGTCTTGGCTGATATTAGCCCCTTCTTAATGGATCCATTGCAAACCAATGAGATCCATCAAATTTAAAAATTAAAATTAAAATAACCATAAATAAAAATCAAATGATATTATCTTGACTACTTTTGAGTTGATATAAGTCCCTTAGAGTCATTCATTTAGAAGTCGCCCTATGTCAGGTCTGATTTATTGCACAAGCGATTGATCACCCTAGTGGTTTCGTGTTTAGGAGGATGTGAGTCCCCGTGCTTTCTTCCTAACTTGACCATTGCACACCGAAAGACACCCCTTTGATTGGTTAGTTCTACCCCACGGTCGGTAGACTATCCCTTTGGATTTGTAAAATCTAGGTTGATATTAGCCACTTCTTAGTGGATCCATCAGAAATTGACAAGATCCATCAAATTAAAAAAATTAAAATTAAAACAAACATAATTAAAAATCAAATGAAATTATCTTGACTACTTCCAAGTTAATATAAGTCCCCTAGAGGCATTCATTTAGAAGTTGCCCTAGGTCGGGTCAGATTTGTTGCACAAGAGACCGATCACCCCAGTGGTTTCGTGTTTAGGAGGATGTGAGTCCCCACGCTTTCTTTCTAACTTGATCATTGCACACCGAAAGGCACCCCTTTGGTTGGTTAATTCTACCCCACGGCCGGTAGACTATTCCTTTGGATTTGTAAATCTAAGACAAATCTAGGTTGATATTAGCCCCTTCTTAGTGGATCCATTGCAAATCGACGGGATCCATCAAATTAAAAAAATTAAGATTAAAACAAACATAATTAAAAATCAAATGATATTATCTTGACTAGTTCCAAGTTGATATAAGTACCCTAAAGGCATTCATTTATCACCTCGGTCATTTCTTGCAGCGAGTTCATCAGTGGTTCCTTATTTAGGAGAATGTGAGTCCCGTGCCTTCTTCCTAACTTGACCATTGCACATTGAAAGGCAACCACTTAGGTCGGATAATTCTACCATGTGGTCGGTATACTACCTCTTTGGATTGGTAAATGGAGCCTACCTTCACATCTCAAGCAAATTGATAGGGTCCATCTTAAAATTCAAAACTTAAACAAACAATCAACCAACTTCTCCCTAATGAGACATCAATCATCCCAACCTCCCCAGTGGAGTCAATCAAACCCAATTCAAACTTACATTCCTCAATGAGTGCACCCTCAAAAGAAATCTCATCAAATCCTTATCCTTAGTGGATAACCTGGAACTGCTTCCCTAGTGGAAGGTTCATGCATCTATCTCTGGCGGGTTATACATCCTAATCCCTAGCGGATACTCTACCCAAATCAACCTTGCATTCAAATCCAAACCCCTTATCCCTAATGGATAACTTAAACCTGCTCCCTTAGTGGAAGGTTCATATGCTTGATCCTTTCGTGGATCCTTTCTTACTCCCTTATGCACTTGGCATGAGTAGAGTTGCATTGCACTGAGATTTGATTCCTTCTACACCTCAGGTTTAGGAGTAGATCATTTATGTTAGTGTTTGTGATCTTTCGGACATTGTTCATCATCTCGGTCAACACCAATACGTGCGGTATGCCTTGGCAATCAAATCACACCTATTGGACGCCCTTTGTTGACCTGACTTTTGGAGTGAGCTCTCAACTTCCTCATCATAGATCTAGGACTCTCATAGACATTAAAAGTTCCTTAGTCTTAAGACACTTCTAGTGATTAGGTGAACACTTAACCCTAGAGACTTAGAAAGTTAGCCATAGGAATAGGTTGTGCCTTAGGGATTTCACCCATCAACTCAATCCTTGCTTCCTTCTTTCAAACTAAACCTCAAATTCAAATTCAAATTCTAAAATGAAATCCAACTATCCATTTATTGAAATCCATCACTAAATTCAAACTCTAAATCCCTTCCTAAGCCCTTTGATTTTATCTTATGGACTTAGCCTAAACCAAATCCAAATCAACCCCAATCCAATTAATTTTCTCAAATTATCAAATTCAATCTCAAATCAAATTCCAAATCATAAATCAATTCCAAACTCCAAATGATTGAAACCCATAATTAACTCCAAAATTCTAAAATATTTTCCTAAGTCATATGAACTACCCTTATATGCTTAGCCAAAACTCCTTCAAACTAACTCAAACATGATGGATTTCTTTATAAATCAATTATTCCTTCATTTATATTCATAAATATAAATGAAACTCACCATCCAATGATGAAAAATAAATTAAACCAAATCAAAACCCAAGTTAGCCCTTTTGACCTACATCCTTAAGTTTAATCAAATTTACTTCCAAATCACTCCAAACTCAAGTGATTTTCTCATAACCCATCTATATCTTTGTTTATATTCACAAATATAAATGAAATATAAATTCAAATCGTCCAAACCAAACCCAAATTTAATCAAATTCCTAATTTTTGCCCTTTTAGCTAAACTTTTGAGCTTGGCTAAATGACATCTAAATCAACTCAAAACTCATAGATTTCTTCATGATTCAATCATTCCTACAATCATTGATCCAAATATAAATATAAATCACCATTATAAAACCAAATCCAAGTCAACCCAAGTCAAACCCAAGTTTACCCTTTTGACTTGAAATTATTATATAAACCAAAACCCATTTGGCTCTAAACCAATTGCAATTGGATTCATATTTCAATCTTAACATCATATGTGGGTTCAACTAAACATGAATTAAACCTTGATCAAGCTAATTGACTCATTTAGGCTCATTTGACCAAAAATGACCTAAATGACCTTTTTTGAGCCAAGTTCTAATCCAACCCAAATTAAATTGAACTAAGCCTATCTAAACCTCAATCATGATCAACAATCATCATGGGGGTGATCAACCACCTTGAATTAGGTCAAACCAAGTCAAACCTAGCCTTTGACCAAGTCAACATTTAGCCCAAATGAAACCCAAAATAGCCAAAATCTATCATATGCCAAATTGATTGAAACCATTGACCCAAATCCATTCATCATCAATGATTGAATATGACCAAATCATCAATTGAGCCAAACCAAGCCTAATTAGCCACTTGACCTAAGTTGACCCAAATTGGCCTAAAAAGCTAAAATGGGTCAAATCATGATTTAATCTAAATTGATTGCAACCAATGGTGCAAGTTCATTCCAAATCACTTATTGAACTTGACCAAAGCTATGATTGAGCGCAAGTTGACCAATAAGTCAACTTGAGCCAACCTAGCCCAAATTGACCTAAAAGGTCAAATTGAACAAAATTCAAATTAAACTAAACCAAAGCCTATAATCATTTTCAATCAACCAATTGAACTTGACTCAACACCTAACCCAACCCAATTTGGTCAAATTAGTTAACTTGGCCAATTTGACCTTTTGAATCTAAATGAGTCAAATCCAAACCTAAGCCAAACTAATCCAAATTAATTAAACTAAAACATCCCAAACCATCATATGAACCTACCTCAAGCCTTGGTTTGACCCAATTTGACCAATTGGTCAACCCAACCTAGCCCAAATGAAACCCATTTGACCAATCCAAGCCAAATCACTCCAAACCAACTTATGAGACCCTAGGACTTAGTGAAACCCAAAACTCCATTTCCAAATCAGTCCAAAAGCTAAGTGGACCCCACCAAGGGGATTAACCATCAAACTATAGAATTTAATCCTTAAAACCATTGGACCCAAGCCAAAGTCAACTATGCCATCCCCATGATATCCCATTGGCACTCCATGGAACCTTCTCCTGATCCACCTAGCTACTCACTCACAGGTCGGCGGTAGTGAGTTGACTCACCTCCAACACAAAGTAAGCACCCATTGGATCCAAGCTTTGCAAACCCTGTACAATGGGCCCATGGTAGCTCCCCATCACTCCTCCTATCCCTGGCATGCATCCTTGACCTAATGGAGATAAGTCCAGTGACCAGATGGCGGTAAGCCAGTGCAAAATGTGTGCACACTGTCGTCCATCCATGATGAGAAATTGAGGGGTATACCCCCTAAATTCGAGCACGATTTCACACACACTTGCATTGTGAGCTCTCCTAAGTGAATTTTGAATCCCCTTTGAGTGTTTCCAAGGATCCCCAAGCCCTCTCCATTCGGTATTGCCCATTCTCGAGCAATACCCCTTCATTTCAAAATCAAACTTCAATTCCCCTTAAACACACCATCACCATACCCAATCGAAGCCAACCGAACCAATTCCCAAGCTTCCAAGCCATGGGAGGAGTGAGTTCGATCGAAGATGAGCCCATTACGTGTGTGGATTGGTCAACCAAGCATCCCACACCAAATCAAGCTTAAAGCTCTTCAACAGGGCCTCGCCTCAACTAAGCGAAGCTACCTTCAGCATTGCAACATCAGACATTAGCTCTGGTGAGGTAATTTCTCAAACTGAACCTTGTATGCAAAAGTGGGTTGGTCCTTTGTGAAGAAAATTTGAAATTCATAAAAATTGATAGTTGGATGTGTGCATCTCCCTTCCCCGAATGTTTGGGAAGAATTTGGAGACAATCTTAACTCGGGTGAGCTCAGATCGGATGAGAAGATGGATGACATCCATCTTCTATCACTCGTGAATAGGATAGATCATGAACCATCCATCCCGCGTGATTGGGATGAATGACTCTGATCAAATCTCGTGGATAGAGACTCTGATTCCTTTCCTAAAGTGCAGATCGAATCGTGGACGGTCCACAGAGAAAGCACGACCACCATCGGCTGAGTCAGTTAGTGGATGTGGCTACTTAAATAACCAATCTCATCGCGCCAAATAGAAACCACGTCGCATTAGTCTCCACGTGGGCTGACGGGATTAAGGCATTAATTAGGGCTAATTAATTAGTTTTTAATCCCAAAACTTCCTAAAATTATAACTAATTGTAGAAAAATCCAAAAAAAATGCAAACTTAAGCTCATTTTGAAGATGTTTCATATTAGAATCTAGGAAAAGTATCATTAATTAATTTTGAGCAGTGATTTTTAGCTTAATTAAGGTTTTATCAAAAATCTAATTAGCTTAATTATACCTTAATTAAGCACTCAATTAATCTCAAATTTTCTATGGATGTTTAGGGGGATGACCTCTACCTCTCCTATTTTTTTAGAATTTTATTGATTGCTTAATTAGGGATAACACTTGACTAAGCCCTAATCACTCTCTTAAATTAATTAATCATAATTAATGATGAACAGTAACTTAATTAATCATTTAAGCATAATTATCTCTATTGAACAGTAAGATGACTTAGGGGATGTGGTTGGGGATACTTTCCCTAATCAATTTTCTAAGTATTCTTTACCCTTAAAAATCAAATTAATTAATGGCTAATGGAATGATTAATTATTTAATTAAGTGACTAATCTTTAAAATGAGGAAATTAGAATTTAATTGAATGTTTAAATGATTTAGGGATTAAGATTTTGGCCTTGCCCTTGATCCTTTCCCCTAAGTTAATTTCATGATTCAAATTAAAACATAAGCAAAATGTTTAATCAATTAAATAAAGGCTTAATGAAATTAAAATAAAGAATCAATTCATCAACACTTAAGCAACCCTTAATTGATCATGGGTAGCTCCTTGGGTGTTCAATAACCCAAGGTGAGAAATAATGAAATTATGGTTGGCTCACATGTGTGAGAAAATTATAAAAGTAATTAAGTGAGTACCCTTAAGCTTAATTAACTATTAATCATAAGCCAACAGCATTAGGCCCCTTTCATTCCTTAAGAGCATTGCAAATTTACTTTTCATGTGGTTGCATATCATATTGGATTATTATTAATTAGTTAATTAACTTAAGGTGATATAGGTGAGGGTTAATTAATTTATTCAATTCATACCTTAACCTAATTAAAACATAAAATCAACTTAAATATTCTTCATTAAACCAAATTAATTCACACATAAGGAATTAGGCTAGGAATAGAAAAACCTCCTTTCATATTTCCTAAATCAAATCAAATTCAAATTTAAAAATGTCTTTAAAGAATTTTGGTTCATTTTAAATAGCCTTATTTAATTTGATTATCCTTAGGAATTAAGTGGAATGAATGAAATCATGTGCTTACATTCCTTTATTTCTTTGTAATCATGCTAAGTATTGTTTGCCATATGAAATCAAGCATTCATTTCTTCTAAAATTAATTAAATGAAATATTTTCTTTTATGTCAAATTGCATGTTTTGGCTTAAATTAAAATATGAGTTGCTATTATCACTATTAAATAAAAAAAATATTTTTAAATCCTATAAATCAATTATTATAAATGAAGTGATGCTAATTAAAAATATCTATAAGCTTGCATGTGATAATAATATAAGACATGTAATATGAATTTATGTTTCCCTATCTTAACATGGATTCACATAGGATTTACAAGTGTATAGTTCATTTGAAAAGAACACAACACTTGCCTAAATCTACTCCTATGCATCTCCATGTTAAGACTTAGGAAGAATTTCATATCACATATGTAAATCACATAATCAAATCGAACATAATTTCTTGCATGATTCTCTATTCATGTGGTTCCTTTTGTACATTCATATATATTTGAGAAAAGTGGTATATTAGTCTAGACATCCTAGGGCTGCGAGGCTTTAAGTAGCCCTAAGTAGGTCTTGTACTTTACGCCCCTAGTGTAGAAAATAATGGCATCATACTCACTTAAAGCTCTTATACATATGCATGTATGATGTGGCCAATGAATAAAGAATCATAAATCAAATTAATCAAACATAATATTTTTGCCTGTATTTTCTTATCCTTATAGTTATTCATACATTTATATGTATCTAGAAAAGTGGTATATTAGTCTAGACATCCCAGGGCTGTGAGGCTTTAAGTAGCCCTAAGTAGGTTTTGTACCTTATGACCCTGGTATAGGAAATAATGGCATCGTACTCACTTAAAACTTTATACATGAAAATGTTTATTTAGCTAACGGATGAAAAATCCCTATTTTCTATATAATAAAGACCTGCATTCATAATTCAATCAAAAATGAAATATTTAAATTTAAAATACATTTCTTTGCATTCATCATCAAAGTGTGCTTAGATTTACATTGCATGTATATGTATGCTTAGGATTATTCATATGCATGATATACATGATGGAAAGAAATAAATGAATGTGCATTATATGATAGTAATCCATTTCAATTAATCTTAAGATGCCTTTCTCATTGAACAGAATTATTCAGATTGAATCTGAACTTAGGGTTGATTAAAACACATAATAAACCATTAACTAAAGGAAATTCATTAGTTAACTTACCTTAGAAATGACTTAAGGTAGGGATAAAAGAGAGACTCCCTCTCTTTCTTCTTTTTATAACACTTAGTTGCTAAGTGTAGTCCATACGAAACTAAAGAAAATACTAAGTAAAATCTTCAAATCAATTAAACTAGTTAAAGAGAATCAACCCTTTATAAATTAAATCCCTTACACTTAGAAAATTATAATCCTAAAACCTAGTTATGATCTACCACACAAGCCTTAACACATGCACATTAGACTAAGTCACCATTTCTAGCTTTATGTTAGGGCAGTGCATGATTTGATGAATGTTTGGTTTTGTGATGTATTATTTTAGACTAGATGTTAGGGTGTATGTGCATAGTCTAGATGTTAGGCCAATATTAGCATAATCATGCTTTCTAAAAGGGATTGTGCTTAAGGGGCGTTGTAATAAAATTATAAATACTTTTTTCTATGCATGTTGCTTATACCCCTAAGCATAGCCCAAGTTTGGATAGGTGGGCTTGGTTACCCTTGTGTGAAGCGCTAAGTCCAAATTATTCATATAACTGCTTGGGTTGTATGGTGTGTTTAGCTAACATTTATTTTGCAGGTGTAGCAAGATTTACTTTCCTTCATTTTAATGTAATTTTTGCATTAGGATTAGGATAGGTGTTATGGGGATTAAGGTGAACATTGGTTATAAGACCATGTCTTATATACCATGTGATGCCTTCGGAGCAAGATACATCATAATCAAGATAAAAGAAAGAAAGGAATGGAGCAAATCAAGGTGAAGAAATGAAAGATGAAGAGTGAAGGATGGAGGATGAAGAACGAAGACCCCCATAACACTTATCATTTCATAATTATAATTATTCTTTCATTATATCGGGATGTATAAGGGTAGAGCTCGGCTACCTGCATCTCTTTTTTGGGTTGTACGGTGGTACCCAACTACATCGGCCTCTTATTCTTTTGTGATAGCTTTATAAAAATTCTTTAATGTTTTGTTTAGCTTGTACATTAGAAATAACATGCTTTTTCATAATTTCTTTATGATTGGTGATTGTTGTGTGACCTGGATGCGATTAGGCTCTTAGGATAAAATTAAATTTTCTATCCCACTAATGACGCATAACTAAAATTTTAAAATAACTCATAACCTCACATAAAAGCCTATGAATTAAATCAAGATAATAAAATATTTAGTAACCCCTTAGCTGGATGATTGTATATATAACATCATGCATGTCATATTCTTCAACTCTTGTTAAGAGAGAGCTTCCATCTATGCTAGAGCATAAAGGCTTAACTTGAAAGAGCCTTTGATGGAAAGATGCCTCTTTCTTTTTTGATTTTGGCCCATAATCAATTTTCTCATGCATTTAGACATAGAAAATCCTATAGCCTGTCTCAAAACAAAAAGTCCAAAAATTAAATAAAACATGATAAAATTCGCATTAGATTAATTCATTATTCATGCCCTTCATGATCTAGTCTCTTAGGGAGTGAGTTTAAGGACTTAGTTTCTCTTCTAAATAAATAACAGCCTAACCATCTTGCAAAGCATATGACTTGCCTACATGGATTTAAAGCATATGAGGAGTTAACTATCTACCACACTAGGCGGTAATAAGTCTAGCAGTCGGGTAGTTTATTCTCTCTTGTGGAGGTAAACCATATATCCACTTTTTCCATAGATTTAGGTTATGCTTTGGCCCTCACCAAAGCTCCCTAGATTTAGGATCTGAGGTTATTATTTCCCTTTGTCGGCTACAAGCATAAATCCTCACCTCTTAGGTATTTCCACAATCTTGTATTGTGGAATTATAAGTCCTAAAGTTCTAATAAAATTTTAACTCAAACAAATAAATCTCCTCAATTTCAAATGTATAAAGTCCAACCACAGGATAGATTGGATTGCTCACTAGGCTTCTTAGCATCATGAGCACTCCCTACTCATCTCCTTTAGTTTCGATAATAACTCTCCCCTTTTGATCTCTCCCCCTTGATTTTCAAAAATACAACCAATTTATTAATAGTCCTATCTTTAAATTCTTTAGAGACAACGATCACCTACTTTAATCGAGAGTATTCTTAAAGGATTCATTTTCCTTAATATGTAATTAACTATGGAGGCTTGCTTCTATTGGGAACTTAATGAACCCGATTTAAATAAACTCTACTGTACTTTTCCATGTAAAGTGAGGGAAAAATCTATGGTATATCCCAAGACCCATCATGCCTTAAAAGTCCTTATTAGGTGATTAAGTCCATTATTGGGTAGTGAGTTGTATCTCTTGAGATAGTACACTATCTCTTAATGTCATACCCGATCACCCTAATAAGTACATCTGTGGATCTGTGTGGTGTCCCCTCACATATACACACAAAACACACAAACCAAAAATAAACACCACAGAGCTAGAAGTGAACTTGGGAGAAAGCTGAGAGAGAGCTAGATGTTTGAAGTTCATCATCACCATCGTTGTCGCCGATCGTCGCCTATTGACCTCGCCGGCTATCACCAATAATTGTTACAACCTAACTATCACTGCATAGTTGTTATAATCTAATTCTGAAATTCACATCATCAAGATTTCTCACATACAATCTTATATTCTCACTGTCAAGAAGACTTAAATTCTATACTCTGAAGCTGATATATAGTAGTGCATTTTTACTGGGCTAGGCCCCGTGGTTTCTCTTTCTAGAGCTTTTCCATGTAAAAATTTTAGAGTTTCTTGTTCTCTTTTCAACTATCTGTGTGTGTGTTGGATTCTCAATAAAGCTAAGACGTGAAGTTTTATTTACCGTAACTAATTTTCTGGCACGCAATATTTTTGCGTCATCTATGAGAAATATTCCCTTTACATCTTCACAATAGTTGACAATCTGACTTTATGTTTAGAGCAGCACCATCTATATGGTGGAGAAAATCTTACTCTGGAGAAACATATAAGAAGAGTAAAGATTCATCATACTCTGATCCTCCAGCTTTGTTGGAAACTGGGGGGCAACTCTAAATCTCAAAAGATCACCCAAATCAATATCCTGGATATCTAATTTATTATCAGTTCGAGAAGCAAGTCAATGATGGGAGTAATTTCAACATTGAAAAAAAAATAAATTTGTAAATTATGATTCTCCAATCATACTCATGGAAAAATAAGACAAAGATCAAGAAGTAACTTTGGCTACAACCTCAAACGGATATTTTGATTTGACCTTTTCAACACAGGTTAACGTCATCGAGTAATACTCTAGCAAATAATCTTGGAAGAATCAAAATGTTTAGCCTCTTCCATACAGGTTAATGCCATACTTTGACAAAATAATCTCGGATGAAAGCTAAAACTATTGATTTCTTCTATACTGATTAAATGTCACCGAGCAACACTATGACAAACAACCTCAGATAGGTCATAACTTTGTACTTACTCCATATAGGTTATTCTTATCGAGTAATACTTTGATAAATAATCTCAAAAGAATCAAAATGTTTAACCTCTTCCACAAGTTAACATCATACTTTAACAAAATAACCTCGGATGAGGGTTAAAACTATTGACTTCTTTCACACGGGTTAAATATCATCGAGTAACACTCTAACAAATAATATCACATAGGTCAAAAGTCCTTTATGGATTCCTCCCTTGGAAGGCACGCCCCTAAGGAAGCCTTGATGGAAAGCTAGTAGTGGACAAAGTCTTCACTAGAAAGACTCCAAGAGAGCAAATGGCTGACAGGGTCTCCACTCTTTAAAAACCTCAGAAGATAAAAGCCTCAGAAGGTACAAGTACATCAAAAATCTCAGAAGGCAAACACCTTAGAAGATACAGGTACATCAAAAATCTCAGAAGGCAAACACCTTAGAAGGTATAGGTACATCAAAAACCTCAAAAGACAAAAGCTTCAGAAGGTACAGGTACATCAAAAACATCAAAAATCTCAATATACAAATGCCTCAGAAGGTACAGGTACATCAAAAACTTCAATAGGAAAAAACCTCATAAAGTACAGGTATATCAAAAACTTCAGTAGGCAAAAGCTTAGAAGGTATAGGTACATCAAAATCTCAGAAGGTACAAGTATACCAAAAATCTCATAAGAAAAAAGCCTCAGAAGGTACATGTACATCAAAAATCTTAGAAGACAAAAGTCTCAGAAGGTATAGGTATCCCAACGGAGGAGAATAAGCTCGTTGCGATCTTTTAGGAGAAATAGCCACCAAATTATTTGGAAAATGAAATTTTTTCTTGAATATTATCAAAGTATCACTATTGATAGTTGGCATTACATCGTTGGATCTCGTCGTCCCCTGATGCTTCCTCAACCCATCATCTTGTATCTTTAGACATTTAGATATGTGCTGAAGGATGCTCACTCATGAAGATACTCTCCATCTTTCAAATTTGAAATCACTGTAGGTGAATTGGGATCTTTAACCAGTTAGTTGGAAACCCCAAGATCGGGTGAAATGGAGCCCGAGGGCAAGCATCTATCTGAGGTTAGTGGAAGCTACCAAAGAGAAGAAAGTGGAAGCATACTAGAGCCTAAATTCGAGATTTGCGCCGCCAAACCAGTTTAGTTGGAAACCCCAAGATCAGGGAGAACTGGAGGTTGTGAGGGGATCGACACTGTTATATTTGTGAGTGGAGGTTACCAAAAAGAAGAAAAAAGCATTTGAGCTGAGATGATACTAAAAGTTAGTTGGAAACCTTAAGATCTAAACAATGACTACAGGGGGACATTGTTATGTAGGTTAGTGGAGGCTACCAAAGAGAAGAAAGTGGAAGCACACTAGAGCCTGAATTCAGGATGCGCACCACCTAACCATGTCAGTTGGAAACCTTGAGATCGGGAGAACCTGAGCTGAGGGGATGCCATACAAGTTAGTGAAGGCTACTAAAAAAAAAAAAAAGTAAAGAAAGTAAGGTGCAAGCATATCTCTTGGGGGGTATTTATAGTTGAAAAAGAGACTCTTCAAATTTTTTAAATAATTTTAAAAATAAAAAAAAAACCCTTCATCTTCTTTTAAAAAATAATTTAAAAAAAGAAAAAAACTCTTTTTATATATATATATATATATATATATATATATATATATATAATTTTTCATCTTCCTAAAAAAAGAGAAGAGAAATTAAAAAAAACTCTTTACATTCCTCATTAAAAAAATACTCTACACATTCATTATTTTTTAAAAAAAAACTTTTAATATTCTTTATTAAAAAATGAGTCTTTCTGTCTCCTCCTCTCTCTCTCTCTCTCTCTCTCTCTCTCTCTCTCTCTCTCTCTCTCTCTCTCTCTTGTCCCACTCTCTCATTCAAGCCAAATGCCACCCATAAAAAAAGGAAAATTGGGGGACCCACAACCCCTCTCTTTAAAAAGCAAATATATATATATATATATATATATATATATATAATAAAATAAATATTAATAACTAATTAGTAAATAAATAAATAAATTTGATACACAAAATATATATAATTATAAATTCTAATAATTTTTAACTAAAATAATTTTATATATTTTTGAATGAAATGAGTTTTTTCATCCAAAAATAAGGGGCAAATGATATATCCCTCTAAAATTTATAAATCAAGCATGGACTTTAAGTTAAAGCATATATTCAATCAAATTAAATGACTCATTGCGATGAGTCCAACAACACTAAAATCGAGTCAAATCGAACCCAAATGAGCTCAAATCAAGCTCAAAAGTTACATATGAAACTTCGAGACACTAATTGAATGATAAAATGACTTCCAAATTTGATGTGCTTATAGTCAAATCGAGCGACTTGACGAGATGAATCCAACGAGCCTAAGATCACTCAGATCAAAGGTTATTTGTATGGTCAAATCACTAAAAAACTATCTATTATCAAATGAATCAATATGAACTATCCGACGGAATGTTTTGAGATTTTGGCTACAATGACCAAAATACCCCTCTCAGAATCCTATAAATAGTACCTCATTCTTGTCATGAAGGGGGGAAGGAGCTTGAAGTGAACTTGATAGAAAGCTGAGAGAGAGAGCTAGAAGTTTGAAGTTTGTCATCACCAACGTTGTCACCGATCGCCGCCTATTGCCGTCGCTAACTGTCACCAACAACTGTTACAACCCAACTACCACTATATAGCTGTTGTAACATAATTCTGGAATTTCTATTATCACGATTTCTCACTTACAATCTTGTAATCCTACTATCGGGAAGACTTAAATTTTGTACTCCAAAGTAGATATATAGTTGAGCATTTTTACTAAGCTAGGCCCCGTGATTTTTTCCCCATCTTTTTGGGATTTTTTCACATAAAAATTCTAGAGTTTCTTATTCTCTTTTCAACTATCTGTGTATGTACTGGATTCTCAACAAAGTTAAGACGTGAAGTTTTATTCTACCGCAACTAATTTTCTAGCACACCATATTTTAAATTTAATCTTCATATTCAAAACCCACAATGAAAATAGTTTTTCAAGTCAAATTGATCTTCTAGGTTTAAATAAAACAATCAGTTGTTGGGTTCACAAAGATCAAATATATCAAAACTAAGAAATATAGAAGAAATGATCATTAAGAAAAAAAAGGAAGGAGACAGTGCATGCAAATTCATCATATTATGTGAAAACAACAAGAATTTTTGCTTGTTGACAAGAAGAGTTTCCTAACGTACTACTCTAGTTGCCGGTTCTGCTCTTCGAGTAGTCTAATCATAGCTTGTTGGTTCTTCAACTGAGTTGCTATAGGCCTCCATTCTTCTAATTCAAGCTTCATTTTTCAGTTCTCGGACTCAAGTTATGATAGTCTTTACTCTTATTTATAACAATAACATCAACAATAAGTCTCTATCACATTATTTTGGGTTTGTTACATGAATCATTATTCTTTGTTGTATACAAGTAAGTGTTAAACTCTCATTTAATTCTAATAAAATAAGTTTATTTTTTATACTTTATAATCAATCCTTTTTAAATCTACTTTTATGTTTCTTAACTTAGGTTGAATCTGATGCATCTACTCTTCTAATTGAGTTATTGGACGGTCGACATTTTATGTGACCAAATCATCTAAGATGACTCTCTCTAATCATATTTGCCACTAGAGCTAGTCCAACCTTTTCATGCATATATTCATTTCGTATTTTATCTCTTAGTGTAAAGCTATTCATTCACTTAAGCACATCATCTCTACAACACTTAATTTAGTTTTATGCTTCTCTTTTACTGGCTAATGTTCTACTCTATAAAGCATTTCAGGTCTCACCACAATCTTATAAAATTTCTCCTTAACTCTAAATGGTATTGTCCTATCACACAACAGGCTTGATGCATTGCTCCACTTCAACCATCTAACTTGAATTCTAGTAATGGCATCCCTATGTATATCACCATCACTTAGAATAATAAACCTGAGATATCTAAAATGTTCACTCTTTTTAATGATTTGATAACCTATTGTCACCACTCTATGCCAAAATCTTCTACAACTAAAATTACACTCTACATATTCGGCTTTAGACCTAGTCAAACGAAGGCTTTTATACTAAGGTTGACTTCTATAATTCAAGTTTTTCTTGAACTCCCTCTCTAGTCTTATCAACAAGAGAAATATTATAAGTAAAAAGCATACACCAAGGCACATCCTCTTATAAATGACTAGCAAGAACATTCTTGACTAAAGCAACAAGATATGAGCTTAAAGTCGAACCTTGATGTTATCCAACCAAAATAAGAAATACTTGGTCAATTATCCTTGTGTTTGAACACCTGTAACAACTCCAATATACATATCCTTCATGATTTAAATATAAGCAATATTAATTCCTTTCTTTTTTTTTAAAAAAACTCTCTAAGGCACTTTTGAAATTTTATCATATGCTTACTTTAAATCTTATATAGATGATCCTTGCTCTCCATACATTTTCATCAAACCTCTCAACAAATGAATAACATTTGTAGTTGACCTTCCTAAGGGTGTAAATGAGTCGAGCTTAAGAGAGCTGCCAGTTTATTCATTTTTGACTTGTTTGAAAATCTTTTATTCTTATTTGTTTACCTCCATGCATGTGCCATAAGTCGAGTCAAGATCACAAGACAAAGTTGATTGATTTCAGATGCAACATCTCACAAATCGAGGCTGAAATACACTAGACATCGCCAAAATCAAACAAAATGACATCCAATCGATGAAGGGACTTAACCATCGCATTCAAAACATTGAAATTGACTAAAATATACATATTGTATAATTCAATAATCGATCAATCAAGAAGGAGGGTAGTCGAAGTGCCTACACACATATCAAAGTGAAGAGGCTGTAATGATGACCAAATGACCTCCGATCATAAAATTGATCACTTCATTAGCTTCAAAATATTAAAATCTATCAAATGAGTCTATTTAGGCTCAATTTGGATGAGTCTGCATGAATATCGAGCGATCGGATATAACTGTGCATAAATTAGAGTTGAAATGCACTATGCATCAACAAAATCAGTCCAAATGATCTTCGATCAAGAACGGACTTCACCATCATGTTAAAAATGTTGAAATTGGTTAGAATATACATATTGCATAATTTGACCATCGACCGATCAAGAAGAAAATCTATCGATGCGCCTACATGTATTTCAAGGTCGGGAAGCCATGATGATACCCAAACGATCTTCGTTCATAAAATTGATCACACCGTTAGTGTCAAAATATTGAAACCTTTCAAATGAGACTGTCCGCTCTTAATTTGGACTAGTCTATGTGAATGTCAAGCGGTCAGAAGCAGAAATGCACAATTTTGAACAGAAATTGACCTGATTCGACGTCGACTTGAACCAAACGGCCTCTGATAATGAAACAGACTATGTTGTTGAGTCCGGAATATCAGAATAACCTAAGATCGATATATATATATATATATATATATATATATATATATATATATATATATATATATATATATATATATATATATATATATATATATATAATGTTAGCACAAAATTTTGAATTAGGGTTAATTAAACACATAAACAAAATTTTATAAATACCCCTTTTATCCCATAACCCTAACAAAAAAAACTCCCCACTGCTCACAGCCAGCCCTAATTTCCCTAAAATCTCGTTCTCCTACTGTTGCCCATCTCAATGACCGCATGCGACGAACTGCAAATGTATGTCCATCCCCGCATGACCCAAGCACTGTTCACACAAGCGATGAGCCTCGTGCATCCATCTAGTGGTGACCATAGCATTATTCATGCATGTAAGCAGCACCCGCAACTGAGCACCACCTCCCATGCACGCACCTTCGTGTACCCCTCGCGTGCGCACATCTGCACCCCCAACACCCTCCCATGCATCACGTGCATGCCCCCACGCCCTCGTATGCATGCATATGCCTCCCAATGCCTCAGCACCCTCACATGCCCCATGAGCGCCCTCCCAGCAGGCGCTGCAAGGCCCGCTCTGCCGCTGCCCAAGACCCCGGACCCGCAACCCGTTCCTTTCCCACAGGTATATAATAGCTTGTTTGCGGGTGTATAAGTACTCGTACACACCTTACATGGCGGGAAATCTGAGTTTATGGCACCAAGAGCATATGGTCTTTTTAGACGGGTAGGTTGGGAGACTCACACACAGTGTTGTAAATACACCACCATGTGTGTCTTTTAGAGTGGATAGACCTACTTTCAAAAGAAATCGGCTAGGGAGATGCAATTTTGTCAGAATGCCAAGGAACAACAAAAAAGGGCACATTTGGAATATAGCCTGCTTGCCAAATTAAGTACCCACATGCCTTTTGATTGACTGGGAAATGTGTTTCATACTGAGCCCCATACAAGATTTTGTTGGCATGGTGGGATCACGCATTCGACTGTGATATTTACACCACCCATACATGCCTTTCTTGGCATGGTGGGTAGGGCTAACGTAACCAAGGTAGCCCCCTATATGGGGACGATGTCGGGATGCTGCCGAAATACTATCAAACTTTTACATCAACATGAGACCTAAACAACTTAATATAAATACAACCATAATTATAAAAATGGTTTTTAACTTAACATTGTAAGTATATTAGTACCTGCACACGCCTTTCTTAGCATGGTGGGCAAATTTGTGCATGCAAGTGCTTCAAAGACATATACATGACTTTCTTGGCATAGTGGGATGACGATTACCAGTGTTTACACCATACATGCCATTTTTGACATTGTGGGCGGCCCCACTCTCATTATAGTCCCTATGTGGGAATGATCGAGAGGCTACCGAAATGCTGTCAAAGTTTCATTTAAAATTTTAAACTTGCATTTAAACTCAATCAAAGTAAGCAACATTATTCAAATCCTCTAAAGTTAAATCAATATTAATTTGAATTTCCTGCATGGGCCCCGACACTATGCTGAACGCATGAATTTAGAGTAAGAGGATGCTAAGCAGGTTGATTTCCAATTGGGTCTTAGGACCGAGTCCAGTTTAACATAACCTAAAAAAATCTAATAATAATATTATAAGAAATTAAACTTAGTGAAACATCTGAGAAGCTAATTTTGTCATATGACAGTAGATTTAATCCTCTATAATTAAATTAATAGAGTCGACATGATCTGAAATAATGAACTAAATGATCAAGTAAACTTATATACCTCGATGATGGCTATGTTGAATGGAGATTTTAACCAGAGGGGATACTTTCATCAAAATGTAATCACAATCTCATATCAAAATAACTCAAATCAAGTGTCAACTCAAATGCAAAATCTAATATATCATTAAGCTATAAATGTCTAAATGAAATTCAATCTTATTGCATGCAGGAAGATTTAGGTCGGTAGAGTAGGAGAATTCGATGTCTTAGTAAAAGTTCTGCACACATAGCAAAAAAGTTTGAGAGACCTCAAGATTTTTACGTAGTAAACCAAAAATAGGGCCTAGCCTACTTAGGAATAATTTCACTATATCAGCTTTTGTTACAATTGTTACCCTTTCTCCAAAGTAGAAGAAAGATAGCTTACAAGAATAAGTTTTGTGATAAACTTCACTGGATTAACAGCGAAGGCCTTGCTTGAGGTGGTAGTCTGATGATCCGATGGAAACTATGGAAAGATGATCGACTGTCAGGCAGTGGCAGTTGATGGTGGTGACCGGTGGCGGAGGCCGGAGGTGACCAACAATGATGGCTGACGGTGGTGGCCAGCATTGATCGGTGGTCATCTGGTGGTTATCCGGCATGGTCGCGGACCGGTACGTGGTCTGAGGCGCGGAAGACCGGTGGTGGTCGTGGTAGGTGGTGGTGACCGACGACAGCGATGATCGGTGGTGGTGGCCAACGGCGGCAGCTAGTGGTGTTCGGCGATGATCCGACGACGGTCGGTCCGTGGCCCAATTATGCTTTGAGATTCTTCGAGTCTCAGAGCTCTCTCCTCTCTAGCTTGAGTCTCTCTCATATGAAGAATGAGGGGCTATTTATAGATTAAGGGAGTGACATTTCTATAAATATAGGCAAAATCCAAACCATTCCATCGGACAGCTCGAAATGATTCCTTCGATCATCTAATGTATTTTAAGTATTTGAATGCTCAAATCAAGTCGAAATTATGAGATCTTAGGCTTGTTAGATCCGGCTCATCAAGACATTGATTTGACTATAAACACTCCAAATTTAGGAGCTATTAGGATTCGATGATATCCTAAAGTTTTTAATGATATTTTAAGTGCTTGATTTGGGCTAGTCTTGACTCAGAATCAGATTGCTTTTGATACCAAGATTCGTGCTTTAACTAGTAGAATTTTTAGTGACATATCAGTTGCCCTCCTATTTTTGGATGATATCATCTCTATCATCCAAAAATACATGCCAAATAATTGAAAATAATAACTTCTTCAATGTTAATGAAATTTGCAGGTTCATTAACCTTTGCATCAGATATAGTTTGAGGATGGGCTACAACCGTATGCAGCAGTTGAATGTGAAGAACTTTATAAAAAGATGTAAACTTTTCCAATAAATTGGGTTCCATTGTATGATGATCTTTGTAGAAGATAAATCGCATATTATATTCTTCCAAATAAATTGTTTAGCATTTGCCTCCATGATTTTAGCAAGTGGTTCAACCTCCACCCATTTAGTGAAGTAGTCATAGCTAAAATAATAAACTTTCACCGATGTTCTTGGAAAGGGTCCCATGATATCAATTCCCATTGAGAAAAGTCATGGGCTTTGAAGGGATGACTCATAGGTGGTGTATGAGAGAGGTTAGAGTGTAACTGACAATACACATGCTTTTTTTATAAAATCCAGGGCATTTTGTCTCATCGTAGGCCAATAGGACCCTTGCCTCATGATTTTAAGGGTTAGCGCCCTTCCTCCTAGGTGTTCTCCACAAATTCTAAAGTGAACCTCTAAATGCATAATAGGCCTTTAATGGTGAGAGGCATTTAAGGTATGGCACAAAAAAAGCTCATTTGTGTAGTTCACCTTGATAATAATAAAATTTGCTATTTATCTTGAGATGAGAGTTAGTCTTCGTGAAGGGTCCCTCTTATAGAAAGAATAGATGGGGTCCATCCACAAGGTTCCTTCATCTCATTAATTGCTTGTATTACCCATGACTCTTGGATACTAGAAAAATATATTTGCTCAACATACATTCTCTTAAATAGATCTCTAGTAGTATAGCTAGCAAGCTTACTAAGAGCATCAGCTCGAATGGTCTTTTCTTGAAGTATGTGAATGATTTGTTATGTCTTGATATGGGTAAGAAGTGACCTCACCAAGCTGAGGTATTATGCTAGTTGGGAATTATGAGTATTAAAGTCTCCTTTAATGTGGGAGGTGATAAGCTGAGAGTTAGTGTAGCTTATTATATTTTGAGCTTCACAATCGATGTCAAGTCTTAACCCTATGATGAGAGCCTCATATTCAACCACATTAATAGTTGTAGGGAATTTTAAGCGAAGTCCATACTCTAAGGTGTTCTGTTGTGGGGAAATAAGTAAGATTCCTACTCAAGCACCAGCATATTCTGAAGCTCCATCAACATAGAGGGTCCATTGAGGAGATGAAAGGGGAGTAATAGATAGCTCATTTGGAGTAGGTACAGTGCACTTAACTATAAAGTCTGCGAATACTTGAGACTTTATGTCGGGCCTGGGTAAAAACATATATATCAAACTCTCCCAATTATATAGACCACTTGATTAACCTTCTAGATGCCTCCAATTTTTGTAGAATGGCCCTCAATGGTAAATGCGTATAAACACCAATCGTGTGAGCTTGGAAGTATGGACGCAATTTTCACGCTGAGAAAACTAAAGCCAAGGCCATCTTATCTGCTAGTGGATAATGACTTTCTATGTTAGAGAGAATTTTGCTAATATAGTAGATTGGTCATTGTATCACATTTTCCTCTGACACTAAAATTGAGTGTATTGCATAGGAGGAGACTGTGAGATATAAGTATAACATCTCTCTTTGGATAGGTTTGGATAGTAAGGGTGGAGATGCTAAATATTCCCTTAGTTTCTCAAAAGCAGCTTGACATTCATCAGTCCACTGAAAATTATTATTTTTAGCTCTCTTTAATATCTTAAAGAATGGTAAGTATTTATCTATAGAATAAGCTAAGAAGCGGGATAAGGCAACAATTCATCCATTCAAGCGTTGAACTTCCTTGATGTTCTTAGGAGGAGCCATATCCCTGAGCGCTTTGATTTTCTCAGGATTAGCTTCAATCTCGCGATGGGTGACTATGAACCCAAGAAATTTTCTCGACGTAATCCCAAAAGAACACTTGGTCGGGTTGAGTCGTATGTTATAACGTCGAAGAAGGTTAAAGCATATTTCTAAGTCAGAAATATGTTATGATTCTTGCAAGCTTTTTACTAACATGTCATCCACACACACCTCCATTATGTGGCCTAAGAGGTCTTTAAAAACCTTATTCATGCGGCGTTGATAGGTAGCACCAGCATTTTTTAACCCGAACGGCATAACTTGGTAATAATATAAACCTTTGTCTATTTGAAAAGATGTGGCTTCTTCATCCATTGGGTTCATTTTTATTTGGTTATAACCTAATAAGCTTCAAAAAAATTGAGCATTTTATGCCCAGACGTAGCATCAACCAATTGATCAATTCAGGTGAGGGAAAAACTATCTTTCGGGCAAGCTTTGATGAGATCAGTGTAATCAATACATATTCTCCAAGTTTCATTTGCTTTATTAACCTTGACAACATTTGCTAACCATGTAGAGTAATGTACTTCTTATATGAATCCTGCTTCTAAGAGCTTGTTAACTTCTTCTTCAATAGATTGGAGGCGATCAAGTGCAAAACTCTGCTTCTTTTGGATGACCGGTTGGAATGTTGGATCAATCTTGATGGAGTGCATGATTACATTAAGGTTGACCCCAGGCATATCTGTCGGGCTCCAAGCAAAGATGTCCTAATTCTTGCAAGAAGTCTATATATTTTACCCTCAGGTGAGAGTAGAGATCCGACTTGCACTGTTCATAGTTGGTCATCTGATAATGAAACAAGGAGCAAGTCTTCTACAAGCAAAGCCCTCTGAGGTACTTCTTCATCTTGAAAGTTAAAATTTTTGATATTGAAGGTCATCGAAGGGCATGGTTGAGCTTGTCTGAGGTAACATGATTGTGCTATTTATTGATTTCTATAGACCACCCAACCCCATTGGTGGTTTCAATTTCATCTTAAGATGAGGTACCAAAGTAACAACACCAAAGATTGATTGAGGGGCCTTCAAGATAGCGTAATTTGACTTAAACACTATGAATTGAATTGAATGAGTCACTTGTCAAAGAAATTCTCGAGAATAGAAGGTGATTGCCCTCCACTGCATAAGGAGATTATCAAACCCATATAATGGTCCCAGGGTTGGAGCTTTTCTAACTAGGCCCATGCTAAGAGTAGAGAATCCAATGTCTTAGAGTTGCACAAAAGTTTGCACAAAAAAAAGTTTGAGAGACCTCAAGATTTTTATGTGAAAAACCCAAAAAAGGGAAAAATCATAGGGCCTAGCTTACTTAAGAATAATTTCACTATATTAGCTTCTGTTATAATTATTACCCTTTTTTTAAAGTAGGAGAAGGATAGCTTACAAGAATAAGTTTTGTGATAAGCATCAGATTAACGGTGAAGGCTTGCTTGAGGTGGTAGAATGATCCGATAAAAACTATGGAAGGATGGTCTATCGAGGTGGCGCAGACGGTGAGGTGGCCGTGGTGACAACGGTCGAGCCAGTGGCATTGACCGATGGTGATCCGATGGTCGGCGGTGATGACCGGTGGTGGTGGCGACAAGCGTAGCGGGTAGTGATCCGATGGTGGCGGCATGGTGACCGCGTGGCTACGGTGATGACGATGGCGTGTTGAAGAGGTCGCCAGATGGGGACCGGTGATGATGGTGACGCGATAAGTGGTGCGAATGTATGATGATGACGGTGGTGGTGGCCGACGGCGGTGGTCGGCGATAGTCCAGCCGATGGTCGGCCGGTGACCCGATTATGCTTTGAGATTCTTTGAGTCTTAGAGCTCTCTCTTCTCTTTAGCTTGGGGTCCTTCTAAGTCTGAATCATTAAAAGTGATGGAATGATCAATACGAGACTTCTTTGACTTCGGCTCTTTGAAGGTGGCAATGAAGACTTGATGAGATAGTAGTGGTCCTCCTGCAATTGTCTTAATTTCTTTAACTATTTGGTGACTATTTTGTATTTTCATGATGATTGTTCCTATTGCCCCCCAGTTGGAGTTATGTTTGCTTGAGTTGACTGATTTTTCATAAATCGCCCCAAATATCCTTGCCAAATGTGCCTCTCGATCTCTTCTTTGAGTTGTTTACATGTCTATGTAGTATGTCCATGACTTCGATGGAAATGACAATATTGCTCTTAATTTCTTCAATTTGGTTTTCGTGGATATGGCCACTTAATGGTTTCTTTGTCTCAGATTACCATCAAGACGCTAACACTAGATGTGTTAGGGTGTATTCTTTTCTTGTCATGGTTCACGTTGTTGGTGTGGGGTCAGGGAGATCATGATTGCCTTGTTGCTTCTTTTGATAGGATTGTTGATCGTATTTCTTGGGGCACTCTTACATTTTCTTGTGGATTGTTCAAACTACTTTCGATGGGCATTAATAGCCTCATTTGTAGAAATTTTTGTTTCCTCATGATAAACCAAGTCAGCATATGAGCAGACCGTATCATGTATTAATGACGAGTAGAAAGGCCGAGGATGGAGCTATCTAAGGAAATCTCCTCTTAGTAATTCAGGGTCCACCCCTGGTATTTGGCAAGCTTCTAAGGAGAACCTTTGGAAGTACTCCTTAAGTGATTCACCTTCATTTTGACAAATGCCTGAGAGATGAGAAGAATCTTTAATGATCCTCTGGTTCATTTATGTGTGTATATATGAGGGGACACAACGCAAATATGAGAATATACTTATTGAGGTGATCAGGTATGACATCAAGGAATAGTGTACTATCTCGAGAGATAGTAATCACCACCTTACGATGGACCTAATCACCTAACAATGACTCCTAAGGCATGATGGGTCTTCAAATATACTAGAGATTTTTCCCTTACATTGCATGGAAAAGTAAAACAAGATTTATTTAAACCAGCTTCATTAAGTTCCCTATGGAGGAAAGCCTCCATAGTTTATTACATCTTAAGGAAAGTGAATCCCTTAAGAATACTTGATTAAAGTAGGCAATTATTGTTTTCAAAGAATTCAAAGATAGACTATCAATAAATTGGTTGTGTTTTAGATCAAATAGATCAAAGGAAAGACTTATTATCGGGGGAGATGGGGATGCTCATGATACTAGAAATCTAGCGAGCATCCCAAACTATCTATGGTTGGGTTTTATATATTTGAAATTGAGGAGATTTATTATTTATGATTTGAAATTTTATTAGAAATCTAGGACTTATAATTTCATAATACAAGATTGTGAAAATGCCTAAGAGGTGAGAATTTATGCTTGTAGCCCGCAAAGGGAACAACAACCTCAGATCCAAAATCTAGGGAGCTTTGGCGAGAGCCAAAGCATGACCAAAATCTAAGGCAAAAGTTGGTACATGGTTTACCTCCATAAGAGAGAGTAAACCACCCACTGCTGGACTTATTATCGCCTGGAGTGGCAGCCAGCTAACTCCTATGCTTTAAATCCATGTAGGAAAGTCATATGCTTTTGCAAGATGGCTAGGCTATTATTATTTAGAAAAGAAACTAGGTCCTTAAACCCACTCCCTAAAAGACTAGAGCATGAGGGGTATGAATAATGACTTAAATCTATTCAAATTTTACCAAATTTCATTAATTTGGGACTCTTTATTTTGACACAAGCTATGGGATTGTATGCCTAAATGCATGAAGTTGATTATGGGCCAAATCAAAAGGGAAAGAGGTGTTTTCCAACATAGGCTTGTGGTGTTTATTTTTGGATTCATTTTGTGTGTGTATATGAGGGGACACCACATAGATTGAGGATGTACTTATTGAGATGATCGTACAACATCAAGGAATAGTGTACTATCTTTAGAGATAGAAGTCACTACTCTATAATGGATCTAATCACCTAATAAGGATCCCTAAGGCATGATGGGTCTTCAAATATACCAGAGATGTTTCCCTATTTTATATGAAAAAATAAAGCAGGTTTATTTAAATTGGGTTCGTTAAGTTCCTTATGGAGGCAAGCCTCCATAGTTAATTACATCTTAAGGAAAGTGAATCCCTTAAGAATACTCTCGATTAAAGTAGGCGATTGTTGTCTCCAAAGAATTCAAAGATAGGACTATCAACAAATTAGTTATATTTTATAAAATCAAGTGGGATGGATCAAAAGGAGAGAGCTATTATCGATGTCAAAGGAGATGAGTAGGGAGTGCTCATGATACTAGGAAATCTAGTGAGCACTCCAATCTATCCTATAGTTGGACTTTATATTTTTAAAATTGAGGAGATTTATTTATTTGAGTAAAATTTTATTAGAAATCTAGGGCTTACAATTCAATAATACAAGATTGTAGAAATAACTAAGAGGTGAGGATTTATGCTTGTAGCCCACAAAGGGAAATAACAATCTCGAATCCTAAATCTAGGAGCTTTGGTGAGGGCCAAAGCATGACCTAAATCTAAGGCAAAGTATATATTTACCTCCACAAGAGAGAGTAAACCACCGACGGACTTATTACAGGAGTGGCAGTCAACTAACTCCTACTATGCTTCAAATTTATGTAGGCAAGTCATATGCTTTTATAAGATGGCTAGGCTGTTATTTTTTAGAATAGAAACTAAGTCCTTAAACCCACTCCCTAAGTGTCTAGAGCATGAGGGGTATGAATAATGGCTTAAATCTAATGCAAATTCTTATCAAATTTTATTTAATTTAGGACTCTTTATTTTGACAAAGCTATGGGAATTTTGTATGCCTAGATGCATGAAAAGTTGATTATCTACCAAATCAAAAGGGAAAGAGGGTTCTTCCATCATAGGTTGTTAAAGGTTAAGCCCATTCTACTTGGAAAAGATGGAAGCCTATCTTAACAAGAGTGAAACAAGATGGTTATGCATGATATTAAACATACAACATTCAGCTAAGGGGTTGCTAAATATTTTATTATCTTAATTTAATACCTAGGCTTTTATGTGAGATTATGAGTTATTTTAAAAGTTTAGTTATGTGTTTTAATGGGATAAAAAATTTATTTTTATCCTAAGAGCCTATCCGCATCCAGGCCATACAACAATCACCATTCATAGACAAACTATGAAAAGGCATACTTTTTCTAATGCACAAGCTAAACAAATTATCAAACAATTTTATAAAACTATTGTAAAAGAATAAAAGGCTTATGATCGGTGCCACCATACAACCCGAAAGAAATATGGTAAAGCTCTACCCTTATACAACCCGAATTACAAAAAAAATAATTATAATTAAGAATAATGAATGTTATGGGGTCTTCATTCTTCCTTCTTCATTTCTTCACTTGCCATTTCTTCATTTGATTTGCTCCATTTCTTTCTTCCTTTTGGCTTGATTTAGATATGCTTACTCCAAAGGCATCACATGGTACATAAGACTTAGTCTTATAACCAATGCTCATCCTAATCCCCCATAACACTCATCCTAATCCTAATGCAAAATTACATTAAAAGAAGGAAAGTAAATCTAGTTACACCTGCAAAATAAATGTTAGCTAAACACATCATACAACCCAAGCAGTTATATGAATAATTTGGACTTAGCACCCCACACATGGGTAACTAAGCTCACCTATCCTAACTTGGGTTATGCTTAGGGGCTAAGCAACCTGCACAACAAAAGCATTTATATTTTTATTATGATGGCCCCTTAAGCACAACCCCCTGCAGAAAGTATGATTAGACTAATATCGGCCTAACATCCAAACTACGCGCATATAACCTGACATCCAGTCTAAAATAATACATCACAAAATAAGCATACATAAAACCATACATCTCCCTAACATAAAACTAGAAATGGTGATTTAGTCTAATGTATGTGAATTAAAGCTTGTGTGGTATGTCCTAACTAGGCTTTAGAGTTGAAATTTGCTAAGTGTGAGGAATTTAATTTATAAAGAGGTTAATTTCTCTTTAAGTGATTTAATTGATTTGAAGATTTTTTTTACTTAGTGTTTTATTTTGTTTCATATGGCCTACATTTAACCACTAAGTGTTATAAAGAGAAGAAAGAGAGGGAATCTCTCTTTCATCCCTACCTTTCACTTCAAAAGCAAGTTAATTAATCAATTTTCTTTAGTGAATGACTTATCATATATTTTAATTAATCCTAAGTTTAGTTCACTCTAAATGACCTTTTTCAATAAGAAAGACATCTTAAGATTAATTAGAATGAATTACTATCACATAACACATGTTTATTCATTTCTTTCCATCATGTATATCATGCATATGAGTAAATCCTAACCATATATATACATGCAATTTATATTTTTAGCATACTTGAATGATCAATGCAAAGAAGTATGTTTGGAATTTAAATGTTTCATTTGATTGAATTATGAATGCATGCCTTTTAATAGAAAAGAGGGATTTTTCATCCATTAGCTAGATACATATTCACATGTATAAAAGTTTTAAGTGAGTACATCACCATTATTTTCTGCACCAAGGGTGTAAGGTACAAGACCTACTTAGGGCTACTTAAAGCCTCTACTGGATGTCTAGACTAATATACCACTTTTCTTAGATACATGTAGATGTATAAGCAATTATAAGGATAAGAAACCCATGCAAAAGTTGTGTTTGATTTGTTTGACTTATGATTCTTATTCATTGGCCACATCACACATACATATGTATAAGAGTTTTAAGTGAGTACGATGCCATTATTTTATGCACCAGGGACATAAGGTACAGGACCTACTTAGGGAACTTAAAGCCTCACAGCCCTGATTTACATATGTGATATGAAATTCTTCCTAAGTCTTAGCATAGAAATGCATAGGAATAGATTTAGACAAATGTTGTGTTCTTTTCAAATGAACTATACATTTGTAAATCCTATGTGAATCCATGCAAGATAAGGAAAGAGAACTTCATATTGCATATCTTATACTATCAACACATGAAAACTTATAGCTATTTGTAATTAACATTACTTCATTTATAATAATTAATTTATAGGTTTTTTTTTCTAAAAAAATAACTTTTGATTTAATAGTGATAATAGCCACACCTATTTAATTTAAATCAACACAAGCAATTAGACATAAAAGAAACTATTTCATTTAGTTAAATTTAAAAGAAATGAATGTATGATTATATATGGTAAGCTACATTTAATATGATTTTAAAGAAATGAAGGAACATAATACATAATCTCATTCATTCTAATTAATTCCTAAGGACAATCATACTAAATAAAGCCATTTAAAACAAACCAAAGTTTTTTAATGTTATTTCATCTTTATGTTTGATTTGAGTTAAGGAAAGTGAAAGAGGTTTGCTGGTCCTAATCCCATTCCCCATGTGTGAGTTAATTTTGGTTTAAGGAAGAAGTATTTAAGTTGATTTTATGATTTAATTAGGTTATGGTATGAATTAAGTGGATTAATTAACCCTTACCTACATCACCTTAAGTTAATTAACTAATTAATAATGAGCCAATATGATATGCAACCACATGAAAGTAAATTTGCAATGCTCCTAAGAAATGAAAGGGGCCTAATGCAATTGGCTCATGATTAATAGTTAATTATGCTTAAGGGATCTCACTCTAACTACTTTTA